>OX940976.1:22266446-23667028 GCA_954871275.1 Leptopterna dolabrata
TATTTACAGATGGCGGGTGAGTATGTACAAAAGGTGAAGTAGTATATACAGAAAATACAGAAGTATGTACAGACATTTGGTTACATGGTGGTAGGCGGTTGCGAGGGTCCGCCGTTTCCTGGGTGTGGTGTGGCGAGTGTTTGTGTGTGTGTGTGTGTGTGTGGGAGTTGTGTGAGTGAGGGAGGCGACCCCCTCTAACAGTCTTCACGTTAGTGAAGTCTGATAGAGGGGTCCCTTCACTGCCAGGGTGGCGGTGAAGGGGAAGAGCCGGTGGGAGCCGGTACCCGGGGCGTCGCGGAGAGAGGCGGCGACGCTGGGGTCCGGCGGGTGAAATGGAGGCGATGTGCGGTGTTGGTGGTGTAGGGCTGGGTGTGGGATTGGTGTGGTGAGAGTGGTCGGGGAGGACTGGGGCTGGTTTGCACCGTGCCAATGGCACGGTGTGGGGCTTCCCGTCAATTAACAGGGTAGCGGTGGAGTGTGTTGTGCGGATGACCTGAAAGGGCCCGGCATACAGGGGTTGGAAAGTTTTATGGATGCCGGGCTCTTTCAGGTACATGTGTGTGGTGGTGAAAAAACGTTTGGGATATGTGGTGTCGTTTGTGGGTGTTGTGGAGTGTAGAGGCTCCCTGTTAATTGACGGGGTGTGGTTTGGGGTGAAAATGTCGGCCGGTAAGCGTAGCGGGTCTTTGAAGGCGTTTTGGGCGGGGCTAGTTTGGTCTGAAGGACGGGCGGATGTTCGAAGGCTGAGCAAAATGTAGGGAAGGGATTTAGTCCAGGAAGGGGAATTTGTTGAAGTAGAAATGGCCTGTTTCAGGACCGAGTGCCACCGCTCTATTTTCCCGTTGGATTGGGGATGGTACGGGGTGGTGTGGATCTTTTGGATCCCGAGGGAGCGTAGTAAATCGGAGAAGTGGGCCGATTCAAACTGCCTCCCTTGATCGACCGTGACTGTTCGCGGACAACCGTAACGGCTGACCCATTGAGAGAGGAAAGCCGTTGCGACGGTGTCCGCGGTGATGGAGGAGAGGGGGATGCACTCCACCCAGTTGGTGGCACGATCGATCATCGTGAGGCAGTATTTCTTCCCCTCGGATGGGGGAAGGGGGCCCACTAAGTCCAAATGTACATGCTCCCACGGGAGGGAGTCGGGGATTGGTTGAGGAGGTACATGCGGGTGGGCCGAGACTTTGAAACGCTGGCACTTCTGGCACCCGAGAACCCAGTTACGAATATCTGTATTCATGTGGGGCCAGAAGTACCGCGTCTTGATGAGGTCCCGGCTCGCCCGAATGCCGGGATGATGGAGGGAATGATAGTGGAGGAACAACTGCCTCCTCAACTCCGGTGGGACGTAAGGGCGCGGTGTATCGGCCGTTACGTCACACCAGAGGTCGAGGGGCGGCAGTTGTTCCAATTTGGAGGCGGAAATGAGGTTGGAGAGGGCGGGGTCGGAATGTGGAGTTTGTTTAGATTTGAGGATTTGGGGTGAAGGGAAAGGCAGTAACTCCGCCACCGGCGCGGGGGTAGGGGTGGGTCGGGATAGCGCGTCCGCCACGCAGTTGTCGGCCCCCGGCAAGTATCGGATATCGGACGTAAATTGCCCGATAAACTCGAGTTGCCGGAGGCGACGCGGGGAGGCGGATTTGCGATTTTGTAGGAGGGCGTGGGTCAGGGGCTTATGATCAGTGACGACAGAGAACTGCCTGCCCTCCACGAAGTCACGAAAGTGCTTGATGGCTTCGTGGATGGCGAGGAGTTCTCTGTCGAACGTGGAGTAGTTTTTTTGGGTGGGGGATAGCGTTTTGGAGAAGAATCCTAGGGGTTGGGGGGTGGCGCCGGTGTGCTGATGGAGCACTGCCCCGATGGCCCAGTCGGACGCATCGGTGGTGATGGATAGTGGGGCGTGAGGATCGGGATGGGCCAATAGAGCGGCGTCTACTAGGTCCTGTTTGCAAATTTTGAAGGAGGAGATAAGTTGTGGGGTCCAGGTAATGGG
Organism: Leptopterna dolabrata; assembly: GCA_954871275.1. NCBI lineage: Eukaryota > Metazoa > Arthropoda > Insecta > Hemiptera > Miridae > Leptopterna > Leptopterna dolabrata. The sequence continues at coordinate 22,268,443 of OX940976.1, forward strand.
GCGGTTGTCGTTCTTTTTGGAGGGTTGGGGAATGGCGTGTATGAGTGGTTGTTGATGTTGTGCTGCGTGTTTGATGTGTCTACGGTAAAAGTTTAGCATACCCAGGAAGCGGCGGAGTTCCGTCACGGTGCGGGGTTGCGGGAAGTCGGAAATGGCGTGGACCTTGTCAGCGAGGGGTTTGATGCCCTCAGACGAAACGTGGTGGCCGAGGCAGCGGACGGAGGGTTGGCCGAGAACGCACTTCTCTGTATTTACCAAGAGGCCTTCGGAGGAGAAGATGTCGAGGATCTGTTGGAGATGGCTGAGGTGTTCTTCCGGCGTCCTGGAGGCTACCAGGACGTCGTCGAGGAAGCAAAAGACGAACGGTAGGCCTCGCAGGATGCTGTCCATATAGCGCTGCCAAGTTTGTGCAGCGTTCCTTAACCCGAAGCCCATCTTAACATACTCAAAGAGTCCGAACGGGGTGATGATGGCGGTTTTCTGGACATCGGGGGGGTGAATGTTGATGTGGTGGAATGCCCGTGAAATGTCGAGGGTGGAGAATATGGTAGCGCCATGGAGGTGCGACGAGAAGTCTCGTAGGTGGGGAACATTATAAAGGTCTGGTGTGGTCTTTGAATTTAGTCTCCGGTAGTCCCCGCAGGGGCGGATATCCCCATTGGGCTTCTGCACGATGTGGAGTGGAGAAGCCCAAGGGGATTTTGAGGGGCGGATGATACCGTCGGCTATTAGTTTATTAAAATGTTGTCGGGCTTTAGATAGTTGTAGGGGGTGGAGTCGTCGGGCTTTAGCTGTGATGGGGGGGCCGGAGGTCTCAATGTGGTGTTGAATGGTGGAGATGTGGGCAGAGGGGCGGCGCTGGGGGCGGTAGTTGAGGAGGAGGCGTTCAAATTGCGTAGGGGGGTGGTTTATGGCATGGATGAATCCGGGGATGGGTGTTTTTGTGGCGGGGTCGATCAGGCGCGCGTTCCGGACGTCGACCTGGAGACCGAAATATGCGAGAAAATCGGCCCCCAGGATCGCCTTCTCCACGTCCGCCACGGTAAACTCCCACTCGTACGCGAGTCCGCTCATATAAACAGAGGAGCGGTACGTCCCGTACGAGGGGATGGTGGTACCGTTGGCGGCGTAGAGAAGCTGCCGGTAGCAGCGCGCCTGACGACGGAGGATGTTGTTAGGGAATATTGATAGCGCCGCCCCTGTGTCCACCAAGAACGGCACATTGGTTTTCCTGCAGCGCAGGAAAAGTCGCTGGTGGGTCGGAAGGGCGTTGGGCACAATTGCGGAGGTGGGTACGTTGGTGGGTGTAGGCTGGTCCGCTGCGAAGGAGACGCGAGGCGGTTTCCCGTCGTTCCGGGGAGGGGGAACAGTAGTGGTGGGCTGTGTGGCGGATGGAGGGATTTGTGCCCTGGAGGCGGGCGTGGAGGTTCCGTTCCGTGGTGGGGGAACGGCTGCGGCGGCGTGAGTGGCGGCCGGGAGGTTGTCTGCCCTGTTGACGGGCAAGGAGGGGCGGTTCCGGGGTGGGGGAACGGGAGCGGCGGCGTGAGTGGCGGCCGGGAGGTTGGCTGCCCTGTTGGCGGGCGTGGAGGGGCCGTTCCGGGGTGGGGGAACGGTAGCGGCGGCGTGAGTGGCGGCCGGAAGGTTGGTTGCCCTGGTGGCGGGCGGGGAGGGTTTGTTCCGTTTGTGGTGGGGTGAGGGTTTTGGCGGCGCTGCAGGCGCGGCCGGAAGGTTGGCAGCCGTGGCGGCGGCGTAGGAGGGGTAGCGCGGCTTGGTGGTGGTGGCTGTGTGAATGCGGGCGGGGGGGATATGCGCATGGTCCCCCCCGTGTTGGCGAGGAGGGGGGCCCGCCGGATTTACCGGCGGGCGTCTTCGTTTCCCTGCTTAGGGGCGAAGGAGCAGGGGGGTTGGCACTTGCGGGCCTCCCCACCGAAGTTTACGTGATAGAAACAACGGTTGGGGTGGTCCGCAGGTAGGTAGGTGGGGTTGGTGGGGCGGGTTGAGGTGGGCGCGCGCGCAGCCGCTGGGGATCGGCCCCTGCGCTGGCGGGGAGGGGATGCGTTGCGGCGCTCGGGTGAGCGCTGGCGGCGGCGGTCGGCGGACGAGTCGCGTCGGCGATCCGTCGAAAGGGGTCGACGTCCGTCGAGGGAGGGTGCCCGGCCGCGGTCCCGGGATTTTGTGCGGTCCCGGAAAGGCGGGGGGTGGCGCGGCGTACGCACCTCACTGACGGCGGCCGCAGCGGCCAAGTCGTTCACGGTGTCTGCGAGCCGTAGGAGGGGCTCGTCGGGACCGTCGAGATGGCTGGCAAGGGCCATCTGGATGGGGTGGGGAAGGGCACGTAACCAGAACGTGCGTGCGATGTCGGCGGTCATAATTCCTTGCAGCTGGTGACGCAGCCGTCGGTAGAGGTGGGAGGGCTTCTGGTCGCCGAGGTGTTGAGGTTGGGAGAGGGCGGCTACTCGGGCGATCTTCGACGGCTGGTAGGTGTTGATGAGGCGGCTGCGGAGGTCGTCGTACGCAGCGGCGGCGTCGGGGGAGATATCCGAGGTCTGCAGCAGGATCTCGTAGGGCAGAAGCGAAATGATCCGGGAGTACCGGGTTTTCTGGCTGCGGATGTTGGCGGCCGAGAATGCTGCGTCTACTTGAAAAAACCACAGCGCCGGGTCGTGCGTGTAGAAGGGGGGCAGCGACAGAGGGAACGCAGCGGACGCCGTCATGACGTCGGCGGCGGCTGCGGCCGTGGCGGCGGCGGCGGCGGCGGCGTCTGATGACGCAGAGGTCGGTGGGGAGAGCGTGGAGAAAGGGTTGTCGGCCAATGCGTCGGATGTCGCAGCGGCGGGAGGCTGTAGCGTGGCTGGTCGCAAGAGCGGCGGCGTCGGTGAGTTCGGGTCCATTTCTGTAACTAAAATTCAAAAATTTGACTTGGTTTTGAATTTTAAAATTCGCAATCGGCGGGAGCGGTGGAGCGTTGAGTTGAGAGGTGAGTGTTGAGGGTTGGGCCAAGAATTGCGAATTTAAACTGACTGGTTAAAATTTTGAATTTAAAATGCGGGACACCGAACTACTTGACTGGGGCGACACATGAGGTGGGAAGGTGGGAAGGAAGAAGGTTGAGTGAACGTCGGGTTCACCACTGTGATGAATTTAAAATTCTCATCACGGTGGCGTGGAAGGAAGGTGAGTGAGTGAATTTAGGTAAAGGATAGAAAAGGAGGAAAAGTCGCAGGCGGCTGTAGTCAACCGAACATCTACGACTTTTGGAGGAGAGAGAGGTGGTGTGGAAGGAAGGTGAGGAAAAGTCGCAGGCGGCTGTAATCAACCGAACATCTACGACTTTTGGAGGAGAGAGAGGTGGATGAGGGAACTTCACCTAGGCGGCTGTAGTCAACCGTTCATCTAGGTGAAGGAGAGGAAAGGAGAGGTCCCTTGTCTAGGCGGCTGTATTCAACCGATCATCTAGACAAGGGGGGAAGGAGGAGAGAGAAGAGAGGAGGTGAAATTCCCAGGCGGCTGTATTCAACCGATCATCTGGGAGGTAAGGTAAGAGAGAGAAGAGAGAGCTGGTTAGAGGAAGTGTCGAATGAAGCTTGAGCGCCAGGATCCGGGGTTATATAGTACTTGGGGGCCTCTCCCTCCAGCTCCTTGCTGGGAGCTGGTAGTGGGGCCCCAGGTTGAGTAACCCTGGGTTCTGTCGCCTGTCCCCACTCATGTCTTTATTTACGGAGCTTTTAGTTTGGCGTTTGAATATTGGTGAGAACTTAATATGATAGGAGTGTTCCCGGGAGGGACTCACGACAATAGGGAACATTAATATGGCGTACGGCCCCACTCACTGACCTGTTTCTACCTCCCACGCGTTGATAGTTCCACAGTCATCTTGAAATGACCTCTGGAATCCTTAGCTGATCGCATCATATTGGTCGAATAATGTTGATCTGTTGCCGCAGTTCGCTCGTCGCCCATTTGCGTTATTAGTGAATAACGCTTAGCCCCATCAACATTAGACCATTATGAAATAGTACTCGAAAGGATGGCCAAAAATAGGTTTGCGCATGAAATAGTTCACCAATTGATTTTCTTTAAACTTGGAAATGTCTCAAAGTCAAGATAATATTCTGTATAATCAACATCGCAAAAGTTATGAAATTAGGATTTTTATGGTTTTATGGGGTCCCGTCAGTATTCCGTAAATGGATGTATTCGGTTAGGGGTAGTGCCAGTGCTTTAGTATGAAAATTCTGATTCGAATTCTGAATTGGAAATGATCTAGAAAAGACGTTCTAAACCGTTCTGCTTTTAAGAATTGCTGTTATGAAGTTTAGCCATTGATGAAGTTTTGTTAATTATAATTTTGAACATCAGGATTGAAAACGGTAGCTATATTGTTTGGGGCTAATCGAGTCCTGTAGGAACCCTCTAATCGCAGAACAAAAATATCACGCGAAGTTTCTAATAAAGGTCCCTTCCACCCCTCCACCATCCCCTAGGCGAATTCTGAAGATGATTGCTGTTTGTTAAACCAGTTCTTATTAATGAGGAATTGGATTTCGTCAAATCGGAAAAAAATTGTGATTCTTTTGTTTGGAACAGAGTGCTGAAGAAGAATCCCCACCCCCCGAAACACGAAGAAAAATGAAATAACTCCCTCACCAAGGGCCTAGTTGAATATTTATAACGGCGGAAATACGGAAATAATTGACGAGGAGGCAACTTGTTCAAGAAACATCTGAGCAATTAAAACTTCTGCTTTCGCCCAACGTTGTTCTTAGGCTCATTTCGCCCAAAGACCCCCTCCCCCCCCCCCCCCCTCCCCTCGTCGTGCCGCCTATCTCTGATTGTTTTAGCGATTATTCTCTAACGTTCCGTGGAAAGTCTTGGCAAGGAACGGCCTTTGTGAGAACGTTATTTTTGCGCTAATCCCTTTAATACTCTTGTTGCGTTTATTACTCGCGCGTAACTTGCTTATTGTAACGAACTTACCAACTTCATGGTAGGCGGTGAATAAAATGCTGTAATTCTGGTTAGGAGACGGATTGTTGGGGGGGGGGGGGGGGGGGGGGGATGCATCGCGGTTGAGTCGTCTTTCAAAATACCTTTTCGTAATACATTCAACCCTGAAGGGGATCGACTGCGGCGAGAGGCGAGAAAGATCGATCTGCCGACAGGCAAACCTCTTTACAGGCTGGTCTAACGAACTTAAGGCAAGTCGACGAGAAACCTAATTAGGGGCCGTGCACCGAGTCGGGAACATCCAATTTGCCATCTTTCTTCGATTCTTCAAGCTTGCTGACTTGCATCATGGCGCCATCGAACCATATTCCAAAGGGGAATACCGCATAATGGCCTTGGTCGAGCGACATTGAGTGTGTGCTATCGTAGCTTTTAAATGTGAGGAGTGGTAGAATATTACGTACCTACATATCTTGAGAATGTATGAATAATTATGCTTCCTCTGAGGTGCTTGGTGGGGGGGGGGGGGGGCGTTCGGAATTGAGTCTTTGGTGGTTCAGATGGTCCATGCTTTTTGTATGGTATAGGATTGGCAGTTTGTATGGGCATTGTTGAGATGATGATAGTGGCACTGCGTGCGTTCATTTGGGCATATGAGGATCTCAGCATGGCTGGAAAAATGTCCCATATTGACGACTGTCGGGTGAATTATGGAGGATGAGTGGTGTCCATGAGTCTGCTGCCTCTTCATGTCTGATTGCCTTGTCTGTAATGATTGATAGGAATTTCATCCTTTTTTGGAACTCTCTGGAGGAGTCCTGACATTTCCAATCATTGAACTTATATGTGCTTGTTGACAATGATAACATTTGAATGATATGGTTGCCCAAGTTTTTGGATTATGGTTGTCAGTATAATTAGAGCAAAGGAAATTAAAAACACTACTGATTTTGAGCCTTGGCGCAAGTGCAGGTTTGCAATTTTTAGGGTACTCGTTGGACATTCAGAATTTGTATAAGTTTTCGTGCCACTTACTGATGCCAAAAATAATTCCACATGAAATACATATTTGGTATAGTTTTGTCTGAGACATAAGTGACGCTCCTGGTCAGCGAACCCAGTAGTTATGAATCCTTCTCGAAGAAGATTTGTATATTATATGTTGCTCGTAGATCACATAATATTATGGCTGACGGTGTTTCAAGACTGTGCTGCAACAATCCTTGCTCACTGGGAAGGGTAGGCCTGTGTTGGGTTGAGCGGAAACACACTTAAAGGCAGATGAAATTATTCGTACCGAATGAGTCCTAAGGAAGGGCAAAGAGGTAACATCAAAGGGCATCGCGTAACCAACGCTGAGGGTCCCAAAGCTTTCGGGTTTGGTGAAATATTAAATTACTCCTTCGATATAATGCCAAACCCTTCAATATTCCTGAGAGCCTGCCATGAAAAAGAGATTCGCCTTTTTTCATTTTCCTTTTTACTTTTTTTTTCTCTCTTTTATAGTCCCTCTTCTCGACTTATAAAGCCAACGTCAACTACTAACGACGTGGTTCCCGTTGAGTTGACCCGCGTAAAGAAACCGCGGAACCTGACGCTGTTGGAGAGGTTTTTGCTTGCGCTAACAACCAACACGATCTCGAGGATCCAGTTGACGGGTGAAGACGAGTCCAGAATCAGAAGGTTCTCAAGGAATAACTATCTTCTCCGTTATTGAGAAAATATTTTTGCTACAACTTCCGAAGTAGTACCAGCCTGCATGGTGTTTGCGATAAGTATGATTCAAAAACTTCGGTTTTCCAAAAACGTTGAAGCCTGAATTATTTGAGTTTGAAGGAGTTCGTACTTAACAGTCCTCCAAATTACAATATTTCAATATTATTGTGAAACACTTTGTTTTTACAAAATGTTATTACAATTTTTCAATTGTATTACATTCAATTTTACTGTCTAGGTGCACACAATTTTATTACCTAGAAACTTATTAATTTTCAGTTTAATATGGATTATATTAGTGTGCTGAGGGGTAATTAAGAAGGTCTTCCAACAACTGTCATGGTTTACCTACTAGTGTTACATTTCGGATTCAAAACAAGGTTCACAAAACTAATAATTCTAATTTTACAAATCTAATTGTCACTGGTTTTGACTTGTGCATGTTACATGCTTGTCCTATTCCTGGGCGACAAACATTCAAAACCTGACAGGTTTTGCGTTACCGGCGCTTTTCTGATAGTTTGCACGTACAACCAGATGCCCTCCGTCGCTTTTTTTGACAACTTCCTTATTTTTAATCTAAAGGTCGTTGACCTTCAGGACTCTTCGGAAAGTTCTTTATTCACCTTAAACTTTCACACCGTCAAAACCTAATGCCTCTACGTCTACACCCTATTCACTGAACCTTGCCATTTTTGTGTACCCTCCTTGATGAGTATTTCCTTGGTGTAAGTACCAAGTTAGTAGTTATATATCCAGTAATGGGGAGTAACCATGACTTCTGTTTATATTTTTGAGTGAAAGTAGGCCCACTCTAAGAATTTTGAGACCAACCGCACTCTCCTACGATGAATAGTTCTTTTTCTGTGAGCTGTAGAGTTTCGGCAACAAGTGACGTCACACTGAGCAGAGGGGTCCCTTCCTGGCGGGAGGAGTGCAATTACGTCACTACTTGTTGTCAAAAATTTGAAAGCTCATATAAAAAGAACTATTCAGGTAGGAGAGTGCGGTTGGTCTCAGAATTCTTAGAATGGAACCTACTGTCATTTAAAAATGGGAAAGTTTTATAAACTGAAGTCATGGGTACTCCTCATTATTATTGTGTATCAACACAATGTTGTTGTTGCGAGACAACTATTGTTTATAATTAAAAATATCTTTACAGTTCAACGATATTCGTTCGAACGACCATTATTCAGTGTATGGTGTGGGGTAAGTAATGGCCATTGACTCAAAAGCCAGTGTAGTATGATAGATGTTACAATACCTGGTCCGTAATTTGAAAGAGGGAAGTGCAAATCGGATAATACATGTACACATGATCCATGTTCTTCTAGTTAAAGACGGGGAAATACTTTTAAATTTTATGAAGTCAAGCGGAAGTTTACCGTCAAACTCCATCTTTCCTTAACTACTTATATAAAAGATTTCCTCACCGAATTGAAGGTTTTCCTATACAAGTTATAGGTTGGGCTTTTGTCAAAATGTAGATATTGAACCATTGACGTACGGCATAATAATTATGGCTCAGAACTAACGAGGTAAAAATAACCTCAGGGGTTTTGGGAAAACGGGATATTATGTTGAAGCTAGTGGCAGAATCGTTTCCTTAGGTTTTTCCTTCCCTTGAATGTTACTGTTTGAATGAAATACCAGTAACCTCTATAATCAATTTTGGGATTCACAACATCCCCGGCCATACGTACTACGTACTTTCAGCCACCAAAAATTCCTCCTTTTTGTTACATAACTCCAAATGGAGCAGGCTTATGTTTTCGGTGTCTATCATGTACCTATATTTCATTGAAATTTCGTGCATCGTCAGATGAGTCAAGTTTTGATGATTTCTGTACACTTCACACGGCAAGTACCTACCACCTACTCAGACCGCTTTCAATGTTCTGTCTGATGGTAGATTCGATGTTGATATTTCAACCTTTTCTGTGAGTAACGTGCTATTTTCAGGCCTTGAAACATTGACTCCCGTACTATAATTTTTCTGATTGTGGATCCACCTTGTGTGAGTTTATAAGGTAATATCATGAAACCAAAAGAATCGATGGACAATGGAAAACATGCGTGATTTACTCAGTGAGCTAGGCGAGTCAACACCATTAATGAGAGAATTTTCGGTTTGTTGATGAAATTCAAATAGCCGCACACGGAAGCCATCACGTGTTGTCACCATTATATCGGATCGAGCAGAATCTCTATAAACCCAAGCTAGTCCCGGCATTAGGAACTCATTTAAAAATTTGAATTATTACGATATTTCTAATATGACCCTCCCCCTTTCCACTGTATGAACTTTGTATTTTTCATCTGAAATGTTAGATACTTATACTTGGACTTAGGCAATTGTATCAATGTTTCTCTGAGAGTTTAAGAGAAACTCAAGATTAGAAATAATTTAGCTTCAACGAAAAGGAATTGCAAACTAATTACTTTTAGTTGACCTCCCAAACACCCATATAGCCAACCCTAAAGCCTCACTGATAATTTAAGAGGCATTTTTCCATTTCCTTTCTTTTTATTGTTTTTTTTTTTCTACCTAGAAAGAGTACCGTTTTGTATAGAATAGCAATAATTTTTTGTTGCAACATTTCAATTAAATTTCTACGTAATACGATTTTGGAGTCCCTTGAAGTTCTAAGTGACCTGAGTCCCCATATGAAAGGAAGTTAAGTCCCCGAAGAATCATAGAAGTCCCGGATGCAGAATGGTGGGTAGTCCCAACCTCCCAAGTGATAAAGTAAGTCCCCGAAGAATAATTGAAGTCCCTGATGCAGATTGTTAGATGATAATCCCGGAAGAATGATGCCTTGGTTAAAGTATAGCCCCTGATGATATTTGGTACTAGCACCAGGTAAATACGAATCGCCCTGCTCCTATAGCATTTCTAACTGACTGCACCAGAGATTTTGCATAGGCAATGGACATTGGACATATTTGTCAGCCTAGTTCATAGTAGTAATTATAGTAGTTAATAGTGGCACCAGGTTAGGCTTTTTTTATACAGGAAATATGGCACCAGGTTAGTCTCTTGCTTATTAGCCCTGGTAACCTTCTTCAGCAGCCGCATCTGAGGCGCACTTATCCCCACCGATATCCGTTCACCTGATTGAGAAGAAATAGTGAGAATGACCCCAGAGTCCATCTTTGGTAAAATCTTAGGTGTTGCCAATGGATTGCACTTGAGGAACAGGAGCGTAGCGTGCCTCTGGTGACGGGGGTACCGCAATGAATTCCACCCCCCCCCCCCCCCCCCACCAACATTCACACTTCCTCACACACTCTAAAAATGTAAATGTGAAGCAGTTCTTAGCAAGCTGTTTGTCAAAGGAATTTTATGATATTATTGATCTTCCAAATTCATTAGAAATAATTCATAACATTCCCTTGCAAACAAAATAAAAGGTTTTTCGAACTACAGCCTGATAACCATTGGTACCTATTGTATGTTTCAACAGTGAAATGCCGAGTGTACTCACGGTTACGTTCCTTCACAACTCTCTTGAAATCAGGCAACGCTGAGGTTGACCGGCCGGCTCTGATGATGTCGTTCTTTTCTCTAAAACTACGAGAACTAAACGAACGCCGAACCACGGAACAATTAACGCAAAAACTATCCATTTTAGGAGGAGACTAGGACACTAGAAAAGATTCGAATTCAAACAACTAAACCTGAAATTAGGAACAATTATTGTGAAAACTACAAGTAATAAAATTATGAGAAAACAGGCCGTCGTAAGAATAGCAAAATGGATGACAGTGACACTGGAAGTTGTCAAAGTTTTTTTCTCGAGTTTTTAATCGATAGCTACAATCGATCCATACGCCAGTATCCCTCCTCACCAAGATTGGATACGCTGGATATTTGCGCTAGCTCAACTTACTAACACAGTCTCCTGAAGATGTGTAAGACACTCACTCACACACGCAAACACACTCACACAGACGATGTAGAGACACACACACATCGGATTCTGGGCCTCCGCAGACTGGTAGCGGTACCCCAGCGACCTTGAGATTTCAAATATTCGAAACCTGCCGAAAACCATATGATTCTAATCGACTAATCGATACTTGGCTGTTTTTCGTCCATGACTGGCAGACATGGAGGTTGGAGGATAGTTCATGGAGGGAGAGTCATGGAGGATGGAGTTATGAGTGGACAATTCAAATTGCTACCTACCTACGGAATGTAATTTTTTTCATTTTTCGTGTAGGGTAGCGCCGGTACCCCCGGTACCCCTGACGCTACGCGCCTGTTGAGGAAGTTTGATAATCACCCATAGTTTCTTGTCACATTTCTGGAATTCAACTGATCCCCCTTTATTTGCTTTACTTTTAGTTCGTACGATGGAATTGAAGCCTAAATTGACTGTTTCAAGTTTCCCTGAAACCCGGTCATTAATCTGATCAGCCGTGGTGATCTCCGAAGTTACAAAACCTTCCGGCAGGTAGAATTCTTACTATCAGAGCTTCACTCTGCTGTCAACAGGTAGCGTTTGGTTCTCCCTTTGCAACATCCATAGGGTTGGTAAAGATAGGTGGCAAAATTTGTGACCATGCGAGGTACCTAGAAGTATGCGCCAAGAGCACTAAAATTAGGCGTCTGCCCCAGAACGCCACAGTATATTTTGCGAAAAATTACCTTCCGAATAGGGTTTATGGCTTGCAATGTAGAGGCCAACCAACGGGATTCGCAGGGGGGAAAAAAGTTTTGGGTCTTTGGAATCAAATATTGAGAGGATACTCTTTATACCCACCGCCGGAAATCCCGCCAAAATCATGGCTTCATAGCTGAAGAGCTCGAATCTGTCTCATTCGACACGGAATTTGATTGTTTGTCTACTTTTCTTCCAAGCATAAACAGCCTTATGGGTTCCTTTGGCCAAAAACTTGAAGTGTTTGTGTTAAGTGAGGTTTTATGCGTATGTGCCGGGGGTTTTGGTATAGAGCCATAAATATGGTATGTTTGGAATGGTCGAAAAATTTAATAATATATATTCCTGGAGAATATCAAGTCTTATTGAAAAATTCCCGCTTTGCATGGAACCAGTGTGCGCCGTAACTATTACTACATTCGTATGCCGTAACGTGGCCCCTAGATACCGTGCAGAATACCCAAGTCCCAAACGTTTAGCGTTGTTTACCTACGTACACTATTATACGTACGAGACTTCTGGTTGCGCAAATGTTCTAGTTACTACGATATAATGTAATATACCATCCACGAACTGTCCAGCGGGTGTTCGCTGTAACATACTGTTCAAAAACATGTGCCTCATGTGGTACCCGTATTATCACCCTCATTTTGATTCACAGTATAAAGAGAGAAAGTTTCCTTAATTACGTTCGGGAATTTTTACTGTACGCTCACATTGCTGAATCCGCTGTTTCAATCCTAACGCGGTTCATTACGTGCTCTGCTGTGATTCTCTTTGTATTTGATCAGTTTGTTTTATATTTTGATTAGCCTACAATGATTTGTAGCGATTTAAGATATGGCTATACTTTTGGAACATGAACTAATTGATATTGTTATCATTTTCATCACGATTCACAAAATCATTGAAGGCCTAGTTGATCACATGCGGGCTTTTTCGCTTTCCCCTAGGCTTAAAATACCCTTAAGCTGAATACAAGAGAATTGGTGACACCTACCTGAATCCCCTGCTTTACTCCTAACACGGTTCATTACGTTTTCGTAGTTCCCTCCTTTGACCTCCGTTACTGAAAGCCCTTCGAAAATCACCTCCCAAATGAAGCCGACGCCGCTGTAGAGGCGGCGCCTGTGTGGAGAGGCGCTATCGCATCGCCTCCCATTGTAAAGGTTTGTTCCAGGAGGGCGAGGTTGGGGACTTGCCTCTGGGTTCGATCCATCAACTATCCAGGTCATGCCCCTACAAGGCTCCGAATCTGGAGGTCCTCTCGCCTCGACAAGATCGCTGTAGTCGGAGACCATTTGCATATCCCTAGGCGGCTCATGTCTCCTATCGATTACCATCCGGTTGGTTCCCTCCCGCGCTCTTGATTCCTTTCCAAAGGCCTTGTAGTGTACCATTACACCTCTCTACATTTCCACTTCCATTTGCCTGCAACAAATGTCAGCCCTCGAGATCGGATTAGGCGAGGGCGAGTATTAGGCGATCTTTTTCCAACCCGGCTTTCAACCGTACTGATGTCATCCGCTGGGTATTTTAGAACTTCTGGCATCTATGTTTCTCTCAATTTCGGGATTGGGATATCAAGGCTTCAACAAAAACCACCTCTTCCAGTCAGTGCCGTGTGTAGGATGATGATTATAATTCAATTCAGGGGTCTGTTCTGTCAGGAACGATGATATCACGTTTCTCAATCGACGCAAAGGGATTTCCAGACGGAGTTATTCAGCAGTAATCACTAGAATAGCGCAAAAATATTGAAAGGGTGGGAAAGTTCAAATATGTAGAAGCCTAGGAGGAGCAATGTTATTGGAACCCAGAAGTTGTATAAACCTGGCTCGTTGTTCACCTATGAAGGGAAAGAGCTTTTGCACTCGAATTTTGATATGGGGCTGAGACTGCATGTAGTTCATTGCTATATTTCGTATGTAGTATGAAAAACGTGTTAAGATGAAGAAATCTCCTGTGTTTATGTAATGGAGGCATCTACAATTTGAGCTACGAATGGGATGAATATCCGACTTGGCTTCGGTACTGTATAGTGCTTGTAACTGTAGGAGTACGTGATGTGCAAAAACTGCAGCAGACAAGAGAATGATGGCAAATGTGATGAAATTTCTCGTTTATCGCTCACAGACACTAGTATGACTTCTTGAGTTGATAATCGTCTATACCCTTCATTTGTTTGAGGTGGGAACAGTACACATGCAGAAAATACGTACAATGCCGGCCGGGTCTCAACGTATGTAGTGTGTAAGCTCACCATTGACAGTCTACAAGGTTTGAAGTTTACGTTCGCTTAACTTGGTTAAATCTGTTCGCATACAATCTGCCTGTTGGGCGGAGACACATAATACCATATCCCTCTTTGATGAACTGAAAGGGGGAGTTCCAACTTGGCTCGTGGAAGTTATAATTTTGTTTGATAAATTGATCCCACATTTTGTTCATGTCGGAGCCCCATCACATAAAGACACTCCATTCTCTCTCAATCATTTGGTTAGTTCGAATATTCTTCACCTGTGGTTTGTCCACTGCCTATGCCTCAGTAATGAAATCAAGCCTAAAGCATAGAAAGGTAGTCAGTTCAAACGAACACAAATATATAATGCCAAAGGAGTCGAACAACATAACTCTCAGTTAGCCGCGTGTCGAGTTCCGGATTAATTTTTTGATTCTTCAATCGTTTAAACAATTTAAAATGTCAATAAATTAGGTACCCTGCCGAAAAATGCTAGAAATTATTACATTATGCACGTTTTCGGCTATCTTGTACTTGATCAAAAAGCTGAGAGAAAGGCCATGTCCAGTGGACAGGTCGTTGTGACCTATAGGCCAAATCGTAAATAATGGGAATCTAGACGTAAACACAATTTGTGAACTACTTAGAAATGTATGTATGTATGTGTGTTGTGTGTTGTGTGTTTTTTTAAACATGAATGAGGCGATTCTGATGCATGTTTCTAGCACATCGATGTTTTTTCATCTCAGTTATTTCTGAATAAGCAGATATATTTTCCGCCTTTTGGTAATATTTTGTTATGAGTTTGTTCAACCAAGGTTCAGGAAAGGTTTGCTTCTTCATTTTACTTGACCGCCTTGAGCCTTGGAAGCCTGATGAGGCGGTGAATTCCTCGGTTGGCCCGTATCCGAATACCTTTACTGGAGCTGTTCCGTGGATCGATCTCACCCATGTTTGTTGTCTACGATTTATTATCTACTATGGATTGTCTACGATGGATTGTCTTCGGTCGTAATTTATTTTAATGTGGAGCAATGCCTTTTGGTACCTCATTCGTAAAAATGAATTTCAAGTTAAATACATGTAGCGGGATATTCGACTCCTAGTTCGATCCCAGAATGGGGAAACAATCCCTAAATCCACCCATCTGACTAGGCCGAGAGGGAATTGGAAACTCAATACTGCTCGATTTAATACTACATTTGACCCTGTTGCATGGACTCCAGTTCATTGGGGTCTATAGTACTGGAGACCCCATTCAGTGTTTGTCCAGAGCTGTAGTTGGAGAGCTGCCTGGAAACTTGCTAACTCAATTCGGGAGCACAATGGAACTTGCTCCTGATCAATATTCAGTAGAGGAAATCAAGAGGCCTTACTTTTGTTCCACTGTCTGCATTGTCTAAATAACAAGTTTCACAGCATCAACTACAGTATTGTAGACTACCTCATGGGCTAACATAACATGTTGGGCTCCAGTAGCCTGTATTTTAGGCTTCCTTTTTTTAGCAGGACGATTTGCATTAGAAACGCAAAATATTACACAATCCCTTCCGCGTAGATCACTGTTATTGTGTTCCCTACCTAAAACCGCTGCAAACTGCTACACAACGGTTTATTATTTAACTGTATAGATGCCCCTTCTGCATAGATCACTGTTTTCTGTGGTCAATACCTACCCTCCTGCTCCCTCCAGCCCTAAATCGAGTACTGGAGTCGGCCGGGGAATTACAGTTTCATAAATATGCGGTGGATGATATTCGGTGGTTTCATGAAGCATAACGTTAGTTGAAGTTATAAAATTACTTATCAACAACATCTAAAATAAGCATCATTCTTCAAATGAAATAATATCACTAATCAAATGAAATAATCATACAACCATGCGTGGTTATAATAAGGTGTTCCCTAGGCTGGGTGTATCATTCATCTGAGGGTTTCATTCACGACCATGTTGACGAAGCTATTCGGTGCAAACTTCGGGGCCTTACTGTGAACGGACGGCTGGACGTACAATGCTCCGGTTGGTCCCAAAAAGTTCTCAAGTTCGAGATCAGTTTAAACACGTAAAAATATTGAGATAACGGCCCCTTGGACATTTCAACCCCTGTTTTTTTTTACCCCATAGTGATGACTAACAGTAACGCCGAGCTTCGCGGACCAACTAGACTAGACCCTAAATGGGACCCACAAACCAAATTCCATTTATTTTCGTTCATGGTAACTAAAAACAAAAAACCAAGTACGGTGGACGGACAGAAATTTTTTTATTCCCT
The DNA here is from genome assembly GCA_954871275.1 of Leptopterna dolabrata. Taxonomy (NCBI): domain Eukaryota; kingdom Metazoa; phylum Arthropoda; class Insecta; order Hemiptera; family Miridae; genus Leptopterna; species Leptopterna dolabrata. Next base: position 22,284,291 of record OX940976.1, read on the forward strand.
TTCGGATTATACGTAAGTACCTTGGAACGGAAACCATCAAATTTTGAGGAGCGGTTAAAAAAATTTTTTTTTCATTCTCGATTTCGAAGGTTCATTTTTGAAAAAGAATACCCTTTCCCCCTCCTCCAAACTAAATCTAGTACTGGAGCCGGCTGGGCAATTAAAGTGACATAAATAACGGAGTATTCAAGAATTCGATAATTAATTATTCATTGGTAATCGTGAAGCATAGCGTGTAGTTAAAAAGAAGTCAACGTGTTAGTTGGATTGCACCCTCTCCCTCTTCACCTTAATTGAAATAGAAACTAAATGAAAATATCAATTGATCACGCAGCTGCTCTTCTCCAAAAACATTTTCATTGATATCAGTTAAGTATTGGGGAGATATAAGAATGGACAGCGATGATGAAAGGAGAAATATAGTGCTTAGATCTCTTCATTACTCTACGAATCTACGCTAATACCTCTGCAGATGAATAATCAGCAACATTTTAATCCTGAGAAAGGCACAAGGAATGAGCTTTGAAAGCATTTGATAATTATATAATCAAGGAAGGACGCTACGCAAAGCACGTAGACGACGGGACAGGAATAAGAAGCACAATGTGCTGCCCCCTCCTACAAAGTTTACCTACAGAGCATTCAAGTCCGACCTCGACGGTTTTAATAAAACGGGTCGGGTCCTCTCGAATTATTTACTACTTATTCAAGAACGAAGGGGAGAAAGGAGGATTTTAAATGGAATTCATTAGTGACATTGAATGAATTGATTGTGCAGTCGCTGTGCAAAATCCTGCGAAGGCTTATGTATTTAAACACTCCAAATTATTACACAACGGATTATTATTTACCTGTATAGATGCGTAGATCACTGTTGTCTGTGGTCCATGCCCTCGAGCTCCCTCCAGGTAAGCCCTAATTGGTGCACTGGAGCCGGCCCGGGAATTAAAGTTTCGTACAAATGCGCGGGATTCAATAATTCAATCATTAATTATTTGTAGTTGTTCATGAAGCATAAGGCAAATGAAAAACATTGTGTAATAATTTACCTGTATAGATGCCCCTTCTACGTAGATAGTATAATAAACAGTTGTGTAATAATTTAACGTTGCGTAATAATTTACCGTTTTGTCATAATTTACCGAATAATACTTCAACGTTTGTTCAAGTTGCATAAGTACCTGTCGACAAAATCGAAAAGAGCCATCATCTTTCAAATGAAATAATATCACAGAACAACCAACTCGACTTCATTCAGACATCCGTGATTATAATCAGGTGCTCCCTAGTGATGATATCTGGACCGGATTTATACCGTTTGATTCACGATCATGTTCACGAAGCTTTTCGATGCAAACCAACGGCTGGGGTCATGCAATGCTCCGGGTGGTCTCAAAAAATTCTTTTGTTCAAGCTCAATTTAAAAACTTTAAAAATACCCTACCCTTTGTCGAGCCCTGCTCTACGTTAGTACATCAAACCAACACTAAATGCGCTGCCATGACAACTACCACCTACCTGCATGGAACACCTCGCATTCCAAAACCCGCTACCTCAACTCCATGCAACACTCAGTACAAAGATAAAACTCCACTATTGTATATCCTTTTCCCACTATGTTCAAAAATACGCTCAGTTATATTTTCTACTCTCATTGTTAACGATAATAATATTATACTATCAACGGAAGTGATAAGCTTGCGAAGTGAATAATCTGTGTGCCCAACTTGTACTCTTGTTCGGTTGGCTGCGCCCAACGCTTCCTCTCTTCGGCTCTGTTCGCCATTATTGTTTTTACATCACTCTAATATCTTCTCTCTTCTCCTTTTGTAAGTTGTGCGTTTTTGTACTTGTTGTATTCTGTAACCATTAGCATTATAAGTAGTTTAATATCAAGCCTCTTCAATCGTTTAGCCTCCCAGATCGCCAGATCAAACACCCTTCTGCTTCTTTTCGAGCTACAGCGTTCTGAATATTTTAACCCTATATTTCACCCCTTAGAGGTGACTGACAGTTACGCCGAGCTTCGCGGACCAACTAGACCCCAAACGGGGCTTACAAACCAAATTTCATTAATTTCGGTTCATGGTAACTAAGAAAAGTGCGAAGTACGGCGTACTGCGGACAGACAGAAATTTTGGTTTATTATTTTCAGTGCTGAACCTTTGGAATCGAGCATGGAAAAAAAAACCCTCCTCTCAAAATTTTATGGTTTCAATTTCAAGATACTTAGAATCCGAAAATGCAATAAAAAAATTTCTATCCGCCGTACTTCGCACTTTTTTTAGTTACCATGAACCAAAATTAATGAAATTCGGTTTGTAGGTCCCGTTTGGGGTCTAGTTGGTCCGCGAATCTCGGCGTTACTGTCAATCATCTTCAAGGGGTGAAAAGTAGTAGTTGAAATATTCAGAACGCCGTAGCTCGAAAACTTTCAATAGAAGGGTATGGCTTTCTTAACGTTTTCAAGTTGATCTGGAACGAAAGAATATTTTGAGACCACTCGGAGCATTGTACGACCAGTCGTTCTTGTGCACCGAAAAGCTTGGTAAACACGATCGTTAATCAGACGGTATAAATCCGGCCCAGATATCATCGGTAGGGAGCATCTGATTATAATCAAGGATGGCTGAATGAAGTCGAGTTGGTTGTTCTGTGGTATTATTCCATTTGAAAAATGATGGATCTTTCGGATTTTGTTGATAGATACTTTTGCAACATGAACAAACGTTGTAGTATTATTGGTAAATTATGACTCAACGGTAAATTATTACACAACGGTTTATTATACTATCTACGTAGAAGGGGCACGTATACAGGTAATTTGTTACGCTTGGGTTTGTTATTTATCTTATGCTTCATGAATAACTACAAATTATTAATGATTGAATTATTGAATCCCGCGCATTTGTTTGGAACTTTAATTCCTAGGCCGGCTCCAGTCCTCCATTTAGGGGTTTCCTGGTGGGAGTTCGAGGGTATTGACTACAGAAAACAGTGATCTACGCAGGAGGGGCATCTACATAGTTAAATAATAAACCGTTGTGTAATAATTTGCAGCTTTTTTATTGCATTTTAGGATTCTACGTACCTTGAAACGTAAACCGTTAAATTTTGAGGGTGGGTTAAAAATTGAGTCTGAATTTCATCTCAGTTACGTTTATTATCATTCCTCGGAATTCAGTTTAAATGTATTTATGTTTCCCGAATCAAATCGGTTTAACAATTTTCTCTCACCCACCTACTCCGATTTAATCATGAAAACGCGCAATATTTTCAACGATAGTATATTATTGCTTTTTTATATGACCATTTTGTCCAGATCTTTGTTTCAACTACCAGTGGCTTTTGTCATAATTGTGAGTGCGTTCGTTCGCAAAATTCATAAAACGCCTATATATCTACCAACACGAAAGAATAATGGAGGATCGGTGCTGTTTGTTCCCCATGTGAATGTTATCTAAATTCAAATGACATGTTTCCTTCTCCCATCTTGTAATATTATTTTCCGAACATACGCTATATGTTTTTTTGTGCCGCGACGGTGCCGGCAACGCAGTGCAATCCATAAACATCTAATTTTGGGCTTTATGATTCGTACTTTGGCAACTTGAACAAACGGTGAAGTATTATTGATGGGTAAATTATTAGACGATGGTTAATTATTACACAACGGTAAATTGTGCATTCTAGGTAGAAGGGGCTAGATTTTGTTGGTAGGTACTTTTGCAACTTGAACAATCGTTGAAGTATTATTGATGGGCAAATTATTTCACAACAATAAATTATTACGCAACGATAAATTATAACACAACGGTTCAGTACAGTATCTACGTAGAAGGGGCATCTATGCCGGTAAATTATTACACAACGGTTTAATATTTGCCTTATGCTTCGTGAATAACTACAAATAATTAATGATCGAATTATTGAATCCCGCGCATTTGTATGAAACTCTAATTCCGGGGCCGGTTTATGATTCGAAACGGTCAGGGCATACTCATTGCCCCATCAGAAATTACTGACTACGTTCAGGCACCTGACCACCAGGGAGCAGCACAATTTAAAAACCTACTTGAGCCATAACAGTTAATAATACTTTAAATCTGGAGGTTGAACCCTGTATACTTCACAAATACACCTGTTCTGTTCAACGCTACCACTAGCCGTAACCCGCCATGAAAACCTTCTCACCCGCAAAAAGGGTTAATATCCATTTTGCCCGCCAAAATAGCATGCTCGGTGTTTCGCACCTCGCTCTTGGATGTATATATTATAGCTGTTCCTTCCCCCTCTGTTGGATATGTATGGAATCCTGTTCCTTCCCCCCAAACCTTGAAAACTTGGCTGCTGTTTGGCGGCGGCTTTTCGCCTGGGGGGATGAAGCTGCCCTCCAGACAGCTCAGTTTGCTAGCTTACATAGCTAGGAGTGAGAGCATACCAGTATAAAGATACGGACAAAAATGATGAAGGAGAAAAATTATGATTATCGAAACGAAATGTTCGAATTTCCGGATTAAAAATTGAAAATTTTTTAATGAACATGAAAAATATCCAAAGCATGATGTAAGAGAAACGCAAATTTATACAACGGTAGGAGCATTTCATAAGGGAAACTGCGTTAATGGAGGAATCTCATTACATAATACATACCTACCGTTGGGGGAAACTAACAAGTGTCCAGATGAATAAGGGGTTTTCCCGGATAACAGGGAAATTTTAAGGGTTATGCGCGCATTGCTGGGCCGTGGAATGTCGAGTCTCCAGTGAGCTCCCCACTTGAAAGTCATACTAAGGTCATTTGAGGTCTCGTTTGATTCATAAATTAATAGGTAAAAATAACGAGGGAGAGTTTTACTCCACTCATATGAAGGAGTGGCTTTCCTCACTTTGATAACAGCCTCTGAATTCGGACCTTAGAGATTTACTAAACGGAGCAGTTTCTCCCTACGTTAATTCCCCTTTCATTATTCGTTTTTAAAACACGAAAATCCCCGATCAATCAGATAAATAGGTATGCATCATAGGACCTTTTGAGGAATTCTTATTATTTTCGAATTCGTGTGGTCTGATCAGGATCGTTTGATCAAATATTCATTGGATGTGGCATCCATGAAGTGTGACTGAGGTGTGTACTTATGTAATTACGTTAGAGAACAGCTCATCGATACGAAAACCGGACGGAAAGTAGAAGACTTGGGCTTATAAATAAAAAATAAGGACCTGGGTAGTAAATAAAATGTGTTATTCATGGATTGGTGAGAAGGGAATCCTTTCAGGGTGGTGACTGGGCAGTGGTGAGGGGTTTCTAGGGTGGAACTCGAGTGCGGTGGAGCTGTGAGTAAGAAGCTTCTCAGCGACAGCCACATGCTGAGTGGCGCGGTTTCTTCACTTGAGCTAAGCTCTTTTATGTGGGATGGCGATGTTTAAGGGAAACGGGAGAGCGGAGATGTTTGGTACGAAGAGTGAAGGAGTAGAGTTGGAAGAAGATACGTAGACGTAAAGGAAGTATTGTATATCCGTGAAAATCATGGAATCGGACAGGACGGCAATTCAGGGATTTTCATTGAACTGTGCTAGATCTAATAGAAGTTGAGTAAGAGACACGCTTTACATAAAGCGTTATTGTTTGTATGCTTTTGATACGTCATATATCACTTCCTAGTTGATGAGTGATTTCAACGGTACCTGTTACTATCTTCTCAGTAAACACTGTTTTTCTCATGATGACAAAACTCCTCAATATTTCCAATGAAGAACAAGAAGAAGAACAGAAACACAGAGACAAACATGCTTCAGTATTAAAGAAAACAAAATCGCAGTTAATCAAACTTAATTGAGGTATCATGTGGAAATGATGATACATGGTGGATCGGCTGATCAAGTTCGCTTATCTGTTATAAATTTTGAATTTAAATTCTAAAATAAATTGGAATTATTGTACATGTTCAACATTAACCTAATCTATTAGCAGTGTTAGGCTTATCATTAAGTGTAATGGGATGTTACATATATTAAATATAACCTTTATTATGATATAGGAACATGATTACATTGCATACTCATACTTTTCATAGCCCATATTCCAATATCGCAAAGTAATCCTGCAGTACCTAGCAAGGTTCACATCGGCCAATCTTAACATATAGATTTATTGAGCTCTCTGTAATATCGTTCTGCCAAACCATTTGGGTCTAACGTTAGTGGAAGATGGAAAGCATATTCTACGGCGTTTTTACTGGACAGAGGGCAAGTTTGTCCATCACTGTCGTAGGGTCGGGATCGGACCGCTTGGACATCGCGTCTATCTCAACTTGAGAACATCTTGGGTAACCAAAACAGCTTACCGTCCAAGACAAGCAAGTTCTGTCGAACGTAATTGGAGCTCTTAGTCATTCTCATATCGTGTGCAGTGCAAATCCTTCGAAAACTTTGCCACATTCTCCAGCTTGCTCATTCTTATCCAGAATATGCCAAATTCGTCCATCAGACCCAACCCTGGCCCAAAACATATTATTCCTCAGACACGCCTTCACCAACATTTTTGGTTGCCTTCTGTCGGGCAACCAAATTATTTTATACTTCTAAAATATGATCAGAGTGCATCCGCAGTGTAAATACAAACCGTGGTTTCAGGTCCAGCTTCAAAAACAGCTTGTATGTTGGTGTATTGTGAGGGAGGAAAAGTTTTTTGTAAATTCAAAAAACAAAGCTTGGGAACACCGGTGTCCCCATACGAAGGAATGCACATGTTGATGTAGGATCGTGACATTCCGAGGTTTTCCATCATTGATCGAACACGTTTAATATGAATTTAAAAACATTTAATTTGATTCGGAAAACGTTGAACTTGTTTTGTGAGACCTTCTAGGTCTTGAAAAACCTTCATTTTGTTTTGAAAAACACGTTTCGTTCGTAATGGCAAACGAAAGTATGGGTTCGAATTCGATTAGGAATTTTTGACAGAATGGGGTCGTTCGTTTTTGTGATATTAGTAAAAATGGCAAAAATCCAACAAAATATTTATATAAAAATGCCAGAAGTTTTAAATGGTGGCAAGACAAAAACGGGCTGTTCTCCCCAAAAGCATTGGGTCAAATATAGCTAAAATCGTCATAGCTAAAACACCAAAAACTACTTTCAATTTAACAGAAATATGGTACAGGATGGTAAATCGAAGGAGAATAGGCTGTTTCAATAGACCCAATTATTTATTCCCTAAAAAATGTTTCCGGCAGAAAATGTTAGAAGATGCTGCATGACTTGACTGCAGCATTTTTCAAGTCTTGTCCGCCTGGATTCGCAATTTTTACGTTGCGCAACACTCCCTTTCCTCCAAAATAGTTTATATAGCAGTAGGAATTCATTTCCGATGGTAGATTCCGCTTGAAAAAGACATCTCGGCGGTCACAGTTCAATGGAAACTCCTGGGACAGAAGATTGAGGTTAACTAGCTCAATAAATCGGCACTCTCCTCCCTGACTTGGAGAGTTTCATGAACGGAGTAATTTGTGCTCCGAACGATTTGCAGTGGGAACTTGGCCCAGCCAGAGGGTGGTTCATCTGGTTCAGGGGTCTTTATCTGAGGGAGGAAATTGATTGGTGTTTTGTGGCACCTGATTCGACCTGCGCCACTAATTATGACATTTAATGACAGCACAGTTTACTTCTTGGGAACGCTTCACTATAAAATATCAGGTCAATTCTAGTTAATAATCCGTGGATTACGCTCGTCCCTGATACTTGACATTTTGACTGCCGGAAGTTCGTAAAAATTAGTGAAAAACGATGACTTCGAAGACCGCAATTTGGAATACAGTAAATGTTATCACGTTCTAGTATACCTGTGTATAATCATTAATGCCATGAGACGTGTGTTTGATTCAGAAGCAACAGAAAACAATATCATAATCATTGTCATTTAACCTGTGCTTATCGAACTGTCAAAAATGAGTTGCAGCAACCAGCTAGAAAATTGAAATAAACAAGAAGTGAACTAGTAATGAATCCTGAACTGTGCATAATTATTAATTATGATGATGCTTCATTATTTGAGTGTATCATTCACAAAAGAGGGAATGGTTGAAACAACACTCAAACGCTGATACAGCACTCATTCCCGTATCGTCACCTAGCGCTAACGCATAAATTTTCAGCGTCTGAAAATAGAAGCCTTTTTTCAAACAATTTTTGTTACGGAACTTGAGAAACATTATGTCAAGGTGGATTTAAATTAACAGCAGGTAGTAAGTTTAATTATATTTGAGTGAAGAAAAGGAGATACTAGCTGAAAGTCATACTCTGGGCAACTTTCGAACTGCGGCGTGGAGGAAAAACTTCAGGGTGTCACAGGCTGCCAGTAGGTAATTTTGGAAAAGGCCGTTTTTTCTCTCAACTATTTAATTTTCGCCACCAGTTAACTGTGTAAAAAACGATTCGAGGGAAAAATCAGGCAGTTTCAGACCCGTGCCTCCTCATCAGCTTGTTCCTGAACTATGCATAATTAGTTAGTTGTTAATGGGCATGTGTAGGAATTTTTTATTTTAACATGTTTAATGTTTTAGGGCTGGGGGTCATTCTGTGAATTCCGACACGCAAATATGCAACGTTTTTCATTGGTTACTACACAGTTACTACCTTCTGTTGTAGCAACCATAAAGAATATCGCACTCGAAAGAAACAAGAGTCAATAGCTACGTTTTTCATTGGTTACTACACAGTTACTACCTTCTGTTGTAGCAACCATATGTTGATGGCGAGTCTATAATAAGTACAGTAAATGCAACATTATACTTTTAGAGTTCAGTGAAATTGTGGCTTTCATTTTTTCTTGACATTAAAAAACTATATCTAATTTTTCCCTTGCGAGGGAAAAACATTAAACATGATTTAATGTTTTTCCCTCTCAAGGGAGAAATTTAAACTGAGTTTCACAATATTTATTATTTGATCTCAGAATCGGATTTAACACCCTTGAAAACCCCTCACTGCAATTTTAATCTCAAAACACCGTATAGCTTGGGCAACAGATGGATAGAAAGAAAACGAAATTACGTCATAAGTGGATGTCGCTGACGTTTCTCCCCAGGCGGACGAGTGGGTGAGGGCCTTTGCCTATGACGTCTTTCGCTTTCTATCCAGTGGGTTATCGCCAATTTTCGATCGTCGGATACCCCTCATATAGCACCTTTTCGGAAAGCACTCGGCGAGATCTTTCGCTTAAGAAAATAAAATAAAAACGTGAAATTGTCCATTCTGGTGATACACCGTTATTTGAACTATGAGGTACCCTTCACAAAAGAGGGCTAGAGTTTTCTACAGTTTTGGCCTTCATCATCGATTTCACTACCTTCGAACTGACTGTTACGTCGCATAAATTTTAGATTATTACCGGATGAATATATTGGCCAGTACCTACATATTGTGCTCTTCCCGCCAGAAAGGGCCTGTAACAATGCGTTAACATTCCGAAACTTTGAGCTCACAATTCCCTCCCATCATATAAAATGTTCGAGAAAATAGAGGAATCCGCTGCAGTGTAAATAAGGGATTTACTGAGGTTGATAGGAGTATTTGGAGGGTGGTGGGGAGGGGAGGAAAGGTACTGGTTCTGAACGATTAACGATTCTTCCATTTCACCAGCGGAGGAAAACGAGGATTTATTAAACCGTCGGGTGCTCTATTCGAAATAGTGGGCTCAAACTCAGCGGGAAACCGTGGGGATCGCGTTCCCAAAAGTTTCACTGCTGAAATATGTCATTTCCGAAATGTAATAAGTTCCAAGTTTCCAATATGCCGTTTCACGTTTTGTCAGTACTTTTATCTCGCATAGGGAAATTGAGACTCTGTTGTTGAAAGTAGCTGAAGTGGCATTGTTCGTATTGAACACGAGCTGCTGTCCTCTGCTCACCGAGCCAAATGAATTACGTCTTATTAGTTTTTATCTCTAAGGACTCAGCTGTCCCCAGAGTAGTGCTTTCGATAAGGGTAGACTTCCTCTGCTATCACTCTTTGAACTCAAAAATTTTCAGTTGAATTTTATTTAAAATGTCAACTGTTCATCTTGACCATTTATTTTTACAGAAAAGTTTTGCAAATTCTCTCACAATGGTTTATTATTTTCTGTCTTCTCATGAAGCTTATATATTGAGGGTTGGTGCAGGTTTGTCCCCAAATGGTTCAATATTGATGCGTTTCTCTACGCATCTGCGAACATTACTTATCATAAGAAACTCAAGTCGTTGTTCATAAGTTGAGTAGGTACTTATAGTTATGGAAACCGGCCGCTAACTGATGAGATCACGAAGTTTTTCACTAGGCTCCAGGTATTCATGGAGTGCAGTACGCCATAATATTTTTCTTGGTTCTGGACAAGTACCTGTTTCTGCATTCATCGACTATTCCCAAATAAAGGAAAACCTACCAACGAATATTCAAAATTACCTTCTCGTAATCTCATTACGGTTTATTGAGATACATGATATTATGATTATGGTGATCTCCGCATTAGTATATCGTGGTACTGTCGTTAAAGTGCTTAATATTACGGTACATAATAATTATAGTATATTTATATAACCCCCCGCTTATTTGTCGTAACCCGATTAGTCGATTGCCACAGTTTTTCAGTTGGTTGTTAAATCTGGTGAAATTAAATCGACTTGGTTGTTCCGTGGTATTATTTTATTTGAAGAATTATGGTTATTTTGGTTGATAGTAATTTTGTAACTTGAACAACATAAGATGCATAACAATAAATAATAATAATTATATATATAGCATTTTCGGATCTACCGCATATTTATGAATTTATAATTGCCTGGCCCTCTCCAGTACTCGATTTAGGGTTTTCCTATGGGAAGCGCGAGGATATGTATTGACCACAGAAAACAGTGATCTACGCAGAAGAGGCATCTATAAACCACTGTGTAATAATTAGCAGCGTTGTGAATCAACTCTCATTCCAGAGATAGGTACTTGAGTAATACAATTCTGTTAGTTTAGGTTCATTTATTTCAATATTGAACATAAGGAATCGATAAGGATTATAATAATGTAAACCTACTGTCATGAAGCTATTTTCCTAATTTTGAGTTGAATATAGACAATTCATTTCCAGTTATAATCTAGTTACTTATGACAAGTCTCCTACAACCGGAGGCGGGCAACGAGAATCATTTGTCGCATTTTATATCGCGGCTTATGTCAAAGCATATGCAAATCTAGATTAGATTTTAAATCCATCTTGAGATAACTTGGAGCTTGCCTAAGAAACGGGTTTTTGATAGCTGCAAGGGACAGAAATGGCTGACTAAGGGTTAAAACAACTGACGGGTAAGGAGCGAGCGTGAGTCAGACTTCTTCGTCGAAAACTTCCTTTCGAGTCACCTCGACGAGTTACAACACGAGATTGAGATAACGTACAAACAGATAATGTATGAACTTAGTTTGGATCACAACCCACTCATGTTAGCAGAAGATTGAGAGAGGATGCTCATGAAAAAGATGGAATTTAGCTGCGTGATTTTGCTGTGGGGAAACTTCCCTGTATACGTGCGAGTTTAGGCACTCTGGCCTATTTGATTGAAGACGTTTATTATCTTTGACGCCTTAGCTATCTGTTTTGCATTTATCTTTCCAAACTTCCCCTCTGTGACTATATGCAGAAAACCACGTTAAAAATTTTTTTTTTTAATAAATAAATATTGTGAAAAAACTTCACTCAAATTTAACCCACTTATTGTGCTTCCATAAATTAATCAAATCATTTACCTACCTACTACTACAAGAGTATCTTAAATGTCAATATGATTTGGTAAATTGTGAAATTCTGTCCATGCCCTAGAATTCAGGATTCTGCCCGTGCTTCTTTCCTTACCGGAAGTCTCATTTATGAAGATAGTGATTATTTCCGGGTACTTCGTACTTCGACTCGCCTTTCTACTATTAACCAACAAAATAGCAATGTGTGTCGTGTAGAGCTTTTACTTCAGTTCCGGTCGTCCATTTGTATACGTGCCTTTTTGGGAAGGAAATTGCTGTTTTACACGTATTTAGTGAAACTGGGAAATTTGAGGTTGTGAGTTAAATTGTCAGCTTTCCACTGATTGGTGAACGAATTTTGGGTGACTGCTCGAAATAGTGAAAACAGAAATATTGTATTCGTGTGGTGCGAAACAGTATGATCGCCGGCTGTACGTATTTAACTACGTAGTTATTATCGGAAAACGAGGACCTTGAGATACCTGGTTAGTTAAACCAGGCCTTACCTGCTCCCTTCGGAAAAATCCAGGGGTTACAAGAACTGTCTTATATTTCACTCGGGGCACTTCCTCAAGGGCTATATTTAATTTGAAGAAGGCTCTGCGGGAGGTAAATGGAGCTAGAGATTGAGGTCAGAGCGACAGGGGAATGAGGTGTTTTGTCGCGCCCCTGCTGGAACCATCGGTTACCGCCTCTACTAGGCGAACGTTCGAGTCATTAAGATCCCTTTCTTATCCTCTTCCTTGGCCTTTTCTTTTATCTCTTCCCTTGATAACGCTCCGTTAACTTTATCTGCAAAGACGTTTCACTTAACTCGCCTTTCTCGTTCCGCTTCTACCAGTCGGAAGTTGGAAGTCCCGTTCGGTTGTTCTTCCGAATTTCATGAATCATAATGGAATATTAGAGGATTTATTCAGGTAGTGCTAATAAATACGATAAATACTGCTGATAAATAAATTCTAGGTACCATAGAAATGTTCTGTGTCTGTTCTCCTCCTCATCATAGCCGGTAAATTTTTTGTCTCATATTGTAAAAGGGGAGGTTTTTTCCTTTGGTTTATTGAAAACTGTACGGAGTACAAATATTATCTCTCTGAAATGAGACAAAATGGGCTTTTTACAATGCGGAAAATTTGCTCCAAATAATAAATAAGTAATAATAATAATGATAAACTGATTTGGCACAGGAAACAATTTAAAAACAAAATATATTCGAATCTGGGGACAAAACCATAGAAGTGTTATAATTCAAGTATAGAGTGTACTACCTACTTCAAAACTTCGCTCATGTGGTCATGCTGCATGACTAGAACTTTTCCATTTGGGCACCACTTTGATTCCGAAGAAGGTTTCGAGGTTTCTGATGTAGCCTGAAATATGTACAGGAACTTTGATCAGACAGGAGTAAGGGACGGTGTTTCAAGCGACTAGGGCCCTTCTGAAGTCTCGTATTCTCTAGAACATGGGTTCTTAACCTTCTTGAAGTAGCTGACCACTAACAAGGACCAGAAGTTCCCTCGGGCAACTTAATATTTTCAAAAAGTAATTGATGATAATATATATAGTTCGATATTTATTCTTTTTCAGTGAAAATTTTAAATTAATAACGCATAAAATAAGATTCAATATGATTTTGATCGACAGTTTCATTCAAAGATTTTTATTCGACAATAACTTTTTAATGTGATGGTTGCACTTGCATGGTTTTTGACCAGTTTATCGATGCGGAACGCGGGGATAATACCTTGCCACTACCTACCAGTCGTAGGTCACACTCCGGGTTCACCAGCTTCGAACGTTGCTTGGTTTTGATCGCGAGAACAGTTGAAAATCCTTGCTCGGATAGGTAGGTGGTGGAGAAGAGAGTTAGACGTTTCAGCGCAATATCAAGAAGTTTGGGATACGACAGCACTTCTGTACCAGAACTCTTCCAGTTTTTGATTGGTGAAGTTATCCTCGCAGTTCCTATCGTTTTGTAACTCTGTTATAATTCTTCTTCCACGTCATCAGGTACTGAGATCGCGTCGATATTAAAAGGATTACATACAATTTTTCTGATAGGATCCGTGTCACCGACGACCGCGTATTCAAGGAAATACGCGGAAATTCACTCTTCAACGAATCCAGATAGTTTATTTATTTTCAATAATTCAGTCTGGAGTGAATATTGACGCTTCCTTCCTCCATGATTGCGACCAAATTAGAAAAGGAAGAAACAAAGGAAGAACAGATTAATGTTGATAACGACTGATGTCAAAATATACTATTTAAGTTTGTTTCCCTTGTAGTTTAAATTAATGTAATCTTATTTCTGTCATAATAACTATGTATGTATATATATATATATGCGTGTGCGTGCGTGCGTGCGCGCGCACCATTGCAATGCGTCCATGCAATGCTTCATTTTCTTTGAATATTCGCTGAAACTAAAAGTTGGATGAAAAATAATTGTTTCTAGGGCTTGACTTTGAAAGACTCGGGTAAAGCGGCGTCCATTTTATAACCAATGGCCTCAAGGCAAATGCAGATGCTGCGCTCATTCCTCTGTAGATACGTGCAAGTTTCTCGAAAATACCTGTCTCTGCCCACTTTTTCCCTGCTTGTTTTATGAAATCTTCATTGACAAAATCCTCTCAAATATAAAGCTATGGATTTTCACCTATTGAACTCTACTTTCGTCCTTGTCACACCAAGATCTTTCAGAAAACAGTTTAAACCCAAATCACGATAATTGCCGTGGTCCTCCAATCTCCTCGGTTTTACATTTTACTTAGCGATTGAGTCCTACCAAGAGATATTGGTCTGGATTACGTCCATTAAGCTGTTATTTGTCATAATAACTGTATCTTGGGTTATCTACCTGCTCTAATCACCCAAGGCGCACTATAGTACCTAGTCTTCATCGCCATTCATCTCTTTTGGCCCTTCTTTTTCAGCCCTTACTTGATTGAATTTTGCATTATTTAACCTGTATGATTTCATTCTTCGATTTGTGTTTCAGGTAATTGACGAAAGCAGTGCAGTTGGTATGTAATTTTACTGTATCTGCAGTAGGACTGAAATGATTTTCTTCAGTAAATTACGTAGGTCCATTATGGAATTACGCAGTGATCCATTTAGGATGTACAATAGGAGAACTCACTACTGAACGACGGATTTCAAAGCTTTTTGAGCAGATTTTGATGTTGTGTTCTGCAAATGGCTGCATTATGTTGGTACCTGCATCGTTATCCGAATATCTCCTTGAATAATGTAGAGCAGGTGTTGTTGAAATAGGCACCTGTAAATTTAGTTGTATTTTACATGTGTATCAGTCTGGGAGTACCTAGTGATGCCTACCTACACGTGTGCAAACTAAAATAACCCTCCCCCTACCTTCACACTCCCAGTTAAGTCTAATCGATCTAATTCTCACAATTATTTTAATGGGCTCGGATGTCAAATGGGGAATTCCTACTATCTACCTATTTATTTTGGTTTATTATTCTCAATAATGAACCATTGGAATCGAGCATGAAAAAAAAAAAAATTCTTAACCCCCCTCAAAATTTGATGGTTTACGTTTCAAGGTATGTAGAATCCAAAACAGCAATAAAAATATTTCTGTCTGTCCGCCGTACGCCGTACGGGCCAATTTTCTTAGTTACCATGAAACAAAATTGATGAAATTCGGGTTATAGGTTCCATTCGGGGTCTAGTTGGTCCTCGAAGCTCGAAGTTACTGTCAGTCATCTCTAAGGGGTTCAAAATAGGGGTTGAAATTTTCAGAACGCCGTAGCTCGAAAACTTCCGATAGAAGGGTATGGTTTCTTTTACGTTATTAAATTTGTCTTGAGCTAAACAATTTTTTGAGACCACCCGGAGCATCGTACGTCCAGCCGTTCGTGAGCACCAAAAAGCTTCGTCAACACGATCGTGAATCAAACGGTATAAATCCGGCCGGGATATCATAACTACGGAGCATCTGATTATAATCAAGGATGGCTGTATGAAGTCGAGTTGTTTGTTCTGCGATATTATTTCATTTGACAAGTGATGGAATATTGGATTTTGACATGGATATGTCTATTATCTGGGGGTCAGTCAAAAATCTCCGTCAGCAAATTTTGCGTCATCAAAACAAAATTTAAAAAAAAGTAAAAAAACATTGTAACGTTTTTTGGGACACTTCCGGTGGTTGGAGAGGGTAGCGAGTATCATGAAAGTTTTCTAAAAAAGCAGACGATTCCAACGAGTGGTGAAAGATTTCTGTGCGATGAACACTACGGAAGTTCCATTTCCCTACCAACGGCTTGGTTGTACGTGAAAATCATAAGAATTTTTTCGTTACGGTTTTGGGTGGCTCCTAAACCTAACTAAAAGTGCTTGTAGTGAATATTAAACGACCTATTGTTAGCCTCGCAACAAATAAGTAGGACCTAGCAGTTGTTTACACCGATATCGTTCGATATAGATATTGATATTTCATCAAAAATAATTTCGGTGATGGCTAAATTAAAGTCCAAGACATCCGCTGAACGTGTACAAATATACCGCCAGAGGAACTTTCAACAGCAGGTTGACGCGTTTATCCATTCGTTACCGGGTACCTCTTCTATGACTAACGAGGAGAAAATTTTCCGGTATAACCAAATGATCGCAACCAGGAAACAGGAACAAACTGAAATTTGTTGGTAGGTACTTCTGAAACTTGAACAAACGTACTTGAAACTTGAACAAGTATTATTGATGGGTAAAGTATTACACAGTGGCAAATCATTACACACCGGTAAATTATTACACAATGGCTCATCTACCCAGAAGGGGCTGGATTTTGTTGATAGGTACTTTTGCAACTTGAACAACCGTTGAAGTATTATTGATGGGTAAATTATTACACAATGGCAAATTATTACACAACGGTAAATTATTACACCACGGTAAATTATTACACAACGGTAAATTATCACACAACGGCTCATCTACCAAGAAGGGGCTGGATTTTGTTCATAGGTACTTTTGCAACTTGAACAACCGTTGAAGTATTATTGATGGGCAAATTATTACACAACGGTTCATTATTCTATCTCCGTAGAAGGGGAACCTATACAGGTAAATTATTACACAACGGTTTAGGTAGGTACCTAGTAACGAGTACGGTGTTAGATACTAACCTACGGAGGGTCTGCGATCTACTAATATGTGTAGAATAGTACATATGTTATATAGAAGGGTTATCTATACGGAGACCTGTGATCTGTAACAGGAGGGTATTCTGTACAAAATAATAAACCGTTGTGCAGGGATTTGCAGCGTTTTTCTGTTTGAATGTTGACAACTTATTTGCCAACTACCTATATTATTACCGTGTCTCACTCACTTCATAGATAGAACTAGGTTTCATCACAGTATCAGGTCTACTTTATAAAGACGATGACGTGAATCGACGAGGCGTTGAGTTTAAAATGGGACTGGCAGATTCGAGGTCGACTCCGCTCTGCCACCTTTAGTCACGGAGCCTCCGTTTATCGATTGAAAAACTGCTGCCTATGCCTTCCACCGCGGCCTTGTCGAGTCAGGAAAAACCGGCAGAGCCTTCGGAAGACCGGTGATAGTGTGGGGGGTGGGGAGTAACTCAGTCTTTATTCCCTTCCGCCTCTCTAAGAAGAAAACCATGTCGTTTGTTCGATAGACGAAGAAAGATTCATATTTTCTCGTCAACATCTGCTGCTCAACTTTTACGTGAAAACTACTCGATCTTTTTGGTATTCGACGAATCGGATTGTTTTCCCCCATCACACCCCCTAGAAACAAGTCACAACTACCGCAAGCTTATGATATTCACAAACGCCTAAAATACTCTGGCCGCTCAGGATGGTTTCGTCAAACGTTATATCAGGTTAATACCGTCGTCAAAACTACTCTCTGGCACGAACTACATCACTCGTGATGAAAGCGTGGAGACACAGTATTTGCACTGACGAAGGTTTGATTATCGAAACCGGTAGGTATGACAGTTTATTTTGTTCTTAGTGGAAATTGACTCAGTTTATTTTGCTCTTAGTGGAAATAGACGCTGTTTCAAATCATTTTTTGAGGTGAGGGTGGAAGGATGGTGACGCATTTGCATTCACTGTATATTACGGTTTTCGTCCTACTTGAGTATTTTTTCCATTTACCTTGACAATTTCGAAACCCGTCGACCCATTTTACACAGACGTCGCTGGGATTGGTGACGCCCTGGGCCTGGCCGCGGGCGTGGGTGGTATGCAAGGACGCTCGGTATTGTCCCGCGTCTCGTCGGTTTCATGAAATATTCATAGGAAACTTGTCGCCATTGAAGTCATTGATGGGGGGCCCCGTAGTGGATGAAAAAACGACGTGTCGACTTGTCTGATACGGCGCATTATATTAAAAGACTGTATCATCGGCTTAGCTCTGTGAATGCTCGTCTACATATTCTTCCGTCTACCGGTCTCAACATCTCATTTCCGTTTAGAGCTGCCCTACAGTTTCGACCGACATTTATAAGCGTGTCAACTTACGTCGAAATGCTGGCTTAACTCTGCTGATGGCTTACGGTAAAAATTTAATGTCTTTGAGTGAATAAAAATAGGAAGTTGGGTTAACAAAGTATTTTCCATTAATACTGGGTGGTCCAGCTAGAGTAGGTACCTATTGCAGAAAGAATAGAACCACTCATCAATGGTTCATTAGCAGGATTTCTTTTGTTTGATCATTTCTGTTTTCCTTAAATCATTTTCCGTTTAGGTCTCTGATCTATAACAAGTCTGTCCACATCGCTGCGCCCCTCCTGAGCAAGGAGTTACGTCACAACATCTTATTGTGGTTTGAATCGTATGTGAACCATATTTGACCACTCCTAATAGTGGAAAGGGGAGTTTGTAACCAGACACTAAATATCACAGAATTACATTTTTTCGTTAGAACATTTTTGAGTCGGTGTTTTGAATCTGTAGCCCCGGTGATGTCGGTTTCTTGAGTTTCCTTACAACTGCGACATGAAGGGCCTAGGTATTTTGGTTTATTATTCTGTGAATAATACACCTATGTATTCGCTCAGCAAAAAATTTTTATAACACCCCCTCAAAATTTTTTCTTTTCCGTTTCAAGGTGCGTAGATTCCAAAAATGCAATGTCCGTCCACCGTACGCCGTACGCCGTATCACGTGTACAGGCTTCATTTTCTGTCTAAAAAAGTCGTTCTTTCGCACACATACTCCATTTGGGCCCTAGTTGTGTCCCGAAACTTTTCAGCCCGATCGGAATATACCCAGGGGTGTTATGAGTGAAAATGTGTGTAAAAATAGGTACTTTTTGCGTTTTAGTAACATGTTAGTAAAATGAGCTTTTGAGGTACCGTTTTCCATGTTTTTGGGGACGAGAAGACCGAATATGAAGTCGATTTTGACCAAGGAGTGGAAAATTGAGGTTGTACCAAATTTTCAGCTCCCAAAATTGATTTTTATGTGTCAAAAACCTGGGAAATCGTCTGAAATCACTATCAATTTGTAGAACAACACTAGAAAAAGTGTCAACACGTGGATCAAGACGATTAAATGGTACTACCAATGAATGATCAAAGATAATTTGAAAAAAAAGGAGCGTACCTACCTACCTAATTCAAGATTTGGGGGCCAAAATTGGTGGAAACCACCAGAAATAGCTATTTCAATTATTTTACATGAAAGAAACAATAAATAAACAGCCAGCATTTCTGTAGGTATGTCCAGCAGAATAATAAACCCATGTGACAAGGACTTTGCAGCGTTTTTGTATAAATTGACTTCAATGAAATTCACAGTCTACTGATACATTTTTTTGTCATTTTCTTGTAATTTTCACTACCGGTTTAAAACTACTAATTAAAACTACTAGGTTTTTCATGTTTCTATACTTATTTTGAGCCGTGTTGGGATGAGACCTGTTTCTTCTTTCCGTTTAGAGGGTACATACACAATACAGGCCAGAAAAATGCGAGGAATCAATTTCTTGGCTCATTTCGGATCGAAAACGCTTCTTAGAAATTTCTTTCAAACATTTTTTCCGAGTTATATGAAAATCCAGGTCTTTTCTCGTTTTTTACAGACCTGTTTACCCAGTATGACAAGTTCCTACCCTCGAGTCAGTAGGGTAGTTTTTCCATTCGCTTATAGCAGAGGCATGTTGAAGCTTCAGAACTATGTTACCCCAGTAAATTCTGGTAAAATTCATTGTATCTGAAACTGCTAAGATTTTTCTTAGCAAATGTCCATGGTGGGAGATAATTACAAATGACATTAGAGCGCGATAGAAACATCGACAAGGAAATTATTATGAATGGTGGGAATCCATGTTGGCGTTGTTAGTTGGAATATGCACATTCCTCTAATTTAGTAGGTGCCGTTGAACTAGAGTATGGAATTCTCCAGTCACCTGATCGTGCCCCCTTGGGTTAGCATTCAGTACTGGAATAAACTCTATAAACTAACAAGAAAGGAAGGAGGCACTTTGAAACAATTAATAATTTGAAAGAGGTAGGTAAGTAAAAACAGTTCGGGGCAAAAGAGTACGTAGATTAATTTTGGGGCAAAACCATGCGAACTGTTCATAGCTTGAGTACGTTACTCTGAAAATTCTGTCGTATGGTCATGCCTGGGAACTTATGTTCATCTCAGGAAAGAAGGCCCGAAGTACCTGGGTAATTGTTTAATTCTTGAATAAGTAGCTACCTGTCTATGGAACCATTATTACCAAGTGCTCACTGACAAAACAATGTTGGAGTGAATTTTCAATTTTTTGGTTTATTTTTGCAACATTTTCATCGGGGTTTCACTTCTCGTTTTACTTGGGAAATGGCACCTTATCAGATTTCGTTCCATTTTATGGCTGATAGGAAAAATATTACCTATGTATTATATTTCAAATATTATATTTGATATATTGCACGACCTAGTCGAAATATTCGTAGTAGGCATTGTTCTTTAGACCTGCGGTTCAGTCTAGAGCCACTTGGAATTCAAAAAAAATTATTTCTATATTTATGACATTTTTGCAAAAGTCAAATATAAAAATGTTCATGTATCGGTTTTAAAGTGTATAGTTAGCTCATTTATTGGTTTTAAAGTGCATAGGTATCATGAGTAATAATATCACTGAATAGTGAAAGGTCATGAGGCGAATTTGCCTAAGAGAACGGTCATCTTGTTGATTAAATTCGCTTCCACTTCTGGAATAGATTGCTCCCCGCTCTCGTATAACCAATATTTTCGATAGAACTGTTGATATTCTGTGGAGAACTGTATCCCATCGACGTAGCTTGTGGCAACTCTCCATAAATTCTAAAAGGTTATTACGAAATGGGGCATCGACATGGCCCAGCACGTCGCCCAGTTATTTACCTGGCCTATCATGCTTGAATAATACTCAAAGGTATACGAATATATCCACCTACATAAATATATTCGTAGCGGAACATTCCAATACATTGCTTTACACCATTTTTCGTATTACTTTTTAAGGTAATATTGCTCTGTAGAGATGTTTTGTTTCGAGGGGTTTCGTGGGTTGTCATTATTAGTTTTTCAGGATTTTATTTTATTTATTTTTAATAGATATTCTCGTTTGGTTTTTACCAGTTGGGGATTAAGTGGAAGCTGGAATCAATGTTACTGCTTTTTTGTAACACGTCGGGCCCGGAGAACGTCAAGACGGAGTTTCATGGAGTTAGGTGACGTTAGTAAATATTTAATAAAGTTGTCTTTCCTTAGAAAAATCGGCTTATGAAAAAAATCGTTTAAATGAGATCACTATTGCTGGATATGACGTTGTGGACCTCGAAACATGGGACATGCATGCCGAATTTCGTTAATTTTGGTCTAGGTTCCAAAAGAAGAGTTTTCGGAGGGATGCTATTCATGTCAAAAACATAGGTACTAAGTATTTGTTTTATAGAATGTTCTTTCCTCTGATCCTCCATAGCGGCTTGAAAAATCTGGATTTGACCTCTATATAACCCATTGTTCACTTCGAAAGGTAGAAAAGGGCAGCCTGAGCTGGGCCGTAGCTCTCGCCAGCTCTGGGAATATTATCTCGGAAATAACCCTGGATGAAAACCCCCGCCTTGAATCCTCCGGCTGATGGCAGACGGCAAAACGAGAAACTCAGTTTGGAAACGTGAAAGGAGTGGACTCGACGGTGTAACAATATCGGCCCTTTGGGTGGTTTAAAGGGAGACCGAGGGAATGAGAGGATGTGAGACCTAAAGATATCTCTGGAGCCGCTCTGGCAAACGTCAGAGGCTCCTGATACCCTCTTCGTTTGACCGCATCCTCCCTCGGCTGGTCGCTGCCGTGTTATCTCATTCCGCCCTTCACCTTCAGGGTTTCTCCTGGTCGACGTTTTAACCCGTTGAAGGCGATGGGTGGGACAGAGATTTCCGGGCTTTTCCTTCAGGGAGCGATCCTTGTTTCTGAGCCTGACCGGGTTATTACAAGATGGGACGAAGCTGATTAATGGACAAAATGCTGCAGGCCAGTATACGATGACGGGCGTTTGCACGTAATCCTGGTCTGTGGCCGACAGGATGTTATAATCTGCAAAATCACTTTTTACCATTCCTACCTATACATACCTGCAGCCTACTTCCTTTTCCATCTACCAGTAAATTTACTCATCCATTCACACAAAGGGCCTACGATTTTTCGGAGAATCTTCCTTTCCCAGCAGTTCAAGACCTGCTTATTGGATTTCATGAGGACCCAGGAGTCACTTGCGTACGCGACTTTGTCAGAGAGCTGGCGGAAGTTGAGGGCCTCCTTGATTGACCTAAAATGATCGTGTGGAGGGGCTGGATCTTTTTCATGTAGACAATCTTTTGCTCTTTGGTATGGAAACCACATTTCATTATAGCGTGGTCATATTCTTGAAGGCTGCCGATAGTGGAGGTAGCGTTCATGTGAAAATGTCTTCTTCATCAGCATAAGCGAGGTGTTGCGTTAAATCTGTTGTATATTGAACCACTGCCCACTATACTTTATATGACAAATTGAAATTGGCTGCCTGTTGCTACAAAAACTCCTCTGCTAGATGAGGACATGCAGAATTTTTGGTCAAGTTCATGCTGACCAAACGGACAAGCTTCCTAGGTATATCGAGCTTAATCAAGTCTTCATTCTGCTGGTTCGTGTCCTGATGCATTTGACAGCTGGGCGCTGTCATATGCATGTCCGAGGTCTGTAAACTGCCAGTGTTGGCCCACATTGTGTTGATATGTTTTCTTCAAAATCTGTCGTAGAGAGAAAATATTGTGTTCAGCCAACAAGATAATAACCTTTTGAAAAATACGCTGTTATTTTATTTGAAAAAAAAAATCCAACATGAGAATTTTTATACCAACCGCACTATCCTACGATTAGTAGTTTTTATTCTAGGATTTAAAAAAATTGTCTACACTTGTGACGTCACACTTGACAAAAAGGTCCTGCCCAGGTGGGAGGGGTGCAATGACGTCACTGGTGTAGGAAACTTTGAAAAAACTGCTCATCGTAGGGAAGTGCAGTTGGTGTCAAAATTCTCAGGATGGAATCTACTTTTGTTAAAAAATGAAATAAACTTAACGAGTGGGTACCGCTTATTAATATCTTGTAGGCCACACACAACAAAGAAACCACCTCTGATGACAACTATGTAGCATTCAGATATAATCTAATCTCCCTTCATAAAAATAGAACAGATTACAGCAGTGTTCCATTCTTCGGGCATTTTTTCCTCGGCATTCCAAATCCCTCAGATTACCTATATATGCGGTTCCAGACTTCCTCTCCATCATGCTTATTCAATTCTGAAGGTAGGCTATTGACTTTAGGAGATTGTTGTTTTTCACCTTTCTAATCACTCATTATACTCACAATCTCGCCTTACGTTCAGGTAACCTAATTCATCGTCTTATCACTCTTCATCTACAGACGATGTTCCGTTATCTAGTAACCTTGGGATGTCGTGATTCACGAACTCCTGAAAGTAGCTTGCCCACCGCTTCGAGATGCGCTGAGCGTCTGATTACTGATCACCGTCTGAATTGTTAAAGAAGTCCACGTGCCCTCAAGCGCCAAGGACAAAGTCAGAAATTTCGGAGTAATTCTTATGTTTTAGTTACTCCGTACTTATAGGTTGGTACGTAAGTCTACTGATGATATGGAAGGGGGTAAAAGTTCGGGGTATTGGCGCGTCATATCCATAGATGTATTGCTTCTACCTCTACGTGTATGACGCGCCCCCAACCATTCTATTTAGGGGGCGGGCCAGAGACCTTGAATTCCCAACAAATATAACCCCCATTCTCCCATGGACTGTTACCTGTAATGGGCAGTTTTCGTGGGTTAGAAATTTTTTTTTTTTTGTCAAATTCTGTTCAATAACGGAAAGTAACACTTATTGACCAGACAATGTTGTGTATATGTAGGAAAGTCTAGGCATAACACGAGTGTGATATTTGAATTTCTTAGTTCCCGCTATAAATGACGTGTCAGGTGAATTGCCGAGTAGTTCAATCCAAATCCCGTTTAGAGCGCTAGTGCATCACTTCAAACGATGTACAGAACCACAATGGATGGATACATGGAACCGCAAATTTATAAATAAATCAAGAAAATGCTTCTTCAAAATCAAGCCAAGGTGAGGGTCACGTCAAAGGTTCTTGAAGGTTGCCAGGAAGGTTTGCCATTTCTGTTGTTGGGTTGTTGGCAGCACTGAGAACCCTTGCCGTAGGGGCTTCGCTCCACCTCGGGCCAACAGCCAATCAGATGTCAATAGACGTCATTTCTTGCCGCATTTTTTAACTTTCCATCACCCTTATTTAAAAACTACCACTTATTTTTGAAAATGGGCTTCAAATTAACATTTTTCCAAGAGTTTGAATATTTTGTTTTGTCAAAAAAATTGTTGACGAAAATTCCCCATTTTTGACTAATTAGTATTTTTTAGTTGAATTTTGCCGAAATCCTGGGAGTGCGATTTCTTAGAAAGACGCATTCTCTCTCATCCTTGAAAATTTTTCCTGCTCAATTTCCTGGATTCGACGAATGAAATGCAATTCACAGGCGGCGTTTTGTCCACGTGAAAAACAATCCGTCTCCCGCATCTGTTTGTTGTTGTTTCCGCTTTTGTTGTTTCCTTCCACCAAAACTTTATCAAGTGCTAATCCCCCAACTTTGTAGGAAACGCTCCGATTGCTTCGTTTCTTTCAGCTTCCATCCGCTTTTCTTTCAGACCCGAATGCGCGTCGGAGTCGCTCCGAAAAGGAGGGTTGGTAGAAAACTTAATAAAAAAGTAAACACAACACGAGAAATGAGGCTAAACAAACAAAAGGATAAAAGAGAGAGCGGAGGATGGAGACGGAAGGAGAGAAAAGTGGGGACGATGTTTAAAATGAAATATATGACGTGAAATCTCAAGGGTGCGCTATGGTGGGGGGTGGATAAGAAACGGGGGAGAGGGAAAGATATTACTTTCTGACAGGTGTATCTCTCTCTCTCTTCTCCCCGCAGAAACGTCAGCGTTTTTCTGCTCCTCTCAGTTGTTTTTTTCGCTTCTTCTGAAAAGATACTTGATCACTCGGCTGTCACCGCGCATGCGCCAAGGGCTCTCGGGAGGGTATGGGTGAGTCCTCTAGGGATAGAGAAAAGGGTTCATTTGCTATAACGCCCTTCGGAGGTTCGCTCCATGTTTTTTCTTCCAGTTTCCGTGGGGGGGGGGGGGGGGTCTCCGGAACGTCGGAGGGGCGAGCAAAATGAAGTTATTAGCTTCCTGATGAAGTTTTCTTTGTTCATAACTTGTTTTAGCTTGTTACAGCGAACAGATTCTCGCTAAGTCTCTACTCTGGATAGGAAGGGTTTCAGTTGTATAGTTTGCAAAACCGAAATGTTCTATTTGTGATCGTACAAATAATTATATATATATATATATATATATATATATATATATATATATATATATATATATATATATATTGTAGGAAAAGTCTTTCTTCCTTTTAGCGAATTTTCAAAGAAAATGAAGCTATTGCAATGGCTTCGAAATTTAAATAATATAAATTTTTGGAAATTTTCTTCATAGAAATCCGTTTCAGACCATTCTAAAACGATTCCTGAAATTTAACACTTTTTTATATGTATATATATATATATATATATATGTGTCACTCCAGACGATAACTCTCGATAGAATTGAGATAAACAGCTCAAATTTGCACAAAAAATCTATCTTGGCAATCGAAAGGCTAAGTTCGAAGATGGGCGAAATTGGCCTACTCTAAGGAGGGTTTTGGCGCATTTAAAGTGCGCAAAAATTACCCAAAAATCCCCAAAATGTTATTTTCCAACAAGTGACCCCTCATTTTAAAGGTTTTTGCACGCTGAACACGATGGTGGAATCGGATTTTAGATATCTTGATCCGTTCTCAAATTAGAGCATTTAAAGTGCGCAAAAATTACCCAAAAATCCCCAAAATGTTATTTTCTAACAAGTGACCCCTCATTTTAAAGGTTTTTGCACGCTGAACACGATGGTGAAATCGGATTTTAGATATCTAAATCCGTTCTTAAATTAGAGCATTTAAAGTGCGCAAAAATTACCCAAAACTAGGATAATCTTTAAACTCTTACCCCCCCCCCCCCCCACCCCCTTAGAGTGGTCAGATTGAAAAATGTGAGAAGTATTAATTGAAGACGAGAGTTCGAAGCAAAAAAGGGGGAGGCAAACGATTAGTACAACTCCTTGAATTTCCCATTTGACATATAATTGTTATGATACCTTCATAGATAGACAAGTACCGGCCCACGTATTACTAGAAGGAAGACGAAAGAAAAAATCTATTTCAAATTATTCAATTTAGGTACTAACAGTAGGAGGAAGAAGTTTTCCTTTATTCAAAACCATAGCCATTAATTCGAATATTTCTTTGAAAATTCGCTCATTAAGTCATGCTGCATGACTGGGTTTCTTTCTTTGTCCTTAACGCATTCGTATACCAATCGCGATGGAAATTTGTTGAGTTGTTGTGCGCACGCCCACGAAGGGTTCTGCGTCCGCCCTTATCAGCTGAGTGTCCAGTTTCTTTCCTTTTCAACCTTTAAGGCTTAAATTAGGAATGAATCCTCTGTAGGACTGCTGGGTAACGATGACAAAGTGGGTCCCTGCCGTGATCAGCAGAGTGAGCTCTGAGGTTGAGTTTACTCTGAGTTCACCTCACGAGGCTCAAATTTGGAATGAAGCTTGAGTGGGACTGCTGGGTAAGAACACATTTTTCGGTTGGCTTTATAACGCATGCCGGGTAGTGGTAGTACTCGTATATTATAAAATAAAGATTATTATAATAAATATAAAACACTGGAAAATTGTAAATTTAAGAAAGTATGAGGTAAAACTAAGGATGGGACTTGAGGGAAATCGGGAGTTGCGAGTAAAGGAAAGGCTGTATGGATGGAAGAAATATGTGTTCATATCTTCTTTATGTGGTTGTCTCCCATGTATACCTTGTTCGACGGTAGCGTATCGCGTATTCCCTCCTCGTATTACACTTCTAGCGGTAACGTCATTTTGCGTTACGTACCTACGTAAAACTCACTTTTGGTGGTGGTGGTGAGTGGTGTTGGCAGGTCTGCGATCTGTGCTCCAACAGTGACTCACGTACTTTGAGATACGTCTGTTAGGAAATGGTTACGGAAACTCTATTCCCACAGCTGGTATGATGTCTCGTTACTTCTAGACACCACCACCACCAAAATGTGAGTTCAGCATATATGTGTGTGGTTTCCCCTTATAAAATTCATTTACATTCGAGTTTTTTCATATTTTATGTAAAACATTGACTTTTTGTCCAAATTTAGAGGGTAAATGTAAAATGGCCCATGGGTCGGCTCATGAATTTTCCATTTTTCTCTATAACGAACGACAGCCCAAATCAGTGGAGTGTTATTTACAGTTTTCTTGGAAAGAAAGTTGTTGAAAGAGAAATACGAGTTCATCGGTTTTTGTTCTTAAACTTACCGGAGATCCGCTCATTTTTTGGCCTTGTATTCATAGTTCTGCTCGCGAACTTGGTCTTCCGAGAACTTGTGGCGAGGTCAGGTTTTCTCCCCCCTTTCAATCGCGAACAGTTTCAACTAGGGCGATATACGACCGAAATTTTCTTAATTTTCTTGATGGGAAAATACTCGCGCAGCGCAGGAGCAAAGAACAAAATTGATCAACAGCTTTCGGCGAATGTGCCGTAACCGCTGTTGGGCGTGTTGGCAAATACGTCTCCTACTGTCAAGTTAGTTATGATTATGACTCAATGAAAATTCCGATGGCTCTTCGCTTCCGAATATTTTTAACTTGGGTTGCAAGCGGCTCAGAGCTTTGACCCAACTATTGCAAAATCCTTGGTTCAACCACCTCGCGATGTTTCGTTTCGTTCGCTATAAATATTTCTTCGGGGTTCGCCCGGGAAACAGTAGCCGATGGGTCATGTTCGTCTCGTAATGAGCGTTTCTTTGACGTCAGACTTGAAGGCAAAGTGGCAGAACAAACTTTCTGGTCGTGCAGCATGACCCTATAAGCTTACGTTCGAAGTACTATCTTATTAAATGTTTTGTTATTAGATTAAATTATGATTATTATTAGATTATTCTTAGCAATATTTATGTGCCACTTTTACCCACAAACATTTTTATCTACTTTTATTATTTTGGGTGAAATTAAAAAAAAAATATTGACAAGGTAGTTGTACTTAATTGTGTCTCGAATCACCATTCTCTACCACGTTTTGACTCATTATCAGTTATCTGTTATTTATGGACAGAAAGTCAACGTGGCCCATATTTCTTCATTGCCTATAAGTCGGTAGATAATAGGTAATACTATATCAAAATCAGTGCTTGTAGAAAAGCCTGCCATCTATTTACTCGAGGGGTCACGCCGGCTTTGTTGCTGAATTTTCTACCTGCCAAGACTGTTGAAAAGGTTTCAGCTGAATATAATATGCTCGTATAGTCAAGTTTTTCATGTTCGTATGTTTGGCACTTGGGTGTTGGGGGGTGATGTCCGTTGGCTGAAATATGCAACGACTTGTGATTGACCACGCAGCTCAGTTCGACGTTTGGGGTCAAATATCATTAGAACCGGCCACTCAAGGTTCCCTTTAGAGCTTGTCAACTTGCACAAGGGGGACATTATTTTGGAAATTTGACAGTGAATTGTCGGAAGTATGAGGGTCAAGAACTGCTTCAGCTGGGTACTAGGATACAGTAGGAGGTGGAGGTGGAGTCATGGCCGGGGGGGGGGGGATCCCCGGGGCCCTGGCCCTATTTGTACGGTTATTATGCAAACTAAAAATTTCCCTTTTATAAATGAGCTTAATTAATTGCTTCAAAAATAAGGGTAGAACTACGTCCAGTGCTCCTGTTTATAAATTATAATATTGGTGTGGGGAGGGGCCCGATGAGAATTTATCCCCGGGGCCCTTCTCAGCTCTGGGCGGCCCTGGGTAGAGTAGGCTTCTACTTTACGTTCCTGAATTCGTCGTACTGGTGACTTTTATGGCCAAGAAATTCTATTTTTCTCATAACAGAGAACATTTTGGTATGTTATTTTCAATAATGAACCTTTGGAATCAAACATGGAAACAAAAAAAATTTAACCTCCCCTCTCCCTTCAAAATTTGATGATTTCCGTTTCAAGGTATGTAAAATCCGAAAATGTAGTGAAAAAAAAACGCCGCAAATTATTACACAACGGTTTATTATTTACCTGTATACCCAGATGCCCTTTCTGCGTAGATTACTGTTTTCTGTAGTAAATACGTACCCTCCAGCTCCCCCAGGAAAGCCCTAAATCGAGTAGTGGAGCCGGCCCGGGAATTTTAGATTCATAAAAATGCGCGGGATTCAATCATCCAATCATTAATTAGTTATTTGTAGTTATTCATGAAGCATAAGGTAAATAGTAAACCTTTGTGTAATAAACCTTTGAGATTGAGAGAAGAGGTGCAAGGTAAGAGAGAGAGAAGTCGCAGGTAGGAGTCGGATCGGTAGAATGAAGAGCTGGGCGAGCCGGGCGCCTTATAAAGGTGCCTCCACCTCGTCCCCCGTCTACCAACGACCGTTGACGGCCGTTGGGAGTTGATTGAGGGGGACCCTTCCTGGGCCTCAACCGAGGCTTTGCACAGTTCGTCTTTCTGCTCGCTATTCATTGGTTAAATCTTAACATAATTACATTGGAGTGGGATAAAGGGGTATTCATGCCGTTTCATTCACGATCATGTTGACGAAGCTTTTCAGTGCAAACAAACGGCTGGTCGTACAATGCTCCTTGTGGCCTCAGAAAATTCTTTAGTTCAAGATCAATTTAAAAACTTTAAAAAACCATACTCTTCTATTAAAGTTTTCGAGCGTTCTGCGTTCTGAAAATGTCATCTCCTATTTTTCACCCCTTAGAGAAGACTGACAGTAACGCCGAGCTTCGCGGACCAACTAGACCCCAAACGGGACCTACAAACCGAATTTCATTAATTTTGGTTTATGGTAGCTAAGAATACTGCAAAGTACGGCGTGCGGTTGAGGGACAGATATTTTTTAAATTGTATTTTCGGATTCTACATACCATGAAACGGAAACTATCAGATTTGGTGGCGGCTGGTATTGGTGGGGGGGGGGGGGACACTTTTTCATGCTCGATTCCTAAGGTTCATTATTAAAATAATAAACTAAAAATTTCTGTCCGTCCTACGTACGCGGTACTTCGCACTTTCCTTAGTTATCATGAACCAAAATTAATGAAATTTTGGTTTTTAGGTCCCATTCGGGGTCTAGTTGTTTCGCGAAGCGGTTCAAAGGTGTGAAAAATAGGAGTTGAAATAACCAGGACGCCGTTATCTCGAATTTTTTTTAACTTTTTAAACAGTTACCGAACTTCGGAGTTTTTTTTTAGACTACCCGGATCGTTGTACGCCCAGCCGTTTGTTCACCGCAAGACTGTGAAGTTTGCACTAGCTGGCTTCGTCAACAGAGGGTGAATCAAATTGTACGGTCAGGCCAGATATCATGGATGCCGCAACAATAATTATGTCCCCAATATTGGGAAGGGGTTTAGTGGGTCCCCATATTGGGAGGGGGTGTTCATTGTTTTCAGTGGGCCATAATATAATAATATATTGCTACTGCATGATTGAGGCCCCAAATAGAGCTTATTAGGAATTGGCCCTAGATATCATTGCTAGGGAACACCTGATTATAATCACGAATGGCTGTGTGAAGTCGAGTTGGTTGTTCTATGATGTTATTTCATTTGTGAATGATGGCTCTTTTGGATTTTGTTGACAGGTACTTTTGTAACTTGAATAAAAATTATGTTTCATGTATAGCAATTAATAACTAATGATTGAATTATTGAATCCTGCGCATTTTTATTAAACACTAATTCTTGGGCCGGCTCTAGTACTCGATTTAGTACTCGGCTTTCGTAGGAAGAACGCGAGGGTCGGTATTGACCTCAGAAAGCACTCATCTACGCAGAAGGAGCATCTATACAGGTAAATAATGAACCATTGTGTAATAATTTCTTTTTTGTGTAATAGTTTCTCCAGGTAGATGAGCCTGCTTGAGTTGGGACAGTGAGTTAGTCTTATTCTTCCTAAGTAAAAGTTTCAGTGTAAAATATATGAAAATTTCAGTATAAAATATAAAAGGTTTTTTGTGTGAGTGAATGGGTTTCGGAAATTAGGAATATTTATCGATCTGTCCTATCATATTGAAGGAATAGTAGCTTCCTCGATAATTTCGAAGCTGCGACCATTAATATTTGATGCTTCATATCGTTCCGTTGTTTATTAGATACTTTGTTAGTTCGGTTATTATTTCGAATATATATAAGCTTATTTGTGTGCGTCTGTTCGTCTCAGTGCAAACATTATTTCAATGCTTGGCACATCCTTGTTTCATACATTTGTGAATATCCTCTCTGTACAGTCTGCTGCTGTTTTCTGGTGTATTCATCACACATGCTAGAAGTTCCTTCCCACAATATGACTTCTTTTTTTTTGCTTCTTTTCGTTCTTGTCAAAAATCAGGTCAGCATGAAAACAGGGATTGGTTTTTTGAAGGATTCGATTTGTCCTCTCTCGTTCCTTCTTCTTTCTTTCTTGAGGATGTTAGTTGCATCGAGGATATTGAACTCTTGAACTTAAGGTCTTGAGGTGTTGCTTTGTTCGTAGCACTCTGACCATAAATTTTATTGGCCTGTCCACTGTTACTTGTCCATTGCATCTTTTCCTCCGTAAATTTTGCTGTTCTTAATTTCCAGCTATCTTGGTTGTTCAGAATGAGTTTCCAGTGCTGTTATTTTGCACTGATTTAGGTATATCTTAGCTTCTCATTGGTTCCATCGCTGACGGGTTCCTACGCGGTTTCCCTATTCCACACATATTTGAGGCGACTGCGTTGGAAAGACCCCGTGTTCCAACCGCAACTCCATAAATCCCCGCGTATGTAAAGTGAAACAAGCCTCGTCTGTCAGACGGGAGAATTTCTCGCCTCGAATTGATGTCTTATTTGAATAAATTGTTCAGCCGATCATTTCACTCCCAATGACGTCTTCCGCATCGTTCAGGAGTAACAGCCAATTTTCCACCTGCTGGTCTCCGAAGGGAAAAGCCGCCATCGTAAACTCCCCGTTACCTCTCTCTCCGGCACTTCCTACAAAATACGAGTAAAACGGGGGGAAAAAATAAAATTATTTACCGAATAAAACCGACCCGAAGAGAGACGACCTCTCCGCTCTTTTTGTGCCTCCCAGGCAGTTGTAAAAAAAATGTGTCAACACCCAACAAGTTGATTAAACAAACTTCCCGCCGCCCCTCCCTCCCTGGCCCACCCTAACTTCCCTCGGCTGCCTCTGTCCCGACATCCGTATCGCGTTCTACCACTCACTTCAGCGTATTTTCTGCTGTCCAATCCTTCTGACGCCATGATGACTCTCCCCTGCCTTATTTCCTGCCCCTCCCCACCACTCCAATACCAATTGATTTCTTCCCTCCCCTAAAGCGTTTCCAACTCTTTGCAAATCGTATTCGTTTTGAATTTCACTTGATTTAATTCTTTTACAGATTCATGGTTCTGATTTTTTTTCCATAATTTAACGAACTCGACGTCAGAGGTTTTCCGTGAATGTAATAATTGTGTTGACATTCGATACCTGCTCGAATATATATATTTTTTGTTGTTGTTGAAAGGCCAGGGCAATCAGTTGTGTCTCTGTGTTTTTGGAATTTAATAGTACGGCGAGCAAGCCTGTTAAGACCGAGTTCCACTGTGGGCTGGATTGCGTCATTATAAAATATGATTTTTGGAAGTTGACAACATGCGGTTTCAAAACCTGGGTCAGGTCTTGACGATTTAGGTGGTATTGTTGAGATGTGATTAGTAGTGGCGAAGCAAGGATCGAAGCGTTGATTCCTATCGCCTTGGCAACCGATAATGCGCAGCTTTATTCTTTTACTATTATTGAATAATACTAGGTTACAATGGCTGTTATTGAATATCATGTTGCGAACGCCTATTGAGTGCGGTGCTTCCAGATGATATCTCAGCTTACGACCGGTATAAAAAAACCAGAATGCTGCCAAAATGCCAGTAGTATCAAAAGAACGGCTAAATTCGTTGGCTAGCAATTTTGGTTCATTCCTAGGGGGTAAGATTTCAAATTTGAATTGAAGGGATAAAAAATCGCTTAAAATTTCTAACAATCGGTAAAAATTGCCCCAAAAGAATGCTCAAACTTTTTTTTTCTTTGAAAATTTGCTTATTGCATGACTGGAAAATTTAAACGCGAAATTAAGTCATGGGCCTATGTAAGAGACAACTATGGTCTTTTACAAGTCTTTCTTAGAAAAGAGTTATTCTTTTCTTAAGAATGATTTTACTTACCGCAGAAAACGACGAACAAATTGGGGACAACACTGAGCGGTGAATCTTAACTGACTAACCTGGTATACTACCCCTTACCCACCTAGTGAAATAACACCAATACTACCCTAGTATTAGAATTAACATCCTTATTAGTAAGTTATTGGTGTAGTTGGAATGTCTTCCTGATCGTAAATATATTCGTAATAACAAATGTTCCTGACTGATGGTAAATATGTTTGTAATAACAAATGTTTGAATGAATACGTTACTCTTGACATGGTCACGAAATCACTTCAAGAAAAAAGTAGTATAAATGAAGTAGTTGAAAATCGAGGGATCTGAAACGATTCATCTCGGGAAAATATTCTGTTGTAGAAGTCTGGGAACATCGTTCTTCCTTGATTCGATCACGATTAAGTTCTGAATATGAAGCCTAGAACACAAAAATAAATCTTAAATTAAAATTATAATAAATGCCATTTTATATAGTTACTGTAAGTACACAAAGAATGAATGCGTTGCTCATTAACTCCTGCAACCATATATAAGCATTCAAACATATAGTTATATTATGTATATATATACATTTTATTATATAGATACAGTGACGTAACACGTCATTTAGACGTTGCTATGCAGACACCCTTACGTTTATAGTAGGCAACCGAGGGATTTTAATAATCTACTCCCCCCTCCTAGGAAATCGGAGAATAGCTCCCATATACGAATAGAGCTTCTCCTGTTCCCCAGCCAAGGTTCTTCTCTTCCAGTTCCAAACTCGCGTGCTTGTTCTCTTGAATTATTGCTTGTCCATTCATGGTAACACCGTCGAGTAACATTGCCCTCCTCATCACTCCTCCCGAACTGTTGGGGTTCTGCATGTCGTGGTCAAGATGTTGCTATGTTCGATCCCTCTTGTCTTTAGAACCTGGCTTCCAAGTATCCACCCATAAAGACGTTCGGTGTTCCGAGAAAAGTTGTGCCTGTGCTTTGTTCTTCCAACTGTAGTACGTACCTACCTGTTGTAGGTAAATCAAAAATCAGTGAGTAATTTCACGTTTTGGAATTTGAAGCCATTCATCGGTTCCTTCCTGCTTTTTTTTAAGTTCGCCCATTTACTCACACAGGGTACTTAGTGTCTGCATTAGGCCTATAATATATAGTAGTATGGGTATGGGTTAATGATCTGGGTTATAGTGGGTAATTCTTGAGGGGATCAGCAGCGAATCCTAAGTGAAGGGGCTCCAAAGGCAGCAAATTCGAATCACCCCAATCATCACTCAATCTGCTCGGTACGTATGTAAGAAAATCGGTCGTACATTGTGACTAGGCCTACCTGAGGTCAAAGAAGTTGGAGACTTCATATACCCACTAGTCCCCACCCCACATGGAAACTAAACCTTGTGCCAGCTCATAGAAGACATCAACAGACTGACAAACCCGAGACACCTCAAAAGGAAAAGACCCTAAAACCTAATTTATACAGGTATGATGAGAGCTCATTTTATATCCTAATCATGAGGAATGCTGGGGGACATCACCTCACTCATGTCCACGATCATAAGCTTGAAATTTGACACTTTTGTTACTAAGAGATTAAGAAATCACTAACTCAAGCGATCAGTCAATAGATCTGTATGAAAAAAAGTTTAATCATTGAGGATCACGTCCCAACGTTTTGTAAACATAGCCTCCTCAAATTCAAGATAGAATTCTCTTTAGAATTAGTGATTCTGCCGGTCCAATTTTTACTTGGATGGTTCCTATTATATAGCATCACTACCTATGTTATATAGTTTTCGTAGGTAACATTAATAATTTATTCTCATAAGTTACCCACGGAAATTCGTTCATTAGAGGTCATGCCTGGCACTGGTCTAGTTACTTATTCAATCTTCGGGAGTTACTCATGAAGATGATTTCTTTGTGTGCTATCTCGAATACTCGGGATTTCCTTAGTAAGATGAAAATCTCTTGAAAATTCCCGTAGGAGATGTCTACTGAAGTCCATGGCAGGAACAAGCTACAGGAGAAGAAACTGTTGATGTTAACTCGAGAATGGTTCTCTCCCCCGACCAACTATTCGAGTTCATCTAGTGGAAAGGCTTAATCCATCGAAGACGGCCAAAGCCGGGCAATTAAATTAATTTATAATCTCCCTTTGTTCCGTTGAACGTTAACTACATCTATGAATTTTGAACATTGTGCGCGCCCCTTGGAGAGCGAAACCGAAAGACCGCCTGCAGGCTGTATCTAAATTATCCCTAACAAGGTCCTAAGCACCAGGCCCTCACTATTTAAACTATAATGAATGACGGTGGCGGGGGCGGGTATCATTTATAGTGGGAAAACAAAGCCTTGGGAAGGCCACTCGCCAAATGGGTTTTAGTGAGGGAGGGTAACGTCTAGACACCGAATTGCCCGTGGAAATGGAAAGTTGGATCACATTTTAGATAATGGAGAAGAACCGCTAGTTGTAGAGACATTCTTGTGCTTAGGCCCAGGTTGACGTCACAAGTTGGCGGAAATGAGGTGAGAAGATGAATCAAACGGTCTTGGCCTATTTGACGCTACTTCAGTGGATTTATCATTTTGGTGCAATCCCAATATTGGAACACATACCAAGAAAACCGATGTTTCTAAGATTATTTATTTGCGTGTTTACTCTCGACTAGAGCCCTTCGATTCATCATAATAATTATGTTCCGACCAGCATTATTTATTATTTGAATCGGTGAATGTTAAAGGGGCAGTAGTCCAAGAAAGCTGACTTTCGGAAAAACGAAAAAAACGGTCCTGTTCCGAATATATTGGCAACTTGTTTAATTGGACCTTACCCTTTAGTTGAACCAGTGATCAGAGAAATATTTGAAGAGGAAAAGAAATTTTAATAGCATTTCCCTATTTAACAGAATTTTTTGAAGGTGGTGGACTACTGCCCTTTCAACTTGCAATAACGAAATTGAGGATTTTGTGTTGGTTTTTTTGTTAAATTGAGGAAAAGCCAAGGTTCTAATGACAAACAATAATTTTTTAAGTGAATCTGAATGTTTACTTATAACTGAACAAAACAAAATTTGGTTGTCATCAGCTGATGCCGCACAGAGACCGTGCAGGTCGACGCACGTTAAAAGGGCCATAGTCCGGACTACTGCCCCTTTAACATGCTAACCTCAGAAATTCGTAGTTTCCAACCGTCTCTACGCCTCCAAAATGTGGTGGACAACGGTCTTTATAGCATCAAACGATGCGGCTGCCCATATAGAACCCGAAAATGCAAAAAAAGAATATTGACAAAACATGGACAACTGCCCTTTTTACATTCACCGATTCATTTATTACCCATCATTTTTCGATAGATTCCATGGATAACTTGATCGCTTTGAAATTACAACGTCTTGAACCATCAATATTAATTTATTTCCTGTATTGGGATTCTAGCAAATGTTTGCATGAAATTTTGAAAATATTTGAGTTACAAATTCATTTCAGAGCATTTTGGTTTATTATTTTCAATAGTGAACCATTGGAATCGAGCATGAAAAAAAGGCGCCCAAGGAAATGCACTTGGCTTCGGGCTCCCCTCAGCCGCAGAGAGACCGCTCGGATGAGCGTCAGTTGCAGCTTAACGCGCACCCACCCCATTACTAAAGAGAAGGGCTTCTGCCACTTTGTGCTCAGGGTGAGAGCCAGATTCTTCTGGAAGGCCGTATACTCTTTATGGGGGACCCCATCCGCTGTGCAGATCAACGGTGTGAAGGAGCTGCGGAGGTCTTCAGCTGCAGTATCATATTTTTGATGTTTTTCTCTTGCAGCTGTGTCGAGGACAGACATCCAGGTCCGAGACTGGTAGGAGCGTGCGTCAGCATTCACAATGCGATTATCAAAATACGCTGCTCTTTCCCGGTCCCGGAAGCCCAGAACTCTTAGGTCCGCGACTAACCTCGCCGATCCTGAGGTCCCTTCACGCAACACGGGCTCAATACCTACTGCTGAGGGTGACGTAGCTAGCCCTGCCAACCTTGCGCACTCGTCTCGAACCAGATCATGACCTAACTTCACATGCCCTCCTTTCATGCAATTCAAGGCGTGGGTCATTGTCATGGGCTCTCCAGGGCAGCCGTCGCAGTACTTTGGTAAACCTTCAATGGTTTTTCCGTAACGAACAGCCAGTGCATCGCGGAACTGGGTTGCGGACAAATCAAGTCCATCGGCTACAAGCGGAAGGACTGTCAGCCACTGGGATGCTTCTCCTTCGACGATCCTCTTTATGCTGCGTTGAGTCTCTGCGGGTAGTGCTTCAATCGCCTCTTTTGCTCGCACTTCGTGTCTCCGTTTCCGCTCTTTTCGCTCAGTCATCAGTACTGCCGCAGCCTGGTCCTCATGTGCCGCCTGATCATAAATTCCGCCGTTCGCTATCGCCTCAGACAGGACGGCCGTCGCCCGTCGTGATACGTCAAAGGCCCAGTCAGCTGTTACCATGGGGTCCTCGAGAGCGAGCCCACCTACTTTTGCCGACAACGAGAGCAACCGGTGCTCCTCAGGTAGTACCGCTCTTCCCAGTATAGCAGGTGTGAATGTAGCTTGGATGGATGTACGAAGTGGTTCATAAATGATCCCCTCCCCATCCACAACCCTTTGCACCGAAGCCCATTCCCTCTGTAGGGACTTTGTGTATGCAGCGTGAGCTGCCTGCGGACTTTTCTCTGCAAAACCGGCAAAATTCTTAACGTTCTTTGTCCATTCTGCCACCTTGGATGCAACATACCGCTTCAGATCTTCCGTGGGACCAAGGAAACCACCAAGGAACCTGTGTGATCGGACTACGTTTGATGGGTAAATTATTATTACACAATGGTAAATTATTACACAACGGCACATTATTACCAACGGTAAATTATTACACAACGATAAACAATTGAAGACACCCCCCCCCCCGGACAATATTGGATACAATATCCTTGATCTAAATTGGCGTGGTGCGCATTGACATGGTCCGCAATAGTTCAATCAATCGTTTTCTTTTGTTTTTTCAATAAATTCATTATGACTGGCCTAGGCCTTTCCAATCACATGAGATTTCACGTTGTCGCGCCGGCTTTTGTTTCTGTCCCAACCTCATCCGCCATTTCCAGTGTATTTTCACTCCACATCAACAGTTTCCCTTCATCACTTCATTATTTGCGTTTATTTTTGCCATTTTAGTTACTGTTTGTCATTGACAGAATTATTTTAGCAACATTTAACTCGTGATTTAGGTAGGTACCTAGTAACGAGTACGGGGTTAGGTGCTAATCTACGGAGGGTCTGCGATCTACATGATATGTATAGAATAGTACATATATTATATAAAGGGTTATCTATACGGAGAGCTGTGGTCTGTAACAGAAGGGTATTCTGTACAAAATAATAAACCGTTGTGCAGGAGTTTGCAGCGTTTTAGCGAATTTTCGAAGAAAAGGAAGCTATTGTTCTCGGTCCAAAATTTTTAAAACTCGAATTTCCGAAAGATTTTTATACCAAAATCCGTTTCAGACTATCCTGAATTCCCTGCCGAAAGACACCAAAAATTATATGTATATATATATAATTTTTATATATATATTTATATATTTATATATGTATGTGTCATTCCAGACGATAACTCTCGAAAGAATTGAGATAAAAAGTTCAAATTTGCACGAAAAATCTGTCTTGGCAATCGACAGGCTAAGTTCGAAGATGGGCAGAATCGGGTCACCCTAAGGGGGAGTTTTGGGGAGTTTTAGGGGGGGGGGGGAAATTA
The DNA here is from genome assembly GCA_954871275.1 of Leptopterna dolabrata. Lineage (NCBI taxonomy): Eukaryota > Metazoa > Arthropoda > Insecta > Hemiptera > Miridae > Leptopterna > Leptopterna dolabrata. The sequence continues at coordinate 22,323,762 of OX940976.1, forward strand.
CCCATAAATTCCCAAAATGAAAAAGTCTGACAAGTGACACCTCATTTTAAAGGTTTTTGTACGCTGAACACGATGGTGAAATCAGAATTGCGATATCTCATTCCATTCTCAAACTGGAGCACTTTGAAGATGAAGGAACGTGGTTATTTCTTGAGATGTTCTTCCTGGTTCGTCTGCTCTAATCTGATAACGGAATGGGATATCGCAATTCTAACTTCACCATCGTGTTCAGCGTTGGAAAATCTACAAACCGAGGTGTTACTCGGCAAAAAATGGAACAAAAAATTTGTTACGTACCCAATACCTACTCTTCTGGTATTCAAAACATTTTTGATTTCCCCCTCCCCCTCCTTCCACCCCAAATTTTACTTTGCGTAAAACTACTCCTGTTTTAATTTGGTATCAAGTTGGGAAAACATTGGCCGAAAATTAATTTTCAGAAAATTTTAGGCGGAGGAGGAAGATGCCGAAAACTTCGAAAATTCGCTCTTATAGCCATGCTGCATGACTGTGGTTTTTTAATTCATTCCGAACTGTCCGCCTTAATTTCGCTGTAATGTTTGTAATTAGGCAAACCCGTCTGTTTTGGTTTTGAGTGGTAATCCTTCTTAACTTTTCAGATAATCTCGAAAATCTAGGAGTGTTTACTACCTCAACTTTCTCCCATCAAATTATTACGATTGTTGCGTTTGCATGGACGGAAGCAGGATCGGTTCCGCTTGTGTGATAGGGTGCAAACACCATGGCTCCTCTTTTAAGAATGTTGAGGTATTTATCAACTCAGAATGCAACAAAGTAGGACTTAGCGCTCCTAGTGACGTGTTCTCAATAAACCCCCTAGGACGCCTTTTCGACTCCCTAAACATAAGCAGTTCTCAAACATTTGTTTCACTTTGTGTCTTTTGTATCACTTTGGCTCGAGCTCTCAGAACCATCCAAAGTCCGTTCAGTTCCAATTTTCCTTCCTTTACTCCTAGGATCTAGGAGGGGTAAATGATGAGGAGTACCCATGATTTCTGTTTATATTATTGAATGGAATTAGATCCCATTTTAAGAATTTTTTGAGGCCATCCGCACTCCCCTACGATGAATAGTTCTTTTTGTATGAGCTTTCAACGTTTCGACAAAAAGTGACGACACACGAGGCAAGCGAAGCCCGCCCTGGCGGGAGGGGTGCAGTGACGTCAATGTTGTCAAAACTTTGAAAGTTCATAGAAAAATAACGATTCAGAGAGTGCGGTTGGCCCAAATTATGTCTGATTTATTATTCAACGGGTTCTGTAGGTAATATGAGAAGGAGGGAGATTTGAAGTGATGCTCATCCATGTTAATACTCATACATTGGGATTCTCATTCGTACGCTTCGCCTCCAACATTGAAGTTTAGGTTGAAAGTTCTTTGGGTTTTAGATATTTCCTAAACTCTCAGTAATACCCGGTGTGGGAGACCTCGACACGAATAAAATGATACTCATTGAAGGTCCCAGTTTTAGTGCTATTCTCGCATCATGCCTGGGTTTGAGAGTATTCAGCCGCTGAGCCTCAAAGGAATGCTTTCTCGCGTGGACTAAACCTGTTGGAAAGGGAAAATTCACTGAGGAAGAATCGCCGGATTTACATCCAGCATCAGAGTCCGATTCACGGCGGTACTTCAGAGCGCCGCACTATTATTTGCTCCGAAATTTGAATTGGTAAAGGATGAAGAGCTTTCCTAGGCAGTAAGCCTATAAAGCATGAAGTGAAGAAAGAGAGTCGAGAGTCTGCTTTGCCTCTACTGACCAATTCTTCACTTCGCTTTCTCACTGGTTCAGGTTTTGTTGTTTTTGGATTTTAAAATTGTGGAAAATGTGGTCTGTTCAAGTAACTACGAAACTTCTTAATGACTCATGTGCGTCCAAGGTTTCATAGCGGTAAGACGTTCAGCAACTCTTCTGGCCGTCATGAATTTGTTGCATTTAGAGGCCTGCATAGATTAGCTCATATAGCTATCCGTTAACCAGGATTGGCTGGATAAACCTGCATAAAGTTAATTTAAAAGGCCTAAATGATATTGAAAGACTAGCAGAATCAACCGGGGGTTGCACAGAATAGTTATGGATTAGTTGAATGGCGCTCCCTTCCCCTCGCCACGTACAGAGCGCCGCCTCCTCATTTACGATTCTAATGATCAACCTCAAATTTCATTCAAATCTTGACCTCTAGGTAGGACTTCTGGTTTATTTATTTATTTAGTTGTTCATTAAATAAGTTACAGAACATGAAATGAAATTATAAGACTCAACTATCACTGGGTTGAAAGCCTAAGGCCAGATGCATCCAACAAGAATAGTTGTCGAAAACAGTATCTAGAATGCATCTATCTAGTGTACAACCTATCAGCTTGTCTCATGAACAAAAAACGATTTCGGCGAGGTGAACAATCATGGTGCGAAACAAAAAATGATAAAATTAAATATACCGACTTCTAATCACCTGTTCACCACCTCCGCATCCCAGTTTGATCAACCATTAGCTAACTTTCTTCTTATACATAGTAGTAGTTTACTTCAGTACCAGGTGTTTACTCTCCCTCTCTTGGTCCAATATTGACTATCCTCCTTTTACTGTCATCTCGGTTTACTGTAATCTCGGTTTAAGAAATTCTGATTATATCAGATTTAAGCCTAGGCTGCTCCAGAGCATTTCCCAAGTTTCATTCTCATCCAAACCTTTTTAGTATTTTACTGCAATTGAGCATTTGTTCAAGATTTGTTGTGTTGTCCCCTACTCCCGTAGCTACCCCTGCAACGAACCCCACCGACCACCAAATTACCTGTCCCGTTCGGATTTTTGAAATGCCCGAGGATCACAAGTTGGATTATCCTCTACAAATCCCCCATGTTTCATATCATTAGGTAGAGTCTGGTAGCCATGATGTGCGAATAAAATTCTTACAAACAGGCGAAGAAAACTTGAGATAATTTTGCCATTCGTCTCCCAGTGGCATGCAATGGGAAAGAAACATGAATTTCGTGAATTACGATGTTAATGATTATACATCCAGTATAGTATAACTGATATATAGACTGCATTACTAGTATATATATTGGGGGTTATATATGAATACTATATTTTGTATATTGGCCTGCGTCTCGAAGGGTTCCGGATTTCTGGAGTTTTATATGGGCTAAAATGTCGGCTGTTGTGTTCATAAAATTTTTTGCGTAGATACCTACATAGCTGAAGTTATGGAAGAACTGCTTCTCCGCCAAACCGCTGTTGTAAATGAAGCCCCTCCCTCTTGTTTCAAAGTTGAGACATTTTAGACGGATGAAGTCATCCAGTTGATTATTTCCCCCTGTGTAACTGTTGGCGCTGAGCGGCAACTTGAGTGGAGGATGAGGTGCGGACACGGAGTTTATGGTGAAAAGGGGTTGAAACTTGACTGGAAAGGGAAACTTGAAGGGAGAGGGCATCAGGAAAGGAAAACCTTCTGGTCCTCCACCGCCACATCTCTAGTGGAAAACTATTTTAAACTTGCCTGCAGTCATACGTCTGCCCCCCCCCCCCCCCCCCCACCTCCGCCCACAAGTGCTTGAGACCTGATGGATGTTGTGTGAAGGTTCTTGTCGAGCTTGTTGTTCCGCCTCCCGGTTTTATGCCTGCGAGAAGAACAACTTTTTCAACCTCACGAGGGTTAAGTCGACTAATAACGGTTGAAAAGTTGTTGAGGTATATTTATAGGTCGAGCCTTACGTGCTGGGTAGTTCGTAATTCGAAACTTTGAATACCTCCTGGTAGAAGTGGAAGTAAGATCGTCGGGTACAACTTTGCTAGTGGCCCACAAATGTTAATGCCACCAAATCATTTTCTTCGCCGAATGCGCTCATCTACCTGCACCTCAACAATAACCGGAATAATGGAATGCCAGCGGAAATAAGTAAAAATATATTGCAATCAAGAATTTCTCAATCGAGATTTGAACAGCGAACTATAAAAGATTCCCACAAACGTGTTCACGACAATAGAACAGGTGTTTTACACAAGTTGAGAAAAAGTCGAGTGTCACCAGCGAAAATGGTTACAGTTCGACACTCCCGTTCACTCGACAGACTGTATCACTGTACGCGAGTCCAATTACTGAAGCGAGATCGTCATGACGGGGGCTGGGTAGGCCTTTGGTGAGGATATCGGCCTCCATGGACACTGATGGTTTGTAGGAGACCTTGATTTCCCCCTGTCCGTCCTTTTCTCTTATGAAGTGTTCCTTGATGTTTATATGCTTGGAACTGACAATAGGATTTCTGACCTTCGGTAGGTCCATGATGGCTCTCCATTTCATGCAAGAGCTGTCTGAGATGCATTGCTTCTTTCACAGCTTCAGTCAGTGACATATATCAGCTTCTTGTGTGGAGAGGGCAATAGTACGCTGCTTACGCGATTCCCAACTCACGCATGCTCCTGCCAAAATAAAGCAGAAGCCTGTGTTTGAGCGGCCATCATTTGAACATGAGCCCCAATTTGCATCGGCAGACCCTATGAGAGGCTTTCCTGTCTTCCTGAATTGTAGAGACAAGTTTGTTGTTCCTTTCAGGTAACGTAGGACCCTCTTCGCCGCTAGCCAGTGATTTTTTCCATAACAGTCCATAAGCTGGCTCAAGAAACTGACAGTGTGAGAGATGTCATGCCTAGTTGCGACAGCAAGGTACATCAGCGCTCCAATGAGATTCTGGTGTGGATATGCAGGATCTGGATTTAAATGTTTTTTCAGACCGTGTGTATCTACTACACCGTGAGCCGTCATTAAGCGAAAATTAATTGTACCTAATGCACTTGCTGATGTTTCAGGTAGGTTTAATGACTGCACCGTCTCTCTGATAAGCTCGTTATCGCTTAATTAATCTCACTGCGTCAGTGTTGGGCTAGGTCAGCGTTGCGTCGAGTTCGATCGAGAAAACAATCTTCTTTAGCTATGCAGTCATTGTCGTTCATCTTGCAACGGGGCAACGAGTTGTCAAATTTATAATAACTTTAAATTCTACAAGTTCGACTTCGAAGAATTAATATATGAACTGTAAGAAGTGACGTTGCTGTAGAAGGTGTTGCGGTGCGATAATTTACATACCTGTCAAGAAGACAGTGGCCATATACCCCCCACCATTAATCTTTTGGTTTATTATTCTGCGAATAATACGCCTATGTATTCGCTCAGCAAACAATTTTTATAACACCCACTCAAAAATTTTTCTTTTACGTTTCAAGGTGCGTAGATTCCAAAAACGCTGCAAAGTCCTTGTCACATGGGTTTATTACTCTACTGGACACACCAGAAATGTTGGCTGTTCATTTATTGTTTATTTCATGTGAAATAATTTAAATAGATATTGACATTTTTATGTCTTTACTTTGGCACACAAACTCGAAAAGCGTTAGGTACCAAAAAGCGACAGGAAAACGCGTTATGCACCATTTCTGATGATTTTCGCTTACAACCGATTCGTTTCTACGGAACTTAATGTTTGTTGCCATTTTTCCTCGTACAAAAATCGTTCACCACTCGTTGGAATCGTTTGATTTTATTGAATATTTTCTTGTACCCCCGTACCTTGCGCGGTAGTTGAGCTGAGCATGATGAAAAAAAGTTGGGTAAACAAGGAAGTCAGCAACATAGGTAATGAAGAAAGTCATTATTTACTAGTATCGAATGTGTTAACCTTGCACCACTGTGTAACCCGTATCGTGGTAACCTTGCAACCCGTAAATGATTCCGTAAAGTATCCCTAAATTGTTGTATTTCCTTTCGAGTCCTGAATCAAGATTAAGATGAGGTTCCTTTGTTAATTGCGATTACCCGTTTTGTGTGTGAACAGGTTCCTTTGTTAATTGCGATTACGTAGTGCACGATCGATTCTGAAGAGTTTCGTCAGTTCATTATCGATTCTCCTTTCTCGCCAGCCACCACCAACAAAGAAAAATATAAACGATTCCTACAAACGCGATCGTCATCCGAGAGGAAAAGGAAATTGCAAGCCGAAAGACAGCGAGAATATCGTGCGCGTAAGAGATGACCGATGTGGCCGCGAAACAGCCCAAGAAATCAAATGTGGACATGTGCCGTGCTTATCGCGAAAGGAAGAAGGTTGCCAGTGAAAACCAGGCGTACAAGTCCGTTGCGGACCGAAGAGAGCAAAATTAAGAAGTAACACGAAACAGCGTTATAATTTCTTTTTCTGATGAAGAAAGAACAAGCGAGAATGATTCTTAGTTACCTACCTACTGTCGAGATAACGCTTGTGATACAATATGAAAATTTCTCACTGTGTTGCAGTCTATTACGCAAGCGTTTTACAATCGATTCATGGCACTTTCTGGCATATGGTGCCGCCGATGACAGCGTGGCGCTGTTCCCTGGCACCACGGTGGCACCAACAACTGTACAGCAAATTCTGGAGGCCTAAGGAGTACCTATACTTCCTTCGCTCCGCGGGATTTTGATTCAAGTCCTACAATGACTTTTCTGATTGTTTCCACCAATTTTGGCCCCCAAAATACGAATTAGGTTCGCTCCTTTTATTTTCTTTTTTGGTTTATTATTTTCAATAATGAACCATTGGAATCGAGCATGAAAAAAAAAAAAAAAATCTTACCCCCTCAAAATTTGATGGTTTACGTTTCAAGGTATGTAGAATCGAAAACTGCAATAAAAATATTTCTGTCTGTCCGCCGTACGCCGCCGTACGGGCCACTTTTCTTAGTTACCATGAAACAAAATTGATGAAATTCGGGTTATAGGTTCCGTTCGGGGTCTAGTTGGTCCTCGAAGCTCGACGTTACTGTCAGTCATCTCTAAGGGGTTCAAAATAGGGGTTGAAATGTTCAAAACGCCTATACATTTTTTTTTAGGTGAATATTTTTACGGTTTTAAATAGTTCTTGAACTTACGAGTTTTTTAAGACCACCCGGAACATCGTACGTCCAGCCGTTCGTTCACAGTAAGGCCCCGAAGTTTGCACCGATAGGAATTTTCGACTCCAGTGTGAATGAAATTGTATACAATTCAAACCAAATCTCGTTACCCGGGACTCCCCGACAATAGGAAATTAGCCGGAGATAAAATCATTGCTAGGGGCCACCTGATTATATTGGCGGAGTATGAAGTCGAGTTGGTTGTTCTGTGATATTATTTCATTTGAAAAATGATGGCTGTTTTGGAGTTTGTTGATAGGTAGTGAAACTTGAACAAACGTTGGGTAAATTATTACTACACGATGGTAAATCATTACTCAACGGTAAATTATTACACAACGGTTCATTATACCATCTACGTAGAAGGGGCTGGAGTTTGTTGGTAGGTACTTTTGCAACTTTTTTCACCCCTCATCAACAATTTCTTTTCAGAACTTCATTATGTGTGTTTCTTTTTGTTAGGTACTGTTTGTCATCGGCAGAATTATTTTAGCAACATTCAACTCGTGATTTAGGTAGGTAGCTTGTAACGAGTACGGGGTTAGGTACTATCCTACGGAGGATCTGCGATCTACATAAAATGTATAGAATAGTACATATTATATTATATAGACGGGTTATCTATACAGAGAGCTGTGATCTGTAACAGAAGGGTATTCTGTACAAAATAATAAACCGTTGTGCAGGGATTTGCAGCGTTTTTTGGGTCATAGTTGTGCTCCGAAGCTCGGCAGCCCGATAGTTATGGGGGGGGGGGGATGTAAAAATAGGGTTCTAGAAGTCTTCTATGAGGTTTTAGTGAACACGAGCTTGTGAGGTATAGTTTTCCATGTTTTGTTAGAGCGAGAAGAGCGAATATGAAGTTGATTTTGGCCAGAGAGTTGAAGTATTGAGGTTGTAACGAAGGTTCAGCTCTCAAAACTTATTTTTTATTATTAAAAAACCTGGCAAATTGTATGAAATCACCATAAATTTGTATAATAATACTGGAAGTAGTATTAACAGGTGAATCAAGACAATTGGGCACCGTCAGTGATCAAATCAAAGATAATTTGTAAAAAAAAAATGAGCTTAATTTGTGTTTTTGGGGACAAAAATTGGTGGAAACCATCAAAAATAGCTATTACAATTATTGCACATGACAGAAACAATAAATAAACAGCCTACATTTCTGTAGGTATGTCCAGTAAAATAATAAACCCATGTGATGACTTTGTAGGGGTTTTTTTTTCTTAGTGAATACTTATATGAAGAAATAAATGCACAATTTCGGTGCAGTACAAATAATTCCAAATAATACAGTCGATAGGATACAGGAGTACAGTCGATAAATGTTGCAGTTGGTGTGGTGGGGCTTCGAACGAATGATCTCTCAACGCACCAAGACTGAGCACTAAGCCTCACCCAATAGTTAATGAATTAGATGCATCTAAATTGTAACAAATTTGCTTCCCTGAAGAATCCCCGGATCCTGTGGACTTCCGTCTCCTGTGTGAGTCTGCCGTGTTTTTGAATATGCAGCCGGGAATCGAATCACGGAGCCATGATAAACAAGAGCTGTAAAGTCCTGAACGTTGATGTGAGGAGCGGAGGCTATTACGTCAATCAGGATCACCCAAGGTGGAACTTGAGAGCAGGTAGCGGAACGCCAGTAACGAGAGAGAAAAATCCCGAGAGATCTGCGACGGGGATACGAGGAGGTTTGAGCAGAGGGGAATACGTGATACGGAAAGAACTCTTCTCAGAGAGCTGTCAGTGTTGAAAGAAGTTGATGAAGGGGTTGTAGTGGGAGAGCGGTGAGATGGAGAGTGTGGCGAGTGTAAGTTTTTATGGTTTGGAGGGGGAGTGGGTGATAAAGAGAGTATTGAGGGGGGAGTGGCTTTATAGCTGGAGGATCCATCGCTCAAACCCGCCGTGCCGGGACGGTGTTTATGCTCAGTTAGTAGTAAACAGGGTGCATCACGAGAGGGATGAATCACAAGTTCTGAGGTATCGACCTGAATCTGTTATTCAGACGATGATTCGAACATCCCATCCGGTTCGAATCAGTACCTAGAATAAAAATGTGGCAAATTATTACACTGCGGTTTATCATGTTCCGTATATAAATACAGAAAAGGATGGATATTATTGCGTTTCCAAGTCAAATTCAAGGTTTTCCGTTTCATATATTAGAGAGTTGTCGCAACCATTTTCCGAAAAACGCAACTATAAAACGTAACTCTGTTCTAGGGTGACAAGCTCGGATGCTAACTATCCAACGTAAGTTCCATGAGAAAGTTACGTGTTCACGTAACTCCGGACATATGTTGAAGTGACGTTAAAGTAATAACTTGTCAATGATATGTAATTTGTCTGTCAAGTTAACCTCTTTATTCTCATAATTGCTCGTAACATAATTATTCAGTAATAGTAATTATTCCATTTGATGGTTTTCTATGAGTTATGAACAATTTATAGAAGAGCAAGCCCTTTCACTGTACAACCACACGCACGGCACGGTGAGACCTTGGGTTCTTTGTATATTTTATATGCCCACAATAAATGCGAGTTATAAGGCACTCTCTTACCGTACTCATGGCTTTCGGATGGTAATTCTCAAGATGAATAAGTACTCGAACCACATGAAGTTCAGGCTTCCAAATATACCTAAAGAAAACGCAAAATAAAGAGAAGGCAAACGGCGGAAAACCTTTTCGAGGCCGGTTCCTCCCGTCTTTCTACAAAATTCAGGGTGACGCGATAGCGTAGCCATGGAGATCGAATTTGGTTATCCGCGAAGAAGTTTACTTACGAGTTACGTAGAACGTAGCTTTGAGATGCGTGACACGCATCTTTCCAATAGTTACGTGGTTTTGGACAACGCAAGTCTTGAAAACGCTAAAACTTACGTCTCCAACGTAACACTTGCGTTTACGTTCTCTCTCCCGATCGTCAATTTTTGGTTGCGACAACTCTCTAATATCAAATGCATTTCAGTTTAAATTTTCAATTTCAACTGAATTTTACACGTTTAGTAGTTGGTATTGGCCATACACAAGCAACTTTATGTTACTCATTTGACAGACTTTCAGTTGAAAGTGAATATTGAAATGACGTTTGTTCAAGTTACGAAAGTACCGATCAACCACGTCCAAAAGAGCCATCATTCTTCTGAAATGATATCACAGAACAACCAACTTGACTTCATCCAGCCGTCCGTGATTATAATCAGGTGTTCCCTAGCAATGGTATCTGGGCCGGATTTATACCGTTTCACTCTCGAACATGTCGAAGAAGCTTTCGGTGCAAACGGACGGCTGGTCGTGCAATGCTCCGGGTGGTCTCAAAAAATTATTTCGGGCGAGATCAATTTAAACATGTAAAAAAAACCATACCCTTCTATTGAAAGCTTTCGAGCTACGGCGTTCTGAAAATTTCCACCCCTGTTTGTCATCCCTTAGAGATGACTGGCAGTAACGCCGAGCTTCGCAGACCAACAAAGGGGACCTACATACCGATTTTCATTAATTTTGGTTCATTGCATTTTTGGATCCTACATACATTGAAAAGGAAACCATCAAATTTTGAAGGAGGGTTACAATTTGTTTCTTTCATGCTCGATTCCAACGGTCCGTTATTGAAAATAATAAACCAGAACCCTTGAATTTGACTTAGAAAACCTATTAAAGATGTGCCAAAACCAGTCCAAGGTATGAAACCTGAGTGCACAGACGTGTTAGATCGGAGCAAAATAAACGCACCTGACTCCGTCTATCAGCATTCAATGAAACCGTGTTTCTTCCGTTTCTAATATTATTCACGGTGGGTTTTTACGATGATCGAACTCCAGAGTTTGGGGCAACATAAGGCCTAGTTAATTTGCGCCCAACGAAAAACGTTATATAAGAGGCACGGCCGCAAGGAGCAGTTACTTGAATACAGACAGTCGTTTTTGAGACCTCTAAGGGCTGTGGATGAATTATTCAAACACTGTAGCCTCCTATGCCCCCTTTTTCCTATCCTGCCCCTTTATTTTCCCGCTATTCCTTCTTATTTTCCTACTTTTCCCTTGATTCTGCCTCTGAGCCCTGCGAGGTTTTCCCTTCAGACGCTTTTTAATCACAGCAGGCGTGAGGGATATGCAACCGCAGGTTCTCTGAGCAAGAACGGATCACCCGAAATGTACGAAGTTTCAGAGAGTGCGAGAAAATCCAAACTATCACTACTACTACTGCTACTACTGCTTCTCTGGTTCGTTAGCTTTGGAAGGAAATCGATTGCCCATTTGAAGTTACAAGCACGTAGGTAGCCTGCAGAAATAAGTGTGTTCCAGCCGCCAAAACTGGTTTTAAAAATTTCCAAAATCAGAGCCTAAGTTTTTCTGAATGGTGAGGATGAGTTTTAGAACTGTTTCAGTTCGAGAACTCATCGGTTGGAACACCTCGGGAACGCGCCACACAACTGTGATGACTTGTGGGATGCAGTTTCTTCAGGATGTAAAATATAAAATCCATGTAAAAGCTAATTCATGTTCATAATTCGTATGACATACCTACCATGAACACCTCATATAATAAGGAAACCAAGGTTATAATATAAAAGCCATATTTCTGAGAAATTTTTTTTAAATTCAAGATTAGTCTCAAATTAATTAATTTGTAATAATATGTATCCTGTAAAAAAGGTGGAGAGGACCCAACTGAAAATGCCCAACTGACTTCCTCACACATAAAGACCGACCAGACAGATATTTGAGGACTATCACTGGATAGAAGCCTCCTTCAGGTTTCATATTATTTTGTCTAACATTCTTCTTCCCCAGCAATAAAGTATTTTTTTATACAATAAAGGTTTCTAGAAATTAAAAAAAAGATTAATGGATGACAGAAACAAAATAATGTAGAAATCCAAATAATATAGAAGTTTCAAAATAATATAGAGATTTAAAATCAAAAATAGTAGAGTAGGTGTGGTGAGTGCTAGTAGGGTAGGCTTGGGTAGGTCGCAGGAGAGAGAGGATATGCTCCTTGGGAGTCTTCTATGGATAGCTAATACCCCATGGTTACCACCGCAGCGAGTGTTAGAGGAAGTAGCGTCCCACGGTTAGCACCACAGCAGATGCTAAAGGAGAGCGATGCTAACACCCCGTGGTTATCACCTCAGGGAGTGTTAGAGGGTGAACCATCCCCGGTTACTACCACAGCAGACGCTAAGGGAAATGGAAGGGTAGGCGAGAGAGGAGGCGCAAGGTGAGAGAGAGAGAGAAGTCGCAGGTAAGAGTGAGGTAGGTGGAATGAAGAGCTGGGCGAGCCAGGCGCCTTATAAAGGTGCTTCCACCTCGTCCCCCCTTCTGTCAACGGCCGTTACTACGACTGTTGAGAGTCGTTGGGAGTCGATGGAGGGGAACCCTTCTGGGCTTCAACCGAGGCGTCACACAGCTCGTCTTTCTCCTTGTTTATTGGTAAAATCTATAAGTCACTTGTGAGTGGTATAGTTACATTTGAGTGGTACCACGACAGTAGGTATAGTGAATTCCTAATGTATAGAGGAAAAACATGACGAACTATGTAGATACTAAAAATGAAATATAATAGCGAGAGGAAAGAACATATTTACATTTTTACATTCATTCGTTACTTAAAGGGTTGTTCTTCCTCTCCACTGACAAGGTTTCCAAGTCTGTCCACCCGTTTGATCCACAGTTCAGATCCATTTTCACTGAAATTTTCAGGGATCATACGGGTCGGGCCCCTGATGGTCTACGAATTACAGATGGTCTCCTACCACATTCGACGCTTTGAAAGAAAATTTTATTTTATTTTTCAAAATGTTATGCGCATTATTTATGCAATTGATTACTGCACCTGTATATGTTTGTTAATTTTAATTAACTGTAAATTATCTTGAATATTTTCAGAATACACCACGGTTCATGCATTATAACAAATCAGATATACAAAGAATTCTTTCTTCCACCCTAATCTATACTGAATTGATTATTTATCATACGTTTAATTGCTGTATACGATCATGTTATCGATACGAGGAAGCTACCTGTGTGAAGTCGTATTTTATATTTTTTTAAAGTTGCAGAAGTAGGTACCTGTCAACAAAATCCAAAAAATCTATCATTTTTCAAATGAAGTAATATCACAGAACAACCAACTCCACTTCATACAGCCACCCGTGATTATAATCATCTGTTCCCTAGCATTGATATCTGGGCCGTATTTATACCGTTTCGTTCACGATCATGCTGACGAAGCTTTTCGGTGCAAACGAAAAGTTAGACGTACAATGCTCCGGGTGGTCCCAGTACTGAGGTTCAAAACAATTTTAAAAACGTTTAAAAAACCATACTCTTCTATTGAAAGCTTTCGAGCTACGGCGTTCTGAAAATGTCAACTCCTATTTTTAACCCTTCGCGGACCAACTAGACCCCAAACGGGACCTACAAATCAAATTTCAATAATTTTGTTTCCTGGTAACTAAGAAAAGTGCGAAGTACAGCGTACTGCGGACGGAAAGAAATTCTTCATTCCAGTTTCGGATTCTACGTACCTTGAAACGGAATTTGTGGGTGGGGGTTTACATTTTTATTGTTTTCATGCTCGATTCCGAAGGTTCATTATTGACAATAAAAAACCAATATACCTCACTCAGCACAATGCAGTGTTGGTCGTAATCTTAACCATGGTTACGATTACGATTATAATCACAGGTGGTTTGAGGTGTGATTACGATTTCGATTATAATCCTAATCACAAGTTTGATTACGATTACACTCGTAATCACATAATTTCCTGTGATTACACTTTTAATCACAGATTTTCGTATTATTACACTCGTAATATTTCATGATTACACTCTTAATCGCAGATTTTTCTTATGATTACACTTGTGTTCACAACTTTTTTCTGTGATTAAACTGTGATCATAACTTTTCCTAAGATTACACGATATCACTAATTTTTCATATGATTACACTCGTAATCACAACTTTTATTATGATTCCACTCCAATCACAGCCGTGATTACGATTACCAGTATAATCATAGGAAAAGCTGTGGTACAGTGTAGTCATACGAAACACCAGGGAACACTTTCTAGCTCTCTAATGTTTGTATTAAAATTGTCTAATCTAGTTTCTTCTTGATGTTACAGGTGAGAGTCAAATCTTTGGTACTTGACGAAGGCAGTGTTGGTATGTACCCAACTTGAATGCTGTAGTGCATTTGTTATATTTATAATTAGGGGTAGGATTTTTATGTATTTAAAATGCGAAATATGTAACTAATGTATCTATTTATCTTTTTGAAATATGCATAAAATATGTAAAATTCATAAAATATTTTCTGAAATATGTAAAAACGGGTAAACATTTTGAAGCCAAAATAAATTATGATTACATAATACTAATATTTATGTAATTATAAAAAATGAAATATTACAAAACGTAGAAAAACATCATCCGGGAACTCACATAGGTACCTAGCAATCAGTCCTGATAGATTATTCTATTCGAGCATGAATTTCGCGGCATTTCTCACAACAAAACAGAGTGCCCAAATGAGTTTTAATGCCAGATACTGTTTACACAGCTCTCTACAACCATCCTCAAACTTTGAAAAACTTTGAAATTGAAAAACAGGCGTCTCTTTTAATAAAATATTTGAACGTACGTGTTTCTATCAATGAAATAATTGAAAATTTATATTATCAGCAAAATGTGTGAAGTTAAAATGTGTTCAGAAAGCGTCAGTATGAACACATCTATTTGAAAATCATGGATACATATTGTAGAAAGAAATATGTGAATACGAGCCCCTTGTCATACAATGAGACCTAAAAGATCTATTTTGACATATGTATTCACATATTTAGAAAGAAATATGTGAATACATATGTCAAAATAGATCTTTTAGGTCTCATTGTATGACAAGGGGCTCGGTACCCGTCCCATTTAAAAAAAAAAAAAAAGTGAATACATAATACGAATCCTATCCCTTGTTATATTCTTTGTCGATAGAAATTATAAATCCGACTCCACGCGTACGTAAGGTTCACAGTAACACCTTACTCATATCATAATACATACAAATTTCATTACACAACAACATAATAATATATTGTCCCTTACCCACTGAAATAGTAGTTTTACCAAAATATCTCTCGATAAAATGCAACGAAACATTTCACCCGATTACGTGAAATCAGTTCATTCTGAATCCACGATTTTGTTGTGGTTTTCTATCAAATATTTTCCATTTGAGAATGAAAAAGGAAACCTCTGTCAACCAGACGGCGAAAAAAAACCTTTAGTGCTCGGCCAGGCCGTGTCCTCTTCGTGCATGCAATGGGAAAATCCAAGATTCATCTCCTCACTGCGTGGGGTTTTCCCCCAGACCGCCTTCGAGTATCATTTTTAGATTGGTCAAAGCTCTTGGAGTTTAATATTTTTCCCTCCCCCCCCCCCCCCCCCCCCCCTCAACCGCTCTCCAGTCATCCAAGAAAAGGGAAGAAAAAAAAATAAAAAAATAAAAAAGAATAAAAAAGATGAAAAGAAAAGCGGGGAAAAAACTTAGAAAGATAGCTTGAAAAGATTGGGGAGGGGGGGGGGGGGCTGTGAACGAGAAAGAGGTTTAGAATAGAAGCGTAGTAGTGATGGTGGGAGGGGGACGTGCTTGTGTGGCTATGTGAATGTGGTGCGGAAACCGTGGCGGGGCAGTGTAGTGGAGGGGAGTAAAAGGTATGGGAGGATGGGAACGAGGCAGCGCTGGAGTTTCTTCCCTTGAATTGAAATTCCTCCTTGAAGCGAAAATATAAACGATGCTCGGGCCAATGAATTCAGAACCCCTCCCCCCTTCCCACCACCCCTACGGCCTTCTTTTCTTTCTATACACTTTCTTATTGCTAATTTTTCCTTTTTTTATATTTATTTATTTTTTTATTTCTCTTCTCTGGATTTTGTTAATTATTGTGAGCTCTCCATCGCCCCCTTAATGGAGCAAGTGGGAAAAATTAAACTGAGAGTTTTTAAAAGTAACAACGAAGTAAAACTCGAAGGGATTTTCCCTTCGGATGAACCTGTATTCCTCTTCTAGAAACGGGGTTTACCATTGTGTTCCATCTCTATCTCCTTCTGGAAAATGACCTAATGCAACGGGTTCAAAACTCAATACCTAATTGAATGTTGGGGGGATTGGGGGCCAATGAATTTAGAACCCCCCTCCTCCCCCTTTCCCACCACCCTTACCGCCTTCTTTTCTTTCTATACACTTTCTTATTGCTAATTTTTTCTTGTTTTTTAATTTATTTATTTTCTATTTCTCTTCTCTGGATTTTGTTAATTATTGTGAGCTCTCCATCGCCCCGTTAATGGAGCAAGTGGGAGAAATTAAACTGAGAGTTTTTAAAAGTAACAACGAAGTAAAACTCGAAGGGATTTTCCCTTCGGATGAACCTGTATTCCTCTTCTAGAAACGGGGTTTACCATTGTGTTCCATCTCTTATCTCCTTCTGGAAAATGACCTAATGCAACGGGTTCAAAACTCAATACCTAATTGAATGTTGGGGGGATTGGGGGCCAATGAATTCAGAACCCCCCCCCCCCCCTTTTCCCACCGCCCTTACCGCCTTCTTTTCTTTCTATACACTTTCTTATTGCTAATTTTTTCATGTTTTTTTATTTATTTATTTTTTTTTTTCTCTTCTCTGGATTTTGTTGATTGTTGTGAGCCTCTCCATGTGGTTAAAATAGATCATTGTTTTGTCGAATCGGAGATTTGAAGCGTTGGTTAAGGACAAGTGGGTTTCACGAGTTTAATTAACGTCTATAATGTATTCATAAAACGTCGATTTAACTTCGAAACGTCGATTTAACGGTATCATGGAGGCATTGGCCCGCCAAATTGGCGAGAAGACTGAATATGAAGTTGATTTTGACCAGAGTGAAGAATTGAGGTTGTAACGAGGGTTCAGCTCCCAAAATTCATTTTCTATGAGTCAATCACCATGAATTTCCATAAATTCGATAAATTTGTATTAATAACAATAGAAATAGTATCAGCAATTGAATCATGACAATTAAATGGCACTATCAGTGATCAAAGATAATCTATACATTTATAATAAAACAGTGTCTGTTTGTTTGTTTGTCTCGGCATCAATTGAGAACGGCTGAACGTAGAAAGTTGCGGCTGGTACCATTTGACGCAGAATTTATCTGGGAAGGTTTATGAAAAAATCCGCATTTGAATCTGTCCATCCGTTGAAACGCTATGAATGAAATACTACTAAAAAACGTGTTATAATCACTTCTATGAGGACGTTTATGCTTATAATAACTTTGAACGGTTGGACGTAAATCCGATTGTAATTAGATTCTGGGATTCAGCTCGACGAGTACATTCAAGTGGTACTTCAATCAGGATGTTAGTGGGAGGGGGGTACAGGTTATGAGAGGGGGGGGGGGGGGGTCTACAGAAAGTTCAAAACTACTTGACCAATTGGAGTGCAACTTTGGGAATTTGTTGTGTGAACATTGAGGAATGTTTCTAACCAGGTAGGGAGGGTTTCATAGGATACGGGTGGGGGGGGGGGGGTTAAAGGCAGTTAGGGTTGGCATTGGGGAAGGTTTCTGATCAGTTGAGGAGGTGGTATCTGTTATGAGTGGGGCCTGTCCTAAAGGGGGTGTCTGTTCTACCGTTGCGAAGCGCGGGTACACAGCTAGTTGGTAATAAAATAGGGCCTAACTCGTGTTTCTGGGGGCAAAATTGGTGGAAACCATCAAAAATAGCTATTTCAGTTATTGCACATGGAAGAAACAAAAAATGAACAGGACATGGACTTGGCAGCGTTTTCACTTGGTTATATTGTAGGTACTTGGTCACAAAATCGACAACATCGAGCTCAAAATAATTGTTATATTCTCTCTCTCAGCCATCGAGGACGGCGAATTTTGAAGTCTTCATCTTCGTCTTGCAGTACCAACCGAAATGCCCTAATTAGTCCCCCTCCTCATTTGGTTTATTATTCTGTGAATAATACACCTATGTAATCGCTCAGCAAAAAATTTTTATAACACCCCCTCAAAATTTTTTCTTTTCCGTTTCAAGGTACGTAGATTCCAAAAATGCAATGTCCGTCCGCCGTACGCCGTCCGCCGTATCACGTGTACAGGCTTCATTTTCGGTCTAAAAAAATCGTTCTTTCGCACACATGCTCCATTTGGGCCCTAGTTTTGTCCCGAAACTTTTCAGCCCGATCGGAATATACCCAGGGGTGTTATGAGTGAAAATGTGTATAAAAATAGGTACTTTTTGCGTTTTAGCAACATGTTGGTAACATGAGCTTTTGAGGTATCGTTTTTCATGTTTTTGGGACGAGAAGACCGAATATGAAGTCGATTTTGACCAAAGAGTGGAAAATTAAGTTCTACCAAATGTTCAGCTCCAAAATTGATTTTTTATGAGTGAAAAACCTGGGAAATCGTCTGAAATCACCATCAGTTTGTATAATAACACTGGAAAAAGTGTCAAGACGTGGTTCAGGACGATTAAATGGCACTACCAATGATCAAAGATAGTTAAAAAAAAAAAGAAAAAAAAGAGCGTAGGTACCTAATTTGTGTTTTGGGGGCCAAAATTAATGGAAACCATCAGAAGTAGCTATTTCGATTATTACGCATGAAAGAAACAATTAATGAACAGCCAATCTTTCTGTAGGTATGTCCAATAGAATAATAAACCCATGTGACAAGGACTTTGCAGCGTTTTGTGGATGTAGTAGAATAATAATGTCAAGAATAATAATAATAATAATAATAATAATAATAATAATAAAGAATGGTCCGTAAGAAAACTGTCGAACTGGCAAGTTGGCGAAGTGGTAAATCGTTGATTTAGGACGCTAAAATCGGCTGGTTAGTTTTGATCTTCGATTTGTCTTTGTTGATCATTGATTTATCTTAAACCCAACGTCGTTTTTCAACACCTGAGATCTTCGGTTTAATAAGTAAACGTTGATTAAAAACATTGGTGAAACTGGCCTTATGGGCCTTGGCGCCTTAGTTGGCACATCGAATGTTAATCCTACGTCACTTCGAAAATTTGCTCTTATGGTTATGCTGTATGACTTGACCTTCCTTCGTTTGTAGCAAACGGGCCTCCAGTACTCCATTTGCTAGGAAGGAAGAATCAATCACGCAGGTTTTATTGAAAGAGCACATTACATTAGTAATACCAATATACCTTTTCGATTTTTTGTTTATACTCCAGATTGGTCCATTATTCCTTGGTGTCTTCGAACATGATGAAGAACACGCTACTACTTCCTTATAATAATATTATTATTCACTTAACTTTCAAAAGCCCAATATCCTTGTATTGGGCTCAATCGCGGGGAATGAAATGGAGCAAATCCTTCGTTAACGGATGAGTTAGAATGTTCGACATATCTGCGCACAAATAACAGCATAGCCTGCATAAGACATTCATCGGGAGTGTGCATTTGAAAGTTTATGAAGTTGAAAGTTGAAAGTCTATAAATGGTTTCGTTCCTCACGTGTTCTGGTGCGCCTATAACATGGTCTCTGAAGGGTATAATTTAGTTGCGACATGACTCTTTTGAAATGACTAGGTGCGCAAGTACCCCGTAATCGGGAGTGTGTACGTCAAGATTGGTCTGATAAGGACTTCATAAATATGTAAGAATTTTTTTGGACATGGAAAATTGAATATTATCTAAAAGACAGTTTATTTATATCTTTTTCAAGCGTTTCAGCGGCTCACTGATAAAACGCGAGTTTGGAGTATGAGTAGTACCCATATTGAATGGCTTGAATCGGCAATCGAGCATATAAGTATGTTGCAAAAGCATTAGCTTTTTCTCCCATATTGACCTAGTGAATTTTCGAAGTTGGCGTTTTTGTGGGTTATCGTACGCCATCATGGGTTTTTATACGCCAGGTGTCGGTGAAATTAGCAAAAATAATTAGAATTGTAATAAAGTCATTAAATTTGATGTGTAATTGAGTCAGGAGATACAAACTTCTACAAATGTTCAGCTCCCAAATTGATTTTGGTTTATTATTCTGTGAATAATACACCTATGTAGTCGCTCAGCAAAAAATGTTTATAACACCCCCTCAAACTTTTTCTTTTCCGTTTCAAGGTGCGTAGATTCCAAAAATGCAATGTCCGTCCGCCGTACGCGGTATCACGTGTCCCGACTTCATTTTCGGTCTAAAAAAGTCGTTCTTTCGCACACATGCTCCATTTGGGCCCTAGTTGTGTCCCGAACTTTTCAGCCCGATCACTTTACCCAGGGGTGTTATGAGTGAACATGTGTGTAAAAATAGGTACTTTTTGCGTTTTAGCAACATGTTGGTAACATGAGCTTCTGAGATATCGTTTTCCATGTTTTTGGGGGACGAGAAGACCGAATGTGAAGTCGATTTGGACCAAAGAGTGGTCAATTGAGTTCTACCAAATGTTCAGCTCCCAAGATTGATTTTTTTATGAGTGAAAAACCTGGGAAATCGTCTGAAATCACCATCAGTTTGTTGACACTGGAAAAAAGTGTCAACACGTGGATCAAGACGATGAAATGGCACTACCAATGATCAAAGATAGTAAAAAAAAATTAAAAAAAGGAGCGTACCTAATTTGTGTTTTAGGGGCCAAAATTAATGGAAACCATCAGCAATGGATATTTCGATTATTACGCATGAAAGAAACAATAAATGAACCGCCAACATTTCTGTAGGTATGTCCAATAGAATAATAAACCCATGTGACAAGGACTTTGCAGCGTTTTTTTATTTAGATAAATTAACATTTTCGAGTATCAAACCAGTCTTTTTAGGTCTTGAGTACACAATCTATCTGTGTCACTTTAGCTGGTAGAATATCGTGTTTTGGTGGTTTTTAGCTGATTTAACAAATTTTTAGCGATTTCAGACCCGTATAAACCTAAAATCGAACCAGTTTTTGTTTTTACATTTGTAAAAGATGTTAAATCATAGGGAATGAATCGGAATGATCTGAAAACGTGAAAGAATCTAAGTTCCGAAAATTAATGCCTACTACTCCAAAATTTTAACCCATTGTAGTGTATTTTGTTCAAAAAATTCGTTGAAATACTATTTCAATCTTGAAAAAAAATCTGTTGTATTAAAAAGCGTCGGCCAATTTCAAGTTATTGGGTGGTGGTGTGGGGGAATCTCTATATATCGGTATAAATGGTAACATCATTATTATTATTATTGTTATTATTATTATTATTGATAATAATTTATGTGGAGGGGGATCTTGAGGGTCAGTCAGTTCATTTCCTTTTTCATCTAGGCCATTATATTCGTTTTATTTATAAAACTTCATCAGGGCTGTCCCTTGCCATCTTTCTTGTTTGCACAGCCCTGATGGAGTTTTATAAATAAAACGAATATATAAGGACTAGATGAAAAAGGAAATGAACTGACTGACCCGCAAGATCTCCCTCCACATAATTTACTCACCAGTCGAGAACACACAGTTGTATTTATAATAATAATAATAATAATATTATTATTATTGGGGGGGTCCTCGGGATTCGCCCTTCGCTCAGACCTCAGCACGAGCACGCGGTTATGTGTAAAGTTGAAGGTTCAAGCGGTAATGGATTGTTTCCCCAGAGGTTCGCAGAGTCCAGAAATTTTATGACCAAAAACGAGAAGCTCCACAACGCGGAATAGTTCGAGGGTGGCGAAACTGCGAAAAGCTTTCAAGAGGACTTATCAACTAACTCGTGCGGTCGGCGCGATGGTTAATTGCGATTAACCTTGTTACGATGTTACAAATTGGCGAGTTTGCTGTGGAGAGCGAAGCCACAAGGCAGCGATACGGGTCCCGAAACCGCCGATAATTATTCCGCACAAAGGGAGACTTGACAGGTTGAATAGAAACACCTGTGTAATTAGGGATAATAATATATGGGAAGAGGGTTAAATTGAACAAAGTGATGAATGGAATTTCAATAAGATGTAATCGTCGAGCAACACCGAAGTCTACGCTCCGAATGTTCCCCCCCCCCCGAACGTTTTGTGCTTTACAAAGTACGGCGACGAAGGGGTCTTGACTCAATGAATTTTTCTGTGCTTATGACTTGAAATGTTGGGGGTGTACTCGTCGGATCGTCGGAATTCGCTGAACGGTTCAAGGTTTCATTGCATAGGTAGCGGATTTTCGGAGGAACGACGCGATTGCAGTGGGTTTAGAATGTAGATATGTCAGTTCAGCTTTAGCATCACTTCGAGAAAGTGGGCAATGTGCGTGGTTTTCAATGGTATTCGATAGAGAACAGCTTCAAAGTTGTAAAAAATGGGCTCTTCCGAAGGATTAGCAGTCCTCGAAAATTAATTAAAATTGAAATATTCTGAGTATGCAAAACACGCAACTTCCGAATGCTTTGGAGTGTGCAGAAATAGGGCCCTTGTGATGAAAATATTCATGTCAACATGGGGTTTTGGAAGCTTTACGCATATTATCTGTCAGGGCTAAGCTAACATAATACGGCCTACAAGCGGGAGGGTCCAAATTATTACACAACGGTTTAATTTATATGGATACGCTAGTAGCTGTTCCCCAGCAATAGAATAGAATAGAAAATGCTATATTTACAAATGAAAATAACCCCCGTGTTAAAATGTATTACAATACAACAAGGCGGCTGTAGCACATGTGCTGTCTGCCGGAAGTCTCGGCACATGTTAGAAAACAACATCTCACTCCTGTAATGTGCTGTCTGCCGGAAGTCTCGGCACATGTTAGAAAACAACATCTCACTCCTGTTTGGCAAATTAAACTATATACCTATAAACAACAAAAGTATAATCTACTATAAATACATACATAATTCCTGACTTTCTATCATCCGCCTTAGGTTTTACCTAACCCCACCAGTGATTAACATAACAGGTTTATACCCACACCATACTATATATTTATGTATATACACATTCATAATTATTCAACTGGATACATTTTCTATACATTCAGCCACCATTAATAAATTGAATTCTGCCACCAGCTCATTCCTATATCGAATGGCATTTACCATTAACCATCCCAGACCAGTTTCTCCCTTTCAGAATCTCTGTAACCATCGTATCTGACAGGTATTCTGCTCCCAAATATATTTTCTGTGAACCTCTCAGAATTGGACAGCCAGCTAGGAAATGCAGGGTGTCCTGATTCTCCCCCATGTTCCCTAGCAGTGGTATCTGGGCTGGATGTAGGAATACCGTATGGGTTCACACTCATGTCAACCAAGTCAAACTTGAGGGCCTCACTGTGAAGGAATGGCTGGACGTACAAAAGCATCCACACATGGCTGGGTGGTTTCAAAAAAATCCTAAAGTTCGAATCAATTTAAAAACGTACAAAAAAACCCTTCTATTGAAAGTTTTGGAGCTGCGGCGTCTTGGGAATGTCAAACCCCTACTTTTCACCCCTTAGAGATGACCTACAGTAACGTCGAGCTTCGCGGACCAACTAGACCCCAAACGGGAGTTAGGTACAAAACCATATTTCATCTAGTAGTATGGACAAGTTGTGGCATGGGGACGGAGAGGTGGGGAACCACAATGGCAGTTTTTGCAGCCAAATAGTCTGCTCTCCAGAGGCAGCCGTCTGCATGTGTCCAACAAGTAGCTGTAGTCAGCCTCCGATGGTTATATTCCAAGTTTAAAGACAACGTATTGGAGAAACTTGTGGTGAAATGTTACGTTAACTTCTGTTGAACTATAACAGAAATTGTTGGTTTTCTAAGTATCTAAAAACGGAATTGAGTTGCTTCTGAGTGTGCAGAAGTAGAAGTAGGGCCCTGGCGATGAAAATATTATGTCAGCATCTGGGGTTTCGAAGTTTTACGCATAATATTATTTGCGTGGGCCTAAGTTAACAGAATATGGCTATAATCTCAGGGGGGAAAAAGACGACTAAGCTTCAGCTTGGGGTAACTGTGGGGGGTAGGAAGGCAAGGCTCGTCTGTAGTCCGTGCTGTTCAGAAGGGGGGGGACGACTGTAGTTACTGAGGTAAACAAGAGAATGCGCTCTCGTCGACCAAACAGCCTCAGCCTGTCGCGTGCCGCCTTTCCCGAGGCGGTCGAGAAATCGCTGGACCCTGGGGGTCGTTAATTCCTACGTTTCGGTATACATAACATACATAACGAAATATACATATATACATATAAATTTTTGACATCCAGTACTTTGAAGTGCCTGTGCACTGACGAGTTCACTGGATAATTAATATATTAATATTACTACTAGCTGTTCTTCCGTCGCTGACGGGAGTGACTAGGGATGGCAAAAAAAATGAACCATCGATGTTTCTAGACATCGCCGGGCAACAATCGATGGGGAGAAAACATCGGGACCAACCCATCGATGGTTTTCCTACATCGATGTTTTTGGAAAGAACATCGATACATCGATGGTTCATTTTTTTTGCCATCCCTACAGTGACTTTTGGTTTATTATTCTATGAATAATACACCTATGTATTCGCCTCAGCAAAAAATTTTTATAACACCCCCTCAAAATTTTTTTTCTTTTCCGTTTCAAGGTGTGTAGATTCCAAAAATGCAATGTCCGTCCGCCGTATCACGTGTACAGGCTTCATTTTCGGTATAAAAAATTCGTTCTTTCGCACAGATGCTCCATTTGGGCCCTAGTTGTGTCCCGAAACTTTTCAGCCCGATCGGAATATACCCAGGGGAGTTATGAGTGAAAATGTGTATAAAAATAGGTACTTTTTGTGTTTTAGTAACATGTTAGTACAATGAGCTTTTGAGGTATCGTTTTTCATGTTTTTGGGGACGAGAAGACCGAATATGAAGTCGATTTTGACCAAAGAGTGGAAAACTGAGGTTCAGATGTTCAGCTCCCAAAATTGATTTTTTATGAGTCAAAAACCTGGGAAACCGTCTGAAATCACCATCAATTTGTAGAATAACACTAGAAAAAGTATCAACAGGTGGATCAAGACGATTAAATGGTACTATCAATGATCAAAGATAATTTGAAAAAAAAAGGAGCGTACCTAATTCGCGTTTTGGTGGAAACCACCAGAAATAGCTATTTCAATTATTTTATATGAAAGAAACAATAAATGAACAACCAAAGTTTCTGTAGGTATGTCCAATAGAATAATAAACCCATGTGACAAGGACTTTGCAACGTTTTTTTCTAATCATAAGAAAATATTCTGAAAGCATCAAAAGAAATTCCTCGGTTCAAAAATGGTCTTTAATGATGCTATAAACATGATTTATTAACTCATTGAGGTGCTAAATTTTTAAATGTAAAAATGTAACTCTTGTTGACATTACTTTTTAAAATTTCTATTCATTTTAGTTTTACTCATATTATTGGACAAAGCATTTCACTAAAAAAGGAGCTACATCAGGTCACATACAACACACAGATAAATCTCGATTATGTGTTGTAACCTGATGATGCTCATAATTTCAGTGAAAGGTTCTGTCCAGTAACTAATAACCTTTTTAGCGAATTTTCAAAGAAAATGAAGCTATTGCAATGGCTTCGAAATTTAAATAATATAAATTTTTGGAAATTTTCTTCATAGAAATCCGTTTCAGACCATTCTAAAACGATTCCTGAAATTTAACACTTTTAGCGAATTTTCAAAGAAAATGAAGCTATTGCAATGGCTTCGAAATTTAAATAATATAAATTTTTGGAAATTTTCTTCATAGAAATCCGTTTCAGACCATTCTAAAACGATTCCTGAAATTTAACACTTTTTTATATGTATATATATATATATTTATTTATATATGTGTCACTCCAGACGATAACTCTCGATAGAATTGAGATAAACAGCTCAAATTTGCACAAAAAATCTATCTTGGCAATCGAAAGGCTAAGTTCGAAGATGGGCGAAATTGGCCTACTCTAAGGAGGGTTTTGGCGCATTTAAAGTGCGCAAAAATTACCCAAAAATCCCCAAAATGTTATTTTCCAACAAGTGACCCCTCATTTTAAAGGTTTTTGCACGCTGAACACGATGGTGGAATCGGATTTTAGATATCTTGATCCGTTCTCAAATTAGAGCATTTAAAGTGCGCAAAAATTACCTAAAAATCCCCAAAATGTTATTTTCTAACAAGTGACCCCTCATTTTAAAGGTTTTTGCACGCTGAACACGATGGTGGAATCGGATTTTAGATATCTTGATCCGTTCTCAAATTAGAGCATTTAAAGTGCGCAAAAATTACCCAAAAATCCCCAAAATGTTATTTTCCAACAAGTGACCCCTCATTTTAAAGGTTTTTGCACGCTGAACACGATGGTGGAATCGGATTTTAGATATCTTGATCCGTTCTCAAATTAGAGCATTTAAAGTGCGCAAAAATTACCCAAAAATCCCCAAAATGTTATTTTCTAACAAGTGACCCCTCATTTTAAAGGTTTTTGCACGCTGAACACGATAGTGAAATCGGATTTTAGATATCTAAATCCGTTCTTAAATTAGAGCATTTAAAGTGCGCAAAAATTACCCAAAACTAGGATAATCTTTAAACTCTTACCCCCACCCCCTTAGAGTGGTCAGATTGAAAAATGTGAGAAGTATTAATTGAAGACGAGAGTTCGAAGCAAAAAAGGGGGAGGCAAACGATTAGTACAACTCCTTGAATTTACCCACAGCGATCAAATAAATAAGCACTTAGTACAATTACGTAATAAACAAACGGTAGAATCAGGATGGACAAAACGTACAAATTAAAATAAATACGAAGAGAATATACATAGAAAACCAAATTTTAGACCGAAGTTTTCCTTTATTCAAAACCATAGCCATTAATTCGAATATTTCTTTGAAAATTCGCTCATTAAGTCATGCTGCATGACTGGTTTTTTTATATGTATATATATATTTATATATGTGTCACTCCAGACGATAACTCTCGATAGAATTGAGATAAACAGCTCAAATTTGCACAAAAAATCTATCTTGGCAATCGAAAGGCTAAGTTCGAAGATGGGCGAAATTGGCCTACTCTAAGGAGGGTTTTGGCGCATTTAAAGTGCGCAAAAATTACCCAAAAATCCCCAAAATGTTATTTTCCAACAAGTGACCCCTCATTTTAAAGGTTTTCGCACGCTGAACACGATGGTGGAATCGGATTTTAGATATCTTGATCCGTTCTCAAATTAGAGCATTTAAAGTGCGCAAAAATTACCTAAAAATCCCCAAAATGTTATTTTCTAACAAGTGACCCCTCATTTTAAAGGTTTTTGCACGCTGAACACGATGGTGGAATCGGATTTTAGATATCTTGATCCGTTCTCAAATTAGAGCATTTAAAGTGCGCAAAAATTACCCAAAAATCCCCAAAATGTTATTTTCCAACAAGTGACCCCTCATTTTAAAGGTTTTTGCACGCTGAACACGATGGTGGAATCGGATTTTAGATATCTTGATCCGTTCTCAAATTAGAGCATTTAAAGTGCGCAAAAATTACCCAAAAATCCCCAAAATGTTATTTTCTAACAAGTGACCCCTCATTTTAAAGGTTTTTGCACGCTGAACACGATAGTGAAATCGGATTTTAGATATCTAAATCCGTTCTTAAATTAGAGCATTTAAAGTGCGCAAAAATTACCCAAAACTAGGATAATCTTTAAACTCTTACCCCCACCCCCTTAGAGTGGTCAGATTGAAAAATGTGAGAAGTATTAATTGAAGACGAGAGTTCGAAGCAAAAAAGGGGGAGGCAAACGATTAGTACAACTCCTTGAATTTACCCACAGCGATCAAATAAATAAGCACTTAGTACAATTACGTAATAAACAAACGGTAGAATCAGGATGGACAAAACGTACAAATTAAAATAAATACGAAGAGAATATACATAGAAAACCAAATTTTAGACCGAAGTTTTCCTTTATTCAAAACCATAGCCATTAATTCGAATATTTCTTTGAAAATTCGCTCATTAAGTCATGCTGCATGACTGGTTTTTTTTATATGTATATATATATTTATATATGTGTCACTCCAGACGATAACTCTCGATAGAATTGAGATAAACAGCTCAAATTTGCACAAAAAATCTATCTTGGCAATCGAAAGGCTAAGTTCGAAGATGGGCGAAATTGGCCTACTCTAAGGAGGGTTTTGGCGCATTTAAAGTGCGCAAAAATTACCCAAAAATCCCCAAAATGTTATTTTCCAACAAGTGACCCCTCATTTTAAAGGTTTTCGCACGCTGAACACGATGGTGGAATCGGATTTTAGATATCTTGATCCGTTCTCAAATTAGAGCATATAAAGTGCGCAAAAATTACCCAAAAATCCCCAAAATGTTATTTTCTAACAAGTGACCCCTCATTTTAAAGGTTTTTGCACGCTGAACACGATGGTGAAATCGGATTTTAGATATCTAAATCCGTTCTTAAATTAGAGCATTTAAAGTGCGCAAAAATTACCCAAAACTAGGATAATCTTTAAACTCTTACCCCCCACCCCCTTAGAGTGGTCAGATTGAAAAATGTGAGAAGTATTAATTGAAGACGAGAGTTCGAAGCAAAAAAGGGGGAGGCAAACGATTAGTACAACTCCTTGAATTTCCCATTTGACATATAATTGTTATGATACCTTCATAGATAGACAAGTACCGGCCCACGTATTACTAGAAGGAAGACGAAAGAAAAATCTATTTCAAATTATTCAATTTAGGTACTAACAGTAGGAGGAAGAAGTTTTCCTTTATTCAAAACCATAGCCATTAATTCGAATATTTCTTTGAAAATTCGCTCATTAAGTCATGCTGCATGACTGGTTTTTTTTTTGTTGACACTCATCAGAGACAGTGATGTTTTGTATGAAAAATTCTAATGGTTATAAAGAAGGTAAAAGTAAGTGGGTTTGGAAAAATATAACGCTATCGAAATAAAAATTAAAACACCGTTACTCTATGGCAAAAAAAATAGAAACATCGATGTATCGATGTTTCGATGTATCGGTCATCAACCATCGAGGGCACAAAAACATCGCCAAAGAAACATCGATGGAAAAACATCGATGTTTTTTCAGGAAACATCGATGTTTAAGAAACATCGATGTATCGTTGCCATCCCTAGGAGTGACGGGTGACGGGTAGAACTCGGGGTGATCACCCTATGTCCTTCCCCGATCACTGAAACATCTAAATACGCGAGATGGGTTCGATCTTCGATCTATTGAGCCGTTTTTGAGAATTTAATTTTTTTATGTTTCGGCTTCCCTATAAATAGGGATGGCAAAAAAAAATGAACCATCGATGTATCGATGTTTCTAGACATCGCCGGGCAACAATCGATGGGGAGAAAACATCGGGACCAACCCATCGATGGTTTTCCTACATCGATGTTTTTGGAAAGAACATCGATACATCGATGGTTCATTTTTTTTGCCATCCCTGACTTTTTTCTAATCATAAGAAAATATTCTGAAAGGCTGAAAGCATCAAAAGAAATTCCTCGGTTCAAAAATGGTCTTTAATGATGCTATAAACATGATATTAACTCATTGAGGTGCTAAATTTTTAATAGCCGAGCTACGGAGCACAACTTTGACCCAAATGTGTTCTCAAATGGAGACACAAACTGTGGACGGAAGAAAGACTATTTTAGACCAAAATTTAACGTAAATTTAAGGCTGAAACGTCGCTAGAACCTCAGTTTTCCACTCTGGTCCAAATCCACTTCATATTCGGTCTCCTTGCCCTAAAAAACATGGAAAACGACACCTCACAGGCTCATGTTACTAAATAACCAAAAACTCTATTTTTACACCCATAATACCCTTGGGTATATTCCGATTGGGCTGCAGTTTCGAGACACAAATAGGGCCCAAGTGGATACTGTGTGCGAATGAACTAATTTTTTAGACCGAAAATAAAGTAGACATGGATGATACGGCGGACGGACGTTGCAGTTTTGGAATTGTCGCACCTTGAAACGTAAAAGAAAAAATGTTGAGGGGGTGTTGTACAAATTTTATGCTGAGCCGAATACATAGGTGTATTATTCACAGAATAATAAACCAAAAAAGTCAGTAATAATCCTCGGTTCATCTCACACACATGCCAGACGTATATTGAAAGAAAACTATCGATAATTTCTCCATCGATATTATCGCCAGTTTTTGATATTCCTATCGAATCGGTAATAGCGGCAAAACTATCGCTACAGGCGATGTATCGATATTGGTCATAAAGTAACCCAACATGCTAGGAAACTACAGGTAGAGTTCTAATAAGTCTACTTGTTGAATATCACATAGAAATTAAAGTTTAATGTGACAGTCACAGAGAGTTATCACACAACTCCTTTTCTTAGAAAACAAGTACCAGATGGGATAAGAATATCATTAGCTTCGTTCGCGGTGTGTTTTTCTGACGGTCAGGGAACCGTCTGAAGCCACTTTTCTGATCGTGCCAACACGCATGCGCCACCAATACCAACTTTCAAGGTGCGGCGACACTGCCACCGGACTTGACTTGACTTGACCTCACTTGCGTGCCCGTCTTAACCCATCCTTTGTATTTCAAAGGGGAGCGGCGAGACTGCGACCGGACCTGACTTGACTTGACCGGAGCCACCCACCGGACTCAGTTCTGAATCCGGTCTGGATGGGTTGAGACCTGACTCCGGTCCCCCCTCTACCGCGATTTTCAACCCCTCGCACCCCAACGAGCCATCCAACGCAGCCTCCACTGCTCTTTTCTCATCCTAAAATAGTTTTGAAATTGAACATCGTTCAATTTGGCGAATAGGGTGTGAAATTCACCGTATTGTGAACTCGTTCGGAAACATATGGCGACATCCACGACTCATTCAAAGATAGAAAACTTGTCACTACAGTAGAAGTCGCTTAGTAGAAAGGTGGTTAAAGGAATAAGTCGGATATAAGGATTGAAACATTCAGGTCCCGATCGGCTGTATGTAAACACACATTGAATTGGCCTGTTATAGTGATCAAAAGGTCGGTTATAGTGATTAGTTTTCTAGTTTTTGGATGTTAAAAGTCGGCGAAATAGGTAAAAAGGGCTGATATCTCCTGAAAATGGTATATATTCACCAAAAGTGGTACCTATTGAACGATGATCCGAAACAGAAGATAGGTAACTAACTGCCTATAGGTTTTAATGAAGATTCCTAAAAAAAAATTAATCAAAATTAGGTCAGTTCTGGGGTGTCACATTCGCCAATCTCGGTAAAAATAGCTAAAATCACCACAAAGTAGAAGTCGCTTATAGAGATTGGTCGCTTATAGTGATTGCTTCCAGTCGGTCCCAATTCGATCACTGTAAGCGACTTCTACTGTAGTTCTATTTCTTCATCAGAATCGGATTCTGATTCTAAATCACAAAGAATGGCTTCCATTTCGGAGGACATACTCTTGTGACGTCTAAGAACAAACTGGACTGGTTGGAGTCCGGTGACGCCGGTCAAGTCAAGTCCTGTGGCAGTGTCGCACCCCCCTCCGGTCGCCAGTCCGGTGGCTCCGGTCAGGTCAAGTCAAGTCCGGTGGCAGTGTCGCCGCACCTTCAAACTCACAATGGACCGGGTACACCGCGAACGCTTGGGAAGGAAATCTGACTGCAACCGCTGTGGAACCTGCAAATGTCTAGTGTCTAACCTCCCAGATTGTGTGGTGTCGTCGTCGATCTTGATTTTTTTCTCCTTTCTGGCGTTTGTTAATTTGTTATACAAATCATACCTATTAAGGTTTATTGAAAGGCTGTGACTCGTGCGTGTGTGAGAAGTTCATATGTCATCATTGATCTCTGCTAATTTATTTCTTCTTTTTATAACAATAATACTAACGTTCGTCCTATAGGTCATCGTTGATTTCGGCTAATTTATTACTTTTTTCATTATTCAACTTACTCAAGTCTTATATTACGATTATTCCTATGCTTCTGATGAATGGGTAGACTTTCTTCTATTATGTTCCTAGTTGTAATATAGTTCCTATGTTTTGCTTCGAGTATTCATCTCTTACCAATGTTATGCATTCCTTTATCTCAACTTGTACTTAGTCGAAGTATTTTTAATAAAAATAAATCGAAATCTCTGTAGTTTTCTTCCTAACTAATGACCTAATGGGATGTTTATCAAATTCGGTGATACCAGTGTACTTCTGTGGAATAATTGGTGACTGAAGAAATACCTAATCGAAAGTTTGAAGTTCGTTGTTCGGTAGGTACCTAACTAATTTTGCTGATAACTGACTACACATTCTTCATGTGCTCATTTTTTTGTTAATATAGCTATGTATTTGGTTTCCTCAAGGGTCAATAATCTGATAAAACGGCTGAAATCACCGGAAACGTCTACAAAAAAAAAAGGTAGCATAAACTGTGAATTCAGCCAGAAAAATACAGTTTCAACAATCGAAGATAATTTTTCAAAATTAGGAGTCTTCGAGTGGGCCAAAATCCACCGTAATCGTAAAATTAGGTAGGTAGGTAAGTGGCACTAAGTTTTTCAATTGGGATATTCAACCGACCACCTCATATACACGCGAAATAAATCTATAGGCAGCAATTTTGTATGTCCATTATAATTTTTTGTTAACCCCTCTAGTTATTTGTGCCAGTAGAATTTGCGGCGTTTATCGTTATGGTAGGAAACTTGATTCAGGGACATACAAGTGCTCACTATAAGATCAGTCGTTGAAGGATAATATATGGTGATTGAAATACAAAAGCTTGGGTAGTTATGTAAACAATACTATAATGTATGAATTCAAGACGCTAGTAGAGATGCCAATCTGTCCCTAACAGAACGGCCAGTGACGTCTTCTGGGTGAGATTCCATGGATTGATCTTCATCAGGTTTGAGTTCAGTGCCTTCCTCGGGGAAATCATCGTCCAACGCTGTAAAATGTGGAAATGGTCAGAGTCAGTTGGGGGTTGTATTTCTATACCTACACATCAGCAAGGCATTATAATATAATAGTAGGTACTCTATAACTATAATATTATAGTAGGTACTTATAATAGTACGCTTTCGGAATTAAAACAGGATCTGCGTTTTGTACACAGGTTGTTTCAGGTAAGTAGGTAAGTGATGCAGGCACGAAGCGAAAAGTAGAGGTTGACAAAAGTAAACAACTTGCTTGATAATGGTAAGAAGAAGAGGCACCATACCGTCGAGCCAACTCTTCAGCTTTTCGCCTGCTCACACGAAAATGAACAAAAAAAGTTTCCTCGTCGTATACAGGAAAAACTTCTTCCAGATAGTTTTCATTTTTTTTTCACTGGATGGAGTAAGTCCAAATCATCTTCCGATGACACCTCGATAGGAGTGATCGACCCCTCATCACTCGATGAACTCATGGCGAGAAGTACCAAAACGCAAGTGAGAGAAGCGGGTAGGGTTATTAGAACGAACACACAGAACGAATAACAACGACGAACGACGGTGCGATGAGAACTGATTTGATTGGCTTAAGCGGGCGAGCGGTAGTGGGGGGCGAGCAGTCAGAAAGGAGTACATCGGAAAATCCGCGGACTGATCTGACGGTCTTGCGAACTGCCTTCGAACCGCCAGAAAAACACCGCGAACAGCATCCTATGGATGCTATACAGTCCGAGACGAGTCCGCAAGACCACCGCGAACGCCAAATGATGGATCTGACGGTTTGAAGACAGTCAGATGGCCACCGCGAACAAACCTATTATCTTGTAGGTATATAAAACTCAAAGTTTGTATGTGATTTTATATTTTGTGACAGAGTGTGACAGTGGTGGTGGACCCTCGAGAGTCCTCCTCCTAGACCAGCGAGATTATCACGGGTTAAGAAGGGATATCGATTAGGCTTCCAAGCGACCCCGTCTCCACCATAAAAAAAATAGCTCGAGAACAGCCACACTGTCACAATTTCTTGAGTGAATGGCCAAACGACCGAACAGATCTTGATGCTGTTTTTTCCGGCGTGCTCTTCAAACACCGGCGGGTAACATAATAAGAATAAGGTACATGAGCAGCTGAGTGTGTGAGCTCTGAGACAAAATGTCTTGCCTTTTCAAGTTTCAACCTACCTACGAGGCTCAGAACTATAATGGCGCTTCTGTGGGACTTAGTGGGTTTCCGCCCTGAATCAGCTGAGTGAGCTTTAAGGGCAATTTCTTACCTAACTGTTCACCGTGCAACGCTCGGGTAATCCAACTGGTAATTTATAAGGATATGAATATTATAATATAGACCGGGTCTACCAGCGCCGGTCTGTGCTTGAATAACCAAATAGATTTTCTACAACTTCATAGGGAAGTTGTTTTCCCTATCAGTATTTTCCCTATGCGGGAAAATGATATATTTGGCTCAACAGTTGACCCAAACCTTAAACCTCGGGGAAAAGTGACCGATTGTTGAAGTGCTGTATCTCGGAAACTATTAGACCTGCAACAGAGCTGCGGTTGTCCTCAAATTGTGGCAAGTTTAGTAGGCATTATACTTTTAAAAAGGGTATGAGTGATTTTTTCGCTGCCACACATCGGATTCAGCACCCCCAAAAAACATAGGGAACGATAATAAAACATACTGCTGGATATTTTGCAGTGAGAGGCCCGTTTTTGACACCATTTCACTGGGCTATTACCATTATAAACTGGAATCGTTTACAAAGAAACTAGAGAAATATGGGTAGATACAAATAAGCAACTCTAGATAAGGTCAGTGGCATTCATAAAGAAAACTTTCTGTTTTAAATGTTCATAATCAATCAATGATGAACAACAGTTCCAGTTTCAATTTTTTTAAATCGATACTTTTTTATATCCTTATTGGCCAAACTTCCGTTCGTTATCCTTTAGTTATGGATTATGTTTTGTCCTTAAGAAATTAGATGCTATTATAATCACGTACTTTTTTCTTCTATACCTACAAATCACGATACTGTTGAAACTTATTTGAATACTATAGGCGATCGTCGGGAGACCTACCAACCCCACGTGGGTATTGCAGTTATTTTATATTTTTCAAGAAATTGGCTTTTTCAGTTGAGATATGGATAGTTTATAATAGTTGCCCGGTGTAATAGGAATTTGCAGCTCGCCTCCTCACTATAAAGAAAATAAATTAATTGGGAGAACCCGAATAGGAAATGAGGAATAAGAAATTTGAAGTGGTCTGCTATTGAAGGCGGTGAGAGGTAAAGGTCGGCCTTATGGTAAATGGGAGTTGTAAGTGCGAGCAAGAGGGGAAAAAAAAGGAGTTTCAGAAGGAGAAAGTGCCGGCGATTTTGGGAGAAAAATGGCAGAAATCCATTTTATATTCTCCCACGAGTAATTAATCGCTTCCTTTCGCAGAAGCTGCTCTCTCACGAAGGGCAAAAAAGGAGTGCGCGGGGTTGGCAGTGGGGGGATTACTGAGTCGAAATACCTGAGGATCCCTTTCAAATATTCCGGTGAACGTTATAGCTGGAGGATCGCAGGGGGCGAACGTGGATAGCCGGTGGATAGCAGGGGCCTAAATCGATCCCCAGAAAATATCATGAGGAACTGGGTTATTCGGTGGACGAGACGGAATTTGTAGGGCACCGTGGTAATGATGTCGGGAGGGGGGGGGGGCTGCAGCATGGAATAGTTTTGAACCAGATTAATAAGTTCCGGTCTTGCAGGATGATCTATTGAGCGGATTTCCAAAGTATCATCCTATACCATTTTTGGTGATTGAATAGGGGTTTAATGGTGGTTTCCAGCCATTTACCAACTTTTGGCGACTTTAACCCACATAACCTTAAACCCGACCTGCTTTTGCTAATTTTTTTCGTCAAAAATTTTCAGTAAGTACGTCATTTTCTGACTGGATTCGCCATTCATTCTATATCACTTTTGTTTGCCGACTTTTGGCGTTATATAGCCATTTTTTGGTCTCAATAACTCAAATTGGACGCTCGAACTCTATACAGGGTGTCTAGTGTAACTATGTAACAAACTCAGGGAATCGATTTTACAGGTAGGTAATTTGCAACAAAAAATGCCTCGTAGAGATTTTTTCTTACTCAACTAAAAATCCGACTTTTTTCACTTTTAAGATTTTTTTCGTCTTCTCGACCTTGTCTCTGTAAAACGGACCTAACTCCCTTAAATTACTATGTAAAATAAAATCTGAGGATACCGTTGGAAAGAGCGTTAAATTTCCCATCTCTTTGATATAAAATCCGATTTTTTTAGTCTGGCCTAACTGGTAAAAAAATAGCGAAATTTAAAAATTTGAAGAGTTTCTTAAAATCACCGTTTTTTCTTTAGTAGTTCGCTTTGTTATTACGGAGGTCATTCGGCGGGCACTCCTTAAGAAAAACTTGCCCAGAATCTCAGCTTTCCAATAGTATAAGAAAAAAACTTTTCACAGTGGAATTTGGCGGAGAAAATGACGTTTGAGTCCTGAAAAACGTGGGTTTTTAGGTGAAAATCAACGTTTTCCACCAAAAGCCGACTTGCTCCATAAAAATTAGTTCGATATCGCAATTCATGCACACTTTTACGCTGAATCCAATGGTGACACTCTCAGATCATTTACAACCGTCCCATATCTCAGAAAACAGTAGTGGACTATGTTCCATCGAGGAGCCTCCTAACTCCAGGTAAGTGTACTTCAACATTGTTTACTCTTAAAAAATGGTTTTTCAATAACTCGCATACACGATGAATCTTGCATAGTTATCTCGATGAGTTCAGATTACGAGGTCGTCAGAATGCATAAACGGCAGTCTGTAAAAGATGCCGCCTTTGTTTTCAGCAAGGAGGAGGACATTTTGAAAACTGATTGTGAAACCCTATTCGCCAATAAATTAAATACCAAAAAATGAGTTTTTTCCTAATTGGGGAGGCATGAGAGTGTCACCATTCGATTCAGCGTAAAAGTGTGCATGAATTGCGATATCGAACTAATTTTTATGGAGCTAGTCGGCTTTTGGTGGAAAACGTTGATTTTCACCTAAAAACCCACGTTTTTCAGGACTCAAACGTCATTTTCTCCGCCGAATTCCACTGTGAAAAGTTTTTTTCTTATATCTTTGGAAAGCTGAGATTCTGGGCAAGTTTTTCTTAAGGAGTGCCCGCCGAATGACCTCCGTAATAACAAAGCGAACTACTAACGAAAAAACGGTGATTTTAAGAAACTCTTCAAATTTTTAAATTTCGCAATTTTTTTACCAGTTAGGCCAGACTAAAAAAATCGGATTTTGTATCAAAGAGATGGGAAATTTAACGCTCTTTCCAACGGTATCCTCAGATTTTATTTTACATAATAATTTAAGGGAGTTAGGTCCGTTTTACAGAGACAAGGTCGAGAAGACGAAAAAAATCTTAAAAGTGAAAAAGTCGGATTTTTAGTTGAGTAAGAAAAAAACTCTACGAGGCATTTTTTGTTGCAAATTACCTGTAAAATCGATTCCCTGAGTTTGTTACATAGTTACACTAGTCACCCTTTATACACATAATAAATATTGTCAAATTTAGTGAATTCAGAATGCACCAAAACGAACTCATTTTTTGTTTTCCTTCTTTATTTGATTTCTTCGAAAATTCGATAAAATTGGCAATCCCTTTATGTTGGTTAGGATATCCTGGATAGTTGATACTACAGTTCCAGCCATCATCCATCCACTATCGCACACTGGGGCATAACCGACTGGTCAAGTTCTTTATAGACGCATACTTACGGTTTTTATGTGCTGAACACGGAAGAACTGAATAGAAAATGAATGGTCGTGGGTTTGGAAAAACATCCGTTCGAATTATTGTAGAATAGATGGGCGTTGTATTGTGATTGATAACTACTTCTCGATATTCTTTCATTGAATAGTACGCAATTTCGAATGTCCTTGTTGTTACACCACCCGAATACTGCACTTGAAGTGGCCTTTTCACCACACTAGGCACATCTCCTGCACTAAACCCTTGTTATTACGATTTCATAATGGTTCAGAGAAAATAAAATCCCGAACGGAAAAAGGAAGGCGTGTATCAAAAAGGTATCAAATTCGGAACGTAGAAAAAGAAAACTGTCAGTTACAGTTTGACAGTTAATCAAAAAGTTTATTTGTAGAATCATATGCATGGTGTTAATTATGTTTTCGATCATTCCTTCTAACAGTAATAATGTTGAAGTCCGCACGTAATCTCTGAATACCTACATTTCGTCTTTAGCGAAGGCCCTTAGCATTGGTGACCTGATGGTATATTGGTACAGGCCCTTCATCCTCCCGTGGTCATCTCCTGTGCCCAATAGCATCTAGCCAGATCCGTTTCTTGAGGTCCACCTCGGGTGGAGGTCGCTGCTCCGGTGTGTCTTAGCAGGTAATGGCTTCTGTAGGGCTGATATTAACTGGCATTCCAGCATGAAATGTGTCAGGGTTTTCCGGTACTTTCATGTTGCGGACAGAACCAATTTCCTTATTTGCCAATTATCTGCTTCTGTTGTGCCATTACCTGATGCTTCCCGTGAGTTGCG
Organism: Leptopterna dolabrata; assembly: GCA_954871275.1. Lineage (NCBI taxonomy): Eukaryota > Metazoa > Arthropoda > Insecta > Hemiptera > Miridae > Leptopterna > Leptopterna dolabrata. Next base: position 22,362,205 of record OX940976.1, read on the forward strand.
CGAAGACTGCTTCGCATTCCTTGTAGACGTTTCCTGCAGCCCATCATCATTGCTGATCTACGGGTAATATTATTAGAAGCTAACCAGAAGTGGAGAGGAGAATCATCCGAAACGACAAAATAGCCCCCCCCCCCCCCCCCCCCCCTCGGAAATGGGAAAACCCCGAAAGGGAGAAAGCCCGTGCTAAAAAATAATTTGGGTCTCTTTGTCTATGCCTGCAAATGCTCGTATCGACTCGAAAGAATGGTCGGGATGAGCTGGAATTAGGAGGGTAGTTGCGGATTGGGCTCAAGATGGTCACACCAGAATTGAACAACTAGCTTTCATCAATGCATATACTCGAGAAAAAGAGCTGAAATGTAGAGGGTTAGTGCGGGCTTGACTCTAGATGGTCCCATATGTTTTTCATCGAAAACTGACCGTAACCTCGTCTGCGCATGTGCAAACGTGAAATCCACGTTTAAACACCACAAACCTCCCCAGACACCCAAATGACGTAGAATGTAATATTCCATCACTTTATAGATACGAGGAAGCTGACGTCTTGCAGGTTGCCTTTAGAGACATCGCTTCCATCGCAGTTCTTGCGAATACCTACCTACTTGCTGCGGTTAGTTCATATGAACCCCCAATATGCAGCCTCAACCGAAATGGCTTCCGGAAAAAAGGCTGCCCATCTCGAGTTTCTCCTCGAAATTAGTTCTGCCGTTGGGGTCCGAAAAACTCCTCCTCATGCTCTTACTACACACTCTCACATATTACATCCAACCACCCTCAGAATCTTCCCGAATTCGGTCCCTTATATTGATTTAGGGATTTGGCTTTTCTTTCGGACGTTCCCCGCCCTTGGTGTGCCCTATTCGCAATCCTCGTTCATAAACCTCTTCACTGGCGTCCTGCGGTATTTCGCCTTCTGGTCTTCTTTGATTAAAATTCCGTTATAATCTTTGACCTTCTCGCTCCGATAATTTCATTCTACTTTCACCCTTTTAGAATTCGCCTGACCCACCCTTCCCTTTATTAGTCGTTAGAATTAATTACTCTAACGACTGACGAGAAAAATAATTTTTCTTGTGCGATTCGCCTTCTGCGCAAAATTAGGTGTTCTCAATCGTACAGAGAGAAGGGGAGCACTGGCACCTCCTCTTAAGCCAGTCATTAGAGAATCAAAACAGTGAGGGGGGATGTGGTGTAGAAGCTTTATTTTTTAAAAAGTTTTATATATATATATATATATATATATATATATATATATAATATACATAATACATATAGGGCGAAAACATGTAAACAAGAAGAATGCAAAGGCTACCTCGGGACAACCTTTGGCAGCAAAAGTACCTCGACATTTTGGCTCTTATTGGCAGTTATTGGCTTGTAACGAATCGCACAGAAAAATTTACGTATACCAAAATTAAATAGCGTTAAATTCTGCTTCGAATGACCTTAAACATTAAATCTGGTGTAGCGGTTTGGTCAGAATCGATAGCCAAAATTAGGCAAATTATTCCGTTTTGACGTAGACGTGTGTTATGCTCATTTTCATGCGCCTGTAACTAAAACGCTGCAAATTATTAAACAACGATTTATTATTTACCTCCATAGATGCCCCTTCTTCGTAGATCACTATTCCCTTGGTCAATACCTACTCACGAGCTCCTCCCCAGGAAAGCCCTAAATCGTGTATTGGACCCGGTCCGGGAATTACAGTTTCATAAAAATGCGCGGGATTCAGTCATTCAATCATTAATTATTAGGTATTTGTTGTTATTCATGAAGCATAAGGTAAATAATAAACCGTCAATGAGGTCGATACCTACCCTCGAGCTCCCTCCACGAAAATCCTAAATGGAGTACTGGTGGAGCCGGCCCGGGAATTACAGTTTCATAAAAATGCGCGGCGTTCAATAACTCGATCATTAATAATATTATTTGTTTTTATTCATGAAGCATAACGTTTGTTCAAGCTGCAAAAGTACCATCAACACAGTCGAAAAGAGCCATCGATTTCAAACGAAGTAATATCGCAGAACAACCAACTCGACTTCATACAGCCATCCGTGATTATAATCAGGTGATCCCTAGCAGTGATATCTGGGCCAGATTTATACCGTTTGATTCACGATCATGTTGACGAAGCTTTTCGGTGCAAACGAACGGTTGGACGTAGGTACAATGCTCCGGTTGCTCTCAAAAAATTCCTTAGTTCAAGATCAGTTTAAAAACGTTTAAAAAAACCATACCCTTCGGGCTATGGCTTTCTGAAATTTTTAACCCCAATTTTTCACTCCTTAAAGATGACTGACGGTAACGCCGAGCTTCGCTGACCAGCTAGAGCCCAAACAGGACCAAACCAAATTTCATTAATTTCGGTTCATGGTAACTAAGAAAAGTGCGAATTACGGCGGACGGACAGACAGACATTTTTTTACTGCATTTTCGGATTGTAACGGAAGCCGTCAAATTTTGAGGAGGGGTTAAAATTTTTTTTTTTCATGCTCGATTCCAAAGGTTCATTGTTGAAAATAAAAAACCAAAAACGGCTAATCCACTGTAAAATGTCGTCTAACTTGAGTTGTAAAGCATAAAATTCTGCGTTCGAGCACTTCTATTTACATTAAAATGTTCAATTTTATATTAGATATCGACGGCGATAGGCGAATTTGACCAAGTTTTCAGCAAGATTGATGGAAAATGGGTGACCGGATACGAGGAAGCTTTATGCCTCACCTTGGCGGTCATAAACCATCTTGCGTTCTAGCGTTTCCGAAACTTCGTTCCATCGCAATGGGGCAAGTACCTAACTTGTCGCTGTTAGTCCACATGGACACCAAATGTGGAGCCTCAAGCGGAATAGCTTCCGAGAAAAAAGGCTGCTGAAAATTTGAGCCAAGTTTAGCAAGATTGATTGAAAATGCGTGGCCGGTAAAATGCTCACTAACTAAATCTTTTATTCCTTCTTTCGAAAAAGGAGATAATCATCTAGCGAAAGCGGAATGGTAAACTGGATTGGCTGTTCCGAATTCACTCAGATTATCAATTCTAACAGAACTGCGCGAGGGCTGATGGGCACCCAGGAATTGTTGCGGTGATGTCACTGGGTTGTACGAGTACGTTTGGCGTTACAGTTAACCTAATCAGTCCAGGTATCCTGAAACTCCACAGTATGTGGAAACCATGAACGGTGGTCATTTTCGTTCATCACCTGAAAAAATATCCACAAATGTAGTTTTAGCACCTAAAAATCTAATTTAATTTAATTTAATTCTAATTTAATGGTGTACTAATTTAATTCTAAAATCATATATTATAAACAGATTTACTATACGAGTATAATTCATCGAAATGTGAAAGCTATCCTAAAACTAATGAACATTATGTTAAGATGTCTTGATTGTAACATATAAGATGTAAACAAAACAATAGGAGAGGCTATGGAAACTGTGGTGACTTCTCAGTTTTGGATGGCTTCTTGCTGGTACATCAATAAGCCGAACAAGTGTGGTAATTTGGTTGTGAGTTGGAGGTGTACGTTCAATGAAAACTGAATAGTAAGTTGCACTTCGTGTCGCCCCATGAGTCAAACGTCACCTTTGAAAGAAGTGCGTAGCATAGCCCTTGCTGGTTGGCTCCTTGGGAGCTCGCGCAAGGCATCATGGATGCGAGGATATTATTGTACGAACCGAAGAAAATATGAACGTCAAATTTCCAGGGTAAAGCATGCGGAACCGTGCTCTATAGACGGACTATTGAGTTTAGAAGACAGATTTGTTTGTGACAGATTTGCAGTTTTTTATTCTTTTGTTCTGCTTTGTCATCTCCCTTTCTCTTTTTATCTTCTTTTTCTTTATTCTCGTGAAACTTCTCAGTAAAAAGTAAACTCTTTCTACTGATAAATTTAATCCCAGTTGAATTCCTCGGAGGAAAAAGAAAAGAAGGGCAAAACGTTTGGTTTTTTCGCGAGTCTTCCCGAAAAATGTCGAAGCTACGTCCAGTGGGATCTTGGAAATGTGCTGGCCTCATTTTATTTTCAAGGCATCTCAATTAAAATTTCATGCTGAGCAAATATTCGAAAGAACCCAAAAATGTAATTTCAAAAGGGCCCAAGAGAAATTTATTGTAATGCTTATTTTGTAGGTACATCTCTCGATTCGGTCGGTCTACAATGCGGCAACGTTTACTTAGAAACAGAAATCCTTTGGCGTAGTTAGGAAAAGAATGATTTTCAGGTTATGATATGAGGAGGGTTTGTGGCTCACGTGGTGCCGATTTCCGAAAATTCAGTTTACAAAATAATGTTTTAAATAATTATATCGCTTATGTAACGCTAAAACAACCTAAAATGGAAGCCAGTATGGCCATTGAAAAAAAAAAAAAAAAACGGGACCACCCACCTCGATGTAAATTAAAGACCCGCCGTCACATCTAACAATAGGTAGGACGTATAAGTAATGGGAATTACCGTTTCTAAACTGTCCTGTGATTACGATATTATACGCCCCAACTAACGTCAGACTGCTTTTGTACTTAATCCGATTTAAGGTTTGCTCCGCGCCCTGTTCAAAAGTAAAAGCATAAAACTTTTGTCTCTCGTCGAATTACCGATGTTATCGGTCCCTTCCGAGCCTCTGTTCACGATTTTACAGCCGACAATTTCTGGTAACAGATCCGGCTCTTTCTTGTTCGAGTTGTTCCCTTCCAAAGAGTTAGGACTTTCTACTTTTCGGTTTCTCGTGGGTGAAGGTCGGGTTGTCATTTGGAATTATTGATAGATTTTGTCCCCCATCCTGTTTCGTCGCTTGGATTTTTTTTAAATAATATTTTTCACCCGTAACACCCCTGGGCGTATTCCGATCGGGCTGCCGAGCATCGGAGCACAACTAGGACGCAAATGTGTTCCCGAATGGGGACCCAAACTGTGTGCGGAAGAACAACGATTTCAGACCAAATTTCAACGTAAATTTAACACTGAAACTTCGTTAGAACCTCAATTTTCCACTCTTTGGTCACAATCGACTTCATATTCGGCCTCTCGGCCTAAAAAACGTGGAAAACGATACCTCACAAGCTCATGTTACTAAAACACCAAAAAACCCAATTTTTACCCCCGATTTTCACCCGTAACACCTTTGGGTATATTCCGATTGGGCTGCAAAGTTTCGGGATACAACTAGGGCCCAAGTGGAGTCTTGTGTCCGAAAGAACGAATTTTTTAGACCGAAATTGAAGTAGATATGGGTGGTACGGCGGACGGACATTCGGACGGAATCTACACACCTTGAAACGTAAAAGAAAAAATTTTGAGCGGGTGTAATAGAAGTTTTTTGCTGATCGATTACATAGGTGTATTATTCAAAGAATAATAAACCAAAATTGTTTTAATTTTTGAGACCATCCGGAGCATTCTGCGATATTGCCATATAATTTGTTGTACAATTTGCCCTAAAGAGCAGGGTGTACGCGGGCATCAAGTTGAGTTGAGAGAGCACATCACTTATCCCCTCGCCTAGTTCGGCAGTGTAGCGCAGTGGTCTACATGACGGGCTGGAACGCCAAAGATTCGGTGATCGAAACCCAACCGGGACTGAATATTCTTCACTCCACATCAACAATTTCCCTTCACAAGTTCATTTGTTTCTGTTTGCCATTTTAGGCTCTGTTTGTCATTGATGGACGTTATTATTTTAGAAACATTTAACAGGTGATTTAGGTAGGTACCTAGTAATGAGCACGGGGTTAGGCACTAAGGTACGGAGGATCTGCGATCTACATAAATATATAGAAGGGTTATCTATACGAGAGCTGTGATGTGTAACAGAAGGATGTTCTTTACAGAGAAGTGTGATCTGTAACAGAAGGGTGTTCTATACAAAATAATAAACCGTTGTGTAGGGATTTACAGCGTTTTATGATTTTTCATCATCTTGGAAGAATATCCGATGTTTTAGCTCCCCTCTTGCGAAATTCCAGTTCGAGCAAGCAGACCCTTGAAGCACCCATATCATTGCGATAAAATGGTCGCAATGACGAAATCTAAAACGATATCGAAAAACAGCATAAAGCTAGTTCGGTTAAATTGACAAACTGCCTCACCTTTTCTTCTTACCTATTTATCTCTAGAACTATTAAATCTTCCAAAAACAAACAGTTTTTAAATGTGACGAGTGCCAGAAAAATAGCTAAAGACTTGTAGCTCAGATTTTTCATATCTAACTTGGCCATCATTATTCTGGTTCATGATTAATCAGTTGGATAGTAAAATATAATTTTTACGTCATACTGTACGCAAATCACCCTTACGAAGGCAAACGATCGACAACGATCTTCGATCGAGTTATGTGATATTTATAATAGAAAAACAAGGCAGAAACAGACGTTGAATTATCCAAATGGGGAATCAGGTTTGCAAAACGGTTTCTGGGGAGACGAACGGAATAATTTCCTGGTGCGACGTATCAGATTAACTGCAGGGCGGAAAGGGGTGGACTGGGGCAATTAGTGCTCGTGAATAATTTACGATGGTGAAGTTGGGGAGGGGAAGTGGCGAGGAGTGTTTGGTGGGTTGGGAAAGTGATGAGGAGCGGTGGAGGGGAAGATATTTACTATTTAAATCGACCGCAAACGGAGGAGTGCCAAGGAGAAATCTGATAAGATGGATAGCAGGAGGGTTTCTCAAGCGCCACAGGGCGTTTATTGAAAAGTTCCTGTTACATCCTGACCATTTGAGCGAATATGGTGAAACAATGGGTAAACTATATTCAGGGACCCGAAAGATATGGTGTACTGGTGTGTATGGACGTGTAATTTCTTATTTTAAGACCCCAAAGTTTCAAAGTGGGTCAAATTTGAATGTTATGACATTAATCGTCAGAATTGGTCAAAATTCACAAAAATGACCATATTCGTATAGGATGTAGAAGTCGAGAGACAAACACACAATATTCATCACCCGTATATATTCCATCTCTAAAACGGCCTAAAATTATTTTTTAAATCTGAAATTTTTCAAATTGTAATGTTAAATAAACAAAAATGGTTTATTTATTCAAATCAACGTTAAATCGACGTGATTTGATTCAAATAAATAATTTTGGATAACAAAAATGATCAAAAGAGCACGATTTTGACATTTTTTCTTGAATCACTCTGGCACTCTGGAACTGTAGTTGTTTCTTTATTGGAATTTTTTATTGTCACTTGTATGAATTGTATCCATTTGTTCGTGCCGTTAAACTTGTAAGAAATAATAGTATTCCACTTTATTTACCCATCCCGAATGTTAGGAACTAAGGAATGTAGTAACCCAAAAAATAAATTTCTGGAAAAAATAAATTTTCTCACCCAAGAGTTCTTCACCCAATCTGATGATTAAAAATATTCATTTATCTTTCACGTGCACCTTTTCAAATTCGTATCATTAGTTTGAAGATGGCAGTTAACTGCCCTAGAAGCTCGTAGGTATGCATTTCTATTACCGTCGAATTTTATTAGTATTGACGTAACATGAACATTTATGAACATGAATATGAACACCTAACCATTCATTGCATAGCTAGCAATTGTTGCAAGTATAACAGATTCAGATAGAATCAAGTAATCGACTTCTGGCGGAGGGGTAGGTACGAATTGGGATAGGTACCTATACATTTTTGTCAATAATTCCTACTTAACTATAGCTAGAAAAAGTTCTGTAGAAGGCAGAGTTTACCGAAGTGTCCGAAGCGATGGGAATATTTCGTGGTACTTGGCTAAAATAGCCGAATGCAAACTGCCCTATTCCCGCTGTGATAGCACGAGTAGGAACTCGTTTTGCCTTTGCAATCCGAGTCAGATCTCCATTTTCCGCGGTCATCTAGTAAATAAGAGAATGCTGCCACATCTCTCGTCTTATCGTGGGAGAAGAGGATTTTTTCCTCTGTGGTACATACAAGAATGAGCTTATTTTTCCAGATCTTTTTCTCGTGTAGATTTCTCTCTCAGTTTTCTTAGCGTCCCGACAGCGTTGTCCGATTTTATTGAAACTTGGGAGAAATAGTCGTGGGTAAGTCAACATTCATGACGAGAATCGAAGTTCACGTAGAAGAGAATAATGGGAGAGGTCTCATTTCTGGCTATATCTATGTTGATCTTCCGATTTGAATCAAACCTGTGGGTTTGGCTGGGAAGATTACCTACTGATTTCCAATAGTGTGAAATAGGCTGAATATGTCAAAATAGTAAGACACATCTTGGTCCATTGACAGATAATGTACTTTGGAACTGAGAGACATTTGGATTGGAGCGTGAAACGTAACGCAATTTACAATTTTGCTCATTTATGTATAAATCATGTGATAGCATATGATTTTACAGATTGGGATTGTACCAAGGTTTCTCGTATAATATCCATATACAACGCACCAATCTGTATAATATACAGCGCACGGGACTTCCAGCTATCATTATAATCATATATCTACAAGAACTTGCATGGACGTGGAAGCATCGGTGGCAACATTGCACGGCTACGGGTGACAAGTTTAAACTCCCGTATTGCTTCCGAGTGTGCAAAGGTTGAGTGCTCCACTTTTAGGAGGAAAACCTTTTTGTTCCTTTCTGGACTACTTTGGTTCTTTGTTTGTGTGTGTGTGTCTGTATATTCTTGCCACACCCACAACTACCCAATAAAATGGTGCAACAGACTGAAATTTGAAGGAAGGGTATCTATGAGTTTCATTGAAATTCGACAGTTAGGGACTCATGTCCGCGCAAGAGAGAACGAGAAATCCCCAAATGACGTAGAATGATTTATAATGTTCAGTCATGTTACGAAGAAGCTTTTTGCTCACCTTGGCAGACGTTATTTTCCCTCTTGCTCCACCGTACGTCGATCAGGCGCATTTCAGCGTTTTTTGAAACTTCGTTTTATCGCAGTGCTGCAAGTATCTCGAAGTAGAGGTTTCCTCTGATGTTTTCCAAATGCGTCCGACCGATTGCGTGTACATGTTCATCTGGTTACTGAGAACCTCCTCGATGGATCTTACCATGTATCCAGTATAGTAATAGGTCACACAAAAATTGTGGGAGAGGGGACACATTGGGGAGGAGTCGTGTTGATTCGGGAATCGTCATTTTTGACGAGAACGAAAAATAATAATACATTATCATCTCTAAAATATCGTAGCATTCGAAAGATCGGAGAAGTAGGTTCCTTAACTTTTTATTGATTAAAAATTTGAATGAACTCTGCGAAAAATCCGCCAACTGTGGGCCAAAACTATTCAAAATAGAGATATTTTTTCAACAATAAATTGTAAAGTATTCTAATTAAATAAGTAGGGTTATTTGGGAATGAAGGGAGTGAGTGTGCTGTAGAACTGCACCGCATTTCGTTTCGGTCGTTCGATATGCATCACACATTTTATGCTTTCGTTCGTCTTGCCTTTTGGCACCTGCTTGGGGAATAGGTGAAAAAGTATAGAAAACAAATTGAATTACTTAGGTAGGTACTACCAGATTTTTTTTAAATTTTAATTTTTTACGGAAAGGATTGAGCTTTGTCTGAAAATTAAAAATTAGATCACTCTTGCGCTATCCACGGAAAGTATAATGTTCAATCTACTAAATGCGCTGAATAAAATGCGTAAAAGCTGGGCAAGTGAATATTTAGCCGGTTTTACCTACTCCTTTTATGGTCTCTATTAATCGATTACCTATTTCGCTGCTTATTTGCACAATTTCGTCGCTTGAATTACACCGGGGTTGTAATATTTTTATGTCGTGAAATTCCCCTTTTTAGGTACCAATTGTTCATCGCCGGGGAAACTTCATTTATCACAGTCCTACTAATTATATCCCTGTTTTCAGTTAATTGGGTTGTGTTGCATTACATACCTGCTGTTCCACGTTTTGTCGGGTACTCCGTGAATTATGAATATTGGAACGATAACCATATTATAGACATGCGTAAGTACTCACTTGAAGTAAACCTCCATTTATTTAACATCTTCAGATTATGAACCTACATAATTGGGAATGAACTTTGCCAATCCTTCCACGCTTATTATTTTCTGTATTGATAAATCGTTCGTCTGGAATCAAAACTGGAGGACAAGCGGGCCCTGGGGGTTCTTCTGATTCCCCGACCTTAGAACTTTCTCCCCAAAATACCCATTTACTCAGTTATATTCTTGGCTAGTGATGTTGGGTGTTTGAACCCGTTTTATTTCTACTGGAAATTATCTTGTGCAATCGAAGTTCACCTGTCTTGGTAAGCTAATGTTCTGTATCCGGTGCTGTTGTCGACTGAGAACAATGGTAGTATTGATTGTTTCCAAAGTGTCGATCTTCACAGATTGCCACCTCCTCCTTCTGTTCAGCAGTCATACCCTATTAGTTATACTCCTCTGCGATTGAATGTTCACCTTCCTAATTAAAAACACAATACTATTATGCTTCTTCTCCATGCAGATGGTGAATTTGTAAGTTGCCGATTGCGATGAAGTGATATTTTTGTACTGGATCCTTGTTTTTACACTTCATAGTTATATAGGTACTTGTTCTCTGTGTGATCTTTGTCCCTCTGCGACATCGTACATTGGGACAAATGACCCAGCTAGACTAAATTCATCTTTACAAAAATTTGTCTATTTTAAATGTATTGTTATGTAAAGCTTCACTAACATCTTAACATCTAAATGAACAAATAATTTGTATTTTCTTGGCGTTTTTTATTAGACAAAAAAGTGTGCTATGTATCTATACAGAGAGAACCGTTATCCTCATTTGGACTGCAACGAGGAACCAAAATAACTATGCAAGTTGTTGCTGTTAATAATTGCTAAACTTTAGTGCGGTTTAGAAATTTCACGACGCGTGATTTTTTGACAACGTAAGGAAGTGTTGATTGCTTTATTGGTGTGAAACTATTTTTCCAACTTGGTTCATCAGGCGAGTTTGACTGACTTGGTTGATCAATGGGTATTTCAAACTCTAGGGTAGTTTCAGTATAGAAATGTTTACAAGACTCCTTTCGGGGAGTTGCCGTTTTCGTAACGTCAGAGCTATCGTGAATCGACTTTTACGTCGCGCAAAAGTAAGGCCTAGGGGTATTCATCCTAAAGGGCCAACTTTCTCAGGGACATTTTTAACTTTTCAAGCGGGATCACATCAGTCAACTGGCTATAATTAATCATGACTTGTTTGAACCTGTATGGGCATTTCAGGGGCTGATCTTTTGACAGCGAGGCACAGGACTTGAATATCACCATTCAGAAGGGGCGGGGGTTCGAGTCCCAACCACCCACTTGTCATAACCCTAAAACCCGCTGTGCTCAGACCTACCAAAGCGCGAGTAAAAACGCTGCTTTTATATATGTTTTAACAATTTTTCATCTCCCAAAAAAGTTTACAAAACCCCTGGCGCCTTTCTGTTGGAATTTGCATTACTCATAACGTCAGAATTATCGTGTACAGGCCGAATTTTCTGTCGCACAAAAGTAAGGCCTGAGGATGTCATTATTATTAACAGTAAATGAAAAAGGGGAAAAGACCCGGCCCTGCAGGAATAATCTGAATATCCCATTTTTAGCCGCTACCTCTGGAGGGAACACCTGTTACTCAATCTCGCGGACGGTCTTGTTCTCCTGGCCTCGTATTTCATAAACACATGCCAGATGTTCCAAACAGCTCCCCGCAGTTTTCAATCTCTCTCATGACTCGTGTTACTGTTCCGATGGATGTGATTTCTGCCATCGAAGATTATTCAACGGGGTTTCACTTTAATTAATGTTCCGTCTTGCGTTTCGGGGGCAAAGTACAAAATTATCTCAATGATCACATTTATCTTAAATAGGTAGATGCCTACGAAAACTGTGGCGGGTCGCGAGTTATTGCTATTACCTGCACTGTTAAATTCTCAATGTTCCAACCGCTAACCTGAAAAGAAAGAATACCTATTAATCAATTTTGTACCTACACATTTATAATGTACCTACCATACCTACACATGTACACATGTATAATATTATACCTACCGTAATGAGAAAAGGTAGTTCTCTCGTCTCTTCGTTTCCTCTTGTTTTGGTTTTCGTCTATTAACATTTATTGTATCAACATTTATAGGTCTTGAACCCATCTCGAAACAAGAAAAAAATTTAAGTATCATCTTCGTGCATGCTGTAATCAGTTGCTGACACACAGCGCCAAAACCGCGTAATTCGAATGTTCTTCCTTGAGTTAGACTTGTTGACTGGAGACGGTTACTTTCAGTCTACCAAATCTGGCAAATTTGGTCATTGTACCTACTAGTACATCGTCGATCTCAAGCAATAACTAACCAATTTACTAAATACTCTGGTCCAAACTTACTCCCGAACTTTTCATTAAAAATATATTAAATAAAAATAAAAAACGCTGCAAATCCCTGCACAACGGTTTATTATTTTGTACAGAATACCCTTCTGTTACAGATCACAGCTCTCTGTATAGATAACCCGTCTATATTATATAATATGTGGTACTACTCTATACGTATTATGTGGATCGCAGATCCTCCGTAGGTTAGTACCTAACCCCGTACTCGTTACTGGGTACCTACCTAATCACGAGTTAAATGTTGCTAAAATTTCTGTCGATGACAAACAGTAATTAAAACGGCAAAAAGAAACGCAAATAATGAAGTTCTGAAGGAAAATTGTTGATGTGGAGTGACATAGATGCCCCTTCTGCGTAGATCACTGTTTTCTGTGGTCAGTACCTACCCTCGTGGTCAAGTATAATGAACCGTTGTGTAATAACTTGCCCATCAATAATACTTCAACGGTTGTTCAAGTTGCAAAAGTACCGATCAACAAAATCCAGCCCCTTCTTGGTAGATGAACCGTTGTGTAATAATTTACCGTTGTGTAATAATTTACCGTTGTGTAATCATTTACCCACCAATAATACTTCAACGTTTGTTCAAGTTTCAGAAGTACCTACCATCAAAATCCAATAGTCCATCACTTATCAAATAAAATAATATCGCACAATAACCAACTCGACTTCATACAGACATCCTTGATTATAATCAGGTGCTCCCTAGTGATGAAACCCCGGCCGGATTTATACCGTTTGATTCACGATCGTGTTGGCGAAGCTTTTTGATGCACACCAACGCCTGGACGTACAATGCTCCGGGTGGTCTCAAAAAATTGTTTAGCTCAAGACAAATTTAATAACGTAAAAAAACCATACCCTTCAATCGAAAGTTTTCGAGGTACGGCGTTCTGAAAATTTCAACCCCTATTTTGAACCCCTTAGACATGACTGACAGTAACGTCGAGCTTCGAGGACCAACTAGACCCCGAGCGGAACCTGTAACCCGAATTTCATCAATTTTTTTTCATGGTAACTAAGAAAAGTGGCCAATACGGCGTACGGCGGACAGACAGAAATTTTTTTATTGCATTTTCGGATTCTACATACTTACCTTGAAACGTAAACCATCCGAATTTTTTTTTCATGCTCGATTCCAATGGTTCATTAGGTAGGTATTGAAAATAACAAAACAAAATCGTCATGCAGCATGACTTTAAGACTAAATTTTCAAAGCTATGTTCGTGCTGTTGTGTAAAAAGATGATATAGCGAGAAGTCGTATCACTTTTCGTTGAATTTTGTCACTTTCCTGATTTTAGCCTTTTTTGCCCTTACGAACCCACTCTTTTTTGAGAAAAAAATATGTTTATCATCGAAATAGACTCTCCCTTCTGTCGTGAATCACCACCCCATTCAACTTCACGTGAATTGATATGGATTTTAGCTCTTAATACCAATTTTTTACCCTCAAAAATCCAAATTTGACCCCTGTTCTGTATGAAAAACAACTGAAATGGTATTTTTTTTGTATTTACTCACCCTTCCATCCACTTGCAATGATTTTGTATAAGTTGTTCGCAATTTTAGCCGTTTTACCCACTTTTGACCCCTAAAAACTCAAATTTGACCCCTTAGAATTTTTGAAAATTGCTCATCTTCGAACTTCATCTTTTTGTTTAGCAACACAAACATTTTGGAGCTGAAATTGCAATTGGCCTCAATGAAAAATGTAATTATGAGAGAATAAGAGAAATACGAAAGAGAGAGCGTTGAAAAGAAAGGGTCAGGACGATCCTGAGGGTGTCCTGACGATGAATACACTGGATTCAGAGGGCGTCAGGACGATCCTGACGGTGTCCTGACGATGAATACACTGGATTCAGAGGCGGAGAGATGCTGGGGCAGCGTCTGGGTTGCGAGCGGATGTTCGTGGCAGTAGGTATGAAAGGTTCCAGGGGAACCGGTTCCGGATAATTTTATTTTTTAGACTGATTGGTGATCATTTAGGTTGTTTTATGAGAGCTCTCAATCACGTCAGGGGTGACGAGGTAGTGCCTCTTCTTCGACGCCACAGTCCACCCCTGTTGCCGTCCATGGCAGATGGCTAGGAGTTCACCGCGGCAATCATAGATCGCGTTGGCGTCCAGTCGACGCGAATTTTTCTGATCGGCGAAGTCGTCCATCGCAGTATATACAATTTTATGTAGTAACCATTGTTATGTTGGGCCATCCTTGAGAGGTATTCGCTTTCCTCGCACCAAAAGACATGGATGCTATACGCATCAGAGTTATGGGCAGAAGTTCGATAATTTTCTTCCTCTGTGGGGCATATTGATATTTTATACCTGCCGGGTAGTTTTAAATATGAAAACCGGAGAAAGACAAAAACCCTTCCCGCTCCTGATTTATTATTATGGTCGAACCGATAAGAGCATTTTGTGGTTCGACTCGTGAAATTTATGAGGGCTCGGATGTTTTCAGATCATGCTCACGCACTAACACAACGTTCGACTCGGCCACAAAGTTTTATGGACTAGAAAAGACAGTGCTGGCTAATACGGTTGCAATATTTACTTCCTTTTTTTCCTCCCACCATACCCTCGACGTGTTACTTCTACCCGGGGACCTCCCCTTAAATAGAATTTATCGTTAAAGTTTTAGACCGAGAGCTCTGTAATTGCCGGGGGGGGGGGGGGGGGGGGTCGGGATGAGGATGAACGCGGTGAAGTGAGTTTTCACGCCAACTTGTAGTGGAAGAGGTCTTGCTGGTTCATTCACTCGCCACTTTCCCAGCCTACAGACCTTGTGTTAGGACAGGCCTTTTTTTTACTTTGGCATGGGGACCGCGTTTTCACTTGAGGATGAACCGAAATTATGTTGCAATCAATTACTTACTAGTCAAACTGGCTGGCCTCAGACGGGGATTTTCATTGTGATAGAGAAAATAGGAACATTTAGGTAGGTACATCATAATTTATTATTGTCAACAGGTTTTTTATCTTCGTTTTCAATTCACGCAGCTTATCAAAACACAGCGAATTACACAGGAATCAACACAGTCTCAAAATGCACAGAAATCAACTCAATAAAATGGCCACGGCGGTATGAAATCAACATATGTCAAAATTTTATTATTATTTTTTTCTCTTGAGAGTTTTACATAATGTTACTTGCTGGGAATTTTGCTTTTCATTATGTAAAGAGACAAACAGCAAATCAAAAATTAAAATGTACGCTCCTATGGCTGAACTCGGTCATTTTGTGAAGCTTGAAGTCTGATTCAGTTCAGTCTGCCCGCTGATTCACCCCCCCCCCCCCCCCCCCCCCTCATCCCTTCTCATTTTACGACCTCGAATACGTTCATACAATAAGCCATTTTCGCTGTAAAACACCCTAATACGCCGGGCGTTTCATTTTATTTGCCTGAAATATGGGTAGCGGTAAGGGACATTCTGGGATCCAAAATTTTCTGTATAACCTATATTCGAGATGAGCGCGAAATTTCCTGTAAAACGTTCGAGAATTGACATTCAGTCTGGAGCCATCGGATTATTAGGTTTTATTATCATTACTAAATTTTTTGCTAAGAGAACCCATATGGAAACGTCATTTCTAAATGATTATCTATTGGGGAGGGGCAGTGATAATGGGCCACTAGCAGACTGCCTTGCCAGTTGATAGCATCTCGCCTAACCAAGAACTCGACTAGTTTCATCTGATTCGAAACGAGATGACGTTTGAGCTTTCCCGCCGTAAAGTATCCAGGGTATTATTAAGATAATCGTTCATAGAGATCCAGTTAGATAGGTGCCAGCCGATCGCACGGCCGTTATTTGTCATATCTGTATTTAAACAGCCACTGGCACCGATATCCTAATATATTACAAACGTTACTCATATTAAGAACCAAGTTCCTATGTCGCTGTGGCAAATACCACCAGCATACTCACTGCAGCTTGAAAATCCACTTGTACGGCTGATTCTATCACCACTCGCCACTGTGTACTCAGCAAAAACGAATGAAATAAGGCTATTAAGGAGCGTCTGGTGGGAAAACTGGTGCTGAGTTACTCAAGTTTCATGGTTGAAACTATGAGTGATCAATGGAGAACGTTAAATTTGTGGAGTTAATCGTGCATCAAGTCTAAAAATTGACTTGAGGGGGTTTAAATCACACATCTGCATGGATCAAGCGCGAATCCTTGGGATACAAGCAGTTAGCACTCTGTAGTGGTAGGAATTCGCAACCCCCAACCGCTCATTTAGTAATCGTTAAATATGTTTTTAAAAAAAACTTTAAAAAACTACACGAGCGAGAAAATAATATAATATATATGATCATCCCCGTACTGCTTTGAAATCGATCACTTTGGGATGGCCAAGTACTTGTAGGGCTGCACGACGAAATAGTCGGCAACTCGGGGTACATAGTTTACGATGTTGGAGGTACCTACCTGTGGTCATTTGGTCTCTTCACAAACTGATGGCGCTTCGCTTATGCGTAATTTTTACGAGCCATACTCTTCATTTGACAATAATCTTATGTTATTGATATTAAACTGCTATAATAAACTGCTGGTATTAATTTGCAAATCATTCACGAGGGTAGAGAGTGGTGAATTCACCCAAGGTAAGATTATCGTGGACGGCTTCTTGCCTTATGACTCTTCCTCCTTATGTCGATTGCTGCTGCCCACTAAGCAGTTCATTGGTTGTTCCAGTCAGTTCTGAAAGTACACCTCTTTATATCTGATCCTAAAATAAATTCTGCCAATAGTGAGGAAATCAACGCAAGTGTGTTAATTTCATTAATACCGATTGAAAACATAAATGATAAGATAATACAAATGAAAAACACAAATGATAAGACAATAATACAAATGAAAAATCCAGGGAAAACAGGATGAAATTTGAAATTTCCTCTCTCCTGGAAGGGAGAGACATGGACCTGGTGGATGAGCCGCTAGTGTGAATGAGTTTATGTATGACTGTCGCATCTCAAGCTAACAGTATTTCCATGTCAATCTTTTTTAGAAAAATTGACTTGTTTCATAAACCGAAGTGATTATTGCGTGCGAAGGGAGGAGAAGTGATACCCATCAGTTTAACTTATGTATCAACTATTTGTCGAATTAGGTACCTTCACTTGATATTAATGGTATCAAAATATTATTTAGATTTGCAATTGGCCCACCACCACCTACCTACTGAGCCTATTCACTGAAAATATTTTTAATGCCCTATCCCCCTCATTGAGTGCATTGTTGAAACTTTCAAAGAGGACTGTATTTGCGGTGGTGTGCAGGCCCTTTCAAGGAAGCCCTAGGAAGGTGCAGAGACAGTAGTTTCGGACACCTCAGTGTCTTTCCATTTGTCGCATCAACAATTCATGGGAAGGAGAACTTGAGAAAGGCTGATGACAATGGGAGACGCTTCCCGAAACCCCTTCCGCCTTATCAAGTTTACATAAGGGCAGTCCAGCTCGACTAAAACCTTTAACCCTGGCCTTCGCTACTCATACACTACCGTGCTCAAGGGACCATTACACTTAAGTAACTGTAAACTTAATATCAATTTTCCTGACCTATTTCTTCAACAAATACAAGTTATTAGTGAAGTTTTTGAAATGTTTTCTGGGAAATTAAGTGCACGTTTTTCTTAAAGCTAGAATATTGACAGGCCCAGCAGCGAATTTTGACTAGTTACCAGTAAATTATTTGAGGTCAGTAAATGTTAACATACCTACTGATCTTACTGATCAAATCTATATAGTACTGATCTCAGTGACTAAGACCTATGTAATTTACTTCCATTTTATAAAATATATCTACCTACCTACTTAATAAAGTGTACTTGTGTAAAGTGGCGAATTAAAAGACCAGTTCAGTTCAGTAAAAGCATAGGCCAAATTTAGGACTTTTGCATCCGAGTCTACCTTGGTAACCTTGCAATGCCTTAGGGAGGACGAACATCGTTGGCCTCCAAAATAAAAATTTCCGCTTGTGTTTGGCATTTTAGACCATTCTGAACTAATTTCGCTCCGTGTCAGTCTGTCAGTCCACAAATCCTTGCCACCCACACAATATAGGTATATTATATAATGTTCAGCAGAAAGTTGGAATAAATCGGGTATGAGCGTGGGACACATGGTAGGTAGTTCTTTTTTCTATGATTTTGCAAAATTTCATCCTATTCTGACGTCACAATGGGCAGGGGGGGTCCCGCCCTGGTGAGAGGGGTGCAATGACTTCAGAAAAAAGGGCAATGCGGTTGGTGTCAAAATTCTCAGGATGGAACGTACTTTCATTTAAAAAAAATAAAAAATAAATACTTGGACATACCCCATTAGGTATACTTATAAGACTTTCTAAGACCTATAAGGCATTAGGTATACTAGGTAAGACTTCCTCAAACTCTGACGGTCTGCGCATAAGCTAACGTGAGATCCACGTTGAAACCACTGTAACCTCACAAATGATAATCGATTATGTTATAGATACGAGGAAGCTGGTTTGATTTATTTTATTTTATTTTTTTACACCGATATTTCTTACAATTATTGAGTTTCAGTAGCACAACAGCTTAGAATTTAAGCCCTCAAGTTAATTTACTTTCGTACCATGGTTTGATTCATGACGATACGAGGAAGCTGGTTTGATATCCACGTTTTGTGTGTATTGGAAAGTTAGTTCATCATTCATCATTTTGTAAAGAAAAAAAAGTAACATAACCTGCAAGTTTCTATTGCCTTCTCTGTACTATAACTTCAACATTTCCCCAGTTTCCACAGATTCTCAGTCCTAGGTACCTAGGATCCTTCAGATGGTCATTTTCCCCCTATAAAATGCTCCTTACTTATCTTCCAATTTTTCAAGAAACGCATAATCAGAACTACTACATAAGTGAATTGCTGACTTTAGTTCCATCGCCGCAAAATTCAATTTCCTGCAACGTTTATTTGGAGTTGTTTATCAATATCTACGAGCATCCCGTTTGGTGTAAGTCGGCCAGTTTTTACAAACGATATTTGCGGTCCAATGCGTAAGATAAAGGGCGTAAGGGCAACTCAAGAACCAATAATTTGTGATCAGCTTGTAAAAGCATTGTAAAAAAACTAGGTCTGACAAAGGCTGATTTCTTCCTTGAATCTTTAAGTATATTCAATTACCTGCGCAGTAGTAACGAATATCTACTTACTTGTGTCCAGCACTACTTACTGGTCACAAGAGACGTGACGTGGTTTGCGTACCTCCATACGGCTTTTTGATTGTTGTCCGAAACACAGGGAAGTCTTCCTACTTCCGTGCCGAAACATGACTTCCAGCTGGTGTTAACTACCTTTTCTTTGTTCAGCTATTTGAAAACGCCCTCATGGTGGTAATGATGATGATCCCCCATTTGTATAGGGATGTGGCGCTCAGCACTGAACGGATCTTTCAATTGAACTTATCCGAACTGAACGGAAGACCAAAGAGTATCGTTCTCATTAAACGGGCGATGCTAACCTTACTTCATTATTACAACTCCTCAGTCCCACAAGTTCATCCGTTCATCAACCCCTCCCTCGTATAGTTCTTCCTTTCCCCCCTTGCCATTCCCATCGGTCTTCCCTTCCCCGCTCGGAGTTCTTCGCTGGTTAGTTCACATACTAGTAGGTACAACATACCGCGTAGGTACTACACGTTCACTCTTCACCTTCCTCTGTTCCAACATAAATGATTCGAAAAAAGTGCGGCGTCGTTTCATTTTAATGTTGTGGATGGAGGAGCCATGAAAAAATACCGATATTGTGAAGTTGAAATTAGCCTTAAAAACTCCAAGACTTGTAAAACATTATTGTCGTGGTTCCCCTCAAATCTCTACAATAACCACTCCTATGTAATATTGAAAGATTTAACCAAATAAACAAAGGGAACGACTAGCTGAGCGACACCGAGGGGAAAGTAGAAGAGTCCCTTCCATCAACCGCCATCGCCCCTCAACAGTCATAACGGCCATCGTGGACGGGGACGGGGAAAGGGCCCTTTAACCAGCCCTTCTAGCGTAGCTCCTCATTCGACCGATCACTCTCTGACTTGCGACTTGGCTTCTCTCTCTCCTAACCCTTCTCCTGCACTCGCTGTGCTTCATCCGGGGAGTGCTTCCCTCTAAGAATATTCGTTGTGGTACATCGGCGGGGTATTTGTCTGCTTCCTCCTGGCGCCTTCCTATCTCTCATCTAGCGCTCTGTGGTTCATCGGTGGGGTGCTAGCAAAAGACTCCTAATACTGACTGTGTTACATCCGTGGGGTGTTAGTTGCCTTCCTCCCTTTCATCTAGCACTCGCTGTGGTGACCTCCGCGGGGTGCTAGCAAAAGACTCCTAAGGAGCAACTAATACTCGCTTTGGTACATCCGCAGGGTATTAGCTTCCTGCCCATCCAATCCTACCCTACCGTTAGGAACACCACAATTATGTAGGTAAGTAGTCATTTTCCAATACGTAGGTACCTAATGATTTTGCATTGTATACCTATCAGCCTAGCCCCTGAAGCTTTTCTAATCGTATATAGGTATTTCAGCATTTTTAGTATATTCGTTCTAGTCTCCAGAGCAGAATCTGCAAAATACGTCATGTGTTACTGGTACCTACCTACCTACCACAGTGAAAAAATGTATATTGAGCCAAGTATGTGTTGGTATAGTGATTCGGTATATTATTATTGAATCTAACCTATCGACACAGTTTTCTTGGTTTTTAGAGCGGGATAATTTGAGGAACTCGGTTGAACTGATAAACGGGTGAACGTGTCCCAAAGAACGCAATCTCAGAAGTGAGTGAATGTGTGAATAGGTCGGAGCTAACTCTTGGAACTGAACGCATCTTACACATCCCTATATTTTTAAAAACGCTTTCAAATTTGGTTCTTGGATCTGTGGATATAAACGTGTCCGATATCATGGATACGCCTCAATCGATCCATGGATTGTAATCTACCGAGTAACCACGGTGGCATCAAGTGTCTTCTTAAATCTTTAGGATTGTTTAAATTAATATAATAATTACGAATGTTTTGTCGAAGCCTCAAATAGGTAGTTAAAGTTTCCAAACGCTAGGCCTAGCTGTTGCGATGTTGTGAGCTCATCAAGTAATTACAGCATTACGCGAGTTTAACTTGTGAACGTATTGTAATCTCCTTTGAACATCGATATTGATTGGTTGATGCTAGCTAGTTGTGGGGCGGTTGGGATTATCTACTTACCTATAGTTGTCGCGTCGGTTGGCTGTGTAGTGTGTACCTATTGTTGGAATTGGATAACAGGCCTGTGCACAGGGCAGGTGTACCTAAAAGTACCATAAAATCAGTTGATTGATCAATCGATCAATTAATGTTGTAAACAAAATTTGTCAGCTACACGTTTTTGTAGAGAAGCGTTGAATCAGGAAGGTAACAAAAGTTTTCTCCCTTACATCAAACTGCACTCTAAACTATTTATATTATGTACAACCGAAATAATGGACTTTATTTTACAACATTACTTGATCGACTTTTTTATCCGTTTAGCTGAAAAATACCTATGCTGTTAACGCAGTCATTTGTTTTTTCTGTACCTATAAGGTCCATATTGTGAACCGAATGGACCGAAACGTCACCAGCAATAATTGGCTGCTATACTCGTAAGGTGGTTTCTTTGAAAACAACACTACACTGCTACTAATGATGATATTCGAACAAGTGGTTTATTAAGTTTACGGCTTATATAAATAACGCTTACATTTTGAAAAGCCATTTTAAAATCTAGTGGGAAACTTCGATTTTTGGAACACATTGCTATATCAATCGACTCATTTTTCTATTTATTGTTACAGATTATTCTCAAGGATAATGGCGAGGCGGAGCTTCGAGCCAGGAAAACATTGAACTGCGAGAAGAGGAAAAACTACAAATTTGATATTGCTGCCATCTCATGTACTGGTCAGCAGTCGGAGAAGTGAGTACTACCTATATTGGTAATTTATCGTTGATCCTATTTTGCAAGCCTACCGCCCCCCCAAAATTTAGAAGTCCAACAATCTTTTTTATCATATAAGAAGGTCTACATTTTTCTCGTTAGAAATAAAGGCTGATGTGTTTGTTAAAAACGTTGCAAATTATTACAACGGTTATATTTACCTAACGGTTATATAACCTCAATTTTCCACTCGTTGGTCAAAATCGACTTCATATTTGGTTTTCTTGCCCTAAAAAACATGGAAAACCCTATTTGTACACCTGTTTTACACCCATTTTTCACCTATAACACCCTAGGGCATATTCCGATAAGTTTCGGGACTCAACTGGGGCCCAAATGAAGCCTTGAGTCCGAAAAAATGAATATTTTTTTTTAAATCGAAAATAAAGGTAGATATATCGATGATACGGCGGACGGACGTTGCATTTTTGGAATCTACGCACCTTAAAGCGTAAAAGAAAAAATTTTGAGAGGGTGTTCAAAAAAAATTTGCTGAGCGAATACACTAGGTGTATCATTCACAAAATAATAAACCAAAAAGGTATGTAACCATAACAAGTTTTTAGTATGCATACCTAAAAATATAGTACCTAGTAGGTAGTAGTACAATGCTGAGTGCCTGGCAACATGAAGGGCAAGAACATAAAAGGATGTAAACATGTTGCTACCAAATAAGACGAAAGAAAACGTAAGTGTAACAAGGCTGATTTTTGTGTGCTTACACATGGATAGGTGTGCTTACACCCACGTTAGTGATAAGTGTTCTGTCTTATTTCTTCCCTGCCTATGTTCGGTGTGGGTCAAAAAGTGGAACAAAAGTGTGTCTGCCAAGGGGTTTGTCTCATCATTCTTGTCTGCCTACTTCCACATGATCTTTGGCATGGTATTGAACAAACCGTGGCAGTTCAATATTTGTCATAGTTACGTTTTCCCGGACGATTTGTTGCCCTCCCCCCACCCTTTGTCGCCGCCATACTATTTCTGCCATTACTATGCCAATATATTCAAGTTCACCTGACCCCTAACACCACACAAAAAATAAGCCTTGTTTTTGGTTTATTATTTTCAATAATGAACCATTGGAATCGAGCATGACAAAAAAAAATTCTAACCCCCCCTCAAAATTTGATGGTTTACGTTTCAAGGTATGTAGAATCCGAAAATGCAATAAAAATATTTCTTTCTGTCCACCGTACGGGCCACTTTTCTTAGTTACCATGAAACAAAATTGATAAATTCGGGTTATAGGTTCCGTTCGGGGTCTAGTTGGTCCTCGAAGCTCGACGTTAACGTCAGTCATCTCTATAGGGGTTGAAATTTTCAGAGCGCCGTATCTCAAAAACTTTCGATGGAAGGGTATTGTTTTTTTTACGCTATTAAATTTGTCTTGAGCTAAACAATTTTTTGAGACCAACCGGAGCATTGTACGTCCAGCCGTTCGTGTGCACCAAAAAGCTTCGTCAACGCGATCGTGAATCAAACGGTATAAATCCGGCCCGGATTTAATCACTACGGAGCACCTGATTATAATCAAGGATGGCTGTATGAAGTCGAGTTGGTTGTTCTGCGATATTATTTTTCATTTGGTAAGTGATGGACTATTGGATTTTGTTGGTAGGTACTTGTGAAACCTGAACAAACGTTGAAGTATTATTGATGGGTAAATTATTACACAACGGCAAATTATTACACAACGGTAAATTATTACACAACGGTAAATTATTACACACCGGTAAATTATTACACAACGGTAAATTGTTACACAACGGTTCATCTACCAAGAAGGGGCTGGATTTTGTTGATCGGTACTTTTGCAACTTGACCAACCGTTGAAGTATATTGATGGGCAAGTTCTCACACAACGGTTCTTTATACTTGACCACGAGGGTAGGTACTGACCACAGAAAACAGTGATCTACGCAGAAGGGGCATCTATTTCACTCCACATCAACAATTTTCCTTCAGGACTTCATTATTTGCGTTTCTTTTTGCCGTTCTAGTTACTGCTTGTCATCGACAGAATTATTTTGGCAACATTTAACTCGTGATTTAGGTAGGTACCTAGTAACGAGTACGGGGTTAGGTACTAACCTACGGAGGGTCTGCGATCTACATAATATGTATAGACTAGTACATATTATATAGACGGGTTATCTATACAGAGAGCTGTGATCTGTAACAGAAGGGTATTCTGTACAAAATAATAAACCGTTGTGGAGGGATGTGCAGCGTTTTTTACATTTTACATGCTTTTATATGTTCATGTTTGTGAAGCCCCCAACCCACCTACTAATATATTTTAGGTACATTAAGAACTTGTTATCGTTACGTGCATTTTTGTGCCAGGGAGTCTCTACAGCCGTTAACAAAGTGCAGGGTCAGTCGCTACAAGTGTTTGGATCAAATTTGGAAAATACATGCTTCACACATGGGCAGCTCACGCATCGTAAAACCTGATTTATTCGTGTGCGCACTAGTCGGATAAACTAAAAATATTGTGTATCCTAAGGCACTTCACTAAACGGAATTAATATAAGAACCTTCCTTTCTTCTGGCGGCAACGCATGGTGGGTGCAGCTAGTTGAAAATAAACACCAAAATGGATTGATAACCAGTCTGTGGAGTATGTACGATTCCTATATTTATGTAAATGAAATGTACAAGAATTCCAAGTATTCCTGAGTCTTATCAAGGGGATAATACCAAAGGTTTCCGAGGTGCGTCACGCCTGCTCAAGAATCACTAAAGACAAATGGGGGGATTGTAGGGTAGAATGAAATGGCCGTACACGGCTAAGATGGGATAATCCGTCCTTTATGTCCCCTCCAGAGTGGAAGTGCGCCTTTGGGATAAAAAGTTGGAATTAATTTGATCTAGACTGGATAAACTTGTCGTCCACGATTCAGGATCTCGAAAAAAGGTAGAATCTGTGGTCTTTCAACGCATATTTAGGCCAAGGCACGATTTGAATTGCTAATTAGACGCTGGGGTAGGACTTGCTTTATAATTACTTTTTTGTGGAAAGCGTTGTATTTCGGTTACTTATCCAAAAATACATGTACGAAAATTTTTGATGAATTCAAAATATGCTATTGAGCAGTGCGCTGTTGTAGAGGAGTGGTCGGGCTCGTCCACTTACGTCGAACTCGTCCCCCTGACTTGGTCAAGAAGGCCCGCTTCAACCGTCGAACTTGCCCAGCGAGTAGCTTAAATAACCAGGACACAAAAAAACTGCAAACGATACCATAAATCGAGTACTGGAGCCGGCCCGGGAATCGCAGTTTCACAAAAAAGCGATTAATTATTTGTTGTAATTCATGAAGCATAACGTTTGTTCAAGTTGCAAAAGTACCTATTAGCAAAATCCGAAAGAGCCGTCATTCTTCAAATTAAATAATATCACATAACAACCAACTCACTTCATACAGCCAACCGTGATTATAATCAGGTGTTCCCTAGCTATGATATCTGGGCCTTTTCATTCACGATCTTGTTGACGAAGGTTTTCTGTACAAACGAACGGCTGGGCGTACGGGTGTTCTCCTAAAATTCTTTGGTTCGAGATCAACTTGAAAACATTTTAAAAAAACTATACTCTTCTATTGAAAGTTTTCGAGCTGTGGCGTTCGGGAAATTTCAACCCATATTTTCCACCCCTTAGAGATGACTGACAGTACCTAACGCCGGGCTTCGCGGACCAGCTAGACCTACACTCCAAATTTCATTAATTTTGGATCATGGTAACTAAGGAAAATGCGAAGTGCGGCGGACGTACAGAAATTGTTTTAATTCCATTTTCCATTTCTACATATTGAAACGGAAACCATCAAATTTCGAGGGGTGGATTAAACTTTTTTTTCATACTCGATTCCAATACAAAGGTTCATTATTGAAAATAATAAACCAAAGAACTGAATGTTTGAAAAACCACGATTTATTCTTGAGTTTACTCTTATGGATCTTATCTTCCGAGTCATGATCATCGAATGCAAAGTCAGTAACTTCACTTCACGCACTTTATTTTGGGTTTTCTTGGTTTTTGTCTTTGTTTGCTTGTTGTTTCTTGGTTTGTCTTTGCTTTCATAAAACAGTTACAAGCTTTGAAAAGCTTGCACGTGCTTACCCGACCAGCGATTAGGTCTTCACCTCTGCTAATAATCATGTGAACTCCTGCTTGAATGCCCCATGGGGGTCAAGGGAGTATCCAAATGTGAGTTCTGTCCTCCAGCTGTTATTCCTTGTGGCCCTCACGATGTGCGAATATTATTATTTTCAGTGCGACGGTTCACATCACGGTAGTGGACATCAACGAGTACGCTCCTGCCTTCCTCGAGCCCTCGTACGTCTGCCAAGTGGACGAAGGTCGTCTGTACTCAGAGATCGTGAGGGTGGAGGCGACGGACCGCGACTGCACCCCCAAATACGGTGACATCTGCAAGTATGAAATCCTCACCACCGACCAGCCCTTCACCATTGATAATGAAGGTAAACATAATAATACATCTTCTCCTACTCGTCAGTCGTAAGTATCGTGGTATATCGATTAGATCATTGCCGACTAAACTGTACATACAATAAACATTGCCGACTAGACTGTACATACCATAGACATGGATCACGGATGTTCCTGCAACATATGAGCTGCTCCGTCATCATGTTATCATGACTCAGTAGGAACCTTTCTAATATTACCAACCAAGCTGACACATCCCTGGAATCAGAACATTTCCTTCCACCAAAATTTAGAGTTGTACAGTACTCCAAGTTGGAAGTCCATGAAATTCGAACTACGAGTTTTAGATAGTAGAGTGGAGTATTTAGATGGCACAAAACACCGTTTGCCAATAATATCACCAAGTTATTCTAACTCCGATTCACATCAGCAGCCATAGGTCTTACTAGCATGACCGCTCGCTTCGCTCGCTATCCGAGATTCGCTGTACGCAGTATCGTACTTAATTCCGACGTTGCACAACTTGGGAGCCTACTGGATATTCGTGCCAAATTTGGTCGATATCCGTCGAGCCATTCAGGAGTTGACCATGGTCGACCATATTTCCGCTATGGTCAGGGAATTAAAAATGCGCCTACGTTCAACTTGGGAGGCTACCGGATATTGGTGCCAAATTTGGTCGATATCCGTTGAGCAATTCGGGATTCGACCATGGAGGGGCCCATGGATGTGCTATGGTCGACCGCGGGGGTAGTCCGAAGGGTCGATCGTAGATAGAATTTCACGTAGATTACGAATACGCGATAAAAAATAGGGGTTACCATTTCAATTAACGAAGTTGACCATGGTCGACCATAGTTCCGCTATGGTCAGGGAATTAAAAATGCGACGTTGCACAACTTGGGAGCCTACTGGATATTCGTGCCAAATTTGGTCGATATCCGTTGAGCAATTCGGGATTCGACCATGGAGGGGCCCATGGATGCGCTATGGTCGACCGCGGGGGTAGTCCGAAGGGTCGATCGTAGATAGAATTTCACGTAGATTACGAATACGCGATAAAAAATAGGGGTTACCATTTCAATTAACGAAGTTGACCATGGTCGACCATAGTTCCGCTATGGTCAGGGAATTAAAAATGCGACGCTGCACAACTTGGGAGCCTACTGGATATTCGTGCCAAATTTGGTCGATATCCGTCAAGCCATTCAGGAGTTGGCCATGGTCGACCATAGTTCCGCTATGGTCAGGGAATTAAAAATGCGACGTTGCACAACTTGGGAGCCTACTGGATATTCGTGCCAAATTTGGTCGATATCCGTCAAGCCATTCAGGAGTTGACCATGGTCGACCATAGTTCCGCTATGGTGAGGGAATTAAAAATGCGACGTTGCACAACTTGGGAGCCTACCGGATATTCGTGCCAAATTTGGTCGATATCCGTCAAGCCATTCAGGAGTTGACCATGGTCGACCATAGTTCCGCTATGGTGAGGGAATTAAAAATGCGACGTTGCACAACTTGGGAGCCTACCGGATATTCGTGCCAAATTTGGTCGATATCCGTCGAGCCGTTTGGCCGTGCATAGAAAGACAGACACACACACAGACAGACAGACAGACAGAGATCCGTTTTTATAATATAGTAGGGATTTATAAAAACTTGTCTTCTTCTATATCAATGCAGTAATTCCTCTAACATCTTCACTTGGGAAGGATAGCTATGTTACATGCCTCAAAGTCCTCCTTCAACAGTGAGCTTATATTTCTATGCTCAGTAGCATAACTGGGAGCTCTATTCAGATAAGCTGGTGATGACAATGTCATTTCCGTTAGATTAGGACAGAATAAAAATGGAGTCCGACGTTACCGTAGGCCTTAGGACTTGGCAGTGCAGTGAGAAAATTAGTTCTATTATTTTCCTTACTTTTTTAAGGTTTCTAATTAACTCATTCTGCCAACTTGGAACATCTGTAGATATCCGTCTGATTCCTTTGGTAGCAAGTTTGTAAATGAGCTCACGGTTGTAAATTTGACTCTGCCATTCACCATTTGTATAATAGTATGTTAGATGGATAATAATACTTGGATCAATTATTATCAATCTACCTTGGATCTTATTATTTTCCATCTACCTGTATTGACCATTTATGTATGATATAATTTACTTTCATATTGATGTCGTTCAGGTACAATTAGAAACACGGAGCCCCTGGATTATGAGAGGAGTCACAACCACATCCTCTCAGTCGTCGCTTACGATTGTGGAATGAAGCAGTCTCAGCCCATCATGGTCACAGTCAAAGTCAACAGGATTTGCAAAGTTGGATGGAAAGGTAAGCGTAAATATGACTTGTGATGCTTAAAGATATTGCCAACATGTTTCAATCGTCATGGGCGCCGATGAAAGGAGAATTGGAGACCATTTCATAATGTAAATCTTACGTATTTGATAGGACAACATTCTGATTAGTAAGCTTCCGCGCCGAACCGTCTGTTGACGTTGATATTAGATAGTCCACATTGAAGAACTCGCAGCATTACGTAGCTGTTAGCAGTCTTACGTAGTACGAGGGATGAGCGCACTGATATGGGCGAGTCTTGGAAACTGCTTGTCATACCTAAGCTAACTATGTATTTAGACAATACTTGAAACGGGCAATTCCACTTGAATTATTTTATTCTCGCTTGGGATATCTCAGTGCAGGCTTTCCTGAAAATGGCATTTAGAGGAGTATCCGGTGAACTCCCACTGAGCAGCTATCAGTTTTAGCATGGCCACAGGATTTTATTGATATCAGTTTTAATGGAAGTACCTACTCAACTATGTGCAGTGTGCACTTCCATTGATGATTGGTAGTTTTTTGTGAACTCTCATTATTATCAAAATAAATTCAGTGGCTATAAATACGTCCATACTTCGAATTGGACCGTCGTATCACTACTGAATGAAGAGCTCGTTTTAAGATATTCTATTAGAAATCTCTCCAATCAAAAGCTGACGCAATTCGTTGCTCTCATTTTGTATTTCGCTTCTTCAGTGAAATTGAATTACTCGTCTTATACCCCCCCCCCCTTCTCCTCTGCTCTCGAAAGATTCGAAGATTTACCTCCGACAGGCTTGAATGAATGTTTCTTTTATCCAAATTCTCCTAACGAGTTCTTTCTCCGCCACTCAATGTTGAAATCCCGTTAATGAGTATTGATCCATCCCCATTTCTCACTCTTCTGATTTTATCTCACCGCTTTTTCTTCCTCTTCTTGGAGAAGGAGCATAATTAATTTTTAATGGTAATAGAGCACCACTGTCCTCTGGTCAGAACCTAAAACATGCAGCATGGCTATAAGAGCGAATTTTCGAAGAAATAACTGATTTTATGTAAAACGGTTTTATCTCAAGAAATAACCACGTTCCTTCATCTTCAAAGTGCTCCAGTTTGAGAACGGAATGAGATATCGCAATTCTGATTTCACCATCGTGTTCAGCGTAGAAAAACCTTTAAAATGAGGTGTCACTTGTCAGACTGTTTCATTTTGGGAATTTATGGGTAATTTTCCCCCCCTAAAACTCCCCAAAACTCCCCCTTAGAGTGACCCGATTCTGCCCATCTACGAACTTAGCCTGTCGATTGCCAAGACAGATTTTTCGTGCAAATTTGAACTTTTTATCTCAATTCTGTCGAGAGTTATCGTCTGGAATGACACATACATATATAAATATATAAATATATATATAAATATATATATATATACATATAATTTTTGGTGTCTTTCGGCAGTGAATTCAGGATGGTCTGAAACGGATTTTGGTATAAAAATCTTTCGGAAATTCGAGTTTTAAAAATTTTGGACCGAGAACAATAGCTTCCTTTTCTTCGAAAATTCGCTAAAAGGAGTTAGGTATTGTAAGTTCAACTCTATTACTCGAAATCAAATCCATACTGCAACCTAAAAGGTTTTACGAATTTTCGCCAAATACTTAACTTTTTATTCAAAATTAACTTCATATTCGGTTTAA
This sequence comes from Leptopterna dolabrata, assembly GCA_954871275.1. Lineage (NCBI taxonomy): Eukaryota > Metazoa > Arthropoda > Insecta > Hemiptera > Miridae > Leptopterna > Leptopterna dolabrata. Next base: position 22,393,005 of record OX940976.1, read on the forward strand.
CTTCATTTTACATTCCCACCTAGTAGATGCTACTTGCACTGAACACACGTGCATGAATTTGTTACTCAGCGTTGATGTGGTTCAGCTATACAGGGTGTAACATGAGTGATGCAAAACCTCTCTCCCACGTGTTCTACATCTAATTTCCGACCAAAAGTATATATATATATATATTTTTTTTTACTCCGCTTAATACCCCACTGTCGTGAGTCCCTCCCGGGAACACTCCACTACAACCTTAAAGCTCTCACCAATATTCCTATGTAAAAATTACCTTCCGCTAATAAACATCTGAGTGGGGAGACAGGCGACAGAATCCGGGGGACACAACCTGGTGCCCCACTACCAGCTCCCAACAAGGAGCTGGAGGGAGAGGACTCCAAGTCCTATATAACCCCGGATCCTGGAGCTTTAGCTTCATTCGACACTTCCTCTAACCAGCTCTCTCTTCTCTCTCTACCTTCCTCCTCCCAGATGCCTGGTGGTATCCGCCGCTCTGGGAATTCACCTCCTACCTTCTCCTCTTGTCTACATCGGTGGATATCCGCCGCCTAGACAAGCACCTTCCTCCCTTCACCTACATCGGTGGATTACCGCCGCCTAGGTGAATTTCCTTCCTCTCGCCTACATCGGTGGATTACCGCCGCCTAGACGAGATCCCTTCCACTCACCTACATCGGTGGATTACCGCCGCCTAGGTGAATTTCCTTCCTCTCACCTACATCGGTGGATTACCGCCGCCTAGGTGAAATTCCCTCGCTCTCATCTATTCATTCCTTCACGCCACCGTGATGATAAATTTAAATTCATCACAGTGGTGAACCCGACGTTCATCCAACCTTCTACCCTTCCTCCCTTCTTACCAACTCATGTGTCGCCCCAGTCAAGTTCGGTGTCCTGCATTTTAAATTCACATTTAAAAAAACTGTCAGTATAAATTCGCAATTTTTGGCCCACCCGCAACCGCTCACACAGCTCTCAACTCTCCGCCGCATACAAACCCGCCGCCGCTCATTGCGAATTTTCAGATTCAACCGCTCAAATTGAATTTTGTTCACAGACACCTCCACCATGGACCCGAACTCGCCATCGCCGCCGCTCCTCCGGCCGTCCCTGCTGCAGCCGCCGACCGCTGCGACTTCTGACGCAACCGACAACCCCTTCACGAGCCTCTCACCACCCGGCTCCACCGCATCCGCCGCCGCCGCTGCCGCCGCTGCTGCAGCTGCCGCACACGCCGCCGCCGACGTCACGACGGCTTCGGCGTCATTCCCGCTGTCGCTACCCCCCTTCTACACGCACGACCCCGCACTCTGGTTCTTCCAGGTCGACGCTGCGTTTTCTGCCGCCAACATCCGCAGCCAGCGTACCCGCTACTCCCGCATCATCTCTCTGTTACCATATGAGATCCTCCTGCAGACGTCGGACATCTCCCCCGACGCCACGGCCGCCTACGACGACCTCCGCGCCCGCCTCATCAGCTTATACCAACCCTCCAAGATCGCACGTGTCGCAGCGCTATCCCAGCCCCAACATCTCGGCGATTTGAAGCCCTCCCACCTGTACCGTCGCCTACGTCATCAGCTACACGACGTCGTGACGGCCGACATCGCTCGAACGTTCTGGCTGCGAGCCCTCCCCCACCCCATCCAGATGGCGCTCGCCAGCCACATCGACGGACCGGACGAGCCGCTACTCCGTCTAGCCGACACGGTTTACGACCTCGCCGCGGCCGCCAGCGTCACGGAGGTCGCCGCACCCCGCACCCCCACCCCACGCAGGGACCGATCGCCGTCTAAAGAGCGCCGCCGGCCCCCCTCCCTCCACCGGCGCCGCTCCCTCTCCGTCGATCGCCGGCCAACCCCCTCCTCCGACCACCGACGCCAGCGCTCGGCCGACCGCCGCACCGTCTCCCCCGCCCAGCAACGGAGGGGGAGGTCCCCAAACACGGCGGCCCCCTCCAACTCCGCGCGCCCCACCAGGACCTACCTCCCGGCGGACCCCCCCCACCGATGTTTCTACCATGTGAACTTCGGTGGGGAGGCCCGCAAATGCCAGCCCCCCTGCTCCTACTCCACCAAGCAGGGAAACGCGGACGCCCGCCGGTAAATCCGGCGGGCCCCCCTCCTCGCCAACACGGGGGGGACCACCACCAACCCCTCCCCGCCCGCATTCACACCACCTCCACCGAGCCTCGCTACCCCTCCTACGCCGCCACCACGGCTGCCAACCTCCCGGCCGCATCTGACGGCGCCGCAAAACACACCACCTCTCCATCAACTGACCCCCCACCCCGAGTCAGCCCCTCCACGCCCGCCTCCAGGGCAGCCAACCTTCCGGCCGCCACTAGCGCCGCCGCTTCCGTTCCCCCACCCCGGAACGGCCCCTCCAAGCCCGCCTCCAGGGCAGCCAACCCTCCGGCCGCCACTAGCGCCGCCGCTACCGTTCCCCCACCCCGGAACGGCCCCTCCAAGCCCGCCTCCAGGGCAGCCACCCTCCCGGCCGCCACTAGCGCCGCCGCTACCGTTCCCCCACCACGGAACGGCCCCTCCAACCCCGCCCCCAAGACAACCACCCCTCCGGCCGCCACTCGCGCCGCCGCTACCGTTCCCCCTCCCCGGAACGGCAAAAAAACGCCCCGCGTCTCCTTCGCGGAGGGCCAACCACCGCCATCGCACCCGCCCATCACCTCGGACGAACCGAGCCCCCCCCCTCCGACAGACCCCGAAACCTCAGCAATTTTACCGCACTCCGCCCCAGCCCACCAACGCCTGTTCCTAAAATGCTCAAAAACGCACGTCCCGTTCCTCGTCGACACAGGGGCGGCGCTCTCCATATTCCCCAATAATATTCTCCGGCGACAGGCGCGTTGTTACCGGCAACTCCTCTACGCCGCCAACGGTACCACCATCCCCTCGTACGGGACGTACCGCTCATCAATTCATATGAGCGGGCTCGCGTACGAGTGGGAATTTACCGTGGCGGACGTAGAGAAAGCTATCCTGGGGGCCGACTTCCTCGCATATTTCGGCCTCCAGGTAGACGTCCGTAACGCGCGCCTGCTCGACCCCTCCACCCAGAAACCCATCCCCGGGTTCATTCATGCGGTGGATCGGCCCCCGTCCCAGTTTGAACAACTCCTCCTCCACTACAAACCCCAGCGCCGCCCCTCAGCTCACATCTCACAGACCCAGCACTACATAGAAACCTCTGGCCCCCCAATATCCGCAAAAGCACGACGCCTCCACCCCCTCCAACTCTCACAGGCCCGCAAACACTTTGATCTTCTCATCAAGGAAGGCATCATCCGTCCTTCCAAATCCCCGTGGGCTTCTCCACTACATATTGTGCAGAAGCCCAACGGGGATATCCGCCCCTGCGGCGACTACCGCCGCCTCAATGCCCGAACAACCCCAGACCTTTACAACGTCCCACATCTTCGGGACTTCTCTTCCCACCTCCACAACACAACCATCTTTTCTACACTCGACATCTCTCGTGCCTTCCATCACATTCACATCTACCCCCCTGACGTTCCTAAAACAGCTATCATCACCCCTTTCGGCCTGTTCGAGTATATCAAAATGGGTTTCGGCCTCCGTAACGCTGCCCAAACATGGCAGCGTTACATGGACAACATACTACGAGGCCTACCCTTCGTCTTCTGTTTTTTGGACGACGTACTGATCGCTTCCCGAGACCCAAAGGAACACCTCGCACACCTGAAACAGGTTCTTGACATCTTCGCCGCCGAGGGCCTCACCATAAACACTCCGAAATGCGTCCTCGCCCAACCCTCCGTCCGCTGCCTCGGCCACCAGGTTTCGTCCGAAGGAATAAAACCCCTACCGGACAAAGTGCACACCCTCACCGATTTCCCACAACCCAACACTGTCTCAGAACTCCGCCGTTTCCTGGGTATGTTGAACTTTTACCGTAGACACATCAAACACGCAGCACAACACCAACAACCACTCATACACGCTATCCCACAACCGGCAAAGAAAAACGATAAACGCCCCATTTCCTGGACCCCCGCCCTCACAACCGCCTTCCAACAATGCAAACAGGACCTAGTTGACGCCGCTCTATTGGCCCATCCCGATCCCCACGCCCCCCTCTCCATCACCACAGATGCGTCCGACTGGGCCATCGGGGCAGTACTCCACCAACACACCGGCGCCACCCCCCAACCTCTCGGCTTTTTCTCTAAAACTCTGTCCCCCACACAAAAAAATTACTCCACCTTTGACAGAGAACTCCTCGCCATCCACGAAGCCATCAAACACTTCCGTGACTTCGTGGAGGGCAGGCAGTTCTCTGTCATAACCGACCACAAGCCCCTCACCCACGCCCTCCTCCAAAACCGAAAATCAGCCTCCCCCCGTCGCCTCCGGCAACTCGAATTTATCGGACAATTCACGTCCGATATTCGTTATTTGCCGGGGGCCGACAACTGCGTCGCCGACGCGCTCTCCCGCCCCACCCCTGCGCCGGTGGCGGAGTTACTGCCCTTCCCTTCCCCGCAAACCCTCAAAAACCACCAAACTCCTACTTCCGATCCCGCACTTTCCAATCTCATCTCCGCCTCAAAATTGGAGCAGCTGCCTCCCCTCGATCTCTGGTGCGACGTATCGGCCGACACACCGCGCCCGTACGTCCCACCGGAGCTGAGGAGGCAGTTGTTCCTACATTACCACTCCCTCCATCATCCCGGCATTCGGGCGAGCCGGGACCTCATCAAAACGCGGTACTTCTGGCCCCATATGAACACGGATATACGTACCTGGGTTCTTGGGTGCCAGAAGTGCCAGCAATTCAAGGTCTCGGCTCACCCCCATGTACCTCCTCAACCTATCCCCGATTCTCTCCCGTGGGAACACGTCCACTTGGATCTGGTCGGCCCTCTTCCCCCCTCCGAGGGGAAGAGGTATTGCCTCACCATGATCGACCGTGCGACAAATTGGGTAGAGTGTATCCCACTCGCCCACATTACCGCGGACGCCGTCGCCGCGGCCTTCCTCAATCAATGGATCAGCCGCTACGGTTGTCCGCGGACACTCACGGTCGATCAGGGGAGGCAATTTGAATCAGCCCACTTTGCCGACCTGCTCCGTTCCCTCGGGATTCAGAAAATCCGCACCACTCCTTATCACCCCCAATCCAACGGGAAAATAGAGCGGTGGCACTCGGTCCTCAAGCAAGCCATCTCCACATCAGCCACTTCCCCTTCATGGACCAAAACCCTCCCCTACGTTCTACTTAGCCTCCGCACTTCCGCCCGTCCTTCAGACAACACAAGTCCCGCACAACACGCATTCAGAGACCCCATTCGTTTACCGGCCGACATTTTCCCTCCACACAACACCCCGTCCATTAACAGGGAACCGTTACACACCTCAACACCGACAAACGACACCACTTACCCAAAACGCTTTTACACTTCCACGCATATGTACTTGAAAGAGCCCGGCATACATAAAACCTTTCAGCCCCTTTATGCCGGGCCCTTTCAAGTCATCCGCACAACACCGACCACCGCGACCCTGCTAATGGACGGGAAACCCCACACCGTCCCTTTCGCCCGCTGCAAGCCCGCCCCTGTTCTCCCTCAACCAACGTCCACTATCAGTCTCCCGCCGTCTGTTTGCAATGCAACACCTCTCTCCACCGAATCAGTCTCCCCCGTCGCCGTTTCCGGATTTCGATTCGGATCCGGAAATGGCGGCGATACTCCGGGACGTGTACGTCCCGGACCCGCTCTCCCCCCTACCCCCTTCGCCCGGACCTACTACATCGCTTCCTTTTCTTCCGCAACGGATTTCCGGACTCCCTCCCCGGCCCCGGCGGTGGAAGTACCCCCAGTGGCGCATACTGCGCGAATTTCGCGCAGCGCAAGCCACCGGGGTACACCCCCCTTACGTCCCGATAGATCCCCTTATGGACCCGCTCCTCCACCAATTTCGTCTCACCCTACTCATGCCACCCCCACCACCCCTTCCAAACATCACTCCCCCCGTCTTCAACGGACCCCCGCCCCCCAAATTTCAACCCCCTCTTGCTCCTCCCCCTTTTTCAATTTTCGACCCCCCAATTTTAAATTCTACCCCACCAACACCCCAACCCACCGACCCCACAACACCCTCTCTTCCCCCATCCCCGCCGGGGATATCCACAATAGTTTCCGCCGGGACGAAAAGGTCCGGGCGCCGCAACAGACGACGGGAGCGTCCCTCGCCCCGCGTCCCGGCGGCCAAGTCCCCCGCCCCGCTCTGAGCAATCACGGCGGGGCCTTGAGATTTCGGGACAGTGCTTGTGTTTCATTAGCCCACACGCACTGTACCGAACCTCACAGCCCCGCCGTGGCCACTTCGTCGCAGCGGGCATCATCCTCACCCAACCACACACTACACCCACCTTTTCACTACACCCACACACTCAATACACTAAACCACACACAACCCACACCCAGGGAACGGCGGATCTCGCAACCCCGCTCAATTCTGTCTCCCCTGAAACCGTACCTAAAAATTGTAAATACCTGTACATACCTGTCAATACTACCTGTACATACCTTGCACCTGTAAATATCTAGCTATCTACCATACTATCTAACTATCACTCCTCTTATCATCATCATCGAACTCATCACCTTTGTAAATATTGTCACTTCATCAAATTTTTCATCACACCCTCCTTGTACATATGTTTCCCATCATCAAATTTCGTCTGCTTACATCTACTTACATCTACTTACGTCTACTTATATCTACTTATGTCTACTTATGTCTCCTTATGTCTACTTTTTGTCTACTTAGCCCTACTTACGTCTACCTATGTCTACTTATGTCTACTTATCCTACCTCTTGTATATCACCCTAGATTTAAGACACCTCCGATCACTCTTCTGCCTTCAGCACTGCAATTGTTTGTTTCAGCCTTCAGCTCCTGTATCCTTGCGCCTTCAGCTCCCCTTTTTGTTTCCGCAGCCCTCAGCCACTGTCAACTTGAGCCTTCAGCTACCTCAAACATTGGTTCGAACTGGGGGGACCTCTGTCGTGAGTCCCTCCCGGGAACACTCCACTACAACCTTAAAGCTCTCACCAATATTCCTATGTAAAAATTACCTTCCGCTAATAAACATCTGAGTGGGGAGACAGGCGACAGAATCCGGGGGACACAACCTGGTGCCCCACTACCAGCTCCCAACAGGGAGCTGGAGGGAGAGGACTCCAAGTCCTATGTAACCCCGGATCCTGGAGCTTTAGCTTCATTCGACACTTCCTCTAACCAGCTCTCTCTTCTCTCTCTACCTTCCTCCTCCCAGATGCCTGGTGGTATCCGCCGCTCTGGGAATTCACCTCCTACCTTCTCCTCTTGTCTACATCGGTGGATATCCGCCGCCTAGACAAGCACCTTCCTCCCTTCACCTACATCGGTGGATTACCGCCGCCTAGGTGAATTTCCTTCCTCTCGCCTACATCGGTGGATTACCGCCGCCTAGACGAGATCCCTTCCACTCACCTACATCGGTGGATTACCGCCGCCTAGGTGAATTTCCTTCCTCTCACCTACATCGGTGGATTACCGCCGCCTAGGTGAAATTCCCTCGCTCTCATCTATTCATTCCTTCACGCCACCGTGATGATAAATTTAAATTCATCACACCCACTTTTTTCACTTTTAAAATTTTTTTCAAGTTTCCGACCTCGTCTCACTAAAGCAACTATAATTTCCTTAATTTGAAGAGTAAATTCAAATTTCACGATACCGTTGGAACGAGCGTTAAATTTCCTGTCTCTCTAATGCCTAACAAAATTTTTTTAGGAGGATTTGAGGAGTGAAAATGGAGTTTGAAAAGTGAATTTGGTCAAAATCTTAAAATCATCTGTTTTTTTCAAACGCTTGGTGATCCTATTAATTCTTGTAGCAGAATGGTGAAGGTAAGCTAAAAAATGCGCCAAAACGTCAGCTTTCCAAGGGACTACCTAATCAAAACGTTTTTTGGAATTGATTTCAAGAGAGAAAATGAGGTTTGAATACGAAAAAACGTATTATTGGGATGAACGAATCAGAGTTTCAGTTTGTTACTTCGGGCCAATATTCAGTGTTTAAACAAAAACTATAAATAAGTGAGAAAACCGTATTTATGTGACATTATGAGCCTATTTTAAATCATCCTTATAATACTAAACCATTTTTAATCCTGCCTTTTTTAGAAGATTTTCTAGCGAGTCTCTTTAAAATAAAAAATTTCAATTGGAAAAAGAAGTCATCATTTTTATTTATTTTTATAATCTATGTTTTTGATAATCAATAAAAACTATGGGAGTTTTACTGTTCAGTTTTTTTTTTGCCAAGTTGTAAACGAACTCAAGTCACCTTGTGCTAATGTAATTTCCTACCATACTAAAGTATTTCTTCGAACAGTCTGTACTAAAAAGAGGAATATGGAAGAATGTTAACATGATGCATTTAACACATGAACAATCTAGATAATTAAATTACCTTCCAATTCTGGCGGATTTGTTATTCATTTGTACAGTTTTTGAAGGGAAACGGGGTGACTGGGAGTTGTTGATATTGCCAGTGAATAATTCCGAGTACGAGCGGAGTGCCGTATGGTGTCATAGTTATTTCTGCTGTTGCATCACTTCACTCCTCTGGCGCGCTCCATTTCAAATTCCCTCTGTTTCGTGCAAACTCGTTAAACCTTGTGATACCTACTCGACAATAGTCACAGTAGTTAGGAGACTAAATTTAGGTCTATTGTAGTGCTAAATGGATTCGTGGTAACTACATGTTTGAAGCACTTATAACTGAAGCGTTGTTGAGATGAGCTACTGGGAAACAGATTTTCTTCATTTATGGTACACATTCTCTTCTAAACAATGTACTTCTTTCATTGCCTATTTATTCTTGTAAATTGGGCATCCGCCCGTCTATAAAAAATAAGTAAACTTGTAGTCTCAGTGGGTCTAAAAATCCCCAAGTACATTGCGTCATCGTTTCCAGAGCACGGAAGTTAGAATTGCAACTCATTGGAATGTTCTGTCTATTCAGGATCTGTCTGCCGAATTGGTGCATTTGTGTACGCCACCCGTTGAAAGTTGTATGCTCTTATTAAATTTGCGGTAAAGATTATCAGAAAAGGTGGTGCTCTGGGGTTTAAACCAGTTGAAGACCAATACATCGATAGAAAATGACTGACTGAATAGTCTCTTAATGCATTTTAATTGAAACCCAGGGAAGTCACGAATTGCTGGACAGAATATTTCGCTAGTTGCTGAATATCGAGCAAAGCATGGGGAGGTTTTTATAGATGATGACTTTGAAGAGGATTCACGTATGTCTTTGTCCAGTATCTTTCTAGGCGTGGCCATCCCACTCTTGAGGTACCACATACAATAGGCTAACTCAGCACCTTGCATACGCGGATGATATAATGGCCCGAACAGTTTCCGCCCTTTCAGGAGCCGTTGAGGAGTTCGAGCAAGCAGTGCCCGCAGGAGGCTTGAGTATGATCTTAAATATTTCTAACTCATTCCTGTTGTGCATCTTTCAGTTTACTCAATTTCGTCGAGGAAGAGGAATTTGAGTTTTCTCTGAGGAAACTCATTTGCCTGAAGAACCTTTCGATATCCTGAACACCCGGCTGCGATTGGCTCCTTTGCCTCAGATTCATTTGAAAAGGCTCAATTCTTGAATGAATTCAAACGGAACGAGCCATCAAGTTGAAAGGGTAATAAAGAAGTTGAATAGAAAACCCCGGGTGAAGCGATCTCCACAAATGAAGCTCCTTCCTCACTCGGCCGTTTCCTCTTGACTCCTATTCAAGTCTCGGGAACGTGTCCTTGGTTAGGGAGTCGTGTGTTGAGGCGTGTTCTCCAGCCTATTAGGTTACATCTTTGAACAATAGAGAGCAGGGCGGTCGATCCTCAGTCATTGTCACTTGTCCTCTTCCCTCTCTTTCCCTTTTATTAGTTGAAAATGCCAAGATAATTAGGGCGACTGACTTGGAGAGGACTTCAGAGCGAAAAGAGGGGTGTAATTGAAGTGCGGACTTTGAAATTTTCCTCGTCTCGGAGACTGGTGTTGGGAACGAACTATTGTTCTTCCTCTTGACTCGACGACGCGAAATTCAATCTTTTCTTGTCTTGATTAACGCTTCAAGGGACTGTGAATGATGGAAACCCTTGAAGCATGTAGTGTTAGTGCGGATCACTTCTTGCTAAAATTGATGATTTCTGGGTATGCGGACGGTTAACCTATTGGATTCAAGGCTAAAGAGGCCACTTGGTTTAGTTAGGCACTTTCTACATGTTGGATGATTGTTTGTGATGAATTAATTTCACTTCTGTTTGAAAATGTTACGTGTTATGGCCTTTGAGATCCTCAGGTGGTTACCAGTCAATATTTAAACACTAACCAGTTTCATATGTTCTCCATCTCCAAACGTAGATAAAGGCTATAATGGTGGTTTCGGGATTGTGCTTAAACTTACTATCGTGACGTATTTTATATTGCAAAACGCTTCAGTTCTCCTTTTTTTGACATGGATATGTCTTTAGTGCTGGGGTTCATTCTAAAATCTGTGTGACGAAAAAAATGCAACTTTTTTGGAACACTTCCCGGGGTGCTGGAGTGTTGAAATTTTGTATGAAGGCTCCGTTTGGAATCCTTAGGATAGCGTCATACGACTTTTAGAATAAGGTGGTCGTCAGATCAGCTGATTGCCCTGAACAGATAACTTAGTTGTGGTTCGACCTGTCGACTTCGAATTTGAATCATAGCTTCCTTAGGATGGCATCATGCGAATTTTAGAGTACGGTGTTCGTCACATCAGCTGAGTGCTCTGTAGAGATAACTTTGTTGCTGTTCGACCTGTCGACTTGAAATTTGAACTACAGCTTCCGTAGGATGGTCTCATACGATTTTTAGAATACGAATTGTAGGTGCTCGTCAGATTAGCTGAGTGTCCTGTACAGATAACTTTGTTGATGGTCGACCTGTCGACTTGAAATTTGAACCACAACTTCATCAGGATGTTCTTATACTATGAATTATATATCATATTTTTTTATTAATAAACTTCTGCTTAGCATTACTACCAGAAGTAAATAAGTGATAGGTACTGTATTTAGAAGGAGTTTTCTTTTTCATTCGAAAAGGCATATCCAAGATCTGAACTTTCTCCCAGTAAGGAGAAACGTCTCCAGCCGTTCCATACCAAACCATAATTTGTTTATTAAATAGTGAAGGGAATAAAATAATTGTAAATTCATTCAGCCACCACTGCAAATAATTGTTGTTAATTACAATAAAATTCGCGGACTGCCATTGTAACATTGAACTCCCCATCCATAAGTCGACGTTTGTGCAGTCTTGAGTGTGTAAATAGCTGGGCAAGTGCTCCATGATCATCAAGGGCTCACTCGAGTCAAGGACTAGTGCACTTCATAGTTTCCTTCCAGTGCACCTAGAAGTGCGAATAGCAGCGGCACTCGACGCCCTATTCACATCGGTACCACATATTCCTGCCGGGCTTTTCCTCATGACAACAAACTCAAACCAAATGATTGCCTCTTGAATCCTTGAAAGGTTTCTATTGAAATGTGAACGACTTTTTTCCCCTGCTTTTTTTTTCACTGAACGTCAAAAGACGTCAAACGCACGTGTGAATGGAGCCTTCTTGATACGGAACTGAAAATATATCAAGATTGAAAGTTCGACTCGTGCATTCCACTTGAAAATTGATGGTTTACCGCCGTTAAACCTCGTCATATTTTCCTTTCGTACTCTTGTAACTCACTACGTTCGCCCTTTTATTTGCATGAATAAAACCTTCCGAGTTCTCCAGGTCGAACAGTGTCAACCACACCTTTTTGAATCAGACTATCGACCCACAGCTTATGCCTGTTAACAAGAAAAGAGTAAAAATGGAGTGGTGAATAATGTTGATCTGGTAGGCACCTACTCCAAATGTGCGGATGTCTACCTAGCTTTGTACATGTCAGACACCGGTATGGCCCCTACATTCTTGGGTATTAGCCCACCGATTGGCTCATGTATGTTTAATTTCATCGCTGTAGCATTTATGTTTTGGATGTCACAATGAAGGGTTTCTGAGGTGAAGGTTTGGAGGCCAAAAAATCCCGAAATTTTTGCACTTGTTTCAGTTTTTGGCTTATAACATCAGCAGGGTGCATCGCGCAAAAAGGTTAACGAATTCAAATTAAAGAGCATTAAATTCTTCGTCGAATGACCTCGAAACATTAAATTTAGTTCAGCACTTTGGTCAGAATCGGTCAAAAACAGGCTAACTTTTCCATTTTGCCTAAAGTTTGTTATGCCCAGTTTCACACACACACAAAAAAAACGGGTTTTCAAAATGAAAAATGTCATATAGGTAACTAATGTTGTGGAGTATCAAATTTTGCGTTCAGAGCACTCCTATTTTTATTAAAATAGTATTTAATTAAAAAATTTAAATACCTAGTAAATATTCAGTTCTTAAATTTAATATTTAAAAATTAATTATTAAATTATTTATTTTAAATATTAATATTTAATGAAAACTAAATATTGTAATGAAAATAGGGGTGCTCTCATCGTAGAATTGTATGCTCTACAACTTCAGTTGTGAGGTGTCCCGATTTTGGTTTATTATTCTGTGAATAATACACCTATGTAATCGCTCAGCAAAAAATTTTTATAACACCCCCTCAAAAATTTTTCTTTTCCGTTTCAAGGTACGTAGATTCCAAAAATGCAATGTCCGTCCGCCGTACGCCGTCCGCCGTATCACGTGTACAGGCTTCATTTTTGGTCTAAAAAAATCGTTCTTTCGCACACATGCTCCATTTGGGCCCTAGTTGTGTCCCGAAACTTTTCAGCCCGATCGGAATATACCCAGGGGTGTTATGAGTGAAAATGTGTATAAAAATAGGTACTTTTTGCGTTTTAGCAACATGTTGGTAACATCAGCTTTTAAGGTATCGTTTTTCATGTTTTTGGGGACGAGAAGACCGAATATGAAGTCGATTTTGACCAAAGAATAGAAAATTGAGGTTCTACCAGATGTTCAGCTCCCGAAATTGATTTTTTATGAGTCAAAAACCTGGGAAATCGTTTGAAATCACCATCAATTTGTATAACACTGGAAAAAGTGTCAACAGGTGGATCAAGACGATTAAATGGTACTATCAATGATCAGAGATAATTTATTTTAAAAAAAAGGAGCGTACTTTATTCGAGTTTTGGGGGCCAAAATTGGTGGAAACCACCAGAGAGAGATAGCTATTTCAATTATTTTATATGAAAGAAACAATAAATAAACAGCCAACATCTCTGTAGGTAGGTATGTCCAATGGAATAATAAACCCATGTGACAAGGACTTTGCAGCGTTTTTAGTTACAAGAGGCTTGTGACACTTTTCAGTCAGAATAGAAATATTTGCTCGTTTTTGACTGCCGATTCGGACCAAACCGCTGAATCAAATTTGATGTTTAAGGAGGTCTTTCGACGCTAAAGTTAATGCTCTTTCATTTTGGTACGAGTGGAAATTTTTTTACAATGCACCGTTAGATGCTAAAGTCAAAAACTTTTTTTTAAAGTTTTTTTAAAGCGTTTATTTTGATATAACAACTGGTTGCACACATGTAATTTTAGAAGTAACTATCTAGTTATTTATTTCAAATATCTTTACGCATTGATTTTAGGGTGAATTTCGCGGTTTCTTGGGTCCCAAAAGTTAACCTCACCTCAGAAACCGTTGCAAACTCATGTTACTCTTATTTGGGACGCCTAAAGAGTAAAATCATTTCCAGCTGTTAACGATTTGATGAATATTTTACTGGGCTATAAGCGATTATGTTGGTAAGTGATATCCTACTAATATCATACTGCTAATTTGGCAGTGGCGCATAAGAAAATCAACCGTTATAAAGATCTCCTTGGTTTAGCACTTTGTAGGCCCACGGTAATGGAGTCAAAGAGATCAAAGGGGGAGATGCTTATTCAGCGCAACCGTCGGGCCTCCTCATTTCTAGCTGTTATCTACAATAACCTAAAAGGGGGAGAAATAGGAAAACATCGCGCCAACTCTGGAATAACAATGGATTTCAGACGGATTTGACGATTCAATTACTGATTATGACAACTCCGTTTCCATTTCTTGGGGACTGCCAGTTTTACAGTGTACAAAGCAACAGTTTGTAAAGAATAATTTCTCATTATTTCCCATCCCCGTTACTGAGTAGCCCATTGGTATATCTTCATCTCGTTGAACTAATGACCATTATTAAAAACAACCTATCATCCTTCGGGGAATCGCCTTAAAGCAGTTAATGCGAAATGCGTGATCAACATCATAGATTATACCTGTCACTATTTGAGTAGCTTCTGCGCACTCTGCACTATGTGTTTACAGAGATGAGCCCATTCAGTGTTACCCAATCACGGTAAACCACACAAAAGCTCTAATCCTGTAATCTACCCGACCTCCTGCTGATCAGCGAGTCCCGGAGCACCAGAGCTGAAGCATGAAAATTGACGGGCCTTGAAGAGCTCTCCGCGGTTCATTAAGTTAAGTGTAGCTTCCAGCCCTTAATGGTCTAATCGGCGCCTCATCTTCCTCGCGCCTCGTTCCCGTATTTTAACGGGGGTTTTTTAAGATCATTTCGGGGAGAAGGAGAAGTGCTGATTGCGTTAGCTTCGGCTCTTGCATCAGAAGTCGCCAGGAAAATCGTGTTATGCCAGGCAACCACAGCTTTATAATGGCTCGTCGACGTCAGTTTAGTTCTCTCCAGACTCAGTAGATTCTTCCTCGTCAAATTTGCCTACCATTCTTGAAGGAGGTGGTAGGTGTCACTCCGTTTCTACACAAAGTTCTAATTTACTCTCTTCAAAATTTTATGATCTATAAAAAAAAGTGTATATTTATAATTTCTTCAAGTACCTATGCCGAACGTAGCTCACTGATTCTATAAAAACATTATGTTCCTTCCATTCATTTGAACGCAATACAATTTTTCATATTTTAGAGAAGGTCTGTCTTAGCACATCATGTCCCTGCCGTTCTATCGTATCGATTGCTGTTTTCTTTCCAAGTTGTAATTGAAGTAAAATAAATAGGTATTCGTAACACTGAAGTTTGAGTGGGATATTTGCATGAAAAATAAAAATGCGAAATAACTGGTTAATTGGTGTACCGGGAAGTGTCGTGTTAATAAAACTAGAGATTAGATTACGCTGCCTAAATAATTTTTTCTTGAGTAAAAACATGGATTTAAATCGAAGCGTTCAAAAAGTGGTGCTGAGCTTGCGACGTCATCACTGAAGGAGGCTGAAGCCAGTTAATAGTGCTCAGAACTTGCGCGTAATCACCCGCCTTTTTTCCCCAGATTTTATTTGGTTTACAGTAAACCGAATAGTGATTGTTTCAATGAGCAGCCTTCATTTTCACGTTTCTTTAAAAAAATTAAAAAAATAAATATCCCAATGAGTAACCATTGTATCTTTTGCAGTGGCTTTTTCTGATGGTTAGCTGACTCCTAGAGAACCGTAAGAAACCATCCATGATCCAATACCATCTTGATAACCGTTTGAGAAGGTTTAGACTTTAGATAATGTTTTGGGCATTGAGAGGGCAGTGCATGGCCAGTTCTCGTCCACCCTATTTTCTGTGGACTGGATTGGCGATCAGAAAACTGGCTTTGGATAGTCGTAGAACTGCGAACAGCCGTCATGGGTACTATACAGTTTTGAAAGAGTCTGAGAGTCATTGGGAACGGCCCAACGCAAAAAACCGGTAGATGGTCACTGCGAACAAACCGGATGGTCTTAACGTAGCTTTAAACTGCCGAAGTCTAAATGGTACCTAATCGTTATTCATACCGAAGTTCTAACCACTTGTGTTTCCCTAATCCCGAAATAAGAGAATGATTTATTTAAGTAATAGCTAAGAAAGACGCCCTCTATCATGGAGGAATGAATCATGACCTAAGTCCATTTAGGAGGGGGGGGGGGGGGGGGTCCAAGGTATGATTTCCCCAACTCTCAAAGAACTGGCTCCCTTAAAAGGATGTTGAATTGAATGTTCCACTCGATCGCGAAAAAGAGGAGATCGTTGAGCTTCCCAAAAACTTTTGCTATTATGAGAAGTTCATTTTATTCCGAGCTAACGACCAACTCCTTACAGCCCTTCCCCTTCTCAACCCCTCTCTCCCCTCACCATCAATACGAAAAACCTCCTTCGCCCGAACGTCTTTTATAAGAGCGACCTCCTCGAACACAGCTTAGTTTTCATAATCGAAGTTTTCAAAACTGAGAAAAAAGTTGGAGGAGAGAAAAAAAAAAAAAATTGTAAATAACTGAGAGGTTGCAATGTTGCCGCTTATTTATTTTTCGAGAAGGTTTTGCCCTGTTGAGGGTGAAGTTAGGGTCCTTATCGGTTTTGATGGAAATATTGGATTAGATAATATTGGAAGGTCTGCATTATAATTACATTTTTATTACCACTTAGGTAGACGTGGTGTGGATGCTAAACAGTTTTGCCAATTTGCTAATTAATTTTACGAGTATATCTGCGACGGAATTAGGTGATTATTTAAACATTTCATGAATTTTAATTTACTGACTGTCAATCCCGGGAGTTGTCGTTTTGGTGCATGAGCTTTTAAGACCTTGTTGATGAAATACGTCGAGTACCGGCATAAAAAATTCTGGATGATAACAGACCACAGTGACCTAAATTAGCGCAGTTAGAAGAAAACTCTTGATCAGCCACAATAAAATCTAATCTTGGAATGCCAAATTAAAATTCCAAAACTCCTGGACTTGAATAACGGGTTCACTAAAGGGAACTAAAAGCCCTTTATGATTATTAGAGTTCTGGGACAAAGTAATAGCTTAAACTGGCGACCAAGTTAGAGGGCGCGGACCCCAATTTAAAAACCACAGCAAAGCGGAAAGCTAGAGATTTAGATCTTTAAACGGTCTGCACAGGGTTTTTCTATTCAAGCGGCTAACTCGATCGTCTAAGGGAAAAACAAAATACCAAAAGAGAAGTTTGTATAGGGGAGTTGCCACGTGAGATAAAATCGATCGATCGGTGGGACCGTTGACCGAAGAAGGGGAGACGGGTCCAACACTCCACCCTATTTTTTGGATTGGACTTGAAGTAGTTGAGTGGAGGATCCGCCTCCGGGAACAGGGGAGTGTGGAAATGGGCTGAGAACTGCCGAAAAACACGGAAAAATCCAAAAAAGACTCTGGGAAACGATCGCTTCTCACGCCCACACGCCAAGGCCCACAGCCGTTGCGAGTCGATTCAATTATTTATAAAACCTCACTTAGTTTTCAGACTGGCGTCTACGAGCGGGTGGAGACGGACTCCCAGACGCTTCGAACGAACAATACTTTTTGTCGGTAGGGCGACAATAAATATAGCGTTTCCAAGTCGAATTGGACGAACTAAATCACTCAATACGAATGATATGGGAGAGAGGCTATGGGGGAGATCTCATTGATACAATATGGAATAGGGTTCTTAGAAAAAACGCTGCAAAGTCCTTGTCACATGGGTTTATTATTCTACTGATGGACAGACCTACAGTAATGTTGGATGTTCATTTATTGTTTCTTTCACATGAAATAATTCGAATAGCTATTTCTGATGGTTTCCACCAACATTGGCCTCTAAAACACGAATTATGTAGGGGAGGTGGGGGTAAGAGTCCGCATGGGGTAAGAGTCCGCACTGAGCTTTTGAAAAAACCCGCAATGTGTTTCCCCTCTTTGAGGGCTGTGTTGTACTCTGTCCCAACCTACTCAGTCACACATGGAACCTCGTCTGAACAGGTGGCCTCTTTGTCTGTCAAAATGAGGTAAGTCAGTTTTTTCCATTACCGATCTAATATTTCCATCTGTTTGATTCAGGCTCTCGTACCTATTTTATCTTTTGTATGCATGCGATTGGTTTTATGTCGGTTGAGTTCAAGTTGACAAAGTATCCAAGAGAGAACGTTTCCCAGAACTTGTTTAGTTTTGATGCAGGGGACAATGGCGGAACAGCTGCCAAATGGGGTAAAAGTCCGCACTCACTGTGGGGAAAGAGTCCGCAATAGTAAAAGTGCGGACTTTTGCCCCACGCCTGGACAGTAAACAATCCTGGTCAAGTATTGAGCATCTACGACGTATCAGGGCTTGTCAACATAGCTTTCCAGAAAGCTGCAACTGTGGAAAATGCAGTGAACGGGTTTCGAGCAACTGGAATATTCCCTTTTGACCAGAAAATCTTCAGTGACGCTGACTTCCTTCCCTCGGACGTAACTGACCAAGATCCTCGAGATCTGACAGAACCAGATGATCCGGAAGAACATAAATTTATAGTTCTTCCTTCAAACAATGGGAATGACATTGACCAACCTGAGGGACCAGCGAAGGAGAACGACGAAGAAATACAAACAGACCCGGATGATCCCAATGATCAGCAACTTGTAGTTGGCCTTCCTTCCACTGTCACTCCTGGAGATGGAAATGGTGGTACTGAGGGTCCAGCACAGAAGAATTCAACACCCTCGAGCTCGAGACAACAAGATGATCTTCCCACTGATCAATTTCAATACCGATCCCCAGCTGAACTAGCCCCTTTGCCAAAAATCAAAATAAAGAGGAAACGCACTGGCAGAGGGCTCAAATCTGTACTATTGACGTCCACTCCAAACAAAGAGCGGATGATTAGCGAAGCACAACAAAAGGAGAAGGAAAGTGCAGCAAAACAGGCTAGAGTTGAAGAAAGAAAAAGGAAAGCAGTTAAAAGGAAGATAATTTTGGACGCCAGAGCGAAGGTGCGCGCTAAGAGACGTTAGCAGCTCTTCAGAATCTGACACTCAGCTGTCATTACACAACAGCAGCTCTGACCTGGACTGGGAGAGTCAATCTGAAGAGTCTGATGAGGACGCAGAGGCCCCAGGCCCGACGACAGCCCTCACGAAATCATATCAAGTTGGAGAATTCCTACTCGTGAAGGTCGACGGAAAAACTAAAAACTCATTTAGGCTATACGTCGCAAAAATCGTACACGCGTACAAGAAAGGTGTTCAAGGCCTGTTTTTCAGGCGAGTTCCGAACACCTACAGGTTTTCAGAAACAACAGAGGATGCCTAGGTTGACAACCAAGACATTTTCATGAGGCTTTCAAGCCCAGTTCACACTAACTCGTCAAGGTTTGCAAACATGATATCATTTTCCGAAGATTTTTCTGGCCTCAACATTTACTAACTGATTTTTTGACGTGAATAGTTATAGTTTGTGAATAGTTTCAAGTTCCTTTTCTTATGAAACATAAGACAGTCCTCTAAAAAGACTGCAGAGTACAAACTCAAAAAAACCAGAAGTTAAGACATTTATTTTGTTTTCGTTACCGAATAAAGGTATTTTTTTGTTGTCTTAAGTTTTTTGTCATAATTGACCAGTCATTTAATCGTCCTTTTTGATTTTTTCATCCTAATTGTTGAATACTGTTCTGAAAGAAACTAAAATAGAGTTGCGGACTCTTGCCCCTTACAAATGGGGTAAGAGTCCGCATTAGAATTCTGGTGCGGACTTTTACCCCAACAGGTGGGGTAAAAGTCCGCAAAAACACATTTTCGAATTTTCGGCCTCAAGTCCTAAATAATGATTGGATCGAGCTGAAATTGGTAACAGGAATGCAGAAGATCCTTGTCTTCAGGAAACCTGAGCAATAGGGGGTTCAGGGTCAGCAACATCTCATATTTTAGCTAAAAACCAGAAAGTGCGGACTTTTACCCCCACCTCCCCTACGCTCTTTTTTTTCCTTCTTTAAATTTCTCTTTGATCATTGGTAGTGCCATTTAATCGTCTTGATCCACTTGTTGATACTACTTCCAGTGTTATTATACAAATTTATGGTGATTTCAGACGATTTCCCAGGATTTTGACTCATAAAAAATCAATTTTGGGAGCTGAACATTTGGTAGAACCTCAATTTTCCACTCTGGTCAAAATCGACTTCATGTTCGGTCTTCTCGTCCCAAAAACATGGAAAACGATACCTCAACAGCTCATGTTACTAACATGTTGCTAAAACCCAAAAAGTACCTATTTTTACACACATTTTCACTCATAACACCCCTGGGTATATTCCGATCGGGCTGAAAGGTTTCGGGACACAACTAGGGCCCAAAACGAATTTTTTAGACCGAAAATGAAGCCGGTACACGTGATAGGGCGTGCGGCGGACGGACATTACATTTTTGGAATCCACGCACCTTGAAACGGAAAAGAAAAAAGTTTGAGGGGGTGTTATAAAAATTTTTTGCTGAGCGAATACATAGGTGTATTATTCACAGAATAATAAACCAAAAGAGTAGGGAAGGAGTTTCAAACCTAGTTAGGAAAGCTACGACTGAGGAAAAGATTTGGATCAGTATACCGTATTACGGAAAAATTGGTAAAATATTAACTTCTAAAGTGTTCAAAGTAGGATATAAAACTAAAAATAATCTCAGATCTTCATTAAGTTCAGTGCAAGATAAAAGTGGCGTTTATAAATTAAAGTGTTCTTGTGTACTTGACTTGACTATTGTGGTCAGGCCGGTAGGAAGTTTAGAGAAAGAACAAAGGAACATGAAAACGATTTCAGGGATAATAAGGGTGATTCGGCCTTTGCACGTCACTTGAATGAATCCAGTCATAGCTTCAATTTTGATCTTACAGACAGACAGTTTGTTGAATATCTTCATTTCTGCCCAAAAGGGAGCATGTTGGATGTACTTGAAAATTAAGAGTGATAAGTGGGGTAAATCTTTGAATGATGTAATTCCTCTAAGTTTTTCTCCATTATTGCGTTCATTTCTGTAACAGCTTGGTTTCTCCCCTTCCCCCCTTCACTTCTCTTTACCTTCCTTTCACTTTCGGCATTCTCTTCCTGGGCCAATCAGAATCGACCACCTTCCTTTGTTCCCTTCACCATTATTCTTCACAACCAATCCCAATCGACCACATTTCACTTTTTGACTATTTATAAGGTCACCTCTCCAATGTGCCATCAGTTATTGTTTGTTACTGACAATGGTTTGACCACCAAAACCGGTATAACTTATCACAGTGTTTTTTTCGCTTTTTTTCTTGTATTAGTTTTCTAAATAGAATATTTTGTCAGTAACTCCGTTTTTCGTCGAATTGGGCATTTTCCAAACCAAATTGGATATTTCACCAATATAAGAATAACTGCATTGAGAGAACGATTATTATTGAACAGATATTAGATAGAAATCTTTCACATAAAATGCGGAAAATTTACATAAAGACTTTTACATAAATCCTATTATATAAAACGCGAAGGATGTATGGGTGTGTCTGTGTAAATCAGGGCCAGACGGCTCATCGGATATTGATGGTTTTTTTTCAACTCTCTCATGAAACCCCTGCGGGTGCAATAGGCACAATTAAAAATGTGTAGGTTTTGGACTGCTGTTGGTAGGATTCTTGAGGTTTGGACTGCTGCTTCTAATGTTTCCTCCTTCGATACGGTTGCCAGGGCAAACCATGTGTTGGCTTTTGGATAAATATCCGACACTGATTCTCTCATGTTGCTGCATATCCTGTGTGTTATTCAGGACCACACAGCTCATCGGTTATAGATGAGGTTTCTTCAACTTGCTTATGAAAAAACGGAGGATGAAATAAACTGTTAAAAATATGTAGCTTTTGACTGCTTAAAACTAACACAGGTGACGCTGCATGGACTACAATGTGCTTTCTGACTAGTACTCATATAATTACCTATGCAAAAGGCCACCCTGGTGACCGAGCACCACTCACCGGATTTTGATACATCAGAGATCCAACCAGTTCCCCATTTATTATTCTCTAAATTCCAGCTTGCTTCGTCAATTTCACTGCGTATTTTATTGAGGACCCAGAGGGTACAAGGATTTACGTTTATTAATATTATATATTTCTTCTTAATTGTCAAACAACGCGACACTGAGTTGACTTTTGTACTGCTAACCGGATACAGAACTTTCCTACACAGCATTGGTAGCAAGCGAGTCAGCCAAAAAAAGTTTCTCGCGTGAAATAACGAAGTTAGTGTCGACGGCTGTCAATAGCCTGGTATAAATATATATCGAAGTTTTGGGGACACAACAAACTCGATTGCTGTAGCGTTGCTTAACTAAAAGTTCTATTTTTAGCATTTTTAGTTCCAATTTGCAATCTGCTCCGATGCGCTCTCAATTTGTTGGAAACATTTCCGCTGATTATTTATTTGTTTATGCTTGTGTACCAAAATTTGACACGTGTGCTGTTTTTGTTTGCAGGAATGGCTGAAAGGATAGACTACGTTCCCGGGTCAGGACGTGAAGATTTGTTCCCGGCTGCTCAGCTGAAGCTGTGTGACATGCCCTGCACTGTGCACGCCGTCCAAGCCAAGCTGTCCCTGGCCACCAAACACATTGATAAGGGATGCGACCGGGATACCTACTCTGTTTCTAGCCAAAGGAAAATATGCGGTACGACCCTAGGAGTAAGGGTGTCTAAGAACGGCCTCCTTGGGTAATAGGGATGAGCTTTTAGGTTAAGGTCATCTAGTCAGGGTCCATATACTTACTCATAGTAGGTAGTTAGGCATTGTAGGTGGAATTTAAGGCTGGGATGCATATTATGTATATATTATACAAATATATAATATAGTAGTATTCTGTATTCAATGCCAGATCTTTAACTTCTTATTTTTATTTTATTTATTTTATTTTTATTGACTGACACGGGCAAAGCCCAAATTACTAGGTAGAAAAAAGAGAAGAAGATAACATAATTTATACTAAACTTTGGTAGTACCTACTTGATAAGAAAAAAACAGAAACTGAATGAAACGAATGGTGAGAAAAAACTAGCTAAATGGAAGAGACAAACTTAAAATAATTGCTACACAACATGGATATTGAAGGTAACTTATTAAAGACTACACGCATGCCTTGATCCGATTTGCAGACCAGCTGAAAAGATCCAGCTCTGGATTTAGATTCAGAAGGGAGTTAACCAGGCGGGGGAGGCGGGAAAGTGGGCTGTGATATAGATAGTTTGTCGGGTTGAAGGGAACGTGGAAGAGGGGTGATAAGCGAGTGATGTGCTGCGGTGCTGAAAAGCCTACCATTGAGAGAAGGGAGGGACAGTCAAATCCACCTTTAACGAGCTTGACAAAAAAAGAAACATCGGCACTCTCCTACGACGCTCAAGTGAATGCAGGTTGCAGACCCCACGAATGGCTTCGTAATTCACCACGTCCAACCTTACATGAAGCTTAAACGCCACATACCTGAGAAACTTATTTTGTACTCTCTCAAGTTGGGCCACATGGGTCATGTAATGAGGAGACCACACCACTGACGCGTACTCGAGAACCGAGAGAACCAATGCTTAGAACTTCTGGTTAGAAATGTGGATATGCAGGCTGCACTGGCTGTGCTTTCCAGTATAACTCAACCTCTTCCTTGCCTGGAATTTGAGAGATGAAGAAGAACTTCCGTTACTGATGAAACCAAGAATAGTTCCGTGGAGACACCATACTATAGAAACCTAAAGGGCACCTAGCGCGGTCAATAATACTGTCAGTTAAAATACTGGCAGTATTTTGTTACCATTTCCTTCTTTACGAAATCATCAAGACGGATGTAGAGTATTATGAAAATTGTTTCCGCACGAGTGACAGTTCATAACACAAAAAATGATTGTCGATGCTAAAACCGTTCCTGGAAAGGCAACTAATATGAGAAATTAACGCCTATAGTACAGGGTGGCAAAAATTTAATGGACCATCACTTTATTTCTCTCAAATTACTTATGGGGTAAAAAAATTTTTCCCGTATAATTCGAATATTACACTTTTGCGCAAGTGCGCATGCGCAAAACGTGTGCAGTGCGCAGAAATGTGGTTTTATGTTGTAGGAACCCCCATTTTTTATTACGCATTAGGATTCTACGTGAAATTTCACAACAAATTTTATCGTCCTAAACGCCTTTTTTTATGCGTAGAAATGTGCGTATACAAGCGCAAACACGAAAATTGAGATTTTGCGACTGTATTCAACTGCCACTTCGGACACATGCGTTTCAGGTGTTTTTTAACGCTGAATTGCGTGGTTTTGTTCGTTTTTTAGTTTCGACTCAATTCGTTGGGGTTTATTGCAGAAAACAGGCATTTCCGGAGGAAAATCGGTGTATTGGTGAAAGAATAAATTTCAATTAGAAAATATAAAATAATTTTTGTTGAACTTTATTTTAAAGTAAGGCAGAGGGAAATTTGGTTTTCATTTGATGACTGAGAACAATGAACTATGTTTTGCTATTTATTATTATTTACGTCTTGTCATAAATGAGATACATTTTAGACTGGACAACCAGCCTCAACTTGTTCGAAAGGAGCAAAAACGAACCTGAATCTGAAGAAATGAACAGCTGAGATTGCAGTCTTCCTATCATTTTCTTCAAAATCTATTTTTTTGTATTTTATAGTCGGAAATTTATTTTTTCACCAATACACCGGTTTCCCCCCGAAAATGCCTGTTATCCCCATCGAATTGAGTGGAAACCAAAAACAAACAACACCATGTGATTCAGCTATAAAAAATACCTGAAAATCATTTGTCGGGAGTGGCAGTTGAGTACTTCAGCAAAATCTCATTTTCGCGCTTGCGCTCGTTTTTACGCATCAAAAAAGGCGTTTAGGGACATTTGTTGTAATATTTCACTTAGAATCCTTTAAAAAAAAAAAAAAAATTTTTGCGCTTTGCGCACGTTCATCACCCCGTATCCGTATATCAACAAGCCATAAACTCGCTGGATGCTGACGTGGTGACATGCAAGACACGATACGATCATTAATACTATCAATATCCCCTCCTATTGAAGGCGTTCCCTACCAAATACTGATGAACTGATATAAAAATATCCGATATTCTCCAATATCGTCTTCTTTCCGTCAGTGTTGATCTTACACGATCAGTAATACTGTCAGTATTTCAGCATGACACTCAGTAATACTGTCATTGTTACTGACCGTGTAAGGTGCCCTTGAGAAACACTTTAGGCGGTCTGCGCAAGCTATGGAAGAAGAAAAGTTTTATTTAAAAAAAAAAGTTTCATTTAAAAAAAATTGTACTATCACACTTCTAAATCTCTTAAATCATTTTACACTTCTTATTATTTACAAAAGCTTGTAATAGAGCATTTTGCAAACAACTACTCGGAGTTCGCCAAGTCGCAAGTTAAACAAAGTATGGCTAGAATTAATGCCAGAGTAAGTCCTGGGTAGGTACTTGACCGAAGATACTTTGTTAGCAGAACACCAATAATTAATGCGTGGTTAATTAAAGTTGAACGGCTCTAACAAGAATTTCCTGTAGCCCCACGCCAGAGAGCTGTCTATCCACCCCCTCCCATTCGTCAATACAGTTCAGAGCGTCCAAAACGCCTTGCCTGTCGAGGCCATAGAGTTTGGTAGGGAGCAGTGCGTAATAGGAGGCTGGTGTATCAAGAGAACATAGGGCCATTTGGTTGGCTTTTTCAACAGGTTACGTACACAAACAGAGCTATAATCGTACTGCATAGTCGTACTGTTAGGTAAGGTAGGGAGCGCACTGACATCATTGGTTTCCTACTGAGTCGTATGTTTGTATAAGTCCGTTGAGGGTCTCATCAATTTTGGGCAGTTGTAGACTGATTTATAGGCCACTCGTTCGCTAACATTTCCTATAATAATTATGCTATATGTGATATGCAGTTCATTGAGGTAGGTACCGATCATGGTACATGCACCCAAAATCCATTGCTGAAGTTAGTGAACGTTATGTAAAATTTATCTTGTCCGTACAGGTGCTAGTTCGGAGAGCGTGGAGCTGCTGACTCCAGCCGCCCAGGGCAGAGGCGTGTCCACTGACGATGGCCACGAGGCTGACCAGATATTCGAGTTCGACGGAATCAGCTCTGCCATCTCAGTCCCTCAGACGATGCTGGACCACGGGCTGGCCTCCACTTTCACAATGTCCGTATGGCTGAAACACAAGCACCACACCGAGCTTGACAAGCACGCGAAAGAACACATCATCTGCTCTGCTGACGACCACAGTAAGTAGACTTTTCATCAGTCCCCTCCTCCAACTGAATTTTTCATTTCAACCCCATGCGATTTATCTGTAGTAATAGAAGGCATACTAAATGTTGGGGTTGTTCGTTGTGCGTTATATTGTGGTGGCCTTTTATCCAAACGAATTGTGTACTGCGACGTTCTTAAGCCTCAAGTCCATCAGGTGAGGTAGAATTTCGGCTATTATTTTGTTAGATGCACGTTTTGTATTGACAGATGCCGGGGTTTTCAGTGCACTTTGTGGGTCAGAACAGATAATTATTCTGCTTGCTGGGGCATTAACTACGTCGCTCAAATTACAGTACCTATCCATTCATTAATGCACTTTATTTACAAACGAATATGGAACAGCGTTTGAATGAGAAAAAACAAAAATGCAGATTCTATCGATCCATCCACCCATACCCTCCCATCAAATCATGGTTCTCAGTTGTCCACTGCGACAAGCACGTCTGTGCGGTCATATGCAGATTGAGAGCAAATGTTGGCGTTTGCGACAAATACTTTGGCAAACAAGAAAATCCTCACTGCAGCCATTATGGTGATCCGAACTGAGACCTAAAGCATCTAATAATGGACTGTTCTATTTACGATATGCGAAGAGATGATCTGTTCCGGGAACTCACCAAACTTGTGATAAACCCATTTCGTGATGACCAATTATTATTTTTGCAAAATTTGAAGTGATCTAATTTCAAGTATTTAACTGATTGCGACGTAACATCTAATCCTTGATTATGACATTACATTTAAATTAGGTACTGTAAATATTTGACCATAATTATGTTATATTAACATTTAATTACTGTATTTTTTTTGTATATATGTTATTCTACCGTGGCTGACTAGCACGTTCTAATGCCAAATAAAGGGGAAAAAATAAGGTGTAGGGCCCTAAATATTGTAGGTATGAACAATTCACTCTGACACAGCTCTGGTACCCGTGAATATTGTTAGGTACTTGAAAATCGCCTACAAAAATCGAGTACCTAGAACAGCAGAGTAGAGGTGGAGTAGTAGATAGTCAAATTTTGACTCATATTCAAGTGAATATTATAATCAGTTTATCAAGCTGATCTAGCTTGATTGTCTTGATACCTACGAATGATTAGTCTAGTTATCTAAGATTATCAGTGAAATGTTATGAATTCAATGGCTCACTATCCGTTTCTGAATTGGAATATTCTGACTTCGAGTTCAACCGAACACGACATAATATACAGAGGCTAAACTCAGTCTTTTAGACATCAGTCTAACTGCAGTTTGAAAACCACTTGTTGAACTAGTTCGTTGGGTTGTTTATTTCGTACGCTTTTTTCACAATTATAGGCATTCCGAGTGTTGAAACAGTCTTTTTATAGTTTATCGTGATAGCTGAAACCGTTCTTATTTTGATAAATTTTGATTTCTTCCGAACTGAAGGAAGAGCATCCAAACTTTTTAAATAAATCTTCCCGATTTCTCTTCTATATTTTGGTGCCTACATTGTATGGTTGTGTGGTTTTATGGTTATTTCATGTAATTTATTATGTGATTTCAGAAATGAACAGGCATCACTACGCCTGGTTCGTGAGGAACTGTCGCCTCATTCTCCTCCTCCGTCGCGACTTCTCTGACGGCGATCTGAACATTTTCCGTCCGGCCGAATGGAGATGGAAACTGCCTCAGGTGCGTTATCTCATGATACATGAACAAAGTTTTTAGGAAGAACATCAGTACATGTTTTTTGGAACTCAGTCCCCTAGTCTGGCGTAACTTTATCCGAAGTACCTATTTATTGTTTTTTGTTGGTTTAAGGTACTAAAATTCAATAAAATATTGTATCAATACTCCAGTCAAGGTGCTGGGGGATGTTTCTAAACGAGTTAACCTGCCAACTCCCAAATGCTGTATTTCAGTTAGGTACTGCAGGAGTACCACTCTGAATGCAGTGAATTTGGGCTGAACCTCTGGTTCCTGCACCATTCGAAGGTTCCTTACCATCAATACTATTATATTGCCATTCTCACAGTCACTGAATGGAAATGAGGGGATTGGATTTCTTTGGAGCCGTGTAATACATGGGAGACCTACACACGTACTCTTATCATGTCATTGAGAACGATAATTATTCGTGTCTGATGGGCGTGAAAGAAGCTCTACGCCCTCCACTTTATGATATATCTGGGGACCTGAGCTTCTCTCTCTCTTTGTCTCGGAGGACGTCACCAGTGCTGTCTAGCTGGAGTGTGAAACCC
Organism: Leptopterna dolabrata; assembly: GCA_954871275.1. Classification (NCBI taxonomy): domain Eukaryota; kingdom Metazoa; phylum Arthropoda; class Insecta; order Hemiptera; family Miridae; genus Leptopterna; species Leptopterna dolabrata. The sequence goes on from OX940976.1 coordinate 22,421,416, forward strand.
AGGCGCCAAGCCTCAACCAGGAATAACAGGATGGCTCTTGTACTCCCTACTGCTATAATTTTCTTGTGTTCCGTGATTGCAGATTATTCTTCAGTTTTTTGAACTTCGATGTTCCCAGTTAGAAAGTAGGTGAAACACTGTGGTCCGACAGCCTTTCTAAAGGGGCCAGTCAGACTGCCCCCAATGGTATGGGGCCTTAGGATCAGGCAGAGTGGGAAAAATTTGCGAATAAATGGCTTTTGAATGCTCGAGATTTGGTCATCTATCTTGATTCTGCTTATTTGGTGGGCATATTCGATTTTGGTCTGGGCTATTTTATTATTACGTTATTGAGGGATTCTTCCTACAGTTACCTGTTTGAGAAAGTCTTAAACTCATCTCAGTTTGTGTAGAAATAGTGCGTTTCTAGTCAGGAGCCAGTGTTACCCTCCAAAATATCAGAAACCAAATATCCAGGACTGAAGAAAAAAGTGTCTGCAGTATGATTCACCATTGGTATTGCTTGTGAATCGTATGGTGTTCTTCTTCCCTGGGTACAACAGTCCTTTGAAGGCCCTGGGCCTCCTCATCCGCCACCACTACCCCTGCTCATTGCAGCTAACTGCAATCTCGTGGATCCCCAGGTCTGCCTCCGCTTCATTAACTTATCTTTTACATGGTCTGCCTTTTCTTCCACTGCTACCTGGGTATCCGTAAAGAAGCCTACGTGGGACTCTACCGAGATCCATTCTCTCCACGTATCCAATTATTTGTAATGGTGGTATGTTTTCCAGGGTTGTTGGCCACGTGTCCAGCTCCGAACCTGGAGGACCTGGTATTTTTTTTTTTATCGGTTCTACAATCCCCTAGTTCAGCTGCCATGAGCTAAAGAGCCCAGACCTGCACCTGCAGTGTCAAAGCTGCTTTTGATAGATTTTTCCAGACGCCTTTGATTGTTCGGTGATGAGCCATTCTGGTGGGTATATCCTCTCAGCCTCATTCGGATAGTGGTTAGAGCCGCTGCTGTACATCGTGGACACAATTTAACATCATACCAAGGAAGTTAGAATAATAAAAATTGGGGCAAATGACTAAATATCTTGTTTGGCAAACAAAAGGTTGTACCTATCTTAACTAATATAAGTGCTATAGTTTACCCTCCTAGTATTAACTAATACTGCAAACTGGAATGGGTATATTAAAGAAGTTTTAAAATAGAGCACGTGTCACTTTTCGGTAATCCTTTTATTCGATGATACTGTTATCATTGAGTCTCCCTTATTCTCCTTCGGGTTTACATTATGCTGTCTGGGTTCGATCCACAACATATCTCCCCCCTTAAAAAAAAGTAATACATCTTGACAAAAAAAATAAATCAGATCTGTTAATCTATGAAAAATCGAGATCAAAATGAGATCTTAAGTCACTTTACTCGCAGAGACGCTTAGGCAGGTGTCTACTCTGCAAGGGTCTTCGAGGAGTCTGGTCTGTAGGTGGTGAGGTATCGGAGATGTCGGCAGACTGTCGATCGTCAGCTGAATTGTTGGATGTGTTCTCAGATGGTGGTGTGAAACCATGAAAGGCTGGGGAAGCAGGACCTTCGCTAAGTGTCGGCGGAGGATCCCCTGCTATCACTGAGGTTGGCGATTTTGGCCAAAGTTGGTCTATGTGTCGCTTCCACAGCTGCTGCTCCTGCGTTTTTATGAGGTAGCTTTGGCCACCCAATTGGTCAACTACCGCCGCTTTCACCCACAGTGGGTCATCTTTTTTGTAGGAACGGGCCCATACTTCAGAATTTTTATTCAGTTGAATATTGCGTTTTCCACCTTGCTTCATAATGGCCACTTGGCGGCCTAAGGTGATGTCCTCGTCTGTGGGGATCATTTGGTTGAAAATAATATTGGGTTTCTTCTTCAACATCATTCCCGCTGGTGTCTCTTTGGTGCCGTCATGTTCCGTGTTACGATATTGAAATAAATAACGGTTTACTGCCGCTGCCAGTGACTTAACTTTCCTTTCGGCTTGGGCTTTTAAAATGCATCGTTTTATAATCTTCACTGCCGATTCAGCTTGACCATTGCTGGCCGGATGGAATGGAGGTCCTTTCAAATGCATGATCCCTAAGCCGTCCAAAAACGTTGAAAATTCATGCCCTGAAAAACATTGGGCCCCATCTGTAGTCACCGCACGTGGAAGTCCGAAGCGTGCAAAAGTCTCTTCCAGTTTCTCGACCGCTACTTATGCTGTCGCTGATGAGACGAAAAAATTCTCAATCCATCGAGACGTTGGATCCATGATGACAAAACAGTATATCTTCTTGTTTATCGGTCCTAGGAAGTCTACGTGGATGCGGGTCCCAAGGCTTTGGGGGGCATGGCCAGGGTTGGAGAACTGAGCGAGGTGGATTTGGTTTGAATTTTCCACAAGTGCCACAATTGCTTGCTAGGTTCTGAATGTCTTTGTCCAGTGCCGGCCACCAGAAGAATGATCTGGCGAGACATTTCATTTTGGTCGCACCAAAATGATTTTTATGTAATTCCTCCAGTACGCTAGCTCTCAATTTCTGTGGTACGATTACGCGGTAACCCCACATTAGGCAACCTTTTTCCACAGTCAGTTCATTTGCTCGTAGGCTGTATGGGGCAAATTTTGTGTCATCAGGAATTTTTATACCCTTCTCTATACAGTGTACCACTCTTGATAGTTCCACGTCAGTCCTGGTGTCCTTTTTTATGGTTTTCCAATTCACCCGAAAGGGTGAAGTCTCGTGAATATAATTGATGTAATTTACATCCTCAAAAGGATCAGATACTGTCGGCTGGTTTTGTGGGATTCTTGACAAGAAGTCCGCACAGTTGTCATGGGTTCTGACGCACTTCAAGGTGAAGTCATAATTCGAAATCAGATAAGCCCATCGTTGTATCCGATTTGCAGCGTAAATTGGAAGGCCCTTTTTTGATGAGAAGATATAAATGAGTGGACGGTGGTCCGTCACTAATTCAAACTTCCTTCCAAACAGGAAGTCTTTAAATCGGGTCACTCCATAGATTAATGCATAGGCTTCTCGTTCGATGGCCGGGTACTTCCGCTGAGCGTCATTTAAAATCTGAGATGCATACGCGATGGGTTTGGTGTTACCATTGGGGAACACGTGAGCTAAAATAGCCCCTACCGCTTTTGACGACGCGTCAACTATTAGTTGCAACGGTAACTCCGGCTGGAAATGCGTCAGTACAGGTTTTGATATAAGAATTTTCTTGATTTTTCGGAATGCACTTTCACATCTTGATGTCCAATTCCAATGAACTCCTTTCTTGAGGAGGTTATAGAGCGGTTCCAAAAGATTTGCTGCTTGTGGGACGAATTTTATATAAAATGTAACTAACCCTAAAAAAGATTTCAGAGTAGTTACATCGGTTGGGTGTGGGGCTTCTTTGATTACTCTGAGGTGTTCGTCCGTTGGGTGTAATCCATCTTTATCGATCTTGTGGCCCAAATAAGTTATTGACGGTTGCCCAAAGACACATTTGTCGGCTCTGGCTCTGAGGTTCACTGACTGTAGGACTGACAAAACTTTTCTAAGTCTTTCGTTGTGTTCCTCGCGAGTTTTTCCAGAAATATATATGTCATCTAATAGACATCCGACACCTTTCATTCCCCGTATTAAATTGTTCATTACATGCTGAAATAATGCTGGTGCTGCAGCGATTCCAAAGCACAGCCTTTTATAACGGAATAAGCCTAGGTGGGTTGTGATTGTCGTGAGCTCGCGAGATTTTTTTATCAAGTTCCAATTGTTGATAGGCGTCTCGGAGGTCAACTTTACTGAAAACAGTCGCTCCGCCAAAATTTGCACAGAGGTGATCCACTCTTGGTAACGAATCCCCGCTATGTTCCAACCATGGGTTGACCGTCAGCCGAAAATCACCACAGATTCTCACAGAGTTGTTTGGTTTGAGAACTGGAACAATCGGTGTTCCCCACTGGCTGTACTCCACGGGCTCGATGACGTTGGCCTTCAACAAACGTATGAGCTCCTCTTCCACCTTGTCCTTCAATGCTATTGGGAGAGTTCGTGCCTTGAAGAATACTGGTTTTGCTCCTTGTCTCAGCTGCAGAGTCACTTGGTGTTTTGAAAAAGTACCGCCATCTGCTCTGAATACGTCTGGGAATCCAGATAAAATGTTGTAGATGTCCGAGGGAGCAGGAGGAATTTCAGAATTTTGTAAATTCAAAAGTGGACTATTTTTATTATGTAATAAAAACAAACCAGTCCGACCCACCAAGGGTGGTCCTCCATTCTCAACAACAAAGAAATCCATGTTGCCAGAGTAATTCCTGTGTTCAACTGGAATTGTGATTCTCCCTTTTGGTTCGATCTGATGGCCAACGTAGTCATTGAACTTAATCATATGTTCATTCAAAGGAACTGAGGCCAAATTAGTCTTATAAAATTTATACGAAATTACATTATGGGCGCACCCAGTGTCTAATTCGAATAAGTGTATTTTATTGTTGATCAACTCAATTTTGATAGGGTCTGGGCTTTGACAGGAGTAGGTTTCGTCCAAGGTGTAGAAAAAAGAGTCACTCAGGAAAACATCGCTGGTAGAACTGTCCTCTGATTTTAAAAATTTATGATCAGACGAGTTTTTCTTTTCTGATTTATTTTTCTTGGAGGGGCAAATCGACGCCAAATGGCCATGAACTGAACATGCATGACACACTGCTGATTTATATCGACATTCCTTCGAGTCATGGTTTGTCCAACCACAATGTACACATTTATTTCTCTTAGATTTTCCAGATTCTTGTCTCTTACCGGATTTTTGTTGTTTTGCCTTCTTACCCTTAAGATAATTGATATCCGGCTCCGATTTGATCTGGACCTGTTCTGTAGAGACACGATGGCTTATTGCGGCTTCCTTGGCGGATGCAAGTCGCACAGCTTCCGTTAAAGTGAATGTCGACGACGCAGGGTCCTCCTCCAACAATCGATCTTGAATTCGGTCACTGGACATACCAGCCACAAAAATATCGCGCATAACTACGGCCAATTCACTGCCGAATGAACACCTAGACGCAACTTCACGCACTCTTGCCGAAAATTCCGTCACACTCTCCTCGTCCTTCTGTCGCAAAGAATAAAATTCTTTTCTGCTGGCGAAACTCCTACATACGGTTTCAAAATGCCTTGTCAGCAGGTCGGCCAGGGCGTCAAACGTTAATGAGTTGTCCTCGGGTTCTTTGGGCAAGCATAAACTATGCAACAATGAAAAAGTTTCATCGCCCAAAGATGCCAAAAGGTACGATTTCTTTACCGTTTCGTTCGTTGTCCCACAGGTGATGAATAAGTTCTTCATCCGTTTTAGGAACAGTTTCCACGACGTCCGGGCGGAGAGGTAGAGAGTTGGTGGCGGTAACGGATGGTCGGTCGGTAACGAACGTTCTGTCATGTTGTACCTACGTGGTGCTCGGTTTTCGTCGCCAATTGCTATAGTTTACCCTCCTAGTATTAACTAATACTGCAAACTGGAATGGGTATATTAAAGAAGTTTTAAAATAGAGCACGTGTCACTTTTCGGTAATCCTTTTATTCGATGATACTGTTATCATTGAGTCTCCCTTATTCTCCTTCGGGTTTACATTATGCTGTCTGGGTTCGATCCACAACAATAAGTATGGATGGTTCTGCCACATCCAACAACCTGAGTATCCCCACACAGTCGCTTAATGAGCCAGTCAATAAAAGTAGAAGGGGCAAGGACTTGGAACTGTCTTCCTGTGGCCATAATATAAGTTATGGTACAGGATTTTCGGGTGGGCATCCTCCTTCCAGAGTAGAACCTTCTTCCCTCACCCTTTTGCTTTCACTCTGCCTTTCTTTCTTTTCTTGCTCTCAAGCTATTCTTAATTTTATCTGTTTCCCTTTCTTTTTTCCTCTTATTTTTTCTTTCTTTTTTCTTCTCTCTATTTTTTTAATGGTCTTTGAAATTTTATCTTTCATCACAGTGTTTTTCTCTTGCCATTATTTTTTTCATTTGTTTCATAGTAGGTACTTAATTTCCATGTTTTATGTGCACGAGGTGGGCCTTAGTCCTAAAGAATTTTATTATTGTTGGGACCTCAGTGACTTCCCACAGCTCCTTGATGACCTTAACGGGCTTCTTAGCCATCTTCCAGGATGCGAAATTTTCGTGACCCACCAATTTTTCTATATTAGTCGAACTTGACTGGGCACACTTGTTCGTTATAGGCGAAACAAGGGATCCTAGAACAAAGGAACTTGGTGACGCGAGGAACTGACACTTTTAAAAACTGCTCACACTTATTCAATAGCGAAACTTCTAAACCGCCTTTCAACTTCTTAACCGCGAAACTGGGCCCATAACCTAAAGACGTTTTTTTATAAAAGCGAACTGGGAAGATACATTGGAAGGCTGTAATGCGAGGGAAGAGAACGAAGGATTAACTTTATTGGAAGGTCACAAGTAGAAGTAGCAGGTAGAGACAGAAAACAGCAAGGGGCCGTCCCACGCCAACCCGCATGACACCCCCAGCAACAAGTCCTAGTCAGAGCCAGTGAGGCTAATCGAATGTTCGTATTCGCGGTATGTAGACTCAATAGTTATTTAAAATTTTTTAAATATTTTTCTCAATTTTTTTTACAGGTGTGCGATGACGAGTGGCACCACTATGCTGTGTCAGTCAGGTTTCCAGAAGTTGAACTGTACGTAGACGGATCCCTCTTCAAATCTGAGAAGAAGAACCCGGAAGTTATTGATGACTGGCCACTCCACCCTACCAAGGGAATCAACACAACGCTGACTGTCGGCGCCTGCTGGCAAGGTTCGTGTTTCTGTCATGGTTTCTCAGCCTTTGAATTACTGGAAATAAACTCGAAATCTTCTATGAAATATGCGTGGGAAGATCAAGTTCATCACAAACGTTAGACTGGCTGGTTTGAAAAGTAGTTTTACATGTGTTTTTGTTGTACCTATAGGATCTGAGAAGAGGATGAAGCACCATCTCCACGGTTACCTCGCTGGCCTGTCTGTTCTTCTGAACAAAGTCGAGCGCCCGTCCGTTCTCGCCTGCCTCCACAAATGCAAGGAAAGCCTCGACGTTCCTCCCATGGAACTGCTCGAGCCTGGAATGGAACTTCTCACCAACAGCGGTAACGTACCTCCATAATAAAGGCACGACAGAAGGGAAACGGAACGTTCACTCAACGTTGTGTGGGCATAGAGCATGCTGAGTTAAGGCCTCTGATTCTTAGCGCCACCCCTCCTGGTTCACTTGAACTTGATAGCTCAATGCAAATTTACGTGAGCCCAAATCCTCGTCTTCCTATGAGAGACTGATGAGGTTGTTCAGGACATCATGAGTTTAACTCATTGGACCATAAGAATTTGTTCGGTAGTTTTTGTTGTATAGCTACTTGTTGTAGCTAATTTTGTTGTATATACGCTATATACGTACGACTGTCTAGTTTCATGCATCCTTATTCCTCCTGGGGTTCAAGTGCACACATCCGTTCCCAGGTAGTCGAGAATTTAGGCTCAATTTACTAGTGCCCAGTTGATTTGCTGTTACTACGTCTACGTGTCAGATTCTGTCCATCTCAAAAACGTGAACCTCCTGCCTAACATGGATATTCTACAGTACCCCCCATATACTTGTATAACCCAAACCCCGCCCATCACTTTTTGGAGATTTTTCAAGTTTTTCTGAATGTTACAACATTTCACTGGAAAAGTGATGAACATGGCACACAGGGGGCCCCAAAGAAATGATGGGGAGGGGGAGGAAGGGTTCATGATGAAGAACCCCAGCCGTTCGTTTATTAATTGAATTTATTAATGATTTTATTTTATTTCTTTAATTTTACCTAGGTTGGTAGTTAGCTACTTATTTTTTTTCGTCAAGGCGACCGGGAGGCGCACAGGAATTTCCCTATGCTCCCTGCAGCCAGCCCAACCCTGTCCCTAGCTATTTAAAATATACAGATCTGTACCTATCTGTATTGCTGAAAGCTAATTCTATCTGTTTCTACATTGATCAGAATCGCGAATTTTCGTTTTGATTTCCCATTTGAATACGATTGATATACATTTATTTCTCTCTGTCTGTCTGATTGTTTGTTTGCACTTCACGTTTCAAGTCAATCGTCCGAATTGGATGGACGTTTGAGGAATATGTTGAAGGCGAGTTGCGACCATCGGATTTTCACAAATCAGAAAAGGAAGTGGGCGTGCAACTGGCGGAAACTGCCATATTGTTGTTAAATGATTACCTATATAATTATGCTCTGTTTATAATGGAACTTGAGGAATGTGTCTTAACACTTACCTAGTGTTAATCGACAATCAGTTTCAATGAGATTGTGAATCATCGTTTTATAATAATTGAGACGGTTTCTAATTATGTTAACACAAATTTTATCCGACTGTACGTTGCAGCTTTGATTGTTTAAAAAGGTTTCAGCGAAACTGCGGTAGGATGTGATATATCTACCTCTTCTCATGCCATTTCCACTTGTTACAGATCTGACCGAGTTATCTATTGAAGGAGACAATAAAACTAATTTGGAAGTGCTCATCAAGAAAATTGGATACACCAACTCCCGCGAGTTTCCTACGCCTGGTCGTAGGAATTTGCACCTCACGACGACTATCATGTAGGTTCTCGCTCATCAGTATGGATTTTATGTTTTTTCATATTAACATTTCAAATCGCAGTTGAAGTTACTTTAGATAATCTACATAAAAGATGAACGCTGGAAGAGTGCTGAGAAACCAAAGAATGAATTAGTAGCTGGCTGGTAAACGCATTTTCGGCTTCCCTGTTATTGGCTTCACCAATAGACCATTTTCATTGAGAAAATCAAGAGGCGCATGCGTGAAGTGGGAGGTTCCAATCGATCAGGTTTACTTCCATGACCCACCTTCCTTGCGTTTGTTTACTTGCTATTTTGGGTTACGTGCTAAGTTTTAATCTGTTTTCTCGTTTTTTTCAAATAAAAAAGATTAAAAAATATGTCTCATTGCGTATATGGTGACTGCAATAGCGACTCGCGTGCCGGTAGGCCAGGTTTTGATAGATGTTTGAAGTTCTATCAGTTCCCGCAGCCTTGTTTACAACTGCGGGAAGCGTTTCTGTTGTGGTCAGAAGATGATGAAAAAAAGCACGTCAGGCAATTTATAAAATGACAACTTTTGGAGTACCTCTTGTGAATTATTGAAATGGTAGAGAACAAGTTCTGTAAAAGGACAAAGTCAATTTATGAAAATTTAGGATGATACCTTTTAGGTGGACTACTCTTCTACTGAACTTATCACTCTAAAAGGGTAGGGTAGTTAAAAAACTTTAAACTCACTTAATTCATAAAACCACAGCATGGCTATAAGAGCGAATTTTCGAAGAAATAACCACGTTCCTTAATCTTCAAAGTGCTCCAGTTTGAGAACGGAATGAGATATCGCAATTCTGATTTCACCATCGTGTTCAGCGTACAAAAACCTTTAAAATGAGGGGTCACTTGTTAGAAAATAACATTTTGGGGATTTTTGGGTAATTTTTGCGCACTTTAAATGCTCTAATTTGAGAACGGATCAAGATATCTAAAATCCGATTCCACCATCGTGTTCAGCGTGCAAAAACCTTTAAAATGAGGGGTCACTTGTTGGAAAATAACATTTTGGGGATTTTTGGGTAATTTTTGCGCACTTTAAATGCGCCAAAACCCTCCTTAGAGTAGGCCAATTTCGCCCATCTTCGAACTTAGCCTTTCGATTGCCAAGATAGATTTTTTGTGCAAATTTGAGCTGTTTATCTCAATTCTATCGAGAGTTATCGTCTGGAGTGACACATATATATATATATATATATACATATAAAAAAGTGTTAAATTTCAGGAATCGTTTTAGAATGGTCTGAAACGGATTTCTATGAAGAAAATTTCCAAAAATTTATATTATTTAAATTTCGAAGCCATTGCAATAGCTTCATTTTCTTTGAAAATTCGCTAAAATGACACCTTTCGGAGTACCTACCTCTTGTGGATGATTGAAATGGTAGAGAACAAGTTCTGTAAAAGGACAAAGTCAATATATAACACGCCTACGCCTACAAATTTTGAAGGTACCATAAAGGGTCTTGAGTTGAATGAAATAAGAAACTACCTACTTGAGTAGAAAATAAGTAGGTACACTCACCAGGGTGCTCATGCCAGGTTCATTATTGTACCTTGTGATAAATTAATTCCGTAATTAAATACCAGATATATGGAAAAATCAATTGACACGGCAGACCAATAAAATTCAAACATCCATTCAGCCTACCATGTTGAGACGAACCATTGTAGTTGACAAGTAGTCCCAAGTGTAAAAGTACGTTCCACTTCAACGAAGTATCTCCAGCTAGCGACTTCCGTAACTCGCCGTGTTAATATATTAACACATTGATTTTGAACATATTCTTGAAAAATGACTTACCTTCCTTCATACAACAACGAGGGTTTCCACGATGTCTTGTATCACCCATCAGACACGGAGCAAATGAAAAATAATTTTCCTTCATACAACAACACGAGGGTTTCCAGGAGATCTTGTACCACCTATCAGACTTGGAGCAATAATAATGAAAAATAGTTTTTAATGCCCTCTGCCGTATCTCCCGGTCAATGTTCAGAATCAATGATCAATCATAGATGAAGAACTTGAGATTGGATGTAACGGGATTTCTGTGTGTTACACTTCACTTCCAAAGACTAGAAAAAATAACGAATTTGTCATTGTTTCACCAAAGTAAATAATTGTGCTATTAATTGAATAATGGTAGTGAAGAATGTCCACTAGATAATAATGTTGACATGGGTTGAGGAAGTAAACCTGACACTGGAGGTTACGTGCGGGTTACCCGACCGTTGGCGCTCCAAGCGGTTGGAAATGGTCTATAGCTGGATACGTAGGCTGGATACGTAGGTACATGAAACTGTCAGATAAAATATTTTACCCAGAATACCAAATGAAGCACCAGTAAGTAGTTTGGAAACGTTTTATTCACTCTTATAATCTGCACGTATCACTGGAATTCACACAGATACCACCATTAACACCGGAATTCACAAAAAATTCCTCATTCATTCGTTCACTTTACTAGAATTTATAACACGGTAAATAAGGGAGGAGACGATAGACGGGACGGTAATTTGGGACTAAGTTGCTTACAAGTTAGGAGACTGGTTTACACTTGAAAAGAGAAAACTGAAGTCTTGTGAATATGTGGGAGAACACCTATTCCTAGCTACTAGGGATGGCAATCCTGGGATCTCAAACTCATGACAAGAGCAGCTGGATTACTTTTGCTCATAATTTATTGTCTTGTAAATTTGCCCTCGTCACCCAGATCAACAACCTATAGTCTTCGTCACCAACATGCGAGCTGAGCTATGGTAACCCGCTTTACATAGCATTAACAATATTGAGGGTGCGGCGCTCCAAGTTCCATCGCCAACTTCCCTTATACTCGTAATAAATTTGAATGAAATCAGACAAATCGTTTGAATAGTATTGGCGTTCGTAGGATTTAGCGTTTATGTGAGCATGCGCTTTGGCTACCATTAATCCGAATAAGATGAATTTGGCAGGAGACAATCCAGGGCCTAGTTAAATTCCTTCAGTTAGTCGGTTAGGTAATGCAGTTGCTGGTCTCTGCCCCTTGGAAGCCAAGCTAGCAATTTCGTGCCTGGGACTATGACTATTATGGTAGGTAATGCATATTAGAGCTTTCACTCTAAATTCATCCAAGGAAGTTCCTGTAGAACAATCACCTTTCACGGTCCATTATTAGATGAATAAACAACGAGCCAAAACTCTTATTTTTTTCAGCGCATTTTTTTACCTTTCTTCAAAAATTGTTTCATGATTTCAATGATATATTTTGATTGATCATTTTTAGCACACTTTTTAACCTGTTTTCCCGTAGACTACTCTTATTTCTTAATTCTAACTAACTTCGTTGAGCCAATGGCACTCAAATCGTACCTACCTACTTATAGCAATATTTTTGAACACTACACTCTATAATAGCACTCTTTATGGATGCATCCCATCTCCTATCTCCTGAATGTGGATAAAGAAAGTTGTGTGATGCCTCGCACCTGATTTTTATTTTTTATTTTTTATAACAGGTGTGAGCACGGAAGAACCGTGAAGGTTCCCAACGTTGAAAGCTACGTCATGGTTCTGCCTCCTCAGCAGCCAACTCTCATCATAAATGGCAGTGCCAACCTCGCCTCCGACTACCACGACTTCAGGAAAGGCGTCCACGTCTTTGCCGATGTCCACATATCTGTGTCGCCCCCAGCATCTGCCACGTCTGCCGTCAAAAGCGCCAAAGCCGAGCAGCCTACGTCCAGTGCGGCGTCGCAAGAAAGGAGGTTGGACTCGTGTGTTGTCACCGTCTACCCCTCTCTGAACCCAGACCACGAGACACTCACTGTTCCCACCACTCTGATGACTCAGTTCGGCATCATGGCCAAGCTAAGCAAAGATGGCGCCACCCTAACTGGCTCCAACATCATTTACAATTATGAGCAGGTTTGTAGTATAGTTGGTGTATATTGAAATGATGGTACGAACGTAGCAATGGAATCGCTCTTTTATTAACACAAAATCATAATAAAATCAGATGTAAACAATTCGCAATAGTATCCATACAAACCTATGGTTGTTTTTTGTCTATGCTATTATGGATGGAGATCCATACATGACACTCTCCCCACCCATTCAAAAGTATAAATTCAACGCTATAATTATAATTCAGAATATAAAATTCATGGGGAGAAGATTTTTCTGGGTTCCTGTTTTTACAGCGCCTTACAGGTGTCTCAGTGGCTATCAGTCCAGCTGGTCCTGGATGTGGTGTGGTGTGGATGTGGTCCTTTTGCATGGTACTTTCTCCGGTCCTTGGTGGTGGCACCTCATTATGGATGGGAGGTGATGATGGTTTGAAGTATGACCGAAGCTGGTCATTGTGCTGTTTGAAGTGTCTTAAACTGCAGTCAACCTCATGGTGAAGGTCTCCAAGTCTGGCTGTGATGACAAAAGGCGTCCATGATTCTGATTAGGATGTTCGCGTCATGACTTTTTGGCCTAGGAGAAACTGTCTGAACTTAGATTGGAAGCCAGCCTGTTGTTTTTTGATGATGCTCTTGCTAACATCAGGAGTGATTTGGTCAAGACGGCTCTTGATTATCCCTCCCAAGAACAGCAGGAAGGCTCGACCTGTGGTAGAGTGAGAAGCTTTATGGTAGTGCACAATAATTATGATAAGTAAAGAGTTGATTGTGTTTTTGATAGTAGTTGCATTGGATCCTGATGAGTTCAATGATCGCTTTATGGTTTGAACTCCTCTTTCATCTTGCCCAGCAGTTTATGGGTTTTCCATGAACAGGTCCCGCATAATCAAGGTGGATCCGATCCCATGGTCCATTTGGATGTATTCCCAATGATGTGACCTGAAGTTCCAAGTTTTCAGGCACTGAGGACTTGATTTGGCAATTTTCTCAATGTCTTTGTCAATTGCAGGCCAATAGATTAAGGACCGAGCTAGACCCATTAATTTCACAATACCTGTGTGAACATGCAGTTCTTCCAGGATTTCTGAGCTTAGCTTGGGAGGGATAACAGCCCTGTGCCAAGAAGTAAGCAACCAGCTGTGGCATATAATCACCTTATCCCATTATCACAGTGTCCCATCCTCGTCGCCACCGGATGTATATTGAAACGATGAGACGAACATTGCAATGGAATCATTATTTTATTAACACAAAATAGTAATACAATCAAATGTAAACAATGAATTGTCAAAACTAGTTTAGTATCCATACAAACCTGTGATTGTTGTTGCCTGTGCTATTATGGATGGAGATCCATACATGACAGTAAATTTATATGGAGTTTGATGTTCACAAAGAATGAACCCGTATAGTTTAAAAAAAGAAAAGAAAAAAAGGTGATATGAATTTCAAAATGTTTTTAGAATTAGTTACCACCTTTGAAAAGTGGATGGTATTATAAATCTGGTGATTATTATTGCCATTTTGAATTTCCAGGTTCTGAGGCAAATCGAATACAACAACAGGAAGCCCGCTTACTACTTGAACCGAGTTTTCAAACTGATCTGTTCGGAAATGAACGGACGATTCCTCAGTAACGAATACGTTCAGACAGTAAGTTTTTTTTCTGTATTATTTTAAGTGGGTACCTGTTTCAAATGTTGAACCATAATGAGCTTTTTTGTCGAATACCGTAATGAAACCTGACCTGATTACGCTGGTGCAATTTTCGGGGGTCATCGGACTTGAATCTTAATATTGTTAGTTTCTGTTGAATTCCCTGGTTACTGCATGCGAGTGTATCTCGTGATGTCCACTACATGAAAACGTCAGTTCCTTGGAGCGTTTGCAAGTGTTGTCAGGCAGACGTACTGATCTGTGAAGTTGGAAGAACGGACCTCTCCCCTAGTGGTGGTGTAGAAAAACTAACTGATGAGGGAAGGGGAGCCATCCCCTCCTTTCTGTTGTGCTTAGCCGCTGGTCAATCATTGAGGAGTGGACGTGGGTCGGAATTTGCTGCTTTCGACCTCAGAATCGGATTTAGCACCATTGAAACTGAATCCCAATTTTCAGCTTCGAAACCCGAATAGTTTGGCCGAATGGTTTGGCTCGGTTCCCACATGTGGGAGCTCGAGGACACTACATACCAGATAACCTCCCACGATTTTTCCTTCGACGTCGCGCGGTTTTTCCTCCCCCTTTTTCGCTTACTTCCAGCATATAACACGTACCTTTCTGGAAAGCGCTCGGTGAGGCCTTCAATTTGAAAGAAGAAAAAAAAAATTTGAGAAAATGGAGATAGCTGAAAGAAAGAAGGACTGAGCCCATTAATTGAATTATTTGGGTGAATGAGAAGGGACTTGATACAGCCACCTCCACGTGGCAAGTCCTGGTTACTGGTTCATGTTATGTACAGTATGTTAACTTGCTGAAAGCTGCAGTTAAATTTTTTTTCTAAATGCTATGACACAAAGTTCGCGCAATCCCCCCCCCCCCCCCTTCCCACCAGTGAATATTACTAGCGCCACCCCTGCCACAGGTATGAGATATTCATGTGCATTAGCGCTCACACATGCCATACTTTGGTAACTCCTGACAGCCGGCTCCACAAATGCGGTATTAGCCTAGCGCCATTTAAAAAAAATATATATTTTTTTTTAATTTGGCATTAGCATACAACCATGTATGTATCTCATCAAACATTTTTTTTTAAACTTAAATTTACACATTTTGATTAATTGTGACAAAATATTCATATAAAAGAAAATATATATCATTATTGTTCTGAGATAGTAGGTACTTCATATTTGAACGGTAGGGGAACAAAACCCGATAATTTATGAAACAGGGTGTCTCGTAGCGCCGATGTTCGGCAAACCCCAAGCTACTCGGCAAGGTATTCGCCATCCCTACACGCATGCGGGGTTCGCTAAGCATCATGATCGTCTCGGGAACGACGAATATCGTACGTACACTTGGCGATCACGTTTCATGGAGATGGCCTCACCTATAATGACGGATATCATTTTTTGTACCCAACCTAAAGTGTAACTCGTGTGAATTTCATCAAAATCGTTGGAGTCGTTTTGGGAGAAATGGCAAAAAGAAAACGAAAAATTGAAAATTGCTGGGATGAGTGGTTTTAGGGGCGAAGTTGGCATCAGATTATAATTTTTCCCCACATGAAGTGTAACTCATATGAATTTTAGCAAAATTGTTGAACTTAAGCCCCCCCCACCTCAAACCATGAATATCGCTGTTCTAAACAGAGGTAATTTGGGGAAATCCGGAGCCTCCCAGAGTATAATGACGGGGGTGGGAGGTATCGGACATCATTTTTTGTGTACCCACCTAAAGAGTAACTCATGTGAATTTTTGTGAATTTGCAAATAAAAATAAGCTATTGCGTTTGTTTGTTTTTACAAAAAGTGATCAAAAACCATAACTTCCGGTATAAAAATTTGATTTAGACGGTTTGATTTTGTTTTTTATTATTATTAAATTTTAACTGAAAGTGCCTATTATATATTCTGTGAAATATCCCTTTACTTGTAACAAAAGAACATTTTCAATTTGACCAATAATTAACAACGGCAGTAGGTACCTAACAGTTTCAGTTATAAATTGATTCAGTTCATGTCATCTCAAAGTACGAAAATACAAAAGCCGTGAAACTGAATGTATGGATGGGGCTAATGCTCGCTACTTGGCGAATATTCGTCTCCTTTGATGTGGGCAAAATACACTACACCTGACGGAGCACCTGAGCATCGCACGCTCGGAATTTGGTGAATAGCAAACATCTGTCCACACTACTGGATATTCGGCGAACAATTGCTCGGTGCTCGGCGACTACCGCATCTGTGGACGAAATGTCCACACATTTCGGATGTGCCACGAAATTCCCTCACACCTTAATCCTAATTTATTTCTCCTTCCGTGGGAAATTTACTTACCAATCTTTATCAAATATTTGAGAATAGCTTAGTATAATATGCTCACGCAGGGGCATATTCACGGAGGACGGGGGGCAGAGACCTGAGGTTCTGGTACCTCCAGATGTAGTAGAAAAAAATGCTCAAAGATGTCCTTACCTGAGCTGAATCCTTCCAAATGATTCCTTGAACTTTTGTGTGACATGCTACAGCGTAAAACCATGATGTGATTTAGGTATTCAGAGCATAATTATGCTTGCTTCTTCCGTCGCCTTTTGGGGAACTGAGATGAGTTAAAATTAGCATGAAAAGAACTTTAATGTGACTAATGAGTGTGAGTTGCCTCTTCCCAGCTATGGTGTCAATCTTATGCAATACAGTTTATCGTGATTGGTGATTACGGAGAAGGGATATCGATTAGTCTTCCACCATCCACCCCCATCTCCACCGTAAAAACAAACGACTCGAGAACAGCCACCATCACACTCCTCCCCACATGACATACTTCTGGGTAGCAGATGTATGAAAGGGAAAAGGGGGAGTTGAGAAGTAATATGAAGTTCTGGTTCAGGAAAGACCATCTGAACAACTTCAAGGTGGCTAACCTCCATCGTAATGGTATTCCTCAATAGTATTTACTGGTGGAGAACAAAGCTCCTAGATGCGAGTATTGGCGGTGAAAAAATGTTGTCAGAAGTTGTTGTCCAGTGAATTGTGCTCATCTGGGCAACTTCTAGGTGGCCAACCTCCATCGTTAGGATGGAACAACTATTGGGACTTGTAAATTGGGGCACGGCATTAATCGCCTTCAAATGCGTTCAATATATTTCAATTATATTGACACTATATAAAGGAGGAAAGGGGGTGGGTAAGCCAGTAGATGTATGTATTATCAAAGGGGCAGGATGTTTGTAAAGGAATCGTTCTGGAAACCTTTGGGCTTAGCCTTCTGGAAAGCCCACAAAAAGTGGATGGAGAGATGGAGTATGGTGAATTACTCAGTGCATACTACCAAACCACGCTCCTCTACAGTGTGAGAAAGTGTGGCGAGAGTGAAGGTGGACCCTCAAGAGTCCCCCTCCTAGACCAGCGAGATTATCACCGGTTAAGAAGAGATATCGATTAGGCTTCCACCAAACGACCCCATCTCCACTGGAAAAACAAACTACTCGAGAACAGCCACTGTCACACGTATAAAATAGATGCTCTATTCCTTCAATCTTCAAATCCCACACAATTGCTAGTAATGAGGTTCCTCCTCAAATCTCAGCAGCATTTGGTCTTACTTCTAAGTATGCTAGATCAGCATAAACTGTAAAACATGTAGGTGCGGTGGTTTACGCGAAACTTTGAATTGTATGCCAGTGTAGAGTCAATAGTGCTAGTCCCTACTGCGATACAATTAAGATGGTTCCAACTGATTTTATCTTGCAATATTTTGTTAAAAGACGAGATTATTGATTATGGACATCCAGATCCATTGCTAATGTGGCACACTTCACTAATACAACCTTGCGGTAGGTATTGACATTCTGCTCGAGGCAAAGAATCGTTGGTGTCCCCCGATAGCCATCTTGCTGTTACGGGGAAAGAAATACTTAGTCCAGGCATATGATTGTATCGAGTTTATTGAGGGGTTTCACCATCTCCGAAAGGCCCCCTTAGGTACCAGGCTTCCCTGACCTTTGCCCCATTCAGCTTACAAGATTATGTTCGGTTTTTTTAGTTGACGGTGATCCATCCGAGGGCTGCTATGCCTGCTGGCTCGACTGTCCCCTCAGCAGCTCAGCTGATTGAGGAGAAGGTGACTGCTGTCCCAGTAGCTCACGCGCAGCGTGGCCTTCACCACGTCGACATCAACCAGCACTACCTCCAGCAACCTGTCGTCTCTGCTACGAGTGAGTTATATTTCTACCTTTTCTTTTTCTTTTGTTCGTCATGTTCTCGTTGTTTTCATTTTGTTAGGTATCTTTATTAGAGATGATAATGTAGGTAGCCTTGGTTGAAAATTTTCTGCTAATTCAACCTTACCGCCATCATGTTGAGGAACGTGATGTTGTTAGATAAGTAAATGTTGGAGGAACATAATGTGGCACAATGTAAATACACTTACTGAAATACATACAACCCTCTCAGACAAAGCCTCACAGGAAACACGAATTGTTATTGTTGTTTTCAAAACGTTGAGCCAACTGAATAACTTCATTACAAAATGTAAAGCGTTTTTATTTATACAGTTTTTCTTTCATTGTTTTATGTGTAAATGTTCCTCAAAATTACACTAGGTATCCCATAAAACTTTGATCAAAGGCTGTGATTTCCCCTTTTTCCGTTACTTGAATTTCTGTTAGCAGTCTAAAGTGTTTTGGTTAGCACGTTCGAGGTTTAGTTTCCTTGAGTTGCGTTCTTTCTTTTTACTTTCCTTATGATTTCTTGTGATAAGGTAGGGTTATTCCGCTGGAGAAGTACTAATTAGCATATTAACCGTGAAGATTTCTACTTGGTGGCAGGTCATGCAGTCACAATCATCATGGTCGTTTGCGTCGGGTTCCTCGTCGTTATGATCGTCCTGGGAGTCGTGAGGATACGAGCGGTTCACCAGCGGCACCAACAGGAGGAGATCAACGACGCTGAGATGGCTTGGGACGACTCGGCCCTGAACATCACTGTAAACCCTATGGAAGAGGTAATATCCTTCACCCATTGATGTCTTCATGTACTTTTGGCTCTGCTCTTCCATCTTGGATGGTAAAAGTTATTCTTCATTTAGGGTTGATTCACGGCAGAGGGGGTTAATGCTCTGTGACTTGGTGGTTGGGATTGGCACTGTACCCGCAGTTTGTCAGTTCGAATCCCAACACCCCTCATCACTACCTAGGGCGTAGGGCTGTCAGGCAATAGGTACACCATGCGCGAAATGGTCGGATCAAACTCTGATCCTTCAGCGAGGACAGCCAATCGCATACCCACCGCAAGGCCTGCAGGGCAGTCAGACCCCTCCATGAAATGGCTGCTTGCATAAATTACATCCATCACTACAATTTTGTTTTAGATTTAGCTTTGGGTTTAGTTCGAGAAATGAGGAATCATCCCCCCTCTCCTTGCCAATGGCAGGGAAGCCTTCGTACGAGCTAGTCGAACCTGGATCTAGGCAATCTCTAGGACAAGTTATTTTATATAATATCCAGCTTTGTCTATGTTCAACGAAAATCCAAAGAGCCCAGAATGCCACAGTGCGTTTTATTTTCAATCTCAAGTACGATGAGCATGTGATTCCGTATTATAGGCGTCTGAAGTGGGGCGAATAAAGCTGCCTATCGGAGTAACAATGTTCAAATTGTTGAAACTTGGGAGCCCTCCATACCTCGCTAATTTATTGGTTCAGTGTGACGTTGTGCACAGTAGAAACACGCAAATGTCATAGATTCTTCTTAAGTTCCGAAATATTGTACTACGTTATAGGAAAAATCTTTCATTGTCCAAGGTATAACATTTTATAATGAGTAGTACAAATTAGTGAATAGTTTAAAAAACTAGTTATATAGAATTACTTTTTTTTTAAAGATTAGAACGCAAAGCACTATGAGGAGAAGTAAGTTGTTTTCTATGTGTTCATTTTAATTTAATTTAATTTTTTCTGTGTACATACCTGACAAGTGGATTTATTGTTTATGAATTATTATTTTTCTGTGCATTACAGAAGAGAGCCCTAATTTTTGTAAAGATTGTTAATTTTACAAAAGTATGTATTTGATGCATATAGTAGACTTTTTAAAATAAAACTCTGGGAACAGAGAATCAAACAGAAGTCGAACTGAAACTAAAAACGTTAATTTTAAAGAACCAGAACAGAGGATGGAGATGCAAGAACTGACTTGCCCTATGTCTCCTCTATGAACGAAACAAAAGAACAAACTGTGGTCTGATCAAAGATGAAAGCTCACAAAATCCTCGCATGCTTTGAGGTAATTTGGGATGATTTCAGTTATAGAACTGAAAACTGTTTTTCAGAACTGCGGTGTGAATGAAAAATGGGTTTTCACTTACCCCCTATTTTTGACCTGCTCTTTTCGATGGTGAATTGGAAGGGGGAGGGGGGGGGGTACTTTCGCAACTTGTGGAATAAAACGGCTGAGACCATTGTTGGTATGTTTGTGCATAATGTGACGGAGCTCAGCTCGTCAAAAATTAATTTGAGGCGTTTTACCTTCACAACGTTAGGTTGAGGTATTTCATCGAAATTCTTGAGGTGTTTGTGTTTCTCCCCCCACATGTCTACAAATCTAATCGAGCGTGAGGCCATTTTTCACTACACACAAAGAAGAAAAAAAAGAAGAAAACGAGAAAAATAACCTAGCCTTTGTGATTGAGAGGAGTGTCTCAAGCTTGACAGGGTGCTGATCGTTGCTCGCGCAGCCCACAACGGATAAATGTGCTCGTTATTGAAAAAAAAAAATTGACTAATGGGGTTAAAAATCGATTAAGAGTGGGGTTGCTAGAATGTACTGTAGGGAACTTACAGTGAGGTTACCATGAAAAACTACTACGAATTTTTGAAATATTTTGATTTTGGGGTTGAGGCAGGCGTTCTTCCTTCACACGGTAGAGTTGATTGCGCCTCAGATGGTTCTTACGGACAGACTGTCCTGAACCAGTCGAAGATAGAACTGCGTTCTGAAAATGAGGGGATAGAACCATCCAGGATTTCCAGAACTGTGTCTGTCCGAACAGATAACCTGAAGCATTGTAACCTTCCACATAAGCTGCAGGTTAAAGCACCAACAGTCCTCGAAAAAATCCAGGACAGTTGGAACTAGTCCCGAACAGTCCTGGACTGTCCGAACAGCCATTTCGGTCCGGGACCAGTTCTGGTGCTGTCCAAACGCACAAAAAGGGGCGTGGCTTGGATAGAACGGTCCGGAATGGTCCAGGACTGTCTGTCCGAACGAACCTTACTTTTTTTCATTTTCATTTTTTTAAGTTATCCATTCTCTTGTTTTTCTTTTATTTACATCGTTTTTATATAATTTATTTTGAGAGCACGTTTTCTTTATTATTTATTAATCGAGTATCGTCCACGATGATTTTTTCCCCCTCCCCACAAAAAGGAATTTGGTTTTGGTGCGCAGGCCGGCGAGCGGCGGGGGAAAAGTGGCGAGAACTCCCGCGAGGACGACTCGTCTGACGAAGGCTCCTCCTACAGAGACGACGAAGACGAAGAGACTTCGGACGAGGACGAAGCCATCACTGTAGGCAAACTCAAAGACCTAGAGTGGGACAATTCGACCCTCGCTTAAAACTCTGCTAAACTTTTTTTCTTTTTTCTTTCTGAAACAAACAAAAAAAGCTACCCGAAACTCTTAAAAAAAGAAATAAGAAAAAAAACCTCCCTTAACTAAAAACAGTTTGAGGGGGTGGGGGAGGAGGAGCATTTAATTTTTTCTCTTTTGTTCCAACATCATAATCCACCAGCTCCTCTTTCGTCCGATCTTCTATTTTGAATACTGCAACATTCAAAAAACAGTCCAGCTTTAGAGAGAACAGAGACAACACACGAAAAAGTAAAAAAAAAAAAGTAAAACACCTTCACTTAGAACAGCATGTTCCAAACCCCGAAATTTGTTTCAAAAATCGTCTTTCTGCTTCCACTCGTGCTTTTGGTCGGAGAAGCTGAATTTTTACTGGTTTTATGGTTTTTTTTTAAATCTTTGATAATTGATAATTACTTCTGTGGTTGTAACCTACTGTAAAATGTCTGTACAAACTTAGAATTACCTATTGTTTCTTACGTAGAGCTTACGTAGTTTACCTTTGCGTGTTATTCGAGATTTGATGTGTTTTTTTCCCCACTCCTCACGGGCATATCTATGTAAACGAAGACTGCCATTTTGTTTCATCTGTCATGTGAAAACTACATCTTACTACGGTGTACTACGTAAATAGGGTTTGTAGTTCATCTTTTTTTTTCTTCCAAGTTTGCACAAATCCTCAGAAATATGGATGGGACGAACTGAGGTATTCAGCCTGACTTTCCGTTGAAATTCTTTTTTTCAGTACTGATGGGTACTGATTAGTGAAAGAATTCTGAGATACCAGAAAAAAACTCGAAAATTTTATTTACTAGAAAAATTATCCACGTGTAAGTTTGGCTGCAAAATACCTTGCGATTCATTGCAACCATTTTTCATTCATGACGTTCAAGTTATTATATACTTAGCTTTGAGCGTAACTCGGGATTTCAGTTGTTTCGTTACCCGCTGTAGCTCTTTACGCATATTTCTATGTTTCAACCAGCTCTGTTGACTGTAGGTTTCTTTCATCACTTCATGTATCCATATTCACACAACTATTGTGTCTAACTTGGCTATCAAATCTCAAATCCAAAACATATCCTCTCGCAATAACTTGATTTATTTCAAGTTGTTTCAAAATCAACCATTTTTTGCAGTGTTGAGATGTTAATTTGTAATCATTTTTATAATTTGAAAAGAGCTTCTTTGTAATTTTTGACTTCAACCATTTAGCACTCGAACTGCAGCACTTGCATTCCCTGGGGGTGGTCTGCTTTCACATGTGTGTCGGTAGGAACCTAATTTTTATTTAGAACTCCATTGTACATAAGTATAGCATTTACCCGTTCACCTGTTCAACCTGTTGAATGATTTCTTCTGCTGTAGGTATATATATTTTTTTTAATACTTTTTTTTATCTCTCACTATACAAAATCAATTATTCCACCCCCTCAAGGTCAAGTCGTACTCGACTTGTTTGAAGAAAAACATTAAAAAAATAATAAATAAAATAATGTTTTCTATGAGAAGCAGGGTTTTTGTACTTAATTTGTTTCCATCCATGGTGCCCTTGTAAACAAGAAATCACTCCGTACCCGGGGCACCCGATTGGGCCCCATCGGCGTTTCAAGGTCACCAAAATATTTTCCTGTTAAGAACTACTTTGTATCCAGTATTTGTTTTTTTTTTTTTTTTGCAAAATGGAGGGATGGGGTAGGCGTCCCCTTAGCTTTGCTCCTGCTAAAGTATTCCCACTAAATGGATGAATTTACCGACGGAAAAACTCGGGGTATATTGAAATAAAAATTATTCTTCGATATGGAAGAATATATTGTGAGTCCAAGCTTACGTATTGTGTGATTCCACGCCATTTTTTCACCCATTTCATTTTTTTACTTCATTGCGCGCCTTAGGTTATTAGAGAGCTGTAATTGGTGAAGACTTTTTGAAACTTTTTGTCTTTATACGATTTGCTAGAAACAAAAAAAAACTATTAGAAGTGCCATTTTTTTATTTAAAAAATATTTTTACTACTGCTTTTATGTGGGCGGGGAGAGCATAATTAATTTTTAACGCTTTCATTATGTTACACGTTGTAAGTACCACTATTTACCATTTTAATTTTTTTTTGAGAATAAGAAAAAAGTATTTTCCAATAAAAACACTAACACGATTTTCACATTACACATAACTAGCCTTATTTTTTTTTATTTTTTTAGCTTTTGTCGCGGTAGATTTTAGTTTTTAACTATTAAGGACCCCCGTTGTTTTATTCTGAACTCGATTTAATTGTCCGAAATGTCGTTATAGGATTATCTGTTGATATAATGTAGACTTTAGAATGATATTAAAATTTTGAAAAAAATTGCAACCTTGGGCTTCATTGCTTCCTGCTAACGTTTTCTTTCTCTGTGCAGTTTTTTACTCTGTAAGACATTTATTATAGGTAACTGCATTGACTATTTTTTGTTTTATTCAACTCTTCAAAAAGTTTTATCACCGTCCATCTCCGTTTCTGCTGAAGAATGAGTATTATTTTAAAAAAATGGAATAAATATTAAACAAAAATAGGTATATATTTGTGCGAGCTTTAATGTGCTAGAAGGTAGTGAGAATAAGCATCTATTTGGAAATATAACTGCTGGAGGGCTGGAAAGGGGAACTTGAATTTAGTTTAGTCGATGATTTGTAATAATTCTGCCTTTTTAATTTTGTATAAAAGAAATTCCGTTTTTTATTTCGATAAAGACAATAAATAGCTATTACTGTATTATTAAAAACGAAAAAAATATATTGAAAAACCAATAATTTTGAAGAGCACATTTTTTCCAATCTTAAGAAAGCACAATTGCGACGGTTTGGGCGGTAGATGACTTTTTCCCCGCGCAATTTTCGTTGTTTTGCGATTTTTCGGTTGATTTCTGGATTCCTTCAGTCACTCGGAAGGGATGGTCCCCCACTGGGAAGTTATGACTGAACATGTAGAAGGAATTATAGTACATCTAAAACATCAAATACCTTTCACCTTTACCTATATATTAATTTTGTAATATCCGACATTTCGCACAAAGAACAAAACTTAAACATCATTCATTTGTCAATCGAATAGCTAACCTTTTCAGTGTATCGTTTTGAATTTAATAAAAATCTCCAGGCCTTTTTTCCTGCTTGTGTTAATTCCCGTTTAAAAAAATTTAATTGTATTTATTTTTTATTTTTCGTCAGTCGCTTCACCCGTTTATTTTTATAAAATAGGTACATGTGTGTATGATACTAAATATTGAGGAAAAAACACAACTCCTAGTCTAAGATCATATATTTTTATGCATATCACGTAGCTTTTAAACGTAGGGCCTTGTATTTAAATTGATATTGAAGTGTACGTTGTCCCAAAACTTTCTTTCTTACCGGAAAATAAATAAGAGAGCTTCTTTCTATCCAGATAGGTCCCCTTTAACCATACCTGTTTTTTTTTTTGTTTTATGATTCCGCTAACAGGATAATATCTGCGAGTATTATCTGATCTGATTCTGGCAGTCGGTCAATTGCAGATCAGCGAGAATAAAATGAAAATTTATCGAAAACAGATCGTGTAGGTAGGTCGTTTCTTTTGGTCACGAGACATTTATTTGCCTCAGTTCGACGTTTTTATTTGTTTTCGTAAAACCTTACGCTTTTTGGACTTTTCACGTGGACAAGAGAACTTAAATCGAGTGAGCTTGTGATGAACTGCGCAAAAAAAACCTCACTTGATTCGTTTAAACATTCCAATCGATTTCACATTTTCGTTCGATAGGTTACGTCATTTTCGTTCATATCTTTCTGTTTCATCAAAAAAGGAAAAAAAACAAATTCCAGAAAAAATGCAAATATATTATATTATTGTATATCTTACGTGAAGAAAGTTTCTTAACTCCTTGGAGGGGTGGTGTGGGGTTCAAGTTGACACCCCCGTACCCCTGTCACGTTTTGTACTAAAAAAAATAAAAATTGAAAATAACCAGAAAAAAATTGAATGTGGTAAGTAGGGACTATTAGTAACAAAACAAAAAATTGTTAGTCGTTAAACAAAAAGATTAGTAAAATAAATAATAAATAACACAAAAAAAGGTTAAAAAAATAGGTGAGTAAATTTTTTTCTGTTATGTTAAATTTTGTGTGCGCGTGTCTGTTTTGAGATCAGTTTCAATTTGTATTATTTTAATTTTTTGAACACTTGTCTAAGGGAAAAAATACACTCTTTGTATAAAAAAAAAGTAAAAAGGTGGTTTGTATTATGGAATGACAAAAAAATTGTGAGTGATAACTTGCAAAAAATGAATCAGCTTCTTTGTCCTATTTTAATAATTATGAAGTCATTTTAAACAGTCGAAGAAAAAAAAACTTGAATAGGCTGGTGTAGGACCGACCCTTTCAGTATATATAAAAGTATATAATATATGTAATAGTTATTTCATGTATTCACGATTATTATTGTTGTCAATAAAAAAATACCTACACCTTTAAAAAAAATCGAAATTAGTTGTTTTTATTTCTTTGTCCTTGGCTCCTGATGATGGCTTCCGGTTGAATGCAGCGCCGTATTTAGGTTTCTTGTGGCCCTGGGCCTATATCTGTAAGCGGCCCCCTGGGCAATTATTTTATATTCTTATTATAAATGTTTATTTTGTAATACATAATCATTAATATTCTTGAATTTTACAAATTAACTTTTCTTGCTTTATGAGACGAAAATTCTACAATTAATTCATCAAAATCTAACGATAAGCTGAGCTGGATAGTCTTGAATCTGAGCAAGTATGCATTTGAAGTCCATATTATGACCATATTTCTTTCGTTCAAAACCCTATATGTCAAAATAACATTGTACTAGCCGTTGTATATATTTATGCGTTTCGTAAGCCAGATTTTTTATTTCTATCCTTAATTTAAAAAAGAAAAAAAAAACCTCAGCCTTGCGGCCCAGTCGGCCCAGTGGTAAATCCGCCGCTGGTTGAATGAAAGGCGAAGTGATTGCGTTTGAAAATTGGGGTTGTCACTGTATTCTTATGTATTTATTTACGGGCGAGTCCAATTACAAAATACACAGTACTTCATTATAACGAGCGGGTGGAGAGAAATAAAATATAAAATACAACGGTCCTAGCAGAATAGAATCTCAATGGCATCACATTCCTGGTTGCAAGAATCCAGCTGCCCTGATCGGTCAATGTGTACCAACTTACTCCTCGCCTGCTAGCTGAATGTGGCTGATGGTGGGAGGGGCCAACATGGATCAACCGGCTAACGTTATTGGATTTCCGTTCAGAAACAGAAATAAGTGAAATTCACAGAGGAGTTGCCGAGGAAGATGATCTGAGACGGAGACTGATTTTGAAACAGATGGGCTCGTTCAGCACCGCCTGTACACAAACGTGGCCTGGTCGTATAGTGGAGCCACAAGAAATCTTGGACCATTTTGGAGTGGGAAGGTGTGAGAAATGGTAAACCCCCTGAACCCAGCAGCTGACAAACCGAGCGACAGCTGTAGTTACTGCTTACGATGTCCTCCAGTAAATTTTGTCAACGTGTTCTCTTGTAACTGATCGACTTTTTTCACTTGGGTTTATGGTTTATTATTTTTTACCAGTCCTGCGAGAAGCATTTTTTTCCCGAATTACCTACTTAATGAAAGTGTTTTTGTCTTTGTAAATATTGTGGTTTTTGGTGGCACTTCCAGTTTTATTGTATTCGATGAATGTAGGTGTATAATAGCAATCAAGTTGTGTTGATAAGACATTGATAAGGCGGTGATTGCGCTCCAATTGTTACAAATTGGCACTAACTTTGTTTTTTCAACCCCTAATTTTTATTTTAGATTCGGAATCTACGCAAAACATCAAGAATAATCAGACCCCTCAGCCGATTATTTACCTCTGGATTTCCTCAAGAATCAGGTGAATTTTAGAGAGGTACTGACAACGAAGGCCGAAGGGTAGAATCGCATAAGAAAACAGTTGAAAGTCATGTGTCACATTTAAGGTGAAAATTCCATCGTTGGCGCATTTGGGAAATGACGTAAAAATCGGCGGTAATTTATTATTCATGAAATATTGCGTAGAATCCGAATCTGAAACGAAAAACCAAAATGGTGTGAGGGGGGGGGGGGGGGTCCCATTTTCCCATTTGAGAAAACGAATTTAGTGCCAGCTTGGCATAATACATTTAGTCCGCACCCCCCCCCCCCCCCCCCCACATTGGCTATAGGTGTCGCTGGAGGATTAAAAATGTGGTAAACGTGTTAAATTCGGACAATTTCTTTAAGTAGGTTCGAAATAAGCCAGAAACTGGGATGGCGCACCCTGGATGGGCCACCATTTATAAGAAAACCAGGACCCCAGATGATGCCTATTTATTTCGAAAGAAACTATGAAAACCTGGTACATACTCCAGAAATCAGGGCCCGGGCAACACATTATAGCTACAAGGCCTGAAAGAAAATTGTTTTAAGCTTTATTTTCCTATAATTAACAACTAGTTACGCAAATGTAATTTTACAAGTAACTATCTAGTTATTTACTTCAAATATCTTTACGCATTGTTTTTCATGGTGAATGTTCACAAGCAGGCACCACACCAGTTTTTTACGCTACAACGTCAGCATCCAAGATCCAGGGGTTTGGTTATTTTCAGACGCCGAACTTGTTGCGAATTGTACAGTATTTGAGTGTGCGTGAAGTCGGTTCTCGTAACGTCGCGCTGTTTTTTTTAAAATGACATCTGTGACTATCTCTGTGGAGATCGTCGTTTCTTATGTACCAGGGAGCCGTTTACAATACTTCTGAGCACTTTATTTTGAAATGTTTGAATTATTTGTACATTTGTTTTGGCTGTGCAGTCCCATATTTGAATTCCGTAGGACCAAATCGGCATCAATATTGTCTTATATAACTGTACTTTATTGTGGATGCTGAGTTGAGAGTATCGGCCCATCAGCCGATATAACTTTCTGAATTTAATTGAGAGCTCTTTCTTCTTGACAAGCTCTTTCCACTTTAGCTTTGCATCTAGAGTCATCCCTAGATATTTCGCTGAGTTAGCATACGAAATGATGAGAGTTCCGATGGAATATTTATTATTGTTCTGTACGTGAAGTTGACGTGTTGATTTTGTTTCATTTAATTTAATCTCCATTTCTTTGTCCATTTATCAACTGCAATAGAGGCTTCCTGAAGTTTTTTTGTCGACTCATCTACCAAATCTGCAACCGCTAAAATTGCTGTGCCATCTGTGAAGGTAGCTAATAACTGCATGTACCGTTAGTGACTGGGACGTCACATGAGTACAGTAAATAAAGCAGACGTCCGAGGACGCTCCCCTGCGGAACCCCTCCTTCAATTTTTTCTAGTTGAGAATATGCATCTTCTATTTGTGCTCTGAAGTATCTCCTATCAAGATAGGGTTCATGTAACTGACAGCTTTGCTGTGGGAGCAATCCATGTAATTAATTAATTAAAAGGCCTGAAAGAAACTGAGGAAAATTTCGATGGAAGGTCTCGAGTGGTTGTGAATTAGAAAGGGAAAGACAACGGAGGTGGTGGAACCAGTGAAGAGGTGGAGAACTTCCCACGTGGCAGGCGGTTGCGGGGGAGGGGGGGGGCAAGGCGAGCGTGGGAGTTACTTCTGTGACGCTTTTCTTGTCGTGACGATTTTCGGCCGGTAAGTCATCGCAAAAGCGTGTACCTACCACGCTAAAAGTAATACTTCTGCCTACTACATAGTAGATACAGTGTACCTACCTAGCCAGGGAAGCGCTGGATCGCAATTTTGGATAAAGAGACTGATTCCTGTTCATATGACAGTCGTCAACTTGGGATCGGGAGTCAATAGGGGATTTGTCAGTCGACCAACTGCAACAGCTGCTGCAAAGCCTCAGCGGACATCCGAAACCTTTCCGTGGAAGTTGCAGTTAATCCGTGATCGAAAAAACATCATGTAAGAAGGAGTAGGTGAACATAAAATTTACAGTGAAGAACGACTGTGTGAGAAATGTGAACTAATATTTTACGAACTGTACAAGTTTACAGGCTAAGAATGTGCCCGTAGGTTACAAATCGGCCGACTTTTGGTTTATTATTCTGTGAATAATACACCTATGTATTCGCTCAGCAAAAAATTTTTATAGCACCCCCTCAAACTTTTTTCTTTTCCGTTTCAAGGTGCGTAGATTCAAAAAATGCAATGTCCGTCCGCCGTACGCCGTCCGCTGTATCACGTGTACAGGCTTCATTTTCGGTCTAAAACAGTCGTTCTTTCGCACACATGCTCCATTTGGGCCCTAGTTGTGTCCCGAAACTTTTCAGCCCGATCGGAATATACCCAGGGGTGTTATGAGTGAAAATGTGTGTAAAAATAGGTACTTTTTGCGTTTTAACAACATGTTAGTAACATGAGCGTCTGAGATATCATTTTCCATGTTTATGGGGACGAGAAGACCGAATATGAAGTCGATTTTGACAAAAGAGTGGAAAATTGAGGTTTTACTAGATGTTCAGCTCCCAAATTTGATTTTTTATGAGGCAAAAACCTGCGAAATCGTCTGAAATCACCATCAATTTGTACAACAACACTAGAAAAAGTGTAAACAGGTGAATCAAGACGATTAAATGGCACTACCAATGATCAAAGATAATTTGAAAAAAAAAGAAAAAAAGAGCGTATTTAATTCAAGTTTTGGGGGCCAAAATTGAAATTTGTGGAAACCACCGGAAATAGCTATTTCAATTATTTTACATGAAAGCAACAATAAATGAACAGCCAGCATTTCTGCAGGTGTGTCCAGTAGAATAATAAACCCATGTGACAAGGACTTTGCAGCGTTTTTCAATTTGGTATGCGCATGGGTGACAAAAGCTATTTTTGTTATTTTTAAACGAAAGTAGGCTCCCTTCTAAGAATTTGACACCAACCGCCCTCTCCTACGATAAATAGTTCTTTTTCTATGACTTTTCAACGATTCCAGAGGTTCTTGCGTCATTGCACCCTCCTTCCCACTGTGACGTAGGAGTGCTGGAAAACGATAAAATTAAAAAAATACATACTGGAGCATAGCCGACTGTATTTACAACTGTAAACTGTAACTTGTGGAAAATTATGGAGAAGCACCTGTAATTTGTAAAAATCTATCTGTACAGTTGCAAAAAATGCACTGTCACAATCTACATTTGTAGCTTTGTGAAACATAATTTGTCATGTTTTCTACAACTTGTACAATAATCTACTTTTAACTTGTCTTTCATCTTAAATATGAAAGACCAGGCCCCAGGTCTTTCATCTTTAAACGGTTCGGGAGAAACTTCGTTGTTTTTCAACTCGCCTCATTGTTTCTTTTCTCCTTGTAAAAGACGGTGAAAAGTTCTTAAAAGAACGCTTCGCGTGCCGAAGCTATTGGGGAACGTCGCTGATATCTAACCACCGCCCTGGAGGCAGGGCAGAGATGACTTGTGTGGCCCGAGGCCAGGGCCTTGGCCGATGGTGTAAGAACACGACCGCCCCTCGGGGGAACTACGACTAAGTATCACAGCGGATATTCGTGTTTTGGCGACCGAGTCCGGGGTTGTGTTCTAGGGAAAGATTTCGTGAGTCGTTTCAACCACCTCCGCCTCCGGGCGGGATTCGTTGCCGGGAATGAAGGCGTCTGCTGACCAAAACAACCCCAATCGACCCGAGTCCCTTCTCCATGAGGCCTGCCTAGTGCCTAGTGACGTCATGAGTTGAAAACAATATACATTCTAGCCAAAAAAGGGAGCTTATGATAAAATATGAAAGTTTTGGCGTTATATGCGAAGGCATAATGTTCAAAGAAAAACGGAGTTATTGAAAAAATATTCTATTTCCACTAATACACGAAAAAACGCGAAAAACACTGTTATACCTGTTTCGGTGATCAAACCATCGTCAGTAACAAACAATAACTGTTATTGTTTGATCCATGGTTTGATCACCGAAACCGGTACAACAGTGTTTTTCGCGTTTTTTGGTGTATTAGTGGAAATAGACTCTTTTTTCGATAACTCCGTTTTTCTTTGAAATGGGTTTCCACGATTTCTTCGCGAGTGATTTACTTCGTGCATAATGTTCACTTATGGATGAGTGTGCTTAAGCGCTCGGTGCTATAAATGTGGAGGCCACTTGCAAAACGAAATTTGTCAAAATATTGTAAAAAAGTTCCCGTCATGCATCATAGCTACAAGAGCGAATTTTCAAAGAAAAATTCGTGCCATTAGTAAAAAGATGATATAGTGAGAAAACCATTCCACTTTTCGTCAAACTTTACAACTTTTTCGTGATTTTAGCAAGTTTTACCGATTTTGATTTTGAAATAAATGATTCTATCGTAATCTGCTGCGGGAGAGATGGGCCGATATTTTTACGACGCACTGATTCAGTTTGAGCAGTGAATACTGATTTAAATTGTCCAATATTTTTCGTTTTGACCCAGTAAATGTTTTAAATTGTACAATATTGTTCATGTTGACCCAGTACTGAAAAGTATTGAATGTTCGACTGCATGAAGCTCTTCAGCTTGAGGGTAGATGTAACGAGTTTAGTTACAAAGTCCACGAGTTATCTATTTATAATATTTTATCTATTTATTTATATTTTTGTAGTTTGCAAAAATGGCACCAGCTGCCCAGCTGGTATTGATAGCAAACTCCTCATATATCAGTTTGAATAGGATGGAAACGGACAAAATCATCTACATGAACATAAAGACTACTGACGAGGAACACTGGACTTGAAGGCATTTGAAGTGCCGTGGCGTTTAATTTCCACTCGAGGCTTGTCAGAAGTACCAAATCTGCCTCAAATCGCTAGAGAAAGGCGATATTGTGTGTAAAGTCGATTCGAACCTCAAGTGATCACGTGAAAACGCGTCAGGACCTCATCAAATTGGATGAAAACGTAGGAACTAACTTCTCATCCGATTCAGAGACGTCCAAAAACGCCCAATATTCATTTTGACCCAGTAAATGTTTCAAATTGTCCAATATTAATTTTGACCCAGTAAATGTTTCAAATTGTTCAATATTAATTTTGACCCAGTAAAGGTTTCAGATTGTCCAATATTGTTCATTTTGACTCAGTAAATGTTTCAAATTGTCCAATGTTGTTCACTTTGATCCATTAATTGTTTCAAGGAAGTAACTTACTTGTTTGCTTACTTGCAATTTGCAATATACTTAGATCTTAAAGTTAATTGTACTTGAATATTAACTAAATTGAATTTGATTAAATTGATACTTGTCGGAGCTTCTAAAACTTGTATACCTACTCTCATTTGTGTAGCCAGTTTAACGTGCCTCACTCTCTACACCTGCATATCTACCTATTCTAATATATTTATTTATTCTTGATTTATTGTGAGAGCACCAGAACAAGTAGATACCACTACTGTATCTAGGATCTGTATTATAGAGTCTTCTTCGCGGCATTCGAAAGATTTTTGAACACCAACTAGGAATAACTAGTTTTGGTTTTGCACAAAGTGCCACATGTCTATTCAAATCGAATTGTGATTTCTTCGTTCTCCAACAGACCAATAAGAACGAATTTCACATCCTGATAGGAACTCCTAGTTTCAACCGTATTACTTGAAGAAATTCGTTCTTCTTCAAGCCTCGTCTCTTGTCAAACTCATTCGAACGGTCTACGACGTAGAAAAATTAGTATTCTCACCGCTAGAAAGTGTTTGCTACCCCAATTTCATCCTCGCTACCGCCGAACGAGTGCCAATCAAACAAAACCAGGAGGCAACCGCTCTTCATCTTACCGAAGATCTGTTCCTTCCTAGCCGCTTCCCGCTGAGACGTTTCAGCTATCAGACACTGACGCGTGAAATCAGCCTCCTGAAGGGTGGAATTGCTATATCCTCTTGTCTAGTGCTATTTAGATTAGATTTTAGAATTGATAGCAAACCTGTATTTTATGTAGGTGGGTCATTTCACTTGATGCCCTCCTCCCTCCACCCCAAATTTTCTGGGCTTTCTAGCAACGGGGTAAGCACATGGGTCACAAAAGCGGTTTGTTATTTTTTAATGAAACTAGATTCAATTTTAATCACTTTGACACCAACTGCACTTTCCTACAGTTATTAGTTCTTTTTCTATGATTTTTCAAAGTTCCCAGAGATTCCTATGTCACAGTGGGCAAGGGGTTCCCCAGTCGAGAGGGGCGCAATGATCTAAGAACCTCTGCAATCGTTGAAAAATCATAGAAAAATAACTTGTGTACTTATTGTAGGACAGTGCGGTTGGTGTCAAAATTCTCAGGACGGAATCTACTTTCATTAAAAAAATAGAGTAAATACGTTCGCAGACCCCTCATTAGGTTCTTGCGGTTGTGAATACTTATCATTTTATCGTTATGTAAGAGCGTGATCCCAAAACTAAGGTATCCTATTTTGTTTTTACAACGGCACAAAAATTCGTTTATTTACTTTAATATTTACATAATTTTAAAGGTTAAAAATTTTGTATATTTTTCTTCGTAATTGCCACTTCGGTCGATGCATTTTTTTGACGCTGTGGCACTTTTTGTATGCCCATGTCATACCAGCTCCCAGCCATATCGCGGTAGGTACCGATCTTTTGATAACTACTATAGCAGTAACCCTATTTCCATGAAAAACTATAAAAATAAATTTGAATGGTTGTATCGACCTTGCGCACACATTCCGACTATGCCAGTAGTAGTTCTATAATAGTATTATTATCGAACGGAATTTGTATTTATTAAAAAAAAATATATATATATATATATATATGAGACCTTCTTTTTGGGATTAGCCACGTACTGTTGAGTAGTACCTGCTTTACTTTACACGTTTTTTGCACCCTGACTAAATCCTTTATCTTTAAATGGACCAGAACGAAATTTCAAATTACACCTTATTTAAAAATTACACCTTGAAACTTGTACCTATGTTCGTACGTTCTGTGCTCGCTTTTCATAGCACAGCTCACTATATTATTATTCCAACCCTGGTCCATCTAGTGCGTGCGTATCAGGTTTTACTACAGATGCAGCAAAAAAAGACAGTTGTTACCTATGTAAATCATGTTTACCAACCTTATTATAAGGTGGATTTTTGGGGGTGGTGTAGTAGGATGTATGTAGGTACTCCAGATGCCACTGGTCAATTGGGAGTTGTGTACTTGCATTCATCTTGCATTCAATGGGCCCTCAAAAGGATGAATTTTTTTTTGCCATGATTAGGTACAGGTACTTCGGTACATATTTACGACGAAACAGTAGGTTTATAATCATTACATTCTTGTAGTTACTGGAACTCACCTTCGAGATTTTACCTCTGTATATGGTATGCTGTAGATTGCGAATGGAGAGGAATACATGACAAATTTAGTCATCCCGTATTAGATGTACAGGAACAGCGCTACCAGGTGAATGTCTACCGTCATATCGAAACGCAGAGCTTCGTAGTTTCAAGAGAGCAATCGAGCCTGTAGGTACCTACCTACCGAGGACCAATCACTCTCTTTGAAACTTGGAACTTTGTTTTGAGAGTTTGATTAAGTAAAAGTAAGTATTGTTTATTATTCGATTTCTCGATGCACCAGCACCGGTGAATGCCATAGGTTCAAACTGGCGACCCACGATCCAATTTACTTATCTACGTAAATTTAATTATGCACTTATATGCAGTCTTCTTTTAGCGAATTTTACCGATCAAGTGCTACCGCAAAATTTGGTTCCGTGTCTGTCTGTCCGCAACGCGAGTAACTACACGAATAGTACTATCACATCACACAATGCGTTCACGTAGAAATCTGACCCATTCGGGTACCTTACCTACGAATGTGAAGGCTACAAGAAAGCTTTGTACTCCACCTTGGTAGACTTTTTCCCCTCTTCGTGATGTGTTTCATAACTAATAAGTATTTAGCTAAGTTACCCAGAATCTGTGGTGGTTAGCAGTAGGTATGGTATGGGTGACTTGTAGCCTCGTAGGTATGTGAAATTCACATGAATCGTTATACTCTCATTCAGCTTGATACGCCATCTCTGCTCACTAAATGTTGCAGAGCGGTTGATGCTTCTTCAACATTTAACCTGCAGACAGCAAAGCTGAGTCGTTATCAACGGTACACATCAACACTACACACACACACATAGCTACACTACTATTCTGGCTACATAGCCAGAATAGTTGTTGGAACATCTCATTATTATTACATATTATACTAATGTTTTCTGAATTCAACAAACTAAGTATAACCCACAGTGTAGTAATACAGACAAGATCTATGCAGGGTGCCATCTCCATCTTTGAACACGAATTTGCCAACATACCAAGGAAGTAGGATTAGCCAACTGACCAACCGCCCGACGCGTGAATTATTAATAAACTATGTATTGCTCAGCAGAAAATTTTTCGAACACCCATTCAAAACGTTTTCTTTTACGTTTTAAGGTGCGCAGAATCCAAAAACTCTGCACAGTCCTTGTCACACGGGTTTATTATACTACTGGACATACCTTCTCAAATGTGGACTGTGTGCAATAATTGAAATAGTTTCCACAAATTTTGGCCCCCAAAAACTCGAATTAGTCTCCTATTCTTTGCTTCCTCACTACCGAAGGTCTCCAGGCCTTGGATTCGTGATTGTGTAAAAAAAAAAAATTATGTCCTCCAAAATAAAAATGTCCACCTCCATTTTGCGGTTCAGACATCGAGGAACGTTTTTGGTTCCGTGTCTGTCTGTCTGTGGTAATTCCTTGTAACGCCCATAACTACCCGAAATAATGGTCGAAATGGGCTGAAAATTGGAGGGTAGTTGTGGGTTGGGTCACAGATGGTCCCATACCAAAATCATTGAGAAAGTGCGGTAACTTTCGCCCGCACATGCGCCAACGTGAAATACTTGAAACACCTTAAAATCGGGTCGATCAGGAATAATACTTAGATGGTTCCATATGAATTTCATTGGAATCGTACCGTAACTTTCGTCTGCGCATGCGTAAACATGAAATGTTGACAGCTTCCTTGAAACGCTTCTAACTACTCGAAAAATAGTAGTAGAGAACTGAAATTTTGAGGGTACACGCGGGTTGGATCGCAGATGGCCCTGTATCAGAACGAACCTACCCAACGATTCTATACGTTCATGTGATTCAAGTGAGGGAGCTATACTCCGTACTCGAATTGGCAGACTTTTTACAAATTATCTTTGATCACTGAGTGCCATTTAATTATCTCGATTCATCTGTTGATACTACTTCTAGTGTTATTATAAAACTCTTTGATGATTTCAGACAATTCCAAGGTTTCTGAGTCATAAAAAATGAATTTTGGGAGCTGAACCTTCGTTCCAACTTCAGTTCTTCACTCTTTGGTCAAAATCAACGTCATATTCGGTCTTCTCGCCTTAAAAAACGTGGAAAACGATACCTCACAAGCTCATGTTCACTAAAACCTTAACAAAAAAATCTCGAAAACTCCTATTTTTACACCAATTCTTCCCCCATAACACCCCTGGGTGTATTCCGATCGAGCTGCCGCGCTTCGGAGCACAACTAGGACCCAAATGGAGGCTGTGTGCGAAAGAGCAACGATTTTAGACCAAAAACTCTTCAGCTTTTCTTTATTTTTTTTTATTTCTTTATTTTTGGTTTATTATTCTGTGAATAATACACCTATGTATTTGCTCAGCAAAAAATTTTTATAACACCCCCTCAAAATTTTTTCTTTTGCGTTTCAAGGTGCGTAGATTCAGAAAATTCAATGTCCGTACGCCGTATCACGCATACAGGCTTCAGTCTCTGTCTAAAAAAGTCGTTCTTTCGCACACATGCTTCATTTGGGCCCTAGTTGTGTCCCGAAATTTGTAGCCCGATCGATCGATACCTACCCAAGGGTGTTATGAGTGAAAATGTGTATAAAAATCGGTACTTTTTGTGTTTTAGTAACATGAGCTTTTGAGATATCGTTTTCCATGGTTTTTGGGACGAGAAGACCGAATAAGATGTCGATTTTCACCAAAGAGGCGGAAATTGAGGTTTTACCAAAGATTCAGCTCCCAAAATTGATTTTTTGCGAGTCAAAAACCTGGGAAATTGTCTGAAATCACCATCAATTTGTACAACAACACTAGAAAAAGTGTAAACAGGTGAATCAAGGCAATTAAAAGGCAGTACCAATGATCAAAGATAATTAAAAAAAGCGTACCTAATTCGTGTTTTGGGGGCCCTCATCCATTACACAAATTGGGTGGAAACCTTCAGAAATAGCTATTTCAATTATTCCACATAAAAGAAACAATAAGTGAACAGCCAACAGTCCTGCAGGTTGTCCAATAGATAAACCCATGTGACAAGGACTTTGCAGCGTTTTTTATTTCTTCATGGATTCATTGCCCATGTGACAAGGACTTTGCAGCTTTTTTCGTTTTGTTTTGCTAGTTCAGACCTTCCGGTCGCCTGGTATCTACTCAATCGCTCCTCAGTCAGAGGTTGTCGGTTTCAACAGTGATGGTAGCAGTTTTTCGGATTGCCCTTCTCACACCCTGACGATGCACGTCGATGTTTTATGCATGGCCTAATGCATATCCAACCAGATGCTGACAAATTTGTCCAGTTCACTGATTATATTTGTACAAACCGTCTGTAGTCAACGTCAACATTTCCTCCTACATTCCCGCACATGATAGGAACGTGTAAGAAGTGGATGTGGGACGTAACTCACCAACACCCCACGTTTTATACAGATAGGATTTCTGTTGAGTAAAACGCAACGAAGATTATTTTCAAGGACGAGCTCTCTCTTAATTTTGAGGGCGCTCGAAAAGAAAAACAATGCTCATCCAAAGATACAAACTCAGCTGGCCTTAGAGAATAGAAATGACGAATGTAACCTCTGGCAGCTCGGGGGCATTGTTTCCTCTCCAGGAGGTTGGGGTTTTTACTCGAATCGGTAGAGATAAGTGAAGACGTAGTGAGGTTGGCCTTTGACCCCCGGCGTCTTCATCTCATCAGACAGTTTGCAAAGGCCTCCTCCAGGGCAGGATGGGGTTCAAAGGAAACGTTACTTCTGTCGGGAGGATGAGGATGTGCCCATTGCCTGGAGCCAGGACCTACCTACAAAGTATTGAGGCCGAGCCACTCAAACTTGCCACAAATCGGAATCGATTTGCGATGAGTTAAGTACATATCACGTAGGCACATGAATAATAATCCATGGTATTTTTGCCGAACTAGGTATATATGAAAAAGGTACGAAGAAACCTGTGATGCCTCTGCTACTACCAAGTGAAACTTTTAATAAGGTACATTTTACTTTTAACAACAAATCCCAAGATGCTATTGATAGGTTGGTATATATTATCCCATAACTATACTATTGCCAACAGTATAAATTTAATTTCCAAAATGATTTTACTGTTGGGTGGTTACTTTTGTAAGCAACATTTTTACTAACTTGGTAAAGTTAAGCACCTAGATAGGTACCTCCTTACTTATGAAAAATGCGAATTTGTGGGAGGTGGGGGGGGGGGGGGGGGCATAAATCGAACAGGGAGCACAGTTCCTTCTCTTTTCTGTGGGTATTATCGAGATCTTCAATTGATTTTCATCATAATCATAAGCCAGATTTAAGGTTTGAACGTGTATTTCGAGGTTTATCACAAGGCTGAACTGCCTTACGAACAAACCTATTTTTTACAACATTTCCCATAGCCCATTTTTACGAGAAAACTTTGAGTTTGAGTGATGATGATAAATTAATTTAAGGTTTATTATAGATTGATGTAACTATGGTCCTAGATTTGACCTTGAACTTGAGTCAAGGTCACCGTTGATTATTCAGTTTGATTTTCTCAAACTTGTAATGTCACCTGTGACTTGTAGAACGATGGTCAGAACTCACTCTTGCCTACCTGTAGATCCTCAGCAAAGTACCAGATTAATTTTGGCGATTACTATTCATGTTGCCGGTACTTCATGATAGGCGAAATCGTTACTCTATAGAGCTATAGAGTAGAGTAGTTCTCTATCACTCGCGAACCTCATCGACCGTTAAAAAAACTGTTAAAAACCCAGTTAAAACGTAAACAACTGGTACGAAACCAGTTGCTTACTTTAAAACGGCAGGATACAATTAAACAAAGAAGAAAATAACCGAATTTGCTAACAGATTAGCGAAAGACGATCTTGGAGAGAGGCTACTTTGCACGTCCTTGTTAGTATCTACCAATAGTTCGAAACCCCAGTTTCACCATTCGGTAATTTTGAGCAATTACTTGGTCAACCCCAAACTTTTTCATATTTTACTACGGTCGTAAGGATGTTCTCAGAAAGCAAGAAACATATAATTCAAGCCCCGCAAGGCCGTCGTACAGGTTGCCGAGCGATAAGAAGGTTCAAAGACACGGGAGCACACACTCAACACATTGAGCGTTTGTGGAGAGAAGTGCGGGGAAACGTTCCGAGGTTCGGCAACACAAAACACCATTTTATTGGCCACCTTGCTGAGTTCATGTTCAAACGGAAACATAACGATTACAAACAAAGACTACACCATTTGTTTCGTGCTATCGGTGAAGTTTACAACGGGGAACCATCGCAACAGAACACTGATCCAGTTGCCGCTGACTCGGATGAGGACGTTGAACCCGGCGATTACTGAGGTAATTTCTATTTGTATATACCATATATTAACTTTCCGGAGCCTAAATGATGTTTTTTTAGTTTCACCTACATCTCTACATTATCGTAGTCAAATATGAAAAAGTTTGGGATTGACCAAGTAATTGCTCAGAATTACCTCACCATTCGATTCAGCGCGAAAAACTACGCCTAACTTCTCTAGTCATGGTCCGGTCGAGCCAAATACTCTAAAACACTCGATTTCCTCTAAAAACATACGTTTTTTTGTGTGCATTCAAACGTGGTTTTCTCCCCTATTTAGTGCAGTAAAATGAAAAATAACAACACTGTTGGAAAGCTGAGATTCTGAGGACGGTTTTCCCGTCATGTGCATACGTTCAATCTCAATATTAGCGAATTTTCAAAGGAAATGTAGCTATTTGGCTCGTTCCAAAATGTTAGAGGTGCTCCCTGTGAACCGCATACCCCTCCAAAATCCGCTTCATGCATCGGAGATCTAAATTATAGAGTATTTACATGGTAAAAAATTCGTTCTTGCGCAGAAAAATCCGTCTCCGAAAGGGTAATTATGAGTTCGTTACCCAGCCCGATCGTACTGTGCGCAGGGGTCCAAATTTACAAATTTTTGGTACCAACAAATCAAAACAAAAAGGATCTAAGCAACGTAGAGGCGTTGTCAATCATGTTTTTTGTGGCGCTGAAACGACTGTAAGGTCCCAGTCTGATCAGACGCACCGGGCGTACAAAATTTACAAAATTGTAGTCCGAAATCCAAAAAAATTGCATATTGCATAATAATTTTTTATGTAGGCATTTGATGTGTCGTTTACCATGTTTTTCGGTCGCTGAATCGGCTGCGAGTAGTTCAGCACGTTCAGACTGCATCGAGTGACCAAAATCACTTTTTTTTTGGTACCCCAATGATGATTATTTGACATAACATTCTGCACGAAGTGCCACTGGTCTCAACGAATGCCCAGTCAGGCCGCAATGCCGTGCCGTGCCGTGCTGTGCCGATGGCCGTGTCAATTTCCCGAATGTTTCTTTGAAAATTCGCTCCTCAATCCATGCTGCATGACTGGATTTTTTAAATTTTTTTGAGACTTCGAGCCATTTGAGAAAATAGTGATTTTGAAAATTTGAGAAAATTTTATTTCCAGTCCAATTTTTCACCCGCTGAATGCACTCCAAATTTGATGTTAGTGTCATATTGCGCAAGGAAATTTAGCGTTCTTTCCAACGGTGGCCTTACTTTGAATTTTACAGTGTAATTTAAGGGAGTACGATTTAAGGGAGGGTGAAATAAGAAACAAATCTCGGAAGTAAAAAAACTCACGAAAACAAGGGGTTAAAAAAAATATATTGAAAAAAAATTGCAAAGAGCAAGTTTTTGTCGGTAAGTAGTTGTAGAATCGATTCCTGAAGTTTCGTGGTCACAAAAGTGGGACACCCTGTATACAAGGACTATCAACTGTGCGCGCAAGCTACTGATGAGGGGCGAAATTTCATTAGTACTATGTGGATGGCCATATTCAAATTAAAAATGAGGACTATACCGAAGAAAACTATTCATAGGTACCGACTGTTGATGTCCAGACCGAAATCCGAGAACATCTACCTACCCCAAAATTACAAACTCTGTAAGTCTATATGTATTTATGTTTTATCTATATACCTAGATATTGTGTTATCTATACCCAGGGTTACCAGATTCCCCCTCCCAAAACAAAGTATATCCGTGGTAAAAAAAGAGATATAATATATAATAAAAATGTTAGGTCGTTTTATGAATGGGTACAGGAAATGATGCAACTGAATTTATTGTGATACTTAAAAATAGTCAATTTTGTTGTTGACATTGTGGAATTGTATCAACTACATTTCAACTGAATCAACTGAAGTGATCAGCTCTATCAGTCTTCCGAGAATTTCTCAGAAATAAAGAACACTAGTAGGTATGTTGTTCAAGGGTACAACTACAAGAAAAAAATCTTTTTCGCATCCATTTTTTCAAACACAATTTCACAACGAGTAGGTACTTACGTTTTGCATAAACGTAACGTTAAGTTTTTCTAATTATAGTTTCAAGTAACAAGGTACTTTTCTGTGGAACAAGCGTTTCAAAAATACTTCTAACCAGATTAAAATGGTACACCACAAATTAGTCTCTCAGAAATATCACAGAAAAGTAACTGGAACATTGGCCTTCCCTTCTAGCCATTCCTAGCCATGGAAGAAGGATCCTAATTCCTTGTTCCTAGCTAACCTCATAGGCTATGAAAAAACGCTGCAAATCCCTGCACAACGGTTTATTATTTTGTATAGAATACCCTTCTGTTACAGATCACAGCTCTATGTATAGATAACCCGTCTATATAATATAATATGTACTATTCTATGCATATTATGTAGATCGCAGACCCTCCTTAGGTTAGTACCTAACCCCGTACTCGTTACTAGGTACCTATCTAAATCACGAGTTAAATGTTGCTAAAATAATTCTGCCGATGACAAACAGTACCTAACAAAAAGAAACACACATAATGAAGTTCTGAAAAGAAATTGTTGATGGGGAGTGAAAAAAGTTGCAAAAGTACCTACCAACAAACTCCACCCCCTTCTACGTAGATGGTATAATGAACCGTTGTGTAATAATTTACCGTTGAGTAATGATTTACCGTAGTAATAATTTACCCATCAATAATACTTCAACGTTTGTTCAAGTTTCACTACCTACCAACAAACTCCATCATTTTTCAAATGAAATAATATCACAGAACAACCAACTCGACTTCATACTCCGCCAATATAATCAGGTGATCCCTACCAATGATTGGCCGTATACACAAATTCCTATTGTGGGCGCGTCTCTGGTTACGAGATTTGGTTTGAATTGTATACAATTTCATTCACACTGGAGTCGAAAATGCCTGTCGGTGCAAACTTCGGGGCCTTAC
The DNA here is from genome assembly GCA_954871275.1 of Leptopterna dolabrata. Classification (NCBI taxonomy): domain Eukaryota; kingdom Metazoa; phylum Arthropoda; class Insecta; order Hemiptera; family Miridae; genus Leptopterna; species Leptopterna dolabrata. Next base: position 22,464,863 of record OX940976.1, read on the forward strand.
TGTGAACGAACGGCTGGACGTACGATGCTCCGGATGGTCTTAAAAAACTCGCAAGTTCAAGAACTATTTAAAACCGTAAAAATATTTACGTAAAAAAATGGTATAGGCGTTTTCAAAATTTCAACCCCTATTTTGAACCCCTTAGAGATGACTCACAGTAACGTCGAGCTTCGAGGACCAACTAGACGCCGATCGGAACCTATAACCCGAATTTCATCAATTTTTTTTCATGGTAACTAAGAAAAGTGGCCCGTACGGCGTACGGCGGACAGACAGAAATATTTTTATTGCAGTTTTGGATTCTACATACCTTGAAACGTAAACCATCAAATTTTGAGGGGGGGTAAGAATTTTTTTTTTCATGCTCGATTCCAATGGTTCATTATTGAAAATAATAAACCAAAAGGAGTATATTTTGATATAAAATGAAAAAAGAATAAGTACGAAACTATGGGGTCAAAAACAGTAAGATAGATGCTATAAAAAGAGTATGTCTGGTAACCGTATCTATACGTACCTACATAGGTAACTATCTAAATTTCGAATAGTGGACCATCTGAAGAGGAGGGCGTTTGGATGCGCCAAGCTCGTCCTATGTAATATGAAATCATCTCTGATTAGAATAATAGGTAGGTACCTACCTATTATATGGGTAAAATACGAGGTACGAGGTAGGTACCTAGTGGAGAGGAGATCCTCTTGAGGTCTCCTACTTCATGAATTCAATTGTAAACAACATAATTTTTGGTCGACTGAAGACTAGAAATCTGTTTTCTTGCAATGATGAAGAAAGTTGTGGAATAAACGCTCATAGTCAAAAGAAGTGAATGCACAACCCAAATGAGCTAAGTACCAGGTTTGTTCACCCGTCCAGGGGTTCAGAGTTCTTGGAAGATTTCTCAGAGTCCAGATGGCATAACGGGAGGGTCCTACCGTTGAAACTCAGGTAAACAACAAACTCCACTACTCAAACGCTGGTGTCTGATACGCTGTTGCCAAAGTTTCCCCTCTGCTCGCCACCCGCCCTTCATTTCAGTCGCACAGTTTCAGGGTTGCCAACCCTACCCTACAGACAGTAGATCTGCCGGATTTTATCAGCCTCCCCTATGCTACCTACTTGTTTTTTCTATATTATTCAATTTTCGTGCCACAAAATCTGCTAGAAAACAGGTTCAGCCTTATTTTCAGACATAATTGTACCAGTTCCTTCAGTATTTTCCACCTTGTCGAATTATTTCTCCTAGGTCATTAGAACTCATTAAATTTTTTTATAGTTAAATGGATGAAAATCTCAGTTAGTCATCTTCGCTACTTCGCTTGCACAAATAAAAGTGGCAAAATCAAATAATATATAATATTCAAAACAAGTTAATGAAATGATTGTAATAATTGAAGATAATAAAGATAATTGTAGGTACCTAATGGTACCTAAGTTAAACAGGTACTGGTAATGATTTATTTTCAAAAAATTATATCCTAGCTATTCTATGCAAAATTCTTTCGCTACTTTGCTGGCACAAATAAAAGTGGCAAAATCAAATAATATAATATAATACTCAAAAAAAGTTAATGAAATGATAGTAATAATTGAAGATAATAAAGGTAATTGTAGGTACTAATGGTACCTATGTTAAATAGGTACTGGAAATGATTTATTTTCAAAAAATTATATCCTAGCTATTGTATGCAAAATTCTTAATTTAATTCTTCTTAATTTTTCCTTGTTCCTTCTGTTCATAGGATCATTTCTCTTTCCCTCTTTCCGTAAAAAAAGTAATTTGATCGATTCTACAGTAATTGAAAATTATGTAATTCCTATGTATAGGAACTAAGAGGAGTCCCTGGACCCTATTCCTATGAAATTTTAAATAAAAAATAAAAAATAAAAAAAATAAAAATTGTAATGGTTTTTCGATCTCAAGGTTGGCAAGTGGCAGCGCTGTTCAGTTAGTTCGCCTCGCGCCGCGCATCCGGGTAGGTTCGGAATTTTCTTTTCAGTAATCCGCTCAAAATTTGTTTCAGAAAAGCTATTTTCAGTAATTAATTGACGTTTTTGAATGCGGCAATGTGTTCCTAGTGTTTTAGTGTTTCTTTACGAATCCCTCCGGTGAATAATCGGTCGAATAACCGCGCTCATTGATTACCTGCGGGCAAAATCGTACATGATGGAGTGCAATGGAAGTTATGACCCGTGTCTTTCATTGGTTATGCCGGTTACTTGTGATTTGTTCTTCAAAAGAATACCTACTTCTGTTGCTGTGAATCTTCCAGAACTATTAAGGTACTAAATTTGGGTTTTTAATAATATTTTCTTGGTAGGTTGCTATTCTAGCACCCCTTTCATGCTCTGAATGATTGCTGACCAGGAATCATCCAACATTTTTGGTAAGTAGGTGTAAATTAAGTTGGTATTAATAAATGTTTGTACTTGTACTCGTCATAGTTCACCGGAAGTGAATGAGTGAACGGATACTCGGGTAGGTATTTTCATTTGCGAGGACGTTTTGTCGGATTTGGATAGAACCTAGATGTTGAGCCTTCGGAAGTAGGCAGATGGGAGGTTATGCTCTACTTACCTGAGTAGGTAATTTCTCGTTAGTGTCCTCGAGTCGAGCATGACAATAATATTCGGCATCAAGAACTCGTTTTTTGGGATCTAGCTGGTCCTCAAAGCTGGTCGTTATTGTGGTTCATCCAAGAGGTTAAAATTAGGACTTGAACATTTCAGAATACCACAGTAGGTAGCTTAGAAACTCTTATGCAGGTTTTCTTTGCAAATCTAAACAGGTACCTATACTAAACTTCTTGGGATTTTTTGAGACCACAAGAAGCATTGTGTACGACCAGCCGTTTATTCACAGAATCCCGAATATCTCGCAAATCACAACTTTCGGGGAAACGTGCATCTGGGTTTTCAAAGGCTATACAATATGTTGATATTTTTAAAACCATTCATTTTACTTAATGGGAATTTGTTGCTGAATCGTATGGTGTAGGTACCTACTTAGTCAAAGTTCAAGTAATCTGGTTGGAAAATAGCAAAACACGGCGCCAATCTTGTCGGCATGACCATAATTATGAGCGAGTTTTCGAAGTAACGTATGCAGGTACCCTACCCTGTAGGCTTACCCTTCAAATTTACTATAATACTATATAGTTGAAATCGATTGTTGAAAAGAAGCACCGTACACTAAAGTTTTCCATTCACCGTGTCCATAAAAAACTCCAAATTGAACATTTATCGCCCTCTATTTAACGGTTCAGTTAGTTATTCATTTGATTTATTTTTTAATAAATAATAATTAATTTTAATTGATAAAATCACCACCTCCCCCTGTGCGTTTTGATTTTATAAGCTAAACCTACAAATTATTACACAACAATTTATTATTTACCTGTGTAGATGCCCTTCTATGTAGATCACTGTTTTCTGAGGTGAATAACTACCCTTGTGCCCCCCCCCCCCCCCCAGGAAAGCCCTAAATCGACTTTTGGGGTCGTTCGGGCAGTTACGGTCGTAAAATATGCGGTGGAATCAAGGGTTCTATCTCAGCTACGCCGCTCTGGGGCCAACTGACAGAAATCATTTTGGTTTGTTATTTTGAATAGGTAATAAACCATTGAAATCAAGCATTTAAAAAAATTAACCCCTCCCCCCCCCTCTTCATAATTTGATGGTTTCCGTTTCAAGGTAGTAGATTTCGAAAACGGAATAAAGAATTTCCGTCCGTACATCGCACTTTCCTTAGTTATACCTACCGTGAACCAACATTAATGAAATTCAGTCCTTAAAGGTGGGGTGGAAAATAGGGGTTGATATTTCCAGGACGCCTTAGCTCGAAAACTTTCGACAGAAGCAATGGTTTTTTACGTTTTTAAATTGATCCCGAACTTGAGGGTTTTTGAGACCACCAGTCATGACCACGGATGGAAAGAAGACGAAATGACGTCGTAAGTGGATGGTGCTGAGGGTTCCTCCCAGGCGGTCGCAGGGGTGAGGGCCTTTAACTGTGACGGCATTTCGCTTTCTATCCATTGGTTTATCGCCCACTTTCGATCGCTGGATACCCCTCATATATGAGGCTATATATAGTACCTTTCGGAAAGCACTCGCAATTAATGACAGAATTCTCGAATCTACCACATGTTTATGAAACTATAGTTGCTCGGCTGGTTCCAGTACCTACCTGCTCGATTTAGGGCTTTCCTGGTGGGGGAGAGGGGGAAATACCTCATAAACCGTTGTGTTATAGTTTGCAGCCTTCTTTGGTTCGTGGTAGCGAAGAAAGTGCGAAGTACCGTAGACGGACAGAATTTTTAAAAAATTCTATTTTCGGATTCTATCTACGTACTTACCTACCTACCTGCCTTGTAGACGGACAGAATTTAGAAAAAATTCTTTCTATTTTCGGATTCAATCTACGTACTTACCGACCTACCTGCCTTCGGAAACCAACAAAAGGGGGGGGGGGGGACTCCTTTTGGTTTATTATTTTCAATAATGAACCATTGGAATCGAGCATGAAAAAAAATTCTAACCCCCCTCAAAATTTGATGATTTACGTTTCAAGGTAAGTAGTTGGAAAAAAATAAAAGACATAGTATTCCCAAGTGATGGGTAACCCATTAAAAATACAGACTCATCATCAGAAGAAATTGTTCAGGATGAAAGCTCAGAAGCTAACCTCCTTAGCAGTGAACCTCAACCATTTCTTGCTGTTGACGAACCGGCTGAAGTGAATCTAGCGGATAACCAGAGAGAATCCTCCCCCATTCCAATGTCAAGCTCCCAGAATCCACCTTTGCCACAAGAGACTGCTGTGAGTCAACGCTACCAGGAAGAAACTACACCGACTCCACTTTCGAGCTGTCAGAATCCAGTTCCGTCTACATCTCAAGGAACTCAGTCAAGGGCTGTTGATTCCACTGTCGCGTTACCATTCGAAGTTCCTAGTCCCTTCAAGACTTTTCAATTTTTTCCTGAAAAAATTGAGTTGGCTCGAGCAGAAAAAGTCAAAAGGAAGAAGGAAATGTTTCCTGATGTTGTAACATCAGAAAGTTGGCAAGCGTACCATAAGAATAAAGCACTCAAGAAACGAGAAGAAGCAGAGGCCAAGAAAAAGCGTGCAGAAGAGCGAATAAAGAAAAAACAAGAAAGAGAATTGTTACAGCAGGAAAAGAAAGCAAAGAAAGACCAGAAAACCAAAATCCCAAAAACAAGAGCTTCTAAACTACCTGGCACAAGGAAGATTCCCAATTCGAAGAAGATGAAGAAAAAATTAGCTGTCTCTTCGTCCGAGGAGGATACCGACTGGTCTGCTTCAGAAAGCTCGGAGGCCCAATCAAATCCTGATTTTGATGTTGAGGAGATCAGCCGTGGCGTACCTGTTCCTCAACCGCTTCCATTCACCTATATGGGAGATAATTCCTCTCGTTCAATCAAGTTAAACTCACTTGCCAATACCTATGGGGTTTGCAGATCGAACATTGTAATGAGCAGCCCTGTAAAAAGTCCATCGAAGGCACAAGACGGAGATGAAGATTTAAATGATGAAGGAATGGATAGTGCATGTCGCTCTCTGTTTGATCAAATCGACTCATTTCAGAATGGAGATCAACCTCGGGATGGTACTGAAAACCTACTTGGTATTGCAGAAAAAGATGTAGTGTCGGTTGAAGGAGAAAATTCGAACTGCAAGCTATTCAAAGTTACCACGTTGATCGAGGACTCCTTCATTGGTATCCCCTTAGTACCCATTCATAAGTTCGCCACTACTTTCAAGGCCAAAGTAGAAGATTCTCAGCTGTGTTTTGTGAAAGATGTTACAGATAAATTAAACCCTGTATTGATTGGGGAAGACAACGATGAGGACAGGAGATACATTTTTCCAAGTTCTTCCAAGTGATTTTGTTCATTTTGTAAGTTACCAACTTGTGATTTTAATTAAACATTTATTTTGTGATTTTATTTATTTCGTAATGTGATTTATTAATAGTCCACAGCTAGTGTGTAATGAATCATGCAAAGTATTTCTCTAGTACTTGACAATATATTTCTTGAAATGAAAACTGTGCTCTACATTTTTTACTTAAGTACTTATTGCAATTTGAGGACTGATAATGAGCTGTTTGCAAATAAAAAGTCTGATAACTACTTTATTACATCTTATTAATCTATTTTCAAGTTCCGATTCACGGTTGAATGTATTTTATTTAGATGGAAGTCGAAAAAAGTGAAAACGATGGAACGATGAAACCTGTCGACTACTGACTCAAGAGATACTGTCGACTTCTAACACATGTAGGTCGACTACTAGTGCAAAACCATGTCGACTACTGAAGAAAATGTTGGTCACTGGTGTCGACTACTAGAGTATTGGGATTTTTTACAAAACTTGTTTTTCCCTTTTCAAACCACGTTGAATAATATTTCCCGCGGCCAGCTCTTTTAGGGAAGGATCTTGGGTACACAATGAACAGGTTTGCAATGAGAAAAAACTATTTCCCTGCGTGAAAGGTAAGCTCAAAGTTCAAACTTCCTTTAACGTGTCGACTTCTGACGCATTACCTTATGTAGAATCCAAAACTGCAATAAAAAACGCTGCAAATCCCTGCACAACGGTTTATTATTTTGTATAGAATACCCTTCTGTTACAGATCACTGCTCTATGCATAGATATCCCGTCTATATAATATGATATGTACTATTCTGCACATATAATGTAGATCGCAGACCCTCCGTAGGTTAGTACCTAACCCCGTACTCGTTACTAGGTACCTACCTAAATCACGAGTTAAATGTTGCTAAAATAATTCTGCCGATGACAAACAGTACCTAACAAAAAGAAACACACATAATGAAGTTCTGAAAAGAAATTGTTGATGAGGAGTGAAAAAAGTTGCAAAAGTACCTACCAACAAACTCCAGCCCCTTCTACGTAGATGGTATAATGAACCGTTGTGTAATAATTTACCGTTGAGTAATGATTTACCGTAGTAATAATTTACCCATCAAAAATACTTCAACGTTTGTTCAAGTTGCACTACCTACCAACAAACTCCAAAAGAGCCATCATTTTTCAAATTAAATAATATCACAGAACAACCAACTCGACTTCATACTCCGCCAATATAATCAGGTGATCCCTACCAATGATTGACTAGACGGTATCCGTCAAAGAGGCCCCAACCTCCGCTTGGAGCGCTGATGGTGAAGTCTCACACCCTTCAGTTCCCGCGTCCGCTCAATTTGATTCAATCGTCAAAGGCCCCCAAAACATGCATGACGAAGGTACTTACCGTGTCGGGAATAATTTAAAACTGGGGTGAAACTCATGTGTAAACCAATTTGCAGCGATTTAATAATGATGCTAAGTTTTTGATGAATCCGATGCTCCTTCCTTTTCGTGAATAGGTAGGTACTGACTGATGTTACTGAGGTTTGTTCCAATTTTGGTTTATTATTTCCAATAGTGAAACTTTGTAATCGAGCAAGAAAAAAAATTGCCAAACCTCCCCTCAAAATCTGATGGTTTACTTTGAATATCAATCCCCTTTTCTGTGAGGGAGGAGCGCTTGAGAAATGCCAACTAGAATTATTGCTCCGTTGTCGACAGGAGGCTTTTCACAAAACAAAAAATAATAATAATAATAACAATAAATAGTAATGATAATTTTTTAAATAAATAAATAACCGTTCATTTTCAGCTTGAAAAGGAGAGAAACCCCTGCAAATCTTATGGATGTATTTCCACAAATAAAATTTTCAAAAGGTTGAATAAAACTTTGTTAATGTTTGGCAATTTTGACACCAGGGTCTAGAATTAGGTAGGTGCCTACCAGCTATTTATCCTCTGGTCAGTCCAGTATTGTGTTGGAGGCTTGGTTTCAAGTTTCAAAATTCGTGGGATATAGACAGGATAAGCAACAGTTTGAGCAAGGCACGAAGAAAGATAAATATGATATATTTATTTTATATACATTAAGAATAATAATGACAATGGAAGGAACTATAAAAATTTAAACGCTATTTACTTACAACTGACTACCTGTGAAGATAAATAACGTTACACAAAAAAATTTACTTAATCAAAATATCGTAATGAAACTGAAAAAATAGAAAAATTTATTATTAAGCGTTTTTTCTTATTTTTATAGGTGTCACATTTACAGTGAATAAAAAACTATCAATATTTGAATGTTGGCACACAGAAAAATATGATGCGAACATCACGAAGGTAATCTTAATCACAGCGTGTCTGGGTCCACTTCCATAAGGAGAATTGGATCCTGTTCTTGGTTCAGAAGAATTGCTTCCGCCGCTATTTGATGAAGGCGGGATTGAGTCGGCCTCCTCATTCTACTGCATTTTCTTGAGTTTCTCTTCTTGACTTGAAACTTTCTTTGAGGGTCGATTTTCTTGTTGGTATTAATTTGTTTCTTGTTTTCAAACAAACTCACTTGAGATCTAAGGTCCTCAGCTGCTTTTACGATAGGGCCTGCACTGTTCAAAATTTTGATGAAGGCTTTTGCACCATCAGAGGTTTTCACATCCTTCAAAATTGAAGAAAAAATGTCCTGGATCTTTTTTTTATGATTTTCCAAGTCAAGCGAGAGAGTGGTCTTATCGTCACAACGAAGACTGTTTAAAAGGGCTCTGGTTTCAGAGTTCTCGGTGCTGTTCTCATCCATACAGAGGTTGGGGGACTCATTTCCGACTGTTGATGGTTCTGCAGACGATGTCACTTGGTCTTGATCCGTCTGAATGCCGTTCGATAAAAATGTACAAAGCAGATGAATATGTTTGCACATTACCGATTTTATTTGGTAATCGATGCAGGTACACTTGAATTTATGGAAACATGACTTGCACTCACTGCATATCAATGCACAGGTACAATTTGGGTCAGTCATGGTCACACTATATGGCGCACCAACTCCAGAGGAGGGGAACACAGTCCATACATTTGGTTCCGCAGTTTGACAGACACTTTCAAGAGACAAGGACTTGGACGCGAGGTGTCGCTTCCGAAGCTCTTTTACTTTATATGTCAGCTTGTCATTTTCCAATACAAGAAGTCTGTCATAAATCTTCCAATCAATTAGTTTCATCAGGGCGTGGATGGTTTTGTCCAACCGCTTCGTGTTTTTCCCGTCCAAGAAGGTATGCTTCAAGGTTTTGTGGAGTCTCTCCAAATGCATATTTGTATTAATGCCTGCATCTCTTCTGTAACAATATGCCCAGAATTCCGGACATGTAGAATACTCTTTTTTGAAGTAGGTACCGAATTGGGAGGTATCCTCGTCTGAACAAAGGCTAGTCAAAATTGTTGGTAGCATTTCGCTGAAGGCTTTTTCGTCCGTCTCAGTTAACAACGCATATACTTTTGCGTCGGTGACTTCTCTCTTAGAATTTTTCACAAGCTCATGTATTTTTTGCTGCCAAGCACGGATAACATGCCAAGTGCAGAATAGATGGAACTCACAGGCTTCCATCACTTGACTCCAACAGTTGTAAAACACTCGGGCCATGTCCGACATGAACGTGGTTGCCTTCACTAGACCAACTCTACTTCTGATTCTTCCCAAGAACGTTGAAATTCCCAAAAAATCTTGGCGATTCGAGATAAAAAACGCTGCAGGAAACCCCTGTTTCATGTCGTCCAGCACCATCACAGTTGTTAACTCGTAGCCATAATTATTCGTCCCATGGGTCGAATCCATGCTAGTGACACCATTTCGTCCATGAGATTTGAGGACTTCCTCCTGACCCTTTGTCATAATACCTAAGAGGAAATCAGATTTTCTTAGTCCGTTCTTCATACCCCCTTCAGCCTCGTCTTCGTGTTGTAAATGAACGAACTCTTCTGGCATAGTTCCTTTAGGTTTGAACAATATGACGCAGGAGTTGTTGTCTAGAGATTGTTCCTTTCTGACCCAGGTTTCAACACTTGCGGCGTCGTCTGGATGCAGTACCCATTCATTTTCAAGAGAAAAGGATTTCTTGATATTTTTTACATCTTGGGTAGTAATGAGTTGTTCTCTTCTCAACTCATTATTTGGATTTATCCCACTCTGTCTCACTTGTTCCACAACTTCTAATGAGGGAATTTTAGAAGCAATTTTAGCGGCGACTTCCTTCTTTATTGGCGACGGGATGGGAAGATGCTTAAGCTCAACGGTATGCCCCAAATGGGTTCGGCAGAAGTCGATCGCCACAGTTCCGTTGACGAAGAAATTGGCTGTTATGCGTGACAGGCATTGTCGTCCAATCTTCCTTGAACCTTTCAGCTTTGAATGTCTCTTTCTTGAATCCTCATTGATAAGCCTGCCCTTACCTGACCGATTGCAAGCATAATATGCAACCGTCTTTTCAGAGTTGGTATAAGAAGAATATCGTACGTACTTGGCCTTCTCCTCCGCCTCTATGTTTCGCTTCCATTTGTTGAAGGAATCAGCGTTACTAAACGATAATTTATCGTGTTTCACAGAGACATCATGCTCTATGCTCACGTGAGACTCGAGTTCAACATTATTCAACACACGTTCATCACAAAGACTACACACAATTTTAGGAACCGACACAGACGCCTTGTGAAAACGGCGGTTGTGTCTATTTAGGCTCTGCTCGTTTGCTAATTCTGTACTGCACTCATCGCACTTCATTTTGAGGAAAACACATTCAGGAGAACAGGAGATAAAATAAAAAATTATTGAATTTGGACGAAACGACTAGAACAAAAATAATGGAGAAAATGAGATGATCTACTGTCACTGTCGTCACTGATAAGGGCTAGACTGCTACAATCTATCGGACGTATGGGAAACTATTTTCACCATCAGCGCTCCAAGCGGAGGTTGTGGCCTCTTTGACGGATACCGTCTAGTCAATGATTGGCCGTATTCACAAATTCCTATTGTGGGCGCGTCTCTGGTTACGAGATTTGATTTGAATTGTATACAATATTTCATTCACACTGGAGTCGAAAATGCCTGTCGGTGCAAACTTCGGGGCCTTACTGTGAACGAACGGCTGGACGTACGATGCTCCGGATGGTCTTAAAAAACTCGCAAGTTCAAGAACTATTTAAAACCGTAAAAATATTTACGTAAAAAAATGGTATAGGCGTTTTCAAAATTTCAACCCCTATTTTGAACCCCTTAGAGATGACTCACAGTAACGTCGAGCTTCGAGGACCAACTAGACGCCGAACGGAACCTATAACCCGAATTTCATCAATTTTTTTTCATGGTAACTAAGAAAAGTGGCCCGTACGGCGTACGGCGTACGGCGGACAGACAGAAATATTTTTATTGCAGTTTTGGATTCTACATACCTTGAAACGTAAACCATCAAATTTTGAGGGGGGGTAAGAATTTTTTTTTTCATGCTCGATTCCAATGGTTCATTATTGAAAATAATAAACCAAAATTTCTATCTGTCCGCCGTACGCCGTACTGGCCACTTTTCTTAGTTACCATGAAACAAAATTGATGAAATTCGGGTTATAGGTTCCGTTCGGGGTCTAGTTGGTCCTCGAAGCTCGACGTTACTGTCAGTCATCTCTAAGGGGTTCAAAATAGGGGTTGACATTTTCAGAACGCCGTGGCTCGAAAACTTTCGATAGAAGGGTATGGTTTTTTTACGTTGTTAAATTTGTCTTGAGCTAAACAAGTTTTTGAGACCACCCGGACCAGCCGTTCGTGTGCACCAAAAAGCTTCGTCAACACGATCGTGAATCAAACGCTATAAATCCGGCCCAGATAATCATCACTAGGAAGCACCTGATTATAATCAAGGATGGCTGTATGAAGTCGAGTTGGTTGTTCTGCGATATTATTTCATTTGATAAGTGATGGACTATTGGATTTAGTTGGTAGGTACTTCCGAAACTTGAACAAACGTTGAAGTATTATTGATGGGTAAATTATTAAAAAATGATAAATTATTACACAACGGCAAATTATTACACAAAGGAAAATGATTACACAAAGGTAAATTATTACACAACGGTAAATTATTTCATAACGGTAAATTATTACACTACGGTAAATTATTACACAACGGTTCATCTACCAAGAAGGGGCTGGATTTTGTTGATTGGTACTTTTGTAACTTTAACAAACGTTGAAGTATTGTTGATGGGTAAATTATTGCACAATGGTAAATTATTGCACAACGGCAAATTATTACACAACGGTAAATTATTACGTAACGGTAAATTATTTCAAAACGGTAAATTATTACACAACGGTTCATCAACCAAGAAGGGGCTGGATTTTGTGGATCGGACTTGAATAACCGTTGAAGTATTATTGATGGGCAAGTTATAATTACACAACGGTTCATTGTACTTGACCACGAAGGTAGATACTGACCACAAAAAACAGTGATCTACGCAGAAGGGGCATCCATTTCACTCCATATCAACAATTTCCTCTCAGAACTTCATTATTTGCGTTTCTTTTTGCCGTTCTAGTTACTGCTTGTCATCGACAGAATTTTAGCAACATTTAACTCGTGATTTAGATAGGTACCTAGTAACGAGTACGGGGTTAGGTACTTAACCTATGGAGGGTCTGTGCTCTACAGAAGATGTATGGAATAGTACATATTATATTATATAGACGGGTTATCTATACAGAGAGCTGTGATCTGTAACAAAAGGGTCTTCTGTGCAAAATAATAAACCGTTGTGCACGGATTTGCAGCGTTTTGGTTTATTATTCTCTGAATAATACACCTATGTAATCGCTCAGCAAAAAATTTTTATAACCCCCCCTCAAACTTTTTTCTTTTCCGTTTCAAGGTGCGTAGATTCAAAAAATGCAATGTCCGTCCGCCGTACGCCGTACGCCGTCCGCCGTCCGCCGTATCACGTGTACAGGCTTCATTTTCGGTCTAAAAAAGTCGTTCTTTCGCACACATGCTCCATTTGGGCCCTAGATGTGTCCCGAAACTTTTCAGCCCGATCGGAATATTCCCAGGGGTGTTGTGAGTGAAAATGTGTGTAAAAATAGGTACTTTTTGCGTTTTAGCAACATGTTGGTAACATGAGCTTTTGAGGTATCGTTTTCCATGTTTTTGGGGACGAGAAGATCGAATATGAGGTCGATTTTGGCCAAGGAGTGGAAAATTGAGGTTGTACCAGATGTTCAGCTCCCAAAATTGATTTTGTATGAGTCAAAAACCTGCGAAATCGTCTGAAATCACCATCAGTTTGTAGAATAACACTAGAAAAAGTGTCAACACGTGGATCAAGACGATTAAATGGCACTACCAATGATCAAAGTTAATTTGAAAAAAAAAAGATCGTACCTACCTAATTTGTGTTTTGGGGGCCAAAATTGGTGGAAACCATCAGAAATAGCTATTTCAATTATTTCACATGAAACAAACAATAAATGTACAGCCAACATTTCTGTAGAATAATAAACCCCATGTGACAAGGACTTTGCAGCGTTTTTTTTTTATGCTCGATTCTAAAGGTTGAAAAATAATAAACCAAAATACTTAGCTAATAAATATGATAACAAAATCATAGGGGAGCCCGCTTCCAGAAAAGTTCAAAATACCAACTGTACGCAAACAAAATTTATTTTATGTAACGCGGACGGGAGTCCGGACGAGTTGTGGGATGAAGACGGAGAGAGTGAAAAGTACTGCGTCCTCGCGAGCATCCGCCCAATTATCTTGAGTTCATCCCACGTTGAGCGCTGAAAAGTCCGCCGAAAAACTGGCCTGGCTCACGTGCGGTTAGGCGATAAACTCTTCTAGACGAGTTGTTTTCCCTCGTCCTGACCCCCTCAAGCGATTCCGGAATAGGTTTATCAATAACTAGACGGATCCGTGCGTTGCACAGGATGTTATTAATTTGGTTAAACTGATATTATCCAAAACTCTAATCCTAGTGGGACTGGACTGTAGGTACATTCATCTAATTTCTAATGAAATCGATCCAGGTAAATATAATAGGGTTTGGTTACATTGCCTTGAGCTAAATCAAACTGGGTCTACAATAATCGAATCCCAATAGTCAAAAATTGGTAGGTAATATTCTTGAAACCTACCCGAGAACGCGGGTCATGAATATTATCTAATTTTTTTTTTTTTACCATCAAGGTAGGCACCAAATTTGTAGCCACACTTCCAGTAGACCCAGCACTCGAGTTCAACTTGACCACCTTATATCACCACAGAGGTGTCATGAAAATCAGGTTCAAAATGTGGATCTAGACTGTAATAGCTCATTCTTTTCTTGAATGAATGAATAGGTATTAGTATTCATTTCCTTTTTTTTTAAACGGCTATTGGAAATTACCTACCTTCCTACTGGGTAATTTCATAACAAATCTGGGCTTTGTTATGTGGGAGGAGAATCACTTCATGTGCGACGAGGTGTCAGTGTATACGCGTATCAGTAACTGGCAGCAGCTCTAATGAACGCTGTGGAATATTTCTCCACTGGCATTACAGGGTGAGAAGCACCAAGAAGGCTGCGCCCGGACCGGCCGAAGCACCCAGACCACAGAAAACTTCTAATACTACTTACAATATTTTCTAATCAACATTCAAATTTACGAGAATCAATACAATAAAAATCTGACACTTTATACATACAGGTCTTCATCTATCTATACCAGACATGGGAAAACTTTTTAAGGGAGGGCCAGATGAAATAAAAAAAAATATCTAGGTGGGCCGGAGGAAAAAATTGAACAAAGCACATTTTTATAAGCGATAAACTTTATTTTTGATTTTTACATCACACAGAGCTTATATGCTAAAACGGTAAAAAACTTTTAAAAAATTTACCAAAATTGATTAGGTATTCTTTAGAAGAGTATGAAGTTGTATGTGACATCACGCTACCGATTTACAGACATCTACGGCACTACGCCTACGCGAGGTTGCGTACATACTCAGTTAATCTTAGATGCGATAATACCATACATGAAATGCAATGAGAAGGAAACCGTTATTCTATTCTAGCTACACAAAAAATACAATTTGTCCTATGTGTAAATGTAGGGGTTATTCAAAACCATGTTGCGGGCCGGATTGACTAGCCCGAAGGGCCTCACTTGGCCCGCGGGCCCGGGGCCCGTCAACCTTTGTTTCTTTAGTATTGCATGTGACACTGAGACCATTTACGATTTCTCCGTGGATAACTAAGCATCTCCGATACTTTTACAAATTATTCTTTATATATATATTTTTTTTCCCCTTGAAGCAGGCACATCAAAATACTCAGCGGGCGTTAGAATGCCTATATTCTCTGAAATGGCTTCCCGAAGCTTTCACCCCAACTCAGCCTCCCCCATCGTCCGAATTGCCTTCTTTTGCTACTTGAATGCATCACCATTGTGGCTGGAAGCTCCTTTTAGCACCATACACTTAGCTAGAATTGCCAGATTTTCTCGGACCACATATAGTATTTTTGGCCGCAATAAGAAAAAAATATAGTAGTTTGGAAAAATTTATAGCAGCAATATATTTTACCTATTTAGCCGCATGATGATGAAAATAGCTTAACAGTAAGTAGAGAAATGAACGCTGTTGAAAAATCCATCTTTGACAGATTGATATGAAGATACAGGGGAGAATAATTGAACAAAATAACTTCAGCAAAATTATTACAAAAACAGAGTATGATTATGAGCAAGCACCAGGGAAAAACAAACTTTCAGTAAAGAAAATTTCTTAAACTTTCAAAAAAGAAAATAATAGTATAGTTATGTAACTCTTGACGTTGACGAATTGAAAATAATGTAACTAGTGGTCATTTAGAATTGACCAGAATAGACTGGTAGGTAACATGTATCTCAGAACACTACGAACGCTAAAATCGAATGAGCCGTCACAGAATCACAGTAGGTTTATCATTATCATTTTTTGAGATTTTGCAAGTAAGTAGGTAGCATAAAAATTGATTTTCGCCAATATGATTTCTCATGGGCTCAAAAATATAGCTATTTTGGCTACTATATTTTTAAAAATGTAGCATAGTAGGTTCAACAAAAAATATAGTAGCCTACTAAATTATAGCATTCTGGCAACCCTACAGTTAGCCAGCTTAACATACATACTGGGAAAAATTGAGACAACGTCGTCAAATAGCGTAGTTACCTTTACTACAAACAGAGGCTAATCCAGAGGAGATTCCCTTTTCCACAAATCATAGGCACCTTTGTACCTACTACATATTTATCATGGAAAATTAACGACGGTAGACGGGGGCATCCGCTCCTCGCGAATTTCACGGGACTCAGCGATTTTAAGATGCTTCCAGCGTATTTTTAAGATTTAGTCCTTTTACTTGATGCCAAAGAGTCTAAAGATGAGTGCCTACCAACTGAATCATGTATAATATAGAACTGGCAGGCCCAATACGATAATAGCAAACCAAATTTATTTCGTATGGGAGACCTTGCGCTTAGCGACCATAAGTTAGTGTATACCTATATCTCTCTCTCTCTCTGTCTGTGAGCGCGTGCGTGTGTGTGTGTTTGTGTCGGAATTGGTGTGCGCTGCACAGGCTGCAATTCTTAACCGATTTGCGTGGGTTTTTTGTGTTCGATGCAGAAAACTTCTAGTTCTGCCCTACGTCGCCGGAATTTCGAAATTTACTTCTAGAAGGGGTGAAGGGGGGGGGGGGGGGGGGAGTTAATGCCGAAACAACGGGGTTTCGACAAAATCTTGTGTGCGCTGCCCAGGGTACTACTATGAACCGATTTATGCGTTTCTTCCTTTGTTCGTCGCAGTTCAGTCTAGTTGTGTACTACGTCGCCGGAATTTTTAGCGTCCACTGTAATGCATGCATGTTTGTATTTATCTTTCTGCTGATGTTGCTACCGTCACCCCTGGTTAAACTGAAACGCGTAATGCATCATGCATTCTATAGCCGGAGAAAGCCGTTGCAGAAAACGTCAGCGTTCAGTATGAACCGAGACCCATCTCACACACGACTGCCCCCAGGGCATTTCCTCTAGAGACCGGAGTTATCAAGATATGTGCGGCGTACGAGTTGATTATACGTGTTGGAAAACTACAGAGCTCCAGGAACAAGAGTGTTTTCCAGTGTCCACATTAAGGTCCGGATGATGGGCGAGCATGAATAATTCACAAGACCTCAGACGTGCTATAGATTTCTGCAAGGACGGGAGCTGCCAGAGCACTGCAAGGGATTCTACTTCGGATCATATCGCGCGTTCTGTATGTTAATGGCTTCCCGAGCTCTAGGACGGCAAACAAACCGGGTCATAGGGCGACTCGGTGATAAAAGAGGATCTATTGCGCCGGTTTGAATGGAAAATCTGGGGAAAAAACGTCCATCCATTCAGTGAATCACGACAGATACACCGCTATGGTAATCGCCTCGGGTGATTAATTGACTGTCAACGATACTTGTTGGTGTTCATTGTCATTCTTTCGCATCTTCGTTCGCACTTCACACCTACAACTGTCGACTTCTCCATTCTTCGCCAGCAATCCACCAGTATACCTTCGTCCTTCTATGCCTGAGCATAATTTATTATATACTATAGTACCTACTTCGTATACCAGTATATTCCGGTAGTATAATACAGCAGTATACCGTTCTCACGTTGTTATAATTAATTATAATTCCAAGCTGCTATGTCCCTAATTAGCGAATTTTCTGTTAAAAAAGGATATTGCAATGGTTCAAATGATTAGTTCGTGAATTTTCGAAAGTTTCCTCCATACAAATCCATTTCAGGTCACTAAAGTGTAACATTTTTAGCTTATATTCGAAAAATGTGTTTCTAATGGTAGACGAATGGATGAGTTTAAAGATAGCTAAAAGTTGGTCAAAATTGAGTTTTTGTGCAGTCTAAAATCGATAAAAATCGTCAAATGATAGAAACCTTATGAGTAGAGGGAATATAAATATACGAGTACGTTCTGGCACAGGGGTCACCCTGCAAGACCTGTCACCCTTCTGTTACAGATCACAGCTCTATGTATAGATAACCCGTCTATATAATATGATATGTACTATTCTATACATATTATGTAGATCGCAGACCCTCCGGAGGTTAGTACCTATCCCCGTACTCGTTACTAGGTACCTACCTAAATCACGAGTTAAATGTTGCTAAAATAATTCTGCCGATGACAAACAGTACCTAACAAAAAGAAACACACATAATGAAGTTCTGAAAAGAAATTGTTGATGAGGAGTAGTACCTACCTACCAACTTCTACGTAGATGGTATAATGAACCGTTGTGTAATAATTTAGCGTTGAGTAATGATTTACCGTAGTAATAATTTACCCATCAATAATACTTCAACGTTTGTTCAAGTTTCACTACCTACCAACAAACTCCAAAAGAGCCATCATTTTTCAAATTAAATAATATCACAGAACAACCAACTCGACTTCATACTCCGCCAATATAATCAGGTGATCCCTAGCAATGATTCTATCTCCGCCAAATTTCCTATTGTGGGCGCGTGTCTGGTTACGAGATTTGGTTTGAATTGTATACAATTTCATTCACACTGGAGTCGAAAATGCCTGTCGGTGCAAACTTCGGGGCCTTACTGTGAACGAACGGCTGGACGTACGATGCTCCGGATGGTCTTAAAAAACTCGCAAGTTCAAGAACTATTTAAAACCGTAAAAATATTCACGTAAAAAAAATGGTATAGGCGTTTTGAAAATTTCAACCCCTATTTTGAACCCCTTAGAGATGACTCACAGTAACGTCGAGCTTCGAGGACCAACTAGACGCCGAACGGAACCTATAACCCGAATTTCATCAATTTTTTTTCATGGTAACTAAGAAAAGTGGCCCGTACGGCGTACGGCGGACAGACAGAAATATTTTGGTTTATTATTTTCAATAATGAACCATTGGAATCGAGCATGAAAAAAAAAATTCTTACCCCCCCCTCAAAATTTGATGGTTTACGTTTCAAGGTATGTAGAATCCAAAACTGCAATAAAAATATTTCTGTCTGTCCGCCGTACGCCGTACGCCGTACGGGCCACTTTTCTTAGTTACCATGAAACAAAATTGATGAAATTCGGGTTATAGGTTCCGTTCGGCGTCTAGTTGGTCCTCGAAGCTCGACGTTACTGTGAGTCATCTCTAAGGGGTTCAAAATAGGGGTTGAAATTTTCAAAACGCCTATACCATTTTTTTACGTAAATATTTTTACGGTTTTAAATAGTTCTTGAACTTGCGAGTTTTTTAAGACCATCCGGAGCGTCGTACGTCCAGCCGTTCGTTCACAGTAAGGCCCCGAAGTTTGCACCGACAGGCATTTTCGACTCCAGTGTGAATGAAATTGTATACAAATATACAATTCAAACAAAATCTCGTAACCAGAGACGCGCCCACAATAGGAAATTTGGCGGAGATGAAATCAATGCTAGGGATCACCTGATTATATTGGCGGAGTATGAAGTCGAGTTGGTTGTTCTGTGATATTATTTAATTTGAAAAATGATGGCTCTTTTGGAGTTTGTTGGTAGGTAGTGAAACTTGAACAAACGTTGAAGTATTATTGATGGGTAAATTTTTTTAAATGGGCATTTTTTTTTTTCATGCTCGATTCCAATGGTTCATTATTGAAAATAATAAACCAAAATGATACATTTTACCATTTAGTTCCGTATACATTCATATGCGATTTCGAATCTGGTACTAGATACAACAGAGCCGAGACCACATATTAGCCGGATCGAATCCCGAAGCCGCGAAAGCTAATTTTTGCCCCTGAAACAATAGCGATGTATGATTGGTGTCGTGCGGGTTTAGTATCACTGGTGTTGCAGGGTGACCCTTATGCCAGAACGTATATACTCGTATTCCCTCTACTATAGTAAGTAGGTAGCGGTGGCACACAATGAGTTGGCCTCAATTGAGAAAGTTTTGCAGGTACCTCCCCCCCCCCCCCCCACACACACTCATTACATTCATCATCATCATCATTAAGATCACTAAGTGGAGGAACAAGAGGGGGTTGCGAGATAGAAAATTCATTCACATGGTCATGATGCATGACGACCTTTTTTCTAATTATTTTATCCTTTGTACATCATGTTTGAGTTTGAATTTTCAACAAAACTGCTTGGCCCCGCCCCCTATGAACGTTGTTAATTTTCAAACATTCCTACTTCTTGTCCCTTCAGTTTGGTAACATTTTTCTTGCAGGTATATTGAAACTGATTAAACGGTGGCTTTGGCAGCTGTTTCAGGCCAGAACTGTGTGTTAACCTGCTTAATTTCCGTTTGGTCAAGAAATTTATCTTAATTAGCCACAATTTGCCCGGCATTAGATCGGTAACAATATTTAGGAGACTACTTGAAAGTTGCTAATATTTCCACAGGGTTCGAGTGGGTACGTAGCATGAAAGACGCATTCCGATGTCTGTAGTAACAATAGGGGAGCGTAGGATAAAAATACCATCGCACGCCGACCGAGTTGCTGATGTTCCGTGATGTGGCGAAAAAAGGTAAATGTGTCGAAATTTCCGTCAAGTATCCCCTTTTTGCCCAACAGATCGCTGAACCCCTTGATCCCCTTCGACGGGGGTCAGGACGACCAAGGACAGCAACTGGAGCTGTCGTTCTGCCAGATAAGCAGGGACTCGGGATCCAAAGCTGTTCAGAGCCCGCCCTACCTCGCCCTCTTCGCTTCCTTTTTTTCCTAGTCACGAATACCCGCTGTGACTTGTGGCCTGAGGTCGTGCGGTTGCTGTCACCTCGTCAGGGGGCCGGGTCCAGTCGGCAGCACGTGTGCATGTCTATAGCAACCTTCGCTCGCCTTCGTATCGAACTATCCCGTCCAATAACTGGGTGACCCAATATTCCTCGAGGATTATTGTAGAGACGCAACGTGGGGTTGGGCAATGCGACTTGCAAAACGGTCAACTTCTGACTGAGGGATTCTACAAGAGGAAGAGACAGAGAGAGAGAGAAAAGATGTTTATTTATAGCAAAATAAAATATTACAACTTCTTCAAAAAATATACAACCAACATCATAGGATTTATGGCGTATTTGACGTGAATCCGGGGACACCGTGAGCAGAGATTGAGCTCAGTGGTTTACCATGATTTAACGAGACAAAAAGAAGAAACATTTTTCATACACACAAAAGGATAGGAAAGAGCAGAGAACCTTTTTAGGCGAGAGTGCTTCCAGTAAAAAATATGAATACCTGGTGGACCAACACATAGAATAAACTTATTTTGATGGGCGAGAGATGCAGCTACACACTAGTGAATCCATGAACACTGAACTGCTGCTTGGAGTGCATACGGAAATTCAGTAAAATTTATAAATCTCACGATCAAAACAAAACTAACTTTTCGTTCCGACATGCTCGTTTCGTTGCTTGGTGTCGGTGTAGTAGTATATTACATAAAAATCAAACTCATCCACTGAAAGCTTAGTAAAAGCCAGATCACCACTCAGAAACCTGTATAAAGTATAGAAATTGCCTCTCAAGTTCCTTCCCTGAACCCTGAACCTTCAAAAAAGGGCGCCCCAAAATGACGAATCCGAAATTCCGCTATGATTGAACAACGGCACAATAATGAAATGTACCATCGTCCTTCATCCTATCACACACTGAGCATCTAGCTGTAAGCTCACTTTCATTCCAGATTCTATAGTCGAGTGACAGCTGTTCACATCTCACTTCCAGTATCAAGTTAATAATTTTCTGACCGATTTTCACCTAATCGTGAAATGACTCCGTAGTCTCAAGTTCTGATGAGAGAATAGAACTCCGACTCTTGCCAAAGAATTCAAGACCCGAACTTTCACACTTCTTTCGGCATCTGTTAATTTCTGAGTTACCCCCGAAACTCTGGACACTTCAAGTTCGATATAAATTTTCAGTCGCTAGATACTTCCACGTGCTAAATCAGTACCTATGTAGTTTGGCTTCTAATGGTTTCTATAGCGATTCTAAAAGGCGATCTTCCATTTTGAAACCCACTTACTTTCTTCCAACATTAAAATGCACATTAAGAAGTCAAGATATAACGGTCTGACTCCACACTGAAGGTATAGCATAATATATTATCTAGGAGTCCCCTGCGGCAGTGAACTTCTTTTTCTTTCATTGAGCCCCCATACTTGCTCTGCATAACTACCGTATCGCCGAGCGGGATGCCGCACTGAAAATCTCATATGTATTTTCAAAGGGTAGATCCCTTTTTCCAGAAGATGCTATTGATACCAAACGTTGCTGCTGAGCTCCTTCGCTTTAAATGAGGTTTCCAGTTGAGTGTTGAAGTGATCACAGTAACCAAATATTGATACTCCTTCACGTCTATCTTTTTACTCTTCGAAAACTATTCCTCCGCCATTGCCAATCGTCCAACTTCTTGAAAAGGATGACCTCGGATTTATTTGCAGGTTTTCACATCGACAGTTACTGCCGTGCATAATTGCAGTAAATCCACTTTTTGACGGTTTTAAGTTGGAACGCTCTGGAGGTTCGTGGGTGGGTACCGTACTATATTATGTAAGTATGCCTGAATCGGTTACGAATTTTGGAGTAAGCGCCACAAATATTGGGCGTTGCTAAGATTATTTGCAGTAAGTAATTCCGTTTGCTACGCTTAATTGCAGTATCTCCAGTTCAATTTATTGGAGTTATGTACTGCAATTTAGCTTAATATATGGAGTTAACTGCAAATAAGCTTAGCAACACCCAATATTTGTGGCGTTTACTGCAAAAGTCAATTCTAAGTACCTACTGGTGTTTAAGGACGTCCCTCAGTGACGTCTCTATGTATTTGATCTGGCCAGAATAGGACAACACTCAGCCGAGAATGAAAAGAACCACATTGAAATCAGTTCTGAATCCAAATCCGTGAAAAAAACGCTGCAAATTGGCCCCCAAAACACGAATTAAGGTAGGCTCCTTGGTTTTTTTCCCCCAAATTATCTTTGATCACTGGTACTGCCATTTAATCGTCTTCATCCACGTTATGAAACTTTTTTTAGTGTTATCATACAAACAGATGGTGATTTCAGACGATTTCCCAGGTTTTTCACCCATAAAAAATCAATTTTGGGAGCTGAACATTTGGTAGAACTCAATTTTCCCCTCTTTGGTCAAAATCG
This sequence comes from Leptopterna dolabrata, assembly GCA_954871275.1. Classification (NCBI taxonomy): domain Eukaryota; kingdom Metazoa; phylum Arthropoda; class Insecta; order Hemiptera; family Miridae; genus Leptopterna; species Leptopterna dolabrata. The sequence goes on from OX940976.1 coordinate 22,487,983, forward strand.
ACTTCATATTCGGTCCTCTCGTCCAAAAAAACATGGAAACCGATACCTCAAAAGCTCATGTTACCAACATGTTGCTAAAACGCAAAAAGTACCTATTTTTACACACATTTTCACTCATAACACCCCTGGGTATATTCCGATCGGGCTGAAAAGTTTCGGGACACAACTAGGGCCCAAATGGAGCATGTGTGCGAAAGAACGAATTTTTTAGACCGAAAATGAAGCCATTGCATTTTGGTTTATTATTCTGTGAATAATACACCTATGTATTCGCTCAGCAAAAAATTTTTATAACCCCCCCTCAAACTTTTTTCTTTTCCGTTTCAAGGTGCGTAGATTCAAAAAATGCAATGTCCGTCCGCCGTACGCCGTATCACGTGTACCGGCTTCATTTTTGGTCTAAAAAAGTCGTTCTTTCGCAAACTTGCTCTATTTGGGCCCTAGTTGTGTCCCGAAACTTTGAAAATGTGCACAAAAATAGGTACTTTTAGTGTTTTAGCAACATGTTAGGAACATGAGCTTTTGAGGTATCGTTTTCCATGTTTTTTGGGGACGAGAAGACCGAATATGAAGTCTATTTTGACCAGAATGGAAAATCGAGGTTCTACCAAATGTTCAGCTCCCAAAATTGCTTTTTATGAGTCAAAAACCTGGGAAATCGTCTGAAATCACCATCAATTTGTATAATAACACTAGAAGAAGTGACAACACGTGGATCAAGACTATTAAATGGCACTACCAATGATCAAAGATAATTTGAAAAAAAAGGAGCGTAGGTACCTAATTCGTGTTTTAGGGGCCAAAAATGGTGGAAACCATTAGAAATAGCTATTTCAATTATTCCACCTGAAAGAAACAAAAATGAACAGCCAACATTTCTGTACGTATGTCCAATAGAATAATAAACCTATGTGACAAGGACTTTGCTGCGTTTTTGGAATCTACACACCTTGAAACGGAAAAGAAAAAATGTTGAGGGGGTGTAATAAAAATTTTTTGCTGAGCGAATACATAGGTGTATTATTCACAGAATAATAAGCCAAAAAAACCTTCGTTGTGTGTGTCTGTCAGAATGTTGTGTTGTCGCTGCCCAGACCGCAATTCTCGAACGATTTGAGGGGTTCTTTTTTGTTCCATGCAGAAAAATGTCTAGTTGTGCCCTACGTCGCCGGAATTTCGAAATTTAGTTCTAGAAGGGGGAATGGGCTCAATGCTGGGAAATCAGCTGGCATGGAAAGAACGCGGGATTTTCTGTAAATCTTGTGTCCGCTAACCGTATTCTCAACTTTTGAAGCTGCCAGATGACATAGGTATATAAGAAGCAATAGGGATCCTAATCTTAGATCAATAAATCAATTTATCCACAATATAATTGGGGCACATAATATCGCCCTCTCTAATATGGGTAGTCACACTAAAGTACCTACGTAAACTGCTCATATCGTGTCACTAGTCACGAAATTAGGTAATTAAATTGCGCAATGAATTCATCATCAGTGAGAGTGATTGTACCTAATTCGTACAAAAACGCTTTTATGAACCGTTGGATACTTGCGGATTTCAGATTCATGTAATATATATGTATTTTACATGCTTATATCAACATTCGTGCTTATATCAACCTTCAGCCTGATGACGGAATTTATCGACAAACATTTTGATATAAAGTGCCCAATACAAAATTCACCAATACAAAACTAAATTCACAATTTTAAGAACATTATCATCATTATATAGGTAGGTAACCACAACAGAACATAGGTACCACCAACTTTATTCAAGTTGAAATACAGTAATGTAGAACCCAATGTTGTAAAACATAATTATTATTGGAGAAAGATGTACCTACAACTGGAGTCATACATCCTGAAACACAGAACAAACATAGAGGAGCAATAAATGTAAGGGTAGAAGCTACAAAAATGACGATCTTTCTTTGGACGAGAGGGAGGCGCCTATAATAAATTACTGTCTTTGAACTTTCGGGAAGTGGAGCTTGGTTTTAATTCGTTCTTGATTTTATACCCTTTTTTATAGGATCTAGTGGGATGGGTTTTGCTTCAGATTTACACCGATTTGAATTCCAACATTTGACCTCACAAAAAGTTTTTGCATCCTCGAAAACGCTATGAAGGGAGGGGGCGGAAGCATCATTATTACCGTCATCTATTCGCACCAACATCATTCAGAATCTGCGACATCTACATCGCACCTTTAAGGAACAATAAACAGCACTCTAACATGATGTACCTACCACTAAGTTCTACTTACCTATCTGGATTTTCATATCCATCCAGCTTGGGAATTATAAATCAGGTAGTACTACTTCTTGACCAATATTCTGATCTGAGGTATCCACTGGCAGTATGAGCGTCGTGGTGTTGGCGGGCGTGTCACTGGACTCCTTAAAAAGGATACGTAGGTAGCTGTACAAGTACATCTTACGATTTGGGTAGGTAGGCCTACATTTATAAATATTGACTTGCTAAGAAAAGGAGATCTTGGGGGTGCTGGGAATTTTTTGTGAGCTTAATATAGTGCGAATAGGGAGTTAGGTCGATACATTTTAAACGTACTCAGGAATCAGCAAATGACAAGAGGAAACAGAAGCATATCTATGGAGATGTAATGCTTTCACTCATTTGTAAAAATATATAATGTACCTATCACATACACCTCAACAAATTAACGTAGGTAACTTTCTAGTCCAGAGACACTAATACCTTGTAGGTACATATATACTTCAGTGTCTCTATTCTAGCCATCTGCGATTGACGTACCTTTTGGGAAGAGATGGAGGAGGGAATATTATCAATTCAAAAAATAGGTACCTTGGAAGTCTCCCCACCAATCAAGTGGTGGGTTCTCAGAAAACGAAGTATCAGCTCGTCGCAGGTACCTATTATTAGGCACTTGGGAAGGTACTTGTAGTGAATGCTTAGGTGACGAACATTCACCGCTAGAGGCGTTAAGGTAGGTTGTGCCCAGTTTGGTTATAGTGCGAGGACTACCACCATGCCCGGGATCTTTTTGGATGTGTGCGTGGTTTGGTTATAGTGCAATGCTACCAACATGCCCAGGATCTTTCAGGGAGCTGTGCCTGGTTTGGTATAGTGCAAGACTACCACCACGCCCAGGGTCTTTTTGGATATGTGCCTGGTTTGGTTATAGCGCAAGGCTACCACCATGCCCAGGATCTTTTAGGAGGCGTTGCCTGGTTTGGTTATAGTGCTAGACTACCACCATGCCCAGGATCTTTTAGGTTTAAGGAGAGAGATGAGGAGTGAGGAGAGAGAGAGTAGTCATCGACTAGAGGAGAGCGTAGAATGGTTGGAAAGGCGAAGGAGGTGAGTATTTATAGCCCTTAGGGCTATCTCCCTCCATCCTCCAGCTAGTGGAGGATGGTGGGGATCCCCACTAGGTTCCTCGGTTCTCCTGCGTCTTCCGTCCCCACTTCTATGTTTATTGGCGAGATCTTAATTTCACAGGGAGTGGTTCTGGGAGGATACCACGACAGTACTTAAATTCATGAACATGGCTGTGGTAAAGAATCTCAAAGGCTAAAGAAGTTAGGTAGGTAGATCCTCTCCCTAACTTGCTCAGTACTAAACGACAGTTACGGATTTTCTAGTTGTTCTCTGCATCAGTCTTGTCTTCGTTAGCCACCAACTTGGTTGATGTTAATTGCCGGGTGTTAGAGCCCCGTTTCGACGGCGAAAACTTCAGATGTCCTTGTTGTTGTTAAACCACCGGAGCACTGCACTTGAAGTGGCATTTTCACCACACTAAACCCTTGTTATGCGATACCCCGTAATTGTTCAAAGAAGTAGGTACTATAGTTAAAGCTCCGAATGGTTAAAAGAAAGAGTGTAGAAATATATCAAATTTGGAACTTAAAGAAAGAAAATTGTGAAATTCAATAATTTGACACTGACCGAGTGAAGTAAAACACGTCCATTTTGGTAAACGCGTATTTTGTTGATAACACGTAACACCTAGCATCGCGGAGCACGCTGATTTTATTGGTGTCTACGGGTAGTAATATTAGATGCTAACCATAAAATAACCTTTCCTGACGCGTGCCCACTCGCTGGAAACGGCATCGCCACCTAAACGGCCCAGACTCTCCTGTTTTCCTACAACCGAAGTGTGAGATTTGCTTTCATCTCCTCTCAGCTGATTGAGTTGCTCGAATGGATGTTGTTCTTCCGAATAACGGGGCATTCGAGCAACCGAAATCGATTGGCAACTGATCCTGCCTGAGGCATCTCAACAATCTACATAACCGCCCAAGCTCCGCTCTCTATACCTACTATAGCTCACTGCACATAATATATAATACCACCTACCTACCTAGTTTATAGCTCTTGTAATGAGATACCCGCCTAACAAATCTTTTTCGATCCACTTTGCGTTCCCACTAACCAAACATGGGAGAAACTGACCGTCGATGCTCCACATTTTGAATCGTCGTAATTTTTCTTTTTTTCCCCCTTTGACAACTGTATTATGAAAATGACGTAGCAGGAGTGAAAAAGGATCCGAAATTAACGACGTCCTTTTGAACGTGACATTTCGTCCCTTGGAGGCAAATATCTCAAACGAGTTACACATCCCAAGCCCACCCTTTACTCTTATAAGAAAGACGTCGATAGAAATTTTTGCGCAGTCGAGCCCTCCAGCGTAGTTTTAATGAATTACGTGAAACTGGGGTACAAGCTTTTGGTATGGTCAGTATAATGATCTGCGCCTTCCACTCGTAATTACGGAGGGCGTAGACCGTTATTGGTTCTGGAGGTAAATAATGACGTTTTAAATAATAGGCTGAGGAAATAACCCGTGGGGGACGGATAAATGCCGTCTTTACACCGGTGACCGTTGTTGATTTAGTTGTTGATGGTTCGTTAGGGCCATGCGAAGAGATAAACCTACAGCTTTGTCTAATTGCAAATCAGTGCTTAATTAACATAAATAGAGTGGCTGCGCTAGGTGATATCTTGGCAGAGGAAGCTTGTGATTACTTTTATGTTGGAAAAAATCCTGTTTTACTTGGATACAAGGTCTTAGGCTTGGGATCATTCGAAATTCGCGTAATTATTTTTCTGATGACAAACAAAGCGTCCAAGTGGCTATTTGATTATTACCACTAGCTGAAGGTTTCTCCCTACGTAATGGCATATTATCACAAGTTGTTGATCTTGTCTACAATATTTTTTCATGCAGAGAATATTCAAGTTTGTTTTTTGTCACTTTCAGCAAAAAAATAATGTCTATATTATCATAATATGCTTAAGGTCCACAAATGCCTGCAAGGATTATACAAGGAGCCCCCTGAATTGTCTTCCATCCCTCCTATATTTTCCTTGGCAAGGAGCTTCTTCAAGTTGTTCAACAGGGACACTCTTGGCGCGGGAAACTATTGATGAATTTAAGCGATTTGAGGAAGGTTATACCAGTTACGGACCCATTGCTTCTCCTTATTGAAATCCATTTTGCATTCTGAAAAATTCCGAAGTTCACATCTGTTTTGAGAGCTCAGCTCCTTCAATATTCTTCTTTCCTTGAAAGACGCGGTTAAAGCGGATTGGATACCGCGGACTGACGGATCGACATAAATACATTGAATCAAATAAATTCCTTCATGTTTGAGAAAAGCAACATTCTGATTGGGGTAAATATACAATGCTAAGAAGCCTTCAAGTACTAAAGTTGATATTACTCTCCAAAAATTAGCCAATAGGCTCCACAGAACCCCTTTTAGACATTCTTGAACTGTAATTCACTAAGTTGGCAGCATGGGATGCGGCATTTCAAAAAAATATGCAAACATTTGTGATATGACAAAGGGAGAAAATTATTTCACAGCTGTAAGTCCTTAAAGTGAAGTCACGACCTGAGCACAAGTTCGTGACCAGCTCTGATCATTTCTTGTGGTCGCGTGTCTTCTAATGGCAATTCATCTCTATATTTCTGCATGGTTGAGCTTCGGGATTAAGAAACGGCGGTTGGGAACGACAAAAACGTTGGGAGCGATATGTCATACTCCGCCTTCTTCTTACCTTAACTTACCGGTTTTAACAATTTAATCCATTTCTCAAGAGGGAGGTCTTGAGGAAATCCTTTCCATTGGGTAGGTATTACCGTCTTTGTACACAAGCGAGCTTACTCGTCCGTGAAAGGGGGGGTCCCTCCCGTGTGAAGTCACTACATTATCTGTAGACATGGTAGGTTGGATACGGAAGCACCGTGTGATCGGCTCAAGTTGCACCTCTTTATAGACCAACCTATAGGTTTGGTTGATCAACAAGTACGCAATACGTTTACTTAAACAAATGAACGAATAAAATAGAAACTACTAATTTGCAATAAGTTCAAACGGTAACCGCATATGGGGTCAGCAGCGAAACTATCAAGTTTTTAAAACTTTTTATTATTACTTACCTTCCTTCCTACTTTTTTCAAATTTTATTATGAGGTATTTTTTTATTTGGCTTCTAGTTTCAAGTACAGAACCATAAACCGAATAAAATAATGCAGATATTTAATATGTTATGTATAGGTTATTTTAAAGGTATTCAATAGGTACCTATAACGTCAATTTATTACAGTTTGTGATTTATGGTAGGTAGTACTATGAATTCAAATGAAATATTGTAAACTTCACAGTTATTATTCTATGATAATAAAATCCGTTTATTGAATGAAAAAGTCACCTTCTCCAACAATCTGGTATAGGTAAATATAAAATTTTGTGTTCAGTTGAAATTTCATTTCTTCGTTTTTTCAGTAATTAATTATTTCAATCAATGACCATTACTCATACTTTTCTTGGTTATTCAGAAAAATAAAACAATTGCAGCTAACTGAAAGACAAGGAGTCGAATTTATTTCCCTAAATATGAACGTAAGAATACTGTAGTGGGACATACACTATACCGTCCTTAATTATTTTTCTCCCAGCTTGAACGTGAATAACGCGTACCTACGTTTTTTCCAAACCAGAACCATTTGCTGGTCAGTTACGAGTATTTTGTTTAAAATTAACTTTAATATTGTAACTGTTCAAGAAAAAAGTGAACCCCCTCTAAATCGATTGGTTTACTAGTACGTTTCTGGTTTATTTTTTCCGTCATTTTTAGTAAGATTTCTTGTTTTTCAAAAGTTTCACAGAGTCCGAAACTTTTTGAGGTGTTAATATACGTTGCCCCCTCCCTAGGTAGTAGGTAGATACCATATGTATGGAAGAAATGTCTACCATACGTAGGGAAATTTATGTCCTCCAAAGTGAAATTTTCCGCATTTCGTGTATATCAGGCATCAGTGAACAAATTTGGGCCGGTACTTGTCTGTCTGTGCCGGTAAGTACCCTTACTGTATCGTAAGTACCCCATAACTTATAGAAAGAACGATCCAAACGAACTAAAATTTTGATGGATTCCGCTTATGATCCCATAAAATATCAATTTCGTCTAAGTCGCACTGTAACTTTCACAAGCCCATCCACAGATATCAATTTCCCACACTCTCGTAACATCGTTCTCTTCTATTTGACCGATTTTGACGAAATTGTCGGAGATCATGCAAGTTGAGTTCCTGATGCTGATGTCTGGAACTTAATGGACAAACTCATGCACACAGCAGCGAGCCGGGTTTTGTTGCTGGACAAACTCATGCACACAGCAGCGAGCCGGGTTTTGTTGCTTTTCATATGGACCAACTGGAGGGGACGCTGAGCCCTAACCTATTCACTACCTTTCATCTCCCGTATATTTAACAGGCATTTCAAGTGCAGGTATAGCGTACAGAAGAGGTATAGCGTACTATCTTTGCGATGTATAACATTCGTTGAGGAAGAATTTGCAGCTATTTTCGGTAGGTACCTACCCCTTTTTGTAGTGAATAATTCAATTCATTATATTCAATCCGAAAAGATTCGTTGAGTTCGCTGCTGCGGTCATGGTGCATGATCGGAATTTCTCTTCGAATAATTTACATCGAAAATCGCCTCCAGTGAGTTCCTCTCGTAATTTCGATAAGATAACAAGACACTTTACGCTCTCTCGCACACTCGCGACAGCGCCAATAAGATACATAAGTTTATTTGCACTTGTTGGAATGCGTTTCTCCCCCGATGGCGCATACCCAGATCCTCATTGTACAGTCTGGGTAACAATGTTCGATTGTAACTCCACAATGTAAAGACCGAATATCCCAAGAGCCCCGAATATTTCGAAGGGAATTACGCTGACCTTTTACCATCGTCTTTTTCTCTTTACTCCAGGCAAGCTCTTATTACCTACCAATTAAACACCACCTTAGGCGTTATTTAAGATTTGAACTTTTGAATGGACACTCTCGGGGAAAGATAAGAAAAAAGTTCAATTCACTCGAGTCGAAATGGCATCCTTGATCCTACGGGTTCATTCTGTTGTAACGTCCAATTCTTCCGTTCGCCCACGCTGTGTCTCTAACCGAGTTATTCGGGTAAAAAAGTTCAACCTAGATCTTGGTTAACCCTGTTGTCACTGAAATGACAGGGAGCTCGTTTACAGAGATCTCGAAGGAAAAACGACTTTAATTCTTAAAACACACGAAAATACAGGTAATCCTATTTGACAGGATGATCAAAGTAAGTTCAGTATCTTAATTATGAGGTCTTGTCGGATAAAATAAGGAATAATCACCAGCCAAGTCTTCTGAGGCATCTGAACGACGCCAATTACAGCTATAATCAGTCTTCAACTTCTAACTGCTTTAGCCTACCAATTCACACCGAGGCTTTCCAAGTAACAGGTTCTGAAGTCTTCATCGAAATTTAAAATGTATGGCTCTGGGAGACCCTCAGTACCCAGAGGCGATCAAAAATTGAGAACGATTAATTCCTCAAACGTCTTTAAAGTCTAAGGAGCCTTTTACATGATGCATGAGCTCTGGAAGGGCTATTCTAGTAGGTTCTTATGTTAACATCTGACAACTGGTGAGGGACAGCCGGTGAGTTTCATCTGGTGGGAAGTGTCAGGGAATCGCAGCATGGAAACAATTTTCTTGTTTAGGGTTTTGTCGAGGGTCAGATTCAGAAGTTTTAGTCGCATTTTGGAATGAGTCCTAAACTATTTCAGTTGCTACCACAGCTTATTGATTTTGGTTTATTATTTTCAATAATCGAGCATGGTGAAAAAAAATTAACCCTCACCCCTCCTTAACATTTGGCGGTGGAAAAATTCATATTTATGTATTTACCCGTGCATGTGTATGTGCATGCTTGGGTAGGTAGGTATGCACAGCAAAAAACGACCCTACTAATTCAGGGTCTACGCAAAAAAAATAAATACATATATACATATTTATTTCGGGAATTGTTCATAAAAATGATCTATTATAAATTAATCAATTTAATTTTCCCAGCGGGCACTGATTTTTGGCGTTTCCTATTTTCGCGGGCCGCGCATGCAAGGTGCTTAGCAGGAGCCGGGTGGAGGAGGGACTACGTCACCCGCCGTTGTCCCTTCCCCTTTTGGTTTATTATTCTCTGAATAATACACCTATGTAATCGCTCAGCAAAAAATTTTTATAACCCCCCCTCAAACTTTTTTCTTTTCCATTTCAAGGTGCGTAGATTCAAAAAATGCAATGTCCGTCCGCCGTACGCCGTCCGCCGTATCACGTGTACAGGCTTCATTTTCGGTCTAAAAAAGTCGTTCTTTCGCACACATGCTCCATTTGGGCCCTAGTTGTGTCCCGAAACTTTTCAGCCCGATCGGAATATTCCCAGGGGTGTTGTGAGTGAAAATGTGTGTAAAAATAGGTACTTTTTGCGTTTTAGCAACATGTTGGTAACATGAGCTTTTGAGGTATCGTTTTCCATGTTTTTGGGGACGAGAAGATCGAATATGAGGTCGATTTTGGCCAAGGAGTGGAAAATTGAGGTTGTACCAGATGTTCAGCTCCCAAATTTGATTTTGTATGAGTCAAAAACCTGCGAAATCGTCTGAAATCACCATCAGTTTGTAGAATAACACTAGAAAAAGTGTCAACACGTGGATCAAGACGATTAAATGGCACTACCAATGATCAAAGTTAATTTGAAAAAAAAAAAAAAGATCGTACCTACCTAATTTGTGTTTTGGGGGCCAAAATTGGTGGAAACCATCAGAAATAGTTATTTCAATTATTTCACATGAAACAAACAATAAATGTACAGCCAACATTTCTGTAGAATAATAAACCCCATGTGACAAGGACTTTGCAGCGTTTTTGGTTTATTATTCTGTGAATAATACACCTATGTATTCGCTCAGAAAAAAATTTTTATAACACCCCCTCAAACTTTTTTCTTTTACGTTTCAAGGTGCGTAGATTCCAAAAATGCAATGTCCGTCCGCCGTACGCCGTCCGCCGTACGCCGTCCGCCGTCCGCCGTATCACGTGTACAGGCTTCATTTTCGGTCTAAAAAAATCGTTCTTTCGCACACATGCTCCATTTGGGCCCTAGTTGTGTCCTGAAACTTTTCAGCCCGATCGGAATATACCCAGGGGTGTTATGAGTGAAAATGTGTGTAAAAATAGGTACTTTTTACGTTTTAGCAACATATTGGTAACATGAGCTTCTGAGATATCGTTTTCTATGTTTTTGGGGACGAAAAGACCGAATATGAAGTCGATTTTGACCAAAGAGTGGAAAATTGAGTTCTACCAAATGTTCAGCTCCCAGAATTGATTTTTTATGAGTGAAAAACCTGGGAAATCGTCTGAAATCACCATCAGTTTGTATAATAACACTGGAAAAAGTGTCAAGACGTGGTTCAGGACGATTAAATGGCACTACCAATGATCAAAGATAGTTAAAAAAAGAAAGAAAAAAAGAGCGTACCTAATTTGTGTTTTGGGGGCCAAAATTAATGGAAACCATCAGAAGTAGCTATTTCGATTATTACGCATGAAAGAAACAATTAATGAACAGCCAACGTTTCTGTAGGTATGTCCAATAGAATAATAAACCCATGTGACAAGGACTTTGCAGCGTTTTCGACTTGTCCGTTGGGAAGCCTAGACCTGGAGCTAGTTCGTACTGCGGAGTCGTATGAGAAGGATTTGCAAATCATTATACCTAAATAAAACCTTTCGTGTTAACATTTATTTAAATTTATTTTTAAGCCCCATTATCTGATAAACGGCCAATTAAACTATATATATATATATATATATATATATATATATATATATATATATATATATATATATATAAAATAATAAACCTTTGTGTAATAATTTGTAGCGTTTTTGGCAATAAACTATATTTATTTTCTCTCTTCAAATACAAATTCTGATTAAAATCGTCAAGCTCTTTAAGACATTCTTTACGAACAGATTCATAGCACGACACCAACAGACCTATGAATTATATCATCAGTGTTCTTTAAGTAACTTTAAAAAGAGTTAGGAAGAATCAGCGACTTTTATCACTGAGCCAGGTGTAAGAAATCTCATTCGTTCGATTGTGCTTCCTAGGTCGATTAGTGTTAGGGAGTTTTCATTTACTAGGGGGACCATCTTTCAAAGGAGGCCATTTTGCGATTGCATTTGGCGATGGTGCTTGTTGGTTCTTCCCTACTTCCTTCGAGGGGTACCTATTGCCCTCCATCCAGCGTTGTTGCACTGCCCACCCCAGTAATGCAGCCACTGTCGCCTTTGATTGGTTTCAAATTTCCACAAAGGTGGCGCATGAGGAAATTGGTAGATTCAGGTTGAAATTAATAGAGCCAGCGGTTATTTAAAAAACGCTCCAACTTATTACACAAAGGTTTATTGTTTACCTGTATAGATGCCCCTTCTGAGTAGATCACTGTTTTCTGTGTTCAGTACCCTCGAGCTTCCCCCAAGAAAGCCCTAAATCGAGTACTGGAGCCGGCCCCGGAAAAAAGTTTCATACAAATGCGCGGTACCTATTCAATGATTCAATCATTCGCAGTTATTCATGAAGCATAAGGCAAATAATAAACCGTTGTGTAATAATTTACATGTATACCTTCTATGTAGATAGTATAATAAACCATTGTGTAATAATTTACCGTTGTGTAATAATTTACCCAATAATACTTCAACGTTTGTTCAAGTTGCGAAAGTAGGTAGGTACTTATCAACAAAATCCAAAAGATCCATCATTATTCAAATGAAATAATGTCACACAACAACCAACTCGACTTCATACAGCCATCCGTGATTATAATCAGGTGCTCCCTAGCGATGATATCCCGGCCGGATTTATATCGTTTGATTCACGATCATGTTGAACAAGCTTTTCGGTGCAGGCGAACGGCTGGTCGTATGGATTCAAGATCAATTTAAAAACGTAAAAAACCATACCCTTCTATTGAAAGTTTCCGAACTACGGCGTTCTGAAAATTTCAACCCCCATTTTGGTTTATTATTCTGTGAATAATACACCTATGTAATCGCTCAGCAAAAACTTTTTATAACACCCCCTCAAAAATTTGTCTCTTACGTTTCAAGGTGCATAGATTCCAAAACGCTGCAAAGTCCTTGTCACATGGGTTTATTATTCTATTGGACATACCTACGGAAATGTTGGCTTCCAGTTCTGTTTCTTCCATGTGAAATAATTGAAATAGCCGAAATAGCTATTTCTGATCCACAATTTTGGCCCCCAAAACACGAATTAGGTACGCTCTTTTTTTTTCCCCCATGTTATCTTTGATTATTGGTAGTTTCATTTAATCGTCTTGATCCACATGTTGACACTTTTCCTAGTGTAATTATGCAAATTGATGGTGATTTCAATCGATTTTCCAGGTTTTTGACTCATAAAAAAATCAATTTTGGGAGCTGAACATTTGGTAGAACCTCAATTTTCCACTCTTTGGTCAAAATCGACTTCATATTCGGTCTTCTCGTCCCCAAAAACATGGAAAACGATAACTCAAAAGCCCATGTTACTAACATGTTACTAAAACACAAAAAGTACCTATTTTTATACATATTTTCACTCATAACATCCCTGGGTATATTCCGATCGGGCTGCATAGTTTCGGGACACAACTAGGGCCCAAATGGAGCATGTGTGCGAAAGAACGACTTTTTTAGACCGAAAATGAAGCCTGCGCACGTGATACGGCGGACGGCGTACGGCGGCGGACGGCGGACGGACATTGCATTTTTGGAATCTACGCACCTTGAAACGGAAAAGAAAAAATGTTGAGGGGGTGTTATAATAATTTTTTGCTGAGCGATTACATAGGTGTATTATTCACAGAATAATAAACCAAAATGCAATGTCCGTCCGCCGTCCGCCGTATCACGTGTACCGGCTTCATTTTTGGTCTAAAAAAGTCGCTCTTTCGCACACATGCTCCATTTGGGCCCTAGTTGTGTCCCGAAACTTTTCAGCCCGATCGGAATATACCCAGGGATGTTATGAGTTAAAATGTGCACAAAAAAAGGTACTTTTTGTGTTTTAGTAACATGAGCTTTTGACGTATCGTTTTTCATGTTCTTGGGGACGAGAAAACCGAATATGAAGTCGATTTTGACCAAAGATCGAGGTTCTACCAAATGTTCAGCTCCCAAAATTGATTTTTATGAGTCAAAAACCAGGGAAATCGTCTGAAATCACCATCAATTTGTATAATAACACTGGAATTAGTATCAACACGTGGATCAAGACGATTAAATGGCACTACCAATGATCAAAGATAATTTGGAATAAAAAGGAGCGTACCTATTTCGTGTTTTTGTGGCCAAAAATGGTGAAAACCATCAGAAATAGCTATTTCAATTATTTCACGTCAAATAAACAATAACTGAACAGCCAAAATTTCTGTAGGTATGTCCAGTAGAATAATAAACACATGCGACAAGGACTTTGCAGCGTTTTTCACCCCTTAGACTGGCAGACCCCAAACGGGACATACAAACGAAATTTAATTAATTTTGGTTCATAGTGTCCTGAGTCCCTCCCGGGAACACTCCACTAGTAACTTTAAGCTCTCACCAACATTCTAATGCCAAACTTAGTTTCCGTCAATAAACAACTGAGTGGGGAGACAAGCCACAGAACCCAGGGACACAACCTGGGGCCCCACCACCAACTCCCAACAGGGAGTTGGAGGGAGAGGCCTCCAGTTCCTATAAAACCCTGGATCCTGGGGCTTTAGCTTCATTCGACACTTCCTCTAACTAGCTCTCTCTCTTCTCTCCTCTACCTTGCTCCTCCTCCCAGATGATCGGTGGATATCCGCCGCCTGGGCAAAACCTTCTCCTCTAAAAAGATTCTAGATGATCGGTGGACTACCACCGCCTAGACAACATCTCCTCTCTCTCTAAAGATCCTAGATGTCGGTGGACTACCGCCGCCTGGGCAAATTCTAACACTCACCTCCATCTCTCCCTAAAAGAACCTAGATGTCGGTGGATTACCGCCGCCTGGGCAAATTCCAACACTCACCTCCATCTCACCTTAAAGGATCGTAGATGTCGGTGGATATCCGCCGCCTGCGCCTTTCCTCACGCCACCGTGATGAACCAAATTTTAAATTCATCACAGTGGTAAACCCGACGTTCACTCAACCTGCCTTTCCTTCCCACCTAATGTGTCAACCCCCAGTCTCAAGTTAAGTTCGGTGTCCCCACTTCTATTTCAAATTCGGTTAATCAGTCAGTTTAAATTTCGCAATTTTGGCCCACCCTCAACCGCTCGGCGATCACACAGCTCTCACATCTCCGCCCAGCCACACACACCTCCGCTCCCAATTTTTGCGAATTTCGAATTTGAACTTTAAAATTTGAGTTTTCAAATTTCAGACCTCAGCTATGGACCCGAACTCGCCGTCGCCCCCACTCCTCTGACCAGCCACGCTGCAGCCGCCCGCCGCCCCCACAACGGACGCAGCGGCCACTACCGATAACCCGTTCTCCACCCTTTCACCGTCCGGCTCCACCTCCTCACAGTCGCCCAACGCCGCCGCCGCCGCCGCCGCCGCCGCCGCCGCTGCCGCCGACGTCATGACGGCCTCTGCGTCATTTCCCCTGTCACTTCCCCCGTTCTATTCTCACGATCCTGCTCTATGGTTTTTTCAGGTAGACGCTGCGTTTTCGGCCGCCAACATCCGCAGTCAGAAAACCCGCTACTCACGGATCATATCCCTACTACCTTACGACATCCTCCTTCAAACGTCGGACATCTCCCCCGACGCTGCCACTGTGTACGACGACCTCCGCAGCCGCCTCATAACCCTCTACCAACCGTCAAAAATCGCCCGAGTCGCCGCCCTATCGCAACCACAGCACCTCGGCGACCTCAAGCCCTCCCACCTCTACCGCCGGCTGCGACACCAACTACAGGGGATCATGACGGCCGACATTGCGCGCACCTTCTGGCTGCGCGCCCTTCCCCACCCCATCCAGATGGCGCTCGCCAGCCACCTTGACGGCCCAGACGAGCCCCTGCTTCGCCTCGCAGACACGGTCCACGACCTCACCGCAGCCGCCAGCGTCAGCGAGGTCCACACGCCCCGCGCCTCCCCCCCTCCACGTGACCGCACCGCGTCACGCGAACGGAGCCGACCCCCCTCCCTCGACAGGCGCCGACCCCTCTCCAACGAGCGCCGCCGAACCCCCTCCACGAACCGCCGGCGCCAGCTGTCACCCGAACACCGCCCCACCCCTCCTCGGGAACAGCGTAGGGGAAGGTCCCCGGCCGCTGCGACCCCCTCCACCACCCCTCGCCCCTCCAAGACAGCATACCTTCCCGCCGACCCCCCCCACCGATGTTTCTACCACGTAAACTTCGGTGGGGAGGCCCGCAAATGCCAGCCCCCCTGCTCCTTCCCCTCCGGGCAGGGAAACGCGGACGCCCGCCGGTAAATCCGGCGGGCCCCCCTCCTCGCCAACACGGGGGGGACCCCCACCAACCCCCCCGGCCCGCATTCACACTACAACCACCACCACCAAAACGCACTACCCCTCCTACGCCGCCGCCACGGCCGCCAACCTTCCCAGCGCGCCTAGCTGCGCAACCAAACCCCTTCCCCCAACACCAACCGTTCCCCCACCCCGGAACGGCCCCTCCACATCCACCACCAGAGCCACCAACCTGCCGGCCGTGCCTCACGGCGCCGCCAAAACCCTCTCCCCACCAATCCCGTTCCCCCGCCCCGGAACGGCCCCCCCACAACCGCCACCAGGGCCTCCAACCTTCCGGCCGCACCTCACGACGCCGCTACCGTTCCCCCACCCCGGAACGGGAAAAAATCAACCCACGTCTCTTTCGCAGGGGACAGCCCACCACCGCCACCACCGCCCCTCAACTCCGACACCCCTCCTCCCGGCCAGACACCCCCCCCCCCCCCCCCACAGCCTCCGCAATTTTGCCTCACTCCGCACCCACCCACCAACGCCTATTCTTAAAATGCGGCAAAACCAGCATCCCGTTCCTAATAGACACAGGGGCGGCGCTATCCATTTTTCCGAATTCGATCCTACATCGTCAGGCGCGCTGTTACCGCCAAATTCTCTACGCCGCCAACGGTACCACCATCCCCTCGTACGGGACGTACCGCTCGTCCGTCTACATGAGCGGACTCGCGTACGAGTGGGACTTCACCGTGGCGGACGTGGAGAAGGCGATCCTGGGGGCCGATTTTCTTGCATATTTCGGCCTCCAGGTGGACGTAAAAAACGCGCGCCTGATAGACCCCTCCACCAGCAAACCGATCCCCGGATACATACATACAATTGACCGCCCACCAACCAAATTCGAAGCCCTCCTCCAACACTACCAACCCCAGCGCCGCCCCTCAGCACACATCTCCACGATACAGCACTTTATCGAAACCACTGGACCCCCAATTTCCGCCAATGCCCGACGCCTCTACCCCCTGCAACTCTCCCAGGCCCGTCAACACTTCGACAAGTTGATCAAGGACGGAATCATCCGCCCCTCAAAATCCCCTTGGGCTTCACCACTCCACATAGTGCAGAAGCCCAATGGGGATATCCGCCCCTGCGGCGATCACCGCCGCTTAAACTCCAAAACGACACCAGACCTTTACAATGTCCCCCACCTTCGGGATTTTTCCTCCCACCTACACGGCGCCACCATATTTTCTACCCTCGACATTTCTAGAGCCTTCCACCACATAAACATACACCCCCCCGATGTTCCAAAAACTGCGATTATCACACCCTTCGGCCTGTTTGAGTACGTTAAGATGGGTTTCGGCCTCAGGAACGCTGCCCAAACATGGCAACGTTATATGGACAACATCCTACGAGGCCTCCCGTTTGTCTTCTGCTTCCTGGATGACATCCTGATCGCCTCCCGAAACCCACAGGAACACCTCGACCACCTAAATCAGATTCTCGACATATTCTCCGCCGAAGGCCTCCAGATCAACACGGACAAATGCATCCTCGCCCAACCCTCAGTCCGCTGCCTCGGCCACCAAGTCTCCTCCGACGGAATCAAGCCCCTCCCAGATAAGGTCCACGCTATTATGGATTTCCCCCAACCCCGTACCGTGACAGAACTCCGCCGTTTCCTGGGTATGTTGAACTTTTATCGTAGACACATCAAACACGCAGCACAACACCAACAACCACTCATACACGCCATCCCCCAACCCGCCAAAAAAAAAAACGATAACCGCCCCATACCCTGGACCCCCGAACTTACAACCTCTTTCCAAATTTGTAAACAGAACCTGGTAGACGCCGCTCTATTAGCCCATCCCGACCCACACGCTCCCCTCTCCATCACAACCGATGCGTCCGACTGGGCCATCGGGGCAGTGCTCCACCAACACACCGGCGCCACCCCCCAACCCCTCGGATTCTTTTCTAAAACTCTGTCCCCAACCCAAAAAAATTACTCTACCTTCGACAGAGAACTCCTCGCCATCCACGAAGCCATCAACCACTTTCGTGACTTCGTGGAGGGCAGGCAGTTCTCTGTCATCACAGATCATAAACCCCTAACACACGCCCTCCTCCAAAACCGCAAATCCGCCTCCCCGCGTCGCCTCCGGCAGCTCGAATTTATCGGACAATTTACGTCCGATATTCGCTACCTGCCGGGGGTCGACAACTGCGTTGCGGACGCACTGTCCCGCCCCACTCCCGCGCCGGTGGAGGAGTTACTGCCTTTCCCCTCCCCACAAATCCTAAAATCAAAACAAAATCCAAATTCCGACCCTGCCCTCTCCAATCTCATTTCCGCCTCCAAATTGGAACAACTGCCTCCCCTCGACCTCTGGTGCGACGTAACGGCCGATTCACCGCGCCCTTACGTTCCACCGGAGCTGAGGCGGCAGTTGTTCCTCCACTACCACTCCCTCCACCATCCCGGCAACCGGGCGAGCCGAGATCTGATCAAGACGCGGTACTTCTGGCCCCACATGAACACAGATATCCGTACCTGGGTTCTAGGGTGCCAGAAGTGCCAGCAATTTAAGGTCTCGGCTCACCCCCATGTACCTCCTCAACCCATTCCCGACTCCCTCCCGTGGGAACACGTTCATTTAGATCTGGTCGGCCCTCTTCCCCCCTCCGAGGGGAAGAGGTACTGCCTCACCATGATCGACCGTGCAACCAATTGGGTTGAGTGCATTCCACTCGCCCACTTTACCGCGGACGCCGTCGCCGCGGCCTTCCTCAACCAATGGATCAGCCGCTACGGTTGTCCGCGGACACTCACGGTCGATCAGGGGAGGCAGTTTGAGTCAGCCCACTTTACCGACCTACTACGTTCCCTCGGGATAAAAAAAATCCGCACCACTCCCTATCACCCCCAATCCAACGGGAAAATAGAGCGGTGGCACTCGGTCCTGAAGCAAGCCATTTCAACATCAGCCACATCCCCCTCCTGGACCAAAACCCTTCCATACGTCCTACTAAGCCTCCGTACTTCCGCCCGTCCTTCAGACAACACAAGTCCCGCACAACACGCTTTCAAAGACCCCCTCCGTTTACCAGCCGACATTTTCACTCCACACAACCCACCGTCAATTAACAGGGAACCGCTACACACTTCAACACCGACAAACGACACCACTTACCCAAAAAGGTTTTACACCGCCACTCACATGTACTTGAAGGAGCCCGGCATGCATAAAACTTTCCAACCCCTTTATGCCGGGCCCTTTCAAGTCATCCGCTCAACACCAACCACCGCGACCCTGTTAATTGACGGGAAACCCCACACAGTCCCGTTAGCCAGGTGTAAGCCCGCTCCTGTGCTTCCTCAACCACCAAACCCTATCAGTCTCCCGCCGTCCGTTCGCAATGTCGCACCTCTCCCCGATGCACCCGTCACCTCCGTCGCCGTTTCCGGATTTCGATTCGGATCCGGAAATGGCGGCCATACTCCGGGACGTGTTCGTCCCGGACCCGCTATCCCCCCTACCCCCTTCGCCCGGGCCCCCATCACCGTTTCCATTTTTCCGCCACGGATTACCGGATTACCTCCCCGGCCCCGGCGGTGGAAGTACCCCCAGTGGCGAATACTGCGCGAATTTCGCGCAGCAAAAGCCACCGGGGTACACCCTCCCTACATCCCGATCGACCCCTTGATGTCCTCCATCCTCCGCGAGTTCCGCCTCGCGGAACTCATGCCCCCCCCCCCCCATTCAAATCAAACCCCCCCCTGTAACTTGCAACCCCCCCATCCAAAACAACCCCCCACCCCCCGAATTTCAACCTCAAATTTCCGCCCCCCAAATATCAATTTTCGACCCCCCCAACATACAGTCTCCCCCGCCACCCCCCAAAATCATCAAACCCCGAACACCCCCTACCCCCCCAACACCGCCGGGGATATCCCAAATAGTTCCCGCCGGGACAAAACGGCCCGGGCGGCGAAACGGACGGAGGGAGCGTCCCCGAATTCCCCGCGTCCCGGCGGCCAAGTAACCCTGCCCCGCTACGAGCAATCACGGCGGGGCCTTGAGATGGCGGAACAGTGCTTGTGTCTAATTCATCCACACGCACTGTGCCGCCCCTCACAGCCCCGCCGCGGCCGCCCCATCACCGCCACCGCACATGGAGACAGCACGGGCGCACCGGCGAGGCGGAAGACCCTCCCGGTAGGTCCTTCCTTCCTCCTATCAGGGGTCCTTCCGCATCGCCGAGGCGCCCCCTCACTTCACCTAAACCACACCTACACCCATCCACACACCACATCCTATCCACACCCAGGGAACGGCGGACTTCCGCATCCCCTACATTGTACCCCCGACCCATTACCATCATTGTATATTGTAAATAGTTAATATTGTTAAGCACCCCTACCATAACCATCATTGTACATATATCATTATTGTAAATAGTTAATATTGTTAAGCACCCCAACCATGACCAGCATTGTACATATACCAACATTGTAAATAGTTAATATCGTTAAGCACCCCAACCATAACCATCATTATACATTTTTAGATTGTAAATAGTTAAACACGCACATTGTAAATACTCCAATCACCTAGCGTTAAGTCCCTTGTACATACATACCCTTATTAGTAAGCACTTCCATCCCCTAGATTTAAGTCCAGGACCTTCAGTCCCTCTTATGGTCAGCTCTTGTGATCTTGCGCCCTCAGCACCCGACCCTCGCTTTACTTATTACCTTGGCCCTCAGCCCTACTTCTGTTTGCCTTGGCCCTCAGCCCCTGTCAACTTGCGCCTTCAGCTCCACGAATCTTGGTTCGAACTGGGGGGACCTCTGTCGTGAGTCCCTCCCGGGAACACTCCACTAGTAACTTTAAGCTCTCACCAACATTCTAATGCCAAACTTAGTTTCCGTCAATAAACAACTGAGTGGGGAGACAAGCCACAGAACCCAGGGACACAACCTGGGGCCCCACCACCAACTCCCAACAGGGAGTTCCTATAAAACCCTGGATCCTGGGGCTTTAGCTTCATTCGAAACTTCCTCTAACTAGCTCTCTCTCTTCTCTCCTCTACCTTGCTCCTCCTCCCAGATGATCGGTGGATATCCGCCGCCTGGGCAAATTCTAACACTCACCTCCATCTCTCCCTAAAAGAACCTAGATGTCAGTGGATTACCGCCGCCTGGGCAAATTCCAACACTCACCTCCATCTCACCTTAAAGGATCGTAGATGTCGGTGGATATCCGCCGCCTGCGCCTTTCCTTACGCCACCGTGATGAACCAAATTTTAAATTCATCACACATAGTAACTAAGAAAAGTGCTAAGTACGGCGTACGGCGGGCAGACAGAAATTTTTTTATTGCATTTTGTATTCTACATACCTTAAAACGTAAACCATCAAATTTTGAGGAGGGGTTAAATTTTTTTTCATGCCCGATTTCAAAGGTTCATTATTGAACATAATAAACCAAAAAGATTCTGTGATTTATACTTAGATAAGTTCGTAGATTGACAGATAAATAATATATGCAAGGGCGCTTGCAACGGTGCTTCCTTGTAAAGGTCATTTGCAATCACATAACAGGAGTGCAACTATAGCGGCACGTAGGGATCGATGCTGGAACCGACAGGTGTAGAACATAAGGGGTATAGAACATTATATCTATTTATTCTTCCAGTATAAAATTATATATAAATACACGCAATGTATACATATTTATATATTCTTTGTTATATAATATAGGTCAAACCCTTCTTCCATGCCCGTTCTACCTCCATGATGGGGACAGGTTGTCCAAGTGGGCTAGAACGTCCGATCTTTTTATACCCCATTTGGCTGGCGTGATTGGGGGATCATAATTTAATGCGATGAGCCTCTCACTTAGTGGCGATGAGTGTTGGGATTGGAGCCGCCCTGTTCAACTTCCCCTAGAGCAAAATTGCCTAGGCAGACTATACCATTGTTGATCTTGACATTTCAACGTATCGATTTATAGGAATCGTTGTAAACTCAAGAATCAATTCATCTGAAATCCACTTGGTAGTTCTAGTGCTGGCCAGATTATGCGTAAATTCCCCATTTGAATGAAAATCACGAATTAGTGTGAAGGATCGGTGCCTACTTCAATTTCTAATTTACGAATTGAAATTATGAAAATGAAGGGAACTCATCTGAGTTATAAAGAATAATAAGTCGCGTTTGAGAAGGTAATTGAGGCAGCAATGCAGGCCTGAACAAAACGAGTTTTTTTACCGATTAATTACAAGCAAAAAGGCGTGGACGAGCGGAGAATTAGTTCGCGAGCTTCCGTTTCGAAGAACTTTTCATTTTGGAACGAGATGTCTTGTTATTAATTAAAATGATGAATGTGTGATCATGGGAGGGCGTCGCTCCTGGAATTTTAAACAGCGGATTTCAAACGAAGGCCGTGTCTCGTGCGAACGTTAGTTATTTTCGAGAATGAACCACTCAATGTAGTCAAGAAGAGATAAGAGCGACGTGAAAGGGATTTTAAATTGATTTTTCTTTATTTGGGCTAGTGTGATTTCTCAAGTCACGGAACTCATACGTTTTCATTAAAAAGCGTTTCAGGTTTGCATGTTCTTGAGATGTGATCGGAACTGTGAATAATAAAGTTGTAGTCAGCATGACCGTATGGGAGATTTTTCAGAGGTGATGACTTGAGTCATTAGACGGTTTCTAGCGATTTTGACACTTAAAATTCGAATTTGACCATTATTGGTTTATTATTGTCAATAATGAACCTTTGGGATCGAGCAGAAAAACAAAACAAATTGTAACCCCCCACCCCCACCCCCCCATTTGATGGTTTCCGTTTCAAGGTACGTAGAATCCGAAAATGGAATAAAACACGCTGCAAATGATAACAACGATTTATATTTACCTGTATAGATCACTGGCCAATACCTACCCGAAGTACGGCTTACGGCGGACGGACAGAAATGTTTTGTTCCATTCTCGGATTCTACGTACCTTGAAATGAAACCAAATTTTGTTGGTGGGGGGGGGGGGGGGGGATTATTATTATTATATTTCATCATGTTCGATTTCATAGAAATAATAAACAAAATTTCTGTCCGTCAGTCGTAATTTGTACTTTCCTTCGTTACCATGAACCAAAATTAATGAAATTTTGTTTGTACGTCCCATTTGTGGTTTAGTTGGTGCGCGAAGCTCGGCGTTACTGTCAGTCATCTCTAAAGGGTGAAAATAGGGGTTGACATTTCCAGGACACCGTAGCTCGTTTTTTTTGCGTTTTTAAATTTATCTCGAACTTGCGAATTTTATGAGACCACCCAAAGCATTGTACGTCCAGCCGTTCGTTAACACTAAGGCTCTGAAGTTTCCACCGAAAAGCTTCGTCAACGTGATCATGAATGAAAAGGTTCACATCCGGGCCAGATATCATTGCTAGGGAACACCTGATTATAATCACGCATCGCTTTATGAAATCGAGTTGGTTGTGCCGTGACATTATTTCATTAGATGAATGATGGTTATTTTGGATTTTGTTGATAGATACTTAGGTTATGCTTCATGAATACAACAAAATAATGAAATCTATCTTGAATCTTGAATCCACCGCATATTTATTTATGAAACCGTAATTGCCCGGGTGGCTCAAGCCCTCGATTTAAGGCATTCCTGGGGGAAGCACGAGGGTAGGTCAGAAACGGTCTGTCTCGAGTCATCATCTTGTAACGGTTTCGTGAATTTGTAGTATGGTGGGTGGCATTTTGCTGTTTATTTGTCAATTTTTATTGATTCTTGACCCAATTTTTTGTCTCAGAAAATACGCATCTCTGAACTCATTCTTTCTTTAACCATCACAAACATTTTGGCGAAATTTGGAATTTGGTAGCTCGTAAGGTCAGAGATTGTCTGAAAGGGAAAATATTTTCGTTTTCCGAAAGCTCCCTGAAACTACAAGAGAAATACTTTAGGTAAGTACAAATATCCTCCCCTAATTTTGCTGAAATTTATACATGCAAGTTAGGTACATTCTTCGAATTTAATTAGTCGCATATTAAGATGTTACAAATACTTGGACTTGGCAAAGTAGGTGTACTTTGGGCCCTTTGTTTCTGGATTCATAGTACGATGGCCTGCTTTACTCAGTATGAATATCGATTGTAAATAACGTTTGGGGCATCTTGGGCAAGAAATAATAGAAAAATTATGGAAATTGCAGGGCGCTGGGAGATCACATTGGCGAGTGATGTGGGTGGGAAGGAAGTGCATGTAGGCTCATCGGGTCAAGTTCGAGAGGGGAAATTATGCAAATTCGATGGGGTCGTATCTCGTCTTGAAAGTTTGGCGTAGTGATGGATTTACGATCTTGTATCCGTTGTCCTATGTAGACGTCTAAAAATCGAGATAGGTGCCGGGAGGCTCCGCATAAAACGCGTTGGTGGTGGTGCGGATATTACGACGAACCGGTACGTCTTGGTTGAAGTTTTGATTAGATACAGCTGTGAAACATTACGGCAAATATGACGTTCCACTGAATATTTAGGTCGGACATCTTCAAGGTTACAATTTTTCGAGCATAAGCTACTTCTACTTTTCAATTCAATTCTATTTATTCAACACACGTAACCTCAGGTGCCAACTGTGTTGATCACGAGTAGGGTTGGTAATCTTGTAATGTCTTGTTCGGGGTATGTGGAGCGAGTGTAGTGAAGGAAGGAGGGGAACAGTGAGGGAAAACTATTAGGTATTGCAATTTTAATGGGACCCAAGCTGCCTATACTTAAAATGTAATAAAAATCGGCCGAGGACAACATTAAGGAATGCTTAGTTTGTGCAAGCTTGCACAGACGAATGTTACTGTACAATTTTGATTGGATTGAAATGAGTCCATCTGACCATCGACCTGATCATAGGTAGGTACCTAACAATTCAGCTCGTTTAGATTCGTCTTTTAATAAGAAATACCTAATATTATGGTGGGGGTTATTATGGTAACAAGGCTGAAAATGAAATGAGAAGGTTCAATGGAGTAAGACATGTTCTACTACCTCGTTATATAATTTATTCAGACCGGTTTCGGCCCATCAGGCCATCATCAATGTGGTTCTTCTTACTGGATTGATTTCCAGATGTTAGATGAATTTTCACATGCTATACAGATAATGCTCCGGGTTGTCTCAAAATATCCTCAAGTTAGAATAAAAAAGCGGGGCGGATGGAAAGAAATGTTTTTATTCCATTTTCGGAGTCTACGTAGGCCTACTTACCTTAGAAACGGAAACCATAAAATTTGCAGGGGGAGTTGATTTTTCTTTTTCTTTTTTCTTTCCATGCTCTATTCCAAAGGTTCATTATTGAGAATAATAAACCAAAAGCAGGTACTCAAAGACATTACGGAGAAAATGAAAGAATTTCCTCCGGCTTTTATGTCCGTTCAAAAGTTGTAAACCGTGAGTCAACTAAGGACATAACAAACAGAGTTTGAGCTGCCCATTTTTTTTTCATTTCGTGGAGATCCTTTCCTAGAGCAGACGCGACGATTTTGGTTCGGCGGCCGAAGATGGGTTTAAATGCGATGGGCAGGGCGCGAGAACATGACCATTCTCCCGTGCATGGTACCGGAAAAGGAGCTTGAGTTTGGATTTTTATCCAATCCACCGTTGTTCGTAAGGGGTTTCCCCTTTTTTTTAGAATCTCGATGAGGTTGAAACCTTCTCGGTCTGCAGTCGAAGTCTAAAAGGAAGCGGCGAATGTGTGAAGTCCCGGATCGGCGTTTCATGCCGAAGGCAGTCCGGTCGAGTGGTTCCGATGATGAGATGGCAAGTCTGATGGAAGAGTAAGACGAGGTACAGCGTTTTGCTTTGCGCATTTAGCGATTTTTCGAAGAAAATGCGTTGTTGCAAAACGGGCAAACAATTTTCAGAGTAACCGGGGGATGGGGGGGGGGGGGGGGGATGAATTGTCCGAGACCCTGAGTCCAGGAAAGAATGCATCTAGAAGAATGCACTCAAGGGGGCCATTATTGCCGTTGGTGAACGCATTATATTTATATTATTACGTACTATGTTTATGTGGGTTAACATCTAGGGTATAGTTCCATATGCTCCTCTATTTTAAAATGCGCTGAGTTCGAATAATTTAGACGAGGCTGAAAGTGGGCCACATTTGTTAACCAGCGCAATCAATTTAGAATTACAAATTCAAATATTATGTTCTTACTTCAACTCCAATGGTGACGGAAACAACATTTGGCTTCCTCGAATTTTCGATCCTCTTACATAAGGTTTTTGTTATTGCGTGGGGGGGGGGGGGGGGGGATACGCGACCCGGGCCATGGGATTTGCTAGATGGGTAGACTCATTATAGCCTTCAGACTACCCTTATTTCAACTTATTGTGTTGTGCGATTCGCTTTACGAGACGTCGTACAGGGCATGAGCAGAGCTGATAGTTGATTTGGGAGATAGCTCGACATCGGTGCCTTAAGAAGACGCAGACTCCCTGCTGTGGGCCAGCACAGTCGGGGTGCTCCCAAACGGCAGGCCGCCCTCCCATCATGTTCTCCTCACTCCATTTGCAATATTTCGTCGAGTCTCGGGTTAGGGTGGGACTCTAGAACTCCTGTTGTTGGGTTCTGGATTATCTGGATTCTGTGTTATAATATAAAATATAATGAGTAGGTAGGAATTATCTCAGAGCCTATGTCTCCTGTTCTGATATAGTAATTTTTTGGTCTTCTATAAATTACTTGTGACGAATGGGGAGCATTACATTAATTTTGTTTCAAGATGCGTAGGATCGAAAAATTTAATGAAATCAGTGAGCCTGCGGAGGTTTGCTTTACAATAGCAAATGCATTTCAGAGGATATTGGAAATGATTTTGAGGGAAAGACGAATAACTGATGTTTTTCCTTCTTGTAGTATCCAGAATACCTCAGCATATCCTGGCATCCACAGAATGTTGAAAAATGTGAAAATAGATACTGCGGGTAAACTTTAAAACAGGGTTGGGGGGGGGGGGGGGGGATAACATCTTTTTGCATTAATTAATCCTGTTTGCGGCTGAGGAGTTTTTTTTTGGCTGGTAAATGTTTACAACAGGGTTGTTTTTGGGGGATATCACATCTTTTTGCATTGATGAAACAAAAAATTTTTCCCAGTAGGTAAGCACCTACAGATGTTCCCAGTAGGGTGCCTACTAACTCAGTGCCTCCTTACTACCTACTCCTACTCAGTACTACCTTCTTAGAACGTACTCAGCACTACCTACTTAGTACCTACTCAGCACTACCTGCTTAGTACCTATTCAGCGCAACCTACTTATTACCTACTCAGTACTACGTCCTTAGTAGGTAGGTCACTTACTTTTTTTGGCAGGTAAATTTTTGCGACAGGGATATTGGGGGGGGGGGGGGGGGTCACTTCTTTTTTGTACTGATTAAGTACATTTTTTTCCCTAGAACTGACCTTTTAAAAAAATCTCAGTACCTACTTACACCTAAAAATTTCAAAAGGGGGGGAGGGGATGTATAAAAGGCACCTCCTTGGAGAATAACGAATGTGTGTGCAACATTTAAGCTCGATCCGTTATGTCAGTGGGGCTGTAGCCCTGTCAAAGAACAACTACGACAAGAAAAAAAGAAGTAGAATAACGCTGCAAAGTCCTTGTCACATGGGTTTATTATTCTATTGGACATACCTACAGAAATGTTGGCTGTTCATTTATTGTTTCTTTCATGTGCAATAATTGAAATAGCTATTTCTGATGGTTTCCACCAACTTTGGCCACCAAAAACCGACTTACGCTCCGTTTGGTTTATTATTCTGTGAATAATACACCTATGTATTCGCTCAGCAAAAAATTTGTATAACACCCCCTCAAACTTTTTTCTTTTCCGTTTCAAGGTGCGTAGATTCCAAAAATGCAATGCCCGTCCGCCGTACGCCGTACACCGTACGCCGTCCGCTGTATCACGTGTACAGGCTTCATTTTCGGTCTAAAAAATTCGTTCTTTCGTACACATGCTCCATTTGGGCCCTAGTTGTGTCCCGAAACTTTTCAGCCCGATCGGAATATACACTCAGGGGTGTTATGAGTGAAAATTTGTGTAAAAATAGGTACTTTTTGCGTTTTAGCAACATGTTAGTAACATGAGCTTCTGAGATATCATTTTCCATGTTTTTGGGGACGAGAAGACCGAATATGAAGTCGATTTTGACCAAAGAGTGGAAAATTGAGTTCTACCAAATGTTCAGCTCCCAAAATTGATTTTTTATGAGTGAAAAACCTGGGAAATCGTCTGAAATCACCATCAGTTTGTATAAAACACTGGAAAAAGTGTCAGCACGTGGATCAAGACGATTAAATGGCACCACCAATGATCAAAGATAGTTATTTAAAAAAAAAAAAAAAAAAGGAGCGTACCTAATTTGTGTTTTAGGGGCCAAAACTAATGGAAACCATCAGAAATAGCTATTTCATTATTACGCATAAAAGAAACAATAAATGAACAGCCAACATTTCTGTAGGTATGTCCAGGAGAATAATAAACCCATGTGACAAGGACTTTGCAGCGTTTTTTGTTTGTTATTCTGTGAATAATACACCTATGTAATCGCTCAGCAAAAAATTTTTATAAAACCCCCTCAAAATTTTTTATTTTACGTTTCAAGGTGTGTAGATTCCAAAAATGCAATGTCCGTCCGCCGTACGCCATACACCGTACGCCGTACACCGTACGCCGCCCGCCGCATCACGTGTACCGGCTTCATTTTTGGTCTAAAAAAGTCTTTCTTCCGCGCACATGCTCTATTTGGGCCCTAGTTGTGTCCCGAAACTTTTCAGCCCGATCGGAATATACCCAGTTATGAGTGAAAATGTGCACAAAAATAGGTACTTTTTGTGTTTGAGTAACATGTTAGTAACATGAGCTTTTGAGATATTGTTTTCCATGTTTTCTAGTGTTATTATACAAATTGATGGTGATGTCAGACAATTTCCCAGGTTTCTGACTCATAAAAAATGAATTTTGGAAGCTGAACCTTCGTTGCAACCTCAATTCTTCACTCTTTGGTTGAAATCGACTTCATATTAGGTCTTCTCGCCCTAAAAAAACACGGAAAATTATACCTCAAAAGCTCATGTTACTAAAACACCAAAAAACGCTATTTTTACACCCATTTTTCACTCATAACAACCCTGGGTATATTCCGATCTGGCTGCAAAGTTTCGGGACACAACTACGGCCCAAATGGAGCCTGTGTGCGAAAGAACGAATTTTTTAGACCAAAAATGAAGCAGTTATGCATGATACGGCAGACGGACATTGCATTTTTGGAATCTACATACGTTGAAACGTAAAAGAAAAAATTTTGAGGAGCTGTTATAAAAACTTTTTGCTGAGCGAATACATAGGTGTATTATTCACAGAATAATACACCAAAACCTGAAAAATGACGATTTTCCAACCTCCATACCTCAAAACATTGTACACATCGTCAGGGGCCCTTAGAGAATGGGTGTATGAAAAATCAACACTGGAGACCCCCAGGTGGCCGAGTTTGGGGGGGGGGGGGGGGGGGGGGTAAACCCATGCTTATGTTTTCGTGTAAAGAGATTCTTGGTCGCTGTACGTAGAAATATGGAGGTTTCGGTTTTCTTGGCTGGCGGGATGTCATGGTTTTCTCGGTTGATATATCAGTGGTTTCTGCAGTCTTATTGCTGGCTCTTGATGACTGGCGTCTTGAAAACTGCCTATATTGAATGTTGAGAAGTGAACTGTTATCCCGTACACCCGTTCCTCCCCAGTCATTTCTGGTGCTTGATAGGCGGCACCCGGGTACAAAGAAATCTGGTCATCTGGGACCTAGGGGATATAGTTCGATAGGGAGCTTTCTTTCTCAAGACACTGAAGAGATCTGCCCTGCAGCGGAAGAGAAATACTAGGGATTTCTGTCTCAGGAGAGTAAAACGATTTCGAATATCAATGCGATGAACTTACTGTAAGTATGGGGTACATTCGATTTCTACGCCACATCACCATCAAATAAGGTTTTTGCGCTTATCAAATTTTGGACCACTGTGATGGAACGAGGGGGTTGTAACGTTCAGGCTTGTTCCGCCCGCCGTAATGAGTCGTAGTGGCCGTATAAGTGAGTGGCTCGGGAGGTCCGCCGAGGTAGTTACCGTAAGAAGAGAAAACGGGAGCAAACCAACCCTTCGAGAGAGTGGGTGGACTCGGAGATGGGAGAGAGAAAGACTCCCAAGAGCTTGGGTGTGGCTCCGAGTCGAGGTCATCTCTTCCTTATGCTCACCTATCAATTGCGGGAGAACCGCAAATGGGAGCAACTTGGGAGCTTTTTCGAGAGGCAGCTACGGAAGGTGAAAAACGACTTCTCATTAGGGGCCGGTGGTTGAAGCCTCAGCATTACCTAAATGTATCTCCAGTCCCGAAAATTCGTCGTTTCTTGAATGGCCGGAGGGCGTGCGGGCGACTCGTATCGGTATCGTGTTGCCAAACACCTCTCCGCTCATTATATCACATCAAACGAGTTATCCATCAGGGTTAACCGTAAAACCAATTTGAATCGAATGTCCCAGGCATGTGTAATTTAGCAGTGCAGAAGTGACAAATGTGAAAATAAATTAACTCTCAATCAAGTCTTCAAGGCGATGTTAGGGAAATTCCTAATCGATTTTGGTTTATTTATTTTTTTAAATAATGAACCTTTGGAGTCGAGCATGACAATTTTTAACCCCCCCCCCCCCCCAGGTAAAAAATTTAATGGTTTCAATTTAAGGTACGTAGAATACGAAAATAGAATTTTAAAAAACCCTGCAAATTATTACACAAAGGTTTATTATTTACCTGTATAGATGCCCCTTCTACGTAGATAACTGTTTTCTGTGGTCAATACCTACCCTCGTGCTGCCCTCAGTAAAGCCCTGAATCGAGTAATGGAGCCGGCCCGCGAATTGCAGTTTCATACAAATGCGCAGGATTCGGTTCTTTTCCATTATCCCCCCCTCCTCACTCGAGCGAGCTCGATTTTGTTCGCCCCACGCCCGCCCGATGGCTTTAGGCATTTGAACATTTTCCTTTCACACTTTCAAAGGCTTAGGTTACAATTTGGGGCAGGTTTAAGTCATCGGGTGGGTGCGGGGAAAGGCGGAGTTAGTGACCTTGACCCTGGGCGTGTTTTGATTTGGATGTCTGCCCTATGAATAGTTTGGGTTGCTAATCTCTTCTCAGGGTTACTTGCATAATGAGCACATTCATAATAAACCTGGATCGTAACTTTTCGTCAGTAGCAACTTCCAGTAAAATCGGTAATTAAAAAAAAAAATTATTATCAGGAATCCCCCCCCCCCCCCAGGGGGGTCCTCTACCCCACTGTACAACTATGTTAGTGATTCCAAGTTGAAATGACAGAAATGAAATGAAATTTATTCCTCAATAAATTACAGAGGTAAATTATAAATTCAAATTGTTTCGGAACACTCCCACCACAAGGTACACAGTACCGTGCTGGGTGGGGGAGTTGGCCGATCTATTTTCTACTTAAGTAAAATACAGTATTAAATAAGAAAAGCTATTATCACCTTAAATTTCTAGTTATTTACATATTTTTTTAATTATTGTTCTTCCATCTGTTTTAAATTTAAATTACAATATATGTATTATATCTCACTCTATGCATTATCAACTTATGATTTAACGTCATACGGCATATGCACTTGAAAATAAGTTTTCACAGGCATGTGCTCCTTTAACAATGAGCCAAGAGAACACTTCTTTTTTAAATTTAGTCCTACTTGTGAAGTTGGGGTTTACTAGTTTTTCTGGGAGGATTCTCAAAAGGAAGGGCAGACTGTAGTAGAAATGTCGCGAGGTGCATTTCAGCCTAGTTCGCGGTGCTGGGAACACGGCCTGAGTACTTGGACGAATATCTCTTATGCCACTGCGAATAGGATATTTGAACATTTCAGGGTGCTTGTGGTAGAACATGATACAGGACTTGATATATAGTTGGCTCAGCGAAAAAACTGGTACTGCTTTAAAAATCTGAGAACTGAGAAATCGAGCACGTCGGAGTTTGGTGGGTGGGGGGGATACCCAGGATTCAATATTTCAATCATTACCCCATGAAGCGTAACGTTTGTTAAAGTTACGAAGTACCTATCAACAAAATCCAACACCGAGCTTGGCGGACCAACTAGAACCCAAATGGGACCTTCAAACCAAATTTCATTTTCACGAAGAAATGTGCGAAGAACGGCGTACGGCGCGGCGGACGGACAGAATTTTTTAAATTCCATTTCCGGGTTCTACCTACCTTAAAACAGAAACCATCAAATTGTGATAATGGTTTTTTCCATGATCGGTTCCAAAGGTTCATTATTGAAAATAATATACCTAAATTGCTGTACGTCCGCCGTACTTCGCACTTTTCTTAGTTACCATGAACCAAAATTAATGAACGTTTGTAGGTCCCGTTTGGGGTCTAGTTGGTTTGCGACGCTCGGCGTTGCTATCAGCCATCTCTAAGCGGTGAAAAATAGGTTGACATTTTCAGAACGCCGTAGTTCGAAAACATCCTGTAGAAGGGTGTGACGATGTGGCTGTTCTCGAGTTGTTTTTTCTTCCGGTGGAGATGGGGTCGTTTGGGAAAGCCTAATTGATATCCCTTCTTAACCGGTGATAATCTCGCTGGTCTAGGAGGGGGACTCTCGAGGTCCACCGTCACTCTCCTCTCACTCTGACACAAGATTGTGGTTTTTTAAACATTTTAAATTGATCTTGCACTAGAGAATTTTTTGAGACCACCTGGAGCATTGCACGACCAGCCGTTCGTGTGCACCGAAAAGCTTCGTCAACATGATTATGAATGAAACGTATAAATCCGGCCCAGATATCATTACTAAGGAACACTTGATTATAATCATGGATGTATGAAGGCGAGTTGGTTGTTCTGTGATATTATTTCATCTGAAGAATGTCTCTTTTAGATTTTGCTGATAGATACTTTTGTAACTTGAACAAACGTTATGCTTCATGAATAGCAATAAATTATTATTATTAATGATCGAATTATTGAATCCCGCGCATTTTTATGAAACTGTAATTACCGGGCCGTCTCCAGTACTAGATGTAGGGCTTTCCTGGGGAGAGCTCGAGGGTAGGTATTGACCACAGAAAACAGTGATCTACGCAGAAGGGGCATCTATACAAGTAAATAATAAACCGTTGTGTAATAATTTGCAGAGTTTACTGAGAGGTGTTGAATTTATAGAATTTCGACGGTCTTCGAACATTGAAATCCGACTACTCGGCTTAAAAATCATTTACGAGCCTTCGGACAGCCGCTGGGGGCGTGATGATGGAACTAACAAACACCCATCCTTCATCTTAGTTCGTAAGACAATATAATGTAGTTTTCAACAAAAAGTTCTGTAGAACTAGAGCGGGTAAAATAGATAATGTATACTTTACATGCATAGGTACTTGTACACACGGATGATACCGCATTGGCTCCCGTGAAGTGATAATGAGTTCGTATTGACTCCGGATTACCAAACTTGCCATCTGTGTCATGTCCGTTTCGGTTCCCCTTCCCATACCACTGTACCTGTTTAGTTCACACGACGCATGACATCATGATATTCCAGTCCTCGTCTATTAGTCTTTCCTATTCGTTCAATTCGCATGTGTCAATTTTTTTCAGTAGCATGGAGTTTATGCTTGTAAAGGCCGGTAACGATTACGTTATAAATAATTACAAGTTTGGGTTCCACAAGCGTTTATAGGAAGGAGTAGCTCGGTTTAACTGTACAAAACGGGGGTGTACCGCTTTTTTGAAACTTTTGAACAAAGTGTTAATGGACCAGAATCTTACGGAATACTACTTAGGCACGTAAAAAAATCAGTAATTCATTGAAACTGAGGGCAGCATCGTCCAACAAAGATTATTAGTGGCGAAATTGCTAACAGTGGTAAAGACCTAACTGAACAAGGCAAGATAGATTCGGTAACATTCAGCAGCTGCTAAACTTGGAATGTTTCCCGAACTGCCCACACAGACACCTGGAAAATAACAAAAAATCAGCGAAATGTGTGCAACGTAATTCAGGGGTTCGTTGATTATTTTAAAAATGGACGTACCTATTACGAGAATAGACTTTGCGAGAAAAAGTTTCGTTCAAGTTCAAGCCACAGTTTTAAATTTCATTGTACATTTTTTAAATATTTCAAACATTGCATGATCAACGAGTTTTTGCTTTAAAAGAATTTTGAACCATGCCTACAGCAACTGTAGACAGTCCTAAGCCTGTTGAATGGGAAGGGAAATATTGTTGACCGGGAGCCTAAACGTCCTTACCTTTTGCTTCAGAAGGGAACCGAAACGGACCTCTACATTAGGGAGGTCGGAGCCGAAGCGGATGAACGGGAGCCGATACGAATACGTCGGTACACACTACATAATATAATATTCAATGTGATTTCCATTTTAGATGTAGGATTTATGAGGGCAGTGTGGATTGTAGTATGGGACGTAAGAACATGAAGGGGGGATGGTAGAGATCTACACCCGACTCGTTTTGGTTTACACAATGAGCCTTTGGAATCAAGCGTGAACCCCCTTCAAAATTGTGCGCCGTACTTGGCACTTTCCCTTGCCGCTATGAACTAAAATTAATGAAATTTGATTTGTTAACATTTTCAAAACGCCGTAGCTCGAACACTTTCAATGGAAGGGTATGGCTTTTATGATGTAAATTGATTTAAAATCATGGAATTTTTTAGACCACCCGGAGCCAAATTTGAGAATATGTCGAGGTTCCTACTTAGGTTCAGCGTCCATCAGAATTTCAATCATGTACTTGAGTACTCTCCCGGCTGGTATCCGATTTAGAGCTTTCCTTGGTGGGGGGGGGGGGGATATTTATCAATGAATACAGTGATCTACGAAGAAGGGGGTGTTAAAATAATGCTAGCTAATGTCTAATGTCTCTGTAGCCTCTGGCGTCTGGCGTCATTGTAGCCCTGAGAATGGTTTATAAGTAAACCGAAATATTGGCCTAGAAGAATACTGCGATGTTTCCTGACTGAACCCAAAAGGCCTCACAACCTTCGCTGTGTAAAAATTCAAATGTTGTGGGTTCCAGCAGACGTTCTCCGTCTGATCGTTTTTTTCTCATCTGTTCTTAGAGGGACATGTGGGACCCGTTGAATATCAATATATCTTACCCGTCTCCCGCCCCTGACATTCTTCCAACAGTATTGGACGGTTGGGAATGGAGTAAAGATGAAGGGCTAAGCCAAGACCGCATCAACATAAAGCTCATTAGGCCCACAATGAAGTCGATGTTGCAGCGGTAACGACGCAAAGCGTATGACGTCTCAATCCCGAGCGACTTGTGCGGTGATGACATGCGGATAGTCGATAGTTGACATGCGGATGGCCGATAGGATCACGTTATGGGAGGCCCATTAGAGCAGGAAAGCCGATTCACATTTAATCTCGTCACTTAACCGCGTGGGCTCGTTGTGCGCTATACACTGAAAACTGAAACCCACCCACTTGTGTATTTTTTGTGGAACCTGAAAAGTCAAACACCTGCTTCATACGGATGGAAACTCTGAATTCGGATTTCTCTAATACACTGGGTATCCGGATTTCGGTAAAACCCTTCTGATTTCCGCCCCATTTGAACCTAGCTTGATTGCAGGTAGTTTGAAGCGGCTTCATGAAATAATTCTATTTTGCTTCGAGGTTTTGATTCCCAGTTTTGAATGATTTCAGTCCTTCTCTTGTGAGTAATCCGCAAGTTTTTTGTTTTGTTTTTGATTAATCATTAGTTACCTAGTGAGTATAATAATGTTTGTTTTGATTCGTGAATAGTTCATAATAGTTTTTTGATTGATTCATTCATTCGTTTTAATTCATTCGTTTTGTTTAATATATTTTTTGATTCATAATGATATTAATAATTAGTTTTTGATTCATCATTCGTTAGTGAGTGTAATAATTTGCGACTATGAGGATTTGCGAACGAACAGGCAGACACGAGACCAAATTTGTTGAGAAAGCTTTAAAAAGCTAAACGCTAGTGGATTTCTTGATTTTGGACAAAAATGTTCATTCGTCTTCGAAAGGAATCATTGGTCTTACGCAATCTTGGTTAACTTGGAAGCAATACAAATAAGTACGTAGGTAGGTATTATACACTTTTCATAGTAGGTATTGTGATGATCCAGCGGGAGCTATAGCTAGGAATAAGTACACGAGACTCTCAGTAGTCGGTTTGTGACATGAATGCATATTTATTGGTTAATTACATCGCCTTTTATACCCCTTATTACAGACCCGGAGGGGGGTAGGGGAACCCCGCTCCGGGAAGCCGCCAAGACGTGGCTTATGCCTCAAGTGACGCTATTACATTGTTAATAGGGAGCAGCCGATCACTACAGGTATCTATCACAAGAATAAAGTAGTAGGTACTGTAGTTACATAATTCTGTAACATTTCAAAATCAAGTGATTGATGAATGTAGTAGGTACCTATTCCGTATTATTGAAATGAGTAGGTAGGTAGGTAGGATAAGAGGTTCAGTGCTTCTGCGGTAGGTGCCTACAATAAAACGGGTTCTCCTGAATCACGGGATGAACGGTGACAAAATAAAAACTGTCTCAAGCGTTTAGCACCATGGAACAGATACGACAGCGCTACTAGCGGACTCTTACGTAATCGGGTTGTCCCAAGACACTCGTGAAAACCTCTATTCCCTATTCTAGTTGTTTCTATTTTTTCATCGCTGTAAACATAATTATGTGGTTCCTAAATGGTACAATTATAACACGTACCTTATGTAGTTTGAAAATATTGATGACAGTAACATGAAAAAAGGCCACTTCCACATTTTCATGAAAATGACTTTTTTTCACCAAAGATCATGTTCTGCAACTGGGCGAACGAAGGGCGAAGTCGTAGCGAAGGTTTTTATGCATAGTAGAACAAGCAAAATAATACAAAATCATTAAATTTATTGTCATTAGAATCCTCTTTAAATGGGTTTTATTTACAGAAGATGCTATTCACAGGAGTTTACCACAGCACAATGTGCATTCAATTGTAAATTCCACATTTTGCAATAATATTGTACTTGTGATTTGTTTGGTTTATTATTCTGTGAATAATACAATGTATTCGCTCGAAAAAAAAATTGTGGAACGCCCCACAAAATGTTTTCTTTTGCGTTTCAAGGAGCGAAGATTCCAAAAATGCAATGTCCGTCCGCCGTACGCCATATATCTAACTTTATTTTTTATCTAAAAAATTCGTTCTTTCGCACACAGGCTGCGTTTGGGCCCCAGTTGTGTCCCGAAACTTCACTGCCCAATCGGAATACACCCAAGGGTGTTATGGGTGAAAATGGGTGTAAATTTTAACTGAAATGTATGAAAACCAAGAGATACGGCTTGTTTTGGTTTTTATTTGATGGCGCCGACTTCACAAATTTTGTTGTATTGGCTTTGAATAAATTATGTACTTTTGTTCAGCATAGAAATGGTTCTTTACTTTTTAGTTTTATACAGCTTTTTTGAAGTCGGTTTTGTTTTTTGTTAATTTTTTTTTTTAATAATAGGATAAAGCCGCACCTTTCGCTTGCACAGTCAGAGTAATTGACGAGTATTGCGTAAAGAGTAGTAACCCAGAGAGAAGGGTTATCTGTAGTGAAAATAATAAATCGTTCTTGAATAATTTACAGCGTTCACTTGAGAGTAATAAAAGAAAACATTAAATACCTACCTATTGCGTTTATCCTCAACAAAACTTCAGACCTCATGACTCAGGAACCAAAGACCATTCATTCGCCGTGTTCCTGTGACTTGGACGCATTCGACCGCTCAGTTTGCATACAAGAAGCTCACTGTACACCTACGCCTACAAGAATCTCAGCCACGCCTAATATTCTAGTTTTCCTTCGCCACTCTTGGTTCAACTAAATGTCAGCAACAAGGTCATCTACGCCCTGGATGATTACGAGCACTTGCCCTGTGGCGTAGCCTTTCGGTGGAAAAATCTCTTCGACAATTGTCGAAGTCGTAAAATGTGAGTTTTCTTTATATCCTCCAACCTCACACGTACGAGATCCTCCTTCGTTCCGTAGAGGTATCGTGAAAGTCTTGCTAAAAGAGCAACATCCTGGAAAAAATTCAAATAAAATAAAATGAAATTATAATAATAACACTAATGTAGAACGTCTGCCAATTGAATGACGCATAGCTTCCGCATATCGATAACATGATCGTATAGATGCAATAAATTAAACATATATTATGATAAATAATCAATTCGGTATAAATTGCAGTGGATTCAAGAGTGCTCAGATTTCGCGTTTGCGTACGCGCCATGGCTGTACCAATCATCCGATCGCGATGAAATTCATAGATAGGGAGCTCTGGAGAGCTAACTATCCGCCGAATTTGTGCAAGTGGCCAATGATTCGTGAGAGTACCTCGGGTTTCACGTTTGCGAAAAAAAAAAGCTGCAAAGTATTACACAAAGGTCTGTTATTTACGAGCGAGGACCACTACTTTTTTTAAATGATTTCCTTATCATATTTTGAGTTTTGTTTTATTATTTT
The DNA here is from genome assembly GCA_954871275.1 of Leptopterna dolabrata. Lineage (NCBI taxonomy): Eukaryota > Metazoa > Arthropoda > Insecta > Hemiptera > Miridae > Leptopterna > Leptopterna dolabrata. Next base: position 22,526,527 of record OX940976.1, read on the forward strand.
CAATAATGACCTTTGGAAGCGAGCATGAAAAAAAAGTTTAACCCCCCCCCCCCCCCCCTCAAAATTTGATGGTTTACGTTTCAAGGTATGTAGATTCCGAAAATGCAATAAAAAAATTTCTGTTCGTCCGCCGTACGCCGTACTTAGCACTTTTGTTAGTTACCATGAGCCGAAATTGACGAAATTCGGTTTATAGGTCCCTTTCGGGGTCTAGTTGGTCCTCGAAGCTCGGCGTTACTGTCAGTCATCTCCAAGGGGTGAAAAATAGGGGTTGCGATTTTCAGGACGCCTATACCTCTTTTTACGTGAATCTTTTTACAGTTTTAAATAGTTCTCGAACTTACGAGTTTTTTTATACCACCCGGAGCAGTGTACGTCACGCCGTTCCTTCACAGTAAGGCCCCCAACTTGGCACCGACAGGCTTGTTCAACAGAAGGGTGAATCAAATTTTATACATCCAGCCCAAATATCATCACTAGCGAGTACCTGATTATAATTACGGATGGCTGTGTGAAGTCGAGTTGGTTGTTCCGCGATATAATTCCTTTTGAAAAACGCTGCAAATCCCTGCACAACAGTTTATTATTTTGTACAGAATACCCTTCTGTTACAGATCACAGCTCTCTGTATAGATAACCCGTCTATAATAATATGTACTAGTTTATACATATTATGTAGATCGCAGACCCTCCGTAGGTTAGTATCTAACCCCGTACCTAGGTAAATCACGAGTTAAATGTTGCTAAAATAATTCTGCCGATGACAAACAGTAACTAAAATGGCAAAAAGAAACGCAAATAATGAAGTTCTAAAGGAAAATTGTTGATGTGGAGTGAAATAGATGCCCCTTCTCCGTAGATCACTGTTTTCTGTGGTCAGTACCCTACCCTCGTGGTCAATTATAATGAACCGTTGTGTAATAACTTGCCCATCAATAATACTTCAACGGTTGATCAAGTTGCAAAAGTACCGATCAACAAAATCCAGCCCCTTCTTGGTAGATGAACCGTTGTGTAATAATTTACCGTTGTGTAATAGTTTACTGTTATGTAATAATTGACCGTTGTGTAATAATTTGCCGCTGTGTAATAATTTACCATTGTTTAATAATTTACCCATCAATAATACTTCAAAGTTTGTTCAGGTTTCAGAAGTACCTACCAACAAAATCCAATAGTTCATCACTTATCAAATGAAATAATATCGCAGATCAACCAACTCGACTTCATACAGCATAATCAGTTGCTCCCTAGTGACGATATCCGGGCCGGATTTATACCGTTTGATTCACTATCGTGTTGACGAAGCTTTTTCTTGCACACGAACGGCTGGGCGTACAATGCTCCGGGTGGTCTCAAAAAATTGTTTAGCTCATGGCAAATTTAATAACGTAAAAAAACCATACCCTTCTATTAATTAACCTAAATATAACTCTTTAATTACCTAATACATAATTGTTTAATAATTCCTTATTGTGGGACGCCTATTGTGAACAGACAATTTTAGCCAAGACTAGTGCTTAGTGTGAGCAAGCTCGAGCATCAACCGAAACTTGAGGGAAAAAGAAATACGGAAAGGAAATGTATACTGATTTTTTTTACGGTTACGGTTTTTCTGAAATTTTTACGGTCGGGACAGTGTTAATGAACTCATTGATACGACTTGTGTGAGGTCTTTCTTTTTTCCATAAGTCTAAGGTAAAAGTCGAATGCTTTGTTTGAGAACTCTCATTCTATATTGTGGGCTTCTTTGTAAACAAGATTTAATCACAATAGGTATATGCACTGTATATGGGTCCCACGATGATATTGAAATCCCTTCTGCATAGCATTTCTAGTTTTGTAGGCATTAATGAGCAGTGCTTTGACGTACAGCTGAGCTACTGTTTTTAGTTTGGTCTCATGAAAACGTCCCTCGTTGCCACGGAAACCCACTTCAATTACTCTTTTCTGTAATATGAAAAGCGCGCTCATTGCTGTCGCCGAAGCGGATCCTCAGACCACTGTACCATAGGTCAGGCAGGGTTGTACCATTACCAGGAAGGTAACACGCTTCAACTCGATCGAGAACCCTCTTATAGTTGTACATTATGTAGGCACATCTCCTTAGTTTATCGCTGAGGGTCTTTACGTGCGCGTCCCATGTCATACCCGAATCGAAAACAACTCCCAGATGTCTACACTGTCTCACCTTTTGCACTCGGGGGCAGTCACAGTCACCGTCGGTGGTCACACGTGTCGCTGTGCAGGATCAATTCCCCGGATGCCGGCAACTCCCGTTCTCTTAAAGAAATTGGGAGGTGCAGACACTTTTTTGGGGTTAATTGTCAGGTAATTCCGGGCCATCCACTTTGATTAGCTGTAGGTTTCCGTTCGCATTGCCGTAGCACCGCTCCCATCTCTTGCCCTAACTCACGATCGCGACATCATCCGCAAACATAAGTAGCCACCCCTTGACATACAGCAACCCAAAGTCATTTAAATATATAAGACTTACGTGTGGTATAAATCCAGCCCAGATAACATTGTGAGGGCTGTATGAAATCGAGTTGGTTGTTCTGTGATCTTATTTAATTTGAAGAATATGATTGTTATCTTCTTGGATTTGGAATCTGGAGACAGAGTATGAAGGTGTGGTTTTAAAACATGGAGGGAAACCCCTCTTCCCTCTACAACACGATCCTTTTACAGTAATTTGGAGGGGAACAAGTTTTTGAAAATTAGCGCCAGCCAGCAGCATAAATCGGCAAGATAACGCCCCAAAAATATTAAGAGGGGGTATGACGTCTCAACAGTTGGTCTCTTGTTTGATAAAAGAAAGGTGGGGGGGGGGGGGGGGGTGGATTTAGCTGATTATATGATAAGATGTTGGGAAGGGGTAATTGAAAATTCGAGGGGAAAACATTAGGTAACGAGAGCTTAGGGAAGGGGAAAAATAATTTTGAATATTGGAGGGAAAACTCAAGGACACGGGAAGGATATGTGGAAAAGGATGGACCTTATAATTTGTATACGATCCATGAATTGATGCAAGTTGTGCTAAAGGTGTGGTGGGAGGGTGGGTTTCCAAAAAGGGGTGGGAAAACGTACATGTTATTGTTATAAAGTCATATTTGAAAATTGGCGATAAAAAACTGGAGGGAAAGAGAACATCAGCTGATTCCTGAGGGGGAGTGGTCGTGGTGAGAAAAATTCAAAAACTGGCGGCTAAAAAAGGCGGGAGATTGTTCACCAGCTGGTCTAACGTATTATGTAAGGCTTGGAAGAGAGGAGGTATTTGAAAATAAGAGGGAAAGAGTTTTAAAAATTAGCCGGAACCACTAAAGGAGGGAAATTTCATGGATACTTTAGCTTGCCAGCATCCATGGTCATCTATACTACATAAATATATCTTTATAACATCCATGGACATGCTGTAGGAGGCTGTGACGTATGAGCCTGTGACAAATCACCAGCTGTGACCTTTGGCCTGCGGGGGGGGGGGGGGGGGGGGTAACAGTGACCATTTCTACCCTACTTTCATGAATAACAACAAGTAAATGAAACTGTAATTCCCCGGCCGGCTCCAGTACTCGATTTAGGCCTTCTCGGAGGGAGCTCAAGGGTGGTAGGTACTGACCACAGAGAAAAGTGATCCATGTAGAAGGGGCCTCTATGCAGGTAAATAATAAACCGTTTTGTAATAATTTGCTGCGTTTTAGTCCAAAAAAATTCCACTGTCCCCAGGTAGCGGAAAGAAATTTAGAATGAATGCAGCAGGAAGAATTTTTTATTTTATTCTATTCTTTTTTAGATCATTTCGAAATAAAACCGTAGTTAAAAAGTATTTTTAGGTATTTGTTTTAATTTTACTCACTTTAGCATTTAGAAAAAATCTTGTAATCAGTGAGGAAAGGAGGGGGGTTGGAAAATGCTGCTTTTGGCCTCAGGATCGGATGTAGCACCCTCGGAAAACCCCTGTATCCCAATTTTCAGCTCTGAAATCCGAGTAGTTGGCCGGGAATAAGCTAGAGAAAAAACGCGTGACGTCGCCGTCGGTCATCTGGAATGTACCTTCATCTCACTCGGTTCCCACTTGCGGTAGTAAGAGGGCAATACATACCAGATGGCGTCCCACGATTTTTCCTTCCCCTTTTTCGCCTGCTTCCGTTCATTTCCGATCTATCAGATAGCACGTACCTCTTTGGAAAGCTCTTGGTTAGACCTACAGTTTGAAAGATTTAAAAAAAAAAAAAAAAATGCATGTCTATTCCTGTTTTTCATGCTACCCGGGAACACTGGAATTTTTTATGACTACAAATAAAAGCTTGGACATTAGTTCGTTTTACTGTTAATTCAGCCAGTCCGGTTTCGACCTTCATCGTTTCCGAATGTTCCGATGACGTCATTTCCTTATTTACGGCGTATTTCCCCGTTGCGAAGGGTGGCCAGTTCGACGATAAGGAGTAGGGTTGGGGAAGATTCCGATAGCCTAAGACCGTCCCGGGAGTGCAAGGAATGAGTTGGAAAAAGTTTCATTCCAATCGGACGAACGGTAAGGCCGCGCATGAAAAACTCGGAAATGAAGCTGTTGTTAATTATTATACCCAGTAGAAGGCTCAGAAACATCATACGACGAATGTTCTGCCTACATTTTTCGTGGAATCGCTCTTTATGCATCTTGTCGAGCTGACAGAAGAAATTTATTCGTCACTCACTCAGCACTCCAAGTCAGGGAAATTACTAAGTACATCGTGGACGGAAACTCTCACCTCTCAACCGCCTAAGGTGGTCTTGAGTTAGGTCGCGAAAATAAAACTTCATCCCCATCGGCGATAGTCTCATTGAAGTAGTCCGCGCCAGTAAAATACCCTCATCACCCTTCCTGTTCCCATAGAGAACCTGGTATTAGGGTTGGAGTGTGCCCTGAGATGTAGACTTGTCGTGATTTAAGGTACGGAGTGAGGCGAATGGAAGCAATTAGCTTCTCTATAAAACTCCCCTTTTACGGTGAACTGGCTTCGAAGGAAAAGTGAGCCAGGCTCCAATAACAACAGAAATTCCCTTCGTAACACCCTATGACGAGACAAATTGTTTTTCGCGTTTCATTGAATAACATAAAGAACAAAATCACAACACCTTCCCGTAACTAACTATCCATAATACCTATTCATAATTGATGTGTAAACCTTCCACATTCATCAGTGAGGGTCGTTTTCGACGAACCGCTTAACTTGGCCGTGAAATCACTAAGCTAACCCGTTACTGGTTTGTTAATAATAGCTAGGTACTGTACATGTTTATAATAAATATGTACCTATTCCTCATCTAAATAAGAGAGAAGTGAATGAAGATGAGAATGGTGATAGTTTGATTATAGATAGTCTGTTACCTCCTATCCTATTATATAATTCGCGAGTTTGTGTGTGTGTGCATCAGGGCCAAACGGCTGAGCGGATTTTCATGAGGGTGGTTTCATTGTGATCAGCGAGTTCCGGGCCTGGTTACAGGTTATCGCTCGATCCTCCTGACCACTCTTTGATCGTATTCCTGGCCGTCCCTTACGACAGCGACTGAGTTCGGGCTTTTGGTTGCTACAGTCGAGCCCATGTCGCGGATCACTTTTGATCCCAAGCCATTTTAAGGTGAGTGCTGTCGGAAAGAAGTTTTCACGGCGATTTCAACCGTACTAAAACGATTTTTTTGAGACATGCCTTTCGGGTTTTATTCGACAATTATTGTGATTTCATGGTCAGAAATGTCAGAATAATCGCTTGGTTGATAGGTGGTTGCCCCTATGTTTCTTGCCGTCCCATGTGATTCATAATAAGCTCGTGTAAATGTGTGTCCAATCTTGAGAATGGAGTGGCTGGGGTGATGATGCTTTGTAGAAACGGAGTTGAAGATTTCACGAAGGGTTCCTAAGTAGCGATGTGATTCATCGTCAGGCTAATCGCTTTATTTGTGGACCCACATAGTTTTCATAATTTTTGTTTAATGAACCTAATATGATAGACACAGACAGAGATTTATTATACTTAGGTTCGTATCTGTGAGACATTTTATTACGTCCCTTTTAATACAACAGTGATGCGATGCACCATTCGTACTGATAACAATGCTCTTCTGTTTTAGGAACGGCGACGAGAAAATTCAAGACGTACTGCTTCTCACAGGCTAAATGACGAACGGAGGAACTCAGGTGAGATCCAAATCCTATTTGACGTACCTAGTCAAGTTTCTACTGTCTCTCCCTCTTTTTTTTAAAATATAGAGCAGAGAACCTAGTGCTCTAGAGCCCGTCGTATTTTAGTACTATATTCCTAGATGAAATTGTAGGCATGCAAGCCTAAGCATATTTTCTTTTTAATTTCCTGCTAACCTACCATCTGTCTGTATCTGTGTTAGGCGTCTAGTATATATTCGACAGACGGGCAATATAATAATACATGTAGATTGTCGTATTGGTTTATTGTTTTCAATAATGAACCTTTGGAATCAAGCATGAAAAAAAAATTTTAACCCTCCTCAAAATTTGATGGTTTCCGTTTCAAGGTATGTAGAATCCGAAAATGCAATAAAAAACGCTGCAAATCATTACACAACGGTTTATTATTTATCTGCATAGATGCCCCTTCTGCGTAGATCACTGTTTTCTGTGGTCAATACCCTCGAGCCCCCCCCCCAGGAAAGCCCTAAATCGAGTACTGGAGCCGGCCCCGGGATTAAAGTTTCCTAAAAATGGAAACTCAATAATTCAATATTTAATTACTTTGTAGTTATTCATGAAGCATAAGGCAAATAATAAACTGTTGTGTAATAATTTACCCGTATAGGTGCCCCTTGAACCGTTGTGCAACAATTTACCTTTGAGTAATAATTTACCGTTGTGTAGTAATTTGCCCATCAATAATACTTCAACGGTTGTTCAAGTTGCAAAAGTACCTACCAACAAACTCCAGCCTCTTCTACGTAGATGGTATAATGAACCGTCGTGTTATAATTTACCGCTGTGTAATAATTTACCATTTTGTTATAATTTACATCAATAATACTTCATCGTTTTACGTTTTTGGATAGTTCTCGAACTTGAGAGTTTTTTGAGGCCACCCGACGCATTGTAGGTCCAGCCGTTCGTTCAAAGTAAGGCTCAGAAGTTTGCACCGACAGGCTTCTTCAACAGGAGGGTGAATGAAATTTTATACATTCAGCCCAGATATCATCGCTAGGGACGCAGCAACAATTGTGAATTGGCCCGAGATAATCATTGCTAGGGAGCACCTGACTTATAATCACGGATGGCTGTATGAAGTCGAGTTGGTTGTTCTGTGATATTATTTTATTTGAAAAATGGTGGCTGTTTTGGATTTTGTTGATAGATACTTTTGTAACTTGAACAAACGTTGAAGTATTATTGGTTAAATTATTACACAGCAGTAACTACACAACGGTTTATTATACTATCTACGCAGAAGGGGCATCTATACAGGTAAATTATTAGACAACTTTATTATTTACCTTATGCTTTATGAATAACTACAAAAAATGATGAATGATGAATGACTGAATTATTGATTGGATCCCGCACATTTTTTGTATGAAACTTTAATTCCCGGGCCGGCTCCAGTACTCGATTTAGGGCTTTCCTGGGGGAGCTCGAGGGTACTGACTACAGAAAACAGTGATCTAAGCAGAAGGAGCATCTATATAGGTAAATAATAAACCGTTGTGTAATAATATTCAGCGTTTTTTTAATTGTTTCACTATGTGAATTTTGAATGCTCTTTGTTTTCCTTCTTGCTCCAGGCGAGAACAATACACATAGCTGTGTAGGAGGCAATTATAATACACCTTAGCAACTGTTTTCTTCTTCATCATAAATAATTATTATTATTTGGGCATATTACATTGATTTGTATAAGGTGAATATATACCGCTCTCGCACATTTCGAGCCGTGAATCTCCTAAGAGCTCGTGCAATGAGGAGTACCAATGACTTCTGTTTATAATACGTTCCCATTTTTGAATTAATGAAAGTAGGTTCTATTCTAAGCAATTATCATGAATTCGGTTTGCAGTTTTTCTCAATAGTTTATAATGTGAGATAGACGATAATTTTAGGGCCGAATCGGGAAAATATACCTCCTTCGTATTTTGAAAGATTTTCAAACTTTGAGGTTTCAAAAATGAGGTGGGAAAGGGGCCCTGTGACGTTGTACGGATATGGGTTCTGATTGGCTGGCCGGTGGCAGCAGACGGGAGATGGCCAGTCGACGCGTTATAGCCGTGTGACGTGAGCAAGCGGCTTCTTTGATTCGCCTTTTTCTTTTACGTGTTTTTCTTCATCCATAATGCAACTTCCTTCAACTTTCCAAATCGCTCAAATATGAAGAGGAAGATGGTTATAAAATCATTACCTACTTACTAAAAGTGTTCATTGTGGATACATGATAATTGCCCATTTTGAGACCAACCGCACTCTCCTACGTCGAATACTTCTTTTTCTACGAGCTTTCAAAGTTTCGGCAACAAGTGACTTCATTTCACTTCTCCCGCCAGGACGGAACCCCCTGCCCCAAGGTGACGTCACTTGTTGCACCAAAACTTTGAAAGCTCATAGAAAAAGAACTATTAATTGTAGGAGAGTGCGGTTGGTCTCAAAATTCTTAGTAATTCCATTCAAAAATGTAAACAAAGTCATGGGGTTCTCACTGGGGCACTTCACGCCTAGTACTAGTAGATGGCATTCATACCTATAGAAAAACCACTCCTCTTCTGTAGTGCGAGGATTCCCCCCTCACACTTTCTCATAAAAGTTGTTGAGTAGGGCAATATTGATTCGAGCAGCTCATTTTAATATTTATTGTATAAACGATCGTTTTCGGCCTCTTCAGACTAAAGAATATAAGCAAGTCTAGTGCTTATCATCTACTTAGTTTACAATTTATATTCTTTCCTGCAGTGTTGTAGGTACATAAATATAGCTTTCACCACTGGATTTCAGCCCCGTCTCATCACACGATTATATCCCCTTCGCTTTTCGCCCACAATCATTACCCCCTCTTCTTCTCATTCATAGAATCATTTCACCCCTCTCCCTCCTTGTTCATCCTACGGAAATTCTTTTTCGATCGTATCTGGAAAACTAAGCGATCTGCACAACATCCGCCTTTACGCGATTGATCGCACCTTCGGAGACGTGTTGACTCAGCCAGAGATCAAGGGATCACCCATCTAATTAAACCGTCGTAGGCGGCATATCCGCTTCGGCCTACGCCCACCCGGCAAAACACCTGCTTAAATTGATGAGCAGTTTTTTTAAGAGCACTTTAAAACTGACAGTTCTTTTAACATGATTCTAACTTGATAGCCGCCAAAGCCTGTCCAACCCCAATCACCCGTCCTTCTACTGTATGAAGGACCAGCTCGATGATCCGTGCGTTGTACAGGAGAGTACATACGTATTGCATTTTTCTCAAGAAGTGGGTTTGAAAAAGAAAAAAGTCGTAATGTTTAAAAAAAATATTCCAAATATTTTCCGGAATAAGAAAAAAAAAAATTGAACAGGACCTATATATGGATACTCCTGCCCTCAAACGTGTCGTCAGTGTAATTATATCTGCCATCATGTAATTATGTAATTATAATATGTCATAAAATCTTTACGAATTTTTGATAAAGTATGTCTTGGGTTGTCTCGAATTTCACAAAACTATTTGAATATGCTAGCGAAAACGATCTTCCTTTGCGTTATTGCTGTTACCCACCACAGTCTAAAAGATTTTCTTTCTGAAAAGTGGGTCAAATTCGAGGTTTGTTTGCCGTAAAATTTTGCTAAAAATCATTTAGTTACAATATTGCTCATACATCATGCTGCATGAAACGTTTTATTTTGATATTTACCTTCGATGGATTTTGCACTCATGTGGATAGCCACCCACACACCTGCATAATCATCCAACTGTTGGATAGTCATTTGACTGTATTTGAATTCTTAATTATGCATGATTATGTAGATGATGTGCTGCATGGCGAACTTCCGAAGACACAAGGGAACCTATGAGGTAATTCGAACTGTTACAGTCCTCGTAACTCATTACAAAAACCACCACACGATCCCTGGAACCCTCCCCCTTCATTGTATTGAAATCGGGAGAGGTCCAAATAATTAGTAGGGAAGCCATCTCCGCGTTGTGTCTACCTCCAGAAGATTTGTTCGTGTTTACACCGATCGTGTACCGACCGACAAAACCGCTCTCAGTCGAATCAGTATGGGACGGTAACTGCCGACTCTTGCCATGCTAATGCGGATTATAAGGTACCTAGGTATTATGATGGGATGCCTTAAAGAAATCATATACCTATCTTGATTATTTTTATCCGTTTCCCCCACACTCCTTCCACAAGAATCTTGCTGGGAATCGGACTGTTCGGCTGGATCGGTCCTTGGCTCAGTCGTATCCACTGCTCGTTTCTGGCTCTTCGGTTTCAGGAGATATATTATGAGTATAATATGCTAGCTTTAGACGATCTGTCGGGATATTCGCTGATTTTCAGTCGCTACTCCGGTGTCTCTTCCATAGGCCCTGCATCCAACTCTGCAGCTTGTACCAATTTTGGTTGTTTTGTTGTTGTTGTTGGGTACTTTTTAAAAAACTGACATCTCCATGAGCCATCGTTCTGATCACGCCGCGGGCGTTGGGGACACCAACCTATAAGGAACCTAGGTATTATGATGGGATACCTTATAGGAATTATATATTATCGTGATTATTTTCATCTGACCCATTTAAAGGAAATCATTTCTCAAAATCAAGTCGAGTAGTTGTATTTTTGGTTTCTAATCAAATGGATCATCATTAAAATAACGGATGATCAAGTTGAATAATATTGGAGTGCATCCCAGGTGTGTGGTTCCCCACATGGATCTAGTCACATCAGGTCGAAGCCAGGTTTTTTTACGTTTCCTTCAAGACGTATATGACTAGAGATGGCGCCGATTAATCATCGAGTATAGCCCAGCCAACCTCAGACGAACGTCCTGACGTACTTAAAAACAAAACACCTTCGTAAATATTAGTGGGGCCTCAGGTAGTTACTAGGAGCTTCACGTAGGTACCTATGTCCCAAAATCAAAAACTCACGTAAACGCCGGGTCAAGCGTTTTTGCGCAGCAGGTCGTTCAACAAAGCTGAGTTACCCCTCCACCATGAGCCAAATGGAGAGTAAACCCATTCTGGAGGTTTTCTCGCCGCTTATTATGCGCTGGTGTACCCTTCGCTTACATCACAACACTATACCAGGAGTTGTAGAAAAAATTGCCGCATGGGGATCATCTGATGTTACTTCATCAAGAAACTAGAGATCAACAGAAAATAAAATATAATGAAGTGATGGGATGTACTATACTTGCATTGTTTTTGGAACTTATTTTTTGTATAACTATTTTTTGGAAAGAATTACAAATTGGGCTATTCAAGGGTTCATATGCACCCAACATCATAGTAGAGTCACCTGAGTTGGCATTTTCCAGACTCAGAAAATTACCACCACAAATAATCAGCTTCCTGAAGAGACTCTTTGTTAACTTCGGAATTCGTTATGTCCTTGTGTCAGATAATATAATGGGACTCACTTTGCGACCTCAGAGTTCGCTCAATTCTGCAAGGGACTACGGGAAAAAAAACTGATTGCCCCTTACCACTCAGCAAGCAAGGCTAAGGGGAAAGGGATGAATAGACGTTTTAGAACTGAGTGAAAGCAGTGGTGCGTGATACTGTGAACATTGAGGATGCTGTTTACAAATTCCTAATGTTCTACAGAAGATCCCCACACCACGCAATACTGAGGAATTCCCAGCAAACATCTCCTTGGGCCGGGCAATGTTGTACTGATTGCAGCACATCACCAGAACATGGCAGCACATCACCTGAACATAGCGGCACATCATCTGATGATAATACTGATAAGCTGTGATCACAGCTATCATCATAAATGTATAGTCTACTATTGACTCTTCATTCCTTAGTTCTTACGCAAGAAATGGTCAAATATGGTTCAACAGATATCGACGTTGACCAGTGGTGTTGTCAATATCAGAAATTCAGTGCTGAAGAAATTGCTCGATTTGGATATATTATCATTTTTGTCCATCAAGCTGCTTCACGTTCTCTCAGTTGTAGGAAGAAGCGGCTGGTCGGCTGAGCGAGACGGCCGTGGACCACACCCTGGTGAATAGCGGAGGAGATTAATGAGTTGCCTTTCACTCTTGAAGACCGCTGGCAATAATCTTCAACTGGGGCACGCGATCGAGAGTCCGATTCGCCGAGCGTGGGCCGAGCGAGGGACTTCATATACCTCTGGATCTAACATAACGCCGATCAATTTTATTTGTACCAAATGGAAACCTTGGGGGAAAACTGACGAATCGTTTTGGCTCGTGTAGAGAATAATTACTGTTGCCTCAGGACCAGTGGAAACAAGATAATATTTATTTCCTGGTCTCATACCTCCATGATGAAGGGAGAAGAAAGCGGTGATATCCACCTTTCTTATAGACCCATTTCTTCCCTTATAACATTTTCAAACCACCATTTATTACGAGAGAACTTTTTTCCTCCGTGTTTGATTAGTTCATATGGTTCTACGTTTTGAGAGTTACACATTGCCAACCATATACCACGAACCCGAGAAAAACGCTGCAAATTATTACACATCGGTTTATTATTTAACTGTATAGATGCCCATTTGGGTAGATCGCTGTTTTCTGTAGTCAGTACCTACCCTCGTGCTCCCCCTAGCGAAGCCCTAAATCGAGTGGAGCCAGCCCAGGAGTTACAGTTTCATAAAAATGCGCGGGATTCAATAGTTACCTATCAACACAGTCCAAAAGAGCCACCATTCTTCAAATGAAATTATATCACATAACAACCAACTCGACTTCATACAGACATCCGTGATTATAATCAGGTGTTCCCTAGCAATGATATCTGGGCCGGATTAATACGTTTAATTCACGATCATGTGGACGAAGCTTTTCGTTGCCAAGAAGGCTAGACATGCAATATTCCAGGTGGTCTCAAAACATTCTTTAGTGCAAGATCAATTTAAAAACGTAAAGAAAACCATACCCTTGTAGTGAAAGTTTTCGAGCTACGGCGTTCTGAAAATTTCAACCCCTATTTTTCACCCCTTAGAGATGACTGACAGTAACGCCGAGCTTCGCGGACCATGTAGACCCTAAATGGGACCACGAACCAAATTTCATTAATTTTGGTACATGGTAACTAAGGGAAGTGCGAAGTACGGCGGACGGACAGACTCATTTTTATTCCATTTTAGTATTCTACATTCCTTGAAACGGAAACCATCAAATTTTGAGGGGGAGTTAAAAATTATTGTTTCATGCTCGATTTCAAAGATTATTTTGAAACTAACAAACCGAAAAACGCGGCACATTATTGCACAACGGTTTGTTATTTACCTACCCGTATAGATCGCCCCTTCTGTGTAGATCGCTCTTTTCTCTGGCCGATGCCCACATCTCCCCCCCCTCAGGAAATCCCTAAATCGAATACTGGAGCCGGCCGGGGAATTATAGATGCATAAAATTATATGCGAGGGATTAAACAATCCTATAATTATTTATTTGTTTTTATTCATGAAGCATAACGCTTATTCAGAGTACCTATAAACAGAATCCAAAATAACCATCATCAACTGAAATAATATCGCAGAACAATGGACTCGATTTCATACAGCCGCGCGCGATAATAATCGGGTGTTCACAAGCAACTATATCTGGGCCGGATTTATACCGTTTCATTCACGATCATTTTGACGACACTTTTCGGTGCAAACGAACGGCTGGACTTACAATGCTCCGAGTGGTTTAAAAAAATCCGCAAGTTCGTGATACATTTAAAAACATAAAGAACATACCCCTTCTATTGAAAGTTTTTAAGATAACAGAATTCTGAAAATTTCAGCCCCTATTTTTCACCTCTTATATATGTGACTGACAGTAACGCCGAGCTTCGCGGACCAACAAGACCCCAGGTGGAACCTACAAACCGAATTTCATTAATACTGGTTCGTGGTAACCAAGTAAAGTACGAATTACGGTGTATGGGAGACGGACAGATTTTTTAAATTCTATTTTCAGATTCTACATACCTACCTTGAAACGGAAACAAAATTTTGATGGGGGGGGGGGGGGGGGGGAGAGAAGGGGTTAAATTGTTTCCCTGCTAGATTCAAAAAGTTCATTATGGAAAATAATGAACCATAATTTTAGCTCTTAAAAACCTCGCTAACCTACTCCTAAAAACTCCGCCACTCCCCTCCAATGGAGGACAAATTGCACAAAACGCATTTCGTTTGAGCATAACGAATGTGTGTGCAAAATTAGCTCGACAGTTATGTCAGTGGGGCTGTAGCCCTGTCAAAGAAGAAGAACGACAACAAGCAGAAAAACTCGAAAAATAGCGATTTTCAAACTGCCATAACTCCGGCACCTGATGGTCCCAGGGGTTGAGATTAGGTACCGTCTACACGTCCTCAGGGGCCACTGGCGAATGGGTGGGAGAATAGTAGAAATAATATCACAGAAAGAACATGGCAGGAGACCAGGAATTTATAATAATACAGAACGAAGGGTTGCTACCTAATCTATACATATAATAAAACAGTGTCTGTTTGTCTGTTTGTTTGTTTGTTTGTTTGTCTCGGCATCAATTGAGAACGGCTGAACGTAGAAAGTTGCGGCTGGTACCATTTGACGCAGAATTTATCTGGGAAGGTTTATGAAAAATCCGCATTTGAATCTGTCCATCCGTTGAAACGCTATGAATGAAATACTACTAAAAAACGTGTTATAATCACTTCTATGAGGACGTTTATGCTTATAATAACTTTGAACGGTTAGACGTAAATCCGATTGTAATTAGATTCTGGATTCAGCTCGACGAGTACATTCAAGTGGTACTTCAATCAGGATGTTAGTGGGAGGGGGGTACAGGTTATGAGACGGGGGGGGGGGGGGGCACAGAAATTTCAAAACTACTTGACCAATTGGAGTGCAACTTTGGGAATTTGTTGTGTGAACATTGAGGAATGTTTCTAACCAGGTAGGGAGGGTTCATAGGATACGGGGGGGGGGGGGTTAAAGGCAGTTAGGGTTGGCATTGGGGAACGTTTCTGATCAGTTGAGGAGGGGGGATACAGGCACATTAAAATACATGACCGTTGGCTCCATTTATTTAAATCGCAGCAACACGCGTCGGTTCAAATAGTATAATATATCATAAAACAGTGTCAGTCTGTTGTTTGTCTCGGCATCGATAAATGAGAACGGCTGAACGTAGAAGGTGGTATCTGTTATGAGTGGGGCCTGTCCTAAAGGGGGTGTCTGTTCTACCGTTGCGAAGCGCGGGTACACAGCTAGTTCCAAATAAATTAAACGCTGCAAATTATTACACAACGGTATATTACTTATACCTGTATAGATGCCCCTTATGCGTAGATCACTGTTTTCTGTGGTCAATACCCTCGAGCTCCCACCAGGAAAGCCCTAAATGGAGTACTGGAGCCGGCCCGGGAATTACAGTTTCACACAAACGCACGGGATTCATTAATTCAGTCACTAATTATTATTTGTAGTTATTCATGAAGCATAAGGTAAATAATAAAGCTGAGTAATAATTTACCTGTATAGATGCCCCTTCTGCGTAGATAGTATAATAAACCGTTGTGTAATAATTTACCGCTGTGTAATAATTTACCCAATAATACTTCAACGTTTGTTCAAGTTACAAAAGTACCTATCAACAAAATCCAAAACAGCCATCATTTTTCAAATGAAATAATATCACAGAACGACCGACTCGACTTCATAAAGCCATCCGTGATTATACTCAGGTTGCCCCCTAGCAATGATATCTGGGTTGAATTTTCACATTCAAGCACCCTCCTGTTGACGAAGCCTGTCGGAGCAGAATTCGGGGCCTTATTGTGAACGAACGGCTGGACGTACAATGCTCCGGGTGGTCTTAAAAAACTCCCAAGTTCGAGAACTATTTAAACCCGTAAACAAATTCGAGATAACGGCGTTCTGGAGATTTCAACCCCTATTTTTCATCCCTTAGAGATGACTGACATTAACGCCGAGCTTTGCGGACCAACCAGACCCTAAATGGGACCTACAAACCAAATTTTATCAATTTTGGTTTATGGTAACTAAGGAAAGTGCGAAGTACGGCGTACGGCGGACAGACAGAAATTTTGGTTTACTATTTTCAATAATAAACCTTTGGAATCGAGCATTAAAAAATTTTTTTTAAAACCCTCCCTCAAAATTTGATGGTTTCCGTTTCAAGGTATGTAGAATCCGAAAATGCAATAAAAAAATTTCTGTCCGTCCGCCGTACGCCATACTTCGCACTTTGCTTAGTTACCATGAACCTAAATTAATGAAATTTGGTTTGTAGGTCCCATTTGGGGTCTGGTCGGTCCTCGAAGCTCGGCGTTAATGTCAGTCATCCCTAAGGGGTGAAAAAAAACCAGTCATGCAGCATGACTTAATGAGCGAATTTTCAAAGAAATATTCGAATTAATGGCTATGGTTTTGAATAAAGGAAAACTTCGGTCTAAAATTTGGTTTTCTATGTATATTCTCTTCGTATTTATTTTAATTTGTACGTTTTGTCCATCCTGATTCTACCGTTTGTTATGAGTAGATTCCTTGTTCCTTCTGAATGGCCTTTCCTCTTGACTACGATTTCAGGCCTGGTATCTAAAACCAGTTCAAGATTTGCTCTACTAGGTAGGTAGATCCTTCCTTCTTCATTGATATTATTTTTATCATGTTAAGTACCTACCTACCTTTGAATATCAAATATTCGTATGATACTGATAATAAATTGATAAGATACCTACCTAACCTTCTTCCTCCTACTGTTAGTACCTAAATTGAATAATTTGAAATAGATTTTTTCTTTCGTCTTCCTTCTAGTAATACGTGGGCCGGTACTTGTCTATCTATGAAGGTATCATAACAATTATATGTCAAATGGGAAATTCAAGGAGTTGTACTAATCGTTTGCCTCCCCCTTTTTTGCTTCGAACTCTCGTCTTCAATTAATACTTCTCACATTTTTCAATCTGACCACTCTAAGGGGGGTGGGGGGGGGGGGGTAAGAGTTTGAAGATTATCCTAGTTTTGGGTAATTTTTGCGCACTTTAAATGCTCTAATTTAAGAACGGATTTAGATATCTAAAATCCGATTTCACCATCGTGTTCAGCGTGCAAAAACCTTTAAAATGAGGGGTCACTTGTTAGAAAATAACATTTTGGGGATTTTTGGGTAATTTTTGCGCACTTTAAATGCTCTAATTTGAGAACGGATCAAGATATCTAAAATCCGATTCCACCATCGTGTTCAGCGTGCAAAAACCTTTAAAATGAGGGGTCACTTGTTGGAAAATAACATTTTGGGGATTTTTGGGTAATTTTTGCGCACTTTAAATGCGCCAAAACCCTCCTTAGAGTAGGCCAATTTCGCCCATCTTCGAACTTAGCCTTTCGATTGCCAAGATAGATTTTTTGTGCAAATTTGAGCTGTTTATCTCAATTCTATCGAGAGTTATCGTCTGGAGTGACACATATATATATATATATACATATAAAAAAGTGTTAAATTTCAGGAATCGTTTTAGAATGGTCTGAAACGGATTTCTATGAAGAAAATTTCCAAAAATTTATATTATTTAAATTTCGAAGCCATTGCAATAGCTTCATTTTCTTTGAAAATTCGCTAAAATGGAGGTTGAAGTTTCCAGTACGCCGTTATCTCATATTTTTTTACGTTTTTAAATATTCTCGAACTTGGGTGTTTTTTGAGACCACCTGGAGCATACCAGTGTGAAATTAGCCATAGAACACCGACAGGCACCGACAGGCTTCGTCAACAGCGGGGTGAATGAAATTGCACACATTCAGCCCAGATATCATTGCTAGGGAGCACCTGATTATATTCACTGAGTATGAAGTCGAGTTGGTTGTTCTGTGATATTATTTCATTTGAAAAATAATTGCTCTTTTGAATTTGGTTGATAATTACTTTTTTGGTTTATTATTTTCAATAATGAACCATTGGAATCGAGCATGAAAAAAAAAAATTCTAACCCCCCCTCAAAATTTGATGGTTTACGTTTCAAGGTATGTAGAATCCAAAACTGCAATAAAAATATTTCTGTCTGTCCGCCGTACGCCGTACGCCGTACGGGCCACTTTGCTTAGTTACCATGAAACAAAATTGATGAAATTCGGGTTATGGGTCCCGTTCGGGGTCTAGTTGGTCCTCGTAGCTCGACGTTACTGTCAGTCATCTCTAAGGGGTTCAAAATAGGGGTTGAAATTTCCAGAACGCCTATACCTTTGTTTTACGTGAATTTTTTCACGGTTTTAAATATTTCTTGAACTTGCGAGTTGTTTAAGACCATCCGGAGCATCGTACGTCCAGCCGTTCGTTCACAGTAAGGCCCCGAAGTTTGCACCTACAGGCATTTTCGACTCCAGTGTGAATGAAATTGTATACTCTTGTCACCAGGGACGCGCTGGATTCAGTCAATCAATCAATTTATTCAATCAATTGATCGATCAATCAATCAAAATTTTCAATTGAAATTGGAATAGTTTGTAAATTATTGGATTTCTTTATTGTTTGCAATTGGGGAATCATAGGCTTGTTTGTGTGTCTGTTGTTTTCAATTGCAATTGGCCACTGCTCACTTGAATTGGAATTCATTAATTTGAATTGGAATTCATTTCGAATTGTCTAATTGGCATGGTGCGCATTGGCATGGTCCGAAATGGTTCTGCAATTCTATTGGCCCAACGCTGTCTGCGATTCTCATCATAACATGTATAGACTAGTACATATTGTATTATACAGACGGGTTATCTATACAGAGATCTGTGATCTGTAACAGAAGGGTATTCTGTACAAAATAATAAACCGTTGTGTAGGGATTTGCAGCGTTTTTGGTTTATTATTTTCAATAATGAACCATTGGAATCGAGCATGAAAAAAAAAATTCTTACCCCCCCTCAAAATTTGATGGTTTACGTTTCAAAGTATGTAGAATCCAAAACTGCAATAAAAATATTTCTGTCTGTCCGCCGTACGCCGTACGCCGTACGCCGTACGGGCCACTTTTCTTAGTTACCATGAAAAAAAATTGATGAAATTCGGGTTATAGGTTCCGTTCGGCGTCTAGTTGGTCCTCGAAGCTCGACGTTACTGTGAGTCATCTCTAAGGGGTTCAAAATAGGGGTTGAAATTTTCAAAACGCCTATACCATTTTTTTACGTAAATATTTTTACGGTTTTAAATAGTTCTTGAACTTGCGAGTTTTTATAATTTGAATAAACGTTATGTTTCATGAATAACAACAATATTATGAAATGTAATTCCCGGGCTGGCTCAATACTCGATTTAGGGAATCTATACAGGTAAATTATTACACAACGGTTATTATTTGTAAATTATTACACAACGGTTTATTATTGTGTAAATTATTATACAGCGGTAAATTTTGACAACGGTAAATTATTACACAACGGCATATTATTACACAATGGTTTATTATACTACCTACGCAGAAATGGCATGTATACAGATAAATTATTACACAACGGTTTATTATTTACATTATGCTTCATGAATAACTACAAAAAAAGATGAATGATGAATGATTGATTTATTCAATCCCGCGCATTCGTATGAAACCTAATTCCCGGGCCGGCTCCAGTGCTGGACTTACTTACTTAGGGCTTTCCTGGGCGAGCTAGAGTGTACTGACCACAGAAAACAGTGGTCTACGCAGAAGGCGCATCTATACAGGTAAATAATAAACCGTTGCGTAATAATTTGCAGCGTTTTTTAATGCATTTCTGGATTTTACATACCTTGAAACGGAAACCATCAAATTTTGAGGGGGGTTAAATTTTTTTTAATGGTCGATTTCAAAGGTTCATTATTGAAAATAATAAACCAAAATTATATTATCTAAAAATCACTTTAAAAACACATACGCACTACCTAATCTTAATAACTATCACAGTAAATTTCAATTAGGTGCAGCGAATAGCACCTACCTCATGGGAGAATCTATCACACCGAGCGTAAGCAGGAAGTTTGAATAGGGGGCCTGGGTCGGAGAAAATTCATCAAAATATCTAGTTCAAGCTATTTTGGGTGGCGTGTTGGGGGGGGGGGGGGGGGGGGCGAATTCCCTTTCCTCGATGGTGGCCCCAGAAAGAGACGAAACTCTAAAAGTACGTATAAGCCTCGTGGTCGAGGCTTATTCACGATGACTCTGAGCCGGTAATGAAGTTCAACTCAACTCTCGGCCGTTTATTGAACGGGTCCAACAACAACAAGGAGTTGAAGAACAACAATCGGAGATAATGAAGCGGTAACGCGGTTTGGCTTCTATTGTTCAGAGCCCGTGGCCCCTCCCAGGTGGATTCATGAGGCCGCAAGAAGTCAACTCGGGGCAATAAAGAGCCGAAGAATGAAAGTCACGATCTCTGGTGATATCTCCGAGTAGTGAAGGAAGGGGTTGCCGTAGGACCAAGGACGGGAGACACACCCCCGCACGTAGAAAGTAAAACAAAACTAAGGGTTGCGCTTGGTAGGCTTATGCCTTCTCTCGCGAACCATCGTCAGCGATAACGGGCGAATGGACCCGTATAATGTGACTTCGTAACGGCTCGATTCAAGAACATAGGGTAGTCAACCCCATTCTAGGAGTGTAATGTATGACAACACATCCACCAATAACTGCCAACATTAGTGAGTTCAAGCCATCCCACGCGAGCGCTGGATTTAATATCTTAGCCACTAGGCCATATTAATTACCGACAGAGGGTGGTTCCAGAAGTTAATTGGTGGTGGTGGGGGGGGGGGAGATTACCCATAATTTACCCATTTTGCCCGCATAAAACATTCAAATTTTGATTCTATACCTACAAAAATATAACATCATTGTTTATAGACGTTATTTACATAGTTGTGCATATTTTCGAATTACGAGCATGCACCTAATATGCATATCATCGAAATTATTACGTAGGTAGATTCAGTATTCCCCCCCCCCCCCCACCATCTACTTAGAGTAAAAACAACAGTTGACAAGTAATTATTCAATCGTAGTAACAATATATTGGTGTCTTCCCATTACACCACACAATCAGACACAGTGTACCTTATCTCAGTCATTAAAATAATTACATTCATAGATACCCGTCCCCCCCAAAAACAACCCAAATGTACACTTGCCCGCCAAGAAAACCTCCTCAGCCGCAGAAAGGATTGATATCCATTATGACCGCCAAAGTAGCATGACTTTCAACACTGCTTGGCGGGCAGCTTCGTTAGTAATATCTCTAAAGCCCTCCAGTATTTCCTAAATGGACTCCGGGTTTAGAAAAGCGCTCCAGGTTTTCCCTCTGAAGCCCTTTAAAAAAACGCTGCAAATTATTACACAAGGGTTTGTTTTTTCACTGTTTTCACTGTCAGATCGCTGTTTTTCTGCGGTGACTACCTACCTCCGTGCTTCCCCCAGGAAAGCCCTAAATCGCGTACCTACTGAAACTGGAGCCGCAATTACAGTTTCATAAATAATATTGGGTGAATCCAAGAATTCTATCTTCACCTATTTTGTTCAAGTTGAGATTATAATCAGCCCTTGCGTGATTATAATCAGGTGTCAAAAAAGTGGTATAAGAAAATCCACACGTTCGAGATCAGTTAAAAACATTAAAAACATACCCATAAGTTAAGTTCAATTAAAAATATAAGTTTCAATATAACGGCATTCTGGAAATTTCATCACCTATTTTTCACCTCTTAGGTTTGACTGACAGTAACGCCGAGCTTCCCGGACCAACAAGACCCCAAGTGGGACCAACAAACCGAATTTCGTCAATATTGGTTCGTGGTAACTAAGAAAAGTGCGAGATACGGCGGAAGCATTTTTTTAATTCTTTTTCGGATTCTACGCTTGTAACTTGAAACGGAAACTATCAAATTTTGACGGATGGTAAAAAAAAAATTTTTTTCACGCTCGATTCCAAAGGTTCATTGTTGAAAATAATAAACCAAAATTTCAGCTCTATACCCTTTCTAACCTACTCCTAAAAACTGCCCCCCTCTCCCCAAACGGTGGGACAAATTTATCGAAGTGCGTGCAAAATTTCAGATACGTCTGTGAAGCTGTAACCATGTCAAAGAAGAAGAAGAACGACAAAAAGTGAAAAGCTTGAAAAACAGCGATTTTCAAACTTCCATTTACTCCGGCACGTGATGGTCCTGTGGGCTGAAATTTCTTACACATCCTCAAGGGCCCCTCGAGAATTAGTGTATGAAATAGTAAAAAAACCACAGTCATGCAGCATGGCTATAAGAGCGAATTTTCGAAGTTTTCGGCATCTTCCTCCTCCGCCTAAAATTTTCTGAAAATTAATTTTCGGTCAATGTTTTCCCAACTTGATACCATACAAAATTAAAACAGGAGTAGTTTTACGCAAAGTAAAATTTGGGGTGGAAGGAGAGGGAGGGGGAAATCAAAAATGTTTTGAATACCAGAAGAGTAGGTATTGGGTACGTAGGTATGTAACAAATTTTTTGTTCCATTTTTTGCCGAGTAACACCTCGGTTTGTAGATTTTCCAACGCTGAACACGATGGTGAAGTCAGAATTGCGATATCCCATTCCGTTATCAGATTAGAGCAGACGAACCAGGAAGAACATCTCAAGAAATAACCACATTCCTTCATCTTCAAAGTGCTCCAGTTTGATAACGGAATGAGATATCGCAATTCTGATTTCACCATCGTGTTCAGCGTACAAAAACCTTTAAAATGAGGTGTCACTTGTCAGACTTTTTCATTTTGGGAATTTATGGGTAATTTCCCCCCCCTAAAACTCCCCAAAACTCCCCCTTAGGGTGACCCGATTCTGCCCATCTTCGAACTTAGCCTGTCGATTGCCAAGACAGATTTTTCGTGCAAATTTGAACTTTTTATCTCAATTCTTTCGAGAGTTATCGTCTGGAATGACACATACATATATAAATATATATATAAATATATAAATATATATATAAATATATAAATATATATATAAATATATATATATATACATATAATTTTTGGTGTCTTTCGGCAGGGAATTCAGGATGGTCTGAAACGGATTTTGGTATAAAAATCTTTCGGAAATTCGAGTTTTAAAAATTTTGGACCGAGAACAATAGCTTCTTTTTCTTCGAAAATTCGCTAAAATAATATCATAGAGCATGGCAGGGGACCAGGAATTGATAATACAAAACATAGGTACTTAATTCCAAATAAATCAAAATTGCATCACCTAAAAATCACTTTACAAACACAGACGCACAACCTAATCCTAACTATCACAATAAATTTCTATTAGGTGCAGCACCTACCTCATAGGAAACTCAATCACACCAAGTGCAGGTATAAAGTTTGAGGAGGGGGCCGGGTCGGGGAGGGTCTTCAAATCGCGTTTTTCTTTACATGTAAGTCCATAAAGCAGCTTTTTATTCAACTTTTCAACTTTTTCAAATGCTTAGAGGAAGATGATTATAAAATCAGCACCAAAAGTGATCTTTGTGGATAGATGACAATTGCCCGTTACTACTATCTCTAGTGTCTCGCAGCTTCTTTCGTGTGTACGGTATTAATAGGTTGCTAACGGTCGGGGCGTGATCAAGGTCACCAGGAAGCGGCTCACGAAATGGCCCACAACAATTATACCTAGACTCTCGTAATTACTCTGATACATGTTGGTGGCTATGGGGGTTTCTCTTCAGGACGTACTGATGCTAACGGTGCAATAAATAGAATAATTTAAATGGTTCACTGAAGGTGCGGAAGTGTTGCTTTGTTAGATCTGATTTCGATGAAATCCACGTGGGAACATTTAGGGCTTAACCCACACTCTACGTCAACTCATTACGGCCCTGCTTTCGTATAGTAATGCGCGTTGTAAGAAATTGCGGACACTCAGACGGGCAGATGGATAGGCACAGAACCACATTTGTTCAGAGAGGTATATAAAACGCAAAATCGAGGGGAAATTTATTACGGAGACCAACAATTTGTATCCTCCCAAAAGTGATGACAATGCTTCAGCTCTACCTTGGAAGACTCGTTAGCAATACAATTAATTCACTGCCCACCCTCACCAGCAAACAATGAGATTTAGATTTCATGGATGAAAAATAGTAGGTACTGATTTTGAGGAGCCTAGTTACATAATTATCTTCGGGTTAAAAACTGATTTACTGAAAAATCTTGAAAAGTTCTTCTCAATCATTTAAAATTGACGAACTTTCGACTTAGTATTGGATGCCAAATATTTCTTTGCAGCCGAATGACTCTTGATTTCTCCTGAAGTGCCTGTACTGTATGGAAAGTATGCAGATTTTCAACGGTTGTACTACCTACTCCAAGGACTGGCTCATATTCACTTACGATTATTTCATCATTATGATGATACTTTCTAGTAAAGAAAGAATATTCGTTTATTGGAATTTATGCCGTGTTGAGGACCATGGAACATCTTTCTATTTTGTGGAACATTCTGACCCCTAACAAAGAAGTTTAGTTGATACTTGTAGTTCGGTGAAAATAATGTTAACGAGATCGCCGTTGTGTAAAATGGTCAATATATCATAATATTGTCAACTCGACAGGGACTTGTCAGTTATTTTAGTCAAGGCCTTTAGTAAAAAAATAAAATAAAAAATCAAGGTGGTCGAGGGACTTGGGCTGGCCCACACAGCGCGATAAACGTGCCGAAAATGATCAACAAGTGGTATACAACAAGACAAACAGGCTACCCGGCTTACGCTCGATGAATATTTATCAAGGATTACCCACCAGTGGATTTACTGCCCAGTAAAACCCTCATTTTTAGACTCCTTTCATGCATATGTTTAGTTTTTACGGCCTTAAGTTCCCTTGAAATGCCTCATCCTTTTCGGGATGGTCCATACAATTCTATCAGCCTCCTAACTCGATCTTTCCAAATATTTGAATTCGGAAAAAAACAGGGAGCTACAACGATGAACGTCACAAAACGAAGACATCGTTTAGTTGGTTTCATTAGGTCGTCCGAGGGTCTTCCAAGTCTCGTAAATTTCCATAGAATCCACCCACTTGAAGTAGGTTTTTTCGGGGATCTTGAGGCACTCGCCCAAGTTGCCAAACAACGTTTCCTGTGTGTGTGGCGGGATACAGGAATCGTTTAAGCTCTCTTTTATCTGTTACTTATAATAACGTTTAAAACGCAACAAATCTCGTCGTGCCCTCCTTCCGCTGGTTACCTACTTCTATTTACATACTGCCTGAAGTCGGAAAAGGTGACCAATAAAATTTCAGTCTCCTTTTCCGCCACTTCGGCAAATATATTGTAGAGAAGATACTACCTACTACACTCATTGCAATCATCATGATTGTGTTTATTGCTGTGCGAGGCACAGACCGCACTAGGGAAAAGGTGAAATTTGGTTTCAGGATTGTGTCAAAAGACGTATCTGCATCTCCTCCTACGATCAGTGCACCATTTAAACCGTTCTTCGGGTTTTGCTTCCATCAGGGCTGTCAGCAAAGTTGAAGGGCAACTAAGGTTGTAGAGGGAACTGAAATATAGCATGAAACAGTGATAGGTACCAACAGCGATACCTCTAACAACAGTGATAACTTGAAACCTTAGGTACGTCTGAGGTTGTTAAATTCCTGAGCTGTTAATAATTTTACCTTCTTACCTAATTAGATCCACCCTCACCACCGCAGGATTCGTAGGCCTACAATTAGGCCATGAGTACCTACCTACCTAATTGAAAATAGGAGCACGTGTGAATAATGGAACAATAGTTTGAATTCAGTCCAAGATGGTCGAACAACTAGGAACTGAATCATACAAGTTATTCTGAAGGTTATTCTGACTAAAAAACAAATTTTCGTTATGTTTCGAGAAGAACGTGGAAAGAGGCAAGACGATGTATGAGACCAGTAGCAACTTTCTCTTGGAGTTACCGATTGATGGATTAGTTGGAATGCTGTGTTTCAAATACGGGTGGCAAGTCCAGTTTGATTGCTTTCTATGCCATCTTTTCGATCTTTCTTACAACACAGCTTCTGCGGTTCTCCTTCAAATCATTCAAATTAATTCCGGCCATCAGATTAAAAATGTCAAAATGACAATCCGCATTCGGCTGTCGACTTGAACCTGGAACGGATTGTGACGTATCAATCCGGGACAACGGTGGGGTGGGGGGTGGGGGGAATACGTTTGTTGAAACAAAGCATCCGAATCGGATTAGAATAGTAAAGAAGAGACGGCATAGCAGGAGATGTCCGGACATGTGTTCCATCTGTCAGGAGGTTTTTCGAGTAGGCACCTGTGATGAGGTGCCGCTAGAGTCTGAGGAAACGCTGCTGACAAGTCGGAGGGTTCGAATGTCTCGCAGGACGACTTTTACGGATTCTTCAGGCGAGAGGGTTTTTCAAAGGTGACAGCCGCCTTTGGGAGGGAGATGTCGAGGCTCCGCAGCTGTTGACATAAAATGGTCAGAGGATGAATCCTAATGTATGAGCGGTGCAAGAATTTTGGACTGGCACATTCTTTGTGGAAGGAAGTTTTGGGTCCGAAGATATTGGGACGAGTCCACTACTCAGAATCAGTGAGTGCGTACTTAGATGAAGCGATTCCCAACTGATTTTGGGTTGCGGTCAGAATTCGCACTCATGCTGAAGACATTTTATCGATTAGAACTTCATGCCTTATAATATTATTGTAATAGGTAGTAAACAAAATCCGACTAGTCGCAAAATGCGTTTCGTTAGAAGTAAAAAAATAAATACACAGGTAATAAAAAAGAAAGACAAAATAAGATACAGGAAAGATAAAAATAAATAAAATAAATAGAAATCTATTCGGATGTGTTCCAGCTATCGGTTTTTGTAGATCCATTCTAAGCCCATACAAGCCTGTTGTACAATTTTTTAAAGGAATGAGCCATGTACGTACATGGTTTTCTCTTTCTTCATTTCAATTTTCGGACTCGACTCATATCAAAACCAAAACCGAAAACTTTTTGTCGGTAAATTCCGAAGGTTCATTATTGAAAACAAAAGGACCAAAAAGACCAAAAGCTTCGGTTGAAATAGTCGGACAAAAGTTATTTGATGGCATCTTAGTTTTCACGGCTGAACATGAAGTTCATCGTTTACGTCGCAACCTTTCGCCACAAGCCCGTTCCATCGCATATCTCAAGATATATTTTACAGTCTGTATCGAGAGAACGAAAAATGAAATATTAGCAACGTTTTATAGTGTTTTACTGCGTATCCCAGTCAAGCGTGTGCAAACACACATTTTTTTGTGTGCCAGTCGTTTCAAATGGCCCCTTTCACCTGGAAAAGATAAAATTCTTCAGACTCCCTAAAAGAAGGTGTGAACTTTTAGTTATAACGACCCAAGTTTTTGCTCTCCTCCGAGGTCATTTCCCTTGAAGCGAAACAATGTGTTTTAATGGCGTAACTCGGTAGCGGATTGAAATAAATAAATAAAAATAATCTTAATTAGCCAGGATTCCTCGGATTCCGTCCGGTTCTTGTTTGATGGGTTGTCGGTTCCAAGTCTTCGAAAAACCCGTCGAATCTTAAGTTCCAATGAGGTCTGCCATCGAGCCTGCGCTCCGCTTCGACCATTCCTTCCACCGCGCTCGATAAGGTACATGATTACTGGCTTTTTTAGTTGAGAGATTTCTTTGGTCGTTTACGATGTTTATTGCGACAGTTTTCGGAGTAGCAATTGACTCTTCTTTCACTAAGGTGAAAATTAGGGGACCTCCTTCGGCCGAAAGCGGAATTGGTATTCTCAGAGGCCGATGGCTTTAATGAGGCTCCGTTGAGAATTCAGCTTGTTTTTATTTTAGTTTTCTCCGAGTGAAGAAAGTTTTTTCAAAGCTTATTTACCTACTTATGTACCATAAGTGTGAGGTATTCGATCTGCTCGTTACAATAATTTTGTTTGAGGTTCTTTACGTTAAAGTTGTATTTTTGGTTACCCTTTCAGATGTAAAATGCATTTCATGAATTTTGTCAAGTGCAATTTTTCGTTGAGGGGTTGAAAAAGGGGCCTAACTACTATAAGGCAAGTTTGTCAAACTCATTTGACAGAGGTTAGTCCATCATGTTTGTTGGTGGCTGTTGCCCTAACATGATTTGTTGTATTACATGAGTAAAATGAATGCATACATTTGAAGTAAGAATCTCCAGTAGGTATCACTCTATTGAATAATACAAAAATGTCGAAGTCCGCCAGCTGATTCATCGCTGTTTGACAAAATTTACAAGCTCCGCACCAGTCCTGCTCCAGCGTCTCATTCAATTTGTGTCAAATGTTTTGAATTAGACATGTTTGAAGGGTTGACGAATCCTAGTTGAGGAATCCTAGGACGGTCAAACTTTCTTGACAAGCCGTCGGATTCACAAACTTATTTTCCATCGTAGACGCCTCGCAAACATAGACGCATTTTATTGTAAATTTAGGGTTTAAGCATACGGAATACTGGTAAATAAATTTGTTGGAGATCCTTCAAATTGAAATGGAAAAAACTTGAATTAGTAGTGAATAATCACGGATTTGGAAAGAAACTCGGCGCTGCGCGCCTCGGCGGGGGCTTCGCCCCCTGCACCCCCGGATGACTTCCGCTTAAAGCCTGACGGCTAAAATGTGGTGTACCTGACCCTTCAGGTTTTTGTCCCCCTCGCTGTATTATAATATATAAGATCGGCTGTTTCTTACCAACCAAGTGACAACCAAACAAGCGTCATTGTTTACTATCCATTTACAACATTCATTTATATAGTTATATTATGAAACTAGGATATAAATACCAAGAACAAATACGAAATGGATTCGTGATAAATCAAGAGCTTTCCAACGAATGGAAAACGATTTTTGTCCGATGAAAATGAAAGAAGTTTCATTTCCCTAGCAACTACTCGGTTGTAAGTGAAAATCACGCGCTACTTTTGTCTCACTATTTGGTCTCACTTTTGGTTTATTATTTTCAATAATGAACCATTGGAATCGAGCATGAAAAAAAAAATTCTTACCCCCCCTCAAAATTTGATGGTTTACGTTTCAAGGTATGTAGAATCCAAAACTGCAATAAAAATATTTCTGTCTGTCCGCCGTACGCCGTACGCCGTACGCCGTACGGGCCACTTTTCTTAGTTACCATGAAAAAAAATTGATGAAATTCGGGTTATAGGTTCCGTTCGGCGTCTAGTTGGTCCTCGAAGCTCGACGTTACTGTGAGTCATCTCTAAGGGGTTCAAAATAGGGGTTGAAATTTTCAAAACGCCTATACCATTTTTTTACGTAAATATTTTTACGGTTTTAAATAGTTCTTGAACTTGCGAGTTTTTTAAGACCATCCGGAGCATCGTACGTCCAGCCGTTCGTTCACAGTAAGGCCCCAAAGTTTGCACCGACAGGCATTTTCGACTCCAGTGTGAATGAAATTGTATACAATTCAAACCAAATCTCGTAACCAGAGACGCGCCCACAATAGGAATTTGTGAATACGGCCAATCATTGGTAGGGATCACCTGATTATATTGGCGGAGTATGAAGTCGAGTTGGTTGTTCTGTGATATTATTTCGCTTGAAAAATGATGGCTCTTTTGGAGTTTGTTGGTAGGTAGTGAAACTTGAACAAACGTTGAAGTATTATTGATGGGTAAATTATTACTATGGTAAATCATTACTCAACGGTAAATTATTACACAACGGTTCATTATACCATCTACGTAGAAGGGGCTGGAGTTTGTTGGTAGGTACTTTTGCAACTTTTTTCACTCCTCATCAACAATTTCTTTTCAGAACTTCATTATGTGTGTTTCTTTTTGTTAGGTACTGTTTGTCATCGGCAGAATTATTTTAGCAACATTTAACTCGTGATTTAGGTAGGTACCTAGTAACGAGTACGGGGTTAGGTACTAACCTACGGAGGGTCTGCGATCTACATAATATGTATATTGTATATAGTAGAATAGTACATATCATATTATATAGAAGGGTTATCTATACATAGAGCTGTGATCTGTAACAGGAGGGTATTCTATACAAAATAATAAACCGTTGTGCAGGGATTTGCAGCGTTTTTCCTGTCGCTTTTCGGCGGGGGGTCCCATCGCAAAAACCTGAAGGGTCAGGTTAAAACCTTGAACTTGTTTTGGAAAACCGTGATTTTGACTTGGAAATTATAGTAACCACCAGTTAATAGTTTTTTCTTAGGTAAACGTCATATCACACCTTTTCAAAAATGACTCGTTTAACACGACGTAAAACTTCTAGTAACAAAAATCCCAGTCGCCGCCAAAGGCGCCTTCAAAGCGACCTGCCTGTATTTCGAAAATCAGAAGCGTCATCTCGCTGGCTCGTGACCCCTATGCTCGTAAAGGTCGCTAATGAGATCTGGTAACAACCTGAGTTAATACTCCTATAGATAGATGTAGAACCCAGAGTGCCAGAGAGGTTAATAATGAAGGTGGCACCAACTCGCCCAGCCCTTCACTTTGGCGAATGGTTTTCTAAACGCCCTGACCTTTTTTGCTGTTTCCCACAAAATATCGTTCCTGTTTAAGTGGTCGTTAACAAGTTGTTCATTAATTCATTAGCGTCAATGCAACTACCTAACGGCTCTAAGGGTTCATAATTTAAGGCTCGAAATCCAATAAACGTAGTTTCTTCCAAAGCACGTTAACGCAGAGCAGCTTCGTCAACATGATTGTGAATGAAACGTATTAATCCGGCCCAGAAATCATTGCTAGGGAGCACCTGATTATAATCACGGATGTCTGTATGAAGTCGAGTAGGTTGTTTTGTGGTATTATTTCATTTGAAGAATGGTGACTCTTTCGGATTTTGTTGGTAGGTACTTCTGTAAGTTGAACAAACGTCATGCTCCATGAATAACAACAAATGCTTAATGATTGAATGAAATCTGCACATTTTTATGAAACTGTAATTCCTGGGGCCGGCTTCAGTACTCGAGGGTAGATACTGAAAACAGCTATCTACGCAGAGGTAAATAATAAACCGTTGTGTAATAATTTGCACGTTTTTTATTCCATTTTTGGAATTGGTTTTGGAATTCCATTTTAAAAATGTATGAAGTCATTAAATTCTAATTCTGTGACTTAGTACGGTTCGGAGGCCTTCTTTCGACTTGAACGTGCCATCCTCATGATAGTAGGCCAGTCATGCATAGTATAAACAGGAACATTTCGTTTGGCGGACTCGATAATATGTGTGGAATCTGCTTCCGAATGGCTCTTCTCTCGATACGTCATATTGTATGTATACGTAGGCTGCTAATATATCACAGCTCCCTATTACTGGTACTAATGGTGTACCAAGTGCAAATGAACGCAACAATATTATTATTATGATTCTAAATAGGTAGAAGGATAAATTTCTGCGCAGTGACTGTAAGAACTTCTGTCTCCGTCTGCATGAAGCGTGAGTATCTGAATATCAAATTTGAAATGCCAATGGGCGATTTTTCCAGATGTTAGTAAGATAAAACCTTTGAAATTGGCATCTATTTCACTCCACATCAACAATTTTCCTTCAGAACTTCATTATTTGCGTTTCTTTTTGCCATTTTATAGTTACTGTTAGACATCGACAGAATTATTTTAGCAACATTTAACTCGTGATTTAGGTTGGCACCTACCTAGTAACGAGTACGGGGTTAGGTACTAACCTTCGGAGGGTCTTCGATCTACATAATATGTATAGAATAGTACATATTATATTATATAGACGGGTTATCTATACAGAGAGCTGTGATCTGTAACAGAAGGGTATTCTGTACAAAATAATAAACCGTTGTGCAGGGATTTGCAGCCCGATTTGAAATCCCTGCACAACTCTTCTGTTACGGATCACAGCTGTCTGTATAGATAACCCTTCTATAAAATATATGTACTATTCTATACATATTACAACAGAAGGGTATTCTGTACAAAATAATAAACCGTTGTGCAGGGATTTGCAGCCCGATTTGAAATCCCTGCACAACTCTTCTGTTACGGATCACAGCTGTCTGTATAGATAACCCTTCTATAAAATATATGTACTATTCTATACATATTATGTAGATCGCAGATCCTCCGTAGCTTAGTACCTAACTAGTGCTAAATGTTGCTAAAATAATTCTGTCGATGATAAAAATTGGCTAAAATGGCAAAAAGAAACACAAGTAATGAAGTTCTGAAGGGAAATTTTTGATGTGGTGTGAAAAAATATTCAGTCCCGGTAGGGTTTCGATCACCGGAACTTTGGCGTATCGGTCCGTCTGGTCTCTGTGCTATATCGCCTAGCTAACCGAGAGACCAGTGATGTGCACTTTCACCACAGCTTGATGCCTGCATACACCCTTCTCTTTACAGCAAATTGTATAGCAAATTTTATGGCATCGAATGGTCTCAAAAATTCTGAAAAAAATTAAACTAGTATTTAAAAATTCGAGAAACCCAAACCTCAAAACACCTTTTCCTAGACAAGGATACTCTGGACATTTCAATCCCTATTTTTCACCCCTTAGAGTTGAGTGACAGTAATGCCGAGCTTTGAGGACCAACTAGAGCCCAAACGGGATCCATATACAACATTTAGTGAATTTTGGTTCAGGGGAACTAAGGAAAAAGCCGCGTACGGCGGACGGACTTTTTAATTCGATATTCTTATTCGTCGTCTTGGAACGTAAGCCACCAAATTTTGAGGGGGTGGGGTTACAATTTTTTGTTCGTTGTCGATTCCTAAGGTTTTTATTGAAAATAATAATAAACCAAAATTCTGCTCGTGAACCAGTGACAAAAGGTATCCACGTTCGCTCCGGGTGTGATATGATTTGATGATGTAGACAGGTGAACAAATGTGCATCAAACATCCTTGTGATGCATTCAGTGGGCAGCAGAAAAGCGTTGGATGCAGGGGGGGCGAGGCTTATCGTCAGCCAAAATGACACCAGAGATAGTAGAAGCTCCATGATGATGTAAAACGAGCATCATTGGACACGTGGCAGGAAATGTGGAGAAGGTCCTGAAGGAAGAAGATGCAACTTGAGCGAGAGCGGCAAAGAATGTAGAACGTGGATCGGTCGAGTGACGAACGAAGGGAACTCCTTAGGACTCGTCCCGAACTAATGTTGTGTTGAACAGTTCCAGGCTGATTTCCAACATGGGAAAAGACAGTTGAGGTTTTAATGTGGTTTGAGGCCCACATAACCACCTATGGATCTTAAAGATCTCTTCACCATTCTACGAAAAACGCAAAAAACTATGCATTACTAATAAATCCATCAGGCCATCGCATGCTGTGAGCGCCACGTCGGCTCTGGGGGTCTTGCAAAACGGGAAACATAAAATTGGTTTGAATTAACGACCAACGCAAGATGATATGCAATCTCACTTTCCACTCACTGCTCCACCAGGAAGGGACCGGAGTAATAACTATACTGAGCTCAATATCCAAGGTCGACTTTTACAAAACCACCTTTCAAAACCCTTTGTTGGTATTGTTAAGGGCTCTCTGTTACACTTTCACAGCGATGGCCTTGATTTTTCAGAATTACTCACCAAGAAGGTGGTCGCGATTATCCGTTTTTGTTGCCCATTGAGTTTTCTTTTCCGTTCGAGGAGGAGACGAAGAAATAAAAAAATCGTTGGCCGCAGCGGGCTCTTTAACTGTGCGGTGGGCCATAAAAAAGACGACGGCTGAGCAGAAATTTCCATCCGAAGCTTGTGCCGTTCGGCGGTCCTTGAACAGATCATCTGGTAAACTCGGTTTCACTGCGTAACGGGCTTGGAAAGTGAGAATTGTGATGTGATAGCTATAATGGATAACTCACAAGCTGGGTGACCCATGCAGTGCACCAAATTGACATTAGTTATTTTTAACTAATTGAGTTGATTGAAAACATACTGGTTGGGTCTAACTATAACAAAACACCGATAATTATAGCTCGAGTTAATCTCACTCAACGCGGATTTTATTTTCTATAACGCGGATTTTGTTTTCTACCAGAAACCCTTTTAGTAGATTCCAGTGGTCGAAAATGTAGTTATAGTTGTGGCGACTATTCATTCCCAGAAAATCCTATTATAAAAAAGAGAGAGAAAAAAATACTTTATAGAAATGAATCCCATCTATGTAATTCATATTTCGGAACACACAAAAAAGAAAATCAGCTCTGATCTTTCTACGGAGACAAAGGTTTTGATTCCCTAATTCAACTCTGAGTTAATTTTCGACTCAGCTGACCGAAGAGCTCAGTATCCGGACCAGCTCTCACTCAAAATGGTATAGACATCTTATATGTATATTAAAAGATATTTAGATAGATGTATTAAAATGCCGTCAACTGTTCTTGCGCTACTTTCGTGGCGAATGTGGGATATGTATCGAGGGGGGTTTAGGGATATAACTAATTGCGCGGGGGAAAAACCCGACGCTTCATCACTACATGAAAATTGAATACTACGAAATAAATAGTACAATCCCCGGCGTAATTCGAGGGGCAAAATCGTGTGAATTAGCAGCTAAAAGAATGAATCAGTAACCTTATCAGAAGAGTGAAGCAGGCTGAGTATTATTGATTTTCTGCACGTGGCCGATCGACGGTAACTTTCATTCTTTAAAATTTCCAGACCAATTTCATCCCGTTCCGTTGTAGGTAAATCTGGTCATTTTATGGATTTTCTATTTCCAACACCAAAAGACAAGGCGAAAGATCAAGGCAAGATGAAATGAAGTGAAAGGTCTGGTGCTTAAAAGTAAATGATGAAAAACGAAATACAGTGTAGTTCAATTACAGCTGCAGCTCAGATAACCTTAATTTCAAATGCATGACCCTACTTATTAAATTAGAATAGTCTACGATTTTCAACCGAATAGATAACCTATCTCAAATTTTGAACTTTGTTTTCCCACTGTACGTGGATTTGCGATTCTTTTTGCTTACGTTGAATAAATCCTACCCTGATTGTTCTCTCGTATTTTTAGCTGGGGATTTTTAGTCGGGGTTGATTCTTCTTCCTAGTCGAGCATATGCATTGATATTTTTGCCCTGAATATTCTTTTTTCATTAGGCCGATGAGTCTCACCCCGTAGTCTTTTATTCCAGGACAACTGTGCGCCATTTTAGCAGAGCTGTGGGGAACCAGCCGCGTTCGACTCGGACAAATACAGAGCAGTTGCCCTGCAACGCAAGCAAGTTAAAAAAGTCCTGTCGTGCCTACCTTCACCACACAGTCCGTAGGTTTTTACTCCCACTCGCCTGATCAGGTTTGGAGCGGCCAGGGCGTGGTCCGGTAGTGCTAGTGAAGCGACCTCGCACTATTTCACTTTCATCTCCTTCAGCGAATCTTCTGTGTGGACCTCGAGGCCACTTCATGTGACTGCATTTTTCTTTCAACAACCCAACACGTGGTCTTCCTACGCTTAATACTTTTCCCCCGTGAACGGGTGACATTCTCAATCATGAAAGATATATATTTGACTGCACGACAAAAGATTTTCACCGGCGGTGTACTACTACCTAAAAGGGCGACATAAATAGCGCAACTCCTAGCTTAATTTAAATGAGGAGTACCCATGACTTCTGTTTAGTATATTACTTTCTCATTTTTAAATGAAAGTAGGTTCATTTCTAAGAATAGTTCTTTTCTATGAGCGTTCAAATTTTCGGCAACAAATGATGATTGCACCCCTCCGCCTGGGTGCAACCCAGCTGGGTGCCCTTGCCAGTGCTACCGTAAAAAGAAAGAACGCCTCATCTCTTGAAAATCAAATTTTTCAAGTTAGGTTTCGACGGAGTTTTCCGCTCTGGAGTCCAAGGAGAAACGCCTCACGGCGTTATCCCTTTGGACGATTCACAAAAACAACAAAATTAATGTAGTCATATCAAGAACGCCTTCAAAATACCACTGTTGAATGTCATATTATTAAAATATCTACCTAATCGTTATATTTTGGTTTATTATTTTCAATAATGAACCTTTGGAATCGAGCATGAAAAAAAAAACTAACCCCCCCCCCCCTCCCCCCCCTCAAAATTTTATGGTTTACGTTTCAAGGTATGTCGATTCCGAAAATGCAATAAAAAAATTTCTGTCCGTCCGTCGTACGCCGCACTTAACACTTTTCTTAGTTACCATTAACCAAAATTGACGAAATTCGGTTTATAGGTCCCGTTCGGGATCTAGTTGGTCCGTCATCTACAAGGGGTGAAAAATAGGGGTTGCAATTTTCAGGACGCCTATACCTTTTTTTACTTGAATATTTTTACGGTTTTAAATAGTTCTTGAACGTACGAGTTTTTTCAGACCACCCGGAGCATTGTACGCCCCTCCGTTCCTTCACAATAAGGCCCCCAAGTTTGCACCGACAGGTTTGGTCAACAGGACGGTGAATCAAATGGTATACGTTCAGCCCAAATACCATCAATAGGGAGCACCTGATTATAATCACGGATGGCTGTGTGAAGTCGAGTTGGTTGTCGCGCGATATTATTCCATTTGAAAAACGCTGCAAATCCCTGCACAACGGTTTATTATTTTGTATAGAATACCCTTCTGTTACAGATCACAGCTCTATGTATAGATAACCCGTCTATATAATATAATATGTACTATTCTATGCATAATTATGTAGATCGCGGACCCTCCGTAGGTTAGTACCTAACCCCGTACTCGTTACTAGGTACCTACCTAAATCACGAGTTAAATGTTGCTAAAATAATTCTGCCGATGACAAACAGTACCTAACAAAAAGAAACACACATAATGAAGTTCTGAAAAGAAATTGTTGATGAGGAGTGAAAAAAGTTGCAAAAGTACCTACCAACAAACTCCAGCCCCTTCTACGTAGATGGTATAATGAACCGTTGTGTAATAATTTACCGTTGAGTAATGATTTACCGTAGTAATAATTTACCCATCAATAATACTTCAACGTTTGTTCAAGTTTCACTACCTACCAACAAACTCCAAAAGAGCCATCATTTTTCAAATTAAATAATATCACAGAACAACCAACTCGACTTCATACTGCGCCAATATAATCAGGTGATCCCTAGCAATGATTTCATCTCCGCCAAATTTCCTATTGTGGGCGCGTCTCTGGTTACGAGATTTGGTTTGAACTTTGAATTGTATACAATTTCATTCACACTGGAGTCGAAAATGCCTGTCGGTGCAAACTTCGGGGCCTTACTGTGAACGAACGGCTGGACGTACGATGCTCCGGATGGTCTTAAAAAACTCGCTAGTTCAAGAACTATTTAAAACCGTAAAAATATTTACGTAAAAAAATGGTATAGGCGTTTTGAAAATTTCAACCCCTATTTTGAACCCCTTAGAGATGACTCACAGTAACGTCGAGCTTCGAGGACCAACTAGACGCCGAACGGAACCTATAACCCGAATTTCATCAATTTTTTTTCATGGTAACTAAGAAAAGTGGCCCATATCTTGAAACGTAAACCATCAAATTTTGAGGGGGGGTAAGAATTTTTTTTTTCATGCTCGTTTCCAATGGTTCATTATTGAAAATAATAAACCAAAATGAAGGCTGTTTTGGATTTTGTTGTTAGGTACTTTTGCAACTTGAACAAACGGTGAAGTATTATTGATCGGTAAACTATTAGACAGTGGTAAATTATTACACAACGGTTCATTACACCACCTAAGTAGACGGGGCTGGATTTTGTTGATAGGTACTTTTGCAACTTGAACAATCTAGTATCTACGTAGAGGAGGCATCTATGCAGGTAAATTATTACACAACGGTTTATTATTAGCCTTATGCTTCATGAATAACTACAAATAATTAATGATTGAATTATTGAATCTCGCGAATTTTTTGTAGGAAACTTTAATTCCGGGGCCGGCTCCAGTACTCGATTTAGGGCTTTCCTGGGGGGAACTCGAGAGTATTGACGCAGAAAACAGTGACCTACGCAGAATGGGCACCTATACAGGCAAATAATAAACCTTTGTGTAATAATTTGTAGCGTTTTTTATTTTTGCTATTAGAGGATTTGTGAGATTTGTAATAAAGAAGGGGAAAGGAGAAATATGTACCTGTTAGATTTTATTGATTTAAAAATATACCCCTAAAAGGTTTACCCGTTAAGACAGAAAAGACTTACCGAACGAGCGATACCTACGGGAGACGGACGGCACTGTATGCTGTAAGCTGTTTCTGTTTCAGAATTAGATTTTACATTTTATTTTAAAATTTAAAGGAGAGAAGAACGCCTCATGTGGACTCAGGTGCTATAATAACCAAAGGAAGTACGCCTCGCTCATCTAACGATAAATGACTCGACCTAATAATGAAGCCGATGATTCCAAGGTGAAACGCCTCATCTCGATTTTTCACAGACTTGTGGTGTTTCTCCTCAGGATCTAGGATTATAATAAATTATTTATTTAAGGCGTTTATGGTGCCGTACTTGAGTCGCCTCACCTTTGACTTGAATGAGATGAGGCGTTTTTCCTTTTAACGCCACAATTTTCCAGTATTCGGGTGAAAATTTCGACGTTTTCTAATTTGAATTTTCAATTTTTGACTTCACCATCAATGGAATGAGCATGTCAAAATTAGGGGCCCCATGAAAACCCCATTTTCGGAAATTTTAGAGATGAAGCGTTCTTCTTTTTGACGGCAATGTGACGTCACTTGTTGCCGAACATTTGAAAGCTCATAGAAAAAGAACTATTCATCGTAGGAGAGTGCGGTTGGTCGCGAAGTTGGATGAATGGAACCTACTTTCATTCAAAAATGTAAACATGAGTCATGGGTAATCCTCACTGAGTAATTTAGTAGCTGCAATAATGAATCAATAACGACCATAACAAGCGTAAGACAGGCTGAATATTGAGTTGCCCAGCCGAAAAAATCAATCACCCGACTAAGAATAGAAGGAAATTCGCACAAGTTATGTTTGTGGCCAACTTGTGCTTTATTTTGATTGTGCAGTTATTGCCATGCGGCTCATGACAGTTTCATCAACTTTACCGATTCTTTATATCTAGCCATCTAGCGCATTGACGGTTTCCTTTTGTGTCCCATAGATCACGCAAGAGTAGGTAATATAACGGCGTTTTTGTATTTTCTAGACCAACTTCCATCTGTTCCGTTGTACGTAAATCTGGCAATGCATCGGTTTTCCAAACTTCACCTTTTCCCTAAGTAGGCACCAAAAGGCAAAATTAACCACTGAGGCAAGATGAATTTCCGAAAAAAATCTGTAAAAAAAAATGTCTAAAAATAAATTGATGATGAAAGACGAAGTAATGCAGTATAGCTCAATTACGGCAGATTCCGCCCATTTCCAAGTAGGCACATCCTCTACTTTTTATTAAATAAGAATATTCTACAGTAATAATTACTGACAGTAGTCAATAATTATTATTGACAGAATATCCCAAATTTGAACCTTTCTGGGTTTTGCGCGAAACACTTCTACCATGAAATCTGCGTACAGCTATGAGCTATGTCTGCATTTATCCAACAACTGAAATTATCGCACAATTCAACATAATCAGTTTGATAACGAGAAACAGTAGATTTGTTATGAACGTTGCTGATTACTTGGATTGAATTTAGGGGTGAAATGCAGGTCCAGTCTGAGGGTGGGAGGAGGGGGTTGCTCGGGATATATACCGGTCCAAACTGGTGTAGGGGGCCTGGAGCCACCCTATTAAGACTGGAGGGGACCTAATGGACGTTTTAGGTACAAATGACGAAGAGAAAAAATGTTTGCTCGATTTTGAAACTAGAATATATCCTGAATCGATTGTAATAAGAAATTTGAAAACTTGGTGATTGGAAGTGCTCCAAAATCACATCTAAACTTGAGCGCTCCCATAGCAATTCCTAGTGTAAGCGCCCCTATGCAACTTGCCCTGCAAGCTTGTTGGTACGTAATACGTATTCTTGTACCTATTTCGTACTATTTGACTAGTTTTTACGAAAACTGCTCGATAGGTTCTCACCACACTTTTACACAGCCTTTTCTATAGATTTTGCGATGGGAACGGAGAGGTAAATACCCAAAAAATGTTAATATGTACTCAAATGTAGTAGTATTTTTTTTGTAAAATACGAACATGTCTCCCTCCCCATCATTTTTTAAAAGTTCATCTCGTTCTAAATAATGCACCATAATGAGTTGCAATCGTCCCGAAGTTTGAGTGTGATATTTTCGCTACAACTTGAGAAAAAGAAAAAAAAGAGGCTATTTTCCCCCAAAATCATTGCAAGTAAATAATTTTTTTTAAATGCTGTATTCAATATAAAATAATAAGACTGTAATCAAACTTTCAACACGATTGGTCTAGCGGTTTGCAAGATATGGTTGAAATCCCTGAAAACTGCTTTGCCGCTAAAAGTGATTTTTGGGTCCCCTGAAAGGTCATGAACGTACTGTGCTAGCCCCGGGCCTCGTCATGTTTCTGTGCGGCTCTGGTGAGATTTGAAGAAACGGCTTGTTCAACCTCCTAGAATGTACGAATCGCCTTATTGAGGGATCCTAGCGTGGCATTCCAATGAAGAGGGCAATTTGTAGTCAACGTGACTTTACCAGCAAACATCCATCCGAGTTCGGTTTACCGGAGGCTCAAAGAAAGTTGAGGTAGTTGCAGTTCGCCGTGACCGATTAATTCCCAAAATGAGTACATTAGCGCCGATGAGAATTTCGAATTTACTTAGATCATGGAGTCTGCAAGTACCTACTATGTTTGATGGCAAAAAGATGTTTCTATTTAAAAGTTTAAATAGATTTGTGTAATAGGGGAAAGTGCGTCGGGTAATGCCATGCACGACAGTTCTCAGAATGTGGCTCACTCCATTGAGGCGGAAAGGTGCTTAAACCCTTGTGAGAGACGCGGGAACGAGCTTCTAGCATTTACGCGTTGCTAAGGTAATCCCACTTGACGTGAGTGCTGTGAATGTGATTAAGCAATTTCTCATCTTTATTCTGCGTCTCGGGAAATAAGCGCTGTAAGTACCATTTTCAATACTTTTTTTATTTCTCGACGTCATTCAATACAGAATTTCATTAGCTTTCTGATGTGATAATCAAAATTTCGTTTTATGCGAAATTCGAGTCAGCGTCAACAATAATTAATCGAAAATGTAAACACCGTGGTAATGGCGTGCACTGAGTTGGGGTAATGACGTGCACTTTCGGAATGCACGTCATTACCCCGAGTTCAAAATTTTCAGTTATTTCTACAATTTTTTTCTCACAAAATCTTTAAACAGCCTGATTTGTTTTCAGATGCCAAGAAATAGAAAGAGAGAGACCGCCAAGGGGTCCCGGGCAGAAAGCGATTTGCGTTTGGCAATTGCATTTTTCCATGAAGGCAACAGTGGCCGAAAAGCTGCATCAAAAATTCACATTCCTTACTCCTCGTTTTGTGACAGGTTGAAAAATGGTAAAATGTCAAACCCAAAATTGGGGAATTACAGTGTTTTCACTGCTGAGCAGGAACAAGAAATGACTGACCGAGTCAACCGCCTCGCCGATATTTTCTTTGGCATTACTCCGTTTGAGTTACGCAGAGTTGCGTACAATTTCGCTGAACAAAAAGAAATCAAGCATATTTTCAATCGCAAAACTCGTTTGGCTGGATATGATTGGCTCAATGGGTTCATCAAGAGGAATCCATCGATTAGCTTGAGAAAGCCAGAGGGAACGTCCGTCAATCGAGTTTCAGCTTTTAACAGAGACGCTATCAAATTGATGTTTGATAATCTCTCGCAAGTCATGGAAAAACATACAATGTGGATGAAAGTGGAATATCCACCGTTCAAGACACTGTGAAAGTCCTTGCCAGAAAATGGAAAAAGAGGGTTGGCAGCGTGACTAGCTGGGAGAGAGGAAAAAATGTAACTGTCATTTGTGCCATGAGTGCATCTGGCACTTTTATTCCACCAATGTTCGTCTATCCGAGAAAAAGGATGACCCCGCAACTCACTCAAAATGGTCCCCTGGGAGCTGTTTACCACTGCTCAGACAATGGTTGGTCAAACGAAGCACTGTTTGTCAAGTGGTTGGAGCATTTTGTTAAATGTTCAAGATATCAGCCACACATCGATGGAAGCATATGAGGTGTGCCGTCTAAACGGCATAACGATGTTGTCGATTCCTCCCCACACCTCACATCGCTATCAGCCACTTGACGTTTCCTTCTTTGGCCCATTAAAGCAAGCCTTCAAAAGGAAATCAGACTGGTTTATTAAAAACCAAAATCGTGAAGACTATGGATCAAGGGTCGTCACTCAAATAACACCCTACGATTTAACAGGACTATTCAATGAAGCCTACGTCGATGGAGCAAAAATAGGCTTGGCTGTCTCCGGTTTTAAAAACACCGGGATATTCCCCTTTAACAGAAACATTTTCACGGACGAAGACTTCTTGGCAGGTGATGCACTTTCAAGTGATTCTTCGCCTCTTGTTGCCTGTGTTGACTTGAATGATACAGCGACAAACCCACGGGTAGTCGACCCTATTCTTGACGAGCTGATGCCCCTGCCAGGACCAGCTCCACGAAAGGAAAACGCCCGACAAAAGCAACGCTCTGAAATAGTTACGGCAACTCCCAGAAAAGAGGCTCTTCTCGAGAAACTTCGAAAAAAGATGGAAAAGGAAAGAAAAAAACCACCCAAAAAACCAATAAATCGCCAAATCCAGCTAGATTTCGATCAACCATCAACTTCGAATAGCGGTGTCGGAGGAGCGTCAGATCAGAAGAAGGTTAAGACAAGAAGAGGGAATAAGAAGGAAGGGAATAAGGAAGCTCAGAAGAAGAAAGAGAAGAGCAACAAGAAGACCAGAAGAGACAGCAGCGACAGTGATGACTGGGGTGATATTTCTGAAGAAGACCTGATTGACGACAGTGATGACGATATAGGAGAAGGTTTGTTTTCGCTTGATGTTGATGAGTTGTGCATCATCTGCGGGCAGCACGATGATCGTTCACCAACTTGGATTTGCGAGCAGTGCAACCACAGCTGTCACCTCATGTGTTCCAAGGGGCTACCTGACGACGGACTTTGTGGTATCTGCAAAGCTTTGCTGTGATTTTTTATAGCTAAGACTAAGTTTCATAAAGTTATAAATAAATTACATAATTCTAGTGATGTCTCCCTCCTGATTAAAAAAATTAAATTTCATGTGATAAAAAGTCAATTTTTTTCAAATGTTAAATTGTTTAATTATTTAGTCATTTTTCTAACCATTGTTCATTTATAATAAAGTTTATTGACAGTTTTTATGTGTATTAAACATATCAAAACATTTACCTTCAAAATCAGTGAGAAAAACATGGCTGAATGACAGAAGAGGAGGGAAAAAAAACTCTGTGCACGGCATTACACAAGGCATGCACGGCATTACCCGACAGTGGGGGTAATGCCGAGC
This sequence comes from Leptopterna dolabrata, assembly GCA_954871275.1. Classification (NCBI taxonomy): domain Eukaryota; kingdom Metazoa; phylum Arthropoda; class Insecta; order Hemiptera; family Miridae; genus Leptopterna; species Leptopterna dolabrata. The sequence goes on from OX940976.1 coordinate 22,570,120, forward strand.
AAAGCACTTTTTTCACATTTTTACCTGCTATTCTGTTAATAATGTTTCGAGAGGGAAAAGCTTTTACACATTTACACACTCAATGTGGAATAAATTCCAAAGCCACTCATGTAAAATAATCATTTCTATGACGTTCCGTCTTTCTACTGTAGCATGCCAAAGTTAGGTGCACGGCATTACCCCACTCTCCCCTACGCTTCAGCGATTGTAAGGTATGCTTTTGGTTTATTATTTTCAATAACTAATGAACCTTTGGAATCGAGCATGGGGAAAAAAAATACCCCTCCCCTCAAAATTTGATGGTTTCCGTTTCAAAGTACGAACAATCCGAAAATGAAATTAAAAAATTTCGCTCCGTCCGCCGTAGGCCGTACTTCGCACTTTTCTTAGTTACCATGAACCAAAATTAAATTTGGTTTGTAGGTTCCCTTTGGCGTCGTTGGTCCCCGAAGCTCGACGTTACTGTCAGTCATCTCTAGGAGATGAAAAATAGGGGTTGACTTTTTCAGAACGCCGTAGCTCGAAAACTTCCAATAGAAGAGTATGGTTTTTTAACGTTTTTAAGTTGATTTTGAACTAAAGAATTTTTTGAGACCACCCGGAACATTGTACGTCTACCCGTTCGTTCGCACCGAAAAGCTTCGTCAACATGATCGTTAGTGAAACGGTATAAATCCGGCCCAGATATCATTGCTAGGGAACACCTGGTTATAATCACGGATGGCTATGGCTACGTATGAAGTCGAGTTTGTGATATTATTTCATTTGAAGGATGATGGCTCTTTTGGACTTTGTTGATAGGTACTTTTGTAACTTGAACAAACGTTATGCTTCACGAATAACAGCAAATAATTAATGATTGAATTATTGAATCCCGCGCATTTTTATGGAACTGTAATTCCTGGGCCGGCTCCAGTACTTGATTTAGGGCTTTTTTTTTTGGGGGGGGGGGGGGGGGGGGGCAGAGGGTAGGTATGGAACACAGAAAACTGTGATCTACGCAGAAGGGGCATCTATACAAGTAAATAATAAACCGTTGTGTAATAATTTGCAGCGTTGGCGAATAGCTAAACCAATCCGGCAATAAACGAGTCTCGTACATGTATGCTCGTGTGTTTTTTCCGGGCATTTACGGCTTTGAAATCACAATCTTGTCCGAGAAGTCTCATCGGCTGTAGGACCTGATCAATTTTCTCTCATGGATTTTGTTTCGGGGTGGCTAGGCGATGCCGTGCAGAAACTGAATTTTTCGGCTGAACGAAAATGCTTTCGAGCGCTCCTAATGCAGAGCAGTGGCTGCTGTAGGATCAGTTGATAACTGCGTAGGATGCGGATACTTGTCTATAGTACAGATATAGAAATTTCGCTGAATAAACTGTAATGCTGTAAACTGTAACTGTAATTGTAAGAAAAACCTACGTGACTATGAATTGGAAATTCGGGAAATAGCGTTCGTTAGAAGATGATGATGGCCGAACCATGCGACAGGGCGAATCGTAACTGTACGATACAAAAAGGATTACGAAGGGCAACTATTTACAAGTTGCAGCCAATATTTTGTCCTTGTATCGGACCACTCGCGACCAATCAGGTTATGGTCCCAAAAAACTGTGCGCCACAGCTTTCGTACTGGTGGATAAGCTTTTTTTCAAGTTTACTTTGATACACGTTACGGCTATTCGTAAAGGTTCAAATCCTGTTTTGTCTTCGTGCAAACTGTTCAAAAGAACCCGTTCTGAATCTGATATTGTATCTTAAATGGCCGGGGGGGGGGGGGGGGCTGACCCCTCGAGCTACTGAAGTGTAACGATCGTGCATACAACTCACTTTACTTTCTCTCTTGGAGATGAAGCAGCCGCCTGCCGGTTCTTCTGAGCATAAAAAATTACTTCCTCCTCCTCCATCGCAGACATCCCCAAGGAGAAGGTATGTGGACCACTCGATATCTTCTCAACATCCCTTAAACACCCGAAGCTCGACCTAAAAATTTCACCTCGACATCTCTCTGGAATCCATCGAAATTCCACTAAAATAGGCACGGTGTCTGGTTTTGGAAATTCAGTAAAGCATGTAGTCGAAAAATTAAACCAGTGGTACCTACTTTGTGTATAGGGTCGGAAGTAGTGTCAGCAGGCGAGGAAATCCGATAAGGATCACTACACAGCCACCAAAGATGAACACAATCTAAATAAATTTATACGATGGATATTTGGGTACTAAATCTCTATAGAACGTCCCGATAAACTTACCAGGCATGACTTTTTTTCAGCTGCTTAACCCAATGGAAATCAACCCCTTTTTTGCGCCCCATATGACTGATGTAACGCCGAGCTTTGATGGCCAACTAGACCTCAAACAGGACCTTTTCATTAAATTTCATTAATTTTGGTGCATGGTAACTAAGGAAAGCTGCCAAGTATCAAAGGCGTACGGCATGGTAGAAAGTGACCAAAAACCCCACAATTTTTTGCCTAATTTTTCTTCTTCAAAATTCGTTATTTCACATTCTTAAATACCTATCCATTCAGAATTTTTGTAGAAGTAATATTCATTGAAACTCAGATTTTTAGTTGCGAAGCGAATAATTTCGCTGTTTCTAATAAAATGTTTGAGGATTTTTTTGCCCCTGAATAAAAATTTTGGTTGGCTATTTCTTCGATCGTTCAAAGTACGCACAAAAGTCTTGAAAATGATAAATTTTTCCGGCAAAAAAATAGATGTTGTGTGTTTCTTACACTGTTTTCCTTAGTAGTACGTCTATTAAATAATGACTTATATATATATATATATATATATATATATATATATATATATATATATATATATATATATATATATATATATATATATATATACTGTAAGTTCGATAGGTACCATAAGTTAGTTTCATCGCCGCCCTCCGCCGTCGGTGATGGGGACGTATTTTAGAACCTGTCAAGCTTCCGGTTGGGTGATGTTACGTATTTTGTAAACATAGACGCTCGGTGTGCGGACTGATTCCGTCAACTCGTATTCAAGTAAACAGCGGGGAACCAGGTAGACGTTTCAGTTTACCTCACGATTTTAACAAGTTCTGTTCTCATTTGGACCTCTCCTCGGTGTCGTAATATGGCAAAAATAGTAATTCCTTACGCCAAATTAATTGAAATAGTGGGCGCTCATTAGATCAGGGGTTGAAAGCTATCCAGAAGTAGAGGAGGACAAATTATTTGATGTGGATGTATCGCAAGTATATAACCTTAAACAAAAGTAATTTTCACTTAAAAACCTTTTTTCTTTTTTCGTTGATTTTCAAAATCAAAATTTGGTCGCTCGGAGAGCTGTAAGAATTTGGTCAACAATCTCATCCTTTCTTCTAATATCATGGTTTTTTTAAAACTGCTCTTTTTGTCCAAACTGTTACCTAGTTGTTAAAACTGGCTGCAATTCTCATGAAACTACATAAATTGGGCTCCTGAATCCATTGGAATAGTTATTGATATGATATCGCCAATTTTGGTTTATTATTCTGTGAATAATACACCTATGTATTCGCTCAGCAAAAAATTGTTATAACACCCCCTCAAAATTTTTTCTTTTCCGTTTCAAGGTGCGTAGATTCCAAAAATGCAATGTCCGTCCGCCGTACGCCGTACGCCGTCCGCCGTATCACGTGTACAGGCTTCATTTTCGGTCTAAAAAAATCGTTCTTTCGCACACATGCTCCATTTGGGCCCTAGTTGTGTCCCGAAACTTTTCAGCCCGATCGGAATATACCCAGGGGTGCTATGAGTGAAAATGTGTGTAAAAATAGGTACTTTTTGCGTTTTAGCAACATGTTGGTAGCATGAGCTTTTAAGGTATTGTTTTTCATGTTTTGGGGACGAGAAGACCGAATATGAAGTCGATTTTGACCAAAGAATAGAAAATTGAGGTTCTACCAGATGTTCAGCTCCCGAAATTGATTTTTTATGAGTCAAAAACCTGGGAAATCGTCTGAAATCACCATCAATTTGTAGAATAACACTGGAAAAAGTCTCAACAGGTGGATCAAGACGATTAAATGGCACTACCAATGATCAAAGACAGTTATTAAAAATAAAATTAAAATAAAAAATAAACGAGCGTACCTCATTCGTGTTTCGGGGGCCAAAATTGGTGGAAACCACCAGAGATAGCTATTTCAATTATTTTATATGAAAGAAACAATAAATAAACAGCCAACATCTTTGTAGGTATGTCCAATAGAATAATAAACCCATGTGACAAGGACTTTGCAGCGTTTTTTCTTGAGTACCTATACATATAATAACAACAACAACAACAAACAAGTTTAAAAAAACTACTATTGTTCTTATGCCTCGAAAAATAAGCATAATATTATTATAATATATTATACAGGGTGTAACGCGAGTGATGCAAAATCTCTCTTCCACGTGTTCTACATCTAATTTCCGACCAAAAGTGTCCTATAACATTTTTTTTTTACTCCGCTTAAAACCCCACTTTTTTCCCTTTTAATATTTTTTTAGAGTTTTCGACCTCGTCTCACTAAAGCAGCTATAATTTCCTTAATTTAAAGAGTAAATTCAAATTTGAAGATACCTTGGAAAGACCGTTAAATTTCCTGTCTCTCTAATGCGTAACAAATTTTTTTAGGAGGATTTGAGGAGTGAAAATGGAGTTTGAAAAGTGAATTTTGTCAAAATCTTAAAGTCGTCTGTTTTTTCAAACGCTTGGTGATCCTATTAATTCTTGTAGCAGAATGGTGAAGGTAAGCTAAAAAATGCGCCAAAACATCAGCTTTCCAACGGACTAATCATAACTTTTTTTCAATTGATTTCAAGAGAGAAAATGAGGTTTGAATACGATAAAACGTGTTGTTTCAGTTTCATTTTAGTCCAAGGGTGTTGGCATTACAAAGAATGGAACTATGGAAGTTAAGCGAAGATGACTGAAAGATCCGTAAGACGACTGTAGTTTGTGTACCTCTACGAATGATTGGGATGAGTTCTTATCTTTTTCGCTGCCACCTATGGACCCTTTATTCTCCATTGCTGATTCCTTCGACATACTCTTTCCTATCAATCCATTTCACCTCTTTCTTCTCGCCGTATTTTCTTTTTTCGTGTCATCATTTATTCGTTTACCATGGTGCGTTCACAAGCGAGTACGTAGACATGATTTTCATGTACGGCTTTGCAAATGGAAACGGTAGTGAAGCAGCACTGCAGTACCCAAACCGTCGGGCTCCTCACGGAGCCACTTTTTCAAGGGTATGTCCCACACACAAAAGCGAACACCTTCATAATTGCACAGGCACATGCCCTTGAAAAATTGGCTCCGTGAGGAGCCCATGGGTTTGGGTACTGCAGAGCGTACTCCCTTGCTGCTTCACTACCCATTCCTTTGCATTGCTTTCATTTGCAAAGCCGTACATGGAAATCATGTCTGCGTACTCGCTTGTGGTATAACGCACCATGATGAACGAATAAATGATGACTCGAAAAAAGAAAATACGGCGAGAAGAAAGAGGTGAAATGGATCGATAGGAAAGAGTATGTCGAAGGAATCAGCAATGTTGAATAAAGGGTCCGTAGGTGGCAGCGAAAAAGATAAGAACTCATCCCAATCATTCGTAGAGGTACACAAACTACAGTCGTCTCACGGATCTTTCAGTCATCTTCGCTTAACTTCCATAGTTCCATTCTTTGTAATGCCAACACCCTTGGACTAAAATGAAAATAACAACCAAATACTTAGGTACTGGCAGATGATGTGAGGGTGTAACCATTCGATTTGAAAATTACCCCATAGGTGACTCAAAACTCACTACTTCACAAAAGGTACATTTTTCATGAAAAACCCACGATTTAGCCGGAAACAACACGTTTTATCGTATTCAAACCTCATTTTCTCTCTTGAAATCAATTCAAAAAAAGTTTTGATTAGTCCGTTAGAAAGCTGATGTTTTGGCGCATTTTTTAGCTTACCTTCACCATTCTGCTACAAGAATTAATAGGATCACCAAGCGTTTGAAAAAACAGACTACTTTAAGATTTTGACAAAATTCACTTTTCAAACTCCATTTTCACTCCTCAAATCCTCCTAAAAAAATTTTGTTACGCATTAGAAAGACAGGAAATTTAACGGTCTTGCCAACGGTATCTTCAAATTTGAATTTACTCTTTAAATTAAGGAAATTATAGCTGCTTTAGTGAGACGAGGTCGGAAACTCGAAAAAAATCTTAAAAGTGAAAAAAGTGGGGGCTTTAAGCGGAGTAAAAAAAAGTTATAGGTCACTTTTGGTCGGAAATTATATGTTGAACACGTGGTGTTCAACTTTTTTCTGGATTCCAAAGGTTTATTATTGAAAGTAATGAACCAAAAGGGTGTCATATATTTTTTTTACGGTCAAAAATCGGCAAAATCATAAAAAATTGCTCACCAAATTGTGACAGTATGGCAGGTACTTCAAAATTTTGTTTTTATGGTCTTGCTACTTTTTTTTTAATGTTGGGAAATTCCTGGTAGGAAGTAAGAAGCTTCTCACTACTGTTTGGTTGAGGCACGTGTTGGGAGCAATAAAATTATCCGCAAGGTTCTGATAGAGTCTGGTTGAGTTCGACTTGGTGGAGGATTGGGTACGAGGTCACGTTGCCGACCTTTCACCCCTGTGTTGCTCCCGAAGACGAGTTGGTCAACGTCGGAGCGCCCTGAGGCTCCCATTCTCGAGTCTACGAGCCGTTAATGAGCCACTCCCTTTACCCTGCACAATAAATCACCATTCCGAGTAGAACGCCCTCGCCCTTACTCAATACAGTTCCAGTGTCTGTGGTAACAAGTCTCAACTCTTTTTACCTTTTGAGTTCGGGCGAGAGTTAGTGACCTTTTTAGGGGCGGTTCCCGAGCAGAGGAAGCTAGGATACTCTAATTACTGCCCATCTGGGTTGGCGCGCTCCAGGAAAAAATCTATCATCGTCAGGGGCCGATTTCACCAAAATTTTTAACCATCGTTTACTTATTAAACCGAAGATGTCAGGTGTTGGACAACGACTTCGGGTTTCACCAACCTCTTATAAATCAATAAATCAATTATCAAAAGAGACAAATCGACGATCAAAACTAACCAGCCGATTTTGGGTGTTCAGCGTCCTAAGTCAACGATTTACCACCGACATGTTGCCAGTTCGACAGTTTTCATGCGATCTATTCTTCTATTATTATTATTATTCTTGATATTATTATCCTTCTGCATCCGCAAGAATGAGCAAGGCATGATTAGGACATTTCGAATGGTATTGGAGGATGGAGATGAAGACTTCAAAATTCGCCGTCCTCGATGGATGAGAGAATTTTGAGCTCCATGATATAGATTTTGTGACGTGGTGCCTACCATATAATCAAATGAAAAGGAACATTCCTAGCTTTCTCGTTTTTTTGAACTGATGGGGGAGAAACAACTTTACCTACCTATCAAAAAAAAAGTTCTAGTCAATCATGCAGTTCTTTGGAAAATTAATATTGCGATTTTTTGACCATTTTTAGCGATTCGAGGGATTGGGATTTCGCATTTGCGCAAGCGTAGTGGAGATCTATGAAATTTAGCTATACAATTTAAAATTAGCAATAGAACTATACAATTCCAATCGCAATGAAATTCATAGAGAACAATCAACTACCTGCCCACAAAATTTGAGAGAAATCGGACCATTTGTTAGTGAGAAATTGTGTAAGTACATAACCTACCTACGTTGGTAGGCCCAGCGGAACACAGTATAATTATTGATAATATGATGTACTGAATAAAAAATGTATTTTATAACAGGAACGACAGATAAAACACCGTCGGTTTTCTTACACTCAATAATGTTGAAATACTTGCGAACAAAGTCAACCAAAATCTTTTTCTCACTGGCTTCAATCTTCGGTCCTCGTTTCCGTTTTTGCGACGCTGGCTCCATGCTGGTTTCCGCGATTTCGTCATTCAACAAATTTCTTTTAAATATGAATGTAATACTACAATCAACAATATAAACAACAAACCAAATGCCAAAAAACAAATGAACACAAATAGGTACTAGGGCCGGTTTCACTAAAAATTTTAATAATAGTTTACTCATTAAACCGAAGATATCTGGTGTTAAACACCAATGTCCGGTTTCACCAACCTCAAAAAAGACAAATCGACGGTCAAAACTAACCAGCCGACTTTGGGTGGTTAGCGTCCTAAATCAACGTTTTACCACTTCGCCATCTTGCCAGTTCGGCAGTTTTCATGCGACCATTCTTCTATTATTATTATTATTATTCTTGATATTATTATTATTATTATTATATTATTAGTATTATTATTATTATTATTATTATTATTATTATTATTATTATTCTAAATTCTCAAAAACTGTAGAGGACTGATTAGGGCATTTCTGTTGGTATTGGAGGACGAAGATTTCACAGATCGCCGTCTTCGGTGGGCGATAGAGAACATATTATTTTGAGCTCGATGATATAGATTCTGTGACGATGTACTTACAATATAATCAACTGAAAAGGCTTTCTCGTTTCTTTGAACTGATGGGAGAGAAAAACAACTTCACCTGCCTATCAACAAAAAAGTTCCAGTCGATCATGCAGTTCTTTGGATAATTAATACTGCGATTTTTTGCTAACCATTTTCGTTTCGAGAGATCGGGATTTCGCATTTGCGCAATCATAGTTGAGCCATAAAATTTAAAACTAGCAATAAAACTATACAATTCCAATCGTAATGGAGGTCATAGAGGACAATCAATCTGCCCATCAAATTTGACTGAAATCGGACATCTGTTAGTAAGAAATTGTGTAGGTACATAACTTACCTACCTTGGCGGGACATTGGTAATATGATGTACTGCATAAAAAATATATTTTATAACAGGAACGACAGATGAAGTCGTTTTTCTTACACTCAGTAATGTTGAAATGCTTGCAAACAATGTCAACACCATAATCTGTTTTTCACTGTCCTCAAACTTCGGTCCGCGTTTTCGTTTTTGCGACGCTGACTCCACGATGGTTTCCGCGATTTCGACAGTCAACAACCTTTCTTTCAAAAACAAACGTAACAATACATCAACAATGTAAACAACAAACCAAACGCTAGGAAAACAAAGCACAAGTAGGTACTTAACCTCACAATGCACCTCAGCAACTGCATTGTCAATCGTAATCATCCCCAGTCCCTCCATTTTGGCGGGCTAGTGCCTCCGTGATACCCTTAAATCTACGTTTAAAAGTTAAATCGACTTTTATGAAAACAATGTTATAATCTTTGTTTACACTCGTAAAAGCAATCTTATAATCTTTAGAAGCAATGTTATAATCTTTGATTACACTGGTGAAACCCACTTGTCCTTAACGAACGCTTCTAATCTCCGATTCGATAAAACAGTGATCTATTATAACCATAGTTAGGAAGTATTTGTGAAACCAGCCCTAAGAGAGTAATCGTATCTCATGGTTAAATAAGTAACCGTTCAAATAATTCCACTATTATACACTATAACACTTGACTCTATAGGTTCAGTGGTAATTATATGAAAATGAAAGTTTCTTTGTTATACGCCCCGTATGCGTTCCTATAGCATTCATCCAATTGCCACGTGAATTGTACGCATGCCCACGAAGGTTTTTGAATTTGATGGAACATCTTACTAACGGGCCCGCGAGTCTTTTACACATGGTACATGGCTCACTCGTCGGGAAACCTGGTTCACTTAAGCACCAGACCTGTGCGGGGGGGGGGGGGGGGGTATCCAAAAGCACTCAAATAAACAAAATTGAAACACACTTTCCTTCTTTGGGTGGCATTGCGACGAATGCCGGTTGTAGCTAGTTATTGTATAAAATATCTTTCGACCCATGGACACGAGGTAATCACAATAATATGTACATATACGAACAGAGTAATAAAGCACTACACCCCCCCCCCCCCCCCCCCCCAACCATTTAATCTCACTACTATAACAGCGGTTACACGTCTCTGTCTCGAGCTCGATACAACCCTGGTGAACAGTTTTCGAACAGCAGTTCAAATTTTCTTATCAATTTCTAAACAGCTGTACAAAAAAAATGCTCCTGTGCCTACATCTGGCCGACGACGTTCCCCGATTGAGATAACCGGATTACGCGACACCTTCAATCCGAGCAGATTACAAGACCCGCCTGTGACAAGAGGATGAGAGTTGTGTCAGGGGCCTCCTGATAAGTCGGCCGCGCTGATGACAGCTACAACTCTACAACTTGTTACAACCCGATTCTCCCATCACGAACAACGGGTCTCGGAGAACGACTTTTTCCACTTTTTTCATGTTATTTTTTCCTTTTGTGGTTGTAGGTTGTTAAAAAAAGAATATAAAAAGAACCCGCCAAAAAAAGGCAAGAGCACATTTGGAAATTGGGGCAATTGTCGATTCAGTTGCATCAACCTCGTACATCTATCTGCGACTGAATAACTGTCTGATTGCGAAGACGGATAATAACGCGAAAGTCAGAAGAAAAAACATACGAAAACCTTCGACGAAGCTGTTGCCTGCAGCCTTGCCCTAACCTCTGAATATACAGCTACCTGTTTCGCGTGTGAAAGTGTATTCGAACGTCTCATATCATAGTTTAGGCTAGTAGAGGCAAATACCTATGGCGCCCTGGCAAAACCTTTTTTAGGCGCGACCTCCTTGACCTATTACTAGCCAAAAAATTTGAACAGTTTTGGCGTCCTCAAGCTTTTTGCGCTTGTTGTACCCTTTTGTATGAAGTTGTATACAGTATTACTCAGTTTTCATAAGAGTATTATTATCATGTGAACCTGATGTTTTAGGTGGAACTGGAAAAAATTCCGCCAAGTAGGTGGACAGTATAGTTTTACTACATCGTTACTCAGATTTGTTGCAGTACCTACCTAGTTAGTGTAATTGTTTCGACGATTCACTGCAAGTTGTTAAAATGGTCCCTAAGTAGGTATTTGACCTATCAAACCAACTTCTGTAGATCTGCGTCCACCGAATTTGTGCTCGTTTGCATGAAAATAATGTTCCTATAAACCGACCAAAGGACTCCAAATTTGTTCCTTAACGCCTGAATGGTATCTGCATAGGTTTTGGTTTATAATTTTCAATAATGAACCTTTGAATCGAGCATGAAAAACACACTTTTAAGCCCCTCCCCCCTCCCTCCCTAAAAATTTGATGGTTACCGGTTCAAGGTACGTAGAATACTAGAATCCGAAAATTGAATATAAAAAGCTGCATATTAGTACACATCGGTTTATTATTTACCTGTATAGATGCCCCTTCTGCGTAGATTACTGCATTCTGAGGTCAATACCCTCGAACTCCCCCCCCCCCCCCCCCCGGGAAAGCTCTAAATTGAGTGCTGGAGCCGGCAAGGGAATGAGAGTCTCATAAAAATGCGCAGGATTTAATTATTCAATCATTAATAATTTGTTGTTATTCATGAAGCGTAATGCTTGTTCAAGTTACAAACGTACCTATCAATAAAATCCGGAAAAGCCATCATTCTTCAAATGAAATAATATGAACAACCAGCTCGACTTCGTACAGCCATGCTCGTTTATATAATCAGGTGTTCCCTAGGAAGATATCTGGACCGGACTTATACCATTTGATTCACGGTCATGTTGACGAAGCTTTTCGGCTGGTCGTGCAATGATCCGGGTGGTCTCAAAAAGTTCTCTAGTTGGAGATCAACTTCACGCTTCGCGAACCAACTAGACCCCAAATGGGGCCTGCCAATTTTGTTTCATGGTAACTAAGAAAAGTGCGAAGTAAGGCGTAAGGACAGAAATTTGTGTATTCCATTTTCGGATTCTGCATATCTTGAAGCGGAAACCATCAAAGTTTGAGGGGCGGCGGGTTGAACTTTTCTTATTATGGTCGATTCCAAAGGTTCATTATTGGAAATAATAAACCCAAATTTCTCTCCTTACGCCGTGCTTCGAACTTTTCTGAATTGAACCAAAATTAATGAAATTTGGTTTGTAGGTCAAGTTGGACAAGTTGGTCCGCGGAGCTCTCTCCGCGTTACTGTCAGTCATCTCTAAGGGATGAAAAATAGGGGTTGAAATTTTCAGAACGCAGTAGCTCCAAAAGTTTCAATGGAAGGGTATGGTTTTATTTAAAATGATCTCGAACTAAAGAATTTTCTGAGACCACCTGGAGTACGTCCAGCCGTTTGTTTGTATCGAAAAACTTCGTCAACATGATCGTGAATGTACCTACATCCGGCCCAGATATCACTGCTAGGGAACACCTGATTGTAATCACAGAAGTCGAATGGATTGTTCTTTGATATTGACATTTTCATGTCTTTGCCCTGGCACATAGCACAAAAAACTGTCACGAAATTGCGTAACGAAATTGTGTTACAGTGCCTTTATAATGATTTCCGCTTACAACGACCCCGTTGTTAGGTTTGTTCATTTTCTACACTTTTTAACCCACAAAAATCGTTCACCACTCGTTGGAAAGCTCTCGATTTAACGAACATTTTCATGTTCTCCATAACATATTGACTATACGAATAGCGGAGCTATGGGCATAACTGTTCTCATATTATGTTTACAAACTAATGATCGTGAGTGTAGAAGATAATTAATCCGGAATCGTCTATTTTATTGAAATTAGGTACCTACCTCTTAATATTAATAATGTCAAAAGCAATAGGTAAAGACATGAAAATGTCCCAATGCGTTGCAGACTCGTATGCAAGCGTTTTCTGATCTTCAACCTCAATGCGGCACGGGTTAACGTTATCCGATCGACCTAAAACTTTGCGAATCTCATTTTCTAGTCAAATGGTTATTTTCAATATTGAACCATTGGAATGGAGTAAGAAAAAAATATTCTTACCCCCCCCTCAAAATTTGATGGTTTACGTTTCAAGATATGTAGCAATAAAAATGCAATAAAAACCACAACGGTAAATTATTACACAGTGGTAAATTATTACACAACGGTAAATTATTACACAACGGCTCATCTACCCAAAAGGGGCTGGATTTTGTTGATAGGTACTATTGCAACTCGAACAACCGTTGACGTATTATTGATGGGTAAATTATTACACAATGGCAAATTATTACACAACTGCGAATTATTACACAACGGTAAATCATTACACAACGGTCAATTATTACACAACGGTCAATTATTACACAACGGTCAATTATTACACAACGGCTCATCTACCAAGAAGGGGCTGGATTTTGTTGATAGGTACTTTTGCTACTTGAACAACCGTTGAAGTATTATTGATGGGCAAATTATTACACAACGGTTCATTATTCTATCTCCGTAGAAGGGGAACCTATACAGGTAAATTATTACACAACGGTTTAGGTAGGTACCTAGTAACGAGTACGGGGTTAGGTACTAACCTACGGAGGGTTTAGAATAGTACATAATATATGTTATGTAGAAGGGTTATCTATACAGAGAGCTGTGATCTGTAACAGGAGGGTATTCTGTACAAAATAATAAACCGTTGTGCAGAGATTTGCAGCGTTTTTTAAACTACACGTTATGCTTTATGCATAGTAATAAATAATAATGATAATGGATTCAAGAATTATATATATATATTTGTTGTTGTTGACCGTGTAGTTATAATAATTTCCCAAAATCCAAAGATTTTGTGAGGGTTATTGTTATTAATTTCATTTGAGGAATGATGGCTTTTTTGGATTTGGTTGATGGGGTACTTTTGTAGCTTGAACAAGCGTTCATGAATAACAATAAATATTTATTAATGATTGAATTATTGAACCCCGCCGATTTTTATGAAGCTGTACCTAATTTCGGGGCCGGCTCCAGTACTCGATTTAGGGCTTTCGTGAGGAGCACTAGGCTAGGCTCAGAAAACAGTGATATACGCAGAAGGGGCATCTATACAGGTAAATAATAAACTTTTGTGTAATAATTTGCAGCGTTTTTTATTCAGTTTTGGTTCATCATGTTCAATAATAAACTTTTCAAATCGAGCATTAAAAAAAAAAAAGCTGCAAATCCCTGCACAACGGTTTATTATTTTGTACAGAATACCCTCCTGTCACAGATCACAGGTCTCCGTATAGATAACCTTTCTATATAACATATGTAATATTCTATACATATTATGTAGATCGCGGACCCTCCGTAGGTAAGTACCTAACCCCGTACTCGTTACTAGGTACCTACCTATACCGTTGTGTAATAATTTACCTGTATAGGTTCCCCTTCTACGGAGATAGAATAATGAACCGTTGTGTAATAATTTGCCCATCAATAATACTTCAACGGTTGTTCAAGTTGCAAAAGTACCTATCAACAAAATTCAGCCCCTTCTTGGTTGCGTAATAATTTACCGTTGTGTAATAATTTACCATGGTGTAATAATTTACCGTCGTGTAATAATTTACCGTTGTGTAATAATTTGCCATTGTGTAATAATTTACCCATCAATAATACTTCAACGGTTGTTCAAGTTGCAAAAGTACCTATCAACAAAATCCAGCCCCTTCTGGGTAGATGAGCCGTTGTGTAATAATTTACCGTTCTGTAATAATTTGCCGGTGTGTAATAATTTGACATTGTGTAATAATTTACGCATCAATAATACTTCAACGTTTGTTCAAGTTTCAGAAGTACCTACCAACAAAATCCTATAGTGCATCACTTGTCAAATGAAATAATATCGCAGAACAAACAACTCCACTTCATACAGCCATCCTTGATTATAATCAGATGCTCCCTAGTGATGATTATCTGGGCTGGATTTATACCGTTTGATTCACGATCGTGTTGACGAAGCTTTTTGGTGCACACGAACGGCTGGACGTACGATGCTCCGGGTGGTCTCAAAAAATTGTTTAGCTCAAGGCAAATTTAATAACGTTAAAAAACCATACCCTTCTATCGGAAGTTTTCGAGCTACGGCGTTCTGAAAATTTCAACCCTTATTTTGAACCCCTTAGAGATGACTGACAGTAACGTCGAGCTTCGAGGACCAACTAGACCCCGAACGGAACCTATAACCCGAATTTCATCAATTTTGTTTCATGGTAACTAAGAAAAGGTGCCCGTACGGCGTACGGCGGACAGACAGAAATATTTGTATTGCATTTTCGGATTCTACATACCTTGAAACGTAAACCATAAAATTTTGAGAGGTGGGGGGGGGGGGGGGGGGTAAGAATTTTTTTTTTCATGCTCGATTCCAATGGTTTATTATTGAAAATAATAAACCAAAAGAGAAAAAAGTGCTGTTTGTAGAGTTCAAGTATTCATCTAATATTAATTATCACATACCTACATAGTCATACGCTAACCAATACCTAATTATATGAATTAGCGATCTGTGGAAGCTATCAGACTTCTCGAACACCACGATGGCACTAAAACTATATTATGTTACAGTAAAAACTCGAAATCCGTCAAAACTAGTTTTAACTAGTCTTCAATTATTCAGAACTAGTTTCAACTGGCGAAAGGCCGTTGAGGCAACTAGTATTGACTAGTTGAAACTAGTTTTAATGGATGTCGGGTTCACTGTAACATAATATAAAGCGATCCACTTTTGTAAGTCTGCTGTGAGATTGACACTGCTCAGAGTTTCTGTTCGCCTAAATGTGAAACTCCCCAATGAACGACCAATTACAAACTCACCCAATTCATCATTTTCACGCTAGCGTGCTGTAGGTAGGAACAAGGGGATTTCGTTGCAAACACTCGATCCGCCCGTAATGGCTTCTGAAGTCGCCCAAATTCGCTTCTCACCTTCGCATTCGAGAATTCTTCTCGCCATCCATCTCTGTCATGACGCTGGTAAAAGGGAGGACCCTCCCCGACAATATTTTCAGAGGTCTCTTGTGAAACCATCCCTTGCATTGGAGCACCTACCTACACTACAGCACCTATCAACCAGAGGTCGTTTTTCTTTAATAGAAGAGTCCAAGGTCGTCGCGAAAGGGGATGTTGATTGACAAATGTCAAGTTGGCAAGGAGGTGCTGGTGCTCCAGATAAAAGCGAGAACTCCTGTTGGGACGATCATTAGCGGCTCTTCTTCTGCTACACAAAAGGTTTCTTTCTTAAAGGTTAGCCGAAGATGACCTTTCAGCTAGATAATAGCTTGCTGCTAGTCTTTTTTTCGTTCCTTCTTTTGAGTGACAAATCAAGGACGAATCTAATTACTGAGGGTGACCAAAAATTCATTGGGGTTGTGGTGAGAGGCGTACCAGGCACCACCCTAAACTCGGATTACAGGGTTCCCCGGGAGCACCTTGAAACGCTTGGCCTAGATCTTCTGTTGGTTTACCTATATCAGATGTCTGGCGTTTCGCTGTTGAGATATATGGGTCTAACGGTCTATGACTATGGGATTCATGAGTAACAAAAACAATATTAATGATAGAGTTCTTGATTCCACCGCATATTTATGAAACAGTAATTCCCGGGCAGGCTGCAGTACTTGATTTAGGGCTTTTTGGGGGGGAGCACGGGGGAATGTATGGAAACAGAAAACAGTGATCTACGCACACGGGACATCTATACAGATAAATAATAAACCGTTTGTAGTAATTTGCAGCGTTTTACATTGATAAGCGTGTCGAACATGAACCCCGTGTAGTGTCATCCCATCGTTGCATTTCTCACTTTTCTTTTACTAATAATTTCCATAAGGTGGTTCAGTAAAAGTCATCGGACGGAATGAAATTGAATGACAAACGGAAAAAGAATGGATATCATTTTGCACACGTCTCGGATTTATCGTCTTACGACACTCAATTTTCAATTACGTTGAATTTCACGTCACGGCATTTCAAAGCTCGTTCAAGTACTCATTGATTAAGTAGACAAGCATGAAAGAAACATAAAATAAAAAAATACAAAACTTCATCTGGTAGTCTGACTTGCATTTGAATGAGTTATGGCCAATTTAGTTTGAAATTTCTGCATGTAGCAGCGGGTTACTAGCTGTCTGTTATGCGTAAATTATAAAGAAATTATGTATCGGCAAATTGCTGTTGAGGTGTACGAAGAACACGCGTGTTCCAGCTAACATATACTCGACAGTTCCGTTATTCAAGGTTTTTCGAGTAACTCTCTCAGGTATAATAAATCACCACTCATAACCCTTCTCTCGGTCCGATCACCGCAGCTTTTGTTAGACTACCTACCACATTCCTCGAATGTTTCATCAGGTGATTGGTTTAGATGTCCTTTGCGGAGATCGTGTAAAGAGGGGGAGACAGAGATGAAATGAGATGACGGTGGTGCATTGGTTTATCATTTTCATAATGAACCTTTGAACTCGACCATGATTTTTTTTTTTAACCCTCCTCAAAATTTCATTGTTCAAGTTTAAAGGGATGTAGAATATCGAATAAAAATATTTCCGTCCTTCCGCCGCACGCTGTCCGCGGCTTTTTCCTTAGTTCCCATGAACCAAATTCACGAAATTTGGTTTATGGGTCCCGTTCGGGCTCTAGTTGGTCCTAGAAGCTTAACGTTACTGCCACTCAACTCTAAGGGGTGAAAAATAGGGATTGAAATGTCCGGAGTATCCCTGTCTCGGAAAATATTATTTTGAGAGTTTTCTCGCATTTTTAAATAGTTTGATTTTTTTCCTGAATTTTTGGGCTCATCCGGAGTATTCTACGATTTGCCCTAAAGAGCAGCTTGTATGCAGGCATCAAGCTGGTTTGAGAGCGCACATCACTTGTCTCTTGGCCAGGAGGCCACCGTAGCGGACGGGTCTAGACGTCGGGCTCGTACACTTGGAATCTGAGGTTCGAATTCCGGTCTCGGGACCGAATATTTTTCACTTCATATCAACAATTTCCCTTCAGAACTACATTTGTGTTTCTTTATGCCATTTTAGTTACTGCTTGAACATTCAGTGCTTGATATTAATTAGTAGAGGCGAATGTACTAAACTACGGTGGGGGTGTGATCTATACAGAAGGGTTATCTATACAGAGAGCTGCGATCTGTAACAGAAGGGTGTTCTATACAAAATAAACCGTTGTATAGGGGCTTGCAACGTTTTCCTTAAAACGCTTAGCTTTCGAGTTATAGCCATTTTACGTTTTTACGTCACTTTTCGCTATTTACGCCTTTATGACCTTGTACATCCGTTAATATTCATCCTACAGCAAATCTAAGGGTATCGTTGGAAAGACCGGAAAAAACCTAAAAGGTGGACCAATAACGGTTACATCACACGAGTTTACAGTGGCTAAAGTTACAGATAAGTAAGGACAAAAGAGGATTTCAAGTTTTGGTTTATTATTTTCAATAATGAATTTGGAATCGAGCATGAAAACAAATTCTTGACCCCCCCCCCCCCCCCCCCTCAAAATTTGATGGTTTCCGTTTCAAGGTACATAATGTAGAATCCGAAAATGCAATAAAAAAATTTCTGTCCGTCCGCCGTACTTGATCAAACGTTGAAGTATTATTGATGGGTAAATTATTACACAATGGTAAATTATTACACAACGGTAAATTATTACACAACGGTTCATTACACCATCTACGTAGAAGGGGCTGGAGTTTGTTGGTAGGTACGTTTGCAACTTTTTTCACTCCACATCAACAATTTCCCTTCAGAACTTCATTATTCGCGTTTCTTTTTGCCATTTTAAGTACTGTTTGTCATCGACAGAATTATTTTAGCAACATTTAACTCGTGATTTAGGTAGGTACCTAGTTACGAGTACGGGTTTAGGTATACTAACCTGCGGAGGGTCTGCGATCTAAACAATATGTATAGAACAGTGCATATATTTAGGTAAAGGATTATCTATACGGAGAGCTTTGATCTGTAACAGAAGGCTATTCTGTACAAAATAATAAACCGTTGTGCAGGGATTTGCAGCGTTTTTTTTCATACGCCCATTTCAACCTCAAATTAGCCACCCAAAGCCGCACTATTTTCAGGAAAAACTTTTCAAGAATCAGAGCTTTCCGATGGTATATAATCTTTTTGGTTGCAACATTAGCTTTTCAAAAAAAAACAATTCCATTTTCACGAGGTTAAATTCTTCCAAAATGAAAATCGGGTGGCGAGAACTTGGTTTTTTGTTCATTTTTTGTTTTTAGTGCTGAATTCAAATATGAGGTTCGCTGTTAATAATTATTATCCCAAAACCCTTAGTGTTGTTGACACAAACAATGTAGATAATTTTTCTTTTTTGCAATAATTTGTTTCAGTTTTATTTTCCGTGGGAGTATGAATGTTAAAAAGAGGCATGATTTTCCACCGTGAAAAAAAAAAATATTGTTGTAAAGAATGGAATTTTTTTTCAACAAACCAAAATTGCTCCCATGATTCCCATTAGAAAACCTGGATTCGTGTTCAGCACCCCAAAAAACACAAATTAACTACAAATTCATAACCTTGAAGGAAGAATTGAAGCAAAAGGGGTGCAAATCTCATGTTTATCTACCCTCGCCAGGCTACCACGATTTTCCTCCATTCCTCACATTAAACTGTAATTTCTGAGCCGAGTCCTGGTCTAATAATAAATGCCAAAGGTTCAACATTGAAAATAATGTAGCTACACCATCGGAAAGGTCTGATTCTCGAGAAGTTTTTTCTGGAAATGGTGCGGCTTTGTGTGCGCGATTTTAGGTTGAAATGAGCGTATGAAAAAGCACAATCACTCAAATCCCCTTTTGTCCTTACTTATCGGTAATCTGAGCCACTGTAAACTCGAGTAATGTAACCGTTATTGGATTCGTGTTTTAGGTTTTTTCCGCCCTTTCCAACGATACTCTTAGATTTGCTGTAGGCCGAATATTATCGGACGTACAACGTCATAAAGGTGTAAATAGCGAGAGAAATGACGTAAAAAAGTAAAATGGCTAGAACTCGTAAAACTAATCGTAGACACGTTTTTGTTCGTATGGGTCCAAGGAATCGATCGCTTGCAGGTGTGGCACCTTGTCACGTGGCACCCTGTATACAATTTTGGACATACGAAGAGACAACTGCTTGATTGGTACATTCGTCACGAGTTTTGTAACACTTGACGGTGTTTTTTTCAAGCAAGCCACACAAAAGCATGTTCCATGCTAAAATTTCTTGATTCTAAACGATGTGCAGGCGAGGAACAATTTGAATATGTAATGTAGATTTCATCCAAAAACTATCAAGCAGGCAAATTTTATCCTTTGTTTTGAAGGTTGTTCAAGCTGATTCTGCTGGTGAGATTGTAAGTATGTAATATCTAATAAATTATGCGTGGCTACCGCGATGGAACTACAATAGTGACTACTGCAACAGCTACATGGAATTTATATTACTAATTGTTGCTTAGTTACCTCCGTTGGTTGCATGATGGGGTGATAGCCAATCCTGAATAGAGACCTCAAACTCTCTAAAAATATGTAAACGTGAACAGAAGTGTATTTCAGATCAGTTGCTCCCTCTAACCTTATAATTATCGGAAGGGCTCAATCCTCGATCACACGAACGGGAAGACACATTTCCAACCCCCGGTCACGTGATACGCCGACGCCCCACAAGGCCCTGTAATTTCCTATGAAGGGCTCTAAAAAGGGACTTGACAAGGAGAAAGTTGCTTTTCCTCAGGTATAATTGTGATACCGAAAGGGCGTGTTCGTGAGTCCAAAAAGGACCGAAAGCTTACAAAGGTGTACCTACCTCCCTACCACCGCTCCCCTCACACTCCTGGACGTCATCATTACTCCAAGGAAACCTCTTTACGTCACTTTCCATTCAAAAGGGTTCACTTATATGTTGTCGGCCCTTTCACAGGTTGAGCCGCCTCGTTTCAGAGCCCTTCATAGCGGACTTCCGCATGAATGGTTGAGGGGGTCTACTGGGTAATAACAACGATCGACAGGAACCATCATCCTGCCTTCTGATTGGTAGAGACGAATGGAACTGGTGGAGGGGGGAGGGGGCACTCGTATTGAAGTGGGCTACTTCATGTCTACGCCTGTCAAGGCTCATCTGTGCCTTGTTCCGAGCAATGCACATCTATTTATCATAATCCGAGATTACGCTATGGAAATCACATTCCCACGCTGTACATGTATTGTCATTCAAAACATACTCACTTGATAGGATTAAACGGTAATTATCAGAAAACTCACTACCTACTATGAGTAATCCGATAATGCTGACCGCTGACTTAGGTACCTACTTATAATAATAATCTCGTCTTTTAATCGAAAAAAATAACCTAATGAAATGTACCAACCATATCTTACGAACATAAGTACCTAGTATGGCTAAATTATATTGTAAAATAGTGGTTTCCAGTCATTTAATCAAAAGTCACTAATTTGATGTTGATGCGGAATCTCGGTGAATCAGTGTTCCAGTTCGGTTTTTATCGCACAAATTGAAGAGAATTAACCGGAATGTGCCCAAAAATTGTTGAGATGTTTTAGGCCGTGCGGGGGAAATCCCTGAATAGTAAACCACCGAATCTTCGGGGAATGCAGTGGGTCCAGAATGTTTAGCGCACATGCATTTGCGTACTTACGTATATACTTATGAATGTACGTATGAGCTCGGTGTTTGAACACAAACAATTTTTAAAACCATAAAGTGGGTCAAATTTGAGTTCTTGTGGATAAAAATCAGTAAAAACGGCGTAAACTCACCCAAATTTGTATAAATCTAACAAGAGTCGAGATGGAAGAAGAATGTTTAAAAAAAGTTGATATTATTTTTGGTTTATAATTTGGAATCCGAAAATTGAATGGAACCTGCAAATAATACTCAGTATTTTATAGCTTACCTTTGTAGATGGCTCTTCTGCGTTGATCACTATTTTCTGCGGTCTATCCTGCTTCCCTCAGGAAAGCCCTAAATCGAATATCCGAGCCGGCCGGGCAATCACAGTTACACAAATATGTATTTTGCCACCGCCACCAACTCCTGTAACGCACTATTTCGGCCCTTGAACTCCCCACTCGGCCACTGATTTTAGTTCATGGTAACTAAGGAGAGTGCCAAGTACAGAGTACGCCGCGGCGGAATGACAGAAATTTGTCTATTCCATTTTCTGATTCTCCATGCCTACGCAAACTTGTTACCGTGAACCAAATTAAATGAAATTTGGTTTGTAGGTCCCATTTGGGGTTTAACATGTTGTGAAGCTCCGTGTTACTGTCACTCATCTCTATCATGTGAAAAATAGGGCTGAAATTTCCAGAACACCGTAGGTCGAAAATTCTTAATAGAAGGATACATACAGGGTTTTCACGTTTTGGTTTACTATTTTCAATAATGAACCTTTGGAATCGAGTATGAAAAAAAAAAAAAAAATTTAACCCCCCCACATAATTTGATAGTTTACAGTTCCAGGTACGTAGAATCCGAAAATGCAATAAAAAAAATTTCTGTCTGCCCGCCGTACGCCGTACTTAGCACTTTTCTTAGTTACCATGAACCAGAACTGATGAAAGAAAACATTTAATAGAAGGGTATGGTTTTTTTTATACGTTTTTAAATTGATATTGAACTAAAGAATTTTTTGAGACCTCCCGGAGCATTGTACAACCAGCCCTTCGCTTGCACCGAAAAACTGCGTCAACATGATCGTGAATCAAGTGGTATAAATTCGGCCCAGATATCATTGCTAGGGAGCACCTGATTATAATCACGGATGGCTGTATGAAGTCGAGTTGGTTGTTCTGTGATATTATTTCATTTGAAAAACGCTGCAAATCCCTGCACAACGGTTTATTATTTTGTACAGAATACCCTTCTGTTACAGATCACAGCTCTCTGTATAGATAACCCGTCTATATAATATACTATGTACTACTCTGTACATATTATGTAGATCGCAGACCCTCCGTAGGTTAGTACCCAACCCCGTACTCGTTACTAGGTAGGTACCTATATAAATCACGAGTTAAATGTTGCTAAAATAATTCAGTCGATGACAAGTAGTAACTAAAACGGCAAAAAGAAACGCAAATAATGAAGTTCCGAATGAAAATTGTTGGTGTTGAGTGAAATAGATGCCCCAACTGCGTAGATCACTGTTTTCTGTAGTCAATACCTATAATGAACCGTTGTGTAATAACTTGCCCATCAATAATACTTCAACGGTTATTCAAGTCCGATCAACAAAATCCAGCCCCTTCTTGGTTGATGAACCGTTGTGTAATAATTTGCCGTTGTGTAATAATTTGCCGTTGTGTAATAATTTACCACTGTGTAATAATTTACCCATCAACAACACTTCAAGGTTGTCAAGTTACAAAAGTACCGATCAGCAAAATCCAGCCCCTTCTTGGTAGATGAACCGTTGTGTAATAATTTACCGTTATGAAATAATTTACCGTTGTGTAATAATTTACCGTTGTCTAATAATTTGCCGTTGTGTAATAATTTACCATTGTGTAATAATATTTACCCATCAATAATACTTCAACGTTTGTTCAAGTTTCACAAGTACCTACCAACTAAATCCAATAGTCCATCACTTATCAAATGAAATAATATCGCAGAACAACCAACTCGACTTCATACAGCCATCCTTGATTATAATCAGGTGCTCCCTAGTGATGAATATCTGGGCCGGATTTACACCGTTTGATTCACGATCGTGTTGACGAAGCTTTTTGGTGCACACGAACGGCTGGACGTACAATGCTCCGGGTGGTCTCAAAAAATTGTTTAGCTCAACACAAATTTAATAACGTAAAAAAAATCATACCCTTCAATAGAAAGTTTTCGAGCTACGGCGTTCTGAAAATTTCAACCCCTATTTTGAACCCCTCAGAGATGACTGACAGTAACGTCGAGCTTCGAGGACCAACTAGACCGCGATCGGAACCTATAACCCGAATTTCATCAATTTTGTTTCATGATAACTAAGTAAAGTGGCCTGTACGGCGTACAGCGGACAGACAGAAATGTTGGTTTATTATTTTCAATAATGAACCATTGGAATCGAGCATGGAAAAAAAAAAAAATTACCCCCCCCCCCCCACCCCTCAAAATTTGATGGTTTACGTTTCAAGGTATGTAGAATCCGAAAATGCAATAAAAATATTTCTGTCTGTATGGGCCACTTTTCTTAGTTACCATGAATAAAAATTGATGAAATTCGGGTTATAGGTTCCGTTCGGGGCCTAGTTGGTCCTCGAAGCTCGGCGTTACTGTCAGTCATCTCTAAGGGGTTCAAAATAGGGGTTGAAATTTTCAGAACGCCGTAGCTCGAAAACTTGCGATTGAAGGGTATGGTTTTTTTACGATATTAAATTTGTCTTGAGCTAAACAATTTTTTGAGACCACCCGGAGCATTGTACGTCCAGCCGTTCATGTGAACCAAAAAGCTTCCTCAACACGATCGTGAATCAAACGGTATAAATCCGGCCCAGATAATCGTCACAAGGGAGCATCTGATTATAATCAAGGATGGCTGTATGAAGTCGAGTTGGTTGTTCTGCGATATTATTTCATTTGATAAGTGATGTGCTATTGGATTTTGTTGGTAGGTACTTGTGAAACTTGAACAAACATTGAAGAATTTTATGGGTAAACTAGCTGTGTACCCGCGCTTCGCAACGGTAGAACAGACACCCCCTGTATCCCCCCCCTCCTCAACTGATCAGAAACCTTCCCCAATGCCAACCCTAACTGCCTTTAACCCCCCCCCCCCCCCGTATCCTTTGAACCCTCCCTACCTGGTTAGAAACATTCCTCAATGTTCACACAACAAATTCCCAAAGTTGCACTCCAATTGGTCAAGTAGTTTTGAAATTTCTGTAGACCCCCCCCCCCCCCTCATAACCTGTACCCCCCTCCCACTAACATCCTGATTGAAGTACCACTTGAATGTACTCGTCGAGCTGAATCCAGAATCTAATTACAATCGGATTTACGTCCAACCGTTCAAAGTTATTATAAGCATAAACGTCCTCATAGAAGTGATTATAACACGTTTTTTAGTAGTATTTCATTCATAGCGTTTCAACGGATGGACAGATTCAAATGCGGATTTTTCATAAACCTTCCCAGATAAATTCTGCGTCAAATGGTACCAGCCGCAACTTTCTACAATTGGATTTACGTCCAACCGTTCAAAGTTATTATAAGCATAAACGTCCTCATAGAAGTGATTATAACACGTTTTTTAGTAGTATTTCATTCATAGCGTTTCAACGGATGGACAGATTCAAATGCGGTTTTTTCATAAACCTTCCCAGATAAATTCTGCGTCAAATGGTACCAGCCGCAACTTTCTACAATCGGATTTACGTCCAACCGTTCAAAGTTATTATAAGCATAAACGTCCTCATAGAAGTGATTATAACACGTTTTTTAGTAGTATTTCATTCATAGCGTTTCAACGGATGGACAGATTCAAATGCGGTTTTTTCATAAACCTTCCCAGATAAATTCTGCGTCAAATGGTACCAGCCGCAACTTTCTACGTTCAGCCGTTCTCAATTGATGCCGAGACAAACAAACAGACAGACAAACAGACACTGTTTTATTATATGTATAGATTATGACACCACGGTAAATTATTACACAACGGCAAATTATTACACAACGGTCAATTATTACATAACGGTAAATTATTACACAACGGTAAATTATTACACAACGGTAAATTATTACACAACGGTTCATCTACCAAGAAGGGGCTGGATTTTGTTGTTCGGTACTGTTGCAACTTGACCAACCGTTGAAGTATTATTGATGGGGAAGTTATTACACAACGGTTCATTATACTTGACCAGAGGGTAGGTACTGACCACAGAAAACAGTGATCTACGCAGAAGGGGCATCTATTTCACTCCACATCAACAATTTTCCTTCAGAACTTCATTATTTGCGTTTCTTTTCGCCATTTTGGTTACTGTTTGTCATCGACAGAATTATTTTAGCAACATTTAACTCGTGATTTAGGTAGGTACCTATTAACGAGTAAGGGGTTAGGTACTAACCTACGGAGGGTCTGCGATCTACATAATATGTATAGACTAGTACATAGTTATGTAGACGGGTTATGTATACAGAGAGCTGCGATCTGTAAAAGAAGGGTATTCTGTGCAAAATAATAAACCGTTATGCAGGGATTTGCAGCGTTTTTCATTGCAGTTTTGGATTCTACATACCTTGAAACGTAAACCTTCAAATTTTGAGTGGGGGGGGTTAGAATTTTTGTTTCATGCTCGATTCCAATGGTTCATTATTGAAAATAATAAACCAAAATGATGGATCCTTTGGATTTTGTTGACTAGGTACTTTTGAAACTTGAACAAATGTTGAAGTATTAGGTATTGGGTAAATTATTACACAACGTTAAATTATTACGCAACAGTAACTTTTTACAGAACGATAAATTATTACACAACGGTAAATTATTACACAACGGTTTATTATACTACCTACGTAGAAGGGGCAACTATGCAGGTAAATAATAAACCTTTGCGTAATAATTTTCAGCTTTTTGGAATTGATCTGGAACCCTATTTGTTAAGACTCCTCCCCCCACCGCCACAACCGGATCCACGCAGATTATTATAAGCGTCTTGTACTTATCGGTGGGTAGTTGGTACCAGTTGTTGTTCACGGCTTATGACTCATCCAAATTAGGTGGATTTGAATATGTCGAGGGTTCTGATTAGTTTCAGCGACCATCAGAATTTCAGATACCTGTATAGAAGCCCCTTCAGCGCAGATCATTGTTTTCTGTAGTCAATACCCTCGAGCTCCCTCCAGGAAAGCCCTAAATCAAGTACTGGTGCCGGCCCCAGAATACAAGTTTCATACAGATGCGTGGGATTCAATCATTCAACAATTAATTGTTTGTAGTTATTCATGAAACATAAGGCAAATAATAAACCGTTGTGTAATAATTTACCTGTATAGTTCTTCTACGTAGATAGTATAATAAACCGTATAATTATTAGACAAAGGTAAATTATCAGACAATTGTTTTATCATACTGTGTACGCAGAAAGGGCAACTATACAGTTAAATTATTACTCAACGGTTTATTATTTACTTTATGCCTCATGAATATCAGCAAATAATTAATGATTGAGTTATTGAATCCCGCGCATTTCTATGAAACTTAAATTCCCAGGCCGGCTCCAGTGCTCCATTTAGGGCATTCGTGGGGGTAGCTCGAGGAATGAACCGTGTGTAATCATTGGCAGCGTTTATTGCAATTTGGGATTCTACATACCTTGAAACGGAAACCATCAAATTTTGTGGGTGATGTGGGGGGGGGGGGGGGGGTGGAATATTCTTTTCCTAACCTCGATTTCAAAGGTTCATTATTGAAAATAATAAACCAAAAACTCAACCCCCACCCCTCGTTCCAAGGTACCTTAGAATCTGAAAGTGCAATAAAAACATTTCTGTCCCGTCCGCCATACGGCGTATGCTGACAACAGTTTTTATTTCTTACACAACGATTGATTTCACCTTTTGCTTAATGAATAATAACAAATAATAATGATTGAATTATTGAATTCCGCACATTTTTATGAAACTGCAATTACCGTACCGGCTCCAGTACTCGATTTAGGGCTTTCCTGGGGGGAGCTCAAGGGTAGGTACTGACCATAGTATGCAGTGGTCTACCCAGAAGGGCCATATTACAGGGAAATAAGAAACCTTTGTGTAACAGCGTTTTTTTCATTTAATTTTCGGATTATACATACCTACCTTAAAACGTAAACCATCAAATTTTCAGGGTGGGGGGTAAGGGAGTTTAAATTTTTTTTCCATGCTCAATTCCAAAGGTTCATTATTGAAAATAATAAACCAAAATGACACGGTTGGAGGTTCGTGGAGCCGAAATGGCGCGTTACACGAGAGGGGGGCGGTTGAGAAATTCATGATATTATGTAGGTAACTGGTAGACGAACGGAGAGCTTGAACTTCGACTCTGGTGGCATTTTTGTCGTGACTATGTGTGTATGTGTGTGCGTGCGTGGGTAGGTAGGTATCCAGCGTAAAATATACCCCACTAATTTAGGGTCTTACGCTAATAGACTTCAGTTATCAGCGCACAAAGGGCATCTATACCTACCGTCCAGCCTTCGCCTCTGATATATTCATGTGGAGCCTACAGGGACTAAATGGTGAAACAGCAATATAGCTATAATAGCTTTCGAGAAAAAGGTCCGCCCGGAATATGCCCAATGGGGAAAAATCCAGGGTTAAAAAAATAAAAATAAAAACATTTGAGGAAACACTAGTAAGGTCTGGGTCTCCACTTGCATGAGCTAGTTGTCTAACGGCAATAGCCCTTCTGTCTATAGGGACCTACTATAATTACAGTACGTCACTTACTGTTGCGTTAATACCGTTAGTGCGTAATATGAATTCGCGATGTTGCTGATTTGGGGTGAGTTATGCAAAACCCGTATTACCGCCCGGTCTTGAAGGAGGGGTAAACCCTCAACGCCGCTCCCTCTCCACGCTGTGCTTGCAGGGAGCTCGGCATCTACTCATCTTCACATTTGCAGGATGTTTTGACTTCTCTTCCTAATAGATACACTGATTCTGTACACTTACTTTCTGTACTTACATAGGTTCGGCGAATTATGTTTACCTTAGCGTTAAAAGGTATACATTATAATCGTGTTGCAATCAGCCTGTTGTCTATGAAGATGATACAACTATGTATTAGGAAAGTGTGTAAGTAGTTAAATTAAATTGTTCTGAGAAGCGGTAATTCCGTTGCTCAATTATAAGGTTATGGAGTTAAATATATTATTATGGACGGTATTATTGTGCTCTTAATCATTATTTGACTATAATATATATGTAATATGATATAATTTACATTACATGATTATAATTTACATTACATGATTATAATTTACATTATATGATATAATTTAAGTACTGTTGAATGTTTGATTGTATGAGTATGAATAAGTAGTTTTGTCATTTAATTTGTATTGAAATTGGGCATTTGCCAGTGCAATTTACAATAAATAAATAAATGATCGTATGAAAAATTACATTGCAAATAAATCTACATCAGAAATAAAACGGCAACACCGAATGGTTTCCGTACAGCCTTTTATTTCAAATTTTGAAAGTGTCAGACCCGATTCAGCGAAAAATATTCATTTCACCGATCGCCTCGACATTCTTTGTGCCCCAATTACAAAGGGCGCTGACCCAAGAGCTCATTGCGTCCTCGGCCACACGCGCCTGTGTTCGCGCATTATGATTGGTGGAAAACAATACCCCACCAATTGAAGAATAAAACTTAGAGCAGGAAAGACAAGGAAAACACGTCGTTGAGTTCAGGAACCCGAACGGGAAGCATCCTTCGAGCCACGGACCCGACCCCTCTACCGCAGTGCCATCGGAAGAGGTACTTATCTGCTGGCCCGGTCCTTGGTACTACACCGACAGAGCCAGCCCGCCATCCGACACCGGCACGACTGGGACTTAGCTCGTTTCCAGGTCGGAGGAGCAGGATCGAAGGTACGTGGACCACCCCGAGTAATTTTCATTCCCGTCCGTTCCGCGATCGTCGTACAGTCGGGCGTAACTCGGGTAATTCACGCACAATAGCCTTTGGGAGGAAGTAGGTAGGAATTAGGGAGTAGCTTATCATTAAGGCCTATTTAGATATCAATAAAATTTCCCATTTACCACTGAATCCCAGCGTTGTGTGTCCTAAGTCCCAATACCATCAATTCTGCTCCCTTCAGGAGCCCAGCGTTGCCTGGCCCCCAACCCACCCAAGGTAGGTGGAGGCCGACAGGCAAAAGATAACGCAATATCAGGAATATTAGGGGCTCACAGAAAGCACACATTTATGTGAATACAATAAGTAGGCAATAGCCCATTATGTAACTGGGAGGGCATAAACATTTGGAAGGTGATGCAGTTCGAGCGATATTCCTTGAATCAAACCGCTCGTTGCGTCAGTCAACCCGAGGCAGCGCTTCGTCATCCGCGACTATCCGCGCATGCGCAACACGTTAGGAACCGGTCCGAGCTCCGGTCACACGAGAGCTTGTAATTGCAAACTGTTGGAACGTACATCCGAGCAATAGCCGATAAAAGCACG
Organism: Leptopterna dolabrata; assembly: GCA_954871275.1. NCBI lineage: Eukaryota > Metazoa > Arthropoda > Insecta > Hemiptera > Miridae > Leptopterna > Leptopterna dolabrata. The sequence continues at coordinate 22,600,194 of OX940976.1, forward strand.
GGGCCGATAGCCATAATGATACGGTCTGGTAGAGACTTCACTTCCCCCAGGAATGCCGCAGGAAGGGACAACAACCATCATAAAAATAGCAATAAAATCGCGTGCCGGAGTGGAACATGATAATCAGGTACTCTGCAGTCCAGTGTTGGAGTTTATGTAGCTAATGCTGGGATAAAATTCTGAATGCATCGATTAGCGGGATGCGAGTATAAGTAAAGCGTAACCAGGAATGCCTACACCTACCTATCTTCACCCGGGAGAATTCTAACTGACAAAAACTTCTACCATCCTGATGAGAATCTTGTAGGTATCTAAATGTATAGTCTCTTCGACTTTTGTTCATGAGGGTATGGTAAACTAGCTGGCGCGTTTGTCAACAGTCAAAATGCTGCCGCTTTTGGTTTATTATTAACCTGACCCTTCAGGTTTTTGCGATGGGACCCCCCGCCGAAAAACGACAGGAAAAAGTGAGACCAAATAGTGACAGTGAGACCAAATAGTGAGACCAAATAGTGAGATAAAAGTAGCGCGAAATTTTCTTATGATTTTCACGTACAACCGAGTAGTTGCTAGGGAAATGAAACTTCTTTCATTTTCATCGCACAAAAATCGATTTCCATTCGTTGGAAAGCTCTTGATTTATCACGCATTTATTTCGTATTTGTTCTTGGTATTTATTTCCTAGTTTCATAATATAACTATATAAATGGATGTTATAAGTCGATAGTAAACAATGACGCTTGTTTGACCAAATAGTAAGACCAAATAGTTAGACCAAATAGTGAGATAAAAGTAGCGCGAAATTTTCTTATGATTTTCACGTACAACCGAGTAGTTGCTAGGGAAATGAAACTTCTTTCATTTTCATCGGACAAAAATCGATTTCCATTCGTTGGAAAGCTCTTGATTTATCACGCATTTATTTCGTATTTGTTCTTGGTATTTATTTCCTAGTTTCATAATATAACTATATAAATGGATGTTATAAATCGATAGTAAACAGTGACGCTTGTTTGGTTGTCACTTGGTTGTTTCGATGTGTATAAGCGTGGCTAAAGCTTATAATATAATACAGCGAGGGGGACAAAAACCTGAAGGGTCAGGTAAACCACATTTTAGCCGTCAGGCTTTATGCGGAAGTCATCCGGGGGTGCAGGGGGCAAAGCCCCCGCCGAGGCGCGCAGCGCCGAGTTTTCAATAATGAACCATTGGAATCGAGCATGAAACAAAACTCGGCGCTCCGCGCCTCGCCAGGGGGCAAGCCCCCTGGACCCCCGGTTACCTCTATTTACATACTTCGGACGAAATTATAGAAACACAGAATGTGTTTTAGCTCACCCGTTTCACATAAACCGCAACTCAGCTGATCCGAGGCCTGGGCAGCGTCAAGTTAAAGTCCCAAGGTGCCCAATACCAAATTACAGCTTCGTAGATTGAATATCATAGAAATTAGCTTTAGGAGCAACTCAGCTGATCCGGGGCCTGGGCAGTGTCAAGTTAAAGTCCTAAGGTGCCCACATACCAAATTACAGCTTCGTAGAGTGAATAGCATAGAAATTAGCTTTAGGAGCCACTCAGCTGATCCGGGGCCTGGGCAGTGTCAAGTTAAAGTCCTAATGTGCCCACATACCAAATTATAGCTTCGTAGAATCAATAGCATAGAAATTAGCTTTAGGAGCCACTCAGCTGATCCGGGGCCTGGGCAGTGTCAAGTTAAAGTCCTAAGGAGCCCACATACCAAATTACAGCTTCGTAGAGTGAATAGCATAGAAATTAGCTTTAGGAGCCACTCTGCTGATCCCGGGCCTGGGCAGTGTCAAATTAAAGTCCTAAGGAGCCCACATACCAAATTACAGCTTCGTACAGTGAATAGCATAGAAATTGGCTTTAGGTGCCACTCAGCTGATCCGGGGCTTGGGCAGTGTCAAGTTAAAGTCCTAAGGTGCCCACATACCAAATTACAGCTTCGTAGAGTGAATAGCATAGAAATTAGCTTTAGGAGCCACTCAGCTGATCCGGGGCCTGGGCAGTGTCAATTTGAAGTCCTAAGGTGCCCACATACCAAATTATAGCTTCGTAGAGTCAATAGCATAGAAATTAGCTTTAGGAGCCACTCAGCTGATCCGGGGCCTGGGCAGTGTCAAGTTGAAGTCCTAAGGTGCCCACACACCAAATTACAGCTTCGTAGAGTGAATAGCATAGAAATTAGCTTTAGGAGCCACTCAGCTGATCCGGGGCCTAGGTAATGTCAAGTTAAAGTCCTAAGGAGCCCACATACCAAATTTCAGCTTCGTAGAGTGAATAGCATATAAATTAGCTTTAGGAGCCACTTTATAAAATACGCGCTACTTTTGTCTCACAATTTGGTCTCACAATTTGGTCTCACTATTTGGTCTCACAATTTACTGTCACTATTTGGTCTCACTTTTTCCTGTCGTTTTTCGGCGGGGGGTCCCATCGCTAAAACACATTCTGTGTTAAAACATTCATTAGCTCTGGGAGAGCAGCGGGTGGATGGAGCTCTTATCCTTTGGTATCTCAGCATTAATTTATCGGATGGGGTTGCTGATGCGAAAGAGCCAACTTTGTACGGGATGATCCAAGAATTGGAGCCACAACATGATTAGAGATGGGAATGAAATGAAATCAATCAATCCGAAGTATTAGATTGAAGTAAGAAGTGTGTTTGATTGAAGTAAGTTGAGTTAGATTGAACTAGGTTGTAAGTATTAGATGGGGGGGTTTTTGTAAAATTAAATTATATTGCAGTCAGTTGCGGAAAAGAAATTAATATAATACCTGCAATACAAGATCTTCTGTTAGGGTCTGGCATACATTTTGGGTTGTATCATATTTATAACCCACTTCTAGAAATCGAAAGCTAGTTGAAATTAACATTTCCATTAGTACCTACTTTCGGGGGGGGGGGGGGGGGGGGGGCTGATATTTCACACCATTTAAGACAGCTACTCATTATAATAAAATTATCTCGGTCTTAAGGATTGAACGCAGTACTAGAAAATGACCGAAATTTTCCTGGGATTTTTTTCCTACTCAAGCAGTTGTGTCTCCAGAGGAACCCGCTGCTGTTGGAATAGTTCGGTACGGATTCAGCCAAATAGATGTTCCTATAAGGCTCATGAATTGGGCATAATATCATGAAGTACCTAACGCATAGGACTTCCTCCACGTTAAACTTCGAGAAATGCGGGTTTTAACCAGAATTTCTGTGCGTCGACGCGTAGCCAGCTTTACAAGGATTTCACGTTTGTGCACGCGCAGACGAATGTTACAGTACTTTTAGCATGGAACATGCTTTAGCCTTGGACTAACTATCCGAAATTAAACTATCCCTCTAGATACTGTTACACCTACTTCAAAAATGTTACCTAGAGATTACTGTTATTTATTATGATCATTATTCGAAACACGCACTCAACCTACACCCCGGCTCTTCATACGCCGCAAACGTACCGCCCCCAACGACACCGACCCGGACAGCAGAGATGGGCGTAGTTAACTAAACTTTCTCCCTTTGGGGAAAAAGAAAGGATCATGGATATGTCTCTCCCTCACATAATGTCATGATCACTTTTAAAAACATCGTTAATATGGTGGAAATACCCAAGTAATTTAATCGCCTTCAGTTTTCGGGTTGCATTCAACTATTTGAATACTCTTTACGACCTCTTCTTCACAATACGTGGGGTACAGATCAGGTGAGTGGCTCCTAAAACTAATTTCCATGTGCATCGTCAAGATGACGTCCTAAGGAGGCTACATGCCGAACTTCAACTTCTTACGGTTAATAGGGCGGAAATTAGATGTGGGAGCCACTCAGCTGATCTGGACCCTGTGCATCGTCAGGATGACGTCCTAAGGAGGCTACATGCCGAATTTCAACTTCTTTCGGTTAATAGGGCGGAAATTAGATCTGGGAGCCACTCAGCTGATCTGGACCCTGTGCATCGTCAAGATGACGTCCTAAGGAGGCTACATGCCGAATTTCCACTTCTTACGGTTAATAGGGCGGAAATTAGATGTGGGAGCCACTCAGCTGATCTGGACCCTGTGCATCGTCAGGATGACGTCCTAAGGAGGCTACATGCCGAATTTCAACTTCTTACGGTTAATAGGGCGGAAATTAGATGTGGGAGCCACTCAGCTGATCTGGACCCTGTGCATCGTCAGGATGACGTCCTAAGGAGGCTACATGCCGAATTTCAACTTCTTACGGTTAATAGGGCGGAAATTAGATCTGGGAGCCACTCAGCTGATCTGGACCCTGTGCATCGTCAAGATGACGTCCTAAGGAGGCTACATGCCGAATTTCCACTTCTTACGGTTAATAGGTCGGAAATTAGATGTGGGAGCCACTCAGCTGATCTGGACCCTGTGCATCGTCAGGATGACGTCCTAAGGAGGCTACATGCCGAATTTCACCTTCTTACGGTTAATACGGTGGAAATTAGATCTGGGAGCCACTCAGCTGATCTGGACCCTGTGCATTACGGTTAATAGGGTGGATCTACCTAGCCTTCACTTTTCGAGTTAATAATAATCTAAAGTGTTCCTACCATGTCGCGGAATTTCGTGTCGCGAAAAATATGTCGTTTAAAAATTCCTTGACCCCCAGCCAAAAGACATATCCATGTCAAAATTCTTACCCCCTCAAAATTTGATGGTTTACGTTTCAAGGTATGTAGAATCCAAAACTGCAATAAAAATATTTCTGTCTGTCCGCCGTACGCCGTACGGGCCACTTTTCTTAGTTACCATGAAACTTTTCTTAGTTGATGAAATTCGGGTTATAGGTTCCGTTCGGGGTCTAGTTGGTCCTCGAAGCTCGACGTTACTGTCAGTCATCTCTAAGGGGTTCAAAATAGGGGTTGAAATTTTCAGAACGCCATAGCTCGAAAACTTTCGATAGAAGGGTATGGTTTTTTTACGTTATTAAATTTGTCTAGAGCTAAACAATTTTTTGAGACCACCCGGAGCATCGTACGTCCAGCCGTTCGTGAGCACCAAAAAGCTTCGTCAACACGATCGTGAATCAAACGTTATAAATCCTGCCCGGATATCATAACTACGGAGCATCTGATTGTAATCAAGGATGGCTGTATGAAGTCGAGTTGTTTGTTCTGCGATATCATTTCATTTGATAAGTGATGGACTATTGGATTTTGTTGGTAGGTACTTCTGAAACTTGAACAAACGTTGAAGTATTATTTATGGGTAAATTATTACACAATGGCAAATTATTACACACCGGCAAATCATTACACAACGGTAAATTATTACACAAAGATAAATTATTATTGCACCACGGTAAATTATTACACAACGGCTCATCTACCCAGAAGGGGCTGGATTTTGTTGATAGGTACTTGTTCAACTTGAACAACCGTTGAAGTATTATTGATGGGTAAATTATTGCACAATGGCAAATTATTGCACAACGGTAAATTATTACACAACGGCTCATCTACCCAGAAGGGGCTGGATTTCGTTGATAGGAACTTTTGCAACTTGAACAACCGTTGAAGTATTACTGATGGCTAAATTATTACACAACGGCAAATTATTACACAACGGTAAATTATTACACAACGGTAAATTATTACACCACGGTAAATTATTACATAACGGTAAATTATCACACAACGGCTCATCTACCAAGAAGGGGCTGGATTTTGTTGATAGGTACTTTTGCAAATTTTACAACCGCTGAAGTATTATTGATGGGCAAATTATTACATAACGGTTCATTATTCTATCTCCGTTGAAGGGGAACCTATACAGGTAAATTATTACACAACGGTTTACATAGGTACCTAGTAACGAGTGCGGGGCTAGGTACTAACCTACGGAGGCTCCGCGATCTACATAATATGTGTAGAATAGTACATTTATGTTATATAGAAGGGTTATCTATACGGAGACCTGTGATCTGTAACAGGAGGGTAGTCTGTACAAAATAATAAACCGTTGTGCAGGGATTTGCAGCGTTTTTTTTGTTGCTTCCACACATTCGAAGCCTAGTATTCAAGCGTCAACAAAATGTAAGTCCTCCGAAATCAGATTTCCATTCCTATTTTTGCCTTGTCAGAAATCAAGGAACCAATTTGATCAGTCCGTCTGTCTGTACCCAACTCCTTGTAGCCACCATAAATATATCTTCTCGAAACAACAATCCGCGTATGTACGGGTTGGTTCACATTTACCAAATCCCATAACAGTTTCATCAAAATCTGACCTTAACTTACGTCTGTGTATGCTGAAACATGAAAATACCGTAACTCCGTTTTACGAAAAAAAAAAAATTACAGGATAAAAATAGAAATAGTCTATTTCCACGTCAAACTAACAAACTATAGACCGATTTCGGTTCTTACACCATCATCAGTACACGATAGAAGTTATATCCGTTTTACGACCGATTATACTGATATTTTTAGGGTTTACATAAACTGGGTACCGCCTCTGCTCGTGCGCAAACGCGAATCCGAGATAGGTACTTATTTCTGACGAATATAATATGGCACGATCTTGCTCAAATTCGGTGAGTAGTTCCTATGATTTTCAAAACCTTGGACCATTGTATGACCACCGCGCATGCGCAAAAGCGAAATCTGAGGTACTCGATTTCTCATGAACTTATGGCCCGACTATGATGAAATTTAGAGGAACTTTCCTTCTAACAGCAAATAATGATGTAGCGTAATTGCCCAATCGGCTCCTGTACTCGGTCCAGGGCTTCCTTAGGGGAAGCACGAGGGTTGGTATTGACCACAGAAAAGAGTGATATGCGCAGAAGGGGCATCTATACAGGTAAATAATGTACCTACAGTTGTGTGATAATTTGGAGCTTTTTTTCGAAAGCTCGGTTTCTACTTAATTTTATAAGGTTCTGAAGATAGACTTGAATAAGTGAAGCCGTACACTTGGTTGCAGTAAGTTTTATGGGCGATTCTAGGGCATGCCTTCCTTACATCCTCGTATAATGCCCTTGTGTAGTTGAAGTTGAGGTTGCTTTCATTTACAACAGGCTCTCAATATTGCTGCTAAATTTGATTAAAAAAATATTGAAAAGTGATTAAAAAGTCTAATTTCTCCTTGCTCCCCCACGTGATGACGCTACCTTGCATGAAAAAAATAATAATTTAACACAGTCATGTTGGAGTTTAACTTGTAGGTAGGTTTAGCTTGTAGGTGTCAAGTCCCTTTTCATAGATGGCGGATTGTGGCCCTGAATATATATTATTCATGAAATTCCTGCCAATTCTTACTCATCGGTTTATTATTCACGGTGTTATTATTTTCTTTCTTGGTCAGGGCCGTAACAGGTTGGGGGTATTCGAACTGGGAGACTCCTATAAACGCACACCGTAATTCACCGGCTATGTATTAGGTTAAGGAATGGAAACAGTTGAGGAATATAATATAATAGTTGTATAATATAATGTTTTAGGAGTGTTTCCCAATTGAGAGAAGTTTTGATTCAAGAAAAAAACAAACGTAAATTATTACACAATGGTTTATTATTTACCTCTATACATGCCCCTTCTGCGTAGATCACTGTTTTCTGTGGTCAGTACCCTCGAGCCCCCCCCCCCCCCCCCCCCCCCCCCCCAGGAAAGCCCTAAACCGAGTACTGGAGCCGGCCCCGGAATGAAAGTTCCAAACAAATGCGCGGGATTCAGTAATTCACTCATTAATTATTTGTAGTTATTCATGAAGCATACGGTAAATAATAAACCGTAGTGTAATAATTTACCGTTCTGTAATAATTTACCCAGTTATACTTCAACGTTTGCTCAAGTTGCAAAAGTACCTATCAACAAAATCCAAAAGATCATTTTTCAAATGAAATAATATCACAGAACAGCCAACTCTATTTCATACAGCCATCCGTGATTATAATCAGGTGCTCCCTAACAATGATATCTGGGCCGTCATTTATACCGTTTTCTTTTTGGAAACAACTCAGTACACATCAAGAAGCTATTCCAGAATTTGAAGACATTATCACTGTGTAACAATCTGTAAAATCCGTGTATAAAAATTATGGCGCCAATGACTCTTTATGGTTGAATCATTCACGATCATGTTGAATTGTTGACGAAGCTTTTCGGTGCAAACGAACGGCTGGTCGTACAATGCTCTGAGTGGTATCAAAAAAGTCTTTAGTTCAAGAGCAATTTAAAAATGTAAAAAAAACCATACGGCGTTCTGGAAATTTCAACCTGAATCTGATGAAATTTCATTAATTTTGGTTCATGGAACTAAGAAAAGCGATAAATACGGCGCGGCGTATGGAGGACTAACATAAAGTTTGTTGTTGCATTTTCGGATTCTACATACCTTGAAACGTAAACCACCATATTTAGAGGGGGGTATTTTTTTTCACGCTGGATTCCAAAGGTACATTATTGAAAATAATAAACCAAAACGAGATGTGCATTGTACGAATAGCTCAGATGCTTCAAATGCAAACAGAACAATGTTCGTTCATTCAGAGTAGCTCATGGATGAGCTAACTTGGTAAGACCATTGTGAGGAATCCGATTCCATTTAAGTTCAAACTGCATTCTGTTGTCCAGACAGTTTATATCGGTAATAAGCTCAGAAACGGGTGGCAAAAACAAAACTACCTACATTATCTTTCTTCTACCAGCCAGCATAACCTGCCTACAGCCAAAAGAAGATTACACAGCAAAGGGACGCAACACATTCCTGCATGACCTCAGATACGAATTTTCAATTCCTCTGTCTCCTTATTCCATCATCAGACCCCGACACTTTCCTATCCGATTCCCAAATATGGGTCGTACTAATGAGATAATTCTGTCAAGAGGTGTACGATACCTCGTCGTTAGGAGCTCACGGGCCTGTCGCGAACTGTAAAGATCCCATTAGGGTCCACGTCCACGCCGCAGATGGCAGCTCAACTGTCCTCCTACGTACTCTTCGATCACTTGAATTGTACTGAAGAATGTTTCGATAAAAGAGACAGATTTGAAGATGAAAACTCCAAGGTGTGGCCAGTGGTGCTCTGGAGTCCATAACATGGCTGAACAGAACATTTGAACGTGTGATTAGATCAGTGGTTCCCAACACAAATTTTTTTGCGCTTTCCTAAGCATGAAGTTGCCACCGATGTTCTCCCTTACCTTTAATGGGGTGCTCATCGATGCTGACAAAATACCTGGACCGTAGTTGATCTCACCATGCGTCAAAGGTGCCTGGTATCATTGAAACCTACCTCAATGGCCGAACGCAGGACTAAAAAATAGAAAATCCTCGGAAGACACAAATAATATCACTACACTTCTGTATAAACTACAAAAAATCACGGGTTATCAGTTTGCCTTGATTGGAGCAGCTCGCATTGTTGTTCTCAATAAAGCTGTTGTTGTTCCATACCTTCCCAAATGACTGTTTCCGCTTGTTCCATTACTGAGTCCATATTTTAGACTCAGTAAACAGCCATTTCAGAGTGGGGCTCTACGTCCTACTGCCCTGCTGCTGGGTGGATACAAATTGGCTAGGCTAGAGTCCCATGATAATTTCAACAAATTTCAAAGCCAATCCGTGTAATTAATCGAATAACGTTGTTTTTCTTGCTTGAAATTGTAAAACTATAGTACTATGTATAAAACTGTGCTCGAATGGAAAGCAGAATCAATCTTTGTACCCCTTCTGAAACTTGGTCTTCTCAACTACTTGAGCGTGCACGAAGTTAGAAAGTAATGAATCGTCGGATCTTGAAAGTTATTCTTTTCGGGAGTCCCGGAGGCTGTGGGGCAGTCCAGGGCCATTGTTGGCGAAGATCGCGGCCTCAGTTTCACTCCTGAAGACCGCCTGTAGGCGTCTCTTCAGAGGTTCACCACGAGCCATACAAGGAGATGGTATTAGTATTGTACTGGCAAAATCAATTAGCGGGAATCGAACTTCAACCCTTGTATTCTATTTCGGTAGTGTTATACGTTTAATCCTGACCAGCCTTTCAGTCTTGCCCATCTCTATAAATATATGAATATCACCAAAAATATTAGTCAAAGCTATTACTAGTCAATGTTGCCATTTCTACTCACCAGGGCTGTAGCCAGGATTTGGTTTTGGGTGAGCCACAGTGCGCCAAAAAAGTAATTTTGGAAGGAGGGGTGTAGAACCTCGGCTTTAAAACACAGACATTTCACGTAGTTTATGACGCATTTTGGCCATCTATTTCTGTATTATCTCCTGATATTAGTCGGTAATCAAACCTTGAACAAAGCTTAATGTTTAGGTACTATACCTATTACTTGGTCAAATTCATGTTTTTTAACTTTTTAAAAATCTCCTAATTCGAAGCTAGTTAGTGGAACCGAACATAGTCAAGTGTATTTTGGAGCTATTATAGGGCTTCCGTTAATTTTCAAGTTGTAAATGTAGGCTTCAAATCACACACAATTTTTGCGGTGCACCCTGGCGCCATCGATTCTGACCCTATTAAACCTATTTTCAATACTCCATCCCACACAGTTATTGAAAATTAAGCATATTATTCATGTAGGTAATTGATTTGTAATTTTCTACTTTAAAAAAAAAAGAATTTACGTTTTAGTCTCACTTATTTAAATTTTACATAATATTTAACTGAAATTTCTTTGTCAGTGATCAAGTAGACGAGGTTGAAGGTGAATCGTGAGAAGAGAAGATAGTTTAAAGCCCCCAGAAAATATTTGGAATTTAAGGAGCCGATTGGTGGGTTTTCATGTTATTCATGTATCTAAAGAAATTGAGAAGTAGTTTCGCCAAACATTTCTGAGGAGAACACCCCTCTCCGCGGCTACGGCCCAACTACTCTTTATGTCTCCATCCCAAACCATGCCTATCACTCCCTAACCATAAAACTAGTGGGACCGCTGAACATGATCCTCACGAATGGCCAAAGAATACGATACCAAATACGTAATTTTTACTGGCACCAGGGGTACCAATGGGTGCCACAAGGGACTTGATGAACTGTTTTATTCAACTAAAAATGGCGAATACCGAAATCCAGAAACGACACACCAAACTAGTGCTCCATTGCTAGTTGGTATGCCGATAGTAGTGGAGCCGAACATAGACAAGTGTATTGTGGAGCTTTTAAAGGGGTTCCCGTCAATTTTCAAGTTGTAAGGCTTCAAATTTCAAGTCGTCACTCACAAGTTTTGCGGTGCATCCTGGCACCATCGATTCTGACCGTTCCAGGAGTAAACCCTAGCTGGTTCCCTCCCTCCCCAAAGCATGTGTATTAATGTCTAAACTTTTTATAGCCATGCAGTAGACTATTACATTCAAAAGTTGATAGGACGTTTCAGGCGTTGTTCTTTAGAAGTTAAAATTTGTAAAAGTTGCATTATTATGATAATATTGTCACTGCACCTGTACAGCTGGCTGTCAGGGCTAAGTGTTTCTTGAAAGAAACGATAGGCCGAAAAAAAGACCTTTCGACTCCTAGAGGAGAAAGGAAAGTTCTATTGTGGCGAGTGATGAAGAGGGCGATGAGCATGAAACTGTCGAGTTCGCTCCCAAACCGAACACGTCGAACGCCATTTAATCGATCCGTCGCGCCCGAAACATCACTAGACCTGGAACGAGGTCAGGTTAGGAAACCTGTGAGCAACTAAGGGTTGGAAGCTAAAGGGGTCTTGTACGAGTCGATGGTTTCCAAAGGAAAAAACTAAGTATCCACCAACGAGGTAGATTCAGTGAAAATTGTAGATATAAAAAACGGTAGATACCAAACCATTGAAATGCAACTCGATTTACAACTATGAGGGGCAGAACAGCTGATGGAGAGAGATGCTATTTCCCCTTTCTAGACCGATGAAGCTATACAGAAACAATATAATACCTATCATGATCGCAACTTTCACAATCGTCACTGATAAAGAGGATTGCGATAAACTCCCATTTTGGTTTGTTATTTTCAGTTATTTCCAATGAACAGTTGGAATCGAACATGGAGAAAAAATGTTAGGTAACCCCTCACAATTTGATGGTTTGCGTTTCAAGGTAGAATCCGAAAATGAAATTGAAAAATGTCTGTAAAAATTAATGAAATTTGGTTTAGAGGTCCCACTGGGGGTCTAGTCGGTCTTCAAAGCTCGAAGTTAATGTCAGTCTTCGGCTCGTCAGTAACCCCGAGCTTTGCGGACCAACTATACCCGAAATGGGACCTACAAACCAAACTTTATTAATTTTGATTCACGGTAACTTAGAAAAGTGCGGCGACGTAAAGGCTTACGGCGTTTTTGCTCATTTTCCTTGACAAGACGCTATTGCGACGGGTTCAGCATTTTTGCTAGGTATATGAACTTTCTGCAGTTTATTCGGTTCTTTCCTGCTTCAAAGGATTCTGAATCCACCCTCAGATTTAAACATCATATGTAAATATATATTCTGAAAGGTATGTGTAGTAGATAATTCATGTATTTGTGTACTTAGCAGCTATATATTTATTTATGTGTCACTCCAGATGATATCGACTTTGGCTACTAGATACAATCCAAATTTCGCCAAAATATTCCAAAGCAATAGAAAGGATGGGGTCGAAAATGAGCAATTTCAACCAAAATTATACAGTCCTCATAAATGGTTTGAGATGGTGACAAATTTCGCCAAAATGTTTGTAAAGGCAACTAGAAGGATGGTTTTCAAGATGGGAAAATTTGGAAAACAGAAAGTGGGTCAAAGTTGAGTTTTAAGGTCAATATGTGCTAAAAATTGCAGCGTAGACGTGTGAAAGAAAGCGTTTCCTTCTGATTAATTGCCTTCAGTTCCTCTTTAATGCATTCAAAGTTTACTAACACCGTAAGTAACGAGTTCAGTTTCGCAACTCGATTCGTAACTCGGAATTGAGAGGGCGGCAGCGGGGACGTCGTTTAGTTTCAAGATGCAAAAAACGGAGCTCTAAGCATTTCACTCGAGGCAAAAGGTTAAAATGGTTTGTAACCTGTTGAATAGAAGCGAGTGTCGATTGCGGAATGCGGCTAATCAGTTCTTCCCCAGTACCTGACTAGCTGAGGCGAAGGTTTATTGATTGGGAATCGCCTGCTGCCGCGTATAGGTACTCACCGAGATAAGTGAACTGGATAACCCTCTCAAGTCGCAGTGGGTGGCAATCGGAATCCGTGGAACGGTTGGGTAACGGATTGTGTGTGACGGGATGATGATGATGAGGAAACAGACGCATCTGGTCAGGTGGTGGCGGGGGGGGGGGGGGGGCTTATGTTTTAGGTACCTACTGTATGGGTTTGGTGGGGAATTCGGTAGTGGTTAAAAAAAAATTATTTAACACAGCCCCTCTTTACAAATACCTAATACATGATATTCCTACAATACAAGGGAAAAAACCGCGGTGGTCATATATTGTGGCCCAGTTCTCCTGACTCCCCAACGAGTAAGCCAAAGGTACCAACCTAGATCGGACGGTTTGATAAATTATGGCTTAATGCTGGGAAATGAGCAGCCAAAGGTAACACACTGAAAATTATTGCACATTTATGATTTTCCTGTATAGGTACCCCTTCTGCGTAGGTCACTGGTTTCTGTGGTCAGTATATATCCTCGTGCTTCCTCCTTAAAGCTCTTAAACGAGTAAATGCCAGCAATAATCCGAACGTTTTGAAATTCATGGGGGTCCATCTAGGTGCTACACCCTAACTACACCTAATTTGAGCCAAATCGGGACATTTATTCATAAGAAACCTTGGATTCGCGTTTGCGCATGCGCAGTGGCCGCAAAATTGCGCTCTTTTATTCACAGAGGACCATATTGGGCCAACCCGAATGCAAATTTCAGCAACGTCGAATTCTATTGAGGAAGTTATGCGTGTGGCAAGGATTTTTCGGACTCATTGACGAGCAGACAGACACCGAACCAAAAATTTGTTCTAGTTTCAGAAGTGCCTAGCAAAAGAATTAAAAATGAGTGAAGATCTTTCTTCAAATGAAATAGGTAATATCACGGAACAACCAACTCGATTTCATACTGTAATGCGTGATTATAATCAGATGTTCCCTAGCAATGATTTCTGGGCTGGATGTACCTATACCGTTTCATTCACACTCATGTTGACGAAGCTTTTCGGTGCTAACTTCTGGGCCTTACACTGTGAACGAACGGCTGGACGTACAATGCTCCGAGAGGTCTCGTCGTGTGGATGTTGTATTCCATCTTCGGATTCTACGTTCTTTGAAAAGCAAACCATCAAATTTTGAGGGGGTTAAAAAAAATCTTTCGTTCTCGATTCCAACTGTTCATTACTGAAAGCAATAAACCAAGGAAGTCAAGGGAAAGGTGTCATAAAAAAAAGTCGCTTGCTGGTCCGATTATTCGTCAAAAACACCTGATCGGAACAAGATTCAGACTAGATTGATGTTGTTCCCTCGTAGGACTTGTCCTGCACAAAGGAGTAGGTACTGGTTTTACCAGCATACGTATGAAGAAACCAGGAGGGCAAATTCAGTGTTCAAGTTCACAAAATAGAGATAAAGTTCCAAATTCATTTTCACAAATAAAACGGGCCACATCCACACAGAACAAGACTGGCTCCATATAGAAGTAAACAAAATCAACTAAAATGGAAAAAAAGTTTGATACAATAATGATGCTAAAAATGACCAATGAATGATTTGATCAATCCCCAAAAATTTTATACCATGTTGAAAATTGGTGTTGAAAATAATTATTTCAATACGCAGTTTCAGCATCAATCTCCCAGCGCATACAATAGGTACACTCCTTCACGCCGTTTCCAAACAGGCAGGGAGGTATTCTTTTTTCTTATGGCCATAACTACTTTTTTCCTACTAAAAACATCAAATTTCCGGGTACAAAATAATTTTTTCCTGTCACCACTTGCAGCTACCCTCGCACTTCCAGATTTCTGTTGATATCCTCAACAAGTACCAAACAAACGTTGGAATAGAACAGTCATGTAGAATATAAATTGAGAAAATCCAAACAATTTTTAAAATTTCACGTACATTTGGGTGTATTACAATAGTGCTGCAATAACTCGACTAAAATTCGGGGATAATAGATAAATAGATAACCATCGTGCAATGGTAATTTTATGTGAATATAAGAGTGCGGAAAGGTTGAAACAACAACACCTCTCATCAATACTAGATGTCTCCGCTGGTTTTTATTCTACCCATCTGCTCTCACTTTACACTCAGGAAGTATTCGGACTCCAGCAACTGCACAAACCACCACTGTTAAACCCTTTCTCCAAACCTCATTTATTATACGGATATTGGGCAATGTTGATCCTGTAGATAGAGCCAAGAAGACCCTTCCAGTGTCTCCTGTTCGCTGAATAGAGGGGAAAGTCGGAGGATTTTATTATTCATCGATGAATCTTTTTTCCATTATGATGGGATGTCGCAACGAGAGGCCTCCGTATTCAGGGCGACGTCGGACGAAGAAATCACACTTTCATCATGAGCACAGATACATTTTGCATCAACGGCGAACATGAATGTTTGTTCCCATTTGGAGGATGTAGAAAGAAAAAAGAGATTGTGGGGGGGGGGGGGGGGATTTTTCGAGGAAAGCTGAAGGGAAGACAGAGTCAGGAACAAAAGTTTTAGAGAGAGCATCTTAGATTTGAATATCCACTGTTTCACGTACTAAAATAAATATGTCCAAAAAAGATGAAGGCGCGTTCTGTTTCTTCATTGCAATCATTGCAAAAATAGCTGGTCGTAAAAAAATATTGCTGAGCAATAGCCTGTTGACTGCTGGGTGATGTTTGGTAGTTGAGCTACATCGGTACGAGTAAATGGGGATTGCTGATTTTAGTATCCATCTGGCATTATTTGGCGTTTCACCCTCATAGGCCGTTTTGAGCCTAACTAGATATTCATCTATCATTTGATAAACAATTTTAACTCATGACAATTTAAACTGACATGAGTGAAAACTCAACCAAGGTGTGGAGCAAAGAATCGGACGTGTAGTGCTATAATAGGGCTCAAGGTTAGACGAAGAAGAACACGATCAACTGGAAAAAGTGACTTCTGCGGATCAAAAGTTCATCCCTCCCCCTTCAACATTCTTTGCTCATTGGCGATCCAATACGACGACAATACCGAGTCATTTACTGCACTTACAAGAAAAGTTTCATTCTAAGCAACCACACATGGATAAACAAAAAACGCTGCAAATCCCTGCACAACGGTTTATTATTTTGTACAGAATACCCTTCAGTGACAGATCTCAGCTCTCTGTATAGATAACCCGTCCGTAAGTTAGCAATTGTTGATGTGGAGTGAAAAAAGTTGCAAACGTACCTACCAACAAACTCCAGCCCCTTCTACGTAGATGGTATAATGAACCGTTGTGTAATAATTTACCGCGGTGTAATAATTTATCGTAGTGTAATAATTTATCATTGTGTAATAATTTACCCATCAATAATACTTCAACGTTTGTTCAAGTTCCACTACCTGTAAACAAACTCCAAAAGAGTTTCATTTTCCAATGAAATAATATCACAGAACAACCAACTCGACTTCATATTCTGTGAATATAATCAGGTGATCCCTAGCAATGATTATATCTCGGGCCAATTCCCGATTGTTAACGCGTCCCTGGTGATGACATTTAGGCTAAATGTATACAATTCATTCACCCTGCTGTTGAAATACTCGTTACTAGGTACCTACATAAATCACGAGTTAAATGTTTCTAAAATAATTCTGTCGATGACAAAAGGTAACTAAAACGGCAAAAAGAAACGCAAATAATGAAGATCTGAAGGGAAGTTGTTGATGAGGAGTGAAGTAGATGCACCTTCTGCGTAGATCACTGTTTTCTGTGGTCAATACCTATAATGAACCGTTGTGTAATAACTTGCCATACTTAATACTTCAACGGTTGTTCAAGTTGCAAAAGTACCGATCAACAAAATCCAATAGTCCATCACTTGTCAAATGAAATAATATCGCAGAACGAAGAACAACTCGACTTCATAAAGCCATCCTTGATTATAATCAGATGCTCCGTAGTTATGATATCCGGGCCGGATTTATACCGATTGATTCACGATCGTGTTGACGAAGCTTTTTGTTGCACACGAACGGCTGGATGTACAATGCTCCGGGTGGTCTCAAAAAATGGTTTAGCTCAAGACAAGTTTAATAACGTAAAAAAAACCATACCCTTCAATCGAATGTTTTCGAGCTTCGGCGTTCTGAAAACTTCAACCCCTATTTTGAAAGATGACTGACAGTAACGCCGAGCTTCGAGGACCAACTAGACCCCGAACGGAATCTATAACCCGAATTTCAAGTTTTATTCATGGTATCTAAGAAAAGTGGCCAGTATGACGTACCGCGGACAGACAGAAATTTTGGTTTATTATTTTCAATAATGACCCATTGGAATCGAGAATGAAAAAAAATAAATTTTAACCCTCCCCCCCCCCTTAAAATTTGATGGTTTACGTATCATGATATGTAGGACAACGATTTATTATTTTGTACAGAATGCCCTTCTGTTACAGATCACTGCTCTCTGTATAGATAGTCTATATAATTTAATATGTACTATTCTATACATATTATGTATATCGCAGACCCTCCGTAGGTTAGTACCTAACCTCGTACTCATTACTAGGTAGGTACATACTAAATCACGAGTTAAATGTTGCTAAAATAATTCCTTCGATGACAAGCAGCAAGTAAAACGGCAAAAAGAAACGCAAATAATGAAGTTCTGAAGGAAAGTTGTTGATGTCGAGTCAAATAGATGCCCCTTCTGCGTAGATCACTGTTTTGTGTGGTCAATACCTACCCTAGTAGTCAAGTATAATGAACCATTGTATAATATTTACCCATCAACAATACTACAACGGTTGTTCAAGTTGCAAAAACACCGATCAACGCAAACCAACCCTTCTGTGTAGATGAACCGTTGTGTAATAATTTACCGTTGTGCAATAATTTACAGTTATGAAATAATTACCTAACCGTTGTGTAATAATTTGCCGTTATGTAATAATTTACCATTGTGTAATAATTTACCCATCATAATACTTCAACGTTTGTTAATGTTTCAGAAGTACCTACCAACAAAATCCAATAGTCCATCACTTATCAAATGAAATAATATCGCAGAACAACCAGCTCGACTTCATACAGCCATCCTTGATTATAATCAGGGGCTCCCTAGTGATGATTATCTGAGCCAGATTTATACCGTTTGATTCACGATAGTGTTGACGAAGCTTTTTGGTGCACACGAACGGCTGGACGTACGATGCTCCGGGTGGTCTCAAAAAATTGTTACAGGTTCCACTCGGGGTCTAGTTGGTCCTCGAAGCTCGACGTTACTGTCAATCATCTCCAAGGGGTTCAAAATAGGGGTTGAAATTTTCAGAACGCCGCGCCGTATCTCGAAAACTTTCTATGGAAGGGTATGGTTTTTTTTTACGTTATTAAATTCCTCTTGAGCTAAACAATTTTTTTTCAAAAAGTTTCGTCAACACGATCGTGAATCAAACGGTATAAATCCGGCCCAGATAATCATCACTAGGGAGCACCTGATTATAATCAAGGATGGCTGCAATAATTCTGCTGTGTAATAATTCACTGTTGTTTAATAATTTACCATTGTGTAATAATTTGCCCATCAATAATACTTAGCGTTTGTTCAAGTTTCACTACCCACCAACAAACTCCAAAAGAGACATCTTTTGGTGTATTATTTTCAATAATGAACCATTGGAATCGAGCATGAAAAAAAAAAAAAAAAAAAAAAATCTAACCCCCCCCCCCCCCCCAACGAAATTCCACCAAGAGCCCATCTGGAGCATTGCACGTCCAGCCGTTCGTGTGCACCAAAAAGCTTCGTCAACAAGATCGTGAATCAACTGGTATTAATCCGGCCCGGATATCATCGCTAGGGAACACCACCTGATTATAAACAAGGATGGCTGTATGAAGTCGAGTTGGTTGTTCTGCTATATTATTTCATTTGATAAGTGATGGAGTATTGGATTTTGTTGGTAGGTACTTCTGAAACTTGAACAAACGTTGAAGTATTATTGATGGGTAAATTATTACACAATGGTAAATTATTACATAACGGCAAATTATTACACAACGGTTAGGTAATTATTTCATAACTGTAAATTATTGCACAACGGTAAATTATTACACAACGGTTCATCTACACAGAAGGGTTGGTTTGCGTTGATCGGTGTTTTTGCAACTTGAACAACCGTTGTAGTATTGTTGATGGGTAAATTATTACATAATGATAAATTATTACACAACGGCAAATTATTGCACAACGGTAAATTATTTCACAACGTTAAATTATTACAAAACGGTAAATTTTTACACAACGTTTCATCAACCAAGAAGGGGCTGGATTGCGTTGATCGGTACTTTTGCAACTTGAATTATTGATGGGGAAGTTATTACACAACGGTTCATTATACTTGACCACGAGGGTAGGTATCGACCACAGAAAACAGTGATCTACGCAGAAGGGGCATCAATTTCACTCCACATCAACAATTTTCCTACAGAACTTCATTATTTGACTTTCTTTTTGCCGTTCTAGTGACTGCTTGTCATCGACAGAATTATTTTGGCAACATTTAACTCGTGATTTAGATAGGTACCTAGTAACGAGTACGGGGTTAGGTACTGACCTACGGAGGGTCTGCGATCTACATATTATGTATAGACTAGTACATATTATATTATAACATATAGACGGGTTATCTATACAGAGAGCTGTGATCTGTAACAGAAGGGTATTCTGTACAAAATAATAAACCGTTGTGCAGGTGTTTGCAGCGTTTATTTTTTATTGCATTTTCGGATTCTACATACTTTGAAACGTAAACCATCAAATTTTGAGGGAGGGTTAGAATTTTTTTTTCATGCTCGATTCTAATGGTTCATTAGGTAATGAAAATAATGAACCAAAAGAAAGTTATAATAAGGTAGGTAGTTAGGTAATGCAGTTACCGGAATAAGCAATGCAGGCATGCATTTTGTAATCAACTACTATCAGAAGTGCGCTCCTTTCTTCCTTATTCGATTCCGAAACCAATATTAGGTATCTAATGAACATTTGAAAAAAAAAAAAAAAAAGGACAGGTTAACTTATTGACTAAATTAACCAAATTATAAGAAATGTCCACGAGTAAGTAGGATCTTGGTCATCGACGTGTCGCCATTCAATTTGAGAGGCTGGAGCTTGGTATAATAAAATCAGTTCAAACCATAAAATGCACTTACCATTTTGTCAATCACCTCAAATGCATATATGTACATGCATGTGAGCAGGACTGATTCCTGTTAGCACCAGCAGCATCTTCCTACGAAATCCCATAATAATTAATCAAAATTGAAAGTTTATTGAACGTTTAGAAATATATTTCTAATAACTACTTGCAACTTAGGGGAACCGAGAATCGTAGAAAGTCAACGGAATATCAAGATACCATTCCGGCTATGGCTAACTAGAGTTATTATTTTGTGCCAATCGCAACAGCTGTAGGCGAGGTTGATTGAACAAAATACGACCGATCCGTCGTTTTGTAAGTGTAAACAAAGCAGGTTGTAATAAGCCGAACGAAAGTTACGGCTGATTCGTTAGTTTGTCAGAGTAAACAATGCGCGTAGTTGCGATGGCAAGGAACGAAAGTGCAGTTACGCTAGTTTACCAAAGTGGGAACTGCGCAACATGCGGATAGGTCAATATTGCAAAACAGCTGTAGGAAGAAAACTGGGAAACTAAGCTAGGTAGGACCATGAAATTTTTACCGCGTGAATAGAGCAACTAGGCTGGACTGCTGTTACTAAGCCCATTTTCGCTAATTTTGCAGTTACGCGAGTTTGCGGTAGGAAAAAAAAGTTAACTACGCTAGTTTGTCAGAGAGGGGACGATCATCTCAATATAATGGATCTTAATATTCCAAACGAGCCACAATTCCGAGGGCATAAAATATGGGGACGGAGATCTGTACAGCTGATGGTTTGATATTTTGGTAAGAATGTTAATCAATCAATCGTGGAAACAAACACCAACTAAAATATGAATGCACGTCACGATGTGATGAAATACCCTTGACATACATGGAAGACTGTTTCTGGTTCTTGCATGAATGATGGGACATTATATACAGTTTTGGTCTTAGTCACTTTTTATTCAGTCGAGTGCGCAAAAAATGTCCAAATTCGTAGGCAAGTAAAAGCGGTCAAAGGGAGGAAAGCGCCGAATTTGAAATGCTGCCACTATATTCTCCATTACCATTGGCCATTTGGTCTGAAGATTACGATGACACGACCTGCCGGACAAGGACATAATATTGCAAAATCATTTCAGTATTCAGTGATTATTACCGGAGAGGATAGTTCGAGGTGGTAGACCCTCTTTAGCTTCGATTTAAAGATGTTAGTGGACTGTATACTCAAAGGTAACCTTGGGAAAATATGTTTTAGAAGATTCGAGTCCAAAAACAAAATGATTGAAAATACCCAGATTTCAATAATAAAGTAGGTAACATATACGGATACGTTAAGTATACTCAACGTGCCACCTCGAATGACAACCTTAAGACACAAAGCTGAGTAAACAAGGACTTGTAAGAAATAGAGGGAAAATGGAACTCATCCCTATTCCAAGTTGGGTGCCTACTCGCTTTGTGGAAATCACCGAACGTAGATCCCGGCCGGGAGAGCTGCGGCGTCGAAGAATAACCTGGAGGCGGTACAGGTATCGCTTAACGCACCGGTCAGGGCTTCCGACTTATTAGAAAATGTACGTAACGCAACGCGGGCGGCTTTATTTGGTGGCAAAAATGAAAGGTGTCAACTGGATGGCGGACGAGGATATACTGCTGGTAGGAGCGGGGGGGGGGGGGGGGGTGGAAAGTTTACATACATCTCGGAAACTACACGTGCAGATGAAGCTCACAGTCGAGTTCTACCTGTTTAAACGGCTTTCAACATTACCCATGTTTTGTGTTATTTAGTTGAAAAAATTTGCCCTTATAGTCTAAGAATCTGTTGACTTTACAACGTGTGTGAATTTGCAAAACATACAGGGAACATCATGAACCCTAAATTAACGAATGTGTTCCTTGTTCTTTCCGGCCGATCACGAAAAATAATGGGTAGAGAATCCGTTTTTAACATGGAACATGTTTTTACGGGAGTAAACGGGGCTCGAAAACGTCCGCGTCCAGTCCATGTAAACACTCGGCTCCCCTCCCAATCGCCCGCGCAGTTCTCCCTCTACCCTCTCCCCACCCAACTCACCTCCTCCCCTACCACACGTGGTCCCTTCTCCGAGGAGGGCATGGGCAGACCCCACTCCCCAGAAAACTGCCAAGGGGGTTCTACCTACCCGAAAAACGCCCAAAGCAGCTGACGACGTGTATTACATTACATTGCGTTAGGTCGATGTTCCGCCCAGGCTTGGAAATCCCACGAAGTTTTTTGCTTCCTCACTACCGAAGGTAGGGAAGACTTGGATTCGTGATTGAGTAAAAAAAACGTATGTCCTCCAAAATGAAAATGTCCACTTCCATTTTGCGTTTCAGACATTGAGGAACATTTTTGATTCTGTGTCTGTCTGTCTGTCTGTGGTAATTCCTTGCAACACCCATAACTACCCGAAATGATGGTCAGAGTGGGCTGACATTTAGAGGGTAGGTGCGGGTTGAGTCTCACATGGACCCATAACAAAATCACTGAAAAAGTACCGTAACTTTCGACTGCGCATGCGCAAACGTGAAATAATTGGAACACCCACAACTACCATAAATATCGTTGAAATGAGTTCAAACTTGGAGGGTCGGTCAGGAATAATGCTTTGGTAGTTCCAAATTAATTTCATTGGAATCGTAATGTACTTTGATCTACGCATGCGCGAACATGAAATGTTGACCATTTCCTTGTAGCGCTTCTAACTACCCGATAAATAGTCGTAGAAAGCTGAAATTCTGAGGGTATACGCGGGTTGGATCGCAGATGGTCCCGTTTCAAAATCATGAAAATCGTTTCGTCTGCGCATGCGCAAACGTGAAATACTTGGAGTGCCCATCCATAACTGCCTTAATTATCGTTGAAATGAGTTCACATTTGGAGGGTCGATCAGTATAATACTTTGATGGTTCCATATGAACTTCATTGGAGTCTTAACGTAATTTCCCTCTGCGCATGCGCAAACATGAAATGTTGACGTTTCCTTATAACGCTTCTAACTACGCGAAAAATAATCGTAGAGAGATGAAATTTTGAGGGTACACGCGGGTTGGATCGCAGATGGTCCCGTATCATAACGAACCTACCTCATGTGATTCAAGTGAGGAAGCTATAGTGCCTACTCGAATTGGCAGACGTTTTTCTACATATCTCCATATCCTCTGTTATCATGTACCTATTCGAAAAACATGTTCCATGTTTCCTTGCTTTGACCCTTGATCTGGTGTCCCCCAGATTTCATTCGAAAATAAACGTACCGTCATGAACACAAACCACTGGGGCTAGACGCCCCCTACGGCAACGCTTTTTTTTCGGGGCTTTGATGAATACTACCTACAGTCAAACGTGTATTCAAAAGAATATACCTACTAGCTGTGTTCGTAGATTTTTAATTTTCGTTGAATACGGCTCATTCGGCATGATGGAAAGGTGAGATACACGAGCTAACAGAAAATGTCTCTCGGAATAGCAGAACTAGTAGGTAGGTAATCGCAAAAAACAAATGACGCGTGTAACTTGGTTGGGGTCAGGGTTCGGTGTAACCGTCAGTTCCCTCCCATCACCCGCGCCATCGATCGCCCTCGCTGGTCACCTTCACCATCAAAGCTTCTCAACTCCGATTAAATGCGCTGCGGCAAAAATTTCTCTTTCCGATGGAATACCTCGATAATATTTTTGGTTTGTTATTTTCAATAATGATCCTCTGGAATCGAGCATGAAAAAAAGAAAAAAAAATCCAACCCCCCCCTCAAAATTTGATGGTTTACGTTTCAAGGTATGTTGAATCCGAAAATGCAATAAAAAAAATTTCTGTTTGTCCGCATTACGCCGTACTGGCCACGTTTCTTAGTTACCATTAAACAAAATTGATGAAATTCGGGTTATAGGTTCCGTTCGGGATCTAGTTGGTCCTCGAAGCTCGACATTACTGCCAGTCACCTCTAAGGGGTTAAAAATAGGGGTTGAAATTTTCAGAACGCCGTAGCTCGAAAACTCTCGATAGAAGGGTATGGTTTTTTTACATTATTAAATTTTCCTCGAGCTAAACAATTTTTTGAGACTACCCGGAGCATTGTACCCCTAGAAGTTCGAGTGCACCAAAAAGCTTCTTCAACAAGATCGTGAATCAAACGGTATAAACCCGGCCCGGATAATCAAGGATGGCTGTTTGAAGTCGAGTTGGTTGTTCTGCGATATTATTTCATTTGATATGTGATGGATTTTGTTGGTAGGCACTTCTGAAACTTGAACAAATGTTCAAGTATTATTGATGGGTAAATTATTACACAATGGTAAATTTTTACACTACACAACGGTCAATTATTAC
This sequence comes from Leptopterna dolabrata, assembly GCA_954871275.1. NCBI lineage: Eukaryota > Metazoa > Arthropoda > Insecta > Hemiptera > Miridae > Leptopterna > Leptopterna dolabrata. The sequence continues at coordinate 22,624,795 of OX940976.1, forward strand.
ACAACGTTAAATTATTACACAACGTTAAATTATTACACAACGGTAAATTATTACAGACCTGTTAATTATTACACAACGGTTCATCTACCAAGAAGGGGCTGGATTTTGTTGATCGGCACTTTTGCAACTTGAACAACCGTTGAAGTATTATTGATGGGCAAGTTATTACACAACGGTTCAATACTTGACCACAAGGGTAGGTATTGACCACAGAAAACAGTGATCTACGCAGAAGGGGCATCTATTTCATTCCACATCAACTATTTTCCTTCAGAACTTCATTATTTGCGTTTCTTTTTGCCATTTTAGGTACTTTTTGTCATCGACAGAATTATTTTAGCAGCATTCAACTCGTGTTTTAGGTAGGTACCTAGCAACGAGTACGGGGTTAGGTACTGACCTACGGAGGGTCTGCGATCTACATATTATGTATAGACTAGTACATATTATATTATAACATATAGACGGGTTATCTATACAGAGATCTGTGATCTGTAACAGAAGGGTATTCTGTACAACGTTTTTGGTTTATTATTCTGTGAATAATACACCTGCGTATTTGCTCAGCAAAAAATTTTAGTAACACCCCCTCAAATTTTTTCATCTCCGTTTCAAGGTGCGAAGATTCCCAAAATGCAATGTTCGTCCGCCGTCCGCTGTATCACTGTACCGGCTTCATTTTCGGTCTAAAAAAGTCGTTCTTTTGCACAATGCTCCATTTGGGCTTGTGTCCCGAAACTTTGCAGCCCGATTGGAATATACCCAGGGATGTGTGACGGTATATGGGAATCCCGTCCATCTTGGATGCTGGCTCTTCCCGATCTTTTTGACACGCGGCTGAAGGGGCGGTTGATTCGCGGAAACGAATCATCAACTCCTGGAGGCAACGCGTTATAATCTAACCATTGTCTCCGGGGGCAGCTGTCACACTGCCTCCCTACCTTTCTAGAGGAAGGAGAGGGGGAAACTACGCTGTATGGGCGGCGTAGTTAAACCCCTCATCCATTACATGGTAGCAGAGCATGGTTGGTGGGTATGTGCTGGATTTTATCATCGGTACCCCCTCCACTTTTTGAGAGCTTTTCCAGAAGGAATAGCTCTGAGGTTTTCCAGAAGGAATCCTCTTTTTAATACCCCTTTGTTTATCAATATACACTTCGGCCATTGGATTTTCTATTTTTATCAAATCAACCTCATGATTATTATTATTACAATCAACCTCATGATTACTACTATTAATAATATCAAACCTCATGATATTATTCTTAAGGCTGTTATGCCTGGCGTTCAACGCCTATTTTTGTAATTTTTCCCCTTGTTTTCCCAGTTGTTCCATCTTATGATGGGGGTTAATCACCCAGAGGTTGTTCAGATGAACTTTCCTGAACCAGAACCTCTGACAACTACTTTCATTTATATTCCAGTTGTTCCATCTTATGATGGGGGTTAATCACCTAGAGGTTGTTCAGATGAACTTTCCTGAACCAGAACCTCTGACAACTACTTTTTTCTTTCCTTTTTGTCCAAGTGCGCCAAGTGATATTGATAGGAGCTAAGTTCTCCACCAGTAACAATTCTCAGTAGTACCATTACGATGGAAGCTATGGCTTTGGAGTTTTTCAGATGAACCTTCCTGAATCATAACTCCATACTACTTTCAGTCCCGTGTCTAACTTCACATAACTTCTTCTTCTAAGAAGTATGTTTTTAAGGGGAGGAGTGTGACGGTATATGGGAATCCCGTCCATCTTGGATGCTGGCTCTTCCCGATCTTTTTGACACGCGGCTGAAGGGGCGGTTGATTCGCGGAAACGAATCATCAACTCCTGGAGGCAACGCGTTATAATCTAACCATTGTCTCCGGGGGCAGCTGTCACACTGCCTCCCTACCTTTCTAGAGGATGGAGAGGGGGAAACTACGCTGTATGGGCGGCGTAGTTAAACCCCTCATCCATTACAGATGTTATGAGTGAAAATGTGTATAAAAATAGGTACTTTTGTGTTATAGTAACATATTAGTAACATGAGCTTTTGAGATATCGTTTTCCATGTTTTTGGGGACTAGAAGACCGAAAATGGAATCGATTTTGACCAAAGAGTGGAAAATTGAGGTTCTACCAAATAATCAGCTCCTAAAATCGATTTTATATGAGTGAAAAACCTGGGAAATCGTCTGCAATCACCATCAATTTGTATAATAACACTAGAAAAAGTGTCAACACGTGGATCAAGACGATTAAATGGCACTACCAATGATCAAAGATAATATGAAAAAAAGGAGCGTACCTAATTTGTGTTTTGGGGGCAAAATTGATGGAAACCATCAGAAATAGCTATTTCGATTATTACGCATGAAAGAAACAATAAATGAACAGCCAACATTTTTGTAGGTATGTCCAATAGAATATCAAACCCATGTGACAAGGACTTTGCAGCGTTTTTGCATAGGTATGGATCTAAAAGCTTGCTAACATCTGTAGAAATGGAGGATGTAGGCTTTTTGCGGGAAAAAAACTGTCATTACTGAATTCTGGAAATAATAAAATAATAGTACCCTAAAATAAAGAGAAAAACGCTGCAAATTATTACATAACGGTTTATTATTTACCTATATTCTGCGTAGATCACTGTTTTCTGTGGTCAGTGCCTACTCTCGTGCTCCCCCCTAAATCAAGCAATGGAGCCGGGCCGTAATTATAGTTTCATAAAAATGCGCGGGGATGTTTGTGAATAAATGATTGATTGAAATTCATTGCGGACCATCTTCTTCCAAAGATCTTATGCCAATTCATTGCATTGAATTGCATGCAATCAATTGAAAACCATTAAATTCCACCTAAATTCCAATAAATTGATTGGTTGAAATCCAAATCAGTGAATTCCAGTTCCAATTAAAATCCAATACCAAGTGAATTTAAATTCCAATTAAAATCCAATTCCTATTGAAATCCAGTTCCATGTGAATTCCAGTTCCAATTAAAATCCAATTCCTAGGGAATTCCAATTCCAATTAAAATCCAATTCCAATAGAAATATCTATTTAAAACCATTGAAAACCACTGGAGACCATTGAAAATCATTGGAAACTATAAACAACTTCCCCAATATTGGATGCAAGATTGTTGCGGCGTCCCTAGCAATGATATCTGGGCTGAATGTATAAAATTTGATTCACCCTCGACGAAGCCTGTCGGTCAAACTTCAGGGGCTTACTGTGAACGAACGGCTGGACGTACAATGCTCCGGGTGGTCTCAAGAAACTCCCAAGTTCAAGAACTATTTAAAAACGTAAAAAAAATCGAGATAACGGTGTCCTGGGGATTTCAACCCCTATTTTCCACCCTTTAGAGATGAATGACATTAACGCCGAGCTTCGCGGACCAACTATAGACACCAAATGGGACCTATAAACCAAATTTCATGTATTTTATTTCATGGTAACCGAAAAAAGTGAGAAGTACGGCGTACGGCAGACAGAAAGAAATTTTTTTATTGCATTTTCGGATTCTGCATACCTTGAAACGGAAACCATCAAATTTTGAGTTTTTTTTTCTTCATCTGGCATTAGCCGACAGCCATAGCCATGAAGTTAATTTTTTTTTCATGCTCGAAAATAATAAACCAAAATGGAAAGTTCTCATGATATTCTGAAAATATAGACATAGACTGAGAGGAACTCAAAAACTTAGAGTTGAAAATTGACTGAAAGGTCTAGATATATTGTGGGTATCAATCTCTCTCGCAAAACTGTTGTCCCGTTTAGTCTTATGCTTCATGAATAACAGCAAATAATTAATGATAGAAATATGGAATCTATGGCACATTTATTAAACTGACCTGTTTATGACTTCTGTTTATATTTTTGAATGAAAGTAAATTCTGTCCATTCTAAGAATTTTGAGACCTACCACACTCCTACGACGAATTGTTCTTTTGCTCTGAGCTTTTAAATTTTCGGCAACAAGTGACGTCACACTAGGCAAGGGGGTCCCGCCAATGCGGGAGGGGTGCAGTGACGTCACTTGTGCCGAAAATTTGGAAGCTGACAGAAAAACCAGTCATGCAGCATGACTTAATGAGCGAATTTTCAAAGAAATATTCGAATTAATGGCTATGGTTTTGAATAAAGGAAAACTTCGGTCTAAAATTTGGTTTTCTATGTATATTCTCTTCGTATTTATTTTAATTTGTACGTTTTGTCCATCCTGATTCTACCGTTTGTTTATTACGTAATTGTACTAAGTGCTTATTTATTTGATCGCTGTGGGTTCATATTAGGTAGGATAGGGTAGTTAGGACTTTTGACTTACCTACTCAAGAGAGTGCAGTAGGTAAAGGAGTTGTTATAGAAAATCATGAGTGCTTCAAGTGCAGGTTGTTTTTCATGCAGGCTCAATCTTGAAATAAACTATGAAGGAAGGATGTGGTTTCTGGAAGGATCACTTGGAAGAACATGTGGGTGCTACGTTGAAATATTGTTCTATTCTAGTATTCAACATTGAGTGGACCTGAAACTGCTTGAGAATTATTGGAATCGAAAGTTGCCTGTACGGATACATCGCAACTTTCCATTCCACGTTATGGTTCACGATGTAAACAGGACCAATGGTGCAGTATAATTCGGATCGGTACCTAAGCACCTCTCATGTGATTTCCATATTGTTTTGTAGAAATACAAAAGTTGGTCGTCCAACCTAAATTATAAGAGAAGTAAGACTGTGTGATGATTTTTCTGCACATTGATACTCTGGTTTCTTCATTGAACCATGGACGTATTGCTATGGGGGTCGTTTCTCATTTGTATACCGGTTGATCACCTGCCTACTTTGAGTTGAATCAACTGAAAGCCTACCTTTGCTCATTGAGTCCCCTCTACTGAGTCACCTTACTCTTTATTTAATGTAAAATATCTAAAGAGACGAGTTTTTTTAGTCCAATGGAATGGAGAATTTGAATAAAAGTTAAATAGGTATAATCGCAAAGGAAATGACGTAAGAATTTTAGGACTCAGAAGATAATCATCATTAGCAAAGGCGTAGTCATAATGACCGGTTGTTAAAATTGAGCTGAAAATTATCAGAGCCTGATTAAAAAAAAAAACAAGGTAATATGAACACTTCTGATCCTGGCAGGGTCGCCAGATGTCTAAAATCAGGAACTGTCTAGGAAAGAACTGCGTTAAAATTGGTTGGGAAACCTAGGGAGATATTTTAGGCACAGTGTTTTACAGTCAAAAGCTGATATAATAATACTATAACGTCTTCCTTCTAGTAATACGTGGGCCGGTACTTGTCTATCTATGAAGGTATCATAACAATTATATGTCAAATGGGAAATTCAAGGAGTTGTACTAATCGTTTGCCTCCCCCTTTTTTGCTTCGAACTCTCGTCTTCAATTAATACTTCTCACATTTTTCAATCTGACCACTCTAAGGGGGGGGGGGGGGGGGAAGAGTTTAAAGATTATCCTAGTTTTGGGTAATTTTTGCGCACTTTGAATGCTCTAATTTAAGAACGGATTTAGATATCTAAAATCCGATTTCACCATCGTGTTCAGAGCGTGCAAAAACCTTTAAAATGAGGGGTCACTTGTTAGAAAATAACATTTTGGGGATTTTTGGGTAATTTTTGCGCACTTTAAATGCTCTAATTTGAGAACGGATCAAGATATCTAAAATCCGATTCCACCATCGTGTTCAGCGTGCAAAAACCTTTAAAATGAGGGGTCACTTGTTGGAAAATAACATTTTGGGGATTTTTGGGTAATTTTTGCGCACTTTAAATGCGCCAAAACCCTCCTTAGAGTAGGCCAATTTCGCCCATCTTCGAACTTAGCCTTTCGATTGCCAAGATAGATTTTTTGTGCAAATTTGAGCTGTTTATCTCAATTCTATCGAGAGTTATCGTCTGGAGTGACACATATATAAATATATATATACATATAAAAAGTGTTAAATTTCAGGAATCGTTTTAGAATGGTCTGAAACGGATTTCTATGAAGAAAATTTCCAAAAATTTATATTATTTAAATTTCGAAGCCATTGCAATAGCTTCATTTTCTTTGAAAATTCGCTAAAAGAGTTAGTCATCGTAGGAGAATGCGGTTGGTCTCAAAATTCTTAGAATGGAATCTGCTTTAGTTTAAAAATGGGAATGTAGTATAAATAGATATCACTGGTATTCCTCGTTCCGCGGCCGGCTCCAGTACTCGATTTAGGGCTTTCCAGGGGACAGCACGATAGTGCTGACTTCAGAAAACAGTGATTTACGCAGAACATATATGTAGGTAAATAATAAACCGTTTTGTAATAATTTTTTTACATAGGTACCTTTCTACGTACCTTGAAACGCACGAAAACCATCAAACGTTGAAGGGGATTAACACGTTTTCTTATGTTCGAAACCACATGGCTTAAAAGTGTATGTGATTGACACTGGAACTTGAAAAATAAAGATCGTCAGCACTAATGGATCTAGCGCTCTAGCGCTTTCCGCTGTTTGTTACAGATGATCGGTCACCCTATACCTACCCGCAATAGGTCAGAAGGACTAGAATCGCACTTTCGAGGGCCGTACCTATTTAATTATTTTCTGAAAATGCGAGAAAATGACTCCCTAGCGGGTGATTAAGAATTAATTGTACCAAAAATCATGATAGTTAATTTAGGTGATTCATCGAAATTGTGACATTGATTGCAAGCATGGTATTCGTTCATTATTCCATGCAAATTACACAACGTTTAACGGTTAGATTACAACCCCTTACCTGTGTCACAATTTCAATGATTCAGCTAAAATAACAATCATGATTTGTGGTACAATTAATTCTTAATCACCCGCTAGGAAGTCATTTTCTCGCATTTTCAGATAGGGTATAACGACCTCCTTTCGAGTTTTCAGTGAAAAAAGTGTTAAACCAATTATTTTTGAAATACAAGTCCTTTACTCAATTAACACCGATGGCAAAAAAATCAGAACGGACTCTTAATTTATCCTAATGTATTCAATCATAAATAAACGTGTTAACCGAACCAATACCTGAGTTCCAATAATACGGTGAGTTATAACTGTTTGAAATCTGCCCAGGCGGATCAGCCCTTATAAAAACCTAATTCTCTTTTAACGATCCTTGGCCATCTAATTGCGAGAGAGGCGCGGCGTCGATTAAAATTCATTTTAATTGATTTATTTGACAATTAGCATTGGCTGACGCTGGATTTTTGATCGGTTTGAGTTTCAACTGCCTCCCGAGAAATGGTTTCGGGTATTTGTATATATTATATAAATATACTTTTAAAAAAAAGTTAAAAAACCTCGGGCGAACGTTAAACGGTTTCTATCAAACAAGTTGCGTCCTCTCCGATTTTTAAAAGATAATTTAGATGGATGCTAGTAGTAGTTGATATAAATCTTTTAATATTCGGAATTACTGCTCTGAAATCTCTCCTCAAATCCTAAATCATTGGCTACAGCTTGTAATTCTCTGGCAGTTGATGCTGGTTGGAAACACGAATAAGAAACCTTAACGTTCCAATCACCATACAGATTTGGTTTTGAAATTTTCCAGTTCAGGTCAACTAATTTGACACCTATCTGGCTACAAGGAAACGGGAGTCCGTGTTAGATGACGGTAAATATATATATGCGAAGTCATTAAAGTTAGCAAATTGAATATATTATACTTCTGAAACCCGAACTCGTGAAGTGAACTCCCAAAATTCGACTGAAGGGATATTACAGGCGGCGTATTCTTTCTTGGCATCATCAACATTAGCATCAAGCTACTCTGCAATATTGTTACCCTACACTTCTCCCCCTCCCTGAAGTAAACTAATAATACTTCTTCAACCCACATATAATGTTCTAGATTTTTTTTTTTAAATGCGGAAAGGAAGTCAAACAATGACGTAGATAGGAAAATATGAACCTGTTACATCCTGCAAATAATTTACCGTTGTATCTTTATTTAATCATGTAGTTACACTTAATACGATCTCAAAAATAAAGTTCCCAATTAAACCAAAAAATCCCTATTTGGAACTATAATTATGGGGGAGTTCCTTGAATGTCTTTTGAAAGTATTAGGCTCCTTTGATTTAATATAGACCATTTACCAAAGTGGGTATTGTGTTTAGTCTCCGCACCATGTTTGGCCAGGGCTTATTTTTGTAGTTCACTTTGTAATTTGTTTATTTGTTTATTTGTTTTAATTACACGGGCAACTTGCCCAATTTACAATAAGTAAATGCATTATGAAAACCAAAAAAAGAGTAAAATCAAACAGAAATATACACTATAAGAAGGGTATGTACATAAATGGAAATGATACCGAATAGTCCGCACTAGAAATAATATCAAACTAAAGAAGAAACCTGGCTTGCCTCTTGAAAAACAGCTCCCCAGCACCCAGCAGATCCACATCCCCAGAGAGACTCACAAGGCGGTTAAATTCCCTCTGACAACGGTTGAGAGGACCACCGAACAGATAATTAGTCGAAACCGTCTTAAGAAGGAATGTCTGCGTAAATCTGGTCGCATAGGGTGGGGCATGAAAACTCAATGCAGCGAGGAGCTCGGGGCAATCAATTCTGTTCCAGATGATCCTGTGAATGAACCTCACATCCGCCCACTCCCGACGCCGTTCCAAAGAGTCCAACCCCGTCAACCGCATCATTTCTGCATTGTCAAATTCAACCCACCTGTTTCCCATCTTGAAGGAGACGTATCTGAGGAAGCGACGTTGAACGTTGAGGAACTATCATCTCTTTCGCATTTATATAGTAGGGTGACCATACTATAGATGCGTTTTCCAGAATTGGTCGGACCAGAGCGGAATATAGCGAGGTCAAGGCCAAAGGATCCGAAAACTCCCTCGTGCTTCTCTTTATAAATCCAACAGTCTTCATGGCACGCGAACAGACATCCTCTATATGCTCTGAAAAGGTCAAGCGACTGTCGAATAGAACCCCCAAATCCTTTACAGTCACCCTTCGATCAAGAACCCTACCATCAATTGAGTAGCAGAAGTTCATAGGTGAAGTAGACCTCGCGAAAGACACTACGGAGCACTTGGCGATGTTCAAGAACAATTCGTTCCGGGTGCACCAGCTGTGGAGGGCCGCAAGCGAAGATTGAATCCGTTCCAAGTCATCTTGTGACCTCACGATTGAAAAAAACTTAAGATCATCTGCAAACAATAAGTGCCTCACGCTGGCCCCAAAAATGGCACCCACATCATCAATGAAAACAAGGAACATCCAGGGTCCCAGATGGGAACACTGGGGGACCCCGGAAGAAGCAACGAAGGGCCGAGACAGCGTGTTTTTCACTCGGACGGACATCCTGCGGTCAAGCAGATAGCTGGCGAACCACCGCAATAGAGAGCCATGGAAACCAAATCTCTCAAGCTTCTCCAGCAGAATGGCATGGGAGACCTGATCAAATGCCTTAGCAAAGTCGGTATACACGCAGTCAACCTGCACACCCTCAGAGAAAGCCTCCAAAACTACCCTCTGAAACACCAACAAGTTAGTCGAGCAAGATCTGCCGGTGACAAATCCGTGCTGCTCCAAGGAGAGGTGCGGTCGGATGGAAGGTCCCATCTGTGTCACCATTAATTTCTCCAAAGTCTTAGGTATGGTACTCAAAGAACATATCGGGCGGTACTGATTCACCTGGGATCTGTCCCCAGACTTGGGAATGGGAGTAATGAAAGAGCTCTTCCAGCAAGATGGAACAGAACCCAATTATAGCGACCTATCAAAGAGCACGGACAGCGCACCGGAGATCGATTTGGAACAAGCTTTCAGAACCAAGGGCGGCACACCATCCGGCCCCATCCCCTTCGAGACGTCGAGAGACTCAAGTTCCGCCATAACCAGCTCCTCCGATATCTCCACACCGCTCATCGAAAAAGATCCCGGAGAGTAAACAACTCCAGAAGGACCCACAGGGCTTTTCGGGCGGAAAACCGAAGAAAAGTAGCCAGCGAACAAGTTGGCAATTTCTAGAGGAGATTCCGCAGATTCAGACCCGAGACGCATTACAGATGGTAGTGTCGATGAACCCCTGACGTAGTTAACGTAGTTCCAAAAATGCTTTATGTCAACTTTCGCCGATGTCTGCACATTCTTGAGGTACTCAGCATAGGTAAAGCGTGACAGAGCCTTGCACTCCGCACGTACGAGAGAAAACGCCAAATAATCGCTGTTGTGGCCTGTTTCTTTATATCGTGTGTGAAGCAAGTTCTTTCTCTTTACGAGCGACTTCAGTTCGGGGGTAAACCATTTAGGAAAGGTGTGGTCTCTCTCCACCACCCGCGGGACAAACATTTCAAAACATGAATAAAGCACTTCATAAAATTTTTGAACAGCTACCTCAAATGGCAGGGATTCACAAAAACTCCAGTCATAACCCGTAAGAAAAGTGTTCATAGCCGTGAAATCAGAACGTTTGAAGTTGTAGTTGAACTTGCATGCAGGATAAATTATTTAATGTTGTCTATCAAGACCCTCTGAATCATTGACAGCATCCAAAGTTCCTATATATTATAAATAATAATTTTTTAATAATTACATGTCATTCATTCACCCAGTAAGTCATAATCATTGTTAGTCTTCATCCATGTAGCTTTGTTTTAAATGTATTTACCTAATTACTACCTATGTATTGTTTTTCTGTAGCTGTATGATTAGGATCCGCTCTGAGGGAAACGTCACCACAAGAATTCGCTGCTATAAGGTGGTTTTCCTTGAAGAGAGCATGAATAGTAAGTAAATCTCGTAAAAAATATTTTTTCGGGTAGGATTTTTTCCGATTTCCGCCCACTAGGTAGGCGCTGGCCTCCTGAATCCTAAATTATTGTCTTCTTCAGAAATATTAATTCCCAAGAATCTCAAATTGCCTCTTGCCCACGCTGTTAGTCCCTCCTTATATCATCCCTCCAGAATTCCATACTCTGGAACTCGTTCGTGAATGATATAAGTTAAAATTTCAGGGGCAAGAGGATTCAGATGGCTTTGTGATTCTGCTCAACACATTAAATTTGATGATGAAAAACAGATGAGACAACAGGGGAAATATTTGGTTAGGTATTCTGATTGGCAAATGCCACTTATCTATCCCCCCCCCCCCCCCCTCAACTTCTGACATCAAATGGGGATCATTCGTATTATGCCCTTACCCCGAAAACTCGTATTTGCCTCCCGTTTTTACCTTAAATTACCCTTATTTGCATATCTCTTTTTTTTTGTTCCTTACATTTACCTACACCTTCACTGAAATGCATCTGGAAAATTGTGTTGTCCCGTTCATTGTTATCGCAACCTTTGAAATCCCACATCGCCCCTCGTTGTGAGCCTCCTGTCTAGTCGTACTCTTTGAATGCGATGGGTCCTCGATCCGATAAGACTAAGAAAGGAATTCCATGTAAAGCAGAAGTTACATCTAATTAATTGGTGCTACTCAATGGAAGAGAGAAGAGTGGGCTCACGTTCAATGGTCGATTTGCATAACTTTTTCATGGAATAGACGAGACAGAGTTAGCGTTGCGAGCGAGAGGGTTGGCTTCTCAGATAAGGAACCTGAATGTTTATCCCCCTCCGCGGAGCACGTGGCGGACACGGGCCCAAGTCACAAGAGGTCGTGACCACTTCGAGGACTTGGCAACATCTCCGCGAGCTCTAGTTGTTCTTGATCTTCCTGACCCCTGAGGGCCTCCGCCTCTTCCTCTTCAACCGACTCCACCTCCGCCTCTGCTCTGTTTCACAAGTGAAGGCATCCCCTCTCATTAGCGGGGAGCCCAGCGGAGGCAGCCACACCCTCAACCAACCCCTTTACCGGCCGACAATATACCACTAACATTGCGATAACCATCCTGCAAAAATAAAGATCATGACATGCAGCATGACCATATTAACGAACTTAAGAAGAAACGCCTACTTTATTTGTACGGGCTCCTTCTCATATTTGAACGATCATTTGCCCCGAACGTTATTTTTGTGCTAACTATCATTTTTGTTGAACTTGAAGTCGTTTTGAGTAATTTTTTGGTTTATTATTCTGTGAATAATACACCAATGTATTCGCTCAGCAAAATTTTTTTTTATAAACGGTATTGCGTACAGCTCAGTGACCTAAACAAAAGGGGTACAGAAATTATAGAATTTGCGGAGTTTTTTATTTCCTGAAAATGTGGAAGATTGAGTTTTATTGCACGGAAAAAAGCTGCAAATTATTACACAATGATTTATTATTTACCTGTATAGATGCCCCTTCTGCGTAGATCACTGTTTTCTGTGGTCAATATCTATCCTCGTGCCCCCCTCCCCCTCCAACCAGGAAAGCCCTAATTTGCGTACTGGAACCTGCTCAGGAATTGCAGTTTCATAAAAATGCGAGGATTCAATAATTCATTATTTGTTTTTATTCATAAAGCATATTTTACCATTATAAAGCGTTGTGTAATAATCCGTTGTGTAATAATTTACCTGAATAGATGCCCCTTCTGCGTAGATCACTGTTTTCTGTGGTCAACATCTACCCCCGAGCTCCCCCCAGGAAAGCCCTAAATTGAGAACTGAAGCCAGCCCGGGAATTACATTTCATACAAATTCTCGGGATTCAATAATTCAATAATTAACTATTTGTGTTATTCATGAAGCATAAAGTTTGTTCAAGTTGCACAAGTTTCTGTCAACAAAATCCAAAAGAGTCATCATTTTTCAATAATATCACAGAACAACCAACTCGACTTCATACAGCTATCCGTGATTATAATCAGGTGCTCCCTAACAATGATATCTGGGCCGGATTTAAATACCGTTTGATTCACGATCGTGTTGACGAAGCTTATCGGTGCACAGGAACGGCTGGTCGTACAATGCTCCGGTTGGTTTCAAAAAACTCTTTAGTTCAAGATCAATTTAAAAACGTAAAAAAACCATACCCTTATATTCAAAATATTCGAGCTACGGCGTTCTGAAAATGTCAACCCCATTTTTCACCCCTTGATGACTGACAGTAACGCCAAGCTTCGCGGACCAACTAGACCCCAAACGGGACCCGTAAACCAAATTTCATTAATAATGGTTCATGGTAACTAAGAAAAGTGCTAAGTAGAAATTTTGGTTTATTATTTTCAATAATTAACCTTTGGAATCGAGCATGAAAAAAAATTTTAACCCCCCCCCCCCCCCTCAAAATTTGATGGTTTCCGTTTCAAGGTATGTAGAATTCGAAAATGCAATAAACAAATTTATGTCCGTCCGCCGTACGCCGTTCGCAGTTTTCTTAGTTAACATGATCCAGAATTAATGAAATTGGGTTTGTCGGTCCCATATGGGTTCTAGCTGTTCCTCGAAGCCCGGCGTTAATGTCAGTCATCTCTAAGGGGTGAAAAATAGGGGCTGAAGTTTCCAGGACGCCGTTATCTCGAATTTTTTTACGTTTTTTAATTGTTCTCAAACTTGAGATTTTTTTGAGACTTCCCGGAGCATTGTACGTCCAGCCGTTCGTTCACAGTAAGGCCCAGAAGTTTGCACCGACAGGCTTCGTCAACTGCAGGGTGAATTAAATTGTACACATTCAGCCCAGATATCACTGCTATTTCACTGCTAGGGAAAAATTAGAAATTGGCCCGAGATAATCATTGCTAGGGAGCACCTGATTATAATCACGGATGGCTGTATGAAGTCGAGTTGGTTGTTCTGTGATATTATTTCATTTGAAAAATGATGGCTCTTTTGGATTTTGTTGATAGGTACTTTTGTAAATTGAATAAACGTCATGTTTCATGAATAACATCAATGATGAACTGTAATTCCCGGGCTGGCGCAATACTTGATTTAGGGCATCTATACAGGTAAATTATTACACAACGGTTATTATTTGTAAATTATTGCACAACGGTTTATTATTGTGTAAATTACTACACAAGGGTAAATCATAACACAACGATTTATTATTTACCTTATGTTTCATGAATAACTAAAAAAAAAAGATGAATGATGAATGATTGAATTATTGAATCCCGCGCTTTCTATGAAACTTCAATTCCCGGGCGGCTCCAGTACTCGATTTAGGGCTTTCCTGGAGGGAGCTTGTGGGTGCTGACCACAGAAACCAGTGATCTACGCAGAAGGAGCATCTATACAGGTAAGTAATAAACCGCTGTGTAATGATTTTTAGCGTTTTTTTAAATTGCATTTTCGGATTCTACGTACCTTGAAAGGAAACCATCAAATTTTCATGTGGTCAGGTGGTGGGGGGTGGGTGGGGGTTAAACTTTGTTTTCCTTCATGCTCGATTCCGAAGGTTCATTAATGAAAATAATAAAAATGGGTTAGGCTCATTCAATGTGGTATGTAATATAAATGACGAGGATGAAATTCCGCATAGAAATAATATGGATGATTTTGGGCCACCCTATAGGATATGACTTATGTCCTTAGAATGATAGCTATGTATTCAGACTTGAAAGTAAGTATGTAGGTAAGTACATTTCCAGGGTAATGTAGGTAGTTTTGATTTCTATAGTTAGTCAGGTGTTGACGATGAACGGTATTGAGAGCGCTCTCCATTCGACCTCATCTTTCAGGATGAGTGGATCACAATACGGATGATCAGATGACGGCAGCAGCATCATGGACCTCCGTCACAACCCTCATCACTGTTATTATCCAGGTCGTAACTATATTGTTAGAAAGTGACAGCCCCCTTTCCTTTTTCCCTCATACCACCACACACCGTCTAACCCTGCCGCTGCCCTTTCATAGTTGAAATTGATGGATGTCTGGTGAGGAATTTTCTCCTCTGGAATTTGAATTATACGATTGCAGTGACGAGAAGTCAGTTAAACGTCTACACCGGCCGGCAAGTTACCGATAGTTGCAACAGTTGCAACTTGTTCGAATTGGACTATCTACTTGAACTGAAGTCACATTTAGTCAAAAAGTTGAAATTAATTCTTCAACGGGTTTTCTATACGCCCCGACCCAAAACGCATCAAATTTTTCCACAAGGTCCATTACTTTCTTCATAATAGATATCCCTCAGATAGGTCGATAGGTTACTTAGATAACCCTACTAGTGTTCTAGTGTTCTAATCATTTAGCTACAGCGTTAGTGGAGCAGGTTTTCAGTATAGAATAGGAGTCTCGATAGAAATTTACACCGATCAGGGCCATAAGTTAGAGGCAAGACTCAGGGAAGACGTTACAAGTTTGATGGGGTATAATAAAACACGATATTCAACTCTCCACCCTCAATCAGCGGGACTTGTGGAATGGATGTCATACAATGAGCAAAAATTTGGACATTTTTGCTCGTTCACACTAACAATACTGGGATGAAAAGATTCGTTTCTTTCTCTTGGCACACCGTTCTGCGCCACAACGAACTACGCGATTGTCGCCAGCTCAGCTTGTGTATGACTACCAGGGTCACTGATGCGACCACCATTCCAGCAAACACCGCTAAACACCCTGTATGCTGTTCAGCTGAGGGCACACCTGGAAGCGGTTAGGGAATTCGCACGAAATGAAGCACGGATTCAGATGCGAGTGCAGAAGGATGGGAGTGCTATATCCCCGTCGTGCTAAAACGCCCAGACTAATGTGGGAGATTCTGTCTGGGCCTAAAATCCCCGAAGGACACGTGGAAAGTGCCCAAAAGTACAAGCAGCTTGGACCGGTCCATACAAGGTAGTAGGGAAGAAAAACGACGTGCTGTTCGTAAGATGGAACGCACTACTCGCCGACCACGCGCAGCCAGAGCTGAGATCAGGCCTGAGGGCAGGCTTTGAGAAGAGCGGGATGCAATCTTGGAAATCCACTTAGAAAACGTGCTACCCATTTGTTACACTGTTTGTAGAGATAAGAAAATCTTGTTTTCTTTTATGGTGTGGATTGATGTGATTTGAAAAAAAAGTTGTTAAACAGTGTTAAATCTGAAATTTATGTTGAATCTTGTTGATCTGTTTTTGGTATAGTGTGGATTGGTGTGATCTGAAAAATACATGGTGCTGAACAGTGTTAAATTTGAAATTTGTGTTGGACTTTACAGGTATTGCATTGTAAGCCTTGCCCAAGTTACTGCGAGATTCGAAATCTAAATTTTCAGTCATTTTATGCGGTTCTGACATCAAACAATAATAAATTAATTTGGTTCCGTGGCTGTATGTCTCCAACAGACGTTATCGAATGACCAATCCAAACGAGCTGAAATATCGAGGGTGTGTTCGTCCACGGTCCACGGTCCCATACATATTTTATCACAATCGGACAATTTTATCACAATCTACGATTTTGGACCGTGGATGGAATTTTATCACAATCGGACAATCGGATGTGGAGACAAATTTTGTCTCCACATGTGTATGTTGTAGGTACTTACGAGTGTTATTCAATTCAGATTTATTCAATTTGCAATAATATAAACGTTGGAACGTAAACTAACACAAAGTGTTGTTTTGCGATCAAAGATTTCTTCTAGGTCGATTCCACGAGTTACTATTTGAAACGTTAAGCCAATATAACGTAGAAGAATCGCTGGTCCTCCCTTTTTGCAGTAAATAATTTTGCCTGGCGTATGAGAGTATAATATTATAACGGCACGGTTCATTAATGGCACTGTCTTCAACACTCGTTGCATCCACAATGGTAACGAAAACTTGCGTTCTCTCTGATTGACATACCTAGTGAGAAATTGGACGTTTACCTACAACTGGTAAATTTATTGGTAGGTAATAAACTAATAACAGAAATTTCTGTGATGGGGCTGCCTCTCCGTCTTTCATCCAAAGATGACATGGTGGCTATAAAAATGATTGCTGTGTGACAGTCCGACTGCTTTCCACGGATGCTTCTCCCGTTTGACTTTTACACCCGACGCGGGAGGTCTTCAACAAAAGGTGGACATTCTCCTCAAGTGAATTCCGATGGAGACTTCCGAACACAAGGTACCACTTACCAACGGCCGTATGCTAGGTATTAACCGAACAACTTACCCGAAACCCCACAATCATTAATAACAAAGTCATTTAGCTATAAATTATGTGATTTTGTAGTTACGATCCTTCAGATAACTTATAAAGTGACACATTCAACACCCATGAGCCGACTGCTCCTGAATGACTTGAAAGATTAGGAATAGAGTATCCTAGTTGTAGGTAGGTTCAAGTTAGAGTGATGGTAATCTAATTTAACAAGTTTCAATTAGATTCTGGCAGCTTTTAGAAACCCATGATTCATATTAAAAAGAGTACAAAACTACTGTAAAAATGTTGCTTTACTCGAAATATACAAAATTTATTTTTTGTTGTTGGAAGTGCTGTTGATTGCAATAAATAATTATTGTAGACACCTGAAAGTGCTTGTTCATAATTAACCTAGAGACACTGGGGCGAATAGGATCATTAGTTTATTGGGTGAGATGGTGTGCTAAAACATCATGATGTTAAATAGCAATATCCATCTGGATTTTTAGTCTTAGCATTCTATATAAATCTATTAAAATATATATTAAAAAACTATGTATAGAGACAACTTACCAGTCCGTTGCTTAAAAAGAGAAAAAGGAAAAAAAAACTTCCCAAGATTGATAGAACATAGCTTTCTCTTAATACCAATACCAATCATGATCGTATAGATCAATCAAACGTATGGTAAATAATCAATTCAGCACGGGTTTGAATGGATTCGAGAATTCTATATAGGTATATAATTTGATTCATTATTATGCATGAAGCAGAAAGTGTAGGTGAAAAAAATTTGAACATTATTCGGTTGATTACTGTGTATTGTTGTTAATTATTAACATTTACATGTTTCTTAATTATTAAAAAACGTACATACGTATTTTAACATAATTATACAAGTGCAGTAATCAACTGGATTTGACTGATCGATCATTCTTTCTGAGAGAAGGCCCCTACTACCTACCAACGAACTGTCGCCTTCGGTTCGTGTGGGGCACCTGGTACCTCGGATTTGGTTTTCGCTATGAAATTCATAGGTGACCATTCCCGGGCTACCCATCGAATTTGATCGAAATAGGGTCACTGGTTCTTGGGAAATTGATAATCCCGGATTTGGTGTGTACGCAGCGGCTTTACCTCACAGGCATCTGATCGGGATGAAATTCACAGAGGATGAGTGATAGAGGCAATATTGAAGTTTCTCCGAAAAGCGGCAAATCGAATGCACGCTTTTGAAGGGCAAGCCTGAGATATTTTCTGAAAAGTGTAAGTAGGTGAGTGGGAAGTTCAGATCCAGCATTTTTGGATTTGATGAAGCATTAGCAACGTGCCTCCAGTTCTTCGGCTGGACGTTCATCCTAAAATTTAGCACCAGTGAATTATTTGGGCTCTGCGTAATAACCAGGTTTCCCTGGCTATTCCTGTGGTTATTCAGAAAAATATGTATTTATTCAGATAGAGAACTAACAACGCCCTTAATTAGTATTATACGTGTTATGCAGTTATGCATCAGGAATCACTTGTATCATATGAAATCAGCGGTTTCGGGGTGTTGTATGTCGTTTTTCCCGAGCGCCAAATGTGCACTCCCAAGTCTCAAAAACGCATCTGAAGCCTCAGCCTTCCTCAAGAAGTAGAAAAAACATGCGGGGAACTAAAGGAAAGTGGTGCCTGTGTTTGTTATCAGTAGCCTTCATTACTGTTCTCCGATGTCGCGTACAACTTGTCAAACGCCCCCATCCAAGAAATCGACTCGTTTTCAATACGCCAGACGATTTCAAAGGATTCGACAACGTCTCTGGCACGTCAGACGGATGCTACATCGTCCCGAACATCGTCCATTTCATTCGATTCGGCCAAAAGATTTTCACTTTCATCGACGCCGTTTGCGTATTGGCCGCCCTCAAAAACCAGAGACCCGACAAGATCTATTTCCACACGGACACCCCACAATTCAGGGGGCGGTACTGGGAAGTCATCTTGTCCACGCCGGGCATCGAAGGTGTAATCGAAATAAAAAATATGAGCATTCCCAAGCGGGTTTTCGGACAAAATTATAATTCGGGGGGATGGGGGAAGTACCACGCGAGTGACGTCACCAGGCTGAGAGTTCTCATGATGTACGGCGGTATTTATTTGGATAATGATTCTTATATTGTACGATGTCTCAACGAATTCAGGAAATTCGAGATGACAGTTAGCTGGGAGGATAAGGATGTAGTGAAGACACAGCTCGGGAATCAGGTGATCATCGCCCATAAAAACGCTCGTTTCTTGAGAGAGTGGCTTCTTACGTATAG
Organism: Leptopterna dolabrata; assembly: GCA_954871275.1. Taxonomy (NCBI): domain Eukaryota; kingdom Metazoa; phylum Arthropoda; class Insecta; order Hemiptera; family Miridae; genus Leptopterna; species Leptopterna dolabrata. Next base: position 22,644,070 of record OX940976.1, read on the forward strand.
AGATGCCTACGATCCGAAGAAATGGTACTACAACGGCGGGATACGACCAGTAGAAGTCGTCTTGTCCAAGTACCCAGAGCTGGTGCACAGGGCGAGTCGGCGATTCGCGGAGTATCCTGGCATCGGACGAATTCTTTACCTCCTCAACGACGGCGCCTGGTTGGATCACTACGCTATTCACTTGTTCATCAACCACATGAAGACGCTAGTGTCGAGGAATCTGTCGTCTGTGGCGACGTACCCGGTCGTCTTCAACGAACACAACATCCGTTTTTACAATGCGAACATAAGGCAGATGGTTTACGATGTCTACCCCATCAACAGGTCACGTCCGAATCAATATACATAGTGGACCGACCGCCGTATGTGTCCATTCATACCGCTTCGAATCGATCTCACAACTTGATAGTAAAGAATCTGAAGTGAATAAATGCTAACTTTGGCGGATCTGATGTTGTCCCATGTATATAGGCAGCTCCCAGCTTTGACACCAAATATTCGACTTGGAGCTGTAAGGCACCAAGTGGGTTTTAGGCACTTCTTGGTTGAATGCACTTCATGTAATGATTTTTCATTATATTTTGATTGAGTCATGCACAAACCAATCCGCTCCGGTTATCATGCGCAATACTCGATTCTGCTTCACATGGATCTTTGTTATATGACAGGCAGCAGCTGCTCCCCATAGTCCACATGAGTAAACCCATATTGGTCGGATGAGAGAAGATATATTAGTATTTTTGTTGAGATGGATCGTCGCCAACTTTTGACTAGAGCAAGAATCCTGGTAGTGTCCAAGCACGGTCTGGTCTCTTTTGATGACACTTTTGGTAAGGATTGTGCATCTTTATGATCGTGGGGAGTGGCGGGAGGCCAAAAACCGCCTAGCCCATTACGAATTATAAGAAGTTTGGGAACTACAATTCATCTGGGTTCATTGTCGAACATTTACTAGCTGTACGAATTATCATGGGGACCGAAATCCATTGTTTTCTTACGAATTACGAGGAAGAGAGATGGAGTAGAGAGCTGATTAGGCTGTTTAAAAGAAGGAAGTCATCCTTTAATGGGTCTAAAGCTCCCGGCTGCGGACTCGACCGGTTCCAGTCTTTTTAGAAACTAGCCGATATATATAAATCGAAAGGCGGGGGCGTTCATTAGCGTCGGAACGAGCCTCGTGGGCCGGTCTCTGACATGGACCGGAGTCGCTGATATGGGCAGGCCTGGCCTGATATGGTTCATGAAGAACGGATATATATGAGTATGGGGAGGGCCCTGGGTTTAATAATATGGTATACACATGAGAGTCGGTCCTTCTAAGGGCGGTTGAGCGGTAGCGCTAATAGTCCTTCACGGGGGTGAGGGACATATAATATATGTGCTCCGATAGTTTAGTTACTGCCGAGAGTAAGAGGAAGTAAGTAGGTAACACAGGTGAGACATAAACCAACAGCAAAACATCAATATTTAGCTTGCCTTATGGATCTTATGAAAACTTCGTGGATGTCTCTTGTGTTGCGCTAGATTCTATACTCATTGAAGCCAAATATCTGCGGGGTACACCAAACACTACAGGCCTTTATCGGAAAACCTCTTGATAGAGCAAGAATGTGTGCTTACGTAGAAACTAGGTTTACTTAAAATGAATAAAAAGTTCTAATCATGCACCATGACCGTAAGAAAAAATTTCCAAAGTTGGAGACTTTTGGATATTTTTGACTACTTTGGTTTATATTAATTTTCAATAACTAATGTTTCGAATCGTGTATGAAAAACTAATTTTCAACTCCTCCCCACTCTCAAACTTTTCTCTCTTATCTGTTTTCTCTCAGGTTTTCTATTGGTTTATTATTTTCAATAATGAACCTTTGGAATCGAGCATGAAAAAAAAAGAAAAAAAAATTTAACCCCCCTCAAAATTTGATGGTTTCCGTTTCAAGTACCTATGTAGAATCCGAAAATGCAATAAAAAAGTTCTGTCCGTCCGCCGTGCGCAGTACTTTCCACTTTTCTTAGTTACCATGAACCAAAATGGACGAAATTCGGTTCATAGTTCCAATTTGGGGTCTAGTTGGTCCTCGAAGCTCGGCGTTAATGACAGTCATCCCTAAGGGGTGATAAATAGGGGTTGAAATCTCCTGGACGCCGTTATCTAGAATTTGTTTACGGTTTTAAATAGTTCTCCAACATGGGAGTTTTTTAAGACCACCCGAAGCATTGTACGTCCAACTGTTCGTTCACAGTAAGGCCCAGAAATATGCACCGACAGGCCTTTTCAACAGCAGGGAAATGTATACATGAATGAAATTGTATACATTCAGACCAAATATAATCACTAGGGACGCGCTAACAATCGGGGATTGGCCCGAGATCATCATTGCTAGGGAGCACCTGATTATAATTCACGGAGTATGAAGTCGAGTTGGTTGTTCTGTGATATTATATTTAATTTCAAAAACGCTGCAAATCCGTGCAAAACGGTTAATTATTTTGTACAGAATACCCTTCTGTTACAGGTCTCAGCTCTCTGTATAGATAACCCGTCTGTATAATATAATATGTACTATTCTATACATATTATGTAGATCGCAGACCCTCTGTAGGTTAGTACCTAACCCCGTACTCGTTACTAGGTACCTACCTAAAACACGAGTTGAATGTTGCTAAAATAATTCTGTCGATGACAAAAAGTACCTAAAATGGCAAAAAGAAATTGTTGATGTGGAGTGAAATAGATGCCCCTTCTACTTAGATCACTGATTTCTGTGGTCAATACCTATAATGAACCGTTGTGTAATAACTTGTCCATCAATGATACTTCAACGGTTGTTCAAGTTGCAAAAGTACCGATCAACAAAATCCAGCCCCTTCTTGGTAGATGAACCGTTGTGTAATAATTTACCGTTGTGTAATAATTTACCATTATGTAATAATTTACCGTTATGTAATCATTTACCGTCGTGTAATAATTTGCCGTTGTTTAATAATTTACCATTGTGTAATAATTTACCCATCAATAATACTTCAACGTTTGTTCAAGTTTCACAAGTACCTACCAACAAAATCCAATAGTCCAACACTTTTCAAATGAAATAATATCACAGAACAACCAACTCGACTTCATACAGCCATCCTTGTTTATAATCAGGTGGTGTTCCCTAGCGATGATATCCGGGCCGGATTAATACCAGTTGATTCACGATCTTGTTGACGAAGCTTTTTGGTGCACACGAACGGCTGGACGTGCAATGCTCCAGATGGGCTCTTGGTGGAATTTCGTTGGGGGAGGGGGGGGGGGGGAGGGGGGGTTGGGTTAGATTTTTTTTTTTTCATGCTCGATTCCAATGGTTCATTATTGAAAATAATACACCAAAATGATGTCTCTTTTGGAGTTTGTTGGTGGGTAGTGAAACTTGAACAAACGCTAAGTATTATTGATGGGCAAATTATTACACAATGGTAAATTATTAAACAACAGTGAATTATTACACAACGGTAAATTATTACACAACGGTTCACTATACCATCAACGTAGAAGGAGCTGAAGTTTGTTGGTAGGCACGTTTGCAACTTTTTTTACTCCTCGTCAACAATTCCCCTTCAGAACTTCATTGTTTGCGTTTCTTTTTGCCATTTTAGGTACTTACTTACTGTTTATCATCGACAGAATTATTTTAGCAACATTTAACTCTTGATTTTGGTAGGTACCTAGTAACGAGTACGGGGTTAGGTACTAATCTACGGAGGGAACTGCGATCTACATAATATGTATAGAATAGTACATATTATATTATAAAGGGTTATCTGTACGGAGAGCCGTGATCTGTACCGAAGGGTATTCTATACAAAATAGTAAACCGTTGTGCAGGGATTTGTAGTATTTTTTGTGATGACATCTCACCCTACAAAATTGCCATGGATGGCTCTGTGACGTCACTCATCCAATGCTCTAAAGCCTTCTTGTGGAGGGTTGTGCCCCGGCTCCTTGGCCTCTGATCCTCCGTGACGACATCCCGCCCTAGTTCGGCAGCCCGTTCCCTCCCCAGCGGCTAACGAATTGCCCACGTTTTTGCGCCACACGGAGGATTTCCCTTACTTATTTTTCCTCAAAACAATGATATTGCTCGTCCTTGAGAATATAACCTAGTAAAATATTGCTCTCGCGAGCATCACTTGCTTAGAATTTTCTCCGGGGGGGTGTACAGATAATAAAAACCCTGGCTCCACGTCACGAAATTTTCACCTTCTGATTTATTCTGATCGTCGTTATAAAATTTCTGTGAGAACTGTCTCGCCACTTGCATGCCAACCCTGTCCAGCCGAACTATTGCAAGGACCGACGATCAGCTCCAACTGCCTATTCTGTCTGCATTTCTGTACTGTAGCTCAACTCCAAACAAATAACCACTTGCGGGATTACTTAATTCTGATTGGTTATCTTCCACTGAACCTTTTTTTCTCCATTGGGTCATTATGCCTAGTTTGAAAACGAGGTCCGTTTTGCGATCGACTTTAAACGCCGTCGGGTGGCTATGTCAACGTGAGCACATCCGTGGAAACCGAAATTAACACAAGCATGGGAAATTATACATTCAAACATGCCTCGATTTCGCTTAAAACGGATCCTCCTCACACCACCAAACCATTCTTAAAAAGTTCCAGACGTGAAGCATGACCACATGAGCGATATTTTGATGTAACCAATGGTCAAAGCACAAAGCCTCATCCCAATTCGTAATAGTCCTGGAGCAAGTGCCGAAAAAGTGTGTTCATCGTACATCGTAGAAGAAGGTTTTATTATAAACAATGAAAATGTACGCCATTCTGAGTAAAATAAGCTTTGCCTGCCATCCCAAAACGGGTGCATTTAAAATTGGCGGCCATTTTGAGAAGGCCGAAGTAACCAAAAATGGCACTGATTCCAGGATGGATGAAACTTCGGCGGACGGATCTTCTTGTGGGAGACGATGAAAATTTAGAGGTCTGCCAATTTGAAACTGCTGATAACCACTGGCAGACCCAGATTCCAAAATTGCACGGTTGAGGGGAGAATTTCATCAACTTCAGAGCGTTTAAAAATTTACTGCATGACAGTGTATGCCGTTTACTGAAGATATACCTTGGTCTGCCAATGTCAAACCGCCGATAACCACTGCCGGGCTCCAACCACTGCAGGGTGAATTTTCATGAAAGTATAATATGAGGTTTAAGGATGATACACCTTCGTCTGCCAACAATAAGCCGCTGATAGCTACCGACATACCTACTCAAATTCAAAATTTGCAATTTTGGAGGTGAAATTTCATCAACTCCAGGGCGTTTGAAATGTTACTGTATGAAATGATATGCCCATTAATGAATATACTTTTGTCTGCCAGTGGTAAACTAATGACTACCCACTGGCAGACTCAAATTTACAAAACGCTGCAAACTATTACACAACGGTTTATTATTTACCTGTATAGGTGCCCTTCTGCGTAGATCACTGTTTTCTGTGGTCAATACCCTCGAGCCCCCCCCCCCCCCAGGAAAGCCCCAAATGGAGTACTGAAGCCAGCCCGGGAATTAAACTTTCATACAAATGAGCGGGATTCAATAATTCAGTCACAAGTTATTTGTAGTTATTAATGAAGCATAAGGTAAATAATACACCGTTGTGCAGTAATTTACCTGTATAGATGCCCATTCTGCCTAGGTAGTATAATAGGCCGTTGTCTAATAATTTACCCAATCATACTTCATCGTTTGTTGAAGTTGCAAAAGTACCTTCAACAAAATCCGAAAGATACATCATTTTTCAAATGAAATAATATCACAGAACAACCAACTCGACTTCATACAGCCATCCGTGATTATAATCAGGTGCTATCTATTTCCGGCCGGATTTATACCATTTGATTCACGATCATGTTGACGAAGCTCTTTGGTGCACACGAACGGCTCGTCGTAAAATGTTCCGGGTGGTCTCAAAAAATTCTTTAGTCCGGAATCAATTTAAAACGCTGCAAATCCCTGCACAACGGTTTATTATTTTGTATAGAATACCCTTCTGTTACAGATCACAGCTCTCCGTATAGATAACCCTTCTATATAACATATTATGTACTATTCTACACCCTCCGTAGGTTAGCACCTAACCCCGTACTCGTTACTAGGTACCTACCCTAACCGTTGTGTATTAATTTACCTGTATACGTTCCCCTTCTACGGAGATAGAATAATGAATCGCTGTGTAATAATTTGCCCATCAATAATACTTCAACGGTTGTTCAAGTTGCAAAAGTACCTATCAACAAAATCCAGCCCCTTCTTGGTAGATGAGCCGTTGTGTAATAATTTACCGTTGTGTAATAATTTGCCGTTGTGTAATAATTTGCCATTGTGTAATAATTTACCCATCAATAATACTTCAACGGTTGTTCAAGTTGCAAAAGTACCTATCAACAAAATCCAGCCCCTTCTGGGTAGATGAGCCGTTGTGTAATAATTTACCGTTGTGTAATAATTTACCGTGGTGTCATAATTTACCGTTGTGTAATAATTCACCGTTGTGTAATAATTTTCCATCGTTTAATAATTTACCCATCAATATCACTTCAACGTTTGTTCAAGTTTCAGAAGTATCTGCCAACAAAATCCAGTAGTCCATCATTTGTCAAATGAAATAATATCGCAGAACAACCAACTCGACTTCATACAGCCATCCTTGATTGTAATCAGATGCTCCCTAGTGATGATTATCCAGGCCGGAGTTATACCGTTTGATTCACGATCGTGTTGACGAAGCTTTTTGATGCACACGAACGGCTGGGCGTACAATGCTCCGGGTGGTCTCAAAAAATTGTTCAACTCAAGACAAATTTAATAACGTAAAAAAACAATACCCTTCAATCGAAAGTTTTCGAGCTACGGCGTTCTGAAAATTTCAACCCCTATTTTGAACCTCTTAGAGATGACTGACAGTAAGGCTAGCTTCACACTTGCGAGGTTTCAACCGGCGAGGTGCGGATTCGGTGAGGTTTCGGCAGCCGCCTCGAAAACCCAGTTCCCGTTCACACTTCTGAGGTTCATAAGAGGTTTACAGTCGGTAGAATCAACCAGTTACCTACAGTTTCACCATGGACAGAAGACGTGCTATTGCGATGCTGTTCCTCTACAGACGGATAAAAAAAAAAAAAAAAAACGCTGCAAAGTCCTTGTCACATGGGTTTAGGACTTTTGGACTTACCTACAGAAATTTTGACTGTTCATTTATTGTTTCATTCATGCGCAATAATCGAAATAACTATTTCTGGTAGTTTCCATTAATTTTGGTCCCTAAAACACAAATTAGGTATGCTCCTTTTTTCTTTTTTTTTTTAACTATCTTTGATCATTGGTAGTGCCAGTTAATCGCCTTGATCCACGTGTTGACACTTTTTTCAGTGTTATTATACAAACTGATGGTGATTCCAGACGATTTCCCAGGTTTTTCACTCATAAAAAATCAATTTCTGGAGCTGAACATTTGGTAGAAGTCAATTTTCCACTCTTTGGTCAAAATCGACTTCATATTCGGTCTTCTCGTCCACAAAAACATGGAAAACGATACCTCAAAAGCTCATTTTACTAACATGTTGCTAAAACGCAAAAAGTACCTATTTTTACACACATTTTCACTCATAACACCCCTGGGTATATTCCGATCGGGCTGAAAAGTTTCGGGACACAACTAGGGCCCAAATAGAGCATGTGTGCGAAAGAACGACTTTTTTAGATCTAAAATGAAGCCTGTACACGTGATACGGCGTACGGCATACGGCGGAGGGCGTACGGCGGACGGACATTGCATTTTGGTTTATTATTCTGTGAATAATACACCTATGTATTCGCTCAGCAAAAAATTTTTATAACACCCCCTCAAAATTTTTTCTTTTCCGTTTCAAGGTGCGTAGATTCCAAAAATGCAATGTCCGTCCGCCGTCCGCCGTACGCCGTATCATGTGTACAGGCTTCATTTTCGGTCTAAAAAAGTCGTTCTTTCGCACACATGCTCCATTTGGGCCCTAGTTGTGTCCCGAAACTTTTCAGCCCGATCGGAATATACCCAGGGGTGTCATGAGTGAAAATGTGTATAAAAATAGGTACTTTTTGCGTTTTAACAACATGTTAGTAACATGAGCTTTTGAGGTATCTTTTTCCATGTTTTTGAGGACGAGAGGACCGAATATGAAGTCGATTTTGACCAAAGACGCGGAAATTGAGGTTTTACCAAAGGTTCAGCTCCCAAAATTGGTTTTTTATGAGTCAAAAACCTGGAAAACTGTCTGAAATCACCATCAATGTGTACAATAACATTGGAAAAAGTGTAAACAGGTGAATCAAGACCATTAAATGCCACTACCAATGATCAAAGATGATCTTAAAAAAAAAAGCGTAGGTACCTATTTCATGTTTTGGGGGCCAAAATTGGTGGAAATCATCAGAAATAGCTATTTCAATCATTCCACATGAAAGAAACAATACATTTAACAGCCAACAAAAATCTCTAGAACTCCAATAGAATAATAAACCCATGTGACAAGGACTTTGCAGCGTGTCGTGAGTCCCTCCCGGGAACACTCCTATACTATTAAGTTCTCACCAACATTCAAACGCCAAACTAAAGCTCCGTAAATAAAGATATGAGTGGGGACAGGCGACAGAACCCAGGGTTACTCAACCTGGGGCCCCACTACCAGCTCCCTGCAAGGAGCTGGAGGGAGAGGCCCCCAAGTACTATAAAACCCCGGATCCTGGCGCTCAAGCTTCATTCGACACTTCCTCTAACCAGCTCTCTCTTCTCTCTCTTACCTTCCCTCTCAGATGATCGGTTGACTACAGCCGCCTGAGAATTTCACCTCCTCTCTCCTCCTCCTTGTCTAGATGATCGGTTGAATACAGCCGCCTAGACAAGGGACCTCTCCTTTCCTCTCCTTCACCTAGATGAACGGTTGACTACAGCCGCCTAGGTGAAATTCCCTCATCCACCTCTCTCTCCTCCAAAGTCGTAGATGTTCGGTTGACTACAGCCGCCTGCGACTTTTCCTTCTTTACCTAAATTCACTCACTCACCTTCCTTCCACACCGCCGTGATGAAAATTCTAAATTCATCACAGTGGTGAACCCGACGTTCACTCACCTTCTTCCTTACCACCTTCCCACCCCATGTGTCGCCCCAGTCAAATAGTTCGGTGTCCCAAATTTTAAAATCAATTTAAAATTCAAACAGTTCAGTACTTTTCGCAATTTTGGCCCAACCTCAACCGCACGGAGATCACACCTCTCTTCACACCTCCGCACAGCCACACGCCCATCCGCTCCCCTAAATTGCGAATTTTAAACTCAACGAATTTAATTTTGAGTTACAGCCATGGACCCGACCTCCCCGTCGCCGCCGCTCCTGCGACCAGCCACACTGCAGCCGCCCGCCGCTGCGACATCCGACGCATTGGCCGACAACCCTTTCTCCACACTCTCCCCGCCAACCTCTGCAACATCAGCCGCCTCCGCCGCCGCCGCTGCAGCCGCAACCGCCACCGACGTCATGACGACGTCCGCTGCCTTCCCCCTGTCGCTGCCCCCCTTCTACGCACACGACCCTGCGCTCTGGTTTTTCCAGGTGGACGCGGCGTTTTCGGCCGCTAACATACGCAGCCAAAAAACCAGGTACTCCCGGATCATCTCGCTCCTCCCATACGATACCCTACTACAAACTTCGGATATCTCCCCCCCGACGCAGCCACTGCATATGACGATCTCCGTAGCCGCCTCATCAGCATCTACCAGCCGTCGAAGATCGCCCGGGTAGCCGCCCTCTCCCAACCACAACACCTCGGGGACCTCAAGCCCTCCCACCTCTACCGACGACTGCGACATCAGTTGCGCGACATCATGACCGCAGATATCGCCCGCACGTTCTGGTTGCGTGCCCTACCCCACCCCATCCAGATGGCCCTGGCCAGCCATCTTGACGGTCCCGACGAGCCCCTCCTGCGACTCGCGGACACCGTGCACGACTTAGCCGCCGCAGCCACCGTCAGCGAGGTACGCACGCCCCGTCATCCCCCACCACTACGGGACCGTACCGCCTCCAGGGACCGCAACCGACCCCCCTCCCTCGATCGACGGCGCTCCACTTCACGGGATCGTCGACGAGATTCCCCCGCCGACCACCTCCGTCAACGCTCCCCTGAACGACGCAGCAAATCCCCCCCTCAGCAACGCAGGGGGCGATCGCCAGCCGCGGCAGCCCGCTCCACCTCCTCCCGCCCCACCAAGACTGACTACCTCCCTGCGGACCCCCCCCACCGATGTTTCTATCACGTTAACTTCGGTGGGGAGGCCCGCAAATGCCAACCCCCCTGCTCCTTCTCCCCTAAGCAGGGAAACGCAGCCGCCCGCCGGTGAAACCGGCGGGCCCCCCTCCACGCCAACACGGGGGGGACCATGACCAACCCCCCCCCGCCCCCATCCATACCACTACCCCGAAACCCCACTACCCCTCCTACGCCGCCGCCGCGGCGGCCAACCTTCCGGCCGCGCAAGCCAGCGCCGCCGGGCCACCCACCCCTCCACTAACTGTTCCCCCACCCCGGGACAGCCCCTCCACGCCCACCTCCGGGACAGCCAACCCCCCGGCCACCGTTCCCCCCCTCCGGAACGGCAAGAAAACCACCCCGGCCGCCTCTCACGCCGCCGTTACCAACTCCCCACCACGGGACAGCACCTCCAGCCCCACCCCCAGAGCAACACCCCCCCTGGCCACCACTCACACCAACACCTCCGTTCCCCCCCTCAGGGACGGCGACGGACCGCCCCGCGTGTCATTCAGGGACGACCAAACACCACCACCACAAATTCCCACCTCCGCCATATTACACAACGCCCTCCCTACCCACCAGCGACTCTTCTTGCGCTGCAAAAAGACCAACGTCCCTTTCCTGGTGGACACGGGGGCGGCGCTGTCCATTTTCCCAAACAATATCCTCCGGCGTCAGGCGCGCTGCAACCGGCAGCTTCTCTACGCCGCCAACGGTACTACCATCCCCTCGTACGGGACATACCGCTCATCGATTCACATGAGCGGTCTCGCGTACGAGTGGGACTTCACCGTGGCGGACGTGGAGAAGGCGATCCTGGGGGCCGATTTCCTCGCCTACTTCGGCCTCCAGGTCGACGTCCGAAATGCGCGCCTGATCGACCCACAGACCAACAAACCCATCCCCGGATTTATCCACGCAATCAACCACCCCCCCACACAATTTGAACGCCTCCTCCTCAACTACCGCCCCCAGCGCCGCCCCTCTGTCCACATCTCCACTGTCCAGCACCATATCGAGACCACAGGACCACCCATCACCGCAAAAGCCCGCCGCCTACACCCCCTTCAGTTGTCAAAAACCCGCCAACACTTCGACAAACTCATCGCCGACGGTATCGTCCGCCCCTCAAAATCCCCTTGGGCTTCTCCGCTCCACATCGTGCAGAAGCCCAATGGGGATATCCGCCCCTGCGGGGACTACCGGCGGCTTAACTCCAAAACCACACCGGACCTCTATAATGTCCCCCACCTGCGAGACTTTTCGTCACATCTCCATGGCGCCACCATCTTTTCCACCCTCGACATTTCACGAGCGTTCCATCACATTAACATCCACCCCCCCGACGTCCCAAAAACCGCAATAATTACCCCGTTCGGTTTATTTGAATATGTGAAAATGGGCTTCGGTTTAAGGAACGCGGCGCAAACATGGCAGCGGTATATGGATAGTATCCTGCGAGGCCTACCGTTCGTATTTTGCTTCCTCGACGATATCCTGATAGCCTCCAAAACACCGGAAGAACACCTCGCCCACCTACGACAAGTACTAGACATCTTTTCTACCGAAGGCCTCCTCGTCAACACTGACAAATGTGTCCTCGGCCAACCCTCCGTCCGCTGCCTCGGCCACCAAGTCTCCTCTACCGGCATCAAGCCCCTCCCGGACAAGGTCCACGCAATCATTGACTTCCCACAACCCCGCACGGTCACGGAGCTCCGCCGCTTCCTGGGTATGTTAAATTTTTACCGTAGACACATAAAACACGCCGCACAACATCAACAACCACTCATACACGCCATTCCCCAACCCTCCAAAAAAAATGATAACCGCCCCATCACCTGGACCCCCCAACTTTCCGCCTCCTTCAAACTTTGCAAACAGGACCTAGTAGACGCCGCTCTATTTGCCCACCCCGACCCTCACGCTCCCCTTTCCATCACTACCGATGCGTCCGATTGGGCCATCGGGGCAGTGCTCCAACAGCACACCGGCGCCACCCCCCAACCCATTGGCTTCTTTTCGAAAACTTTATCCCCCACCCAGAAAAATTACTCTACCTTCGACAGAGAACTCCTCGCCATCCACGAAGCCATCAAGCACTTTCGTAACTTCGTGGAGGGCAGGCAGTTCTCTGTCATTACAGATCACAAGCCCCTGACCCACGCCCTCCTTCAGAACCGCAAGTCCGCCTCCCCGCGTCGCCTCCGGCAACTCGAGTTTATCGGACAATTCACGTCCGATATCCGATATTTGCCGGGGGCCGACAACTGCGTGGCGGACGCACTCTCCCGACCCACCCCTACCCCCGCGCCGGTGGCGGAGCTGCTGCCATTCCCTTCCCCACAATCCCTCAAATCCAAACAAGATCCAACCTCTGACCCCGCCCTTTCCAACCTCATTTCCGCATCCAAGTTGGAACAGCTGCCTCCCCTCGACCTCTGGTGCGACGTGACGGTCGATTCACCGCGCCCTTACATCCCACCAGGGTTGAGGAGACAGTTGTTCCTCCACTACCATTCCCTTCACCATCCTGGCATTCGGGCGAGCCGGGACCTCATCAAGACGCGGTACTTCTGGCCCCATATGAATACAGATATTCGTAACTGGGTTCTGGGGTGCCAGAAGTGCCAGCGTTTCAAAGTCTCGGCCCACCCGCATGTCCCTCCTCAACCTATCCCCGACTCCCTCCCGTGGGAGCATGTACATTTGGATTTAGTGGGCCCCCTTCCCCCGTCCGAGGGGAAGAAATACTGCCTCACGATGATCGATCGTGACACCAACTGGGTAGAGTGCATCCCACTCTCCCACATCACCGCGGACGCCGTCGCAACGGCTTTCCTCTCTCAATGGGTTAGCCGTTACGGTTGTCCGCGGACAGTCACGGTCGATCAAGGGAGGCAGTTCGAATCGGCCCACTTCTCCGATTTACTACGCTCCCTCGGGATCCAAAAAATCCACACTACCCCTTACCATCCCCAATCCAACGGGAAAATAGAGCGGTGGCACTCGGTCCTGAAACAAGCCATTTCTACATCAGCCAATTCCCCCTCCTGGACAAAATCTCTCCCCTACATTTTACTCAGCCTTCGAACATCCGCCCGTCCGTCAGACCAAACTAGCCCCGCACAAAACGCCTTTAAAGACCCGCTACGTTTACCGGCCGACATTTTCACCCCACACCACACACCGTCAATTAACAGGGAACCGCTACACTCAACAACACCGACAAACGACACCACTTACCCCAAACGATTTTTCACCACCACACACATGTACCTGAAAGAGCCCGGCATCCATAAAACTTTCCAACCACTTTACGCCGGGCCCTTTCAAGTCATCCGCACAACACATACCACCGCGACCCTGTTAATTGACGGCAAACCTCATACAGTCCCGTTAGCCAGGTGCAAACCCGCACCTGTGCTAACCCCAACACCAAACACTATCAGTCTCCCGCCGTCCGTTCACGATGAAACATCACCTCTTCCCGCAGCACCCGTCACCTCCGTCATTTCCGGATTTCGATTCGGATCCGGAAATGGCGGCGATTCTCCGGGACGTCTTTGTCCCGGACCCACTTTCCCCCCTACCCCCTTCGCCCGGGCCTACCACACCGCTTCTTTTTCCTCCGCCATGGATCTCCGGGTTACCTCCCCGGCCCCGACGATGGAAGTACCCCCAGTGGCGAATTCTACGCGAATTTCGCGTAGCACAAACCACGGGGGTACACCCTCCCTACACCCCCACAGACCCCCTGATGGATTCCATCCTTCACGAGTTCCGCCTTGCGGAACTCATGCCTCCCCCACCCCCCGTTCAAATTACAAACCCCCCCGTCAAATTCGAAAAACCACCTCCCGTACCCGTTCAAATTACAAACCCCCCCATACAATTCAAAAAACCACCACCCGCCTCTCAACCAACAATTTTAAAACCCCCCGTTTTAACCCCCCCGCAATTTTCCATCTTCGACCCCCCTCTTTCGCCCACACCAACAACCCCCCCTCCCCCCCTCCATCGTCGGGGATATCCACAATAGTTCCCGCCGGGACGAAACGGCCCGGGCGGCGGAACGGACGGAGGGAGCGTCCCCACACCCCCCACGTCCCGGCGGCCAAGTCCCCCGCCCCGCTATGAGCAATCACGGCGGGGCCTTGAGATTCCGGGGCAGTGCTGGTGTCTTATCAACCCACTCGCACTGTACCGGAACTCGAGGCCCCCCCGTGGCCGCCTCACCACATCGACCGCCGGCGACTGCCCCCAACACACTACACTCACGCACACACACACACAACCACTCGCCACATACTAACCACACCCAGGAAGCGGCGGACCCTCACGACCGCCTCCCACATCTTGACCAAATTTTCGCACACCTCCCAACTTTTGTACTTACCCCTTTATCCTCTGTAAATTCTCCTTCATCCCTTGTACATACTCACCCATCATCTGTAAATCCTCATCCATCAACTGTAAATACTCATTCATCCTTTGTACATACTCCATCCTCATCATTGTAAATACTAAAACCCACATTGATCACATTTATAAATGCCAAATGTTTATATCTGTTGACTCATCATCACCCAAGATTTATGCCTTATGCTATACTTACCATGTACTTACTCTGTCTTATACTCTACTTACCATGTCTTATACTCTACTTAATCTGCCTTATACGCTACTTACCATGTACTCTATCTCATACTCTACTTACCATGTACTTACTCTATGTTTACCGTGCCTTCCCATGTACTTACCTTATTTATGCTATACTTCCCATCTACTTACATACACTTAAGCCTCCTAGCTTTAAGACTGGCCTTCAGCCCAACCGCCCGTTTTCATCGGCCTTCAGCCCCTGTCACCTTGCGCCTTCAGCACCACCTTTGTTTGCCGTAGCCCTCAGCTCCTGTCACCTTGCGCCTTCAGCTCCACCTTTTGTTTGCCGTAGCCCTCAGCTCCTGTCACCTTGCGCCTTCAGCTCCACAAATATTGGTTCAAACTGGGGGGACCTCTGTCGTGAGTCCCTCCCGGGAACACTCCTATACTATTAAGTTCTCACAACATTCAAACGCCAAACTAAAGCTCCGTAAATAAAGATATGAGTGGGGACAGGCGACAGAACCCAGGGTTACTCAACCTGGGGCCCCACTACCAGCTCCCTGCAAGGAGCTGGAGGGAGAGGCCCCCAAGTACTATAAAACCCCGGATCCTGGCGCTCAAGCTTCATTCGACACTTCCTCTAACCAGCTCTCTCTTCTCTCTCTTACCTTCCCTCTCAGATGATCGGTTGACTACAGCCGCCTGAGAATTTCACCTCCTCTCTCCTCCTCCTTGTCTAGATGATCGGTTGAATACAGCCGCCTAGACAAGGGACCTCTCCTTTCCTCTCCTTCACCTAGATGAACGGTTGACTACAGCCGCCTAGGTGAAATTCCCTCATCCACCTCTCTCTCCTCCAAAGTCGTAGATGTTCGGTTGACTACAGCCGCCTGCGACTTTTCCTTCTTTACCTAAATTCACTCACTCACCTTCCTTCCACACCGCCGTGATGAAAATTCTAAATTCATCACACAGCGTTTTTGGAATCTACGCACCTTGAAACGGAAAAGAAAAAAGTTTGAGGGGGTGTCATAAAAATTTTTTGCTGAGCGAATACATAGGTGTATTATTCATGGGATAATAAACCAAAAGGTTGACTAGGGCCCACTGGGTCCATCCTATTTTGATAAGAACACGGAAGTGTGGTGCATTTTATACACTGTTCGAGGAGTTGAGAGAGAATGAAGACAAATGCAGGGAGACGAAGCACCAACGGACCATCGAATGAACCGAAACTGAACCTCGCAAGTGTGGACGCTAGCTTGACTTTGTGGACCCTCGACCCGTGTAGGAGCCTTCTAAGAACCTCTTCATGCCGCCGCGGCTCGGGGGGGCGAGCGGCGTAATCCGGCGCCTCTTCGGTTCGTACACGGGAGAGGTTCGGCGAGGTTTCTCGGTTCACACATATCAGGCGACCGCGCTAAATCGACCGAATCTGAACCGCGCCGCGTGAAACCTCGCAAGTGTGAAGCTAGCCTAACGCCGAGCTTCGAGGACCAACCAGACCCCGAACGGAACCTATAACCCGAATTTCATCAATTTTCTTTCATGGTAACTAAGAAAAGTGGCCCGTACGGCGTACGGCGGACAGACAGAAATATTTTTATTGCAGTTTTGGATTCTACATACCTTGAAACGTAAACCATCAAATTTTGAGGGGGGTAAGAATTGTTTTTTCTTGCTCGATTCCAATGGTTCATTATTGAAAATAATAAACCAAAAACGTAGTAAAAACCATACCCTTCGAGTTAGCATAGTTTTCGAGCAACGGCGCTCTGAAAATTTCAACCCCCATTTTCCACCCCTGGGAGACGACTGACAATAACGCCGAGCTTCGCGGACCAACTAGTCCCCAAACGGGACCTACAAACCAAATTTCATTAACTTTGGTTCATGGTCACTAAGAAAATTGCTAAGTACGGCGGACGCACAGAATTTTGTTTAATTGCATTTTCGGATTCTACATACGTCGAAACGTAAGCCGTCAAATTTTGAGGGGGTAGGGGGGTTAAATTTGTTTCATGCTCGATTCAAAAGGTCAATATTGAATATAATAAACCAATAGGAAGACGAAGCATCTCTTATCAAGGTGACACTTTGAATCGGAGGGATCGAAATCAGATTCTGGGGACAGGGCACAAAGTGGGCGTGGCACATTTTTGCTCGACTGAGCCTGCGCCGACGGGCCACTTTTCTCAGTCGCTATGGGAACACTAGGTTCCAGTGCCTGCCAGTTTCAGGAGCCTAGGTTTCGATCTCGATTGGAGGATATTGATTTCTGTCGCTCTATTCCGATAACATACTATGGAGCCAACATGAAGGAACCATCATGGGTGCTCTACTGGAATATTTAATATCCATAGCCAGAGAAATCTAGCGGGTCGATGTTAAACTTTGTGAAAAAAGCTAGGTACATTGAGGGAAATTAAAATGGCAGCTGAACACATTGGTGGATTTTTTGGTTTATTATTTTAATGATAAACCTTTGGAATCGAGCATGAAAAAAATTTACCCCCCCCCCCCCTCAAAATTTGATGGTTGACGTTTCATGGAGGTACTTAGAATCCCAAAATGCAATAAAAAAAATTCTGTCTGCCCGCCGTACGCCGTAGAGTGGGGAAAAACCCCCGATTTTGGGGAAAAAACCCCTATTGTTTGAATCTTTGGTGGTTTGATATGATTCTATATGTATTTTTTTCGTGCTGAATCGAAATATTTGGTCCATTTTGTGATTAGGATTGACCGAATTCAGTTACAGGCAAATTCGTTCTCAAAATACTGTGCAATAATATATATTTTTGGTTTATTATTCATTAATAAACCATTGTATTTTCCCTTGTACCTACTGATTCCCATGTATTGCCGTACCACCGGATCACTTGGTTCCGAGTCAAATTACAAAAAAAATTGTAATAAAATAACAAAAGACAGAATTTATGCACCTAATATTTATTCGCAACAAGTAGGGTACCTACGTTGAGATTCGTACCAAGGTATTTTTTCCGCGCTGTAAGGCTCAACGATTGCTCAAAAAAGGTAAGAAGGGTGAAAATTGCAGAACTATCATTTTAAAAAAAAGTTGTAATAAGATTATTAAAAAAAGTTTACAGCTGAGTTATTAGCAGTTGAATTGAGTTATTAGCAGTTGTAAGTGTAGACCTATTGAAAATCATTTGAGAAAGCTAACGACTATAATGAAATCAAACTCAACGCATCATCAGTTGTTTTTTTTTTTAAATGAGGACGCAAATGGGTAATAAAAGTATCCGATGACATTGTTTTTATAGCACTGTAAAGCTGCTGGGTACGTAATGCACCTAACAGCAGTCACAAGAAAACTGAAATGAACTCAATATGTAGGTACCTATACGGTAAACCAACAAATACCGCGGTGTTTACAACAGATCCCACAGAACCTTGTGCTGAACGAACCCACCACCACACACTGCACGACAAGTTGGAATGTGAACGGTGAACACATACGGCCGTAAACGGCGACCAAATGTATACAATACCTTCTCTAATATGTTAACTATAACAGAAAAATACTCCGGGAGTGGCGCTCAGTGGAGCTTTTTTTCCGGTCCAATATTTGTGAGATAACATGATTTATAAGCTTATATTTTAGAAAAACTCTGCAGGAAACACGTAAAATTTATTTTTATTTCAAAATCATTTATAATTTTAAGGTCCATTATATTGTTTGAACAAACAACGCACCAGCCGATTTTTCAAATCGTTATTTTGGAGGGGGAAAAGAAATAGGAAACTTTTCATTAGAAAAAGCGAGATTTCCTACCTAAATCACGAAAATCCGTGTTTCAATGAGTTTTACACTGACTAAGTAGGTATTATTTAAAATTAAAAGAGCTTCTGATCTTTAATGTGAAGGTATTTGAGAATGTAAAACAATCAATTTTGGACCAATCGGAGACAACCAACTTTGTGGGTTTTTCCCTCATTTCCCCACTGTGCGCCATACTTTGCACTTTTCTTAGTAACCATGAACCAGAATTAATGAAATTTCGTTTATAGGTCCCGTCTGGGGTCTAGGTGGTCTGCGACGCTCGCCGTTACTGTCAGTCATCTCTAAGGGATGAAAAATAGGGGTTGAAATGGTCAGAACGCCGAAGCTCGAAAACTTTCAATAAAAGGGTATGGTTTTTTTAACGTTTTTAAATTGATCTTGAACTAAAGAATTTTTTGGGACCACCCGGAGCGCTGTACGACCAGCCGTTCGTTTGCACCGAAAAGCTTCGTCAACATGAGTGTAAATCGAACGGTATAAATCCGGCCCAGATATCATCTCTAGGGAGCAACTGATAATTATCACGGATGGCTGTATGAAGTCGAGTTGGTTGTTCTGTGATATCATTCCATTTGGAAAATGATGGCTCTGTTTGATTTTGTTGATAGGTACTTTTGCAACTTGAACAAACGTTGAAGTATTATTGGGTAAATTATTACATAAAAGTAAATTATTACACAAAGGTAACTTATTACACAACGGTAAATAATTACACATCGGTTTATTATTCTATCTACGCAGAAGGAGCATCTATACAGATAAATCATTAGAAAATGGTTTTATTATTTACCTTATGCTTCATGAATAACTACAAATAATTAATGATTGATGTGGTGATAGATAGGTTAAGGCTTGGCTTGGATAGGTGAGAGTGAGCCATGAATGCTGAGGTTTGGATAGTTAGCGTTTGAATGGTTACACCTATGGCGAAGCCAGGGAGGTTACCACCACTAGAAACGCTAGAGGTTGTGCCCAGACGGTTCCACCATGTCGGTTATCACTGGCCGGTTCCACCACTCTGAGTTCATTTAGGCAAGAAACGTAAGGAGGTTTGATGAGAGAGAGAGAGAAGCTACTGACTTGAGGTTTGAGCTTAGAATGGCGAGCTGGGTGAGAAGAGCGGGTTTTATAGGAGCTCCTCTACCCTCCCCCGGTCCTCTGACGGTCGTTAGGAGCCGTTGGTGGGTCGACGGAGGGAGAGGACTACCTATCCCGCTTGTGTCATGTATGTAGGCCCTCAATTCACTTGGTTTATTTAGGACAATCTAAGTATGTACATTTCGAGTGATATTCCGGAAGGGTATCCCGCACATTTGTATGAAACTTTAATTCCCGGGCCAGCTCCAGTACTCCATTTAGGACTTTCCTGGAGGGAGCTCGAGGGTACTCACCACTGAAAACAGTGATCTACGCAGAAGGGGCATCCATAGAGGTAAATAATAAACCGTCGTGTAATAATTTCCATTGTTTTTCTTGTTTAACTGCCGTCTTTGGGTGCTGGGGCAGTGGCCCAAGTGGCCTTATGGACCCATCGCCCCTGGTAATATACTGTCCCCGATAGATTAATCTCATGAAATATGTTTGGCAATCTATCACGGTGTCAGTCAGTCTGTCTTTCTGTCTGTTTCATGAAAAATGACCCTCAAAATGGTTCTGATGACACGAAATTTTCAGGAAATACTCATTCGACTGCCAGAATCAGTTACGTATGGTTATGGCGTCAGGGAGGCTCTAGTTGTGGAAGACAACTAATGTTGGGTCTTAACCTTGAAAATTGAAGGGCGAACCCTGTGTACCTCAAAATAAACCAGACAATGTTGCACTTGCGCCCGGAGAATAATACATGCTTTTTATTGTATTTTCACGATGTAAGTATAATTCAGAAGTCTGCGAGCCTTGATTTCGACGACATTATGCAGGGGTGCGACAGAGAGGCGAAAAACGGGCGTGTAGCGACTTCTCCTTTCACATGTTAGCCCACAACTTGTCACTTTTGAAACTCTCCGCGTAGGAGTTCGGTGGAACTTTTCGATTGATCGTTCCATAGAGAAAGTCCTCAATCAGCAACCCTGGAACTTGATAGCCTCAGACGGCATCCATCTTCACAGCCGCTCGGGTCGGCCGGGGTCAACCATTCATTTGAAAGACTCAACTTTGAATGATCTTGTGGCGATAAGAATCCGCATCATTCCTTCCCGAACACTTAAATGCGTTTTTACTGGCGAGGGATGACATACGAACCTCCACTGAACGTAACTGACTCGACATTCATCTCCGACACCATAGCACATTGCTGGACGGCATTCTCGGTGTTATTGTGATCGAAGAAGGGATACATACCTACTCGTATTTCGGTCATTTGTTGTGAAATTTATTACTGTCATGCATATTTCCCGATGTTAGCATAAAGGAATATAGTTCATAATGATTGCACAGCGGTTCATAATGCCTATAATGCTTGCACAGCGGTTCTGTCTTAAAATTCGAAACCTGTGAAACTACCACAGTGGCTGCTGCCTCGCATATCAAAACTCATCAGGTTTGATAAGTGTTCTTGATAGGAAATGAATGTAACTAAACAATGAAACTTCCTTGCAATTAATTATGATGCAATATTTTCAATTATTTTCAGAGATAAAATGTTTATTATTTTCAATAATGAACTTTTGGAAACAAGTATGGACACAATTTTTTGAACCCCCCCCCCCCCCCCCCTTCCGCAATTTGGTGGTTTGCGTTTCGCGTTTGCGTTTGTTTGATGTTCGCACGCTTCATTTCAAGGTACGTAGAATTCAAAAATAGAATATAAGAATTTCTTTCCTTCCGCGGCACTTTCCTTAGTCACCTTGGTTCATTTAAGTCCTTGTAATTTTAACCGAAAAGCTTCATTAACATGTAAATCACACAGTATACTTGCTCAGCAGTAGGTATAATTTTATCCAGAACGAAGAGCTGCACATGAACATGGAAATCCCTACTTGCTACAATGACATGCTTAAAGCCAGCTACCACAGAATTTAAATCAAAGCCCCATCAATTCCCAATCCACTAATCCAGGACCTACTCCACCGTAGGCTCAACAGGAACGATGGCGATTTCGCAGACAGTGTCGTACAGGAACACAAAACCCTGATCGTAAAACGTTTTTCTATTCTACGTTTTTATATTACTACTATTCGTTTTTATATTCTATTCTATTCCGTCGTCATACAAAATATTAAATAAATTGAAAAACGCTGCAAATCATTACCCAACGGTTTATTTATTATTTACATGTATGGATGCCCCTTCTGCGTAGATTACTCAACACCTACCCTCGACTCCACCAACGAAAGCCCTAAACAGAGTACTGCAGGGAATAAGAGATTCATAAAAATGCGCAGGATTCAATAATTAATTATTTGTAGTTATTCATAAAGCATAACGTTTGTTCAAGTTACAAAAGTACCTATCAACAAAATCCAAAAGAGCCATCATTCTTCAAATGAAATAAAATCACAGATCAACCAACTCGACTTCATACCATCCTTGATTATAATCAGGTGCACCCTAGCACTGATATCTGGGCCGCATGTGTACCGCTTCATTCACGGTCATTTTGAAGAAGCTTTTCGGTGCATACGGAGTGGTCTCAACTAATTCTTTAGTCTGAGAACAATTTAGGAAGGTAAAAAAAACCTTACCCTTCTATTGAAAATTTTCGAGCTACGGCGTTCTGAAAATTTCAACCCCTATTTGTCTCCCCTTAGAGATGGTTGATAGTAACGACGAGCTTCGCAGACCGACCAAACCCCAAATGAGACCTAAGAACCAAATTTCATTAATTTTGGTTCATGGTAACTAGGAAAAGTGCGAAGTACGGCGTACGGCAGACGGACAGAAATTTTTGGTTTATTATTTTCAATAAGATGAACCTTTGGGATCGAGCATGAAAACAATTTTAACACCTCTCAAAATTTGATGGTTTACGTTTCAAGGTATGTAGAATCCGAAAATGCAATAAAAAGATTTCTGTCTGTCCGCCGTACGCCGTACTTCGCACTTTTCTTAGTTACCATGAACCAAAATTAACGAAATTTGGTTTATAGGTCCCATTTGGGGTCTAGTTGGTCCTCAAAGCTCGGCGTTACTCGCAGTCATCTCTAACGGGTAAAAAATAGAGGTTGAAATGTTCCGAATGCCGTAGCTCAAAAACTTTCAACAGAAGGTGTCGTGGTATCCCTTATAATATACCACACAAAATTGTACGTTCAAGATTGTTTCCAATAAAGCCATGGAGAAGGCGAGCTACGTGATAAGAGGGACTCGACCAGGGAGCTCTCCCTCCATCGATCCCCAAACGGCTTTCAACCGCTGTCGGAGGACTGGGGGAGGGTAGAGGCGCCTTTATAAGGGCCCTCCTTGCCCAGCTCGTCATTCTACCCATCACGCTCGAACTCGACACCTTCTCTCTCTCACCTTATCCTTCTCCTCGACCTCTCACTCATGTAAGATCCCAACGTGGTGGTAACTTTTCTGGCCTGGCCAATGTGGTGTAACCTTTCTAGGCATATCCTCTAGTAGGCAACGTGGTGGTAACCTTTCTGGCCTTGCCAATCTGGTGTAGTCTTTCTGGATGCTAGCTAACTCACACCTGCGTTCACCATTTCACTCTCGCCTATCCAAACCTCTCCCTCCCGGCACAGTAACCCCTCCTTCGAGCGCCGGAGCCGGCTGCCTCACCGCCCGAAAACACCTCCCCGCCGCTGCTGCAATAGACCCACTCCTCAAAACTCCCCCACCAGCTCTCTCCGACCCCCACGGTCGCCCACAGCTACGTCACACGCCACGCCGCCCCGGTGTCAAGCCGGCATTTCATACACTGCAAACGCTAGAATCTGCCCTTCCTCGTCGACACCGGGGCAGCTATATCAATCATACCGAACAATGTGCTTCACCACCAGTCCCATTCGACCGACCAACCTCTCTACATAGCAAACCGTACCCGTATCCTGTCATACGGTACCTCCAACATCCACCTCAAAGGCCACATCTATGAGTGGAAATTTACTGTCGTTGACGTAGAGAAGCCCATCTTGGGGGCCGATTTTTTGTCATATTTCGGCATCCAAGTGGATATGAGGCATGCCCGCCTCATTGAGCCATCCTCCAAGAAACCTATAGCCTGTTTCATTAAATCCCTTACGCCCCCACCGACCGAGCCCAAATTCACCTCTCTGCTCGACAACTACAAACCTGAACCATGATCTACATCCTGCCTCTCAATGGGTCAGCATTTTATCGAAACAACCGGGCCGCCCATCTCCGCCAAAGCCCGACGCCTTCACCCGCTCCAGCTCTCCCAAGCGAAGGCCCATTTAGACCGACTCATCGCCGACAAAATTATCCGCCCTTCCAGTTCTCCCACAACGTTCTTCTACAACGCTCTTCTACAACGTTCCCCACCTCGGGATTTTTCATCCCACCTCCATGGCACCACCATCTTCAGCGCCGTCGACATTTCCCGGGCGTTCCACCATATACTCATCCATCCCCCCGAAATACCGAAAACCGCAATTATAACCCCCTTTGGTCTATTCGAATACCTCAAGATGGGCTTCGACTCCGGAACGCGGCACAAACATGGCAGAAATACATGATGTCATGATGGGATGTCTCCCATTCGTCTTATGTTTTCTAGATGATGGTCTAGTAGCATCCACCACACCCGACCATCTGCACCAAGTTGTCGACATCTTCCACAGTGAGGGGCTCACCGTCAATAAAGCCAAATGTGTGATTGCCCAGCCCTCGGTTCAATGCCTAGGGCACCTCGTCGGCATCACTCCCCTCGTGGATGAAGTCAACTCGCTCCGCCAGTTCCCACGCCCTCAGACCGTCACAGAACTCAGGCGGGTTTTTGGGTATGTTGAACTTTCATCTAGCCATTTCCAACATGCCCCCCAACATCAACAACCTCTAATAGACGCCAGATCCCAACCTGCTAAGAAACACGACTCCAGGAAGATTGATTAGTCCCCTACTCTTGACGCCGCCTTTGAGGCTTGCAAAAACCACCTCCTTAACGCCGCTCTCCTTGCCCACCCGCCCCACCAGCCCCACACGCTGCCCTCTCCATCATGACTGACGCCTCCGATTGCGCTATCACGCAGTTCTCAACCAGCACACCGGCAAAAGCACCCAGCCCCTCGGATTCTTCTCCAAGACCCTTTCAGATACGTAGAAGAAGTACCCGACGTTCGACACAGAGCTCCTGGCCATCTAGGAAGCCGTCAAACACTTCCGAGACTTGGTAGAGGGCCGGCAGTTCGCCGACACACTGCCCGTTCCAATCGCCCACGCCGTTGGATGAACTGCTGCCGTTTCCCCCACCTCAGCACATCGGAACGCATCAGATCCCCGACACTGGCTCCGCCCTCGCCAACCTCATCAAGGCTCAGAAACTCCAACAGCTGCAGCCGCATGGCCTACGGTGCGACGTCAGCGCTGACACTCCACGACCTTGCGTCCCACCCGGCCTGCGGTGGCAGCTGTTTGAGCATTACCACGCCCTCCTCCACCCCGGAATCCGAGCCAGCTGAGGCCTTATCAAGACGCGTCGGTACTGCTGGCCCAATATGAATACCAACATCCGCAATTGGGTTCTAGGGTGCCAGAAGTGCTTGACCCCCACAATCCCACCACATCACTTCTCTCTCTCACCTTACCTTTCTCCTCGACCTCTCACTCATGTAAGATCCCAACGTGGTGGTAACCTTTCTGGCCTGGCCAATGTGGTGTAACTTTCTAGGCATATCCTCTAGTATCCAACGTGGTGGTAACCTTCTGGCCTAGTCAATGTGGTGTAACCTTTCTGGATGGAGCTACCTCACACCTGCGTTCTTCATCTAACTCTCGCCTATCCAAACCTCACCTATCTCACTCTCGCCATCACCACAGAAGGGTACCTATGGTTTTTGAACGTTTTTAAACCAGCCGTTCGTTTGCACCGAAAAGCTTCGTCAACATGATCGTGAATCAAACAGTATAAATTCGGCCCAGATATCATTGCCTGGGGGCACCTGATTATAATCACGGATGGCTGTATGACGTCGAGTTGGTTGTTCTGTGATATTATTTCATTTGAAAAATGATTGATCTTTTGGATTTTGTTGATAGGTACTTTTGCAACTTAAACAAACGTTGAAATATTATTGGGTAAATTATTACGCATTGGTAAATCATTACATAAAGGTAAATTATTACACAACGGTTTATTATACTTTCTACGCAGAAGGGGCTTCTATACAAGTAAATTATGACACAACGGTTTATTATTTACCTTACGCTTCATGAATAACTACAAATAATTGGTGCTGAATTATTGAAACCTTAATAAACCTTTAATTCCCGGGCCGGCTCCAGTACTCCATTTAGGGCTTTCCTGGGGGGAGTTCGAGGGTCCTGACCACAGAAAACAGTGATCTGCGCAGAAGGGGTATCTATACAGGTAAATAATAAACCGTTGTGTAATAATTTGCAGGGGATTTTTTTCATGCTCGATTCCAAAGGTTCATTAATGGAAATGATATATCAAAATGGGGTGACTACTACTATGTTTCTCTAAAAATTAGGTAGGTAGCTATAGCTGCAGCCTATGGATTTCTATTACCTACTTACTCAGGTGGTTGGAAAATAAGGCGATAGTTCAACCAATTCCAAGGGCTATCCTGCGGTATTTTGAGACTTCTGCCCTGGTGTGGTGGGTGAGGGCAAATTGTCGAACGAAAGTCATGATAACGTCGACTAATCCAACTACGTAGATCCTACCGAATAATAACACCCATTCAAATAACCAACCAGCACTTACTGATCGTTCTTACTAAAACTCGACAAGCAGCAATAAACGCAGATTTATCCCAGTTGTTAAGTGCCCACGGTAAGTGCAATCCGAGTTAATGGGGTCTTGGAAAAGGCTATTTCAAAGGTTCAACAAAAGAAAATGGGACCTTCACTCGTGCGTGTGGGCAGGGGGGTGCTTTTAACAAATCCGATGAGGGTGGTGGGAGGTGTCAGCCAGGCTCTTTGCAATAATTGAAATCATATTATACGGCCTTTCCACCGTAAGAGAGAAATTTAATGAGATTTGAAAGCGGGTTGTGTGAGTGAGGTGAGCGGCAAGGAAAGTTAAGCGATAAGGTAGTTAAGCGGTAAGGTAAGGTAGTTTAAGGTAGCTCTCAGCGGGGCCGGTAATGAACGACGGAGCCCTTAAAAGTTTCCTCAGTCCATAGTGCATTCACTCGACCATTACGCAAGCATTGGATGGGTTTTTCGTTGGAGTTTCAACGATTTTATCTTATTTTCCAAACTGACTGACTTATTTGGCGTTTCTGGCTGTGATTAGGTCATAGAGGGCCAGTTTCCTTTCCTATTTCTTTTACTGGTAAGGTAAGTAGTAAATTTTCAATTTTCTGTGGCCCTCGTAAGCAATGTTACTACGAAACCTCTCGAAAAAAGCGGAACTTCGTTTTTTCTTCTTAAATTCTCCATTTGGCTCATACATAGGTGAGTAGGGAGGTAGATACATTGATCAACATCACGAAATAATAGTGACTAAAAACACTGCCCGTGGGCAGTGTATTAGCTTCCACAAGTCTCATTACGTATTATTAATAATTCGTTCATGAACCATCCTACCCACGAAGAATCCACTCGCAAATTACCCATCAGACTTGAATGCTAGGTGCCAAACAAAAGATCAAGTCTGCTCAAATGCATTTTTATATAATATAATGAACTAAGTCACTCGCAATGAAATCGTCAACAAAAAATATCCTTAATAACCTCCTTTCTTTGCTCCGTTCCGCCTTTCGCCGTGCCAGTTACCATGAACCAAAATTAATGTGTAGCTCCCATTTGGCGTTTAGTTGGAATGCTCGGCGTTTCTGTCATTCGTTTTAAAATTTTTTAATTTAATTTAAATTAAATAATTTTAAATTAAATTATTTCGTTCACAGAAGGCTCTGAATTTAGTTTCGTTAACATGAATGCGAGTCAGACGGTATACATCAAGTCCAGAATGATATTATTGCTATATAGGGGAACACTTTATGGCCACGCATGACATTATGAAGACGAGTTGGTTGTTCCAAGATATTATTTCATTTGAAGAATGATGGTTATTTTGGATTTTGTTGATAAGTTGATAGGGATAACTTCCTCAATTCGAATACGATTTCGCTGAAATTTGCGATTTGGGCCCCCATAAATTAGAGAACGATCGGATTTGTACCTACGGCCTCTGCAGGCGCAAATGTGGTTACAATTTCTTACGAATAAATGGCCAGGTTTTGCTCAAATTCGGTGGGTAGTTGGGATGTAGCTTCTAGATGGTCCTCTATGAATTTCACAACGCTCGGATCATTGGTATGAGCACTGCGCATGCACAAACGCGAAATCTGAGGTACTCAATTTCTCATGAACCTCTGTCCCGATTTTGATGAAATTTTCAGAAAATTTTCTGCAAACTATGCGGAGCGATTCTCTTCAAACTTTTTCTTATCTATCCGTTCATGCGTAACAAAAACTTTTTCTAATCTATACGTTCACGCATAACAAAAACTGTTTCTAATATTTTTAATGCATAACGAAAAATAATTACTGTTAGAAACTGTAATTGCCCGGCCTGCTTAAGTACTCGATGTAGGGCTTTTCGGGGGGGGGGGGGGGGGGGGGTGTGCGTTGGGGAGTTTGAGCTCTTTGAAAAATGCTTGGAATTGAAAAAAATCCATAGTTACCTCGGTTCAGTCGCAATAATAGGTTCGCGAATTCTCGAAAAAGTACGTAGAGTAAGAAATTTTCTGCAAACAACTTGGGTCCAGCCTGCTTTAAACCTTTGGAATCCACACTCGCGATCTTCTCGTGAACTGGGCCCGAAAGACCCTCGAAATAGCTCACGAGTTCCTCCTCCGGCAGAACCTTCGTGGACAGCCTCCGGCGTACCTAGAGCTTTCGGGAATCTCCGGGCGAGAGCAGAGTCCGCCGAGGGTTGCGAGGTAAAAATGAGAGAAAAAACGTGATCGCCGCTGCCCTCTTCCACGAGACCTGGACCGCAATATCAAAAAAAGGAAAACGTGAGGGATCGTGCTCAGGAGGGATCGCGTCATTTGAAGGAATCACAAAACAAGTGAAGAATTCTTCAGCATACGACGCGAGTTGCAACGGAGACCTGCGTCGCTCGGTGCTTAGATTCAGTCAGTCACCTGTAATTGCTTTGGTACTCACTCAACGTCACTCAACGCACAGTCGTTCTTCAAGATGATCTTGATAATTGCTCCTTGGGCAACATCAACTATTTCTAAATGAGTCGGGCACGTACCTTCCCATACAGAAATACGATAATTGCAGAACGGGCTGCACCAGTGAAGTTTGCAATAGACGTAGCTTATTGGCATCCATTGTGTCACGTAAATGGTAGAAAAATGTAAAATGATTTCACGAATTTCTATACAATGATTTTATTAAAAGCGATACACGAAGTGACAGCAAACTTGAGGGGTCTCAGGTTTTCCATAAAAATACATAGATTCCCAATAATAACCGCCATTTTGATGTCGCTTATTTGGTTCTTGCTTTAGCTTTCTTGTGATTTGGAGCTTGGCAAGAAATTGCGAAATTCAGAATCTCTTATAGACATCTAGTTGAGTAGTTTATTTCGAAAAAAAAAATTCGTTCAGTAATTAAAATAAGACTGTACAACTCGAAGAAATCGATTCTACTCTCCGACTTCAATTCCATCTATAGCAAAACTCGATTTTGCTTAGGAGATACCTATTTTTATACCGTCATTCAACTATCCTTTATACCTACCAGTAGCTTTTCAGCAGTCGATTATCTTCTAGAAATCCAACAGCATCACAATCTATGACCAAAAATCAAAGCATTAAGTGACTCCATCGTGAGTCACCAACTTCGAAAATTCGCTCATACGGTCTTGCTGCACGACTGGAACTGTTGTTCCTCCTCCACTTGAGATAGTTTTTGATGGCTAAGGATGGGAGAAATAACGAGAAAAGAGTTGCAGAACGGTGTCAACGCCCAAGTTTCATAGCTGGGGGCTTTTGCAAGGCGGATTGCTTTACAAAGACCCCCGTGTTCATTCGACTTTGAAATGATAAAACCGCGGTCTGATTTCCCACCTCATTTTCCCGGGCACCTCTTCAAGGACGAAGGTTGCGGCCGCCTCTCGCAAGGTCTTCTGCCACGGAGCGTGGGAGTCTCCTGCCTCTTTTTCACAGGATTCCGGGTTAAAGGCTCCAGTTCCCAAGGCGGGCGTCAGGTGGCGATCACGGCGGCGTCTTCTGATAAGATGATAATCATCGCGTTGGGACACCTGCCGAATGCAACGTCTATCCCTTGCGTTCAAAGAAAATTCGCACAGTTTTTCTTTTCCTTCTTGCAAAGGTTTCAACCAGCGGCGAATTCATTGCTGTACCAGCTCTGCTTGCCGAGGAAGTTGGAATGTGAAAAAAAAAGAAAAGAAAAAGAAGTCCTCATCAAACAGAAAAATAATCAAGAATAAGAAAAGTAAAAGTTCCTTCTCCATCTAGATCTTCCTTCGGGGTGCGTGGCGTTCCCAACCCAGATTCAAAGACTTCCTAATCATAGTCGAGGTTTTCTATATCATATTCAAGGTTTTCATTTGAAATTAAAGGTTCATCACCTCAATGTTTTATTTACGTTTAACTTAACCGTTCCCATGGCAAATCATGAAAATAATCTTTCTTCAAATGAAAAATAATACCACGGATATCAAAATCGATTCGGTAAACCATGCGTGATTATAATCAGCTGTTACCTAACAATGATATTTGGGCTGGATGTATACCGTACGGTTCGTTTTCATGTTGACGAAGATTTTCCGTTCAAACTTCAGAGCATTTTGTTGTGAAAACATTTGGACGTAGGTACAATGCTCCGGGTGGTTTAAAAAACCATCACGTTCGAAATAAATAAAAAAAGTTATAAAAACCATACCGTTCTATTGAATATTTAAGAGCTAGGTACGGTGTTCTTAAAGTTCAACCCCCTATTTTTTACCCTTAGAGATGACTGGCAGTAACACCGAGATTCGCGGACCAACAAGACCCCAAATGGGGCCTACAAACCGATGGTCATTACCAATAATTAATGATAATGATAAAATCTGGTTAATGGTAATAGAGAAAACGGCGGACGGAAATTCTTTTATTTCGTTTTCGGATTATACATGGGTACCTTGAAACACAAACCATACAATTTTGCAGAGAGGTTAAACATTTCATTCATGCTCGATTCCAAGAGCTCATTATTTAAAGTAACCCAAAACTAGTGCCAAAGAAGAAGAAGAAGGGACCTACCTATTTGAAATGCAGTCGGTAGGTACCTAAGTCACTTCGAAAATTCGCGCATATGGTCATGCTGCATGTCTGCTCTACTTCTTTCAATAACGCAGTAAACTATCCAT
The DNA here is from genome assembly GCA_954871275.1 of Leptopterna dolabrata. Classification (NCBI taxonomy): domain Eukaryota; kingdom Metazoa; phylum Arthropoda; class Insecta; order Hemiptera; family Miridae; genus Leptopterna; species Leptopterna dolabrata. The sequence continues at coordinate 22,675,310 of OX940976.1, forward strand.
AAAAATGAAAAAAATTATTTATGTACGATTTCAAAATTTTCTAAATTACAAGTGTATGTAGATATTATGGAAGAATCGAAAAACCATAACACCTATCTGCATATTTATTATCCATATTCGTAGTCGTCAAGGGTACGTCGTAAGTTTGCGTCGACTCGCCTGCGCAATCTGACTCATGGAGATCGTTCGACACTCAGCCATAACTCAAACAGAAAACCGATGAATAATTACCCCACCATTTTTCCAAAATACCTTCGAGGAGCCGCCAAAATAGCCAGTAGGTACTACTAGATTATCCGCTATAAAAGCCATCCATTTCGCCTTAAACGGGAGATGCATGAACATCAACATCCCGCAAGTAATAGGCGTGTTTTGAGGAAACCCCTAACTCATCGGTGTATAATGTTGCCGGCGGTATTCATGGATTCACAAGAACGATCCTGTGTTCCCCTATTAGGCAGATTCGGTTCTGTAGTCCTCGACGTCTTATCTGAGTGCTTCTTGTCTATGTTTGTAGGAGAAAGTGCGGCTCACATCGAAATAATTATATTCCCATCAAAAATCAAGTATTTGTTGGCCGTTAGGAGAATCAAAGAAAATTATCAGCTCCTAAGGAGAGAAAGAAACGAAGTGCCAACGAATTTTATATAGATGTTTTATATATTAAGTGCACAATATTAAATATCTAGGGACATAAAAGCGAAAAACTTGAAAGCGACGAAGAACACTGTTTACACGACAGAACAAGTAGGGTTCCCCCCCCCCCCCCCCCCCAACACGGCCCCCGGAGGGTCTCCGGTGTTGATTTTTCCTGTTGATATTTCCGGTGTTTGTTATAATATTAATACTAATAATAATAATAGTGGTATTTTTTATGTATCGTACTGGTTTTGGTTATCAAAACATCGTCCGTGACAAACGGTGACAAATTATTTAGTTCATACGGTGTCAAAATTAATGAAGCATTTCCTGTGTTTCTCGATCGAGTTGGGGGACAGAAAGTGAGTACAGCATAATACAGACGGGTCGCGCTAATCCGAGCGGGATTAGGAAAAGTCGTTGTTCCAATTATCGAATCGTTTGGATTACCTATGGCCTTCTTACTGGGAGAAAAAAACTGCGAAAAAACTTCTGAAGATGTGAGTGTGGGCGAATAACTTCCTTTTGTGAATGATATACGGATGGGAGATTCCCCAGTTAGGAGTAGATACTTTAGTGGACTGTATTTTTATTAGAATTACGACGGATTTGTAGGAGTGAAACAAGACATGCAACAAGAGTTACGGAAAATACTATAAATGTCAAATTGGCACACTTTTGGATCAAATAAATAACTTACAGCTTCTGCAGATCTGCGAAGTTTCCCGGCGCCGGGTTCGGGGTCCTGAATACGTCGTGCAGGGCCGGAAAACGAAGTAAAAGTCGCCAATTTGGTTTTAGCAATGAAATTCAATGCTGTTCAGTCTATTCACTACCACACTATCCGTCAAAACTACCGTAAGAGAATCAGTAGATTGTATTTCGGACGAGACAAGCGAAAACTAGTTCGGGAAAATACGTTAGCATGATAGAGCATTCATTGACTGGTGACTGGCTGGGAAATTTCGGGAAGGTAGCAGCCGATTCTGCGAAAAGTGCGCCAGCACGGGCGATGGATCGATTCAATAATAAATCGACTAGAACAATATTATCCCGCTGGCACCAGCTACTTGCCGCCGCATTTCAAACGGCGGAAACAGTGAGTTAGAACGAAAATACGGAACACGTTTATTTATTCAACTTTTTTTTTAAATATGAAAGTACAATCAAACTAAACAACTAAAACTGCGATACAACTACAAACACTATAACTAAAAAAGGATAATATTCGATAGCCTTCGTCATTAGGATACGTACTGTAGGATACATAATGCAGGATACGTAATGTAGGATGTCATTACCTATGTACTTTGATAATTAGGGGGAGGGAGACGGGGTTGGGGGAGCCCGTTCGGATTAACGCGTCGCTCGGACTAGCTTGTGTTTGGATTAGCCGCGACCTTCCTGTACTACTTGCATTGCTATGATACTTCTGTGCTAAACACAGCATCGACAAAAACTGCATAAATCAACTGTTGGCTTCACAAGACCACCATGTTCAGCAAGCCATTTGACAACTCAAAATATCCCTCTAACATACATAAACCTGTGCAAATATGTAACCATTTAATTTTGAAATAATTGTCCCTTGTGCTTGCAGTAGAAGAATGAAATCTACCCATAACCGAGTAACCTACATCTTGTGACCTACATCATTATCTAGGGAAAGAGAATACGGGGTAGTTCATCAAACTGACTAACATACTGACATGACATTAATAGGTCATGTACCAAAACATGAACAGGAAATCCCTGACAAAAATCGGAAGGGTTGAATGGGTTCTTCCCATAACCGCTGTCGCGGATTATTGACTTCCTCAGTTTTGGTAGATGTGAACCCGCAGAGACGTCGATAAGGCAGCGTATAAGGAATCCGCGTTGGGGGATGGCCGATCTGAAGGCAGGAATCCGCGTTGGGGGATGGCCGATCTGAAGGCAAAGGCGAATCTTCATGCTCGTAAATAAATAAAGTTTAGATTTGTCTATTTTTCAAGACTCCTCTCCACCCCCCTCACCCCCTAACAGTAACCGGTTGCGGACTACTTACTAATGTCGTAAGGAAGAGATGCCGAACGGAGCGCTTGACAAGTGTAGGTACTGCTAAGCGACAACGTCTCTCGTTCAAATTAGTTTACCCTTCAATTCTGCCACATGAAGCCGCCTCTATGTAATAGATATGAGTGGTGACTGATTTATTTGTGGGAAGAAAGGCTTCCTGGTGTCCCTGAGCCTGGTGTCGCCCTTGCCATTCTTCGACTCGTCCGTATCGTTTATCGCGTCTTTCGGGACACTCGTTCGAAAACGCTGAAAAGTGAAAGTTTCTTGAATGACTGCAATGCCCCGATCGAAGCGCAACAAACTGCAATCTACCTAGAGATATTCCCCCTACACTACCCAATTTAATGGGGGGGATATTCTGCATTTCTAGCTCAAGATGCGTTAGTTGCTAACTGAGGAATATCCATGGATCTGAAATTGGCCATTTTCCCCCGCGATTCATTTTTCGGAAATTACCTACAGGCATGCATTGACGGCACACAGTAAAACTCCTTCTCCACGTCCCAGTTTAGATGCCGCCTAAAACATGACTTTCGTTTGGTTTTTTAGCGAATTTTCGAAGAAAAGGAAGCTATTGTTCTCGGTCCAAAATTTTTAAAACTCGAATTTCCGAAAGATTTTTATACCAAAATCCGTTTCAGACCATCCTGAATTCCCTGCCGAAAGACACCAATATATATATATATATATATATATATATATATATATATATATATATATATATATATATATATATATATATATATATATATATATATCTATATATTTATATATTTATGTATATATTTATATATGTATGTGTCATTCCAGACGATAACTCTCGAAAGAATTGAGATAAAAAGTTCAAATTTGCACGAAAAATCTGTCTTGGCAATCGACAGGCTAAGTTCGAAAATGGGCAGAATCGGGTCACCCTAAGGGGGAGTTTTGGGGAGTTTTAGGGGGGGAAAATTACCCATAAATTCCCAAAATGAAAAAGTCTGACAAGTGACACCTCATTTTAAAGGTTTTTGTACGCTGAACACGATGGTGAAATCAGAATTGCGATATCTCATTCCATTCTCAAACTGGAGCACTTTGAAGATGAAGGAACGTGGTTATTTTTCGAGATGTTCTTCCTGGTTCGTCTGCTCTAATCTGATAACGGAATGGGATATCGCAATTCTGACTTCACCATCGTGTTCAGCGTTGGAAAATCTACAAACCGAGGTGTTGCTCGGCAAAAAATGGAACAAAAAATTTGTTACGTACCCAATACCTACTCTTCTGGTATTCAAAACATTTTTGATTTCCCCCTCCCCCTCCTTCCACCCCAAATTTTACTTTGCGTAAAACTACTCCTGTTTTAATTTTGTATGGTATCAAGTTGGGAAAACATTGGCCGAAAATTAATTTTCAGACAATTTTAGGCGGAGGAGGAAGATGCCGAAAACTTCGAAAATTCGCTCTTATAGCCATGCTGCATGACTGTGGTTTTTTTATGACTTCTTCTTCATCCAAATTATTTTAAAACGTTAAGATGCCCACCTAGTTACAACGCTCCTAAAGTCGAGTGGAGATCTCCTTAGGACTCAGCCTGAAGTAATGCGCTAAAAAGTTCCAGGCTGAGTTTCAACGTGGGAAAAGGTAGGTGAGGTTTTAGTGCGGTTTGAGTCCCACATAACCTGGTGGTGCGGTCCCCTCCAGGTATCTTACAGGTCCAAATCACACCTATGGACCTCAATGATTTCCTCACCGCCCTAAGCAAAAAAAAAGGGACCTTGAACCAGTAATATTTATAAATGGGTACTCCTGCCTCAACCGATTCATGGATTATATTTATCTGCCGAGTATCCACCAGTGGCAGTGACGTCATCAAATCTTTACAAAGTTTATGTACAATAGCTAAATACGAATCTCTGGTGCAAATCCAAGTAGAGGTACCTATTCTAACTCATCTCAATCTGTAATTTCAACAAAAAATTAAAATATAAGAGGTTGTTCTTCATTTTGTGAAACCGACTCTAGCAGTTAATTTTTTTTAAAGTTGATATATTATTTTCTCTAATGGGGACTTATTTTCTTTTTCACCAGAATCTCCTCAAATATCCTTCACATTAACAACAAATGGGGCATCTGCAATATTCACATCAGCCTCGAAATCTTTGACGATGAGATCGCAGCTCTTTCTAGCCGTGAGCCCTTCTTTCGAGACTGCGATGGCAGGGGCGCGGTTTTTACCCTCAAACCCTCTCGAACGAAGATCCCGTAAAAGCGTAACGAATCTGCTCGTTTATTGTCCGTTGTCCGGAACTGACCGCGGACGGATGACGCAATGGAAATGGAAAAAAAGAGAGCCCTCCAGTCCAGTACGGACAAAACGGTCTCAGAACGCATATTTACATTCACCTCTGAGAAACGACCCAGCGGTGAAGAAATGATAGATTCCAACAGTAGGTACCTACTTAGGAAGTGGTCAGTGATATCTAACTGTTTATACAGTGACCCTTACATCCGTACAAATTCAAGGCCTTACAGGAAATGTCAAGGTAATTACAAATGTATACCAAAAATACTCAAACTTTTCCTGGCGTACCCATTGAAAAATGGGTGGACTCCATTCTGGGTCACTGCTGAAAATCAACAAGATAAAAACCCTCGTGTTCCAGGAAAGCCCTAGGTCTAGTACTGGAGCTAGCCAGCAATTACAGGTTCATAAATATGCGGTGGATTCTTTAGTTATTTGTTGTTATTCATGAAGCATAAAGTTTGCTCTAGTTACAAATGTACCTATCAGTAAAATCCAAAATAACCATCATTCTTCAAATTAAATAGTACCATGGAATAAACACCTCGATTTCATAAATTCCAGCGTGACTATAATCCAGCTGTTCCCTTAGCAGTGATATCTTGGCTGGATGTATACCGCGTCATTCACGGTCATGTTGACGTAGCTTTACGGGGCAAATTTCAGGGCCTTACTGTGGACGAACGGCTGGACATGCAACGCTCCCGGCGGTCTCAAAAAATTCCCAAGTTCAAGATAAATTTAAAAACGTTAACATATTCGAGATAACGGCGCCATGGGAATTTCATCCACTATTTGTCACCCCTTCGCTTCGCGGACCTACTAGACCCCAAATAGGATCCACAAACCAAATTTAATTTATTTTCGATTATGGTAATTAAGGAACGAACGGAGTACGGCGGACGGACAGACATTTTTAATTCCATTTTCGTATCCTACGTACCTACCTTGAAACGGAAACCATAAAAATTTGGTTGGAGGGGAGTAAAAATGTTTTCATGCTCGATTCTGAAGTTTCGTTATTGAAAATAAAGAACCAAAATGTATTATTTTTAATGAACTCTTTAAAGTTCCTCTCTACAGTACTTGTATGAAATAGGAATCAGTCTGTATTACCTACAACATGGTCAAGATGTATATTTAATACAGTCCGCGATTCACAGACGGACCAACTGGGCATTTACCCAGAGCGCCAGTTTTGGAGGTGCGAAAACATGGAAGGATAAAAAAATTTCACACGAAAAAATTAGGACAAAAAATGTGAGGGACGGGAAAAATAAGGTTATGATTTGATTTCAAAAATACACGTCAACTCCTTAGAGCACAACATAAATACGTAATATCTCCCCGCTTGCCGTAAGAGAAACACGGTTGATTGACCCATTTGTAAGGCAAAGGGGTATGGCGGCCTGGGTAGAACAGGCTGTTTAGAAACAACAACAAAATACAGAACATTTTGCATATCGACCTACTTTATTTTATTTGCCATTAAACAAATCAGAAAAAATACCTTAGTATATAGTTGCTTAGTGGTGCTGTTTTAAAACTGATAATAAAAATAAGCTTGAAGTAGTAAATTTTTATAATGTTTGGGGAACAGCAAAAGGGGGTTGACAATGGATTTGATGGCATTCGCGATTTTTTCATGTGTCCCGGTGTTTCCCTGTCAAACTACTCGGAAAATGACGGAACCTGCTGCGTTCCCCTCCGTATGGAGTTCATCGATCCGAATTAGCATCTTACGGTTTATTGTTACCTACCTACCGAGAAATCCCTTGAGAGGGAAAAACATTAAATCATGTTTAATGTTTTTCCCTCGCAAGGGAGAAATTAGATATAGAAATGAAAGCCACAATTTCACTGAACTCTACAAGTATAATGTTGCATTTACTGTACTTATTATAGAACTCGCCATCAACATATGGTTGCTACAACAGAAGGTAGTAACTGTGTAGTAACCAATGAAAAATGTAGCTATTGACTCTTGTTTCTTTCGAGTGCGATATTCTTTATGGTTGCTACAACAGAAGGTAGTAACTGTGTAGTAACCAATGAAAAACGTTGCATATTTGCGTGTCGGAATTCACAGAATGACCCCCAGCCCTAAAACATTAAACATGTTAAAACTGTGATGATAGTATTAGTGTGTCGAACTCCACTCTAAACAATGTTGTATATTTTATAGCGAGGAATGCGTTCGGTACTTTGTTGATATTATGACGTTTTCAGAGTGACGAAGCATTGTCATGAATTTGATATTTTTTTAGAACGTAGAGATGAGGATCAGAGCTCATGTGAAAATAATATATGACTCGCTGTGATCTTCGGCTGGAAAACACCGGTAGAAGTTTTTACAGTTGGTTTTACTCCAAATACCGACGTCGAAATACGTCAACGATATAAATGAACATAATCAATTCGGAATTCCATGTGATGAACCCATCAATGAATCATAAATTCCAACCATCTACAGCGCGAACCGGCCTTATCATTCAATCGTGAAGCGAATTGAGATATCTCATTCCACAAGTTACCTCATAACCGGGTAGAGGATTCTCAGCGCGCCTGCGTGCTTCCTTTTTCGTACAACCCCCCCTCCCCCCCATTAATATTTTAAAAAAACATTATGGAAATTGAGATGAAAAAAACGGACGAAAGGATCCCGTGAGTGGGTCCCATTCATTTCTCAATCGGATATAATGAGGACGACGGACGGAGATCTCAATTAGAACAGAGATCCGCGGGTGAGGAACAGATTCGCAAGGGGCTGGGACGCGTAACGCAGGGGCGTCCGTCGGCTACGACACTGACTTCATGACGGGCAAGTTGCGCAACGCTCCGCAAGGTGATGGCCTAGTAATCATGACACCGTGGCGCTTATTAAAATTTCTTGACTAACAGATTGAGGGCCTGTTGGGAGAACGAGAACCTGGAGCCTGTCGCACAGTGAGACAAAACTTAGTGGGATCTGGGATACAAGAAATACGCCGATCACTGGGAGCAGATATTATGGAAAAAGGTTAGGTGATCATAGTTTAGTTCTTGCCCACAATACCAGTGTTTTACTTATTATCCGTCAGTTCATTGTGTTTTACTTATTATTCCGACAGTGGTTCTTCCAATATTTTTATTTCTTAATTTTATTATTATTAATAGGTAACTTATTGTTTTTTTTAACGTTCCAAAAAGAAGAAAAAACATGAATTTTTTTGCAGGTTGACATCTCGCTTTTTTCAGATAACTACGGAACTACCAAATGACAATAATACCTAACGTACCTACCTATAAGCATATCTGAAAACAAAGTCAAAAGCCAAAGTCAGCTGCCATATATACGTCTATATAGGTAGGGTTGAAGCAGAAATGGTGAAAAATAGAAAAATATACTGAAACGAAATTCCACACAATTTCCGTTCCTAAGATAAACTTGTCCAAAATGCCAACATTTTAATTTTGATCCCTTCATCCACGACTGGCGGTATGTCCTGGCTGGCCAAGGTACCACTACCATTGCCATAGTTGGCCTATTTCACGAGGAAGTTCAGTCCTCTTCCCCAGCTTACTTGTCCTTCAAAATTCGAACTATACATCGGGATTTTTCGAGTTTTGTGTTCAATACTAGCGCAATATTTAGTCACCTCACACTTTTACTAGGTACTTACAAAAAAATTTGTTTGTTTGGTTATTTTGAAAGTTACCTAAAGATATAGTATGTCAAAAAACGTGATTTTGGTTTCTTTTCAATAGGTAGGTAATGTGAATCTTTAGAAAAATGTCTGTCCGTCCGCTATACGCCGTACTTGGCACTTCCCTAAATTACCACGATCTAAAATTAATGTTTTTCGGTTCTAAAAACATACAGTCCCATTTGGGGTCTAGTTGGTCCTCAAAGCTCGGCGTTAGTATCAGTCATCATTAAGGGGTTGATATTTTCAAAACGCTGCACATTCCGGGGGAGGAATTAGTTCTCTCGACATAAAGTAACCATGGTTAGCAGTGCGTGACCTATTCATGCGTGAATTATACTGTATTGTTTTGCCGTGATATCATTTCATTTGTAGAACGATGGTTCATTTGAATTTTGTTGATATGCAATTTTTTTTAAACCTGTATTTGTCGATAGGTACGTATTTGTTGTTCAGGGCCGAACGAATCGTCAAAATAAGGTGAACATTTGGGAATATTTTGAGGGTCCTGCTTAGGTTTAGCGACCGCCAGAATGTCAAAAATGATCGTGAGGAGGGGGGGGGGGGTTCATGGGACCGAAATGGGGCGTTATAGATGGCGGCGGTGGAAAAGCGCATATTTATGCCTCTGTTATTGTCCGGCCGGCTCCGGTACTCGATTTAGGGCTTTCTTGGGGGAAGCACGAGGTAGGAATTGACAAAAAAAAAAGTGAGCCGAAGGGGATATAGGAAAATAATAAACCGATGTGTGATAATTTTCAGCGTTTTTTTTTAATGTCTAAAATGCGAGTGGAAATATTTGATTCCGGGGGACATAATTTTTGTCAGTTTCGCACGAATAATAGCTTGCTTGAATCCCTCCGGTTGTTTGGTACCAGTATAAATACCTACTTACTTAATGTTGTGATATATATGAAGTAAGTTGAGTTCTCTACTTCAAGCCATGTTAGCAGACTGAAGTATGTGTTTAAACAACGTAATAATTGAAGTGTGAGGCTCGAGGGAAGGAATTATCACATAATGCCCCTCAACTACAGACGTCATCGCCTGTTGACTCTGTAGAAATAGTTTTCAAAGAGGAAGGTTGCCTCACCGCTCTCCCTCACCCCGTGGATAATTAGTCTTTGAGAAATCAATTGACGGGCGCTAATTCGGATGATGCTGGCACGCTATCATCAGGCCATCAAACCCTCCGTCCTCTCGACTACGCAACAAACCCGGTCCGCAGATGGGCTACACCAAACAAGGGAGGGGTCCGCCTCGCTCCTCGATTCATATTTGAATTTTCAATTATTGGTCAATTTGCGCGGCATCTTGACCCAAATGCATAGCTGATGACATGTCTGGTCGATTAAAAACATTTACTTTCTTGACGAGCAGAGGTGAAGGGAAGGTCTTCTGTCGGGCAGTCGCGTCAGGGGTGTGGTCCCCTTGAAAATTCCTCATCCTCGGATCACATGTCACCTGGGTTTGTTGCTGAAGATGTAACCAAGTCCAAAATATCGTTTCCTAAGCTGCCGCATCTTTACGGGACCTTAGGAACGGTTCGGCGATCCTTAAGTTAAAAACGCAGCAAATAATTAATCATCGGTTCATTATTTTCCTGTACAGAAATCCTCCTCTATCGGAATCGGTAGGAATTTGAGTAGATACTTAATCTTATACGCCAAAATAGAGATATTCTGACGAAGTTTTAGCTCTGAGATTAATGTAATTCAAATTATAGTGGTTGTATTTGCATTTTTCTGAAACAAATTTAATCTAAACGCTGAAAATCAGTACACAATACCTGGATAGATGACCATTCTGTGTAGAAAACTGTTTTCTGTGTTCAGTACCTACCTCATGCTTCTCCCAGGAAATCCCTAAATCGAGTACCGGAGCTTACCGGGGAAACAGTTTCATAAATATGCGGTGGATTCAAGAATTCTTTCAAAAATTATTTTAGTTACTCATGAAGGATACTATTTAGGTTTTTCAAGGTTTAGGTTTCTATTATAGGTTTTCAACTTTTTTTTTTCAAGTTAAAAAAGTAGCTAACCATCATCAAATCAAAACAATCAAAATTCTTAAAATGAAATAATCAGATATTTATTTGTAAAAGAATATATTTATATCTTTTATCTTATTACACTTCTCAAATCTCTTGGCACAAATTTATTCCAACTATTATGTAGATGTGAAGGTTCTGCGATTATGAGGGATGTATGAAATGACCCAGTTCTGGCAAATAATTAAGTATACTGTCATAACAGGTTATAAAGACTAAATCAAGCTTCTATGTTTCTGCGTAACATAGACAATTGAGGGAAAGAACATAACAACGCCTGCGCTCTAACACCCCGTCCACCCCTCCCTGCTCGTTCAAGGAGAAAGCTCTTAACAGCAAATCTTGGATACAATATCTAAATATTGCGACAAACTTCCTAGGGTTGTTGTCCCACACTAACAGATCTTCCAAGTGCGATCCGACACCCTCTGTAGGGATAGTATCGCTCCTCGAGTAGTTCGGTATATAATCCGCCAAGAAGCAGTTCTATACGGCCTATAAATTGGGCATGAAAACGTATGAAGTGACCCAGAGTCTCCAGCTCCTACCTGTTACAATTCATGCAAGCACAGAATAGCCCAACTCATACAAGATTTTCTTATGGTAAATTTTCACTTTATCCTTACCTATACGCCTGTCGTAGTTGCGCAATAAATTTTTCCGTGTATTCATATCCAGGCAGTCCAATATAGGGGGCAGCAAAAGAGCCATATGACTAGCTTGTCTCATGGCTCAAATGAAATAATATCGCGGAGCAACCAACTCGATTTCATAAAGCCATGGGATTATAATCAGGCGTTCCCGAGCGATTATATGTGGGCGCTGAAGTTTCCACAGACGAAGATTTTCTGTGCAAACTTCATGGCCTTACTGTGGACGATCGGCTGGACGGACAATGCTCCCGTGGTCCTAAAAACCTTTTTTTTAATCCCCCCCCCCCCTCACCCGAAAATTAATGAAATTTGGTTTGTGGGGTGAAAAATAGGGGTTGATATTTCCAGGGAACCGTTACATACCTACATAGAATTTTTTCATGTTTTTAAATTTATCTCGAAATATGAATAATAAACCGTGGTGTCATAATTTGCAGCGTTTTAAATTGATATTTTTTGAGACCACGGAGCATTGTACGTTCAGCCGTTCGTTCACAGTAAGGCACGTCGCGAATGAAACGGTTTACATCCAGCCCAGATATCGTTGCTAGGGAACAGCTGATAATAATGGCGCATGGCTGTATGAAATTGAGTTGGTTGTTCCGTGATATTATTTTTCATCTGAAGAATGATGGCTATTTTGGATTTTGTTGATAGGTACTTTTTTAACTTGAACAAACGTTATGCTTCATGAATAGAAACGAATAATTAATGCTAGAATTCTTGAATCCACCGCATAATTTTGAAACTGTAGTTGCCCGGCTGGCTCCGTTACTCGATTTCGAGCTTTCCTCGGGGTGGTGGGTAAATTGAGTAGTTGAATAATAAACCGTTGTGTAATAATTTGCAGCGTTTTTGTTTTGAATAGTTCCAAGAGTGGAACTCTTATCGGCTAGAGTTATCTTGTTGATAGCGATCAACGCAATCTACCCAAATCTCTGTTCAATTACTTACTTCAATTATTATTAGTTGTCTTTCCGTCTGCGCTTGCGCAACCTTGACACTCTCACGTTGGTTACCTTCCAAACTGTTTCCTTCTGCAATCCGAATGATCTACCTATGGTTACGTCTCACGAACGTAACTAGCTACCTACTTGATAAACCTCATAGGTAGTTAGGGGACAATTCCGGCAAGTAGGTAACGGAAATGGGGTTTGAAAAAATGAAATATCTTCCAAAAAAAAGAAAAAAAATTTATTTTCATTTGAGCGACGTTTCTTTTCCAACATATTTTCTTTCCTTCAAACAATTTTTTATTCCTTTATTTTACTTTACTCAATCGATCTAATTAAATCTAGTCTACACATGAAAAATAGAAGAATGAAAATAACAGATACGATAAAACTCTGATCTAGTAAAATTAATAATCAAATAATCCTCTTCTATCAGCTAAAAAAATATTAGAACATTTATTTAAAAGAGAGCAGGTAACATCGACAATCTCATTGTGGATCTGGTCCTTTTTAGTCAAGGAACAAAATTCTCCCCAAGTAACATAAATTAGCAGTTTTTCTCGTTATTCTTATTGCACAAAAATACGAAGCGGTTTACGTTTTACGTTTGACAAGATATGTTGGCAGTGGTCGTTCCAATAGCTGCAAATTTCAAAAACGTACTATAATTGATTGTTAATGTTTTCTAACAGTGGTACAATACTGTATAGTTGCAGGTCTTATAATCGAAAAATAGGCATTCCATTCCTTCATCTGTTGTATGTTATGAGATCACGCTTTCACGACCGATCGATTGAAAATGGTTTATACATTAATTTATAATGAGTTTAATATTTATCTGGAATCCACGAGTGAATTATGGTTTTATGAAAAGTTATTCAATAACCATTGTAAACGGTGAAGTAGTTTTGATTGCCAAACTCAATTTGGCCTGGCGTTCATGTGCTATACTACGACAGTACAGCTCCGTCAAAATCAATTTCAAACATGATATTTTCATGATCATAAACACAAATCACACGGTTGACACATTGAACTCATAAAAAACACTTTCATACTTTTTATAATTACACTGTTGTACTATAAACAGAGCATTCCAGGTCTGTTTAGGTCTTATCTGTACAAAAATATAATATTATACTAATCCTTCGACGCTCATTCATGCTATGCCTTTTATGTTTTTTAAACAATTTATTGTATTTTGGTAGAGCCGTCAAATTTGTGATGTCTCAAAGTTCAATTGAGATACAGAAATCCTCAGTCAAGATATCTAGGGAACATTATAACTTTAAAGCTTAAATCTAAATTTTTGTAGTACGTGTATTACAAATGTAATAGGTAACAATTCGGGCTTGGTGTAGCCGTTCAAGAATTCGCTTATTCATCATTACAAAACCGTATCACTCGGTTTGTAATATTATAGTCCTGTGATCTCCCATGACTTCTCTTCCCGGAAGTAGATCACTTTTGTCTTTCAAACTGGTCACTGATCACTTTCTCGGGTCTGCGGTCTCAGGGACGTCACATTAACTTTATGACCTGCTGAGGTCAGCAGATTAGCTTGCTCCACTTGGTGATACTGACGGACCTCTTGAAGTCACCTGGAGTGAGAATTAACCACATTAAACTTGGCTTCGACAGTGTTAATTTTATAAATATTTATTTAGAAACCACAGTACCAACATGGTGCTCTTGTGCATTTTAGAACTGTAGTGTGGATAATGAGGTGGAAGAAGACAGTCCGAGTGATGACAAAACAACAACAAGCGTAACAAATGCGTCAACTTTTTCTTTTTCTTTTTAAAGGAATCCAAATTGTAAACCACAAAAAAAAATACAGTGGAAAATAGTGGCCAAAACGTTTTACGCGCAGAAATTAATTTTCTCAGATTTATCCTAATTGATACAAGGGATAAATAGGTAGGAAATCTTGATTAGCTTGGGAATTCGCACACCAGTTTCGTACTGCGTGACTGAAACGGTTACTACATTTTCACGTACCTTGCCCATGAAAGATCGGATTTCTTCAAAGTATGACGCCTCCTCCTTGATATACCTCGGGCCGTTATCTAGGGGGGAAAAAATGAAAAGACAGTTAATTTAAAGGCTATTGAAATAAGTATGTATTCACGAGTGAATTTATATAGAGTTGAATATGGTTGTTATTTTCAAGGCTGACGCATTACGGTAGGTTTTACTTATCACACAGAAAGCGATAGGGTACTTAATCTTAGTTTGTGTTGATGATATCAATAATTACACCCGAAAGTACTCGATCATCAATCGCGCATAAGCACTGATTTTGGATACGGCAACATCGTACTAGGTACTTAAGTGTTACGATTCAGTTGTCACACTCATCGTTGAATCACCGGATATCTTGAAAAAGTTCGAAAGGCTAAAACCTATCTCATAGAATTTGGAAATTTAGATTTTTATGCACGCGCACGCAGCGTTTATTGAAATTTGCGCAGCGTTTATTGAATTTGCACAGAATAATGTCTTGAATAATTAGGTACCCATAGCTTGGCTTATTGGGGTATGCACAGCGCGCGTTACGCGAACCAGTGTGAGAAAAATTATGCGGGATGCATTTGGGAGTGTCTCCTTTACTTTTGCGTAGGCGGATTCCGAATTTGCGATTTTTTAATTCATACAATTTATGATTTCTCTATGTAAATTTAATTTACATAGAAAACTCGAACAATTTACAAATTTGGAATATATTGCCCAACTTTAGGCCAGGCCTGAGCTGTTGAGCAAGTATCGCCTTCCTACATTAGGAATGTACATTATAAATTAATGTAAATATGCGTTTTATAATGTCAACCATACGGTGAACGAAAAACAAAGGTACTCGATAAATTGTATTTATGAATCTTACGTAAATGTTCCTGAAAAATGAAAGAAAATATTCTTCTTTCGTAGTTGATGACCATGACAAAATCAACTTTTTATTTTCTTCTTCAGTAAAACTGGTATGATTTTTAATCTCGGGCGTAATGTGCTTATGGATTATGTGGAGAATATGAGTTGTGCTTCTGGTGGATAGAGTGATAGGAGGCTTGGGATTTATTACCTTACTTTCGTACTTATTGGAATCTTGTTCTGTTCGGATTTTGTTGTACTAATACCTACGTGGCTAAAATGAAGGTTAGGATGTAAACATCATGTAAGTATATTTTCTATCGAGTAGGAACCGGCCAGGAAAGTCGAATGGAGCCTTAAGCACTAGTGTACGAAGACAGTGCCTACTAGAAATGCCAGCTACCCATGAGTTAAGACTTACGAGGAGATGAATCAGACGAATGTAAGTCCGGATCGTGCTTTTTCAAGTGCCGGTCCAAGTTGGTCTGTTGCCCGAAACACCTTTCGCACGTCGGACACTTGAAGGGCTTCTCTTTGTTATGAATGTTCCTCACGTGCCTCTGTAAACATCAATAGCAAAAACCACTGTCAGATTTTCCACAGACGGGATCCGTGAGGATCTTATTGTGGGAGCTGTGTGTGACTCACTTGGAGGTTGGATGAGATGGAAAACGAGCGGTCGCAGTATTTGCATTTGTACGGCTGCTCGCCCGTGTGCGTCCTCAAGTGCCGCGTCAGGTTCGCCGACCTCGGGAAAACCTGCAACACGTTGTCAAAGTCGATTTGACATTACGTGGGTATATTGTGATGGAATAACCTTGAATGTGTCAGATAAGCATAAATATATATATATAATACATATATTGATATTTCTTTTAAAAAAAAACCCTAAAGATGTGGCTTTTCTGCTTAACGGTGGTGGAAGGAACGGTACTTCGAGAATGACTGACACTGAGAGTTATAATCATCGTAAATTCACTGGTGCTGCCGCATTGGTCGACCCATTAAAGCGAAATATATGAAGAGATGACGAATACTTGTTCATAATACAGGTTGTCTCGGAAACGAGTCTGCAAGAAGGCCGTACTGTGTTTTGGAATCGAGCATGAAAAATCTTTTTTAACCCTCATCTCATAATTTGATGGTTTCCGTTTCAAGGTACGTAGCGTCCGAAAATGGAATAAACAAAATTTCTGTCCGTCCGCCGTACGCCGTACTTCGCACTTTTCTTAGTTACCATGAACCAAAATTAATGAAATTTGGTTTGTAGGTTCCTTTTGGGGTCTAGTTGGTCCTCGAAGCTCAGCGTTACTGTCAGTCATCTCTAAGGGGTGAAAAATAGGAGTTGAAATTTTCAGAACGCGAAAACTTTCAAAAGAAGGGTATAGTTTTTGTTACTTTTTTTAACGTTTTAAATTAATCTCAAACTAAAGAATTTTTTGAGTATACCCGGAGCTTTGTAAGACCAGCTGTTCGTTTGCACCAAAAAGTACCGTCAACATGATCCCGATTGAAACGGTATAAATCCGGCACAGATATCATTGCTAGGGAACGCCTGATTATAATCACGGATGGCTGTATGAAGTCGAATTGGTTTTTCTGTGATATTATTCTATTTGAAGAAAGATGGCTCTTTTGGATTTTGTTGATAGGTACTTCAGTAACTTTAACAAAAATCGTTATGCTTCATGAATAGCAACAAATGATTAATGACAGAATTGTAATCCTGCGCATTTTTATGAAACTGTAATTCCCGGGCCGGCTGCAGTACTCGATTTAGGGTTTTTCTGAGGGGAGCTCGAGGGTAGGTATTGACCACAGAAAACAGAACGGGCATCTATACAGGTAAATTATACACATGTGCGTAATAATTTGCATCGTTTTTTATTCACACTAAACATGACAAGGATCATTTTGTCATGCTAGTTCAAATAAGTAGTATAGTTTCTACCGCAAATCTATATCTAGTCTCGGTTGAGTAACTAAATCATTAGATTATTAATTACCTTTCCGCAGAACTTGCAGGCGTAGCGGTCCTTTGACTTGAGATGCGGGGCCGGGTTGCCGAGAACGGCGGAAACGCTGTCGACAAGCGACTTAGCGGCGCTCGGCGGCGGCCGCGAATGGTTGAGAAATGGATACGACCTGCAAAAACATCAAACGTTTTCCTTCGATTCATAACAAACAATTTAATGTTAGTTAGTAACAAGAAAGATTCTATTCTGTGCCTTCAAGGTATAATAGGGAAGAAAATTAGTTCCTTGCTTCGAAAAATCAAAGTTGCTGGAATCCCATAGGCCAGTAGAATTAGCATGAAATACGGAAATAATTCCGGGTAAAGGTTTTATTATATATTTTAATCGCTTCAGTTATGACCCTATATGACTATCCTAGGTTTTCCACCTTCGCCCAATTGAGTTTCGCCGGTCGTGGTGGTAAATGTGCCCTTAAAAGCGGTCTTTTTGCGGTTTTTTGAGAATATCTCTGAAATTACACAATGCACCGTGTATTTACTTAATCAATGAGGTACTCAGTCGACGCAGAATTTAACGCTTCATAACTTTTATACAGACTTTTTTTATGTACAGACAGATTTTTGCAACACGATCGTTAAAAACCACTTCTTTTTGGATAAGCCGGAAAAATGGTGTAACTTCCAAGTTATCCCGTACCGTTACCGCTGGATCAAAGCGTATCATTCCAATACTCATTCGACGCGGAATTTAACGCTCTTCAACTCTTGTGCGGACCACCACTTTTCGATTTATTTAGTAATTTCAGACATATCTAAAATCCGCAAAAACACGCCTTCCACGGGCACATTTATCTCTACCACCTCCTCACCTCGGCTGAGGCGGAAACCCTAGGATAGCCATATTGGATCATAACTGAAGCAATTAAAGCAATAAAACCTTTACTCGGAATTATTGCCGTAATGTGTAATTTATGAGTAATTCTACTGGATTAAGTAGACAACCAGTACAAGAAATAAATTTTCGTTCCACATCCCCACCTTCTCCACTGACTACCGCCGTACCTGCCTGTACCAAGTATGCTGCGCAGGTCCTGGATTTACAAACGGGCCAACTGGGCCCAATGCGCTAGTTTTCGAGGGGCGGGAGAATTCGAGGAGCGAAAAAAATAGAAGGACAAACAAATTACACATCGCACTATCCTACAATTTAAAGCACAATAGAAAAAGGCAAGTGTAATATCCTCGCACTTTCCGTAAGAGAAATGTTAGTTTGTAGGTACTAGCTGTTGCAGTGCTTATTATTATTTAGTTGCGTGATGTGCGGTTTCAAAACTGATAATAAATAAGAAAAATAATAATTAAAGATAATAATTATAAAAAATAATTTTATAATGTTTCGGAACTGAGGGGGGGGGGGGGGGGGGTTACTGATCATCTGCCCACGGCGCGGCGTCGCCTGAATTGCTACGTGCTCCAAATGATTTGCCTTCCTTTATTGATTTTTTCCATGATCGCTCCAACAAACTTGGAACCTCAGTCAATTCTGTTGTGATGGAGTGATCATGTGTATATTTATGTAAATGTAGGTATTTGTATTTATTTCTCCATTCAGTGGATCTAATAACCTAGTTGACCGAATTGTTTTTCAGATTACTCCACATTAGTTTTATTCTCTTAATACGAGTATATCTTTTGAATAATTTACTGGATTGATTGGTACTTCCTCGGACGATATAAATATTTATAATAATTCTAATTTACTCTAATGTGGGCAATATGCCCGTGAATAAACAAATAAATAAATAAAGGGCTTAACCTGGTGATGAAATTGGACGGGGGATACAGCTTCTCGCGGTACATGGACTCCAGAACGGCCGGGTGGAGGGGGAGAGGAGCTCCGGCCGGACCGAACACATATGACGGTGGCGGTCCGGGTCCGGACGGCGGCGGCGATGGCGACGATTCTGACACGGCGTAGTGACGACCGTCGTCACCGTTCAAACGACCGTTTTGGTCGTCGCCGTCGTCGGAACCGCACTGGGACATCGGGGACCTCGACATCGGCCCCAGGATGAGGTTTTGGTTCTCGTCCTCCAGCTGGACTTTCTTCCGTTCGACCCGCAGGTCCAGCGGCTGTTCTTCTTCCCTGTTGACATAGAAGACCATATCTCCCGAATAAAACATCGATTTACAAGCTAAATAAATACCAGTTTTCTCCCTGTTTACCGGTAAACTACTCAGGCAATCTACCCCCATCTGGCATGACTCGAGAAACAGGAAGGTATCTTTGGTTTCATGAACCTATCTTTACAGGTAAACAGGTAGGTAGCTTATTCACGAATCGTTGGAGCAGCGCCCCGAGTTGGCTTCTTGCGTATGGAATATGGAACCGTTTTTTGAAATATGCTTTTGAAATAGGTTTTTGAAATATGCTTATTATACAAATGCAAATAAAAACGGAGTTATTGAAAGGTTTTCTATTTCCACTAATACACAAAAAATACACTGCTAAACCGGCTTCGGTGATCAAACCATCGCCAGTAACAAACAGCACTGAAGGCACATTGCGACTACAATTAATATGTAGTCGCAAAAGTTAAAGAAGGTGGTCGATTGGGGACTGGTTGTGAACATGTTTGTTACTGACGATGGTTTGATCACCGAAACCGGTATAGCAGTGTATTTTTCGTGTATTAGTGGAAATAGGCAACCTTTCAGTATATCCATTTTTCTTTTAAATGGGTTTCCACAATTTCATCGCTAGTGATTTAGCTGGTATACCAAAATAATGAAAATGAATTTGTTGAGTATAGTGACAAATTAGTTCATTGTCTGATCGATGTTAATTATTTTCACTCAGAAGCTCATTATTGGTTTTCATAATGCTCCAACACTACTTGAATATATTAATTTCAAACCCCCTTCTCATCGTACTGGAAGCACGAACTTATTTGTCCCTGATTTTATACGTAAAAACTATGGCTCCAATAGCCCTTTTAGTGAGAATCCAAATATCTGTAATTACCTAACCTTCAGGTGGACATTGATTTGTTTTTTGAGAATGGGAGTGTATTGAGGCGCAAATAGTTATACGAATACCTACTTATTTTTCCGAAAACAATGTAGTTTAAATGTTTAAATAGTTTTATTTTTGGTTGATGTTATAAATAGTTTAGAAAACTATTTATTTTAATCCACTAAGTAAAATTTTTCTTTGTAGTTGTGATCGATTCCGTTAGGTATCTAAAATAAATGAATAAATAAATTGACGTTCAAATTTATGAATTCGAGTACCCCAAGTGGAGTACTCCTATTAAAAGTTCATCGTGTGAATTTTAATTTATATCCGTGTATCGATATTGACGGAATATGAAATTGTGTCTAAGGTATCGAAGAAATGAGAAATTTATGAAATGATTACTTACTTATCTAGAGACGCGGGATAGAAATCCCAGTTACAAAGAAAAAATGTAAAAAAAAGAAAAGGGAAGAACTTGTAAGAAGAACATACCTACAAACAAGATCATCTCAATTATCGTCCAATAAATGAAAATAAAGATTTCACAATGAAATATGAATATTAATATCATTATTCACCACAGTGTTCGTAATATAAGAAAACAATTTTCTCTTAATAGCTCCTTATCAAAATTCAGATCAATATAAATAAATATTAAGATCATTGATTATTTAGATCATAATGATAAACCATTAATTTCTTATTAGTTGACTATCTTCACGCTGTATCCTCACCACCTACAGCCGGGAAATTTTTAAGGAAAGTTCCGCAAGAGCCGCAACCGTTCATCTTCATGCTGATAATTTTTTTGTTTGAAGATTACTTAGTTTTTCTCAGATTCGGGAAAAAACTGAGCTCTTTTGTCAGTAAACTGGTTAGAAAATCACTAACCACTCGTTTAAGTCACTTTGGTTTGCCTACGTGATCTCTGCTTAGGCATTTCGAGAGGCCGTTTTACCTCACAGGAAAACCGGGAATTTCGAAGTGTGGTTAAGTACGACCGGGTTCGTTAACTGAATAAAGTCTACTTGTTCCTTGATTCCCTCCTTTATCTAATTATTTGTAACCAAGTTAATTAGTTTATCAGCTAATGGCTGGCACATCGACGGTCGACTCATGGAATCTTATTACTTTACGCCCGTTAAAATCTCTATTGTTCCGCACTTCTAGTCGCACTTCCCGCGAGTCAGTGACAGGGACGGGTGAGAAAGTACGCATCCACTGGCCGGTCCTCAAAAACCTCTCGATTATTATCACCGAATCATGAATTTATTAATTATTATATTAGAAGAAAAGGTATGGGTTTCTAACGTCGAAGACGAATGACTGGTTTGGTGACATTCTTCATAATAATTGGGCGGCTTTCGGCAAAAATATCTCCTAAGCGACAATTCTGTTTTTTGGAACTCGAGAAACAACGAGTTTGACATTTTGTCTTGTCTGGAGGATTGTTCCTGACTGATTTTAATGAAAAGTAGTGGGGGGGGGGGGGGGTACAAGTCAGTTATGCAAAATCTAACCAATCGCCAATGTTATTGCATAATTATCTGCATTTGGCCGAAAACTGAAAAACCAATACAACTAAGCGCGTAAGCGCTATTTATTATTATCACATCAGCAAAACCGTCAACAAAAGAGATACGCAAATACATATTAAAGAGGCAGCAAAGTTCAGAGCCCACAGCTGTTCCAGGAAAATGGATTAGCAAATGTGTATTAGCCGCCATATCATCTGATGTCGCTTATTTGGTTATTGCATAACTTTTCTTGCGATTCGGGGCTTATAGTAGGAAACTGAGAAATTCAAGTTGTCCTTCTATAGGGAACATCGTTTAGTTTATACCGGAATGGTTCATTCAATAATCGAAAGAGGATTAAAAACCCAGTAGAAATCGATTCTACATGACTAGATGATTCAAACATCAATAACTCGATTTTGAACATTTTTTCGCTTAGGAGGTACCTGTATATGCATAACGCCGTCCAATTAACCTGTCGCAATTTCTTAGAATTGATATTCTGGGGAAAGTAAAGGGTGCTTTTAAACGAAAATCACGGGGGCTTGGGCAACTCAATTGTACCGATTGTACCATATTGGGACAGTTGCGGACTCACGATGATGTTGCAGTGATGTTTAGTTCTACAGAATAGGATAGATCTGTTTAATATTCTTCTCCTCCAACATCATTTCGTAATCAACTGTATTTACAACATTATTATTTAAATCAAATTTGCTTACAACAATTTTTTATCAGTTTTTAATTTAATTTATTTTTTAATTTTTATCAATTGTATAAACAACTTTTTTTGTATCTTTGATCTGGTCAGAAAGGAAAGCACTCGGCCGAGAATGAAAATAACTAAATTCAAATCCGTTTCAGACCATCCTAAATCCAAATCTGTGCCGTGGGGGGGGGGGGGGGGGGGGGACCTAGGTGTGTGTGGGTGTGTGCATGCGTGCGTGCGTACGTGTGTGTGTATCTTTTTGCGCTGCCCAGGTTGCATTAACAACCAATTTGCGTGCTTCTATTCTTGTTCGATGCTAGTAGGGACGTCGCCGGAGGGCTTAATTCTCAACCGATCTACGCGTTTCTTTTTTTGTTCGACGCAGAAAACTGTCTAGTTGTGCATTACGTCACCGGAATTTCGAAATTTATTTCTATAGTGGCGGCGAGGGAGAGGAGATAACGTGGGATTTTCTGCAAATATTGTGTCCGCTGCCCGTACTTCATTTGAAGCTGCCATACGACGTAAGTATAATATGAAACAATAGGTAGATGTCAACCTGATCCTAGATCCATCAATCAATTTATTCACAATATCCTGGGACATTGTTATGATGATAACATCACCTACTCTAATACAGGTAGTCAAACATATACGTAAGCTGTTCATATCGCGGCACTGGTCACGTAATATTATTAATTAAATTGCACAATGAATTGATCATCAGTACTGTCGTGAGCCCCTCCCGGGACTACTCCTAGCAGACTTAAGTTCTCACAAACATTTCACTAGCCAACTTTAGTTCCTGTTAATAAACGGTACGAGTGGGGACCAAAGCCGCAGGAGCTGGTACACAACCTGGAACCCCTCCATCCTCTCCCAGCAAGGGAGTGGAAGGAGAAGGCTTCCAGGGCCTATAAAACCCCGTGCCCTGCGACTTTTCTCTCATTCTACGATTCCTCTAGCCGCTGGCTACTCTCTCTCTCTCCTTACCATGTCTCTCTCCTACTCCCAAAAGATCTAGCCGATGGTGGAGGTTCTCCCTTAACCAGAACTAGCAAACACTCCTAAAAGATCGGTGGAGGTCCGCCCTTAACCGCACAAACATATCCAAAAAGATCCAGCCGATGGTGGAGGTAACGCCCTTAACCAGAACTGGCAAATTCACTAAAAGAACGGTGGAGGTCCGCCCTTAACCGCACATATCCAAAAAGATCCAGCCGATGGTGGAGGTCTCGCCCTTAACCAGAACTGGCAAATTCCCCCCTCGCCTCTCGTGGTGAATTTTAGCCAATTTTAAATTCATCACAGTGGTAACCTCCGACGTTCCCGCAACCTTCCCTTCTCTTCAAGATCTCACACACCATGCCCACCCTCAGTATCGGCCATTTTCTCTATTTTCCAATTTCAAATTTCGCAGACTCGATTTTATATTCAAATTGAAATTTCACGTTTCCCCTCCACCTCATTTCATGTCGGCCATTTTTCAATGCTTTCCGCATTTAAAATTTCACCTCTCAACCTGAAATTTTAACTTCCCCTTCTCCCATTCCTACATTTTTTCAAAAATTCAAATTTCTTCTCGAGCCGCATCACCATGGCCTCCGAGACCAACGGTAACCCCCCTCCCTTGTCTCCGCAGGGACCCACCGCATCCACGGCCACGCCTCCCGTCACCGCCGACGTCATGACCGCTGCGTCCGCGCTCCCCCTTTCATTGCCTCCATTCTACACTCACGACCCTGCCTTATGGTTTTTTCAGGTCGACGCCGCCTTCTCCGCCGCCGCCGTCCGGAGCCAGAAGACTCGGTACGCCAGGATCATCTCGCTGCTACCCTATGATATCCTGCTTCAAACCTCCGACATCTCGGCCGACAGCGCCACCGCCTACGACGACCTACGCAGCCGCCTAACTTCCCTCTACCAGCCCTCGAAGTTCGCCCGGATCGCAGCGCTGTCGCAACCCCACCACCTCGGCGACCTCAAACCCTCCCACCTCTTCCGCCGCCTACGTCATCAACTCAATGACGACATGACGGCCGACGTCACCCGGACTTTCTGGCTCCGCGCTCTTCCCCCCGCCGTGCAGCTCGCCCTCGCTGCCCACCTCGACGCAGCGTACGACGACCTCCTTCGCCTTGCCGACGCAATTCACGACCTCACTTCTGCCGCCACGGTCAACGAGATTCGCCACCCCCCTACTCGCCCCGCCTCCTTCGACCGTAGCCGACGCTCCCTCTCCTCCGACCGTCGGCACCAATCCCCCTCCACGGACCGCAGGGGACGCCCTTCCCCCTCCGACCGACATGGGCGCTCGCCCGAACAACGTCGGGAAACCCCACCTCCGCAACGGGCCTCAAGCCAACGGCCGCGGAAGCAGCTGCTCCCCACCGACCACCCCAACCGCTGCTTCTACCACGTGAATTTCGGGAATAAAGCCCGAAATTGCACGCCCCCCTGCGCCTTCCCGAAGGATTCGGGAAACGCCGACGCCCGCCGGTAAATCCGGCGGGCCCCCCTCCTCACACCCTCGGGGGGGACCACCGCCATCTACCCCCTGCCACCATCGCCTCCGCGACAACCTACGCAGACGCCGTCCGCCGCAACCAACCTCCCGCACCCGCAACCTACGCAGACGCCGTCCGCCGCAACCAACCCCCCACAACCGTTACCAACGCTCCCATCACGCCACACCCTGGTGCCGCACCTGACGCCGTCCGTACGACCCGGACGATGCCCGCTTCCCCCGCCCCGGCACCGACCGCTCAGCGGGCTCGCCGCAAAAGACGCGGCCGCCGCCGCCGCACCGCCGCTGCCGCATCCGCCGCTGACGCATCCGCCGCCGCCGCATCCGCCGCCGACGCATCCGCCGCCGACGCACCCGCCGCCAACGCATCCAACGCCGACGCATCCGCCGCCGCCGCCCCTATGACCCGGGTGGCGCCAACCCCCCGCCCGGCCGCCGCTGACGCCGCCGCCAACGCCGCCGCCAACGCCGCCGCCAACGCCGCCTGCATGAAACAGGCGGCGCCGCCTCCCCACCCGTGCACCAACTCCGCCCACCTCACCGAACCCCCCCACCGCAAAACTGTCTCCTTCCACCTCGACCAGCCCCCCTCCCCCTCCGCCGCCCAACCGCTCGCACTCCCCTCTCCAACCACCACACCAGCACACGCCGTCTACCCCCACTCAGCTCCCTCCCACCACCGTCTCTTCGTCAAATGCGCCAAAACGAACACCTCATACCTCATCGACACAGGGGCGGCCCTGTCGATTTTTCCCAACTCCCTCCTCCGGCGGCAGGCGCGCTGCAACCGGCAACTCCTCTACGCCGCCAACGGTACGTCCATCCCCTCCTATGGCACCTATAACCACACCCTCCACCTCGGTAAAGTCGCCTACGATTGGACGTTCACCGTGGCGGAGGTAGAGAAGCCCATCCTGGGGGCCGATTTCCTCTCTCATTTCGGCCTCCAGGTGGATGTAAAGCATGCGCGCCTGCTCGACCCCTCCACCAAAACTAATCTCCCCGGATTTATCAACGCCATCTCACCTACCGACCAATCATCCGCTCTCCTCCGAGCCTACAAACCTAGACCCCGCCCCTCCGCCCACCTTCAGACCATCCAGCACCACATTGAAACGACAGGACCGCCCCTCTCCGCAAAAGCCCGACGACTCCACCCCCTCCAGCTGGCGCAGGCCCGCGCCCACTTCGACCGACTTATCGCCGACGGCATCGTTCGTCCTTCCAACTCCCCCTGGGCGTCACCCCTACACATTGTCCAGAAACCTGATGGCGGAATCCGGCCCTGCGGCGATTACCGGCGACTCAACTCACGCACGACTCCCGATCTCTACAATGTCCCACACTTACGGGATTTCTCTTCCCACCTACATGGAGCTACTGTATTCTCAACCATCGACATCGCCCGTGCCTTCCACCATATTAACATATAACCCCCTGATATACCGAAAACGGCCATTATTACGCCGTTCGGATTGTTCGAATATGTAAAAATGGGTTTCGGCCTCCGCAACGCCGCCCAGACTTGGCAGAGGTATATGGACCAAATCCTCCGGGGACTCCCCTTTGTTTTCTGTTTTCTAGACGATGTCCTCATCGCCTCACGCTCCCCGGAGGAACACCACGACCACCTCCGCCAAGTCTTGGACATATTCGCTGCGGAGGGCCTCACCATTAACATGGAAAAGTGTGTAGTCGCTCAACCAACCGTCCGCTGTCTCGGCCATCTCGTCTCCCCCGCCGGCATCAAACCCCTCCCCGACAAAGTCCAAACCCTCCTTGATTTTCCCCCACCACGTACCGCCACGGAGCTACGACGGTTTCTGGGGATGATTAACTTCTACAGGCGGCACGTCAAACATGCCGCCCAGCACCAGAAACCGCTCGTAGCCGCCGTCCCCCAACCAGCCAAAAAGAATGATCGCCGCCCTATCCTCTGGACCCCCGAACTCGAAACCGCCTTCTCCCAATGCAAGCAGCACCTTTCCGCCGCCGCTCTTCTTGCCCATCCCGATCCCCACGCCCCCCTCTCCATCACCACGGACGCCTCCGATTGGGCCATCGGGGCGGTCCTCCATCAACACGCTGGCGCGGGACCTCAACCCCTTGGATTTTTTTCCAAAACTCTCACCCCCCGACAACAAAAATACTCTACGTTTGACAGAGAACTCCTCGCCATCTACGAAGCCATCATCCATTTTCGTGACTTCGTAGAGGGCAGGCAGTTCTCTGTCATAACAGATCACAAACCCCTCACTCACGCTCTCCTCCAAAGTCGGAAAACCGCCTCACCCCGCCGCCTCCGGCAGGTGGAGTTCATCGGACAATTTACGTCCGATATACGCTACCTGCCGGGGGCGGAAAACTGTGTGGCGGACGCCTTATCCCGCCCCACGCCCGCGCCAGTGGATGAACTCCTCCCTTTTCCCTCTCCCTCCGTCATTTCCGCCCACCAACAACCCGAGTCAGACCCCGCCCTAGCCAACCTCATCACCGCCGATAAACTCACACAACTGCCGCCCCACAACCTCTGGTGCGACGTAACGGCTGACACTCCCCGCCCTTACGTCCCACCAGATCTCAGGCGGCAGTTGTTTGACCATTATCACGCCCTACACCACCCCGGCATCCGCGCAAGCCGAGACCTCATCAAATCGCGGTACTTCTGGCCCCGTATGAACACGGATATCCGCTATTGGGTACTCGGGTGCCAGAAGTGCCAGCGCTACAAGGTCTCGGCCACCCCCTCCGTACCCCCCCAACCCATCGACGACGCCTTGCCGTGGGAGCACGTCCATCTGGACATAGTAGGTCCCCTTCCCCCATCAGAAGGAAAAAAATTTTGCCTCACCATGGTCCGCGGACCGTCACGGTCGATCAGGGGAGGCAATTCGAGTCCGCACTATTTTCCGACCTACTACGCTCCCTCGGCATCGCGAAAATCCACACCACCCCCTACCATCCCCAATCCAATGGCAAGATAGAGCGGTGGCACCTCACACTTAAACAGGCCATATCAACTTCCTCGTCTACCCCCTCCTGGACCAAGCACCTACCCTACATCTTACTAAGCCTCCGTACCGCTCAACGTCCATCAGCCAATTTCAGCCCTGCCCAGCGGGCCTTTAAGGACCCCATTCGATTACCTGCCGACGTTTTCCCCGCTAGCAACCCGTCAATTAACAGGGACCCTTCACCACTAACCCCTCAAAGCGACACCGCCTACCCCAAACGTTTCCTTTCCGCCACGCAAATGTACTTAAAAGAACCCGGCATGCATAAAACCTTTCGGCCCCTCTACTCAGGTCCCTTCCATGTTATCCGCACATCAAACTCTACCGCCACCCTGTTAATTGACGGGAAACCCCATACGGTACCGCTGGCCCGCTGTAAGCCGGCTCCCGTTCTCCCCGACCAATCAAATCCTACCAGCCCCCCCTCACCCACCGACGCTGCACCATCTCTACCCATCTCCACCGTCTCCGTTTCCTCCCCTACCGTCACCCCTTTTCCCCGGACCCCGACGTCGCCTCCACTCGCCGCGACGTCCCGGGTACCGGCTCCATGCCACTCGCCCCTTCACCGCCACCATGGCGGTGAAAAAGCCCCTCTCTCAGCCTTGACCAATGTTAAGCCTGTTAGAGGGTGCCGCATCTCTGGCCCCTCCACTCCTCTTTGTCCACACCATGCAACTACATCACGTGCTATCACTTATATTCACATCACCTCTTAGCATCTTCACTCTTCCATGTGCCATATACCCATTTCACTCCTTCTTATACTTATGTCCCTTACGCTTATCTACTCACGTCAACAATCATTGTAAATATCCACTCCTGATGTACATAGTTTTACGAATCTACTCAAGTCAACAATCTCTGTGAATATCCAATCCCAATGTACATAGTTTTTAGCCACCAACACTCATTGTAAATAACCATCACCTATATTTTTAATTTGATATACGTAGTTTTAAGTCATCAACCATTGTACGTCACAAACCACCTAGATTTAAGCCAGTTGTAACCTTGCGCCTTCCGCACCCGTTTTTTGTTGTTTTTTCTCTCTTTCGCCTTCAGCGCCAATTCTGTTTGCAGTGGCCCTCAGCCTGTTGTAATCTTCCGCCTTCAGCCCCATCCTGTTGCTCCAGCCTTCAGCTCCTGTCAACCTGTGCCCTCAGCTCAAGAAATCTTTGCTCAAACTGGGGGGACCCATGTCGTGAGCCCCTCCCGGGACTACTCCTAGCAGACTTAAGTTCTCACAAACATTTCACTAGCCAACTTTAGTTCCTGTTAATAAACGGTACGAGTGGGGACCAAAGCCGCAGGAGCTGGTACACAACCTGGAACCCCTCCATCCTCCCCCAGCAAGGGAGTGGAAGGAGAAGGCTTCCAGGGCCTATAAAACCCCGTGCCCTGCGACTTTTCTCTCATTCTACGATTCCTCTAGCCGCTGGCTACTCTCTCTCTCTCCTTACCATGTCTCTCTCCTACTCCCAAAAGATCTAGCCGATGGTGGAGGTTCGGCCTTAACCAGAACTAGCAAACACTCCTAAAAGATCGGTAGAGGTCCGCCCTTAACCGCACAAACATATCCAAAAAGATCCAGCCGATGGTGGAGGTAACGCCCTTAACCAGAACTGGCAAATTCACTAAAAGAACGGTGGAGGTCCGCCCTTAACCGCACATATCCAAAAAGATCCAGCCGATGGTGGAGGTCTCGCCCTTAACCAGAACTGGCAAATTCCCCCCTCGCCTCTCGTGGTGAATTTTAGCCAATTTTAAATTCATCACAAGTACTTATATATATTTTTGGACGATCTGCAATGAGTGAGAGTGATATATACACCACCATAAGGGACGTCCACTGTAATGCGTTCTCTACGGGATTTTTTTTGTATTGACTAGTTTTTTTTGTCCAATTTGTTTTTAGTCATGTAGATACATTTATGATGGATAAATAAAATAACAAGATTAAATATTGATACTTACGTGGTAACCTGGGGTCTGGAGGCGGGGCTCATCCGGTCCTTGGAGGACAGGTCGTAGGGGACTAGGTCAGAAGTGGACGAGCTGGCGCCGGTGGAGGCGCCCTCGGGGTGACACGGCGCCTTCGGGTAAACAGATCCCTGGCGCGGGCTCGCGCTCCGTCTGCCGCCCGGTCCGCGCTCGTAGCGTCCGTTTCCTCCTGCCGGTTCGCCAGTAATCGTCGTTTGACCGTGGACCGGGTCCGGCCCTCCGGACACCATCTTCCGCGGCGACGTGTCCTTCTCTCGCATACCTTCGGCCGCTGTGAGAGCTCCTATCCGCAGGCGATAATCCCTCACAACGTTCATTACTCCCTGCGAAAACACCAAAGGTCTCATCCTGTACGAAACGAAGTTAAATTGTTGCCCTAATGATGCGAGTTTCATGAGACGGGTATCGCTACCGTGTTCCCCTCTGTGGCAGCCTTGAACTTTTTATACGAAAACGAGTCATTTTTTTTTCGAGGCGAAGTGTAGGTACTTCCCAGTGACTTTGTGAGGTCATAAGATGCTGGCTGGCGCTCTTCAATGTCACATAGTCCCAGAACCTTCGCAAAGAGGGTGATCTGTGATCTGATCGAGGGCGAGTGGTTCGTGAGGCCGAAATGGCGCGTACGGGAGATGGGGGCGATGGAAAAACGCATACATTATTATGTAACTGTAACTGCCCGAGCGGCACCATTACTCAAGTCAAGGCTTTCCTGGGGGAAGTACGACGGTAGGTATGGGCCAAAGAAAACAGTGATCTATGCAGAACGGTTTCTATAGAGGAAAAGATGAACCGTTGCGTAATAATTTGCAGTGTTTTTTTCATAAACGTTGAAATATACAGCAGAAGTAAAATGTATAACAATCATGTACCTTTGAAAATAGTTAATATTTATAAGAGTAAAGTTTACTTGATAGTTGTATAGACCAAAATGAAATTGATTTAGGCAGTGATACCGGGATAACTAAAAGCTGGCTCTTCACCGCTCCCAATAGTACATTCATTTCCATAGTCTCAATCACGTTGACTATAACGGACCGTATAACATTCAATTTATAACAAATGCGTGGGTATTAATTGTATGAACATTAACTCAGGAATTCACCATCATTGCGAGTAGTACTTGTCACAGCTAGACGAACCACCTTGGCATCATTCAGCAACCACGTGCGTGCAAGGAGCGAGTTGGCCTCAAACAATACGACTTTCATTTTCTGGAGTTTTATAACTTTATATTGAATTTGGCTTACCTAAGCCAATGCATGATGTTTGTTCCAGTGAATGCATTTCAGTTATTCTACCTTTATCATGACAACTATTAATTAGCTTTGTCACATACGTCGAACAAAGTATGAGGGGTTCTATTCATGTTAATACCGAAAATCTCTGGCATCAACGGAGCGAAGGGTACACCGAATTACAGTAGGCCCGAATAATAAGGGGGTTACAAATAATAGAGACAAGTTCAAGCTGAATGAGCTCAAGAAAAATCGTGTGACGTCGTCTGGTATTTTTCTTTCTCAGTCGGTTCCCACGTGCAACAGCGAGAGGGCAATAGGTACATACCAGATAATGTCGCAAGCTTTTTATTTAGCGAATAATGCACCTATTTATTCGCTCAGCACAACATTTTTATAACACCCTCTCAACATTTTTTCTTTTATGTTTCAAGGTGCGCAGATTCCGAAAATGCAATGTCCGTCCGCCGTAAGCCGACATCCATATCTACGTTACTTTGGGTCTAAAAAAATGCATTCATTCGCACACAGCCTCCGTTTGGGCCCTAGTTGTGTCCCGAAACTTTGCAGCCCGATCGGAATACACCCAAGGATGTTATGGGTGAAAAAGGGGTCTAAAATTAGGGTTTTCTGGTGTTTTAGTAACATGAGTTTGTGAGGTATCGTTTTTCATGTTTTTCAGGGCGAGGAGACCGAATGTGAAGTCAATTTTGACCGTTGAGTGGAAAATTGAGGTTCCAATGAAGTTTCAGCCTTAAATTTAGGTTAAATTTTGGTCTACAATCGTCGTTCTTTCGCACACAGTTTGGATCCCGATTTGGGAATTTGGGTCCTAGTTGTGCTCCGAAGCTCGGCAGCCCGACCGGAAAGCATCCAGGGGTTTTATGTCGGGGGGGGGGGGGGGGGGGTAGTGGGTGAAAGAGATTTTCGAGGTTTTTTTGAAGTTTTACTGAACATGAACTTGTGAGGTATCGTTTCCCATGTTTTTTAGGGCGAGAAGACCGAATATGAAGTTGATTTTGACCAAAGAGTGAAGAATTGAGGTTGTTACGAAGGTTCAGCTCCCAAAATTCATTTTTTATGAGCCAAAAACCTGTGATATCGTCTGAGATCACCATAAATTTGTATAATAACACTAGAAGTAGTATCAACAAGTGAATCAAGACAGTTAAATGACACTATCAATGATCAAAGATAATTTGTCTTAAATACGAGACTAATTCGCATTTTTGGATTGTCAAAATTTGTGGAAACCATCAAAAATAGCTATTTCAATTATTGCACATGAAAGAAACAATAAATGAACAGCCAACATTTCTGTAGGTATGTCCAGTAGAATAAAAAACCCATGTGACAAGGACTGTGCAGCGTTTTTGGAAAGCTCTTCTTCGTTAGACCAAAACTGTTAAAGAATTAAAAAAGCTATTCCTCAAAGTTGGGTGAATTTGGTTTATTATTTTCAATAATGAACCATTGGAATCGAGCATGAAAAAAAAAAAAAATTCTAACCCCCCCTCAAAATTTGATGGTTTACGTTTCAAGTTATGTAGAATCAAAAACTGCAATACAAAAATTTCTGTCTGTCCGCCGTACGCCGTACTGGCAACTTTTCTTAGTTACCATGAAACAAAATTGATGAAAATCAGGTAATAGGTTCCGTTCGGGGTCTAGTTTGTCCTGGAAGCTCAACGTTACTGTCAGTCATCTCTAAGGGGTTCAGAATAAGGGTTGAAATTTTAAGAACGCCGTAGCTCGAAAACTTTCGATAGAAGGTCTCCAATTCCCGATAGGAGGGAGCATTGTACGTCCAGCCGTTCGTGTGCACCAAAAAGCTTCGTCAACACGATCGTGAATCAAACGGTATAAATCCGGCCCAGATAATCATCACTAGGGAGCACCTGATTATAATCAAGGATGGCTGTATGAAGTCGAGTTGGTTGTTCTGCGATAATATTTCATTTGATAAGTGATGGACTATTGGATTTTGTTGGTAGGTACTTGTGAAACTTGAACAAACGTTGAAGTATTATTGATGGGTAAATTATTACACAATGGTAATTTATTACACAACGGTAAATTATTACACAACGGTAAATTATTACACAGCGGTAAATTATTTCATAACGGTAAATTACTACACAACGGTTCATCTACCAAGAAGGGGCTGTTTTTTTTTATCGGTATTTTTGCAGCTTGAACAAACGTTGAAGTATTATAATTGTTGATGGGTAAATTATTACACAATGGTAAATTATTACACAACAGTAAATTATTGCGCAACGGTTCATTTACCAAGAAGGGGCTGGATTTTGTTGTTCGGTACTTTTGCAACTTGAACAACCGTTGAAGTATTATTGATGGGCAAGTTATTACACAACGGTTCATTATACTTGACCACGAAGGTAGGTATTTACCACAGAAAACAGTGATCTACGCAGAAGGGGCATCTATTTCACTCCACATCAACAATTTTCCTTCAGAACTTCATTACTTGCTTTCTTTTTGCCGTTTTAGTTACTGCTTGTCATCGACAGAATTATTTCAGCAACATTTAACTCGTGATTTAGACAGGTAGGTACCTAGTAAAGAGTAAGGGGTTAGGTACTAACCTACGGAGGGTCTGCGAACTACATAGAATAGTACATATTATATTTTAATGACGGTTTATCTATACAGAGAGCTCTATACCCTTCTGTAACAGAAGAGTATTCTGTACAAAATAATAAACCGTTGTGCAGGGATTTGCAGCGTTTTTTTGGTCATTTGGTTGAATATTACGTAGCTTGTACTTTTCATATGGGTTTTACTGATGAAGATGAGTGGAGGAAGCAGTGGACTGCACGACGAAGCATCCAAATAAGTAAGACGTCAGAATGCAAAGGGGTTTTTGAATGAAAACCATGAAGAATCAGATGACTCGTTGTGGAGGGGGCTTAATGGTAAGCCAGAGGAAAGGAGATGGGAGACCTAATAAAGTGCAAGATGATCGGGGTGAGGCCAGGTGTTGCGGAGTCATTTATTAAACTAGTAGCCTCTCGAGCCCGTTAGGAGGCGAACTAAAAGGTCGGGCACGACCGGAGCTGGGTGGGGTTCCCTTCGAAGGACGAACCCTCGCTGAACTCCCCGCTGGGTGGGGAATCACTCTCTTCGCACTCGAGCATTCCGGAGCCTCAAACCAAAGATCAAGGTCTCCAAGTCCTCTAACCATTGAAGAACAAAAAACGACACCCGACCTCGGCCAACCGTTAGTTAAGATGCTCGTTAACTCCCGGCCGACTCGTTAGTGGTACCGTCTGTCCACCTTGTCTATCTACTTCGTCTATTAGTCATTTCTGGGCGCACTATTTGTTTAAGTTGCATCAACTGGTTTTGTTCTACAACCTCAACCAACGCTGGACTTGCACAATGACGTGTGCCTCGTACAGCTGGCCACTTGAGAACGCAAGCGCTAGGTAGTTATTTTGTTCGATCAGATAGTTTAGCGGACTCTTGAGCCGGATCATTAGGTGTTTCATCAACACGTGAGCCATTACCCTCTTTTAGCGTTCCCTTCTTCTGTATTTATCATTCCATCCTTGTCCAAAAAATTTCAACAAGTAACATTCGGTTCACCTATCGGAATCTTTAAGTGCATTTTACATCACTTTAGAAAGAAAAACGCTGCAAATCCCTACACAACGGTTTATTATTTTGTACAGAATACCCTTCTGTTACAGATCACAGCTCTATGTATAGATAACCCGTCTATATAATATAATATGTACTATTCTATGCATTTTATGTAGATCGCAGACCCTCCATAGGTTAGTACCTAACCCCGTACTCGTTACTAGGTACCTACCTAAATCACGAGTTAAATTTTGGTAAAACAATTCTGTCGATGACAAGCAGTAACTAGAACGGCAAAAAGAAACGCAAATAATGAAGTTCTGAAGGAAAATTGTTGATGTGGAGTGAAATGGATGCCCCTTCTCCGTAGATCACTGTTTTCTGTGGTCAATACCTACCTTCGTGGTCAAGTAGGTATAATGAACCGTTGTGTAATAACTTGCCCATAAATAATACCTACTTCAACGGTTATTGAAGTCCGATCAACAAAATCCAGGCCCTTCTTGGTTGATGAACCGTTGTGTAATAATTTACCGTTATGAAATAATTTACCGTTGTGTAATAATTTACCGTTGTGTAATAAATTACCATTGTGTAATAATTTACCCATCAATAATACTTCAACGTTTGTTCAAGTTTCACAAGTACCTACCAACTAAATCCAATAGTCCATCACTTATCAAATGAAATAATATCGCAGAACAATCAACTCGACTTCATACAGCCATCCTTGATTATAATAAGGTGCTCCCTAGTGATGATTATCTGGGCCGGATTTATACCGTTTGATTCACGATCTTGTTGACGAAGCTTTTTGGTGCACACGAACGGCTGGACGTACAATGCTCCGGGTGGCCTCAAAAATTGTTCAGCTCAAGACAAATTTAATAACGTAAAAAAAACCATACCCTTCTATAGAAAGTTTTCGAGCTACGGCGTTCTGAAAATTTCAACCCCTATTTTGAACCCCTTAGAGATGACTGACAGTAACGTCGAGCTTCGAGGACCAACCAGACCCCGAACGGAACCTATAACCCGAATTTCATCAATTTTGTTTCATGGTAACTAAGAAAAGTGGCCAGTACGGCGTACGGCGTACGGCGGACAGACAGAATTTTTTTATTGCAGTTTTGGATTCTACATACCTTGAAACGTAAACCATCAAATTTTGAGGGGGGTTAGCATTTTTTTTTTCATGCTCGATTCCAATGGTTCCAATGTACCTATACCTACCTACCTAATGAATAAGAATATTGTGAAGATTGAACGGTCGGTAGTTAAATAGTTTTTCGTTTTAGTTTTTAAATTAATAATTTGTTTTATCATTTTCAATAATGAACCTATGGAATCGAGCATGGCAATTTTTAACCCCCGCCCCCTCCCACAAATTTGATGTTTTCCGTTTCAAGGTATGTAGTATCCGAAAATACACAACGGTATATTATTTACCTGTATAGATGCCCCTTCTGCGTAGATCACTGTTTTCTCTGGTCTGTAACCTCGAGCTCCCCCTAGGAAAGCCCTAAATCATGTACCGGAGCCGGCCTGGGAAATACAGTTTCATAAAAATGCGCGGGATCCAATAATTTAGTCATTAATTATTTGTTATTATTCATGAAGCATTGTTCAA
Organism: Leptopterna dolabrata; assembly: GCA_954871275.1. Classification (NCBI taxonomy): domain Eukaryota; kingdom Metazoa; phylum Arthropoda; class Insecta; order Hemiptera; family Miridae; genus Leptopterna; species Leptopterna dolabrata. The sequence goes on from OX940976.1 coordinate 22,711,743, forward strand.
GTTGCAAAGAACCTATCAACAAAATCCGAAAGAGTCATCATTCTTCAAATGGAATAATATCACAAACCAACTCGACTTCATACAGCCATCCGTGATTATAATCTGGTGTTCCTAAGGAATTATATCTGGGCCGGATTTATACAGTTTAATTCACGATCATATCGAAGAAGCTTTTCGGTGCAAAACGAACGGCTGGTTGTACAATGCTCCGGGTGATCTCAAAAAGTTCTTTCGGTCGAGATCAATTTAAAAATTTAAATAAGACCATATATCCTTCTATTGAAAGTTTTCGAGCTACGGTGTTCGGGAAATTTCAACCCCTACATTTCACCCCTTAAAGAACTGACAGTAAAGCCGAGCTTTGCGGATTAACTAGACCCCAAATGGGACTTACACACCAAATTTCATTAATTTTGGCTCATGGTAACTAAGAAAAGTGCGAAGTACGGTGGACGGACAGCATTTTTTTGTTCCATTTTCGGCTTTTACATACTTCGAGACGGAAACCATCTGGAGAGGGTTAATTTTTTTTCTTGCTCGATTCCAAAGGTCCGTTATTGAAAATAATAAACCATTATTACCATTTAAAAAAAGATAAACTGATTTATATTAATCTGATAAATATAATTTGAGCTCTTAATGGTAAACTAGGTAATTGAATGGCAAAGAAATTAACTTATTACTTGTGGATTGCATTAAATAAAAATTATATCTCTCACAATAAAATGAACGGCAATCCAACAACAAAATGTTCCAATGCCCCGGTATATACCATGCAAAACCTACAGTGGGAAGAATGTTGTGCGTGGCTACGACGCAGGTACTCGTCGCCAACGCCATGACTCGTTCGGAGACGAACAATCGTTTTGCACGGGGCTTTATTATGGACGGACTTTCCGACAAACCTGTAGATAGGGAACGCGGGGCTGCACAGCTTTGTCATTATGTCCTGTGGGTGAACTCAAGCATTCTTTCCATTTGGATAGGTGTTTTATATTTATAGTCAGACAGAGGTCCTTTTGGTTTATTGTTGTCAACTATTATAGTAACGCCGAGCTTCGTGGACCAACTGGACCCCAAAACGACAACCCAAATTTCATTAATTTTGGTTCATGGTAACTAAGAAAAGTTGGACGTACGGCAGAAAATAGAGTTTCCTAATTCCTTTTTCGGATTCTACGTAATTCGGAGCGCAAACCCATTTTTTTCTTCTTCATCATTCCAAAGGTTCATTAGGAATTATTGAAAATAATAAACCAGAGTGTTTCCTAGACCTTAAAGCCGTTTTCGCGAATTCTCGAAATTGGCACTTCGGCTCTTTGTGCACTAGACCCCCTTGGAACAACAAACTAAGATAGTTCCACAACCCTACTGACATGTTCGTGTAGCCTTCACAATAGATACCAGGGGCGCCATTTCACCAAACTGTTGGGGGGGGGGGGGGCAAACACCAGGGGGTATGGGGGGTATGATATATCTACTAAGGAAAGGGGGTCCAGGGTTTTTTCCCCCGCAAATTTGTTTAAATTAATATTACATTTAGATGTAGGCTAATTTTATGCTTCCTTTTGCATATTTAAAGTTTCAATAAAAGATTAAATACAAACAAAATCAAAGTACCCTTTTTCAATTCATTAAATTAGCATTGCTACATTCCAATAATATTCATTCAAAATATTCCTTTTTAAAAGAATAACTTTTTAAAAGAAGGCTATGATATTCTAGATAACTCCAGTAGTCATTTTCATTATTTATCAATTCCTTGGGGGAGGGCCTAGGCCCCCCCCCCTGCCCCCCTTAAATGGCGCCCCTGCACAATACTCTAAATCTAATGGATTCATGATAATGGAAGAACGAATAAGCTCATGCACTGCATCAGTCCTGCAGACTCCTGCTGAGACAAGTTTTTACTGGTATCCGGATATATTGAGAGTCAGTTATGCAGCACGCCATCTTGTCGGTTGTCCGTCTTTCCATCAAAACAGATTATGTGTATATTCTCACTGACTAGATTTTTACGCTTATCAACGAGTGATAACGACCCAAATGTATCTCACTAACTGCTAATGCTGCTCTCCAACTTGTTATGGTATCTACCTGTCCACCTCCATTGTTTTTATTTTTCAGATGACGTAGGACGATATTTGGTCGGGTACATTACCAGGACTTCTTCAACGAAATTGTTTTGTGAATACGTGGTAAATCCAAAGGCACGGCGAATAGATTAGAAGGTACCTAAGGCTACAACGGTTACTATGGATGTGTTTTCTGACGAAAATAGTTCTGTCAAATTCGTCCGAATAAACAAAGTACAGGTAGTCTTTGAGAGTGTGCGATTTTGGCTGCGACCGACTCGTCAGAACGCCGCCTCAATACTACAACTGGCAACTCAAAATGTAATTTTTTTAATTCTTATAGATAGTTAGTCCAAAAGGTGCTATTCGCATGACTGTATGCTGCGCAACAATTTGACAACTCAATCTGTAAACATTATAGTTTTATACAGAAACGTTCAAAGTGGATAACTTGAATATTGCCTCAACTGTTAATGCCACAACTTGATTTTTCAACCTGTCTAATTGTTGTACAGTTTTGGAGAACAAATTTGCTGTACAGGTTTGTAGAATCAACTGCTACAACATGAATGATCCAGTTGTAGGTGCGACGGTATACACATAGCAACCGCTGTGCCTTACGAGAAGTTGATTGAATCCGGCATGCAACAACTAGATACGAGTAACTTGAAATTTCTTGGGTTAAGCCCCAGTTTCGACCCCACCAAACGCTCTTCCTACATTCAGTTTTCTATCAGAACATTTAGAAAATAGGGAAATTAAAAATCAAGATAGGGTTCCTCCCGAACGGTTACCAAGAACTTTTACGTGACTTCAAAATGTTTAAAAAAAAAAACTTCAAACGCATTTTTCTCGGAACTCCTGATTCAGAGTTGTCAAGATGTAGTATTGAGGCGACGAGAACCACTCTACCGTTCTAAACAGTTTGTTTCGACGAATTCGTCAGTACTATTTTCGTCAGAAAACGCATCCATAATTTTGTAAACTAAGCCTAATCCATCGGAGAATAATGAACTGTTGTGGAAGAATTCGCAGCGTGCAGAATTTAAGAGCCTTGGCGTACACTACGACGTTTAATCCATCGCGTAGGTACCTAATTATCTCGCATCTATCAATACAAAAAACTTCATCACGATTATTGGTTTCTCATTATGAATGGAATAATAATGATCGCGCGATGTTGATCCACCCTCGCCACAGACGTGTGCCTGTCAAAAATAAGCAGCGTACCAACATCGTAATCTTACGGATGAACATCGGTGAACCACGTACCTACTCGTAATAGCGTGAGGTCAGCTCGTCCTCGAGTCGCATGTTTCATGGTTACAAACAGCAAATTGATATGGACACCAACATTTCTACAATAGTTAGATCGTTATTGGTTTATTATTGACAATAAACCTTTGAAATCGTGCATTTAGAAAAGATGTACCCCCCACCGTCAAAATTTGATGGTGAGTGTAATCCGGAATGGAATTTAAAAACGCTGCAAATCCCTGCACAGCGGTTTATTTTTCGTACAGAATACCCTTCTGTTACAGATCACAGCTCTCTGTATAGATAACCCGTCTATATAATATAATATGTACTATTCTATACATATTATGTAGATCGCAGACCCTCCGTAGATTAGTACCTAACCCCGTACTCGTTACTAGGTACCTACCTAAATCAGTGTTAAATGTTACTAAAATAATTCAGTCGATGACAAGCAGTAACTAAAACGGACAAAAACCGCAAATAATGAAGTTCTGACGGAAAATTGTTGATGTGGAGTGAAATAGATGCCCCTTCTGCGTAGATCACTGTTTTCTGTGGTCAATACCTACCTTCGTGGTCCAGTATAATGAACCGTTGTGTAATAACTTGCCCATCAATAATACTTCAACGGTTGTTCAAGTTGCAAAATTACCGATCAACAAAATCCAGCCCCTTCTTGGTTGATGAACCGTTGTGTGATAATTTACCATTGTGAAATAATTTACCGTTATCTAATAATTTGCCGTGTCGTAATAATTTGCCGTTGTGTAATAATTTACCATTGTGTAATAATTTGCCCATCAACAATACTTCAACGTTTGTTCAAGTTCCAGAAGTACCTACCAACAAAATCCAATAGTCCATCACTTATCAAATGAAATAATATCGCAGAACAACCAACTCGACTTCATACAGCCATCCTTGATTATAATCAGGTGCTCCCTAGTGATGATTATCTGAGCCGGATTTATACCGTTTGATTCACGATCGTGTTGACGAAGCTTTTTGGCGCACACGAACGGCTGGACGTACAATGCTCCGGGTGATCTCAAAAAATTGTTTAGCTCAAGACAAATTTAATAACGTTAAAAAAACCATACCCTTCTATCGAAAGTTTTCGAGATACGGCGTTCAGAAAATTTCAACCCCTATTTTGAACCCCTTAGAGATGACTGACAGTAACGTCGAGCTTCGAGGACCAACTAGACCCCGAACGGAACCTATAACCCGAATTTCATCAATTTTGTTTCATGGTAACTAAGAAAAGTGGCCAGTACGGCGTACGGCGGACAGACAGAAATTTTTTATTGAAGTTTTGGATTCTACATACCTTGAAACGTAAACCATCAAATTTTGAGGGGGGGGGGGGGGGGGGTAGTATTTTTTTTTCATGCTCGATTCCAATGGTTCATTTTTGAAAATAATGATTCGAAATACTTCTATCCATCCACACTTCGCACTCAGTTACCGTAAACCAAAATAAACTAATGAAATTCGATTTTTAGGTCCCATTTGGGGTCTAGTTCGTCCGCGAAGCTCGGCGTTACTGTCATCCATCTCTAAGGGGTAAAAAACAGGGGGTTGAAATTTGCAGAACGCCGTCGTTATCTCGAACACTCTCAATAGAAGTGACGTTGTTTTCTACGTTTTTTAATTAATCTCGGACTGGGAGATTTGTTAGACTACCCGGAGCATTGTACGTCCGGACCTCTCTGGACATTGTTAACAGTGAGGGCCTGAATTTTGGCTTCGTGGCTCTGAATTTAACGTATAATCACACATGGCTGTATGAAATTGATCTGGTTGTTTCGCGATACTGTTTCGTTTAAAGGATTATGGTTATTTTTATTTTGTTGGTAGGTGAACAAATTTGGTTCATCTAATGGTAGAGATCTTGAACCAAAACCGCATATTTGTGAAACTGAAATTACCTGGCCGGCTTCAGTATGTACTCGATTTAGGATTTTCCTGGGCGAAGCGCGAGTTTAGGTGTTGACAAAAAACAAAAAACAAAAGTCCAGTCTCTCAAATGTTTGAGTGCAATTAAATTAAACGATCAAATCATTTTTGTAACGTGATGCCGCGCACCATATTACAGGGAGGAGCAGTTGCCAGGAGCGGGTTCCTCTAAAGGAGCTTTCTCTTCCCAATAAATAATTCACTCCCCGATTAATTTACAGCTTCCGTCTACCCTCCCTCTTCAAGTCAAAATTCTTGAAGCTTGTGTGCTTTGTTAATCACGTGGTACTAAGGATTAACTAGCGAGCATAGTTACGGAACTACCATTGTGGGGCAACTGTACCCAAGGATAGGTATTCTCCTTTCATACATTCCGCCTTCCCTTACGCATCACTGAATGAAATCTGTTCGAACAGGATGAAAGCAGTTCAAAAGAGATTTGATCTTTAACCGATATTACCAGTTATTAAGCATCAACTATGGGCAACGGGCTCGCGCGAATGGAATAAACGAGTGGGTCCACGTAGGTGCGTTTATCGTCGTAACCACTGTGCTATCGGTATTTCACAATCAACAAGCAACCGTTTCAAGATGGATGGGATGGGGGAAGGTCAGTTAATCGAGTTAAGCAATCAAAAATCCATGAACTCGAAATACCAGGTTAGCCAATCGAAATTATAAACAGGGTAGAAAATTATGTGCCGTGACGGGAAAATGGTCTGTAGCACACAGAAAAGAATCGGGTACAGTCGGACGCAGAACCAAATCAATGATATTTGTTTCAAGAAACATAATTATTGTTTCTTGATACCTGAAACTCAAAATGCGATTCAAGGTTTGGATTTTGGAAGACTTTTTTTGATATCCTCAAGAATTAAAGGCTTCCGAACCCTCGTTAGTTAGGAAGCAAGAATTTGAATAGTTCTTGTAGGTGCTAACCATTTTGGCCGTATTTTATTCGAAACGTCGCTAAATTGAAGTGTGGCTTCATGCAAGAGTCGAAAAAAGTTGTGACCTCCAAAATGAAAACTTCCAATCGCATTTTGCTTTTCAGACACCCAATAATAAATCTGTATGTCGACAGGTCTGTATTTATCTCCGTCAGTACTTTAACAACCGTATCTTATCGAAAGATCAAACGAGCGGAAATAGGCAACTATCATGAATTTTGTTTGCATTTTTTCTCAATAGTTTATGATGTCCTGATCATACGATCATAGGGTTGAATCGGAAAAATATGCTTTCTTCTTATTTTGAGAGACTTTCAAACTTCGAGATTTCAAAAAAAGGCGGGGAAATGAGCCCTGCTCTCGCCTGTGACGTTGTACGGATATGAGTTCGGTGGCAGCAGGTGGGAGATGGCCAGTCGACGCGTACAGCCGTGTAGGCAAGCGGCTACTTTGAATTGCCTATTTATTTTATTGTTTTTCTTCATCCAAAAAGCAACTTTTCAACTTTCGGTTTATTATTCTGTAAATAATTAATTATACACCCAAGTATTCCTTCAGCAAACAATTTTTTGTTTTACATTTCAAGGTGCGTATAGATTCCAAAAATGCAGCTCCGTACGCCGTATTCACCGTATCTACTTTATTTTCGGTCTAAACAATGTGCTCTTTCGGAAACAGACTCCATTTGGGTCCTATTTGTGTCCGGAAACTGCAGCCCGATCGGAATATACCCAAGGGTGTTATGGGTCAAAAATAAGGTTTTCGGTGTTTTATTAGCATCGTTTTCTGTGTTTTTTAGGGCGAGGAGACCGAATATGACGTCGATTTTGACCAACGAGCGTATAATTAAGGTTCTAACATAGTTAAGGTTCTAACAAAGTTTCAGCCTTAAATTTACCTTAAAGTTTTGTCTAAAATCGTCGTTCTTTCATACACAGGCTCCATTTGGGTCCCAGTAGGGATCCGCAGTTCGGCAGCCGATCGGAATATACTCAGGGGTGTTGTGGGTGAAAAATAGATGTAAAAAAGGAATTATGGGTGTGTTTTCGAGGTTTTATTGAACATGAACTTCTGAGGTAATGATCAAAGTGATTTGTCAAAAATAGGAGCCTAATTCTTATTGGGGGGGGGGGGGGGGCAAAATTGGTGGAAACCACTCAACCTAGCTATTTCAATTATTGCACATGAAAGAAACAATAAATGAACAGCCAACATTTCTGTAGGGATGTCCAATAGAATAGTAAACCCATGTGACTAGGACTTCGCAGCATTTTCAAATGTTGAGAGGAAGATGATTTATAAAATCGTACCAAAAGTGTTCTTTGTGGATACATGATTGTCATATGGATGTACATAGATAGCCATATTATGAATTTCATGGGAATTTGGCCGTAACATTCATTGGGCGACAGGCGATTGATCCCCGGAAAAGTGAAAGTGGCAGCGAGAGCCTCACGGAATGTGGCAACTGATCCCCGTAGAACGGCCGAGCCGGGGGAGAGGTATCGGCGATTGATCCCGCACAAACACGGAATCCCGCACAAACACAAGGGCAAGGGGCGCCGGCCAAATGATAATCATTGTTAGAGATAACCAGGCGTAAGGTGGCCGTTAATTTAGTACGAAGATGGACCCGTGGGTGTACAAGAAGTTTAGTTCCCATTCCGCCGCTCGCATTGTCAAGCGATCTGGATGCTCGCTAGCACTCGCATCTCAAAAAAGATAAACAATCCCAGAAACTATCCCGTGAATGAGCAGGTTGTTTGGGACTTCTGAATAGATTAGTGGAATGCATTGTCAAGCGATCTGGATGCTCGCTAGCGCTCGCATCTCAAAAAAGATAAACAATCCCAGAAACTATCCCGTGAATGAGCAGGTTGTTTGGGACTTCTGAATAGATTAGTGGAATGTAATGTTAGGTATAGGTTAGGTAAGACTGTTTAATGCCTTCGAAAATACCAGAAAAGAAGACAAGTAGAGCAGGAATTACAAAGATTGTGAGATTCAGTCAGGTTGTTTGAACAAGTGTGGGAAACTGACAGGACAGACTCGTCCGCTCGACTGTGATTTCGGTTTTTGTAGTCACTTGCATTATTTATGTACTTTTATGTGAATGAAGCCGGGATCAGTCGCCGAACCTTCTACGGGGATCAGTTGAGTAACCGGGATCAATCGCCGAACTTGAAGTCGGGATCAATCACCACGTGTTTCAGCCCGCGGGGATCAATCGCCGGTTCCCCCATTCATTTGAGCTTGTGCAAGCGTAAAACTCCTCTCCTGTAACTCCGGGATATTCATCCATTTTATTTTGCTGAAAGTCTTCTGGATCATGCAGTTAAGGTCCCTGATGGTTCCCTTATAAATTTTATCACAATCGGAATGGCAGCGGTGACCACGCATGCGCCAACAACTAGAACTCAGTATCAGTTCTGTATATTGGACATCCTCAACCGATATTGTTGAAATTTTCAAGCGCTAGTCCTTTAGATGTTTGGGAAGTGATCCCGAATATACGTGAGTTCAGTCGTCCGACTCCGGCCAGGTTTAGCAAGAGAATGTTGAGGCGGGGTTTTCAATGGGTAGGACACTACCATACTCAAGAAACTGCGGATACTTTGCATACATCACCGAATTTGGTATACTCGTACCATGATAATATTATCCTCATCTTTCGGCATCGAACTAAGGTTTTGGGTAATTCCTTAGGTTTAACAGCGGCAATATTGTGGAGCGGCATACCCCTCCCTCTCAGGAGTTTTCCCACACTCAATAGATTCAAAAATCGATTATCCAAGCAACTTCAGCAAACGGACTACAGCGAACCATCATCCCCTCCTCACAATTATTGTATTTTTCATTTAATTTCATTTTTATTCACCCGCTATTTGCCTCTTTATTTACCAAGCCACGTATTTTCATGTGATTAGCTGTACACATAATGGACCTCCAACTCTAGGTAAAGCTTTATTATTATTATTATTATTATTATTGTTATTATATCATTAAAATTTACGATATGTGTAGGCTATAATGCCTAGTCACTTAGCAGATCGATTTTTTTTTTTTTAAACAATTTATAATTGGTCCTAATTTAGTATGAGCTCTGGCGATCTCGTGCGGTCTGTGTTCATGGTCTAGCTTGTTCGACTCTCCGAACTATTGTTTGTTTACATTTGATCGCTGAATGCTTGGTCGCCAGACGACACTAGAGAGTCCAGCCTTGGAATCCTGACTTGGGGAGGTGCGTCATCTGCTATACTCACCCTCTTAACATGATTCAAAAATCAATTTTGAAAGTGATTGAAAAAAAAAACATCGAAGATTTACTAACAATGATCTCTTCTACATCGTGTCTTCACAATTAACAACTATAATATGTATAAATAAATCTCTCTCCTTCTATCATAAACACACCAATGTTTTCATACTCCCCAGAAATAACGTCACTTCTCAAACAGGAATTCCCGCCCCGAAGACTCGTCTATGGTGTCTTTCTAGACATAATATTTATATACTTCACCCATACATACTTCATAACATATTCGTTCACTACCTGATCACCCACTAATTTCTCCCATACTCTGTACCTACAAACATGAAAAAAAAGTTTACCTGGTTGATAATTAAAGATTGATCTGTTCGCCAAGTACTTCTCATCGGTTTACTTACCTCCCGTCACCGACCCTGTATCCTACCCGACCTCGAACATTGTCTCCCTAGGGTCAATTAGCATTACGGAGGAACGGGTCAGAAGCGCCCTTTCTACTCTTGATCCTTCCAAGGGCCTAGGCCCTGACCAAGTTCCGCCTATTCTTCTCAAAAACTGCTCTTGTCTCGCCATTCCGCTAAGTTTCCTGTTTAACTCTTCCCTTAGTTCTGGTATATTCCCATCAATCTGGAAAACATCGTTCGTAACCCCCGTTCATAAATCCGGATCCAAGTCCTGCATCGATCATTAAAGGCCAATCTGTTCAATATCCTCCATACCTAAAGTCTTAGAAAAACTCGTCTTGGAGCAGGTCGGCCCCCTATTTACCTCTCACATTCTCCCCGAGCAGCATGGTTTTATGCCAGGCAGGTCAACCACCACTAACCTACTCGCTTTCCACGACTATGTTATCAATGCCCTGGGAGCCGGGTGTCAAGTGGACTCTATCTCAACCGACTTCGCGAAGTGTTTTGACCGGCTCTCTCACAAACATATCTTGGCCAAGCTGGAGTCTCTGGGTGTGCACGGTTCTTTTTTGAAATGGGTTGGTGGCTACTTATCATGCAGAAGGTTGATAGTTCGCGTCAAAAATGTGGTGTCTGTGCCCTTCATTGCCAGTTCTGGGGTACCTCAGGGGTCCCACTTAGCGCCCCTATACTTTCTTCTGCTTCTCAATAGCCTAGGTGCTGTCTTCACAAACGTTAAATTTTTACTCTTTGCTGACGATTTAAAAATCTTCAATATCGCCAACTCTGATACCGAGGCTACCATTGTTCAAAATAACTTAGACGCCTTGTTGGAATGGTGCAGCTCTAACAGTTTAACCCTAAATCCCACAAAATGCTACGTAATTTCTTTTTCCCGCTCCCAAAACCTGTTTCACCACGACTATTATTTGAATGGTATAAAAATACTGAGGAAAACCGAAGCACGTGACCTGGGCGTCCTATTTGACCAGAAGTTATCGTTTGAGGGTCACATTAATTCCATTACCAGCCGTGCTATGAGGGCCCTTGGATTCCTTAAACGTTCCACAAGAGATTTTACGGACATCAACACCATCTCCCTACTTTATAAATCCATAGTCCGTCCCATCATGGAGTATTGCTCCACAGTGTGGTCCCCTTTTTATTCAGTTCACAAAAATGATCTGGAGCGGGTACAGAAGCGTTTCCTGCGGTATGCTGCTTACAAGTACCTTGGAGACGGAGAGCACCATTCTGATCCCTTGATGGGCATCTGCAGTCTGGAGAGCTTGGAGGAGCGTAGGGATGCAGCAGATATCATGTTCCTATACAAATTGCTGAACAATAAGATTGATTGTCCCCCACTCCTTGCCCGTATCTCTTTCAACATACCTACCTACAACTCCCGTCACTCTCCCTTATTCCACATGCAGTTTGCCCCTACTAACTACATGTACCACCAACCCCTGAATCGACTCCCGCGGTTGGCGAATTTCTTTCTAGACGTGTCCCCCGACGCTGACTTCTTTTGCAGTTCCCCGCGTTCCTTCAGGACTAATGTAAAATCCGCCTTAAGAAATGTTAGCATTTAATCTTGGAAATATCGATTTCTTTTTGTTAATTTTCACATACTAATTTTATATGCCACCCACTTCAGAAACTTACCTTGTGGACATTGTACAATTTCTTTTACTTTGCTTTTTTGTGTGTATGGCCAGCTGATAACTTTCTGTTTTGTTTTATTTTTTTATAAGTAATAACTTTATTGCCTTTCATTGTATTTTTGTATTGGGCAATCGCCCGTAATAAACAAATAAACAAAGGTTCTGATTCCTGTAACAGTGTGGGCTGTTCTCGATATTTTTTCTTCCGGTGGAGACGGGGTCGCTTGGGGAAGCCTGATCGATATCCCTTCTTAACCGGTGATAATCTCGCTGGCCTAGGACCGGGACTCTCGAGGGTCCACCCCCACTGTTACACTCTGTCACATCGTAGCAGAGCGTGGTTCGGTAGTATGCGCTGAGCACTTCACCATACTCCATCCACTTTTTGTGGGCTTACCGGAAGGATAAGCCCAAAGGTTTCCCAGAAGGTTTCCTTTACTAACAACCTGTCCCTTTGATAATACATACATCTATTGGCTTCCCCATCCCCTTTCCCCCTTTTAGAGAGTCAGTATAATTAAAATATACTGAGCTCATTAGAAGGCCATTGATGCCATGTCCCAATTTACAAGTCCCAATAGTTGTTCCATCCCAGCGATGGAGGTTGGTCACCTAGAGGTTGCTCAGATGAGCACAGTTCACTGGACAACAACCTCTGACAACATTATCCGCCAATACTCATATGTAGGAGCTTTGTTCTCCACCAGTAAAATATTATTGAGGTAGTACCATTACGATGGAGGTTAGTCACCTTGAAGTTGTTCAGATGTCATTTCCTGAACCAGAACTTCATACTACTTTTCATTCCCCCTTATTCCTCTCATACTTCTGCTACCTAGAAGTATGTCATGTGGGGAGGAGTGTAACAGTGTGGGCTGTTCTCGATACATTTTTTCTTCCGGTGGACACGGGGTCGGTTGGGAAGCCTAATCGATATCCCTTCCGGTGATAATCTCGCTGGTCTAGGAGGGGGAATCTCGAGGGTCCACCCCCACTGTTACACTCTGTCACATTCCTGCAAGAGCATAATTTCTAGTAGATATGCAGTTTGATCCTTCTTGTCTACCTCCATCCTTCTGATGTGATAGACAATTCATTTTGACATTACTTGTGCTCTAATTGTAGCTAAATTTCCTGATAGTACCTACTAAGTTCTTTTTTTTTCACTTGTGCTTTATTCGTAGCTTAATTTTTTCAACTCCCCCACATCCGCGCAGGACCTGTCCTATGGTTGTGGGATACATTCCACTATTTTAAGAATATTTTATTTAACCTCCTATCTTATTCGGAATGAATTTCATACTCATTCATTCATTCAAGGCAGACACCGTGGCCAGGCAAACTTTTTCCTACAGAAGATCGTGGGGAATAGAATTTTGGTATCGACTGAACACTTGTTATTGCTAACAGTAATATATGGGAGGAAACACAGGGAGGAGAAGTATCTGTACTGAACTTATTAGAACCGTGAAGAACTTATTAGAACGTACTAGAACGTATTTTAGAACTTATCAGACCGTGAGCCTTTCAAATACTGCCATCAGGCAACTGTGTCTCCTGTAAACTAAACTCTGACTGGTGGGTACGAAACAGGTGCGTAGCTGGATTAATCAATACCCCCTCCCACACGCGCGCGCGCTCATCAATGGTTGTTGCCTAGCGCCGCCCTTGAGGAGGATTATACCGACGATAAATTGCCCAGAGCTTCGAGTATTTTACTATGACGAAGGTGTGGATTTGAAAGTCGCGTTGGGTTTCCTCAATGAATCGCCGAAGGAGGGGTAATTTACGTGAATGGGCGCGGGAGATGAGATATGATAGGCGGCCGGATGAAAGCAACAGCGATACGGAAGAGGAAAGTGGCGATGGGGCCTGAGGCCTTGCGGGTAGTTGCCTACCCTCAGCCCCGTCCAACTGCCGCGAGCAAACTAAACTGAACTGAATACATAATAATATATAAATATATATGGTAATACAAGTAAGTAAATGCGCGTCATGTCGCGAACATGGATCGAACTATGCAGTTTGTCCCACGAGACGTCTCCTGCTCTCTCCTATTTCCCTTAGGATGCGAGTTAGAAGCACATTTCAAACGACAACTTATCATGATTTTGGTTTATTATATTTAATAATGAACCTTTGGAATCGAGACTGAAACCCAATTTAAGTCCCCTTCAAAATTTGATGGTTTCCAGGTACGTAGAATCCGAAAACGGAATAAAAACGCTGCAAATTATTACACAACGGTTTATTATTTACCTTTATAGATGCCCTTTCTGCGTAATCACTGTTTTCTGTGGTCAATACCTATCCTTTAATTCTCCTCTGGATACTCCTAAATCGAGTATGTACTGGAGCCGGCCATTAAAGTTTCAGTTTTCAATTTTCAAAGTTTCTGTTTTCAATTTTCAAAGTTCAGTTTCAATTTTCAGTGATAATTTCCGTAAAAATGGATCAAAATTTGTGCTGTTGGTACCAAAATGTCAGTTAGGACGTCAAGATTATGCCAGATGGCTTTGAGCTCGATCGCATTTGATTTCGCTAAGTGACAGAATAAAATACGTCAACGGGTCCAACATTTTGTAGGTTTGCTAGCTAAATCGTTACGTTCGTGCAGTGTCAGAAAGAGGTTGAGGATGTGAGATTTCCATGGCAGTCTACGGGTTTCGTCCGAAATGGGTGGCCCCTTCCGCCAAACTTGTATCCATACTTTATAGAACAAGGAAGCATTATGTGGCAATATCCACACCGGAACTTCAAATGAGAAACCCCGATTTTGGTTTATTATATATTAAAAAATGAAACTTTGGAATCCATTGTTAATTTTTTTAAGTCCCTCAAAATTTGGAAAATTGGAAGTATCCGAAAATGGAATACCAAAATTTCTATTTGACGGCCGCGCCATACGCCGTACCAGGAACCTTTCTTAGTTGGCATGAACCAAAATTCATCTAAAAAAATCAAAATCAATCTAATTAGGGTTGCAATTTTAAGAACGCCGCGCCGCGCCGTAGCACGAAACGTTCAATAACTATTTATGACGTTTTTAAATTGATTCTTAACTTGAGGTTTTCCGTAATGGTTCCTCCTATAATTTTAATATGGCCGTCTTACCCCTTGACCCCGTTCTACCCCTTTGCTGCTAAATATTTTCCTGATTATTGAATCAAGCAATCGATTCTCCATATTGGTAATAATACAAGTATTATGGGTCAAATTTCTGTTTTTGGATCAAAAATCGGCTAATAATCCCCGAAAGTTGATATACGTTTACCAAAAGTGGTGAAAATGGTGAATTGAGGGAAAGAAATATTGTGGCAATAATGTTTAAAAAAAATGAAATGCGCATTAAAGTGGGATCAAATTTCAGGAAAAAACTTCCGTCTCCTACGCAAGCGGATTCATTCAGGGGGAGGGAAGGAGATGCATGTTGTGTGTTCTATATAATATATAAATGATGTACAAATCGACGGCACCGCTTGGTGCGGTTTCAGCCCACTCGGAATTTGATCGTCTTCACAACTTTTCTTTTACATGAAAACGTGTTTGATTGGTGCCAGTGGGCTAATGTGTGAGTTTTCACGGTTTCCGCCAGGTACCTACATAATATATTATTCAGAATCAGCGTAAATTTTGTATTTCAAAAATTGCCCTTTTTGTGATAACTCAAAGTTAGGCCAACAGGATGAGGGAAAAAATTGGGAATAGCAGCAAACAAAAATCCATGGCTCAAACAGATTCATTACCTAGTTAGGCAAGCTTTTTTTTCCTATAATTTCATATTATAGTGTTTCATAACTGATAGAAACATTAATAAACCGGTGTTTTATTACAGAATGGTGGTTCCAAGTTGAAAATGTAAAACGTGCTATGTTCAACAGACAGAAAAGTGATATCTGCTGTAAACTATTAGTTGTTTCAAAAATCAACTAATTCAAAAACAACGATTTCGTTGTGCACGCTGCCATGGATCAAATTCCAAAAAAAATTTTTTTTTGCTAGTCTGAATCTTCGATGTACCGAATAGGTTTTGTTTATACAGGGTGACTGCAGATTGAATGTCAAAAGATGGAGGTTTACAAAATTTGGATTTAAGCTTACCACGAATATAAAATAATATAAAATGTCATATAGGTAGTGACTTGGGTATTATTGGCATTTTCAGCGATTTTAACAAATTGTTAGAGATTTTTTTACATATAAAAACTCATGTTTTGCCCCTCTTTTGGTTTTCGAATATTGCCATCGAAGGACTAACTCGTTCTATTGTTTGCCGTTAAAAATCACTTTCATACACAATGGTGTCTAATGGTGTATTTAAAAAAATATAAAATGGTAAATTATTCACAATTTTTACACACAAAAATTTCAATTTGACCCACTTTAGTTTTCCCAAATTGCCCACACTCGAAATATCCTTTAATTGCCATTACGAACATTTCGGCGGAATTTGTTCATAATTTTGTAACGGAATAACATGATAAGTAGATCTAGGGATTGTTGTTGACTATCTTTAAACTTATCCCTTCGTCTAATTCGGAACAATTCGGAATAATGACACTCACCATGAACTTGACATTTAAGAATTTGAAAACTGATACCTACCATGTGAAATTTTCAAATTAAAGGTAATGATTGAAAAATCTAAACTTTTGAAGGTAACACACACTGGAGTCTCGGTTTAGTCTCATTCCGACGCAAAATCCAGTTGCGTGGAACGTTTATTCTATTCTTGGTTTCTGCTTCTTCTATAGAGGAAGTTTTGCCCAAAATACTACAATTCATAAATCTCCTTATTCATTTATTCATTGTCAGTTCAGGCGATATCTGAACTTGGCTATGAGATAAACATTTTGACATTTTTACCACAATTCTGATGGAAAACAAAAGGATGAGTTCGAACGCGGGTAATTTCGAGTTTTTGTAGGTCAAAAATAGCTAAAGATCGGTAAAAATTACTTCAGTCACCAAAAATTCACTGAAATCGAACAAAATTGTAACTGGAGATAAGAAAATACTATTGCAATAATCAAAAATATCTTTGACATTTGCATAGTGAAATTTGCAGAAAGAACTTGAAAAGGACTAGGTACTTATACAATTACCGGACCAAATTTTGTCAAATAGATTAATAATTTATTAAAATGAGGTAAATTATAGGTTTTGGGGGGTAAAAAATTGCATATATTCGGTGAATCAATAGCTACAAATAACCACAACTAGCTAAAAAACCCAAAAAATGTTGGACGGTACTTGGAAAATTCGATCATATGGCCATGCTGGCATGACTGGAAATTTTTGATTGAAAAATGGGTAAAACATCATTTAAATGAGGAACCGGCTGAAAAAATTATGGAATCTTCGTGACCTGTAAAACATCCTTAAAGAGGACCAACATGTTTTTTCTGGTGGGAGAATATTATGATTAATTTATACCATATAAATTAATTAAATTTTTTTTCGGAACAAAATTCGTTATTACAGTGCCTATACAGGCAGACCTCGATTCAACGAATTTCGCGATTTATCGAAGGATAACCAATTTCGGATGTACATATTTAACGAACAAACTTTCAAGAAGCCCGATCGTGATTATGACGAAGACATGATTATGATCGTGGCATTATGACAAATTACCTACCGCACTGTTACAAGCCATTAACCTAATACATACGTAACTTTTGTAATGTTCTGATAGGTACACATTTTATAATTTTTTAATGTTTTATAAACTACTCTTATGGATAAAAAAAATAAAAAATAAATTAAAAATGAGAAAAAAGAAAGTTTTTCCCAACAGTTTTCTTAACATCTTCTTTAATTTCTTGGTCAGCGACCTTGATACAACGAATTCCCGGTTAACGAATTTATGGATTGAACGAACATTTGGCCGAGTGCCCGGGAGCTCGTTAAATCGAGGTCAGATTTATTAAATTATTTATTTCATGTACAGAAAATGAAGAATAAAAATTGTTAGCCACTGAATAATTTTGCTTTTGAGAAATATGAAGAATAAAATGTGTGATTTTTGATGATTTACCTGAGGCAGTGCCGTCGAGGAGCGATATCCGTGCGGCTGCCCAACACATCACTGAAATTCTTGAACTGAGCTTCCAGCTTGAAACACTTTTTTTTATCGTTCGCAATAATTCGATGTCAACTTTGTCCAGTCCGGTAGGAAAGAAAAGTCCGTTGAGGAAGGAAGACAAAAACCGCACTAGGGAAGGCACTCGCGGGACATCGTCGGCCGTGCACGCGGCAGGAAACGTGCACAGTGCGGGGGGGGGGGACGTGCACAGTGCGAAGATTCGGAGATGAGATCGATATCTCCTAATTCGAAAAGGAGGGATTTGTTATCGTTGTGGAGGAGTCCGACGACGGAGTGAGACTGAGAGTGAGACGAAGGTGATTCTGCAAAGGCGAGAGCGAGATTCCCGAGGAGGGCGGGTCTCCTATCTGGATCTGGACCGAACTCAAGAGTTCCTCCTCCGGGTGGAAGGGAACAAGAAAAAACGTCTGGAGGGGGCGGCGGCGGTCGACCGAGGACGGGCCGCCGAGTTCCCTTCCACGGGCTTCACCCACTGACCGGAGGCCCAAGGGTGGATAACGGGGTTCCCCGCTGCACTGACCACTCCAAGGGAGGGAGACGGCCAGGGCCCCGTCGGTCGGCCGTTGCGTCTCCGGACGGACAAAAGGACGTCTGCGAAGCGGTTGAACCCGAAGCGGCGCCCGTCCGGTTATGAACCCTCGAGGCGATCCGGAGATGAAATTCAATCCGCTTCGGAGCTCATCCGATCTACTCAATGATACCCCGGGTCCCATTGAACTGATCCACATCACGCATTGGTGTCCTTTGAATCCGACCAAACAACGGCCGCCTCTTCATTGAATACCAAACTCCCACGTTGAGTGGGTCAGCACTGAGCTAACTGTTCTTCCAGTATTAGTTTGTTGAAAAACAACAGCACCTGTCAAGGACCAAACAATACGTCATCACCACTGGCGGTTAAAGCCCGTGGCGATCGTCCCCACTATGCCAAACTAGTGAATCTTTTGACGCTCCTGAAAACCAGCGAAACCGCAATTTTCACGAATTTTTATTTATTTATTTTTATTTATTTAGAAATATACGGGCAACGCCCAATTGCAAAGAAAAAACAGAATAAAAAACACAGCCTCGTACAGAGTGCACCAAAAGGAAATAAAAAAGAGAAGCAATAAAAAAAAACCACAGTCATGCAGCATGGCTATAAGAGCGAATTTTCGAAGAAATAACTGATTTTATGTAAAACTGCTTTATCTCAAGAAATAACCACGTTCCTTCATCTTCAAAGTGCTCCAGTTTGAGAATGGAATGAGATATCGCAATTCTGATTTCACCATCGTGTTTAGCGTACAAAAACCTTTAAAATGAGGTGTCACTTGTCAGACTGTTTCATTTTGGGAATTTATGGGTAATTTCCCCCCCTAAAACTCCCTAAAACTCCCCCTTAGAGTGACCCGATTCTGCCCATCTACGAACTTAGCCTGTCGATTGCCAAGACAGATTTTTCGTGCAAATTTGAACTTTTTATCTCAATTCTTTCGAGAGTTATCGTCTGGAATGACACACACACACACACACACACACACACACACACACACACACACACATATATATATATATATATATATATATATATATAAAATTTTAGGTGTCTTTCGGCAGTGAATTCAGGATGGTCTGACACGGATTTTGGTATAAAAATCTTTCGGAAATTCGAGTTTTAACAATTTTGGACCGAGAACAATAGCTTCCTTTTCTTCGAAAATTCGCTAAAAGCTATACAAAATAAATATGTGTTACTAAATTAAATGCTATTCCGAATTAATCTTTTCAGATGACCAATAGAGTAAAACAAATCAAAACCGTCATCCGCTACCAAACGGTTTAGGGTTCGGAGGAATTTGAGTTTTAGTTACAATGAATATTGTCTCCACGAGGTCTACCAGTTGGCAACATCTTGCGTCAATATCGTGCACCGTTTTCCGCCTACAGCTTGTTATTAATAAGCGTATCTGCATGTGGGCCATTTTCCACTCCAGTAAACTAGCGAATCCGATTATTCGCCGACGAATCAGCAGCTTTCGCTCATTTGCCCTATTGACGCGCTATTAATACACTACAGTATCCTTACAGAGGCATGATTGTCGAACCAGATCGCTCTTCTTTGCTCCCTCGAGGTTTGGCGTGCCTAGCATCGGTGGATTTTGTGTTATTTTGATGTATTTCTACCCATTTTCACGTCAAAAAGTCGATATGAACAAGAAACACCCACCGAATAAGGCGTTTAAGGTTAGTTGACAGTAGTAGGGGAGAGTGGGGTAATGCCGTGCGTCGGGTAATGCCGTGCAGGACAGTTCTCAGAATGTGGCTCACTCGAATGAGGCGGAAAGGTACATAAAATCCTTGTGGAAGACGCGGGAACGAACTTCTAGCATTCACGCGTTGCTAAGGTAATCCCACTTGACGTTACTGCTGTGAATGAGATTCAGCCATTTTTCGTCTATATTTTGAGTCCCGTGAAATACCTAAGCCCTGTAAGTACCATTTTCAATACTTCCTTTGATTTCTCAACATCATTCAATAAAGAATTTCATTGGCTTTCTGATGGGATAATCAAAATTTCGATTCGTGCCAAATTGCTGTCAGCGTCAACAAGTAATCAAAAATGTAAACACCGGGGTAATGGCGTGCACTGAGTTGGGGTAGTCGTGCACTTTCGCAATACACGTCATTACCCCAATTTCCAATTTTTCAGTTGTTTCCACCACTTTTTCTCAAAAAATCTCATAAAATATACCTAAGTTTCATTTAGAGTTTCATAAAATACCTAATTCTAATTATCTCTACCTCCTGATTTAAGAAACTCAAGAGAGAAATTTCATGAGATAAAAACGCTGCAAAGTCCTTGTCACATGGGTTTATTATTCTATTGGACATACCTACAGAGATGTTGGCTGTTTATTTATTGCTTCTTTCATATAAAATAATTGAAATAGCTATTTCTGGTGGTTTCCACCAATTTTCGCCCCCAAAACACGAATTAGGTACGCTCCTCTTTTTTTTAAAATTATTATTGATTATTGATAGGACCATTTAATCGTCTTGATCCACCTGTTGATACTTTTTCTAGTGTTATTCTACAAATTGATTGTGATTTCAGACGATTTCCCAGGTTTTTGAATCATAAAAAATCAATTTTGGGAGCTGAACATCTGATACAACCTCAATTTTCCACTCTTCGGTCAAAATCGATTTCATATTCGGTCTTCTCGTCCCCAAAAACATGAAAAACGATACCTCAAAAGCTCTTTTTACTAACATGTTACTAAAACACAAAAAGTACCTATTTTTATACACATTTTCACTCATAACTCCCCTGGGTATATTCCGATCGGGCTGAAAAGTCTCGGGACACAACTAGGGCCCAAATGGAGCATGTGTGCGAAAGAACGAATTTTTTAAACCGAAAATGAAGCCTGTACACGTGATACGGCGGACGGCGTACGGCGGACGGACATTGCATTTTTCGAATCTACGCACCTTGAAACGGAAAAGAAACAATTTTGAGGGGGTGTTATAAAAATTTTTTGCTGAGCGAATACATAAACCAAAAGTCAGTTTTTTCAAACGCATTTTTTAAACGGTTTAATTATTTAATCATTTTTCTAACCATTGCTCGTTATTGCTCGTAGTTTATTGACAGTTTTTATGTGTATTAAACATATTTAAACATTTACCTGCAAAATCAGTGAGAAAAACATGGCTGAATGACAGAAGAGGAGGAAAAAACTCTATGCACGGCATTACCCAAGGCATGCACGGCATTACCCGACAGTGGGGGTAATGCCGTGCAAAGCACTTTTTTCACATTTTGGGCTGCTATTCTATTAATAATGTTTCGAGACGGAAAAGCTTTTGCCTACTCAATGTGGAATAAATTCCAAAGCCACTCATGTAAAAATACGTTCCGTCTTTCTACTGTTGCATGCCAAAGTTAGGTGCACGGCATTACCCCACTCTCCCCTACCTATATCAGATCAGCCTTCCTCCATTTGAAACAAATATAATTATGATGTATTTGTACCCATTTTCACGTCAGAATGCCGATCTGAACAAGGAACTCCCTCCAAGTACTGCGTTTCAGGTTAGTTCACAGTAGTACCTATATCAGAACAACCTTCTTCCATTGGAAACCAAGATATGATGTATTTCCACCCATATTGGAAACCAAGATATATATGATGTATTTCCAACCATTTTCTTTTGTTTTGTTTAAAACAAACAGAATTGAAATACAGCAATAACTAGATATTATGTGCTGATTTAAAGTTGGATTGCGCTCTCCTGAAAAGCTGCAAAATTGCGGTTTCGTTAGTTTTCGGGAGTGTAAAAAGATTCGATAGTTTGGCACTGTGGGGACGATATGGACGAATAGGTATCATTATTTCTTCCGATATCAGTCAATATAAATATACAGGGTGACTCCTGATAAGTACCAAAAAAAAAACGCTGCAAATTACTACACAACGGTTTATTATTTACCTGTATAGATGCCCTTTCAGCGTCGATCTGTGTTTTCTGTGGTCAGCACCCTCGAGCTCACCGAAGGAAAGCCCTAAACCGACTGATGGAGCCGGCCCGGGAATTACAGTTTCATAAAACATGGAAAACGATGCCTCGCAAGCGCATGTTCGCTAAAACCTCGAAACCCCCTATTTCGGTTTATTATTCCGTGAATAATACACATAAATATGTATTCGCTCAGCAAAACATTTTTGGGAAACCCCCCCTCAAAATTTTTATCTTTTACGTTTCAAGGTGCGTAGATTCCAAAAACACTGCGAAGTCCTTGTCACATCGGTTTATTATTCTATTGGACTTACCTACAAAAATGCTGGCTGTTCATTTTATTGTTTCTTTCATGTGCAATATTTGAAATAGCTATTTTGGATGGTCTCCAAAAATTTTGGCCCCCAAAAAGAGTATTAGGCTCTTGGTTTTTTTTTTTTTTACAATGATCATTTTTAAACCTTTACAAATCCCTCCTCTTCTCTTTGGTCAATATCAACTTCATATTCGGTCTTCTCGCCTTAAAAAACATGGAAAACGATACATCACAAGCTCATGTTCACTAAAACCTAAAATAAAAAAACCTCTAAAAACCCTATTTTCCACCATCCCCCCCCCCCACAACAACCACTGACCCCCCCCCCCCCCCCCCACAACAACCACTGGGTGCATTCTGGTCGGGCTGCCGAGTATTGGAGCACAACCAGAAGCCAAATGTGTTCCCAAATGGGGACCCAAACTGTGTGCGGAAGAACGACGATTTTAGACCAAATTTTAACATAAATTTAAGGCTGAAACTTCGTTAGAACCGCAATTTTCCACTCATCGTCATAAAAAACATGGAAACCGATGCCTCACAAGCTCATGTTGCTAAAACATCAAAAAATCCCATTTTTACTCCCATTTTTCACCCATAACACCCATGGGTATAATGCGATCAAACCGCAAAGTTTCGGGCGCAACTAGGGCCCAAATGGAGCCTGTGTGCGAAAGAACGAATTTTGTAGTCCGAAAATAAAGTAGATATTTATATCGATGGTAACGGCGGACGGCCATTGCATTTTCTGAATCTACGCACCTTGAAACGTAAAAGAAATAATTTGAGGGGGTGTTATTCAAAAATGTTTTGCTGACAGGTGTATTATTTCCAGAATAATAAACCAAAATGCAATGCCGTCCGCCGTATCACCCATATCTACTACATTTTCGGTCTAAAAAATTCGTTCTATCGCACACACGCTCCATTTGGGCCCTAGTTGTGTCCCGAAACTTTGCAGCCCGATCGGAATATACCCAAGGGTGTTATGAGTGAAAAACAGGTGTAAAAATGTTTCTTTTTTGTGTGTTTTAGTAACATGAGCTTGTGAGGTATCGTTTTCTATGTTTTTTAGGACGAGGAGACCGTACGTAAAGTCGATTTTGGCCAAAGAGTGGAAAAATGACGTTCTAACGAAGTTTCAGCCTTAAATTTACGTTAAATTTTGGTCCAAAATCGTCCTTCTTCCGCACACAGTTTGGGCCTCCAATTGGGGGTGGGGGGGGGGGGGGGATATTTGGGTCCTAGTTGTGCTGCAAAGCTCGGCAGCCCGATTGGAATACACCCAGGGGTGTTTTGGGGGGGAAAATTGGGGTTTTTCGTGTTTTTTTAAAAGGTTTTCGTGATCATGAGCTTGTGAGATACCGTTTTCCATAGTTTTTAGGACGAGGAGATCGAATATGTTGTTGATTTTGACCAAAGAGTGATGAATTGAGGTATTAACGAAATTTCAGCTATCTAAATTATTTTTTTATGAGTCAAAAACCTGGGAAATTGTCTCAAATCACCATACATTTTTATAATAAGATTAGAAGTAGTACCTATAATAGGTGAATCAAGACAATTAAATACTTACTTACTAAATAGCTCTACAGCCCGGGGTGGGCTTTGGCCTGCCTAACAGTGGTCTGCCATTCAGATCTGTTCTGCGCTCTCTGCTTCCAGTTTCGTATACCAAGCTTTTTTAGGTCCCCCTCGACATCTTGGAGCCAGCGAGTCCTTGGTCGTCCCATTCGACGAGTCCCCACCATCCTCGCATGCAATATGCTATTTGGCATTCGCGTCGGCATCCGCTCCACGTGACCGAGCCAGTCAATCCGCCGAGCCTTAATGAACTGGACGATGTCCTCCTGCTGGTAAAGGTGCTGGAGCTCATCATTGGTCCGGATCCTCCACTCTCCATCAACACACACTGCCCCAAAAATCTTTCTTTATATTTTTCGCTCAAATACACGGAGTTTATTGGCGGCAACAGTACTTATTACCCATGTTTCGGCACCATAGGTAACTATTGGGCGAATCAGTGTACGGTACAGCCGAACCTTGGTTGTTCTGGAGAGAAGAGTGGATCGGAGGAGCTTAAGATTGGCATAGTACGCTCTGTTTCCAGCCATGATCCTTTTTTCAATTTCATCCATCATTCTGGCTTTGTCGTTGAGATCTACTCCAAGATACGGGAATGTTTGGACCTTCTCGAATACGCAATCATCGAGTTTCAAATCCTGCGTGGACTCAGGCTCACCTTGGCGGGACATTTGCATATATTTCGTCTTGTCGACATTTATTTTCAGACCCATTTCCTCTCCCTTGCTCTTAATTTGGTGAAACATCTCCTCAAGGGATTGCATGTTTCTGGCGACCAAGCAGATATCATCCGCGTACGCGCATATCTGCTTGGATTTGCTCACTATGTTGCCTTGTACATTCATTTTCTCTATCACATAGTGAAGGGCGAGGTTGAAGAGGGTGGTGGAGAGGGCATCCCCTTGCCGAACCCCTGAACTAACCGGGAATTCTCGGCTCATCTCCCCGTTCACAAGAACTTTTGCACGGCTCCCTGCCAGCGTCATATCTATCAGTCTTATTATTTTCTCGGGTATTCGCTGCTCCTTCAGTGCCGCCAGCAGTCGACTCCTACTCACCCGGTCGAACGCTTGACGGAAGTCAATGAAGAGCAGGTGCAGACCGATGTTGAACTCCCAGCATTTCTCCATCGTTTGTCTCATGACGAATATTTGATCTGCTGTCCCACGTCCTCGCCTGAAGCCACCCTGGTAATCTCCCAGGATGCGTTCAGCGTATACGTTCAGACGTTTCACCAAAATGTTGGAAAATATCTTATAAGCGACAGCCAAGAGCGAAATCCCCCGATAATTTTCGCACCTGAGCTTGTCCCCTTTCTTGAATATTGGGCAAATTACGCTTGAACACCATTCGTCAGGCATACATTCAGAGTCCCAAATCCTCAACACTAATGTATGGAGTTCATTGTGGAGGCACTCTCCACCATGCTTAAAGAACTCAGCGACAAGCTGGTCTTCGCCTGGGGCCTTATTATTCTTCAGTCGGCCCACAGACTCCTTTACCTCGTCGGTTGTAGGGGGAGATATTAATTCTTGATTGCCTACAGCATTGGATTCTTCTGGTGGGTCATCTTCAGCGTTACCTTGTGGTTCACCTGATAGCAGTTGACCAAAGTGCTCAGCCCATCTATCCATTACTTCTTGGCTATCCTCTATCACAGTACCATCTCTGTTCTTACATCCATTTGACCGTGGTCGGAAACCACTATTCATTCTTTTCACAGCTCCGTAAAACTTTCTTGACTCATTACTCTCTCTTAATTCCTCTATCTGTTCCACTTCTCGTCTCAGGTACCCTCTTCTCTTTAGTCTAATAACCCTTCTGGCTAGAGACCGGCTTTGTTTGTACTTTGCTGTATTATGTCTTGTGGGGCATTGGATCATGGCAAGTCTATTCTCGTTTCGTAATCTTAGTACTTCTCTGCATTCATCATCGAACCATTCTTTATTTCTTCTCCTCCCTTCCTCACCTATCACAAGCTTGGCCGACTCTTCAAGTGCAGTTTTTATACTTTTCCATTTAGCATTTATACCCTCAGTACCACTCCGATCTACTTCCCTGCTGACACTCAACTTGAGTGTAACATCATCAGCGAATTTCTTAGCCTCCTCTTCATTCTTGAACTTCTCCAGGTCCCATCGGGTCCTTTTACATATGCGACCTCTAGGTACTACGGCCAGTCGCTCGCGGAGATTCAACTTCACTAAGTAGTGGTCTGAGTCACAATTGGGCCCTCTGGCCGTCCGTACATCAGTGATAGAGGAGTTGTGTCGCTTAGAGACAAGCACATGGTCAATTTGGGTGAGTGCGCCATTAGGGGATTTCCAGGTCACTTTGTGAATATCTCGGTGTTGGGAACATGTGGTTTTAATGTACATGTTGCTGGAGGAGGCAAATTGGCAAAGGTACCTTCCATTTTCGTTCGTTTCCTCATGGTAGGAGAACCGTCCGGCCACTCCTTTAGTAAACTCCTCTTTGCCTATTTGCGCGTTAAAATCACCCAGTACGATTTTAATATCGTACTTGTGGGAGGCTTGATAGGCTCTTTCGAGCTGCTCGTAAAATTCATCTTTGACCGCTTCACCGGTATCCTCAGTCGGACCGTATGCGGAGAAAACAGTCACATTCCGGAACCTGCCACGTAGCCTCAATTTGCACAATCTGTCTCCTATTGGTTCGAACTGTAGAATGCTTTTTCTTATGTTTTTCGAGAGAATAAATCCTGTACCATTTCTACCAGTCCTTGATTCGGGCCCACTGTAAAGCACTGAGTAGTCTCTTTTATCAATCCGTCCATGCCCACTCCACCGTGTCTCCTGCAAAGCCACCACGTCATATTTAAACTTTAGTATCTCCTCAGCTATTTCTGCCATCTTTCCCGGCTGTAGCATAGTTCGTATGTTCCATGTTGCAAATGTCAGGTCCACAAGACAATTAAATGGCACTATCAATGTTCAAAGATGATTTAAAAAACGCTGCAAAGTCCTTGTCACATGGGTTTATTATTCCATTGGACATACCTACCTACAGAGATGTTGGCTGTTTATTTATTGTTTCTTTCCTATAAAACAATTGAAATAGCTATCTCTGGTGGTTTCCACCAATTTTGGCCCCCAAAACTCGAATAAAGTACGCTCCTTTTTTTTAAATAAATTATCTCTGATCATTGATAGCACCCTTTAATCGTCTTGATCCACCTGTTGACACTTTTTCCAGTGTTATTATACAAATTGATGGTGATTTCAAACGATTTCCCAGGTTATTGACTCATAAAAAATCAATTTCGGGAGCTGAACATCTGGTAGAACCTCAATTTTCTATTCTTTGGTCAAAATCGACTTCATATTCGGTCTTCTCGTCCCCAAAAACATGAAAAACGATACCTTAAAAGCTCATGTTACCAACATGTTGCTAAAACGCAAAAAGTACCTATTTTTATACAAATTTTCACTCATAACACCCCTGGGTATATTCCGATCGGGCTGAAAAGTTTCGGGACACAACTAGGGCCCAAATGGAGCATGTGTGCGAAAGAACGAATTTTTTAGACCGAAAATGAAGCCTGTACACGTGATACGGCGGACGGCGTACGGCGGACGGACATTGCATTCTTGGAATCTACGTACCTTGAAACGGAAAAGAAAAAATTTTGAGGGGGTGTTATAAAAATTTTTTGCTGAGCGATTACATAGGTGTATTATTCACAGAATAATAAACCAAAAAAAAATGGAGCCCAATTAGTGTTTTGGGGGCCACAGTTGGGGGAGACCATAAAAAATAGCTATTTCAATTATTGCACATGAATGAAACTATAAATGAAGAGCCAACATTTCTGTAGGTTTGTCCAACAAAATATCAAACCCATGTGACAAGGACTTTGTAGCGTTTGGAATCTACGCACCTTGAAACGCAAAAGAAAAAATTTCCCCCCCCTCAAAATTGTGTCCCAAAAAATGTTTTGCTGAGCGCATACATAGGTGTATTATTCACATAATAACAAACCAATACAGGAACTCGCCGCAAAGACAGTGGTTTTGTCACGTTACGCCCTGCACCGCGAAAACCCCGAAAGCCGTCGCTCACACGTTATTAAGCCTTCCGATTGCCACCAAAAAAAGAAATAGTGAAGCTCAAAAGAGCTGAAGATATCGGACCAGCGGACGCCCCAAGCGGGACAGCTCGAACGGGAGACCTCAACGGTCGGTCGGACGGAGGAAGGAAAGTGTCCTGACAATTACCGGGCGAACGAGTGTGCTCCGCTGCAGAGATAACTCCTGCGGTCCGCCTATCGAAAGTCTCCCTCAGACCTCAGCCTCGGATCACGTCCTTCGTCAGCCGACTTTGGCCCGAAATCCGACGTCCGTCGCCTCCGGAAACTCGCACATTGTTCGATTCGTCGCACTTGCCTCTTCACCACTTTCCCTTCTTCCAGCCCGGGAACCATCCGATTTTTTTCTCTCTCTCTTACCTTTTTATCGAGCAAAAGGGGGAGAATTTTTCCTTTCTTCCGCGAGCGAAGGAGGATCTTAGCAAGAAAATGTAGTCAATTTTCTCCAGGAAACGTCTGTCAAAAGACGTTTCCCGCGGATCGCAGCTCGTGACTCCATTCATTTAGGTCAATGCCCGTCGAATCATATCACGCAAACGCTTATGAAAAACGCTGCGAAGTCCTTGTCACATGGGTTTATTATTCTATTGGACACACCTACAGAAATGTTGGCTGTTCATTTATTGTTTCTTTCATGTGACATAATTGAAATAGCAATTTTTTATGGTTTCCACAAATTTTGGCCCCCAAAACACGAATTGGGCTCCTATTTTGGACAAATTATCTTTGATAACAAACTGATAGTGCCATTTAATAGTCTTGATTCATCTTTGATACTACACCGAGTGTTATTATACAAACTTATGGTGATTTCACACGATTTCCCAGGCTTTTGACTACTAAGAAAATAATTTTGGGAGCTGAACCTTAGTTACAACCTCAATTCTTCACTCTTTGGTAAAAACTGACTTCATATTCGGTCGTCTGGCCCTAAAAAACATGTAAAACGATACCTCACAAACTCATGTTTCACTAAAACCTCCAAAAAAACCTCGAAAAACCGATATTTCCACCCATTTTCCCCTCATAACACCCTGGGTGTTTTCCGATCGGGCTGTCGAGCTTTGGAGCATACTTAGGACCCAAATCGTGTGCGGAAAAACGACGATTGTAGACCAAAATTAAACGTAAATTTAAGACTGAAAATTCGTTAGAACCTTAATTTTCCACTCATTGGTCAAAATCGACCTCATATTCGATCTCTTCGTCCTAAAAAACATGGATAACGATACCTCACAAGCTCATGTTACTAAAACACCAAAAAATCCCATTTTTATACGTATTTTTCACCCATAACTCCTTTAGGTATATTCCGATAGGGCTGCAGAGTTAGGGCCAAAATGGAGCCTGCGTGCGAAAGAAAGAATTTTTTTTAGACAGAAAATGAAGTAGATATGCATGATACGGCGGATGGCGGACATAGCGTTTTTGGAATCAAGGGATGGTCCCAACATTTTTTGCTGAGCGAATACATCGGTGTATTATTCACAGAGAAATAAACCAAAAGCTTCGAACTACAGCTTTTTAACAAAAGCTTAATTGATTCCCTGACTATCCAACGCCAATTTTCTGATCGTCATTCCAGTCCACAGAAGATCGGGCGGAACAAAACTGGCCTGCCACTGGCTGGCACTGCCTTCTCGTTTTCCCAACCATTATTGAACCCTTCTCAAATGCTTGCGAAGATGGCACTGGATCATGGATGGAGGAGTCAGCTGACTGTCAAAAAGCCAGTGCGAACAAACCTTTTGGCACTGGATGTGAGACTCAGACACCACTAATATATCGCTTCCAAGATATTGATATCTGATATAGATTTCGGATTCTAGAAAACATTAAAACTTCAAAATGAAAAAAATTATCATTGAAAACATTCTTTTTTCAACATAACTCAGTGTACATGAACAGGTAATAGAATAGCTGAAAAGAAAGTGTAGGAAGAACGCTTTCATCCACATTTCCTCGTGAATAAAAGAAGAATATTTTTCACTGAATAATTCTGATGTTTATTCTCAGAAAAATACAATTTGACAGATATAAATTACAAAGTAACAAATTAAACCTGTAGTACTGATCACCGTTTAGGAAAAAAAGGAAATCTGTACTACCTACCGATCACCGTTGAGAAAAAAGCCGTGTACCTACTGGTGGCGACTTCTGACTTCACCTAATTTTTGTATGTTATGTAATTCATCTTCTTCTAATGATCATAATATATTTAAACTGAAGCCATAAACATGCAGGTAGGAGAACATATTCACATGATACCTACTGAAAAGATTAAAATTGAGTTTTGATAAGAAAAAATCTAAATATGACTAAAAAGTAGATATTAGGCAAAATTATTAGGCATTATTTTGCAAAATCAATAAAATCCTTTTAAAACTGACCTGCAGAGTCGTAATAAGTTATAGAAACAATCTGTGAGATCATAAAGTGGATCAAAAGCGACAGTGATATTCCGTCAGTGGAGGAGGTTATTATTGATGTTCGCTTTTTTCAGTGTCTTGATACTCCGCCTTGGCGGAATAAGTGTATTCCAAGGTACCTATATACCATGGTACTGATGAATTTTTTCAACTTTCGGAGGCTTAAGGCTTTCGGAGAATCATTTTCAGAATTCATTTTTGAATCGCCCGCTGGATTGGGAACCACATTATCTTCAGAAACCCATAAAGGAGAACACTCTGAACAAGAGCCATGTATATTATTCGTAATAGCAGTTGCCAAAGTATCTCCTCAAGGTTGTACGGATACGTTTCACAAGCTCGCTGATGTGTACCGAGTAGGTCATCCTTTTATCAAGGTGGACTCCGAGGTAACGTGTATGGTCCGTTTCAGGAACAGGAATAGAGTCGAGGCTGATCGGTAAATTGTCAAACCTTCTGCGGTATTTGAAAATGATCTTAGATGACTTGTCAGCATTAACTTTTGTCTGCCATTTATGGTTCCATTCTTCAACAGCTGCGAGATGAGATTGGAGGTTGTGGACAGATGTTTGCTCGCCAAGATTGCAACTGAGAATGGCCAGGTCGTCAGCGAACATGGCTGTTGAAGTGCTTGGAGCCAAAGGTATGTCACTAACGTAGATCAAGTACAGCAGCGGGCCCAATACGCTTCCTTGGGGGACGCCAGAACGGATTACTTTAGTCCCTGATCTAGAGCTATCGCATTTCACGCAGAAAGTTTGCTGAGAGAGGTAGGATTGAAGAATTCTGTAGTATGTGTCAGGTAATAATGGTTTCAGCTTGAAGAGGAGCCCAGTATGCCATACTCTGTCGAATGCCTGCTGGGTATCAATGAAGACCCCATAACAAAGTTCTTTATCTTCATATGCCATTAATATTACGTCGGTAACCTTACGTAATTGTTGTGGACATGAATGCATCGGCCGAAATCCAAATTGAAAATCAGGGATTAGATTCGTAGTCTGCCATCCAAACTGAACACCTGGTCCTCATCCACGATCACTCCAAGATACCTCCAAGTTCTCTTTGAGTTCAGGACAATAAATTGCAATCCAAAGGATCTGAGCACGAATGGATTTTGATATCATACACTATCATAAATCTCTGTCGTTCAAAGGAGAGCAGAAGGCATGCAGCGGGTTTTCGTAACATTAAAGAGCTGAAAGAATGATTAGAAAGCCACTTGTACAACTTATGATCTTGATAGTATCATCTTAAACATTGAAGCTTGTTTATCTTGTTGATCTCTTATTTGTTCATCTCTTCGAAAAACGGGATTTCAAGTATCAACTGGCATGAACCGGCAGTGTTGGCCTTTCTTTCTCAAAAAGTACATTCAATCTTCTCTGACAGCAATACAGTTCCGATTGAGCACGCCGATTCATTACTTAAAGATCTACCGGTCTGCCGTGGGAATTTCGACAAAATCTTTGCCATTTGCAAGTACGTCCAAAGTGAATTGCTACTCAGAGCCTTTCCTCTCTTAGAATGAGTGAGGTAGGTAATCAGTAGGTACACATTCTTACATTCGATCTGTATTTACCTACTTCCTTCATTCTTATTAATAATTCTGAGCAGGAACTTTAATGAATACACAGTTTCGGACAGAGAGGGGAGAGAAAAGATGTTCATTGTCGTAGAATACTGTTAAAACGTTTAAAAAATTGTACAACCACCATCGTGGGATTTATGGAGTACTTGCTTTGAATCCGGAGACATAGAAAGCACTAGTAAATTTGACAGTGAATAGTGGTTTGGCGAGACAAAAAGAAGAAAGCTTTTTCAACGCGCTTACACACAAAAAAGGATTAAAACGAGGCTCACTAGGTAGTGAAAGAGTTACCAAAAAGAGAGTTCCGAGAGTTTCCAAATAAATAATATGAAGTTACAAACAAACAAACACTTACCTAAGCCTCATCCGAGAACGCAGATAGATACATGCAAGTAAATCTATGTACATGAACAGAACTTGAAATTGGAATGAGAGTTAAGTAAAACTTCAGTAAAACCTCGCGATCAAAACAAAACCCTATTTTCATTCCAACTATTAATCTAATGAATAGGTATTCCAAGTATTAATAATATTCTGAGCATGAACTTTCTACAGGTAATGAATAGGTATGTAACGGATAAAGTAAGAATGAAAGGTAAACCTACGTTTAACCGGTTAAAGTGAGTGGGAATTACCAAGGGGGAGAGAACAATGCTGCTCCATTCAAGCATGTTTACCTTCTTGCTTTATCGGTAACAAATACACAGTTAATGCTGCACTGTAACAATATTTTTGAATATTCATGTACGCAGATTTATTTATCTTTTCTACGAGTTACGAGGTACATTTTGGTGAAATATTTTATTTTAAATTCAACAACTTAACGTACAATATCGTAATCGATATCTTAATCGCAACTCATTGCAATTTTATATGTAGGATTTATGCAAATAAACAATTAACACTCATAAGGTCGCAATCCTAGAAGTCACATGGAAAGTCGTTATGGATCTGAGAAATATCCAAATGAATAAAACTATTGATTTTTAAAAATCCCAGTAAACTTCTCATTCAATGGGTGGAAAAGATAAATGAACGACTTTCTTGATGTATTCATTTATATGGAAAAAACGCTGCAAATCCCTGCACAATGGTTTATTATTTTGTACAGAATACCCTTCTGTTACAGATCACACCTCTCTGTATAGATAACCCGTCTGTATAATATAATATGTACTACTCTATACATATTATGTGGGTCGCAGATCCTCCGTAGGTTAGTACCTCGTTAGTAGGTGCCTACCTAAATCACGAGTTAAATGTTGCTAAAATAATGCTAATAAAGTTAAATGTTACTAAAATAATAATACAAGTTTGTCATCAACTTGTAATCACAAGTTGATGACAAACAGTACCTAAAGTGGCAAAAAGAAACGCAAATAATGAAGTTCTGAAGTGAAATTGTTGATGTGGAGTGAAAAAAGTTGCAAACGTACCTACCAACAAACTCCAGCCCCTTCTACGTAGATGGTATAATGAACCGTTGTGTAATAATTTAACATTGTGTAATAATTTACCCATCAATAATACTTCAAAGTTTGTTCAAGTATCACTACCTATCAACAAACTCCAAAAGAGCCATCATTTTCCAAATGAAATAATATTACAGAACAACCAACTCGACTTCATACTCTGTGAATATAATCAGGTGATCCCTAGCAATGATGTTATCTCGGGCCAATTCCCTATTGTTAGCGCGTCCCTGGTGATGACATTTGGCTAAATGTATACAATTCATTCACCCTGCTGTTGAAATACTCGTTACTATGTACCTACGTAAATCACGAGTTAAATGTTGCTAAAATAATTCTGTCCATGACAAACAATAACTAAAATGGCAAAACGAAACGCAAATAATGAAGTTCTGAAGGAAAATTGTTGATGTGGAGTGAAATAGATGCCCCTTCTGCGTAGATCACTGTTTTCTGTGGTCAATACCTACATTCGTGGTCAAGTATAATGAACCGTTGTGTAATAACTTGCCCATCAATAATACTTCAACGGTTGTTCAAGTTGCAAAAGTACCGATCAACAAATCCAGCCCCTTCTTGATAGATGAACCGTTGTGTAATAATTTACCCATCAAAAATACTCCAACGTTTGTTCAAGTTTCAGAAGTACCTACCAACAAAATCCAATAGTCCATCACTTATCAAATGAAATAATATCGCAGAACAACCAACTCGACTTCATACAGCCATTCTTGACTATAATCAGGTGCTCCCTAGTGATGATTGTAAACCAAAAAAACGCTGCAAATCCCTGCACAACGGTTTATTATTTTGTATAGAATACCCTTCCGTTACAGATCACAGCTCTATGTATAGATAACCCGTCTATATAATATAATATGTACTACTCTATACATATAATGTAGATCGCAGACCCTCCGTAGGTTAGTACCTAACCCCGTACACGTTACTAGGCACCTACCTAAATCACGAGTTAAATGTTGCTAAAATAATTCTGCCGATGACAAACAGTACCTAACAAAAAGAAACACACACAATGAAGTTCTGAAAAGAAATTGTTGATGAGGAGTGAAAAAAATTGCAAAAGTACCTACCAACAAACTCCAGCCCCTTCTACGTAGATGGTATAATGAACCGTTGTGTAATAATTTACCGTTGAGTAATGATTTACCGTAGTAATAATTTACCCATCAATAATACTTCAACGTTTGTTCAAGTTTCACTACCTACCAACAAACTCCAACAGAGCCATCATTTTTCAAATGAAATAATATCACAGAACAACCAACTCGACTTCATACTCCGCCAATATAATCAGGTGATCCCTACCAATGATTGGCCGTATTCACAAATTCCTATTGTGGGCGCGTCTCTGGTTACGAGATTTGGTTTGAATTGTATACAATTTCATTCACACTGGAGTCGAAAATGCCTGTCGGTGCAAACTTCGGGGCCTTACTGTGAACGAACGGCTGGACGTACGACGCTCCGGATGGTCTTAAAAAACTCGCAAGTTCAAGAACTATTTAAAACCGTAAAAATATTCACGTAAAAAAATGGTATAGGCGTTTTGAAAATTTCAACCCCTATTTTGAACCCCTTAGAGATGACTCACAGTAACGTCGAGCTTCGAGGACCAACTAGACGCCGAACGGAACCTATAACCCGAATTTCATCAATTTCCTTTCATGGTAACTAAGAAAAGTGGCCCGTACGGCGTACGGCGGACAGACAGAAATATTTTGGTTTATTATTTTCAATAATGAACCATTGGAATCGAGCATGAAAAAAAAAATTCTTACCCCCCCTCAAAATTTTATGGTTTACGTTTCAAGATATGTAGAATCCAAAACTGCAATAAAAATATTTCTGTCTGTCCGCCGTACGCCGTACGCCGTACGCCGTACACCGTACGCCGTACGCCGTACGCCGTACGGGCCACTTTTCTTAGTTACCATGAAAAAAAATTGATGAAATTCGGGTTATAGGTTCCGTTCGGCGTCTAGTTGGTCCTCGAAGCTCGACGTTACTGTGAGTCATCTCTAAGGGGTTCAAAATAGGGGTTGAAATTTTCAAAACGCCTATACCATTTTTTTACGTAAATATTTTTACGGTTTTAAATAGTTCTTGAACTTGCGAGTTTTTTAAGACCATCCGGAGCATCGTACGTCCAGCCGTTCGTTCACAGTAAGGCCCCGAAGTTTGCACCGACAGGCATTTTCGACTCCAGTGTGAATGAAATTGTATACAATCCAAACCAAATCTCGTAACCAGAGACGCGCCCACAATAGGAATTTGTGAATACGGCCAATCATTGGTAGGGATCACCTGATTATATTGGCGGAGTATGAAGTCGAGTTGGTTGTTCTGTGATATTATTTAATTTGAAAAATGATGGCTCTATTGGAGTTTGTTGGTAGGTAGTGAAACTTGAACAAACGTTGAAGTATTATTGATGGGTAAATTATTACTACGGTAAATCATTACTCAACGGTAAATTATTACACAACGGTAAATTATACCATCTACGTAGAAGGGGCTGGAGTTTGTTGGTAGGTACTTTTGCAACTTTTTTCACTCCTCATCAACAATTTCTTTTCAGAACTTCATTATGTGTGTTTCGTTTTGTTAGGTACTGTTTGTCATCGGCAGAATTATTTTAGCAACATTTAACTCGTGATTTAGGTAGGTACCTAGTAACGAGTACGGGGTTAGGTACCAACCTAAGGAGGGTCTGCGATCTACATAATATGTATAGAATAGTACATATCATATTATATAGACGGGTTATCTATACATAGAGCTGTGATCTGTAACAGAAGGGTATTCTATACAAAATAATAAACCGTTGTGCAGGGATTTGCAGCGTTTTATTGCAGATTTGGATTCTACATACCTTGAAACGTAAACCATCAAATTTTGAGGGGGGGTAAGAATTTTTTTTTTCATGCTCGATTCCAATGGTTCATTATTGAAAATAATAAACCAACACAGTAGGTGCATAATATCTACCTAACATTTTGATTCAAATGGCCTCATCGATTTTCTTTCTTTCTAATTGTTTATTCCTCATGAATCTGGTAGGTGTAGGATTTATAAATTGAAGCAGTCTACTAATTTTTTGATAATAAATTATTAAATGTATGAAAAAAAAACTCTCAGGCCTTGGGAACTCATATATCACACTGTATGAGTGAATCTCAGTTTTTCTGGACCTATTATTATTGTGAAATAATCAGTTCCAGAGTGATAATGAAAAGTTAGTTACTTTAGTTAGTTAGTTATGTGTTTTGCAGGATTAAAAAAAATTATTTAAATTACTAAAAGTTAAGTTAGTTACTGGGAGGGGTAGTGCTCTACTCCAAAACACTAGCGCTGCATGGCAAAAAATGCAAATCTGTGGCAAAATGCAAAAAATCTGTAAGGCCCAGCGCGACCTGAGTAACTGAAAACGGCAATGTCCTCTACAAACAGGTAAAGGGAACCCCCAATATCCAAGTCCGTAATTCCCTTCTATCCATATCCTTCCATGAATAAAAGAAAGAGCAGTAGAGGGCTGGCATTAGAGTGCTGCCAGTTGGCGCGACTCGTTGAGGGCCATGAACCGAAGCCAGCTCACATTGGTCCGAAATATGATAATAGAAAGACAAGTTGATGCCTTTCCCCCCTCCCTACTCCCTACCACTCGTTGCAGAGATCAGCATAATATTTATCTATGATTTGCCTCGTACTTACTTACTATCTGGGTGTGTATTGAGAAGACTTCACACTATTCCTTGGATAACGTAGTCGCGAATACAACGTTTCTTAGGGTAAGTTAACAGTCGTTTTTCGATTCTTTCGTAAGACAAAGTGTCTCTTTCAGCGAGGCATCGACTGTTACACCAACCCAAGTGATTGTCGAAACGTAAGAAATAATTATTACTTACTGACCAGAAAAAAGCCTCCAAAGAGCGGCTTTAATGTTCCGTAACGGACAGTTTCGGAGTTTTGTCGCCCCTTGAAAAACGGAAGAGTAGAAAGTAGTGCGGAGTTACGTCCGTTACGAACGAGGAAAAAAATGCGGCTGTCCCCGGAGATCTTCAGGTTGAGTTTGGTCAGCTACAGTGAATGTTTACACTGGCGTCTCTAGGTGTCGACCTGAAGGGTAATGAGCGGTGTTTGGGGCTTCAACCAAGCGCAGCATGAGCGCCCAATGACTGACGCGTCTCGGCAAACCATCGCCCTACGGTCTTACGACTTGCGGTTTTCAAAGGAGCAAAACGTTTTGCGGGATACCCATTGAGGGAGGAAAAAATCAATTTTTCAGTTTTCTCCGTCGGTTTTTATTCGCATTCGTCATTTTGCTAGTCGATGTAAAACACTTGAAGGGGACTAGCGGAGGACGCTATTCAATCTGCAGTTAAACGGATGAGAAGCGTTGTATAATGAGTTGCGGTGAAAATTTAATTAAAAAAAACTATATTTCAACCGGCTGCTGCATGCTAGCTTGTATCCTTCCGTCTGTTCTTCGTAAATTATGCTCGTAAATCTCACAGAGACAGTCATTTGAGAAGTAAGTAAGTACCCTGTAATCTGAACTTCATTTCCATCAAGTACTTACCTACTCTGAGACCGAATTGATTTTTTTTTTAAATTAGAAAAGACTTACCTATATTTTTTGTGGGCATTGAAATAATATTCAATTTCTATCTTGAGTGGCATTCAATTTCTATCCTGTGGCATTTGTCTGAGAATTTGAAAATGATGATGATTGGAGAGCAAAAATTGTGATTTTTGGAGAGTCTAGCGAATTTTTGAAGAAAAGATGCTATTGCAATGGGTCCTAAAATGTTAATGATCATATCAATTTTTAGAAAATTTTATTCTATACCTCGTTTCAGTGTCTTGTCTCTATCAATTAGCTGGATTACCCGTGCGTTGAAACGGTTGGACGTTCAGTGATCCGGGTTGTCTAAAAAAAAATCTTCAAGTTCGGAATCAATTTAGAATGTTGACGAAGCTTTTCGGTGCTCCGGGTGGTCTCAAAAAATTCTTCAGTTTGAGATAAATATAAAAACGTAAAAAAACCCTACACTTCTATTGAAAGTTTTCGAGCTACGGCGTTTTGAAAATTTCAACCCCGTATTTTTCACCCCTTAGAGATGGCTGACAGTCATGCCGAGCTTCGAGGACCTACTAGACCTCAAATGGGAAAACTATATTTCATGAAGTGTGTTTCATGGTAACTAAGAAAAGCGCGAAGTACGGCGGACGGATAGAAATGATTTAATTCCATTTTCGGATTGTAGGTACATACCTTGAAACGGAAAACATCAAATTTTGAAGGGGGGGGGGTTAAATTTTTGTTTTTTCATGCTCGATTCCGAAGGCTAATTATTGAAAGAACGCTGCAAATCCCTACACAACGGTTTATTATTTTCTACTGAATACCCTCCTGTTACAGATCACAGGTCTCCGTATAGATAACCCTTCTACATATATGTACTATTTTACACATAAATTATGTAGATCGCGGACCCTCCGTAGGTTAGTACCTAACCCCGTACTCGTTACTAGGTACCTACCTAAGCCGTTGTGTATTAATTTACCTGTATACGTTCCCCTTCTACGGAGATAGAATAATGAACCGTT
This sequence comes from Leptopterna dolabrata, assembly GCA_954871275.1. Lineage (NCBI taxonomy): Eukaryota > Metazoa > Arthropoda > Insecta > Hemiptera > Miridae > Leptopterna > Leptopterna dolabrata. Next base: position 22,751,075 of record OX940976.1, read on the forward strand.
GTGTAATAATTTGCCCATCAATAATACTTCAACGGTTGTTCAAGTTGCAAAAGAACCTATCAACAAAATCCAGCCCCTTCTTGGTAGATGACCCGTTGTGTAATAATTTACCGTTGTGTAATAATTTACCATGGTGTAATAATTTACCGTTGTGTAATAATTTTCAGTTGTGCAATAATTTGCCATTGTGTAATAATTTGCCATTGTGTAATAATTTACCCATCAATAACGGTTGTTCAAGTTGCAAAAGTACCTATCAACAAAATACAGCCCCTTCTGGGTAGATGAGCCGTTGTGTAATAATTCACCGTTGTGTAATAACTTGCCATTGTGTAATAATTTACCCATCAATAATACTTCAACGGTTGTTCAAGTTGCAAAAGTGCCTATCGACAAAATCCAGCCCCTTCAGGGTAGATGAGCCGTTGTGTAATAATTTACCGTTGTGTAATAATTTACCGTGGTGTCATAATTTACCGTTGTGTAATAATTCACGTTGTGTAATAATTTGCCGTTGTGTAATAATTTACCATTGTGTAATAATTTACCCATCAACAATAGGTACTTCAACGTTTGTTCTAGTTTCACAAGTACCTACCTACCTATAAAATCCAATACCTAGTCCATCACTTATCAAATGAAATAATATCGCACAACAACCAACTCGACTTCATACAGCCATCCTTCATTACAATCAGATGCTCCTTAGTGATGAAGTAATGATATCCCGGCCGGATTTATACCGTTTGATTCACGATCGTGTTGACGAAGCTTTTAGGTGCACACGAACGGCTGGACGTACAATGCTCCGGGTGGTCTCAAAAAATTGTTTAGCTCAAGACAAATTTAATAACGTAAAAAAAAACAATACCCTTCAATCGGAAGTTTTCGAGATACGGGGTTCTGAAAATTTCAACCCCTAATTTGAACCCCTTAGAGATGACTGACATTTAACGTCGAGCTTCGAGGACCAACTAGACCCCGAACGGAACCTATAACCCGAATTTCATCAATTTTTTTTCATGGTAACTAAGAAAAGTGGACCGTACGGCGTACGGCGTACGGCGGACAGACAGAAATATTTTTATTGCAGGTTTGGATTCTACATAGGTACCTTGAAACGTAAACCATCAAATTTTGAGGGGGGGTAAGAATTTTTTTTCTTGCTCGATTCCAATGGTTCATTATTGAAAATAATAAACCAAAAGTACTTAAACCAAGATCAAGTTAGTGTTTGAACTAAGGTGTTCTGAAAATTTCGTTCCCTGTTTTTCATCCCTTAGAGATAGCTGAGAATAGGTAGGTAACGCCAAGCTTTGCGGACCATTTAAACCCCAATTGGGGCCCCAAATTTCACACGTTTTAGTTCATGGTATTTAACTAAAAAATTGCGGAGTAAGGACAGAAATTTTTTTTCATTCCATTTTCGGATTCTACGTAGGTACCTTGAAACCATCAAATTAATGTTTTTTGGTCAAATTTGCACAACTTTTTTTCCTGTTCGATTTTAGAGGTTTATTATTGAAATAATAAGCCAACAAATTCATGGAGAGCCTTTGAAATAAAAGGATACTGCAGTGTTGGAATCCACAGAGCCTCCTAACTCCAGTAAACGAGTATTACTGAGATTAAGGGGCTTGCGCACTGAGTGATTATCGGAGGCGCTGAGCTGACGTGGCGTCACTCTTAATTTTAGGCTGTTGTGATTCATCAATTCATAAGTCCGTGGGAGCGGGTAATTAGGGTTCTCAGAACACATTCGGTCGCCATTGGCGCCTCACATTAACCTTCAACTGTCCAAATGGTGGCAACCGTCATCAAGTCTTGGCGAGTTGATGCCCCATCTCATCTTACGAACTGCGACAAAACGCGAATTGATATTAGGAACGTATTCACTGATGCAACTAAATGGTCCATTGACCTCACGCATTCCCAGAAAAAAAACAACGCTGGCAAATACATCTTTTGACTACCACCAGTGGTACTTCACTGGTCAGAGTCACTAACCATTTGACCCGAATTATGTTATCAAATTCAACTAAGCAACTGAGGATTGCAAAATCCCGGAAAGACAACATCAAACACGTATTCTTCCTACTGCTGTCATTACCAGCACCAGTGGCGATAGGGTGGCACCCATCATAATTAGTGTACAGTGTTGGACTTCCGAATATTTCAAGTAAGTTAAAAAGATTAATGCGTTTTGTCATCCCTTTGCCGGCATGTACTTTGGTGCCGTTTCTTGGCCTACCTTGGCACAAAAACTTGAACAGCAAATGTTAATGGTCACCGGTGTGATCAGTGGGATCGGTAAGTGCCATAAATGATTCGAAATAGGTATTTGTAATCAAATTTCAATCAAATTCAGTTTATTAAAGTGTGACTAGTGAGAAGGGGATGGGCAATTTCGACAGTGTGATGAGATGAATTGAGAGCATCCCAGTGAGTGGTTAAGGATTTTAAGGAAAGGAATCGGTGCAAACGAAGGGACGTAAAGATTGTACTTGAAAACGATCAGGAAAGGCGTCGGTAACGCGAAAAATTAAAGCATACACCGCTCAAGTCTTCTTCAGTAACAGAAAAACGCTGCAAATTATTACACAGCGGTTTATTATTTACCTGTATAGATGCCCCTTTTGCTTAGATCATTGTTTTCTGTGTTAATAACTAGCGTTTGTTCAAGTTGCAAAAATACCTATCAACAAAATCTAAAATAACCATAATATTCTTCAAACGAAATAAATCACAGAACGACCAACTCGACTTCATACAGCCATCATCTGATCCCTATCCCTGTCTGTCATCATCATTTGTTCCCTAACAGTGACATCTGGGCCGGATTTATACCGTTTCATTCGCGGCATGTTGAAGATTTTCGGTGCAAACGAACGGCTGGTCCAGGTAGACCCCAAATGGGACCTACAAACCAAAATTCATTAGTTTCGGTTCGGTAACTAAGAAAAGTGCCAGTTACAGCGTACGGCGGATGGACAGATTATTTTTATTCAATTTTCTTATTCTACATACGTTGAAACGGAAACCACACAGTTTTGAGGGGGATTAACTTTTTTCCCCATACTCGATTCCAAAGGTTCATTATTGAAAATAATAAACTAAGGAATCAAACCGCTCCAGTACCCAGCATTTCCTTTCATACTCCGGTTATGTATGCCAATTTTTTTGCCCTCCGTGTCTCATCTCTGAAGAAGGTTTCGCTCCCGGAGTTTCCACATCGGCGCGGCTGAGGTCGGAGGAAAGACGATCCTGGAACGGACTCGATCCTTACGTCACCCACCACGACTATGACAGATCCAGAGCAAACCTCGCCCCGTCCGCTTATCAAACTCTCCGTCCGAGTAGAAATATTTTAATTGGAGTCTCCACTCGGCCGTAAACGCTAATTGGCAGAACTTCACCGCCGTCACAAGCGAGAGTCTTCAGAGACGTTCTGTTTAGAAGACAGCATTTTTTTTCCCTTCCATCCTACGATGTTTTTTCGCCGTGGATTTTTTTTTTTTTCGTCGCTGATGATCCCGAAGAGAGAAAGGACTCACCGGAGAGAAAAAAGACGTCATTCTCGATGAGGTCCACGCCCAAATTCATCGGTTGTCCGAATAAAAGCGAAGAAAACACCGGTTTAGCTGGGTGGCGGGCGGGTACCCGGCGGTAGCACCAATTTGGGATCCCAAGGTTGTCGTTTACCTCGCATTTATGGATTCTGAGAAGGGAATTTAGACGCTTCTGTTTTAAGGTTTCGAAAATCACCTCGTCAAACATCTCTACGCTGTTGCTTATAGCTCAACAACTTGTTGGAAGACCCGTTAATCATACTAAGTAACATCAGCTGTTGCTCTTTCCTGAAAGTTGGTTTTAGGGAGAGGGTTTTAACTTAAAATTATCGATTCAAGTATTCAGTTTTACGTGATGAGATAAAAATCTCACGTTTTACATTAAATCAACCACAGTCAATAAATCGAAACCCCAAACATGGCAATAAGCACATGTATAACCAATGGAATAAAGGAGCAAGCCAGAAACCTCGATCATCTATTCATACAGGACAGCATAAATTATTTACACCAGCTGGTGTTGAACATTAAAGCTGGACAGTCAGTTTTATTATTGTGATACTTAAGCCCCAGCTTTCTCAGTACTCAGTCCTGCCCTTTTCATGAATGGCTCATGTTTCAGTACACTGCCATGTGTGAAGGAAGAAAACCTCAACTCCAAAATCAAAACATTTCAGAAATTTATCCGACGTTTTTCATGGAAACCCCGATGTAGGTTCCCTGCCATACATTCCAGCAAGCTCCTTGAACGTCGATAGGACTTCAGTTCAACCAATTACTTGAAAAATCGCAAAAAATCGAGCATTAATAGATTAATCGTAGGTTCTTGAGGCGTACTTTAAATTTCACAATAACTTTCGTGGAACATGAAGTTGAAATGCCTCAACTCGCCTGTGAGGAGTTTTACGCTCACACAAATCACTGCGCTAAGGAGTTCTCCAGACTTCTACAAATAACGGCCTCATCACTGTTTTAAGGAAAATGCCTCAACATAATATGTTGACATAGTATGAAAATTATCTACTTTTTCCATCGAATTAGATAATTTTCATGTCATTTTTTGTTATTGTGAAAAACGTTCCAAATTATTACACAACGGTTTATTATTTACTTGTACAGATGCCTTTCTGCGTAGATCACAGTTTTCTGTGGTCAGTACATACCCTAAAAAGCCCTAAATCGAGTACTGGTGCCGGCCCGGGAATCACAGTTTCATGAAAATGCGCAGGATTCAATCATTTAATCATTAATTAGTTTTGTTATTCATGAGCATAACGTTTGCTTAAGTGACAGAAGTACCTATCAACAAAATCTGAAAGAGCCATCATTCTTCAAATGAAATAATATCACAACAACTAACTCGATTTCATGCAGCCATCCGTGATTATAATAATTATTTGTTCCCTAGCACTGATATCTGGGCCGGAATTATACCGTTTCATTCACGATTATGTTGACGATGATTTTAGGTGCAAACGAACAGCTGGTCGTGCAATGCTCCGGGTGGTCCCAAAAAATGCTGTAGTTTGATATCAATTTAAAACCATTAAAAAAACCAAAACCTTCTATTGAAAGTTTCCGAGTTACGGCACGGCGTTCTGAAAATTTTCTTAGAGATGAATGACAGTAACGCCGAGCTTCCTATAAGTACTGTGTACGGCGAACTTAAAAAAACTTAAAAAAACTAGCGACTACTTCTTCCAAATTCAAAGGACAATTGGAAATAACGATGAGTTTATTCCATTTGCAGATTCTACATACCTTGGAACAAAAACCTTCAAATGTGGGGGGGGGGGGGGGGGGTGTTTCATGCTAGATTCCAAAGGTTCGTGTTCCGTCGGTCAGCATGTTGTTCTGTTAAGCTCATGTGAGGGATTTAAAAAATCTAATCAGGCTGATTCCTGCTCGATGTACTCGTAGTTTTGCTGGATGAAGAAGTGCTTTGTCTGCCTGGGTCGCTGCGTTTTGCAGTAGCTGTTGGACTGTTTGGATGTCGTTGAAAATTCCAGTATTGGTAAATTGAGCGGAACTGCCAACCCTTCCATGAAATTTTTAAACGTGCACCTCCATTGGCTGATTCCAGCAGTCAGCTTTGATCTATTTTGGGGCAATGATTCGTCGTTTCTTCAAATAACGTACTGCGGAAGTTTCCCCAACGTTTTGCTTGTTGTTTGAATGCGAGCCAAATTGGATTTGAATGCGAGCCAAATTATTCGTTATCAATATTTGTCTTGAAAGAACGTAACAAAGGTATTCATGTGATAGTTTGGGGCGTGCTGACAACTCTGCCGGATTAAGACCAATCTTTCTAAGCCGACCTTACAGCTCCGCTTGTGTATAATTCGTGTTTACCTGAACGTGTTGTCAACTCCGCCAGTTATCACCTCCGCCCGTCAGATCATTCAGTTGTCGATTCGTTTCCCACCATGTTCAAACCTTTTCAAACCTTTTCAAACGAGGCAATCCAGCAGTCGTTTGTGATAATTTTAAATTCCATAAAAGTGATTATGTGAAACACTGTTGCGCTTTCAAGTGGACGTGCTGTAAAAAGGATTTTCCGGCCAAATTGTATGTCTCCGAGGACATGAAAAAGTTGGTCGACAAGGATGGCTCCCATAACCATGCAGATGTGTCTGACCGGCAAATTTTGAAAGAACTCCATCCAATTCAGTAAAAAGGAAAGCGTTGGACGATATTTATTTGATAGGCCGTCGAAGACAGTTCGTTTGGAGATTGGTGAGTGTGAAGGAACTACGCAGGTGCTAACCAAAAAAGATGCTGCCAACATATCATTGAACGTTTATCATGCTCGTCGAAAATCCTACCCACGTTTGCCCAGGAATCTCCAGGAAACAGTGTCCACATTGAAGGCACTCCAAGACTCGTACTCGGAAATAATGACGGTGGGCAATGAAATGTTTCTCCAGATTCACGTCAAAGTAAATTATATTGCATGTTTTGTTTCAACTCCAAGAACATCGAGGCTTTGAGTAATGCGTCAACTGTTTTTGTGGATGGGAGAGGACGTGTTTCCCAAAGCAAGTATTACTGACTGCAGATTCCATCTCTCACGGCATTCTGACTGTATTTTGTTATACACAATACTTATTAGACGATCGTACTTATTTCTAATATTTATCAATTTCTCCACCACTCCAACCCTCAGGGTAGTTGCGATGTCCTTTTACAGGTACTTCAAAGTAGACCGGCGGAGTTGCAATGTCCTTTTCTTGGTACTACGAAGTAGACAGGCGGAGTTGCAATAGTTTTCGGCGGAGTTGCAACAACCCCACAGTTCGGTATTAGAAATAAGTTTGCATGCAGCAACAAACCAAACAGCAGTTTGGTGCGAGCAGTGCGGGGAGTGGAGAGGTTCAACAGAGCTTTCGTGGCAAGTTGATTACAGGGGTTGAAGTCGTTCTTGAGCCCATCGTCGGATCCATAATGGGGCGAAAAATAATGTTCCTCATCTAGGGACTGTTCATTTTCAGAGCTCTCGGTTCGATCTTCCAAAGCATTGAAGCGAAGGTTTATGTTGACAGACAAAGTGTCTCCACTCGAGAGACATCGCCTTCCACCAGCTGATCTGGTGTGGCTGGAAGGGTCACTAGGAAAAAGTGAAAGCCATGGAAAATCGTTCGTCCGCGGAAATAATGCCTGAAGAAACGTGGACGCTCATTGTTGCCCCCCTAAAAGGGGGAAAACTGGAACGACGACCTGCGGACCAGGGGGAGAACCGAAACTGATAAAAAGTGTGAGGTAAGATCTTTTGCACCAATACGAGGGTTACATCCACGCTCGAAGAATTTCCAAGGGAGGCTGACGAGAGTCCGGCATCGGGAGGACCAGGTAGAGACATTTTGTAATTCCCAAAGGCCTCAGGAGTCGGCTCGAAACGTTCTCTGGTCCTTTGGTGAGCGTCGAGGCTTAAAACTCGGAAAACCTAAGTAGTTCATAACAAAATTTCCGGGAGAATTTCGCGTCACTTGTAAGGTTCTTCTCTATATGTGTTACGCCGACCGCCGTTGATTAGTAGTGAGTAAGAGTAGTTCATTTGAGGGACTAGTTCATTTGAGGAGGGCTCAATTAGCTCACTCCTTGAAAGGAGTAGTTCTTTTGAGTTGGTTCAGTAGTTCATTCCAGTTCCTTTTCGTTTCTAGTCATACAAGAGCAACTAATGAAATAAAGGAACTGTCGTTCAGTTGATACTATCAACTCTTGATTGAAGTAAAGGAACCATCGTTCCATGGTTACTATGAACTCCTCTGTTAGTATTAATTCACCCCATCTTAATGAATCTTAATGAACTAAAGGAACTATCGTTCAGTGCATCTACCAACTCCTCGTGTAGTATCCACCGTTGCTATGAACTACAAGAACTAACGAACTGTCGGTTAGTGGATACTATCAACTCCTCATGTAGCATCCACCGTTCCTATGAACTACAAGAAATAAGGAACTAGCTCAGCCACCTTGTGAGTTACTAGTTATTTAGTTCTTAGTTCATAATGCACAGAACTAGAGTTCCTTAGCTCCCCCTTCCTACATAAACCTCTAGACACTGGGTCCTTTCTTTTACTCTGTGGTCCTAGTGAACAACGTTCAGTGAAGTGAACTTAGTCGAGGAGTGGTTCAGTTGGTGGAGGTAGTTCAGTCAGGGAACTACCCACCTCAACTGATTATTGATTAACTGTAGCAAATATCAAAGGGTTCATCTCCATTGCCTTGGCAATCCCCTGCAGATTCATCAGTTCAGGCATCTTTTGAATTTTTTACTGGCATCCCTCTCTTGGAATATTTCCCGTGGAAACCTGACCAACGAACACCGCCGGTTCCCGTACTTACATATAAATATGTAGCTTGGCGATGTGTACGTGGTCGTTCGCCTTGCTTCGCACGTTTCTTAGTAACCTTATACCAAAATTAATTAAATTTGGTAAATAGGTTCCACTTATATTTGGGGTCTACTTGGTTTGCGAAACTCGGCGTTACTTACTGTCAGTCGTCTCTAAGGGGTGAAAAATGGGGTTGGAATATCCAGATCAAAAGTAGCTTAAAACCTTTCAGTACGAGGGTAGGTATGGTTTATGCCCTTTTTTGAAGTTGAGTTCGAAACTGAGAATTTTTTGAGACCAAGTGGAGCTATCATTGCTAGAGAACAGCTGATAATAATCACGCGTGGCTGTGTGAAATCGATAATTTTGCTAAATTTCGGTGGGTAGTTGGAGTGGAGCTCCTAGATGGTCCCCATGAATTACAGAACGATTGACTCCATGATTTTTATGAAGAATATTTTTGATTATTGAAATCGTCTTTGGCGAATTTATATCAATTTTTGGTGTTATTAGGCATTTTTAATCGATTATGAATGTTTTAATTAAATAATACCCAACTTATTAAAATTACAACTTGGTAAACTTATTAAATATTATTAAAAATAGTCAACTTATGAAAAACTAACTAACGTATAGTAGAGTGTATCACGTTATGGTAATTATCATGCCAATAGGTAGGCAGGTAATTATTATGTTATATTGTGCTTAAAGCAGTGAAAAGTACCGTAAGAACTTCATAACAATGTATATTAGTATGGATTCATTAGATTATGAAGGGGTACGGAAACCCTTCAGTATTTTATGTCATGGTGACATGTTGTAAGAAACTGGTTTTGCTACACGAATAGTACGCTCGGACCTGTTAGTTCGCCTGGCCTGTAAATTTAAATTGGCCAGAAAAATTCGAAAATAAGTAATGGTTATTTTTTTCGCTTGAATAATAAACTTATAACTGTCGCTTGAATAACCCATAATTTTAAAATTGGGTATCAAAATCGATTGTAACAGGGCTGAGAGATGAAAAGAGGAACAAGACTCACAGACTACCACAGATTTCGCTGAACCCGCAAACGTGTTCGTAACATTTAAGTTATGAGCTGACAAGATATTTAGCAGCTCCTGAGTTTTATCTGCCTTCGAAGAGAGCAAAGAAGGTGGTTGAAATCGCAGAGGAAAGAAAAACGCAACCCTCTTCTATCAATTTTTTGGATCGGGCGTTTTGAAGAAACGTACGAGTATGAAAGAAGAAACGGATAACCCCGCTGATACAAGGGACCCCATACGCCCGGCTCGGCCAATAACGAGATTTGAGAGTTGTGGAATAATAGTCCAAGGAAAAGAGAGGCCTGAGGGCGAGCACGAGCTCCCCCTGGAGCTCTCCCTAGGCCTTGGCCTCACCACACTTCAGACCAGCGCGGGGTATCTCAGTTATTTATCTCCTTAGCCCCAGGGAGGCGGGTGAAAACTGCAATATCAAGTCATAACTCTGACTGGGAGGGGTTTTGTCCTTGGGAGAGATAACTAGGAAACTTCACATCTTACAACATCCTCCTCGCCCTCTGCTTCGGACCTGATAAAGCATTGGCGTAAGGTGTGAGAACACGGTTTTGTCGAGTGAGTTTAAACAGATCAACCGCGGGGGATGCAGTGACTCACTGGTTGGCTTCAGCTCATGTGTTGCTGGGGGCTGTCCCTAAGACTGAATGGTCTACTGTGACTAGGCGAATATATCACACAAGCTTGACTCCAAACATCCCTACCTGCGTGCGATTTGAAGAATCAACACATTCGATATTCTGTTATTCACTTTTGCCATCGCAGTAACCGTTGCCAACACCCATCAGGGGGCACCAGCTTTCAGCTGATTTTTTCGCCAAGGGGAGATCATTGTAAGTGGTTCCTCGTTTTCGACTAAACGTCTTTTAGGTGAGATCCCAAGACTACATTGAAAGAACATCATCTTCCACAAATAGCTTCCTCGTATCGATAACATGATCGTATAGATCACAAACACGACAAAACCTTCCACCGCGATAAGGTAAGAGCGAAAAGAAGGGAAAATTTTACAGGTAATTGGGTTTAAGGCTTGCGTAAACGCAATGCCTACAGTTCATGAGTTGTTACGAAATTCGTTCATTATCTTGGAGAAAGATCCCAACTAGATACCCACCAAATGTGAGCGAACTGGCGCCTTTAGTTCGTCTGGGGCGAATTGGGGGGTGGTGGTGGTTTTTGGATGCGCTTAGGTTATCCAGGTTATCCCCAACTACCCGGTCGCAATGAAACTCTTGGGGAATCGTCTGGAAGCTACTCCCCGGCTACCCACGAGCCCACCGAATTTCGTCGAAATCGGGCCATAGGTTCGTCAGAAATTAAGTACCTCGGATTTCGTGCTTGCGGATGCTCTGGCCACACCTATGATCCGATCGTTTTGAAATTCACAGGGCATCATCTAGGGCCAAACTTGCATGACCCCTGAGAATTTCAAGAAGATCGGATTTGAACTGAGGAAGCTATGCGTGTGGCAAGGATTTGCCAACGCGCAGACGAAAAAAGATACCGTACCAAATTTGTTCAGAAAGCTCTAAGACATAAAATGCGAGTGGAAATTTTGATTTGGAGACAAAGAACTCTCAAAAGTGATAACAAAACTACCCCTACATTGGTAGGATTCCGAATTGTATTGCACTTGAGCGGCTGTGAAATAGAACGCAAATCCTAAGGCTTTAAGTCACTATGTTTGAATGTAACGTTGAATGTAACGTTGAATGTGACTGTGATTAAATTCTACCTTTACTCGGCCATAAGACATCCATGCTCCTATATCCGCTTGTAGAGTGGATACTCGTTATCCAGGTTTGCCTGGTTTTCCACTTTCACGATCTATGTCGATCTTTAGACCAGATTTACCGTGATGTGCAGCGGAACCCCCATCTTTCAGAGGGTTGTTTAATCTCGTAGCCAAGATAGGATGTTTTTTGGTGATTTATTTCAGATGTAAACTTCGGAATTAGGTGCTTATTTCTCATACGTAAATGGTAATCTACATTCCAGAGGCTCGCTTCATAGATTGTGTTCATTTCGGCTTTTCGAACGACGCGGAGAAAACGACGGGTTGTACGGTCATAACTACGGGCCGTATGTAGTGAAGTACATAATGGGACGATTCGCTTGTTTTATTTATTGTTGTACATACGTCACCGCACCTTTGTGGTGACGGGTGGTCAGGACTAGATAGGAGAATTCACCGTGGAAACGAGAGTTCGTAGCGCCGGAGGCCACAAGTTTTGTTCATAAGAATTGGGTTGATAAGGAAGAAGCCGTGGTCGCGATTTGGCGTTCGAGTCGGAGAACAAAGTTGGGACCGCAGAGAGCCCTTCACGGATGGACGAGCAACGGAATTATATAAGTAATAAAAGCCCCCGGTCGAGTCAGGAGCCGGACGGGGCTCATGATATTTACGGTTACGGTCTGTAAAGGCTTATCGGCTTCACCTCAGCACATTTCGAGGACAAGATTCCAAATTGTGGCAAAATATTTGTAATGTCAAACGAAAGGATGACCCAATATTAAGCATTTCCAAAAACAAAAAACAACGGTTTATTATTTACCTGTACAGATAGATGCCCCTTCTGCGAAGATCAGTGTTTTCTGTGGTCAATGCCTACCCTCGTGCTTCCCCAAGGAATGCTCTAATCAAGTACTGGAGCCGGCCGGGCAATTGCAGTTTCATACAAATATGCGATGGATTCAATAATTCTACCATTAAATAATATTTGTTGTTATTCATGAAGCATAAAATGCAGTTTTAAAAAAGTCGAATGAAAATTCCTGCACCAAAATCTGGCAATTGGTTCATGAGAAATTGAGTACCTCAGATTTCGCGTTTGCGGATGCGCTGCGCCGTACCAATTGATCTAATCGTTCTGTAATTCATACGGGGCCATCTAGAAGCTATACCCCAACTACCCACCAATTTCGAGCAAAATCGGACTTTTTATTCATGAGAATTTGAGTAGGTACCTCGGATTCGCATTTGCGCATGCGCTGCGCCGTACCAATTGATCTGATCGTTCTGTAATTCATACGGGGCTATCTAGGGCCTAACCCGCAAGATCCATGAACATTTCAGCAAAATCGGATGCGAATTGAGAAAGTTATGCTTCTATATAAAACCGTGAGGGATTATTTAATCAGCTGCTCCCTAGCAATGATAATCTAGGCTGGATGTATGCCGTATCATTAACATTCATGTTGATAACGCCAAACTTCAAGGCCTTACCGTTAACGGCTGAACTTACTATAATCCGGGTGGTCTTGAAATATCCTCAAGCTCGGAATCAATTTGAAAAGTCATAAAAACTATACCTTTCTATAGAAAGTTTTAGAGCTAAAGCGCCCGCGTTCTGAAAATGTCAACCTCTATTTTCCACCTCCTTAGAGATGGTTGATAGTGAAGACGTTATCTCGAATACTTTCAGTAGTAGTATATGTTTTTTCTTAGTATTTCAAATTGATTTCTACTTGAGGATTTTTTAAGACCACCCGGAGCATTGTACGTGCAGCCATTCGTTAACAGTGAGGCCCTGAATTTGGGCTTCATGAGTGCGAATGATACGGTAGTTATACATCCAGCCCAGATATCATTGCTAGGGAACACCTGTTTATAATCACGCATGGCTGTAGGAAATCGAGTCCGTTGTTCCGTGATATTATTTGATTTGCAGAGTGATGTTTATTTTTGATTTTGTTGATAGTAGGTGCTTTTGTAACTTTTTTTTCCTCATTTGGCATTAGCCGACAGCCATAGCCATGAAGTAATTTTATTTTGTTATTTCACATTACAATGTTGCAATAAAAGAACGAAAAATAAAGACGAATTAATTAAATTTAAATTTAAATTAAATTGAATTTAAATTTAAATTTTAAAGACGAAAATTAAATTTTGATTCCTACTTCTTCGATAAATGAACAAATTCCTTTGAAAACTGTAAAACTCCGCGAATGCACCATTTCGGGAGAGTTCACTGGATTGACCAAAAATGATGAACGCACGTATCTAACAGCCGACGTCTTGCAAGATCGAATCTCGGGCAAATCATAAATCTATGCTCTAGGTCGTCTTCCTGATCTTGACAAAATTCGCACGCTGGAACGTTGACCATACCGATTCGGTGCAAGTAAACTCCACACAAAGCATGGTTAGAGCGTAAACGGGCTATTGCCCTTATCTCCGGTTTACTCAGCTCAAACTGGGAAAACCAAGGTTTGACCCCAATTTGAGGGTTGGGCCAGCGGTATCTTATGCCCGCTCTGGCTTCATCATAAAGCTGTTGCCATCGGACCTTCAGTTAGTTCTTCGTGGAGCCTCACGTAGATGTCGGTGAATGGTATTAGAATATCCAGATCCACTCCGTTTTGTCGAGGCGCATTGGACAGAGAATCGGCCATTTCGTTGCCGCTAACACCAACATGTGATCTCGTCCATACAAAATGACCTCGTCGACCGTCCCCTTGCATGTTTAACAACAAATGTAACTTATTACTACTTACATTACTAACAAACAATAATGTTATAGATAGAATAAATTCTTGAATCCAACGCGTATTATTATGATACTATAATTTTAATGATGGTTATTTATGATTTTGGTTTATTATTTTCAATAATGAACCTTTGGAATCGATCATGAAAAAAAAAAAAAAAAAAAATTAACCCTCTCTCAAAATTTGTTGGTTTCCGTTTCAAGGTATGTAGAATCCGAAAATGCAATAAAAAACTTTCTGTTCGTCAGCCGTACGCCGTACTTCGCACTTCTCTTAGTTACCATGAACCATAATTAACGAAATTTGGTGTGTAGGTCCCGTTTGTGGTCTAGTTGGTCCTCGAAGCTCGGCGTTACTGTCACTCCTCTCTAAGGGGTGGAAAGTAGGGGTTGAAATCTCCAGGACGCCGTTACCTCGAATTTTTTTTAATTTTCAAATATTTCTTGAACTTGGGATTTTTTCAAGACCACCCGGAGCATTTTACGTCCAACTTTTCGTTCACAGTAAGGCCCCGAAGTTGGCGCCGACAGTCTTCTTCAACAGGAGGGTGAATCAAATTGCATACATTCAGCCCAGATATCATTCCTAGGGACGCGGTAACATTTGGGAATTGGCCCGAGATAATAATTATTGCTAGGGAGCTCCTGATTATATTCACGGAGTGTGAAGTCAAGTTGGTTGTTCTGTGATGTTATTTCATTTGAGAAATGAAGGCTCTTTTGGATTTTGTTGGTAGGTAGTTCTGTAACTTGAATAAACGTTATGTTTCATGAATAACAACAATGATGATATGTCATTCCCGGGCTGGCTCAACACTCGATTTAGGGAATCTATACAGGTAAATTATTACACAACGGTTATTATTTGTAAATTATTACACAAAGGTTTATTAAACTATCTACGCAGAAGGGGCATCTATACAGGAAATAATAAACCGTTGGGTAAAAATTGCAGCGTTTTTTGATGGGTAGTATTGTAACTTATTACTATTTATATTACTAATAAATAATAATTTTATAGATAGAATTCTGAATCAACCGCATATTTATGAAACTGTAATTGTCTGGCCGGCTCCAGTATTCGATTTAGGGCTTTCCTGGGGGAAGCACGGTGGTAGATATTGACTACAGACAACAGTGATCTACGCAGAATGGAATTCCACACAGGAAAATAGTAGACCGCTGTGTAATAATTTGTAGTTTTCATGCTCGGTTCCAGTCGTTCATCATTAACAATTATAAACCAAGATCAGCTGTAGTTTTGAGTGAGCAAATATATGTCAAGATGTCAGGCGAGTCTACTGAAACCCCTCCCAGTAATTGACAGATTTGATGTTCTTTATTCCTATTCCCCCTCGTGTCTGAATCGATTTTTATGGTCTTTCAAATAGGTTTAATAAATAAAGATTCCTGAGTTTTTTATCCACCGATTCATTAGCCGGACCACATCTGCAAGACCATTCTAGATGTTTGCGGCTTCCTTGGCTCGTTTGGTTACTTTGGTTTTTTCGGCGCCAAAAAACGGGAGATAAAGCGAGATCGATCCATTATATAGGGTTTTATCAGGGTAGCGATCTCGTGAGGGAATAAAGTTGGAAACACTTTGGCAGAGGTTCATCCCTCCGTTGGAATTTATATGGGTTTTTGAATGTCTGATTTTTCCCAACTGGAACCGGATGAGTATGGAGGCGCGTGGAGACGTCCATTGTGGTAGAAGATGGTTATTTTCGCTAATTTAAACGGGTGAGATTCATAATATGGGATCAGACGCTTCCTGAAATGTGGATCATCAATGTTGGTACGATTCAAAGGATTTGATCGTCTTGAGAGACACGAACCAGTCATGCAGTATGGCCATATTATGAAGTAACGTCGGTAGGTTTTAGCAGAATCTCAAGATTTATTGAATCAATCACTACATGACCCGACCCAACTTGATGATTTGGTTACCTACTTACTACAAAACTGATGAAGTGACAATTTTGAATGACCGATACTTATTATGAAGGCAGGCTTCATGATTTTTCATTAATAATTCCTCCCAAGCCCGCTCTCCCAAAAATCTCGGAAAGAAATATTATTTGCAGCGCCCAAGTATTTGTCATCTGAGCTAACCTTATCTACTCTTCTCAAAGGTTATGTCAACATTAAGTTATTTACATTCTTCTAGCCCATCTATCAGCAATTTGAAATCCATACTTGATAATTTTATGTAATTCCAAGCTAAACAATCGCTAATCCTAGAGTAATGATGTAATACAGTCATTAAAAAAATTCCAATTATATTTCTTGGGGTTAACGAAAATCGCTTCGAGAAAATGTGAACATACTTACCTATTAGAGAAGCAGGTATAGAAATATTAGGCGTTTGAAAAAAAAAGGCGGGCCGTGACGTATAGTTCACTGTCTCCTAGTATCGGGGACATTAAAACTGAATAAACAAGATCGAGATGGAAATAATATAATAGCTGAACTTTCCTCTTACGTTACTTGACCAGTCCTGAACGATAAAATAACGTTAGACATGATGAGCGGAGACTTGTTCGCCGAGATCCCTTTGGATACTACCTTATCACTTTTACCGCGCGCGCGCGCACACACACACACACACACAGCTCGGCCATGACGTAGACGTAGGACTCGCGCTTTTTCAACGTCCGATATCTTTATTTGGCTTTTCCTTCCTTATGTTACAGGACCTTACCTTGTTCAGTTACTTGAACTAAAATAGTCCAAAGATCACTGGAATCCCTCATTGCCTGGTCTATAACTTGTTAACGATAGGCTAAAGTAAATAGAGTGATTAATACGAACTTCGCAAAATCTCAAGATTCGATTAATTAAAATCGCAACATGATGTATGGGTATTGACATGGTTACCTTGGTAAATAATATCATTTTGATTGATAGATTATATGAAGTGAGGCTTATTCACCTACGTTGCAAGCTTGCAGATCGGTCCATTAGGTATCTATTCTCGCAAAAAAGAATGGGTGCCTCGGGGTGGGGGTGAAAAGGGGGGTGATCATCTTCCCTTGAAGACCACTCTTCTACCTGAGAGGGCGATCTGTACATAAGGGTTATTCATGCACTCCACTTATCTATATTTTCGTCAAAGGACTGATTGCTGGTTTGCTGGAGAAAGCCGGTGGGCTTCGTGCAAATACCTGCACAACGGTTTATTATTTTGTACAGAATACCCTCCTGTTACAGATCACAGGTCTCCGTATAGAAAAAACACTTCTATATAACGTAATGTACTATTCTACACATATTATGTAGATCGCGGACCCTCCGTAGGTTAGTACCTAACCCCGTACTAGTTACCAGGTAGGTACCTACCTAAACCGTTGTGTAATAATTTACCTGTATAGGTTCCCCTTCTACGGAGATAGAATAATGAACCGTTGTGTAATAATTTACCCATTAGTAATACTTCAACAGTTGTTCAAGTTGCAAAAGTACCTATCAACAAAATCCAGCCCCTTCTGGGTAGATGAGCCGTTGTGTAATAATTTACCGTTGTGTAATAATTTGCCACTGTGTAATAATTTACCCATTAGTAATACTTCAACAGTTGTTCAAGTTGCAAAAGTACCTATCAACAAAATCCAGCCCCTTCTGATTCTGAATAGATGAGCCGTTGTGTAATAATTTACCGTTGTGTAATAATTTGCCATTGTGTAATAATTTACCCATTAATAATGCTTCAACAGTTGTTCAAGTTGCAAAAGTACCTATCAACAAAATCCAGCCCCTTCTGGGTAGATGAGCCGTTGTGTAATAATTTACCGTGGTGTAATAATTTACCGTTGTGTAACAATTTGCCGGTGTGTAATAATTTACCCATCGATAATACTTCAACGTTTGTTCAAGTTTCAGAAGTACCTACCAACAAAATCCAATAGTCCATCACTTGTCAAATGAAAAATAATATCGCAGAACAAACAACTCGACTTCATACAGCCATCCTTGATTACAATCAGATGCTCCGTAGTTATGATATCCGGGCCGGATTCACGATCGTGTTGACGAAGCTTTTTGGTGCTCACGAACGGCTGGAAGTACGATGCTCCGGGTGGTCTCAAAAAATTGTTTAGCTCAAGACAAATTTAATAACGTAAAAAAAACCATACCCTTCTATCGGAAGTTTTCGAGCTACGGCGTTCTGAAAATTTCAACCCCTATTTTGAACTCCTTCGAGATGACTGACAGTAACGTCGAGCTTCGAGGAACAAGTAGACCCCGAGCGGAACCTATAACCCGAATTTCATCAATTTTGTTTCATGGTAACTGAGAAAAGTGGCCCGTACGGCGTACGGCATGCGGCGGTCAGACAGAAATATTTGCATTGCAGTTTTGGATTCTACATACCTTGAAACGTAAACCATCAAATTTTGAAATGGCCGGGGGGGGGGGGGGGGGTAAGATTTTTTTTTTTTTTTTTTTTTTCATGCTCGATTCCAATGGTTCATTATTGAAAATAATAAACCAAAAAAAGGAAATGATGGGGTGGTGGTGGGGGAATGACCTCGCAATCCAGACCACTTTTCTATACAAAAGGGCGATCTACACATTCATAAGGGTGATTCAGACTCGTCAAAGTCACACGCAAAGGAAACAATGCAGGCAACAAACGTTCAGCCGTAATAGAGACTCTTGCACACACCTACAGCATGGGGGCACGTACGTTACTATTTCCCTAGTTTAATAGTTCCATATGTGCCCCCAAATTTTTAAATTAGATAATTCTCTATGTAAGAGGGGGGGGGGGGGGGTTAGGGACTGGTTGGCAGAAGCAGATGAAAGAAGAGATTGATTTCCTAAACGCTAATCATGTTCCTTTTTAAAAAAAAGAAAAATGACTGACTGACGAGTTTGAAAGTGGGGGCACTACACCCAAAAGAAGGAGAAAATCAATTTCAGCTCATGATTGTGATATTAATTTCATTGGCTCAAACTTAAGCTAACTTAGGTCAAACATTGGTAAAGTAGGTAGGTATGTTATAATAAGATCACCTGTGTAATTACACATAACTTCCCGCCTTCAGCAGGGATCGATTCTCAAAGAGTAAGCCCTTAAATGAGAACTACATCTTTGGAAGTTACGATATGAGTGATATCTGATAAGGCCCCGGACCGTTACGTATCGCGCCCATAATTATGTGTTTGGACTATTAGCATCAGTTGCTTTGCATACGGCTCAGACGTTCATTAATAATTCATTTCGGAGACGCCGAGTCGCCGGCGTCCTGTGGGACGTAGTGTGTTTTTTTCTAACCTTCTTTTTCCAACGACGACTCACGAAAATGAAAGTACGAAATTGATATTTAAGTTTGGTGGGGAGTTTAAAACCCATTCGTGAGTGTCGTCTTCCCGGTGATATTTTAAGTGACGCTAATGTGAATGAATGAGAATGTTAATACAAGCAAGGCGATAAGGTCAAAGAACCATTGTTTTCATTGGATTTCAAGGAAGTGGATTCTTGAGCAATGGTCCCTTGGTTATGTTCAATCATTCATGAGGTCGATGACCATAGGTCAGATTCTGGAAGACTTGTGTAGAGTAGGGTTTGGGTATGTACTCGTAGGATAGGTAGGTACTGTTCTGACCGCCTCACAGTGGGTTCAAACACAATTCTGACAGGACAATTTAAAAAATATTATATAATATATATATTATATAATATATGTATTATATAATATATTATTTATTTATAATATATATTCCTATTGGACTTTTGATATTCCTACAGGAATAGGATATTCCTATTGAAGAAATGGATTGGCTCAGCTAGCCCCTCTCAAAGGTAGCCCCAGCTACTTAAAGCACTTGTTACTAAAATAACTATTAATACCTACGCATTCAAGGAGATACATCACCTCCACTTCCTAGATTATTACCGAACGTTATAATAGAGTGGTAGTCTGGCGGCATTCGGTACCTACCTGCACTGTGTATTTGTTCTTAGGACTATGACTGTGGTATAATGACTTGGAAATTCGGGAGCAGATGTACACGTGGGGTGTGGTTTGTCGGTCTGACGAAAAAAAAAAAAAATCGGTGAAAATGGTATGGATAACAACATTTAGATCGTATGCCCGATCAGAAAAAAAGTAGCCCGGCCAAAAAGGGGGTTTCACGACCAACCAGGGAGACGAAAAATAAATTACCTAGTTGATTCAACGTCTGAAAAAGAGTCTCGAACTCTCGAACTTCACTCCATTTATCTCAGTGGAAAAAGGCGGGTTTTATATAAAGGTGGCAAGTGACGCGACACATGCTTCGTATAGAGAGGCATCAAGCAACTAGAGACAAGCCATAGGTACACACTGATTCTTCTACACAACTCAACCTTCACCTGCAGTGCGATTCTGCAACTCGGTATGGCATCGTACCGACGATGAAATATCGTTAGCATAACAAAAAATATCGATGCCACTAAATACCGACGATTGGTATTCTGTAAGGGCTCAATAGCGTCAGCTATCGCTTAATCGTCGATAAATTGTCGTTGCGGGGTCGTTTGCATTTCGACGGCTCTAGACCCCCCCGTTATCCATAACGAAAGCTTGTTATACCCAAAAAACTTGGTCTGCGTAGCTTTTCGGCGGTAGAAAGTTTTACGGTAAGTGTTTAACGTAACGGTAAATGTACCTACTTTTCTTTTGGCATATTTTTTAAATTTTATTTGACTTAATAAGCCCAATGTAGGTACTTACCGTAGGTAAATTAGTGACTTAATAATTTATGGCAGTGATGTCATAAAAACACCGTAATAAATAGGTAACTTAAACGTTAAAATTACTTGATAGGTAGGTAGTTAGGAAGTTGGTGATATAGAAGACTTCTATAAGTGATATAGTCTATTTCACTTTGGGTAGTTATCTACTTTTTATAATCGCAATTCACCATATATGTAGTTTTGTTACCTACCTACCTACCGTATTTTTTCGTGCGTTTATGAATTTTGGATAATAATGTCAGGCATTATGACGCTCGAATTCCTTGCTTGGGAATTAAAATTCTGCAAGAAAGGGAACAGAGGTATCACCCTCGGTTTGAAAGAAGAGTGCTACGAGATGGGCAAAATCCTTATTCCCTTGATTCCTGCATGTTCAGAAAAAACCTATAGAATAAGTCGACACTTGGCCGTGAACCGAAATTCGACCATTGCTCCAATGCTCCAGATTGAATGGATTATCCCCTGAAATCCAGGTACGTGCCTATCTAATTTTGCTGTAGATACCGATCCCCTACGTTTTCTTTAATAAATGCAAGTGACCTTAATAAGTTGTTAATTACCTAATATTAGAAAATATAGTATTTTGAAAATAACGGAAACGTAGGTGGTTATGTATTCATTCACTTGCATATTTATCAGAATTTCCGCGTAGGTACCAATTATAAAACATAAAATTTCAACAAAATCATACATGAATTTATACAAATAAATTTGGCATAATACATATTACATTTAAGCTAAAAACGGTAAAAACTTTATTAATACCTCGAGACGATACAACAAATTGAAATCAAAATCTATCCCAAGTGTCAAGTGATCCCAAACTGCAATTTTTGACTTCCAAGGTATGAGCATTTATTTTGGCCACCGAGTGAATTCGGGGGATTCAAAACACACACAGCGCACACACACACTCTTCAATTCACTTCATCACTGCTTATCACCATGGAAACGGAATGAGTTTCAGTCGATTGCTCGCCCTAGACTCAGATTTGGTGAGACAAGCTAACGAAGTCGGTATCTCATTCTGCAACGACAATTTGTTATTCAAGTTCGGTATCATAAGTTCCTGAATACCAATTTCGCAATCCGGGTTCGTTACACGAGAGGGATAGCGACACCGACTCCATACCGACCATAAGGTAGCGAGTTGCAGAATCGCGCTACTGGAGTCAGTAAATGGCCTTTCATTTTCATCGATATCGTATTTATAAAGCTAAGATTTAACATTGTTGTTCAGGGGTGCTTTCTTTATTAGCCAGAAATGACTCCAGGATACGGCAGGTATTGACCATTCAACTCCTGCAGTGCGATTCTGCAACTCGGTATGGCATCGTAACGACGATGAAATATCGTTAGCATAACAAAAAATATCGATGCCACTAAATACCGACGATTGGTATTCTGTAAGGGCTCAATAGCGTCAGCTATCGCTTAATCGTCGATAAATTGTCGTTGCGGGGTCGTTTGCATTTCGACGGCTCTAGACCCCCCAGTTATCCGTACCGAAAGCTTGTTATACCCAAAAAACGTGGCCTACGTAGCTTTTCGGCGGTAGAAAGCTTTACGGTAAGTGTACCTACTTTTCTTTTGGCATGTTTTTTCAATTTTATTTGATGTAATAAGCCCAATGTAAGGTAATTACCGTAGGTAACTAGGTAGATAAATTAGTGGCTTAATAATTTATGGCAGTGATGAACATCTTGATGAACATCGTAATAAATCACTTAAACGTTAAAGTTACTTGATAGGTAGGTAGTTAGGAAGTTACTGATATAGAAGACTTCTATAAGTGATATAGTCTATTTCACTTTGGGTAGTTATCTACTTTTTAGAATCGCATTTCACCACATATGTAGTTGTTACCTACCTACCTACCTACCGTATTTTTTCGTGCGCTTATGAATTTTGGATAATAATGTCAGGCATTATGACGCTCGAATTCCTTGCTTGGGAATTGAAAATCTGCAAGAAAGGGAACAGAGGTATCGCCCTCGGTTTGAAAGAAGAGTGCTACGAGATGGGCAAAATCGTTATTCCTTGATCCCTGCATGTTCAGAATAACCTTCAGGATAAGTCGACACTCGGCCATGAACCGAAATTCGACCATTGCTCCAATGCTCCAGATTGAATGGATTATCGCCTGAAATCCAGGTAGGTACGTGCCTACCTAATTTTGCTGTAGATACCGATCCTCTACGTTTTCCTTAATAAATGCAAGTAGGTTGTTAATTAATATAGCTTGCATACCTATTTATCAGAATTTCCGAGTAGGTACCAATTATAAAACATAAATTTCAACAAAATCATACATGAATTTATACAAATAAATTTGGCATAATACGTATTACATTCAAGCTAAAAACGGTAAAAACTGTGCTATTAATACCACAAGACGAAACAACAAATTGAAATCAAAACCTATCCCAAGTGTCAAGTGATCCCAAACTGCAATTTTTGATTTTTTTTTGAAGGTATGAGCATTTATTTCGGCCACCGAGTGAATTCGGGGGATTCAAAACACAGTCACTGACTCCGGCGCACACACACACTCTTCAATTCACTTCATCACTCCTTATCACCATGGAAACCGAATGAGTTCCAGTCGATTGCTCGCCCTAGACTCAGATTTCGTGAGACAAGCTAACCACGTCGGTATCTCATTCTGCAACGACAATTTCTTATTCAAGTTCGGTATCATAAGTTCCTGAATACCAATTTCGCTATCCGGGTGTCGTTACACGAGAGGGAGAACGACACCCACTCCATACCGACAATAAGGTAGCGAGTTGCAGAATCGCGCTACTGGAGCGATTCAAAACAGACATTTCTTACCAGAGTGACTAGAAATTCACTGTCGGGGCAACAATTATCTTTGTCTCTCTACGAGTAAAGACGGCTTAGTCTGATGTCTAGTTGTGGTTTCAATGACGATGCCAGGGGTCGGAGCCACAGTGGCTCTAATGGCGAGTGATCTTTTGTGTCGTACGACATCATATTATTTTGAGGGTTCTTGACGCTACGAAATATCGTAGATTTCGATATTGGGATTATAATTCACGTATCTGTGACGGCCATAGCGGTTGTGAAATTGAAATTTTGTACTTATCCGTTCTTCTACTTCTCCGATCGACTCTCGACTGCGTTGTAATGTTATATAATTATGATGGTTAGTAAAACTCAAAGTCAAGCATAATTGTTTCTAAATCAAAAATTTTTTTAACTTTTTTTAAATTGTTGTGCATCTCCGGTAAAACGAGGTGGATTGGTTAAGGAAATCTAGGTAGGCCAGGTAATTTAGCACTCTTGATTTGGCGGCCACCCTACTACTATACTACTATACTATACTACTATAAGGTGGTGGAATATCGCTCCAGTACCCAATGCGGAATACAGTTTTCAGCCCAACTGGTTCCGGCAGTCTTCAGGAATCCCACCCATTCAAAAGCGTCCACGGATAAGCGGATCGTTTCCATCTCGTCGGGGACATCGCGAAGGAAAGAAAGTCGACGGATCTGGGCGAGCTGGATCAGCCGACAAGAGATTTTCTGGTATATATACACAGGGAACTGAGGCGAACTGGACCGAGAGAAGCGGATTTGCCTCGGTTGCGACAGCAAGCCGTCACAGCCTGTAACATGTGTCATCAGAGGACTCCCAAAGGTTCACCCCCTGTTACTGTCTTGTTGGACACGTACCTACGTTTCCAAAGGGTATTGATAACTAAAGCGGGCTATTGTCCGATGAAAATTGTGGTATCATGGTGAAAACCTTGAAGCCGATTACGGTTCATTGATCGAGGAGGGTCAGTAATTGAACCGTCAATAACGTCTTGAAGCGATCTCAATGACCGTTGCTTCAACTATAGTTGTCCGCCGTCTTCGATCATTTTCATGGTGACAATTGGTGGCACGTATAACTTTCATAATGGTAAATTTATTTGAATTTAATAAGCCTTGAAGTCTGCCTTCAGTTACCTATTGAGATGGTTCTGCAAATGTGCGATAAGGGATATTAAAACCTTATTAATATTGGACTGTGTTTTGTGCAGCTGTAGATTCTCGAAATTCTGTGTTGGATTCAGACTCCTATACTGCCGTGTGAAGGAAGAACGACTCAACTCAAAATTATTGAGTTTTCAGAAATCGGCTTCGAAGTTTTCTGACGAAAACTCGCTATAGGTTCACTACAGGGCATTCCCGCAACCTTTTTTTTTCCATGTCCAGTCATGTTCAACTTGATCGATAGCTGTCAAAAAATACTCCAAACACACGTTTTTTTCAATCGATTTATTGCAGTTGAGTCGAATATCGATTATTCGCGGTTGATTTTTGAAATTTTTGTGGAGTAAAAACAACTCTAATCCCCTTTGAGTCCAACGGTTTGGACCCCGATCCTGAAGCCAACGGTTTGGAGGAAAAACGACTCAACGGCGTTTTCAGCTAGTTGAGTCGTTTTTCCTCAACAAATAAATAACAAAACTCACAAGTTAGGGTGTTTCAATCGAGGCGTTGAGATGTTTTTACTAAAAAAACACGGAGTTGAGACGTTTTTCCTCAAAATTAAGCAATTTCCAGATTTCATCCCTAACAATTTCAACCTCTTCTGGGTCAAATTTTGGAATTTCGATTTGACCATCAAAAAGGTCCGTTGAAATTAGGGGGGTTACGTGAAAATCCCATTTTCGACCATTTTTGAGTTGAGTCGTTCTTCCTTCACACGGCAGTATAGTTGTCAATATGTATCTATTATGACTTCAGCGGTCAGAAAATTATTGAAGGAGCCCGTAAGCTCTTGATCCCGCTCGGTGACTGCCTGCCCAGATCGACCAGAAGCTGATTCAGACCTTCATTATCATTTAGATTGAGATAAGATTACTGAAAAAACTGTTTTTTACTCCGTCTCATAAACCCATGCAAATTGCCGGGTTGCACATCCTCATTTGATGAGTAGCACCCCTCCATCCACCTCCTACTATCCTTCGCCGATACCTTTTAATTATATTGGTCACCTAATTGCGACTGACTTGCCGCAAGGACGTCAATGGGTGGAGTCACCCCCTATCATCATCTCTAATGTCTCGGAGCCTAATCAAGGACTCTTCAGTTACACTTTTACTTTCCACGCCCTCCCCGTCCAAGCTACTCGGATGCAACAGGTAGGTAGTTCCTTTGGATTCGTCCTCGATAGCTCCCCAATGATTTATATAATTTGCGGCCTCAGCTACCCAAGGGCCTCCCGCGGTTTTCTGGAGCAGAGCCCGAGAAGATGCAATCATGGTTGTTTCCTTTCGAAGGATCTCGCCATTCTTCTTTATCGGGAATCTCATAATAAGCCTTCACCCAAGGCCCCGCCGATTTGAATATCGAAATACTCCGCTCCAGTTTTTTATTCGGTTCGGGTATCCATTGATTAGGCAGTAACGAGTTTCGATCGAAAGTGCAAGTCGGAATCCGATCTCGGTTATCCGACTATGCCCCGCGGCTGGAGGAGAATCTTGGATAACGATGGTTGTACCATTCAATTTCTTTGGAGCAAATACCTGGATCGAATGGGTAAAAAGCGAAAGGGATTCTCAGACACTCATACCTACCTAGCTTACACTGTACCTAGTTCGATTGAGAGAACCGCATAATAACCTCAACCCAATCAAATCAATACAAGGATAATAATTATCATAAAAATATTTCGAATCTAGAAAACCTTAACTTTCTTTTATAATAAATTAATCCTCAAGATTTTAATTGTCTACTCGGATTTTATCAATATCCGAAACTATAAGTAGTTTTCTACCAATATTTAATAGCCTCAACGTTCGAATTTTTGGAAACTTGCAACGGGCCCAGTGGTGGTGTCTTGAATAATACATTGTCGAACTAAGGTCCACTCATACACGCTGGCGGATCTAGGATTTGGAAAGGAGGGAAGGGGAGGCTAACCGGAAAATGTTTGAAAAAATCTTAAACCAAAGCTGGACTTTTTCTGTTTAGTTGATATTTTAAATCGATATCAAAGTACATTATTTGAAATAAAATCGTCTTCTCTACGGTACCTAAATGTTTTATGAAATATCAGTCTCCCACAACGTGGTCAAGATTTATTTGATAAAATAGAATACATTTTCATGTTTCAAGGATAGCTCATTTTATCCAGTGTATATTTCGGTCCAATGGTGGGGGGGGGGGGGAGCTAAAGCCCCTTAGCCCCTCTCTGTATCCGCCACTGCTCAGTCACCTACGTCTGTGGATGAATATTGATACTCAAGATTTCCATCGTGGAATGTGGCTATAACTATCACTATAACTTACCCGGAAACGCTACGAAATTTATTACGAAAGTAGCGCACAAACAACTGTTCGTCTGTACCTCCTATCTCTAAAGGTTGTCTGTTCCTACTATTACAGATACCTACTAATTTCATTCAACCTATGATGCTGAAATTTGAAATGGAACTTCTTTGGGACTTCTAGGTAAGAAAGAATTGGACGAAACCATAAATGTCTAGCGGGAGAGCATGAGTAAGCTGTGCTCCGTAGTAACAAATTAATGTTGGAAGTTGGAGTTATTGTATAATCCCAATTCACCATTGCATTTTTAATTTTTAATATGGGGTGGGAATGTATTTTCATTTTAAGATGCGAGCGTTGAGCGCAGTGGGTTGATTAAACGCCAACAAATGAGTTTCTAACTTGATGAAGCTTCAAGTGACGTAAGATTCACCTTCCTCCATGGTAACCTTCCAAAATTATAGCTAAGCATTGCAGTGAAGCGCAAATAAATCGGTTCCAGTTCTCCCTACATAACATAATATTATTAGATTCCTGTTGGAAGCCACTCTGATCGGCTGAGTCCGAAATTGAGCTCTTTGATCACCTGAGCCGAAAATTCAACTTTCTGATCATCAGGAATCAGCAATCAGAACAGCATCCAGCATGCTAAAGCATGTTCCATCTCCTCTTTGGAATCAAACTGGCGAAGAGCAGAGGAAATTTTCCCCATAATTCGTAGGTGCCTAACTCAATAATTAAGTGCTCATTACCTTATACCTAAATAAAGATTCACTGGAGGATGGTTGTAGTTATGTACACTTGAATAATGCTGAATTATAGTATGTACTTGATGCAAACGGAATTCGACTTGTATTTATTTATTTATTTATTTTATATAATGTACATGATTTTTTAAATCAAGTACATAGGGTTTCCAGCTCATAGATTAACCATCATCAGTAAGTTGATAGGTGCCTGTTGATTATTAACAACTGACTAACAACTATCATACGAGTAATTACTACGTTATAGGATGGGATGAGACTTGAGCTATTACAGGCAACTTTAAACATCACAGTACGTATCACAAAGTAAATAAGTATCATCATTGACTAGTAACTCTAAAATGAATTCGACTTGTATTCCACCGGAAGGCGGGACTAGAAGTGGTGTGCGGAGCTCAATGTGAAACGCTTGAAGACGTTAGCGGTATCGATTCCTGTTTACTAACTGATAGCGGGCCGGCGGGTGGGCTGGAGGGGAAGGGGCTCTCCATTCGGGCGAAATCTCTCTCGAGATGCACATCCTCGATGTTTGACCCCAATCCCTGAACCGATTGGTAAGGGGTGAGGGAAGGCAGCAGCATCATCCAAGTCCGAAGGCAGAAGAAGTGAAACGGTCCGGAGCAGGCGTGAGCTAATGATGTCACACATCGGCTTCGCCTCCAAGAACATCCGCGCCCCAGCCTGTAGGGCTCTTCCCTAGAAGGAGGGCGTCTAATGGATGGCCAGAGAAAGTGGAGTAATTTGAACCAGATCCACAACGAGGGATTTCTGCCTCTCAAATGTCCGCACGGTTATGCTCCGAGTTCTATTTCTCACGAAAAAATGTTCCTTGGAAGAGCTGCGGACCGCCGGTTCAGAGCAGCTGGCCACGTGATTAGCCGATTGCAGACTACAGCCTCTTGAACCATTGGAGAGTGCCCACTGTCCTGAAGTACTCTCGTCTCTACAAAACCTCCATCAGGGACCCGTCAGAGTCTTAGAATTTCTTCTTGTCGAATCAACGTCTATGAATTTAAAAACTTGACGATGAAGAACTCCGATTCCTTCCGCGCTGCTGATTTGGATTAGTGATGGAAACGAAAACGCTATGCTTCGCGTTTTGCTACAACAGTTGCGGATAAAAAATGGTTCATTATTGAAAATAATAAACCAAAATGAAGCAACTGTTGTCAAGAAAATAAAATAACAGTTGTAAATAACAGCTTACTTTCACAGCGACGAGACAAACCTCAACACTCATAACAGATGTAAAACTGTTGTCAGAGAACCGTTACTTTGGTATTACCTAGTTTTCCCAGTTCGAAATAACCATGATATATTATAAAGAATGATTCCCTGGAAATAACTGACATTTCGGTGTGTGTGTGTGTGTTTGTGTATATGTGTGGAAACCTTCGTTTGTTGTCTGAAGAAGCAACAGAAACCGATCGAGTGGCCTGTTCTTGGTACAAAAGCTAAATTGCGTGAGCTCCTGCAGTCTTCTGAACACCCTACACATATTTCACTGGAATGCCCCTTTCAAACGCTCATTTCTTTCCCGTTCAAACCCTCTTTCTGACGAAGCAACTCTTTTTTTTTTGTATTGCAAAGTTGTACGAGTTGTTAAAACGAAAAATTTCCAAAAACGTCCAAAACGAGAGGTGTTATCAACAACAGACTGTTGTGCCTTGAAAGATACAACAGACTGTTATTTGCAACTGTTATTGACAACAGTTATTCTCGGTCAACCAACAGCCTGTTGTCGTTTTATGAAAATAGCAATAACGACCACCACTAATTTGGATGAGATCCCACACATGTACCTAATTGATAGCAAATACACTTGATTGTGCGTGGGCGACCGAATATTGAATAGAGGATGGCAGTCGTAGGTATTTGACCATCAAGTTTGTATATTCATGGCCGTCCTAGAAATACATAGCAACTTCTCGTACGTGGACCAACCTAGTCAGAGAGACCAACATTTAAGGACTACCCGAATAACTCCTTTAATAAAGGCATTTTGAGAACGCTTTCCAATCGCAACCCGCAAAACTTTCCACGTAAAATTCGAAACTCACAGAAATGTGATATTTTGGGAATGGAACCCAAGCTTTCAACTGCAGACACAGACGCCATGTGAAAATGCACAACAAATCAACCCCTCAGGATTTTATATGCACCAAAACGTATAAGGAGAAAATAATTCCGAACTGCCCCCAAATTGGGAAAGTAGAAGTTTTGTAAACACTAGTAACTACCACATTATGATACATGTTTTTTCTCGCAGAATCTCGTGGTGATGTTCATTTTGGTTCATTGTTTTCATTACTCAATGAACCTATATGGAGTCGAGCATGAGAGGGGAAAAAAAGTAATCCCTTCAAAACTTAATGGTTTGCTTTTCAAGGTACGTAGAATACAAAAATGGAATTTAAAATTTTCTGTCCGTCCGCCGTACCTTTATGCCAATGAAATTTGGTTCTGTGATATTATTTAATTTGAACAAAATAATATGATTATCTTGGATTTTGTTATTCGGTGGGTACTTTTTGTTGATAAGGTACAAGTTTGTTGTTGATGTCTAAATGAATCATCAAAAGTAGGTGATAATTGTGGAATAATATATGTCGAGGGCCCAATACTTAGGTTCAGTGACCATCAGAATTTCAAAAAATGACCGGATGGGGGGGGGGGGGGGGGTCCGTAGGGCCGAAATGACTCGTTACAAGAGTGGGGGGCGGTGGAAAAAGGCACATATTCAAGTAATTAACTGTAAGTGACCAGCCGACTCTGGTACTCGATTTAGGGCTTTCCTGGGGGAAGCACGAGGGTAGTTATTGACCGCAGAAAACAGAGATCTACGCAGAAAAAGCATCTAGATACAGAAAATAATAAACCATGATAGTAGAAAAATAACTATTGTAGGGCAGTGGACAACATGCCGCAGAGCAGTACCAAGCAAATTTACACCTACTTATACATATTTTTACTAGTGTATTATAATTTTATACCACAAACACTTATATATAAATTATGATAAATTTAAAATATTAGTTGAAAATATTATTGAACTGCTCAACTAATCATTCTTTGTAACACTATAATCGCCAACGGGCAACATGTTGTAGCAACTACCTTTGGTGAAATTTCGTATAAGTACACGTGCCATATAAGTGGAGCAGTGCCAAGCAAATTTACACCTACTCTTACATATTTTTGCTACATTATAATTTCATACCACAAATTTATAGCTGTACACCTATAAAACACGCTTTTGAACAGTTCAACAGTTAAACATCCTCTTTACTATAATCGCTAACGGGCTACTCATCTCGAGAACGGCTCGAACAATTTTGATGAAATTTCGCGTGTGGGGCGAAATTAAGATCTAGCTCGGTCTCGTCTTCGTGAAGACTCATATTCGGGGGGTTCCGGGCCATCCTTAACGACGAAAGTTGTTTATTCTCGCCGTAATTAACGAAGGTCTCAAAAGCGGTAAAACTTTCTGCGTCCGTCGCTGATGGGACGTAGCTCGACGGAAAGCCCTGTCTGGAGCGAATCCAACACGGTTTCTGTGGGATCAGCCATTCCGATTTTATTAAGGGAAACTGGGTACCCAACAACGCCTTTTTAAAGCTCATTATAATAGCTCTGTTTTGCTTCCTCACTACCGAAGGTAGGAAGGCTTTCTATTCAAGTCAACTGAACACCTGCCGCCCTCCCTATTGTCCGGGTTCGGATCTCGAACCACGATTGCCAGTGCTGCTGGATGGATTCAACAGCACGATGATCAAAGGGTCATAAAGTGACTAATGGTGAAATATTATTCTTATTGCAATACCCTCGTTGTAATGTTGAAAATTATTATCCACATATAATATGTTAAATACAAGAGTCGAAAACAATTTATGTCCTCCAAAATGAAAACTTCCACTCGCATTTTACTTTTCAGACATCAAGGAACATATTATGTGTTTGTCTGTCTGTCTGTCTGTGGTAAATCCCTTTTCCCGGGAAAAACTGTACGAAATAATAGTCGTAGTGAGTTGAAGTTCGGAGGGTAGGTGCGCGTTTGGCCACAGATAGTCCTGTATCAAATTCATTAAAAAAGTACTGTAACTTTCGTCTATGCATGCGCAAACGTAAAGTCCTTGTAAAGCTCATAACTACTGTCGTGAGCCCCTCCGGGAACCACTCCACCGTAGAAATTAAGTTCTCGCTAACATCGTCCGCAAACTTTAGTTCCCGTAAATATACAGTATGAGTGGGGAGACAGGTCACAGGACCCGAGTGCACAACCTGGCCAGGGGTTGGAGGGAGAAAGCCTCCCTGGCTATAAAAACTCGAATCCTGCGCCCTTCTAGTCATTCGACACTTCCTCTAACCAGCTCTCTCTTCTCTCCTCCTACCTTGCTCTCTCTCTCCTTAAAAGATCCTAGATGACGGTGGTGGTCAGCCCATAACCGCCTAGGCAAACCTCCTCTAAAAGATTCCAGATGTCGGTGGTGATTCGCTCATAACCGCCTGGACACCTACTCCCCAAAAGATCCTAGATGTCGGGTCGGTGGTGATTCGCTCATAACCGCCTAGGCAAATTCAACCAAAAAGATCCCAGACGTCGGTGGAGATTCGCTCATAACCGCCTGGGCATTTTTCCTCACACCACCGTGATGCCAATTTTAAATTCATCACAGTGGTGAACCCGACGTTCACTCAACCTTCCTCCTTCCTCCCATTACATGTGTCAAACCCAGTCCAGTCACGTTTCTAATTCAGTCTTTTAAGTCAGATGTCAAATTCAAGTTCAAATTTCAAATTCAGTTTAAACCACCCCCCCGTCCAACCCACTCGCCCGGAAACCACAACCCTCTCGCATCTCCGCTCTGCCGCACCGCCTCTTCCGATTTTGCGAATTTCAAATTTGATATTTTAAATTGAAAATTTCGAATTTCAAGTTTCAGTTTGACACACCTGGACCATGGACTCTCCGCCGCCTCCCTTCCTCAAGCCGGCAACACTCCAGGCCCCCACCGCCACAACGTCGGACGCAACGGCCGCTGTCACCAACCCCTTCTCCAACCTCTCACCGCCCGTGCCCGCTGCGACCGCCGCCGCCGACGTCATGCCCGCCTCCGCGTCATTCCCCCTATCACTACCCCCATTTTACTCACACAACCCTACTTTATGGTTTTTCCAGGTTGACGCAGCGTTCTCGGCCACCGGCATTCGCAGCCAGAAGACCCGCTACTCCCGCATCATCTCCCTGCTACCGTACGACATCCTCCTGCAGACGTCGGACATCTCCCCCGACGCTGCCGCTGCGTACGACGACCTCCGCGGCCGCCTCATCTCGCTCTACCAACCGTCAAAAATCGCACGAGTCGCCGCCCTGTTGCAGCCCCAGCAACTCGGCGACATGAAGCCCTCCCACCTCTACCGACGCCTGCGACATCAGCTGCAGGGAATAATGACCGCTGACATCGCCCGAACCTTCTGGCTGCGCGCGCTCCCCCACCCCATCCAGATGGCGCTAGCCAGCCACCTCGACAGCCTGGATGAGGCCCTCCTCCGCCTCGCGGATACGGTACATGACCTCGCCACATCCGCCTGCGTCAGCGAAATACGCAACCCCCGCACCGCACCTTCCCCCCGGCGGCGCGTCACCTCCTTCGACCGCCGGTGCCCCCTCTCCACCGACCGCCATCGCACCCCCTCCACAGAGCGCCGCCGGCCCCCCTCCACGGACCGCCGGCGCCCGGCCTCCTCTGAACGCCACAACGCCCCTCCCCCGGACCAACGGAGGGGAAATCCTTCAGATCGCCCTACCCCCACCGAATCACGGACGACCCGCCGCAACAGGCCAGACTACCTCCCCGCAGACCCCCCCCCCCCCCCCAACGGTGTTTCTATCATGTAAACTTCGGTGGGGAGGCCCGGAAGTGCCAACCCCCTGCTCCTTCGCCTCCGGGCAGGGAAACGCCGACGCCCGCCGGTAAATCCGGCGGGCCCCCCTCCTCGCCTTCACGGGGGGGACCCCCATCATCACCCCCCGGCCCGCATCTTCGCGCCACCACCACAGGCAACCCCCACTCCTCCTACGCCGCCGCCACGGCCACCAACCCCTCGGCCGCGCCTCGCTGCGCCGCCGCCAACCCCTCCCGGACACCTCCCGTTCCCCCACCACAGAACTGCCCCTCCACCGCCGCCACTGCGGCCGCCAACCACAGCGCCCCACCCCGCTGGGCTTCCACACCCCCCACCCCGACAGCGCCCGTTCCCCCACCACGGAACACCAAGAAGCCCCGCGTCTCCTTTGCAGGAGACGGCCCCCCACCAACACCAGAACAACCCGGCCCCCCCGACACGGCTACCAACACCACCCCACGAACCTACGCAGAGGCCGTCCGCCAACCCCCCTCCGCCGCTCCCACCGACGCTGTTCTGCCGCACGCCACCCCCGCCCACCAACGGCTCTTTATCAAATGCCGGCGGACCAACGTGCCCTTCCTGGTGGACACAGGGGCGGCGCTCTCTATTTTCCCTAACTCCCTACTCCGTCGTCAGGCGCGCTGCCACCGTCAGACCCTCTACGCCGCCAACGGTACCACCATTCCCTCCTACGGGAACTACCACTCGTCCGTCCACCTTAACGGGTCGAAATACGAGTGGATTTTTACCGTGGCGGACGTAGAGAAGGCGATCCTGGGGGCCGATTTCTCGGCATACTTCGGCCTCTAGGTCGACGTCAAACATGCGCGCCTGATACACCCCTCCTCCAACACGCCCATTAGCGGATACACAAACGCCATTCAGAACCCCCCCAACCGATTTGAAACCCTCCTCCTCAACTGCCGCCCCCAGCGCCGCCCCTCCTCCCACCTGGTGTCCATCAAACACCATATCGAAACCACGGGCCCCCCCCCTCTCCGCAAAAGCCCGCCGACTTCACCCCCTCCAGCAGCAACAAGCACGGAAGCATTTTGACAAACTCATCGCAGATGGCATTATCCGCCCCTCCAGTTCCCCTGGGCCTCCCCCCTACACATCGTCCAGAAACCAAACGGAGACATCCGCCCCTGCGGCGACTACCGCCGCCTCAACGCAAAAACGACCCCCGACCTCTACAATGTCCCCCACCTACGAGATTTTTCGTCCCACTTACACGGTACCAAAATTTTCTCCACCCTAGACATTTCACGTGCATTCCACCACATCTACATCCACCCCCCCGACATACCGAAAACGGCTATTATCACACCGTTCGGCCTTTTCGAGTATGTGAAAATGGGATTTGGCCTGCGAAACGCTGCCCAAACGTGGCAGCGCTATATGGACAACATTTTACGAGGCCTCCCATTCGTGTTCTGTTTTTTGGATGATGTTTTGGTAGCCTCCCGTACGCCGGACGAACATCTCGAACATCTCCGTCAAATTCTCCACATCTTCTCCACCGAAGGACTCCAAGTCAACAAAGAAAAATGCATACTGGTCCAACCCACAGTCAACTGCCTCGGACACGTCGTCTCAGCCCCCGGGATCACACCGCTACCCAACAAAGTGAAGGCAATAACAGAATTTCCCCAGCCCCATACCGTCACGGAACTCCGCCGTTTTTTAGGTATGTTAAATTTTTACCGCCGCCACATGAAACACTCAGCCCAACACCAACAACCCCTCATTAATGCAATACCCCAACCAGCCAAAAAACATGATAATCGCCCCATAACCTGGTCCCCCGAATTAACCTCCGCTTTCGATTCCTGTAAAAAGGATTTGTCGGACGTCGCTCTACTTGCCCACCCCGATCCCCACGCACCCCTCTCCATCACCACAGACGCCTCTGATTGGGCCATAGGGGCAGTTTTACACCAGCACACCGGCGCCACCCCCCAACCCCTCGGCTTCTTTTCTAAAACGCTCTCCCCCACTCAAAACAATTATTCAACATTCGACAGAGAACTTCTCGCCATCCACGAAGCCATCAAACACTTTCGTGACTTCGTGGAGGGCCGGCCGTTCTCTGTCATTACTGACCATAAGCCCCTAACCCATGCTCTATTACAAAGCCGCAAATCCTCGTCGCCTCCGGCAGCTCGAATTTATCGGTCAATTTACAACCGATATCCGATACCTGCCGGGGCCGACAACTGCGTGGCGGACGCGCTGTCACGCCCCACCCCCGCGCCGGTGGCGGAATTACTGCCCTTCCCTTCCCCCCAAATCCTCAAAAGCCACCAAAACCCCCAATCCGACCCCGCCCTAGCCAACCTCCTTGCCGCCTCCAAATTGGAACAGCTGCCGCCCCTCGACCTCTGGTGCGACGTAACGGCCGACTCACCGCGCCCTTACGTCCCACCGGACCTCAGGTGGCAGTTGTTCCTCCACTACCACTCCCTCCATCATCCCGGCATTCGGGCGAGCCGGGACCTCATCAAAACAAGCACCCCACATGAACACGGATATCCGTAGCTGGGTTCTGGGGTGCCAGAAGTGCCAACAGTATAAGGTCTCGGCCCACCCCCATGTTCCTCCTCAACCCTTACCCGACTCCCTCCCATGGGAACATATCCACCTAGACCTTATCGGCCCCCTTCCCCCCTCCGAGGGGAAGAAATACTGCCTAACCATGATCGACCGTGCAACAAATTGGGTCGAGTGTATACCACTCGCCCATATTACCGCGGACGCCGTCGCCGCGGCCTTCCTCAACAATTGGATCAGCCGCTACGGCTGTCCGCGGACAATCACGGTCGATCAGGGGAGGCAGTTTGAGTCCGCCCACTTTTCCGATCTCCTCCGTTCCCTCGGGATCCAAAAAATCCGCACCACTCCCTATCATCCTCAATCCAATGGGAAAGTAGAGCGGTGGCACTCCGTACTTAAACAGGCCATCTCCACTTCATCAACATCCCCCTCATGGACCAAAACACTACCCTACGTACTGTTAAGTCTACGTACCGCTGCCCGACCGTCCGACAATATTAGCCCCGCACAAAGCACATTTAGAGACCCCCTCCCATTTTCCCCACACATCACAACCCGTCAATTAACAGGGAACCGCTACACACAACAACACCCGTAAACGACACCGCCTATCCAAAACGGTTCTATACCGCCACTCACATGTACCTGAAGGAGCCCGGCATCCATAAAACTTTTCAACCCCTTTACGCCGGGCCCTTTCAAGTCATCCGCTCCACTCCAACCACCGTGACCCTGTTAATTGACGGGAATCCCCACACCGTGCCGTTAGCACGGTGCGAACCGGCTCCCGTTCTCCCTCAACCACCAACCCCTATCAGTCTCTCTCCGTCCGCGCACCATGTCACTTCGCCCGCTCAATCGCCGCTCCCCGTCACCTCCGTCGCCGTTTCCGGATTTCGACACGGATCCGGAAATGGCGGCGATTCTCCGGGACGTGTTCGTCCCGGACCCCCTCTCGCCCCTACCCCCCTCGCCCGGGCCAACTTCACCGCTTCTTTTATTCCCGCCACCGAGATCACCGGGTTACCTCCCCGACCCCGGCAGTGGAATTTACCCCAGTGGCAAATTCTACGCGAATTTCGCGTAGCACAAACCACTGGGGTACACCCCCCCCTATATACCTACCGCTCCCCTTATGTCCTCCATCATCCGCGAGTTCCGCCTCGCGGAACTCATGCCCCCACCACCCGCAACACCCCTAATTCGGCCCGCACCCCTGAAAACCAACCCCCCCAACGTAAATTCCCCAAAAACACCCCCCAAAATCGACCCCCCCAGCCACCCCTCAAAATAACACCCCCCCAACCACACCAACCGCTCCCAATACCCCAACCACTGCCGGGGATATCCCCCATAGCACCTGCCGGGGCGAAACGGCCCGGGCGACGCCACGGACGGAGAGAGCGCCACAACCCTCCACCCGTCCCGGCGGCCCAGTAAACCTGCCCCGCCCCGAGCAATCACGGCGGGGCCTTGAGATGGCGGAATGCTGTTTGTGTCCGAATAATCCACATGCAGCATCCCGCCCCCCACCGCGGCAGCTCCCAACGTCGCCGAAATCTTCGCACACATCACAGGCGCACCGACGAAGCGGAAGACCCTCCTGACAGGTCCATTTCTCCTCCTATCAGGAGTTCTTCCGCATCGACGTGGCCCCTCCGCTCTTCTCACATAGCACACCACTACCCATCCACACTCCCACACCATACCCACACTAACACCATCACCATACCTAAAAACCGGCGGATTTCCGCGTACCAATAACAATGTAAGCCCTCCTTCCCGAACAACCATTGTATATAACAACCTTCCTATCTCACTATTGTATATAACTATTTCTGCCATTGTCTATAACAACCATCATATGTAACTATTGTATATAACTGTTTTTACCATTGTATATAACCATTTCGGACTTGTGCCCATCATGCACCATGTCAATTTTCTTCACATTTTAGTCATTTTCGGCATCTTAACCATCTTAGTCACCTTAAGTCAATTTTACTCATCATCTTATCATTATACACGCACCATTGTAAATACTAGCCATCCACCACCATGTACATTTCAGCCATGTTAGTCATATTAGTCATTTTAAGTCATCTTAGTCAATTTAAGCCCTGAGCCCCCCGTCCTCCCCACGTACCCTAATAATACGCGCCTTCAGCACAACCTTGTTTGTATTGGCCCTCAGCCCCTGTAACCTTGCGCCTTCAGCACCCCTCTTGTTTCCACTGGCCCTCAGCCCCTGTAACCTTGCGCCTTCAGCTTGCCGAAATTTTGCTCGAACTGGGGGGACCTATGTCGTGAGCCCCTCCGGGAACCACTCCACCGTAGAAATTAAGTTCTCGCTAACATCGTCCGCAAACTTTAGTTCCCGTAAATATACAGTATGAGTGGGGAGACAGGTCGCAGGACCCGAGTGCACAACCTGGCCAGGGGTTGGAGGGAGAAAGCCTCCCTGGCTATAAAAACTCGAATCCTGCGCCCTTCTAGTCATTCGACACTTCCTCTAACCAGCTCTCTCTTCTCTCCTCCTACCTTGCTCTCTCTCTCTCCTTAAAAGATCCTAGATGACGGTGGTGGTCAGCCCATAACCGCCTAGGCAAACCTCCTCTAAAAGATTCCAGATGTCGGTGGTGATTCGCTCATAACCGCCTGGACACCTACTCCCCAAAAGATCCTAGATGTCGGGTCGGTGGTGATTCGCTCATAACCGCCTAGGCAAATTCAACCAAAAAGATCCCAGACGTCGGTGGTGATTCGCTCATAACCGCCTGGGCATTTTTCCTCACACCACCGTGATGCCAATTTTAAATTCATCACAACTACCCTAGAAATTTATTGTCGAAAAGAGCTGAAAGTTGGACCTGATGGTTCCAGATTGATTTCATGAAATTCGGACTGTAACATTCGGATGCGCATGCGCAAACACGAAAAGTTTGCCAATACTACCCGAAAAAATAATCGTAGTGAGTGGAAATTGGTGGGTAGGTGGGGGTTGGGGGCACAGATGGTCTCATATCAAATTCATTGTAACTTTCGTCTGCGCATGCACCAACGTGAAATCCTTCTAGAGGCAGTCGCAGTGGCAGTCGTTTTTTGGTTGCAGTGTCGCGTACGGACTTGGTGCCTTTCGTGGATACCTTCTGGGTGATGATTATAACCTAAAAATGCCTCGTGGACGCCCTGTTAAACGGCCCCTTTCAATTTATTCAGGGAATTAAAATATTTGGAATAACTGTTCATAGAATCATAGGTAGGATACTTCTTCGTTTCTTTTTGATGTGATTTCGGGGACAACTTCTAAATGCTAAACGAAGCTTGCTACGAGGAAGCTTGATAAATCCGCTAGTTAATAATTATTGTAAGCTACTACATACTTGATAAATTATTCTAGTTAATAATTATTGTAAGCTACTACATACTTGATAAATTATTCTAGTTAATAATTTATTATTGTAAGCTACAAATTTCATTATCCGCTTCAACCTACCTATATTTATTAGGTAATCACTCAATTCAAAAATATATATGTATTTTTTTTGACTAGGTGAAGGATGGGGATCTTGAGGATCGACCGAACCTCAAGATCCCCATCCTTCACCTAGTCTGAATATCAACGGTCAAAAACCAGAATCTCCTACATATTTTTTTGTAAGCTGAGCTGCTACGTAGCAGTGGGGATTTAAGGCTAGACTCTATTTCACGGTGATCCATATAAACAGTGTATTGTGGGCTCCTTGTTGTAACTATAAGAGCGGGAAAAAACTACAGGATAAAAATAGAATAGTCTATTTCCACGTAAACTAACAAAACTGTCCGGTCTACAGTTTTGTTAGTTTACGTGGAAATAGACTATTCTATTTTTATCCTGTAGTTTTTTGCTATGGATTTCCACTACTCCGCCGCAAGTGATTTAAGTTATGTAAGAGCGGGTTTTGGAACAACAACTTTACCGATCAATCTAAAACGTGTCCCATGGTCATTCTGACTAAGGGTTGCGACCATATATTATTATTTGGGCGTTTATGGAACATTAGGAAAAGGGACTTGTTAACGAGTTGTCTGGGGAGAACATCTTTAAACCCTCGTAGAAACTCATACTAGGTTGAAACTTGGTTTATTTTTAGAATACCTAATTTTTGTAAGAATCGCTCTTTGACTAATATTGATCTTATCAATATGAGTCGGGTAAGCACCCCCCCCCCCCCCCCCCCCATACTATAATTCGATAGTGGATGAGTGACTACAAATTTTATTATCCGCTTCAGCCATGCCAATATAACATGAAATCACACAAATATGACTTTTATAGTAGGAGTTCATCACGCTAGGAGGAGTTTTCAACATTATAAAAAAACGTAACGGAAAGGAAGGACTTAGGTACCTTTTTATGAAGCGTGTTAGGTAATATGTTTTTTCCAGACCAATCCATCTACATTCAGTCCAAGGTAGCGATAATTTTCAAGAGCTTTTCTACAATTCGAAGAGCTTTTGCAGACAGCCAAATGCGCAATGATTTTAAGAGGCTCGTCTCGACTACCGTTTTTATGCGCACTAACAAATATTTCGTCTTTTTGGTTTATTATTTTCAATAATGAACCATTGGAATCGAGCATGGAAAAAAAAAAAAAATCCCCCCCCCTCAAAATTAGATGGTTTACGTTTCAAGGTATGTAGAATTCAAAACTGCAATAAAAACGCTGCAAATCCCTGCACAACGGTTGATTATTTTGTACAGAATACCCTCCTGTTACAGATCACAGGTCTCCGTATAGATAACTCTTCTATATAACATATGTAATATTCTACACATATTATGTGGATCGCGGACCCTCCGTAGGTTAGTACCTAACCCCGTACTCGTTACTAGGTACCTACCTAAACCGTTGTGTAATAATTTACCTGTATAGGTTCCCCTTCTACGGAGATATAATAATGAACCGTTGTGTAATAATTTGCCCATCAATAATACTTCAACGGTTGTTCAAGTTACAAAAGTACAGCCTATCAACAAAATCCAGCCCCTTCTTGGTAGATAAGCCGTTGTGTAATAATTTACCGTTGTGTAATAATTTACCGTTGTGTAATAATTTACCGTGGTAATCATTATTCGGGGTCTCGTTGGTCCTCGAAGCTCGACGTTACTGTCAGTCATCTCTAAGGGGTTCAAAATAGGGGTTGAAATTTTCAGAACGCCGTATCTCGAAAACTTTTTATCGAAAGGTATGGTTTTTTTTTTACGTTATTAAATTTGTCTTGAGCTGAACAATTTTTTGAGACCACCCGGAGCATTGTACGTCCAGCCGTTCGTGTGCACCAAAAACCTTCGTCAACATGATCGTGAATCAAACGGTATCAATCCGGCTCAGATAAGTCATCACTAGGGAGCACCTGATTATGATCAAGGATAGCTGTATGAAGTCGAGTTGGTTGTTCTGCGGTATTATTCCATTTGACAAGTGATGGACTATTGGATTTTGTTGGTAGGTACTTGTGAATCCTGAACAAACGTTGAAGTAGTATTATTGATGGAATAGTTAATACACAACGGTAAATTATTACACAACGGTAAATTATTAAACAACGGTAAATTATTTCATAACGGTAAATTATTACACAACGGTTCATCTACCAAGGAGGGGCTGGATTTTGTTGATCGGTACTTTTGCAACTTGAACAAACGTTGAAGTATGGGTGATGGGTAAATTATTACACAACGGTAAATTATTACATAACGGTAAATTATTTCACAACGGTAAATTATTACACAACGGTAAATTATTACGCAACGGTTCATCAACCAAGAAGGGGCTGGATTTCGTTGATCGGTACTTTTGCAACTTGAACAACCGTTGAAGTATTAATGATGGGCAAGTTATTACACAACGGTTCATTATACTTGACCACGAAGGTAGGTATTGACCACATCAACAATTTTCCTTCAGAACTTCATTATTTGCGTTTCTTTTTGCCGTTTTAGTTACTGCTTGTCATCGACAGAATTATTTTAGCAACATTTAACTCGTGATTCAGGTAGGTACCTAGTAACGAGTACGGGGTTAGGTGCTAACCTACGGAGGGTCTGCGATCTACATAATATGTATAGAATAGTACATATTATATTATATAGACGGGTTATCTATGCAGAGAGCTGTCATTTGTAACCGAAGGGTATTCTGTACAAAATAATAAACCGTTGTGCAGGGATTTGCAGCGTTTTTATGTTCAACGCTAACAAACACTGTTCGCGAACCAACTAGCGAGATAACCTATAGCGCTTTGTCCCTCAGAGAAAACATCCCGCGTATCGCCGGAAATCAGAACCGATGTGTCATCGGTGGCCAAATAATTAATTAGTATTATCTTTTGGCAGATTTAGGGGTAGTACAATAATGTACATTTAAAAAAATTTCGCACTTAGCGTCCCTCCCTAGATTACTCAATGATCTATACTTTAATACTTTCGAAGTCACCTAGGTACTGAGACAATCTGCCTCCTCGAAGACAGGTAGCCAGTGAACCAACAGAGAGTATTTCCCCCGATAACACCATATTCTCCTTGCGTTCCCCACAAGGTTGTTCTATGATGGTGTCACATCATTTTGATTCATCTCAGGCATGCGAAATTCCTTTATTTTTCTCTTCACTCATCTGAAAAAGGCCCCGAGTCAACTCAATTGAAGCCCGGTCCACCCTCGAACCGATCGAAATCCATAGTGCTCATCACAGAGCAAATCATTCGACTCAAGGTAGGTGGCAAGATGCATTTTTAAATTTATCTTCCCCCTCTCTCTTTCTGCCCGTCTCTTAGTTAGAAGGAGATTTGATTGGACGGATAACGAGGCCCAGGCGATAAAGAAACCGCAGAAGAAGGCTCACGTCCGTCATCTGGAGATTGCTCCGTCTCCAGTTCGCATTCTACGCCCTGCGGACACCCTTGAAAAGGCCTTTTGTTCAATGTCTCATTCTCTTCTCTTTCATCTCTTCTTCCTACTCCGAGAGGCCAGACATCAGCTATACTAAAAGGGTTTGACCCAATTAACGATATATATGGAGTGTTGTTAGAGCCCTCGGGCTCATCACGTAGTCCGCTTCTTTCGAGGACTATAGTCCCCAGACCGTCTCTGCTATTGGATGGCATCCGCAACCACCCAGATGTGGGACAAGACGCGTAATAAAGCTTTCGATTCAGGGTTAAACCTCCGGCGAATGAAGTAATGTCGTCACGCTTTTACGGTTGAATTTTCAGTTACTTCACTGTTTAGGGGTCTTCATTCAAGAGTCCAATTATCCGAGGGAAGAGCGTCTTATTTGGGTCAGCGTCTTCAATCAGGCGGCCTTCACACGGACAATCGACGTCTGTTCAGCAAGGGAAGCTTTAACAAGTTGAAGATGTTGACCAATTGAGAGGGACCGAATTGAGTTACCTATGTGGTCGTCTCTGTAGAGGCATTAGTTAATCAACGCTGCCTAATATTTGGGATTCACCCTGGATTCAGGGGATTCTCTGTAAGTCGTAGTTTAGGAGATTATAATTATAGGGGGGTTTTGGTTGAAGTATGCATGAAATCGAGAGAATTCGGAGGTATCATACAGACCTATATGTTGAAAGAAATTTGAGATTGGCTGATGAAGTGCCATCAAGAGCTCCGTAGCAACAGCTGGAAAAATACCTGAATATAGAGGAATTTGCTAGGTAACGCGCCTTTTTTGGTGACATCGGTCAGTTTCCACGTTGGTGGGGGAAAAGCGTTTAGTAACGCTGGAACGAACTGGCCACTAGTACCTTCCCAACCTGTTTCCATACGATAGACACACACCCCTACACCACCCGACACACACCTCTACATAGATAGATCACTCATTCAACCACAGGTGTCTCTTGCGCGTACTCCTTGGGACGTTGTATGTGTGCTGTTAGAGTTTTGATGGACGAGAAATTTTAAATGATGGCGGTGGAACGTTGTTTTGACTGCATTTTGCACTTCCGGAATGGACGGGTCTCGATTCAGAGTCGAACTCCCAGCAGATCGATGTTTCCAAGAAATTTCCTAAACAGGTTTAGACGTGTGGGTTAAATTTTGTTTTTTGAAATCGTGCTAACGTTGCTCGTTGTTTCCCCTGTCAGATAGTTGATATCGAGCTAATGAAAGAGGTGAAACACCC
Source organism: Leptopterna dolabrata (assembly GCA_954871275.1). Classification (NCBI taxonomy): domain Eukaryota; kingdom Metazoa; phylum Arthropoda; class Insecta; order Hemiptera; family Miridae; genus Leptopterna; species Leptopterna dolabrata. Next base: position 22,795,462 of record OX940976.1, read on the forward strand.
ATTAATTGGCTTAACGAGCGCTTGAAGTTAGTGGGTGGCAATAAGTTTGAGCGCTGGCAATAACAGGTACCTGTATCCCACTATGTCAAAATCTAGTGTAAGTACATAACATCATGTACATCATAAACAAACTAAAAGCAAATGTTTTGACGCAAAGTTCTAATAAATAACAAAAAGATATTCTGCGATCGTGATACCTATAACTGATTGACGCCTACTTCATAAATTATTAATATCTACGTAGATCAACAAGTTGTCCTCTTACCGGTCAACTTCCTTCGGAAATTAAGACAGAGACTGAAAAGCAAGTCCGTATCAGCTGTATCTAGCGCTAATGGAAGTTGAATGTCCCAGTTGTGTGAAGGCGGGTGAGCCCGATGGCTCAGCTATTGTTGAGTCTGGCTTGAGACCACCTTCGCATGTTCCGCCCACCATATAGTCCGGACAAGAAGTCCCGCGATTGAAAAAGAGATAGCACCGGCACCACAACTGGGTCTTTTACATAAATCAAATCCCGGCAGATCCGCAACCAGGATCCTCCGCGGCTCCTCCGTCTTATATGCAAAGGGGATTTTACTCGTCGTTCTCCTTCTTCATCCTTCAGCAATATTTCCGTCCTCGATAAGTTATGAGGGTTTCTAGGATGTAGATTCGTATGAAGAACTTCTCCGGAGAGCATTACAAAACAAAAATAATGTGGAGGGTGTAAAGTTCGTTTGGGTCAACCTGTATGAAAAGCATCGATCAGTGAGAACGAGCATGGGCTAAAAATAAAAATAAAATAAAATAAAAATAATAAATAGGTAACGTTTATTTGTGATCACCCGTCATCGCATATTTTACAACAACAACAACTACAGTACTCTTTTTATTCACAATACATGAGTAGGAAAAGAGCAAAATAATTTACAGACCAAATATTGCCCGTCTAAAGGCTTAAGCCTGTGGCGACGGGTCAAGAGCCACTAATCAAGACCCCATGTATGTAATTATAAATTTAAAAAGAAAATAAGAAAACAAATGAGACAACAACAAAGGAATATCTCTGTCGATATAAGCAAAAACAACTTACCAGAAAAACCTTTTATGGCTGAAGCTCTACCGAAAGGTAGGCGAAAAAAATACAAATGAAATAGCTAAACTAACAAACATAAATGCTTTTCAAAATCAAATTAGATTGTACAAGATTCAGCGAAACAAATAGGAAATTACCATAGCCTTATATTTTGGTCTTTGAACAAGTAGTTGGCGACTCAAGTTCCCCGCTCAATTTGTTGTACAGCACATGAAGAATATAATGAGGGCTGTTTGATCTTGAAACGATGCGGCTCCGAGGAATTACAGCATTGCCAGCTACTTGGAAACGAGTGTTATGATCGTAAGCCGGATGATCGCTGAGGAAGTACGTACGCCGTACTTAACACTTTTCCTAGTTAGGTACGATGAGCCAAAATTGAAGAAATTCGGTTTATAGGTCCTGTTCGGGGTCTAGTTGGTCCTCGAAGCTCGGCGTTACTGTCAGTCATCTCTAAGGGGTGAAAAATAGGGATTGATATTTTCCGGACGCCTTTTTACGGTTTTAAATAGTTCTTGAACTTACGAGTTTTTGAACCACCCGGAACATTGCACGTCCCGCCGTTCCTTCACAGTAAGGCCCCCTAGGTTTGCACAGACAGGCTTGGTCAACAGGAGGGTGAATCAAATTGTATACATTCAGCCCAAATATCATCACTAGGGAGCACCTGATTATAATCACGGATGGCTGTGTGAAGTCGATTTGGTTGTTCCGCGATATTATTCCGTTTAAAGAATGAAGGCTGTTTTGGATTTTGCTGATAGGTACTTTTGCAACTTGAACAAAAGGTGAAGTATTATTGATGGGGGAATTATTACACAACGGTAAATTAATACACAACGGTTCATTATAGTATCTACGTAGAAGGGGCATCTATGCATGTAAATTATCTCACAACGTTTTTTAATTGAATTTTCGGATTCTACATACCTTGAAACGTAAACCTTCAAATTCTGAGGGGGGTTAACTTTTTTTTTTCGTGCTCGATTCCAAAAGTTCATTATTGAAAATAATAAACCGAAAGTACCTATCGACTGAATTCAAAATAACCATCATTCTTCAAATGAAATAATATCTCGGAACAACCAAATCGATTTCTTGCTGTAAGAAATGAATATAATCAGGTGTTCCCTAGCAACGATATATTTTATGGGCCGGGTTTATATCGCTTCATTCACGATCATGGCGACCAAGCTTTTCGGTGCAAGAGAACGGCTGCCCCTTCTGCGTAGATTACTTTTTTCTGATGTGAATACGAACCATAGAAGGAAATAAGGTTCGTTAGAGGTTTTGAGGTCTGGTGAGATTTTCTTGTTTTTTTTAACCTCTTATTTTATTACGCTTTTCATTACTAATTAATTTTCATAATTTATTAGTGTCACTAATGGAGATGTTTTACTCAAATTTCCCTCGAAATCTGAAGCTCCAGAGTGCAAACCTGAGCTATGATAGAATAATTTCCTTAAGGTGGCGATATTACCCCACTTTCCCCTTTTGACAACAGAAATCAGTGATCAGCAGAAGGGGCATGACAGGTAAATAATAAACCGCTGTGTAATAATTTGCAGCGTTTTCATTCAGCATTGTTAGTGGTTTATTGTAGGTAGGACGTTAAAGAGTCTGAAAACAGCAAACCAACAGCTCAAAGGTTCATTACCTACCGCATCATCGGTCATGTTTAAAATGGTAATTCGTACGGGCTCGTGAACTTATTGCAAAGGTCGGAAATGGATAATTATTACCTCGCCCTATCTGTGGAGCGGTTACTGTACCGGAGTTCGCCTCGTTCGCTTAATGATTAATTATTTGCATACAGCAGCCGATCGTTCACTCTGTGTGCACGACAAGACTCGGAACGTGCTCCTAATGAAGTGAGGTCACAACATGTTTGTCCTCAGCTAATATGAGCGCCATTCGACGATTATCATTAGTCACGCGGCCATTGTAAAGGTCCGTGCTCTCTGAGTACAGAAGGCATAAATCATCGGCACAACGGGACATATTGAGGATGTTCCTAGCCCTAATATAACTGCAACGTAGATTTCAGATTCCGCAGGTTGCGTTAATAATATGCAAATCTATTAGTATTATTTACGAGGTTGCTGCAAAATGGGTGGAAAATCTCATCCGCCCTTTTTGCTGAGACTGCTTTAACACTCCCCCGTACTAAATTCTAAATTTAAGCCCTCAGATTTTCATTCCGTTCCACTGAGCCGTTTTGTTTGTATGGCTGATTTTATCACCTCTCCATACATTCTTCTAGCGACTATAAAAGTCGTGCTTAGTCTCTTGGTATTTGTTTTGACATGTTCCTGTGCATGTAGTCAGATCAAGAAATAACTTAATTCATTTTCGCGATGAGTATTAATGGTAAAATGGTATTAGTATACAGATGAAGATCATGAAGAGAGTGACGTTGACCCCGACGAAGAAGAGGGTTCTCCTTCGTCCTATCCATTGCAACACGCTTTGAGTTTTTTCATAACTTTTGTTGTCATGATTTTATGTTTATTGACAGCTGTATTAAAAAGAAACGACTAAGTACCTGTAACCACCAGAGTAGTCGCTATGATATTTCCTTTTGAAACAATGGTCAATACAAAGCATCAACACTTGTTCTCGTTCCTGAGAAGCCTTTTTACTTTTTTCACAAACCCAAAAATTCTTTGATTGTTAGGTAAGATGGTTTGACTGGTAGGGTTTGGTTGCTAAGTAGAAATGAAATGCTTCCTCTTGGTTTGTTTTCTATCTAGGAATTTCCTGGGGAAAGCACGAGGGTAGGTATTGACCACAGGAAACAGTGATCTAGCAGAAGGGGCATCTATACAGGAAAATAAGAAACCGTTGTTATAATTTGGAGCGTTTTCATTCCATTTTTGGATTCTACGTAGGTATATACCTTGAAACGCAAACCATAAAATGTTGAGGGGGGGGGGGGTTAAATTTTATTTAATTTATTCTTTCATGCTCTATTCCAAAGTTTCATTACTGAAAATACTTAATCAAAATGTTCCATATTAGGTACATATTACTTTTACAATCAAGAGTTCCTATTCATCACTCCACAACTCCAGAAATCCGTTCAGAAATCGGTGTCGTGACAGTAGCATAAAATTGAAAGAATTCCTTTTAGTTAACCAAGTAAATGGTCTGAGAAAGTATTGCAGCCATAAAAATTTCCCACGAGCAGTTTGTTTGCCTAATCTGATAGAAGCACTCAACCCAGTGAAGGGGCTAAGTAGCCCGGAAGGCCTCCGTAGATAACCGGATCATTACATTAAATCGAATAAAACCCTACTGTCCTTCACTAAACTGACTTCAACCTTCCGTAAAAATAAATTAATAATTAAGTTCAAAATATTATTTGTAAAAACTTTTCGGAGTAGGTACGAGTGTTACTACTCTCACGCTTACAGAATAAGTTATTGAAGTAGGGGCCCCATCATATTTTTATTACTGACTTCTTCCTAAATCAAAAAAGATTTAAAACTTGACATCTTGAGTTAATGAGACGTTAATATTCACCGTTTGCTTACCCCATGTTCTAGCGCCTTTAATTTATTAGTCCTGCGATTGTGTAGAAATTATTGCGTTTTCAAGGTAGTAATTGTTTATTTTTACTGTATCATTTGTTTTTATTTTATTAATCAAATTTTGTTGTTGTTGCATTCATAATTTCATGAAGTACGAATGCGGGAATGGGACAGAGCCGCTGCGCCGTTTCACATAGCTGGTTGACGAGTTTTGACGTGAATGTCTAATGAACATCATTCATCGCACAGGTTTTCCTTGAAGCTAATCATTTGATGGGGTGTAGGGTGACGGGAAAATCAGAGGGACGACGTTTATAGGTGTTCGAAATAGCACAACTAGTCGCACTTTCATACATGGGACGTCGCTTAACTACTAAATTATTTTTGTAATGCATTTCAACGTCATACCAACTACATAATTATCTACATCGTACACTAGTAGGAAGCATATCGCATTTGCGAACGTTTCAGGGACTACGATATAAATAATATACTTTTAGTAGGTATGAATGGGCGTTCCGCAGGATGTTGAGTTTCTCTACTAAAATCTTAAAACGTTGTGACATTTTTGTAGCCATCGATGACGTTGCTGAGGCGTTGTGTACAAGTATAAACATGAGCAAGTATAAACACCGATTGTGAGAGTTAAAGCTAGTTATTTACTTTTCCAGAACACGTTATTCCCTATCTCTAAAAGATACTAAAGTTTTACCTAGGTTTTACCTATTCATTTTGGAAGTATTTATTTACCCCGCCACAAGTACAAAAATGACCTAATGTAACGGTGGAAAAAGATGATAATATACTTACTTATTCATACACCATTCTTACGTCGATGATACCCCAGATCGGCCAGCTCCTCCTTAGTCGGACGATTTCAATGGTAAAAGTGAAGAAGCAAAAGCAAAAACGCTGAAAAGTCCTTGTCACATGGGTTTATTGTTCTATTGGGCATACCTAAAGAAATATTGGATATACATTTTTTTTTGTTTCCTTCACGTGCAATAATTGAAATAGCTATTTTTTATGGTTTCCACCAATTTTGGCCCCGAAAAACACTAATTAGGCACCTATTTTTGAGAAATTATCTTTGATCATAGATAGTGCCTTTTAATTTACTTGATTCACCTGTTGAACCTTCTAGTGTTATTGTACAAGTTTTTGGTGATTTCAGACAATTTCCCACGTTCTGACTCATAAAAAATTAATTTTGGGAGCTGAACCTTCGTTACAACCTCATTTCTTCTCCTAAAAAAACATGGAAAACGATACAACACAAACTCATGTTCACTAAAAATGCAAAAAACCCTCGAAAACCCCTATTTTTGCACCCATTTTTCACCCGTAACACCCCTGTGTGTATTCCGATCGGTCTGCCGAGCTTCAGAGCACTTTGGGGACCCAAACCGTGTGCGGAAGATCGACGATTTTAGACCAAATCTTAACGTAAATTTAAGACTGAAAGTTCGTTAGAACCTCAATTTTCCTCTCTTTGGTCAAAATCAACTTCATATTCGTTCTCCTCGCCCTGAAGAACATGGCAAACGATACCTCACAAGCTCATGTTACTAAAACACCAAAAAACCCCATTTTTACCCCGATTTTTCACCCATAACACCCTTGGGTATATTCCGATCGGGCTGCAAAATTTTGGGACACAGCTATGGTCCCGAAAGAACGAATTTTTTAGACCGAAATTGAAGTAGATATGGGTGATGCGGCGGACGAACATTGCATGTTTGGAATCTGCACTCCTTGAAACGTAAAACAAAGAATTTTGAGCGAATGCATAGGTGTATTATTCGCAGAATAATAAACCAAAACCGAAGGAACATAAGAAGAAACATGAAATCGAATTGATTGAAAGGAATTAAATGTAGATCTTTGACGATCAATTTTGATCTATAAAGCCGGCTCATCTCGGTCAAAAAAAAGGGGGGGGGGGGTCGATTCCTTGCGTCAAGTTCTTCCCTTATGAACCTAATTTGCATCTATTTGATATGAAAAGTTGAAAATTTTGTTAGTTAGGTACTAATTATAATTATTATTGTGGTCAAGAACTCTCCCACAGTTTACAGAAAACGACATCAAAATCGATGCAGCCGTTTGATCCTAAAAGAGGTAAAAATCCACAAACATTTAGGTACACACCAGGATACACGTTTCGCTATCATGATACTGACCTTACTCAGCCCATACTGAGAAACGTCTCAATAGTCATCCAGCTGTTTGGACAAAACTAGCCGGAGCCACCCGATTGCATTGGGTCTGAGACCGAATGGTCTACCAGCTGCGTTCACCAAAACCATCAACAAAGATCGTCATTGAATATCTGATTCATCGCAATGAGCAACACATCCACGTCGTTGTTGGTCATCATAAATGCAGTTGCGACCAACAGCATTTGCTAACAGCATTTGGTAGACACTCGAGTTTCATCGTCTCCCTCTCCCCAGGTATTGGTAACCGACCCCGTTTCGCCCAGTTTCCTCATCTGGGAACAGACTCCCAGCTAATAATTGAAGAGGACATAGTGCGAGATCCCACACGCTAGGAATCTCTTGACGCCGAGCGCTACAAAAGCGTTCGTCAGTCAGTCAAGGACATCGTCGGCCGAACGTGAGACTGGGATATCCTCCAAGACATTCAGCTCCGATGATGAGACGTCATTGTTTTGCGGTGCGCGTGAACTGGAACGATTTCGGAGTGGCTGAAATTGCGATATCGCTATCTGGTTTTTATTTGTTTTCATCTTCGAACGTGTCGATGTTGTAAAATGTAATTTCCTCGCAGAGAAAAGAAGGGCATTATTTAGACGTAATGAATAGGTTTTATTCACCCGTAATGAATAGGTTGCTGTGTCCGAGAGACGCAACTTTCTTCATTAGTTCACGAAGACAACACAGGCCCCCCCAAACAAGGATATCGAATTCGCTTCACTTTCAGTTCCAGCACACATTGTATCAAATATTTTGAACTGAGTGGGATGTAGTAGATGTAAATATTTACATAGAAGACTAACAAACAATAACTGTTTTGTTTGTTATTGACGACGGTTTGGTCACCAACACCGGTATAACAGTGTATTTTTCGTGTATTAGTGGAAACAAACAACCTTTCAATAACTCCGTTTTTTTTTCTCTTTGAAACGTTTCATCGCGAGTGAAATCCAATCATTCACATGTTGTGTCAAGCATGAGTGATACAATTTCATGTGATCCATCCATTCAAATCTCTATATATATTATAAAAACGAATCTCTGTGTGTCTGTGAGTCTGTGAGTCTGTCTGTCTGTCTGTCTGTCCGTCTTCCCACGGCCTAACGGCTCGACGGATATCGACCAAATTTGGCACGAATATCCAGTAGGCTCCCAAGTTGTGCAACGTCGCATTTTTAATTCCCTGACCATAGCGGAACTATGGTCGACCATGGTCAACTCCTGAATGGCTTGACGGATATCGACCAAATTTGGCACGAATATCCAGTAGGCTCCCAAGTTGTGCAACGTCGCATTTTTAATTCCCTGACCATAGCGGAACTATGGTCGACCATGGTCAACTCCTGAATGGCTTGACGGATATCGACCAAATTTGGCACGAATATCCAGTAGGCTCCCAAGTTGTGCAACGTCGCATTTTTAATTCCCTGACCATAGCGGAACTATGGTCGACCATGGTCAACTCCTGAATGGCTTGACGGATATCGACCAAATTTGGCACGAATATCCAGTAGGCTCCCAAGTTGTGCAACGTCGCATTTTTAATTCCCTGACCATAGCGGAACTATGGTCGACCATGGTCAACTTCGTTAATTGAAATGGTAACCCCTATTTTTTATCGCGTATTCGTAATCTACGGGAAATTCTATCTACGATCGACCCTTCGGACTACCCCTGCGGTCGACCATAGCGCATCCATGGGCCCCTCCATGGTCGAATCCCGAATTGCTCAACGGATATCGACCAAATTTGGCACGAATATCCAGTAGGCTCCCAAGTTGTGCAACGTCGCATTTTTAATTCCCTGACCATAGCGGAACTATGGTCGACCATGGTCAACTTCGTTAATTGAAATGGTAACCCCTATTTTTTATCGCGTATTCGTAATCTACGTGAAATTCTATCTACGATCGACCCTTCGGACTACCCCCGCGGTCGACCATAGCGCATCCATGGGCCCCTCCATGGTCGAATCCCGAATCGCTCAACGGATATCAACCAAATTTGGCACGAATATCCAGTAGGCTCCCAAGTTGTGCAACGTCGCATTTTTAATTCCCTGACCATAGCGGAACTATGGTCGACCATGGTCAACTCCTGAATGGCTTGACGGATATCGACCAAATTTGGCACGAATATCCAGTAGGCTCCCAAGTTGTGCAACGTCGCATTTTTTATTCCCTGACCATAGCGGAACTATGGCCGACCATGGTCAACTTCGTTAATTGAAATGGTAACCCCTATTTTTTATCGCGTATTCGTAATCTACGTGAAATTCTATCTACGATCGACCCTTCGGACTACCCCCGCGGTCGACCATAGCGCATCCATGGGCCCCTCCATGGTCGAATCCCGAATCGCTCAACGGATATCAACCAAATTTGGCACGAATATCCAGTAGGCTCCCAAGTTGTGCAACGTCGCATTTTTAATTCCCTGACCATAGCGGAACTATGGTCGACCATGGTCAACTCCTGAATGGCTTGACGGATATCGACCAAATTTGGCACGAATATCCAGTAGGCTCCCAAGTTGTGCAACGTCGCATTTTTAATTCCCTGACCATAGCGGAACTATGGTCGACCATGGTCAACTTCGTTAATTGAAATGGTAACCCCTATTTTTTATCGCGTATTCGTAATCTACGTGAAATTCTATCTACGATCGACCCTTCGGACTACCCCCGCGGTCGACCATAGCGCATCCATGGGCCCCTCCATGGTCGAATCCCGAATTGCTCAACGGATATCGACCAAATTTGGCATCAATATCCGGTAGCCTCCCAAGTTGAACGTAGGCGCATTTTTAATTCCCTGACCATAGCGGAAATATGGTCGACCATGGTCAACTCCTGAATGGCTTGCCGGATTTTGATAAAATTGGGCACAAATACCCAGTAGGCTATGGGATTTTTCCGTCGTTTGTTGGTTCCACGATAGGTACTGCGTACAGCGAATCTCGGATAGCGTGCGAAGCGAGCGGTCAGGCTAGTACAGTCATATTATGAGAGTATTTAGGGCAAGACTATAAGGTACTCTATCGAGAAATAATATTTTGTTTATTTATTTTCAGCAATCGTTTTAGTTGCCGAACTTTGAACCATGTTATAAGGAAAAGAAGGTTGAAAAAAATTCAAATGTGCACAACACACTCATGTTTATTATAAGTTTAACGGAATGGCTCGCACTAAACTAAAGGGGGAGACATCAAGAGACTGAGTCGTTAATTATTAACTATATTTATGAGGCCTTCAAAATCAGAAGTGGATAACTCCAAATTGTCAAATTTTACAGGAGAGACCAAATCGCGTTCGGAGCTCTCAGCGAGCTCACAATCATTTTTAATTTTTCGTTAGGACACGATTTCATTGCTTGGGTAAACCTTTATTTATTCCCGCCTAACTGTCCCAATATGATTTCGCTATCAAAAATATTTTTTAAAAACTACGGCAGCGAAACTAGCGGCTCAAGGAGGAAACTGGAGTTATCCGCTATTGACACTGACATCAAACTTCAACGCTACATTCAACGAGGTTACTGTTCGATTATGGTCCTGAAAATATCAGGCCATAAATATAATTCCTTGTCTGAACTTTTAAAAAACGCAATAATATATTTTTGAAAAAAAACCGGAGTTATCCTCTTTTGATTCTGAATGCCTCATATACCTACCGTATTATGCAAAACATTGACTAAACTGATTGGACCTAACAAGTTTGGTGGTCATTGATCAAATTTAAATGTTCATAGTGGAAAACTGTGGAATGTAATTGGGTTGTGGTTGGTTCTGGGGTACTACGTTACTCCGGTAGTTCCGAATGAATTCTCCACTTAGTTCTTAGCATTTTGGTACTATACCAGTCGATTATTACGATAGCATGCAGGAACCGCCAATAATTACGAGTCAAGGTTACTTAGATCTGAGGCCTCGCTCAACTTCTAGAGCTGTATTCTTCCTATTTAACATAATTATATTATAATTATCATGAATAACTGTGTCGCCTTCAAATTCACCATAATTCTCTAAAGATATTTGGTATCTATCGGATGAGGGAGCATTGTGGATGGAATTGGATGAGGAGCTGTGGAGGATGATCCAGAATGAGAACCGAATGAGGACGCGAGGTTGATCGGCACTGGAATGGGAACAAATTCTTTCCTCTTCCATGCATTTTTTTCACCTCCTCCAACACGTACCATAATAAAGTAACAGTTAACAAAAATAAACTAACAGAATTACGAAAAAATAATATGTTCGTAGACAAGATTTGAAAGAGAGTAGGTATGTCATATGACCGGAATTGTTTACATGATTATTATCATTGTGAATAAACAAACTAATCTTCATCCACTTGTTAACGTGAGGCGAAATTTGTTAGCGTTGTTTTGATTTGTACATAGCTACCTCATACACACATACCTAATTGAAATGAGACGTTTTCAGAGTTGCGCTCCAGCGATGTTCCTGAAAAATCATAAGTTAGTACCTCCCGAGCACTGACTCCCCCAAGGATTCCCTACCTTCGGTGAGGGGTTGTTATATAACGAAAACCATAAAGCTTTGTCCGTTTCATCAGAACTGTGATATTATGTAGGTAGAGTCCAAAATTCGCGTGAGTTTTAATTTCTTCGCGTCACGATCAGCCTCTCTGAGTTACAGTACTATAAATCGTAGCTATTCAGAAAACTACACCACTCCTCGAAGTAACGACTACTGCTCTCGACAAATCATCGAAAACCTCGGTCTTTCACGAACGGGAGTCACAAATGAAGAAAAAGAAAATAATCGAAAGACAACAAAAAAAAGAAGAAATTACGCAAGACTGGAAATGGATGTAGCAAGTCCGACTATACATCATACTCGAGTGAATCGGTCCTTTTGCGGAGGGCGGGAGAGCGGGACACGCCCAAAACGAGCCAACTGAAAGTTACATTTTTTGAAAGGCTCCCAAAGACCCCTAGTGAGGAGACCCCAAGCACAAAACCAATTGCCAACACTTGAAAGCGCTCGTGTCGAAATCACTTAGCTGGTATTTACCTCTATAGGTACCTCGCCTCCATAGGACCTCCCTCCCCTCCTCATCATACTACACTCGTTATGGTTTAAGGCCTCCCCTCCTCGCCCTTCAATTAGATCACTGATGTGAATCGTAACGTTAAAGAAGTTCAGAGAAAGAGTGCAGTCATCGCGTCCCAGCGTAACCAAATCTTGAGGGACTGTGAAGCCTGCTTGAGCAATTTTTTCAATAATTTTTTCTGTAACTTATTTCAGTAAATGAGAGGTGTCATTATACGAGCTGTATTTTTATTCGTGAAAAGGTGCCTCTCACTCACAGGGATCGTTTGCCTGTACATTATTATACCTATAACCACCTATAACCTATCAGCACAGTAGATCTGATGGGTACACCGAACTCCCAGAATTTTGGTATTGACAAGTAAGTTTGAGTAGGTGGGGGGGGGGGGGGGGGTACATAAGTAATATAATACCCTGGACGCCGTTGCTTGCGAAATATCCGCTCCCAGTGTGAGTTTGACAGTTCTTAACAAATTTTGTTTCATCGCTGTTGTGTGTTCGCGAATCAGTGAGCTGAAAATTGTAGCGATTTGGGCCTAACTTGATTGTTCAAATCAATTTTAACAAGATGCTTAACTAACTCTCATAGCTCAAGATACTTTCATCTACTCATGCGAAACTTGAAATCCTGCGACGCCCATAACTACGAGAAGGAATGGAAATTTACTCGTAATGACCGGTACCTAGGTGCAGTTCGGGACCTAGGTGTTACAGTTTCATATAAACCGGACTATAACTGACGTCTGCGCATGCGCAAACGTGATGTCCTAGACACCTGAGCAAAATTGTATAGTTCCGTACTAATTTATCTATGCGTTACTGTTGAAGGGACTTGGTTCACCATCGCCTCAGAAATATTTTCTGGATTCACCGTGGCCTACACACACACACACACACTCGCGCGCGCGCACGTTTGTTTCATCACTAGATCGAAAAACGCTGCAAATTATTACACAACGGTTTATTATTTACCTGTATAGATTCTCCTTCTGCGTAGATGTAACTGTTTTCTGTGGTTAATACACCTACCGTCGTACTGAAACTGGCCGGGCTATTACAGTTTCATAAATATGCGGTGGATTCACGAATTCTATCATTAATAAATTATTATTTGTTGTTATCAATGATGTTGAAGTATAACGTTCGTTCAAGTTAGAAAGTACCTACCTATCAAACAAAATCCAAAATAACCATCATTCTTCAAATTAAATAATATCACGGAACAACCAACTCGATTTCATACAGCCATGCGTGCTTATAATCAGGTGTTTCCTAGTAATGATATCTGGGCCGGATTCATGCCGTTTCATACACGATCTTGTTGACGAAGCTTTTCGGTGCAAACGAACGGCTGGACGTACAATGCTCCAGGTGGTCTCAAAAATACTCTAGTTCGAGATCAATTTAGAAACGTAAAAAGTTTTACCTGGAACTGCCCCCACTTGAAGGTGATGCGAACTGCAACTTGTTTGATCAGGTGTGTGGTGGATGCATTGGTGAGGGACGAGGTAGGAAGAGATAGCTTACCCGACGCCCCTGGTTACCACCTAGAAGGTGTCCACCACTGAAGCGTCAGGAGGACCTAATGCCCCTGGTTACCACCCAAAGGGTGTCCACCACTGAGACGTTAGGAGGAATATGCCCAGTGGTTACGACCTAGAAGGCACTCACCACTCTGGGATCTTTTATGGAGCATGGAATTTTGCCCAGTGGTTAGGACCTAGAAGGTTCACACCACTCTGGGATCTTTTATGAGAAGGAGAGAGTAAGACGAGGTGAGAGAGATAAGTCAGCGACTTAAGGAGAGCGTAGAATGAGTTGGAAGGCGAAGGAGCCGAGTTTTTATAGTCCCTGGGACTATCTCCCTCCATCCTCCATACTGGTGGAGGATGGTGGGGATCCCCACCAGGTCCTCCGGGTTTCTTGCGTCTGCCACTCTGGTTCTGGGAGGATACCACGACAAGGTGCATTGAGTGACACACATCTCAACTAAGTATAATATTCATATGGTGGGGAAACGTGATCGTTTCGATAATAGAATCGACTTTCGGACTTTTTGCCAGCCTTTTGAGGTATCTGGTCCACTGTGCGGTGAGTGGCGGACGGACAGACATATGTTTACTTCATTTTCGGATTTAAAGTACCTTGAAACGGTAATCATGAAATTTTGACGAGGGGGTGGGGGGTTCTGATGTCCGATTTCGAAGGTGCATTATTGAAAATAATAACCAAAGTGCCATTGGTATTATAGTGGGAGCTGAAGTTTACCTGTGGTTCCGTGTATTCTTTTGATACCTATTGTAAAAATATGACTTATTATGTACCTAGCTAGATTTAAATATTTTCGACGTATCTGCGTAAAAATATGGAAGGTTGCATGCTGATGTGAAGTGCATCCAATAAGGATAGAGTGTTACCTCATCCGGCTGCTCCAAGTTGGGCCCAATGTAAATAGGAAGAGGACGTCTTTTCCAAACTGGCTGAAAGTAAGGCGATCAAGAGCATCCGTCAAAACCTTCACGGGTTCCAACCTTCATCTAGAGATACTCAACCGCCCGACTCGACTAGTAATAACTGGCATCACTTTAATCAACGAACGCAATAAATACACCACCAACCCAACGCTCATCAATCCAATAGTTTTCTGACCTCTGAGAAAACTCTTCTTTCGTCACTGTGTTTGTAAAATATCTGCAAGAAACAAAATCATCCCATAAGGCCTTTTCCTCTTTTTTCATACTATTTCTCATAAACTCTTCGCTACTCCTTCAATGACTCTCCTTTCTTCATCAAGAAAGATCAATCAAGTGCAAAGAAAGGCGGCCGTACGTGGCGTCGCACAATAGATTGGTTCTCACAATCACTGGCAGAGAGTATTTGAAGTTATGGCCGCAGTAAATCTCGAGCGCTACTGCCGCATATGGTGTTCTGGAGCACTTCTTTATTTCGCCTCCCTAATTGGTCCTGAGAGAGGATCACAGGCTTCTTTATACCTCTTTTTTTCTCGACTGGATCTATCGAAGAGTCACCTAGGTATTAGTCGCTTTAGTATCAATATGCTCCACCTCAAGTCGTGCTCAATTGACCCATTGACCATAAGTGGGGATGAAACCTTCATGTAAGAGCAAAACGTCGGACTTGGCACGAACAATTAAAAAGCTGCAAATTATCGTGAAATGGTTTTCTATGTCTATCGAAAAGAACACTTTTTGTTGATCACTTATCGCCTTCGAGAATGCACCGAAGCCTTGTATGGGTTTAATAGGCCATACCTAGAAGCAGTAAAGGGAAAAGTCTGGTGAAGCAGTAAAGGGAATAGGCTGGTGAATTATGGGGTAAGGGTGCCACTAGGTATAATACACGACGACTATTTCCGTACTGGAAAATAATTAACCGACAAGAGGTACACCACCGGTGCTCTAGGATTTGTACTCACTACTATACTTTCACTTCGTTCATGAACACTATTCTTCATACTGGTATTTGATCGCATTATTGTTATTATAATGTGATTTTGTGATTGTGAATGTGTGCTAATGTGATTTTAATTTATATTGCACAAAATATCAACGGAGTCTATTCATAATTTTGTTACAGCTCCACGTTAATCGGCTGAACCAGTTCCTGTTCATCATTCCGTTACTGCTCCACGTTAAACGGCTGAACGAATTTCGATGACATTTTACCAACGTATTCACAAAACGCTGAGGAGATAATGGTCACTTCAAGAATAAACTCCTTATCAACATTATTTCACGAAACCTTAATCTGATACAAGCGTCTGCTTTTGGAAAATTGCACCTAGCTTCCTGGTCATAACCTGAACATGCCGACCATGTTCCGAATATCCTCAGAGGCCTTACACATAAACACCAACATTTTATTGATGATATTTCCTCCTTGAAAGAATCTCTTTGCCTTCCTCGTTTGAGAAATTGTTCGGTGTAGTAGGTACTTAGTAAGAGTACGTTGGGATTAGTAGTAAAACAGGGTTCTTTACTGGTACAGATGCGGCATATTGCCCCTAAAACGGCCAAGCTTGACAAGGGTCCTTAAAATGTGCGTCTTTAAAACTCAACCGAAACATTAATTGCGCGGCACTAAGTATAAATTAAGCTCGCGTAAAGTAATAAAATCCATTCCAGAACGCGGTAGCCCTGCAGCTGAAATAAATGTCTCTATAATTCATAGTTTGTGTAGTTTTGTGACTGGAAGAATGTGAGTTGGAAAGCTCAGATATCGCAGTAAAAAGGAACTTTCGGTGAGTTCTTCGATGTTGTTAACAGTATTTCGAACAGATCGTAAATCCTGGTGAAGATGCCGTTCCCGGGTGACAAAGGCCTCGACCAGTTTAAGGAGTAATCTGCTGTGATGGAAACATGAGACCATAATTTGTATTGTGACATAATCAGGGGACTGGATATTGTTATTCGGCCCATTTCAATGACATGTACTACCATTATATTATTCGCAGAGCTAGTAAGTTTAATAAGTCCTGCGTATAGCAATTGAATTTAATAGAATAATGAGGAATGGACTTTTTTTAAATTCTTTAAAATTGTACCTAGGTCTAATGGAGACATTGCCAAAACGGTGCTATAATAATGTTAGGTCGGAAATCAGCGGAACTGGGTGAAATAGGGAAAGTAAAAAGCTTGCGACGTGATCTGGTATACTCGTATGTATTGCCCTCTCGCTCAAGCATATGGGAACCTTGTGTGAGGAAGGTACATACCAGCTGACGTCCCGTGTTTTTTTTGTTTTTGTGTGTGCTTAATCCCGCCGTATTGCTTGGATTTCATACCTGAAAATTTGGACATGTACAGGGGTTTTCGAGGGTGCAGAATCCGAGTCTTGGTCAAAAGCAGCAAATTCCGACCCACGTCCATTCCTCAGTTGGTTTCCTTCATAATACTGTTCCATGATCATAATACATCAATCGTGCATCAATGCATCATGCAATGCATCAATGCATCATTATTTTTACAACGGTAAAAATTGAAAGTCCTGTTTCTTGAACTAGAACTCCCTATTTCCGCTAGTTACATGTTGGTTTATTATTTTCAATAATTAACCTTCGGAATGGAGCAAGAAAAAAAAATACATATAAAAAAATATATATATACCTACATAGTATGCAAGCTTCAAAACAGGAAAGCACTCCTGGTGGCATAATATATATGAATTTTGGTGACAGGTGCTAAAAAAGACTAAAGATTAACAGATTAATAAAAACTCGCAATAATTTTAGAGGGAATACTTCGCCTGCGGCGTCTTCGGCAATATTTCGCCTCTAAAATTATTGAGAGTTTTTTATCTGTTAAGCTTTAATATTTTCTACCACCTGTCACCAAAATTCAAATATATATTAATATACACATATATAACCCCTTCTCCTCAAAATTTGATGGTTTCCGTTTCAAGATTTATCTGTTAAGCTTTAATATTTTCTACCATCTGTCAGCAAAATTCATAAATATATTAATATACACATATATTACCTCTCCTCCTCAAAATTTGATGGTTTCTGTTTCAAGGTAGGTACCTACCCACGTGGAATCCGAAAATGGAATAAAAAACATTTCTGTCCTTTCGACGTGCTTCGTATTGGTTTATTATTTTCAGTAATGAACCTTTGGAATCGAGCATAAAAAAAAGAAAGAAAAATACCCCCCCCCCCCCCAACACCGTCAAAATTTGATGGTTTACGTTTCAAGGTACGTAGAATCCAAAAACGCATTGACAAATTGTCTGTCTGTCCGCCGTACGCCGTACTTTGCACTTTTCTTAGTTACCATGAACCGAAATTAATGAAATTTCGCTTCTAGGTCCCGTTTGGGGATTTCTAGTTGGTCCGCGAAGTTCGGCGTTACTGCCAGTCATCTCTAAGGGGTGAAAAATAGGGGTGGCGTTTTTAAATTGATCTTGAACTAAAGAATTTTTCGAGACCACCAAAAGCGTTGTACGACCAGCCGTTCGTTAGCATCGAAAAGCTTCGTCAACATGATCGTGAATCAAACGGTATAAATCCGGCCCAGATCACTAGGGAGCACCTGATTATAACCACGGATGGCTGTATGAAGACAAGTTGGTTGTTCTGTGATATTATTCCATTTGAAAAATGAAGGCTCTTTTGGATTTTGTTGATCGGTACTTTTGCAACTTGAGCAAATGTTGAAGTATTATTGGGTAAACTATTACACAACGGTTTATTATACTATCTAAGAAGAAGGAGCATCTATACAGGTAAATTAGTACACAACGGGAATAACTACAAATAATCAATGATTGAATTATGGAATCCCGCACATTTTTATGAAACGAAACACTGATGTGTTTCATTCATTGATGTAGGTAACTGCAATGCATGGGCATGTATCTACTTGTTCGAAAATAGAAATGGTTCAGAATCATCTGTCGACCATTGCCGAAGTTGATGTTTCAAAATGTGATACATTCATTCACTAGGTATATTCACTCATGTGCAATATTTTCGCATGTGTCAGTCTTGTGAATGAATGAATGCCGTTACTGCTAGGTAGGTACATATTATTCACTTCAGATGGCTTTGCCCAAACATCGGAATGAGTTGCTTTGAAAACTTAATTTAAATCGGTAGAACATGAACCAGATCTATGGAACTGTCAGGATTTCATCTTTGCTCATGCGCAGGAAAAAGTTACGGTCGGATTTCGATGAAATTCGAGAATTTGAGAATAATGTCTGCAGACGCCCTTCCTTTCGGATACATAATAATAAGTTATTAGGTAAAAAACAAATGGAGTGCCTTTCTAGAAATTTTTTATACAAATATATCGTAGAGGTCTGAATGAACTCCACCTGAGAGCACAAGTTCTGTTGAACTTATTCTCATGGTGGGCAATGACAGAATCCCTCACCCCAAAATAATTTTAGTTACTTTTCATTGCTATGTTCATCTTTATTTTTGCAATTCTCTATGCATATTTTAAGTTAGAAGTTAAGTTTGGTTACACTTTTTCTAACAACGCACTGTATTTTTCTGTATTCCTGTATACTGTATTTT
Source organism: Leptopterna dolabrata (assembly GCA_954871275.1). Classification (NCBI taxonomy): domain Eukaryota; kingdom Metazoa; phylum Arthropoda; class Insecta; order Hemiptera; family Miridae; genus Leptopterna; species Leptopterna dolabrata. Next base: position 22,814,410 of record OX940976.1, read on the forward strand.
TCTCTGTCTTTTGCCAAATAAATAAATAAATAAATAAGACTACTCCGCACACACTCTCCGGCACTGCCGTTTCGATTGTTCTTTAAGGTTTACGAGAAACATACACTCAGGTAGATATGGAACCGAATATTTTTACGTTCGCTGATGATTTAGATGACATACACCTTACCTACCTACATTTTTTCGACTCTTACATAAATTTACAAGACTGCCTCACCTACCTTCATAGCGCGGAAGCAGAAAAGACTCAAATTCTGTTCCCTCGTTCATAATTGGTTATAAATGGGTGGCTACAAAATGTGTAAATCTCTGCTTTCTAGCCTGAAGGAGTGGGGTTTCAACTATGTACCACCGTAGGCTGAAATGTGCACAGAGGAAATTGCTGAGAGGCGAATTTCACTGTTGGGGCAAATCAATACCTATTGAAGGAATAAAGGAACTAGAAAAAAATGAATGCTAGAGTTTCCTAGTCATCGTGAAAGAAACAGTACATAATTTATAGTTGTTATCAAAATGTAGGTATAGTGCAAGTGTCAAGGTTCTGTGGAAAACACCCCTGGCTATATCCTTACTCAGATAAGTTGTCAAACCATCCATCCTCGATGTTGTTCTCATGCTGATGCAACAAACAGATCATGCTGTGTGAAGGTACGAAGATGAGAAAAATCAACATAATACTCTTCGGTAAATGTGCATAATATCAAGGACTATTTCAGGGCGTGTTCTGATATCAAAATGCTAAAATAGATTGAATAATTCTTTCGCTGAGGACATCTCAAGGTTGAATGCGTCTGCCAAGAAGGTCAGTGTATTTCCCTCGTGCGCGGGGTTCAGAATCCGCGTACCCAGCAGTTGACGATGGTCGTCAAGAACAGAATGGACCGCCGTTGGATCCGTTGATGCATGGATGGTGAATTGGTGATTGGATTGGTCCTAGATGGATGTGGCAGTACAAAATGTATAAAAAACGAACCGACCGAAAGTCATGCTACAAGGCATTTTCACAACTCATACTCTCTCTCACTACACCATTCAGTTCAAATGACTACTGTACCCATGTTTTTTTCGCTGTTGTTGTGTCAAAGATTTCCCAACATTTATGCCCATGAATATCTTCAGATTCAACAATCGATTGCCAGTAAAGGTTTTTGTCATTGAAACTGTTGTTTATTATAAAATACTAGGTACGTTAGTAAATCTCGGAAAATGTTTCTAACTTCTGAGAATTTTCAAATATACAAATTCAAGTCTTAATCCATTTTCGTGCAAATAATAATACATCCAGTATATTGAAATGGACACTTTCTGTCTCAGATTACCATCCTATGTATAATATTTCATTTTTTGTGATTTATAATTATTAACAGAGATTTTTAGCGATATCCCACCCCTTAATTTTTTGAAAAATTCTCATCTTCGAACCGATAATTTTGTTTGTGGACGTACCTACGTGACGAATTTGGTGAAATTTGGAATTTTCTATCTCTTGGCCTAGGTAAGAATGTCATCTGAATTGACGTTATACCTACATAATGTTATTATATCAGGTTAAACTCAGGGCTTGGATTCTCAAACAGCCTACCTACTACATAGTTTGTTTTGTTTTTCATGTTTCGTGTGCTGTGTTTGCATCATCATCATAACCGTTGACTAGATACTGCGCCACCACACACATAATATGCTACAACCACTACACACATTAAGTACCTGTATGCAAAGCTTCCGCCAAATGATTTTGAGATCCTTTCAAAATCAAATTTGAATGGTTTATTCTGCATAATTTTTATCCCAGCGCACATGACAACAAAACATGAAAACAAGCAACTCATGTACGAAAAATAGTGGTGGTACGAAAAATAGTGGGAAAAGATGTAAACAAGAGGATTACAAAAAGGGACTAAAACGTAAAATTAATATGAAATAGGAGAGGAGGGGTGGAGTGTAGAAGAAGGAACAACTCTGACTGCTTAGTGTATATTTGGGGAAAAATGAGTTACGAAACATCTTTCTTGTGACACCTATTTTTCAGAGATATCGGATTCGTAACACAAAAGGCTGTGTCCGAGTAGCGACGTAGAGAAATGTCTTGGGCAGAAATACACTGGAAGAAACATCATGAGATGGCTGGGGGGATGGAGGTTTTCATTTTCATATGAAAGGGTCCATACAAAGCACGGCGGATACGATCGGTGCGTTTCGGGTGGCGCTTCAGAAAAATTGGCCGTCACCAATATGAAATATTTCGACTGGAGGGTTCGGCTGTGGGCGAAGTTGCCTACTCCAACCGTTGCGATAGGTAATTATGAAAGCGGTTGGCCGTCAGATCAAAAAATACGTTTTGTCACACTTGAAACTGCTGTCCGTTTTGGTTAGTTAGTCATTCGAAATCTCTATGTAATTGTTATGATGAGTGTGTGTGTGGCACCATTATTTAAACCTTTCTCAGTCTGTCTGTTTGCAACATTATCACGGCTAAATCAATCATGGATATGTCGGAGTAAAATCTATCTTGTAATTTGCGACCACCAAATTTTCGTAGGGTGGGGGGGGGGGGGGGGTGGTTGCCAGATTTCATAAAAGAAAAAAGTATGCCCTCGCCTAATTCTTGCTCTACTCTGAGGTAGGAGATAGATTTTAAAAAACGCTGGAAATTAATACACAGCGGTTTATTATTTACCTGTATAGATGCCCCTCTAAGTAAATCAATGTTTTCTGTGGTCAGTACCCTCGAGTTCCCTCCAGGAAAGCCCTAAATGAAGTACTGGAGCCGGCCCGGGAATCAAAGTTTCACACAAATAGGCGGGATTCAATAATTAAATTATTAATTATTTGTAGTTAGTCATGAAGCATTAGGTAAATAATAAACCGCTGTGTAATCATTTACCTGTATATATGCCTCTTCTGCATAGATAGTATAATAAACTGTTATGTAATAATTTAGCGTTGTATGATAATTTATCGTTGTGTATTAATTTACCGTTATGAAATAATTTACCGTTCGTATAATAATTTACCCAGGAGTACTTCAACGTTTGTTCAAGTTGCAAAAGTACCTATCAACAAAATCCAAAAGAGCCATCATTTTTCAAATGGAATAATATCACAGAACAACCAACTTCCTAGCGATGATAATCTGGGCCGGGTTTATACCGTCTGATTCACGATCATGTTGGCGACGCTTTTCGGTGCAAACGAACGGCTGGCCGTACAATGCTCTGGGTGGTCTCAAAAAATTCATTAGATCAAGATCAGTTTAAAAACGTAAAGAAAACTTCTCTGAAAGTTTGGAGCTACGGCGTTCTAAAAATTTCAACACCTATTTTTCACGCCTTAGAGTGAAAAATAGGGGTTGAAATTAGAGATGACTGACAGTGGCGCCGAGCTTCGCGGACCAACTAAACCCCAAACGGGACCTACAAACCAAATTTCATCAATTTCGGTTCATGACAACTAAGGAATGTGCTGCGAAGTACGGCGGACAGGCAGACATTTTTTTATTGCATTTTTGGGTTCTACGTACCTTGAAACTGAGACTGACAGACGAACAAACAGATAGCAACCGACGCCCAACTCAAGGTAAGCGCCTTCGTCGAGTTCCTCGATCAATGCGTGAATAAAAATAATTCCGCAATGGAGGGAGGTGAGTCGAGGATTTCTGTTTGGAGGTTTTCAACAGGAAATGGAAAGTCCTTTTGAAGCTAGTGCTCTTTCGCCTGTTAGCAGAGCGGTTGGGCGGTATCACGTAGACTGCCGAGCTCCAGGAAGCTGCTGGACATTGTTCGATTCGTTACACTCGCCATCATCACTTTCACCGAAAACCGCCGAAGGGATCAGTCCGCGTTTCTGTTTTCTGGATCACTGTCCACCGAAATGAGCTATTTCCCGATCTAAATGGGGGGTCCGCACAAGACCACGCAAGTTTGTCAAAATGATTTGATAGAAGTTCGTCAGGCAGATTTTTGACAACAGAAATTTTACACTGTTTCACAATCAAAGTCAAGAAAGTTCGGCAAAAGATGTCAAACTTCCACGCGCCACCTGCACCCGCGACATTTGCGCATCTTTGTAGAAAATCTGCTAGTAATTTTCACTACCTTCAGTATATTAAACGGTTAACAAGCACGCACACAAATTACTGCATCTAAGTCTAGCTGCGGTTCACAAATTACTGCATCTAAGTTCCAAGGTTCGAATCCCGGGCCAGAGGCAAACTTCTGCAGCACTTATCTGCAAAAACTAATTTTTACAAATCGTATCTTGGAAATTTAGAATGGTAACATAATCTATGTCAGATAAAGGAACATTGCGTACACGCGGAGTCAACTCAAAGTTATATTACCACAAACCTACCTACATCGGTTTCCCCTAGCTGTTTAGTGTGCATCGCTATCTCTAGGTTCGCAGTGACTTTAACGGCCGGTAATGCATTTATTACCCCGCATGCATTTCAGTATTTTTCCCCCTTTTTGACGTCAGACCCTTACAGACAGTCTATACCATATTATTATAAATTTTCAGCAAACTTCACTTCTATACTGATGTCATTAACATAAATTTCACCAATAATTATTCATACGTTTTTGGTTTATTATTTTCAGTAATGAACCTTTTGAATAGAGCATGGAAAACAATATTGTTAACCCCCCCCCTCAAAGTTTGATGGTTAACGTTTCAAGGTATGTAGAACCCGAAAGTGCAATAAAAAAATTTCTGTCTATCCGCCGTAAGCCGTACTTCGCACTTTTCTTAGTTACCATGAACCAAAAGTGATCAAATTTGGTTTGTAGGTCCCGTTTGGGGTCTAGGCGGTCCGCGAAGCTAGGCATTACTATCAGTCATCTCTAAGGGGTGAAAAAAGGGGTTAAAATTTTCAGAACGATGTAGCTCGAAAACTTTCAGTAGAAGGGTATGGGTTTTTTAACGTTTTTTAAATTTGCCTTGAACTAAAGCATTTTTTGATACCACCCGGAGCATTGTACGGCCAGCCGTTCGCTTGTACCGAAAAGCTTCGTCAGCACGATCGTGAATCAAACGGTATAAATGTGGCCCAGATATCATCGCTAGGGAGCACCTGATTATAATCACGGATGGATGTATGAACTCGAGTTGGTTGTTCTGTGATATAATTTCATTTGAAAAATGATGGATCTTTTGGGTTTTGTTGGTAGGTACTTTTTCAACTTGAACAAACGTTCAAGTATGATTGGGTAAATTATTGCACAGCGGTTAATTATTGTACAACGATAAATGATTACACAATGGTTTGTTATACTATCTGCGTAGAAGGGGCAGCTATACAGGTAAATTATTACACAACGGTTTATTATTTACCTTATGCTTCATGAATAACTACAAATAATATTAGTGATTGAATTATTGAATTCCGCGCATTTGTATGGAACTTTAATTTCCGGGCCGGTTCCAGTACTCGATTTAGGCCTTTCCTGGGGCTTTCCACAGAAAACAGTGATCTACACAGAAGGGGTATCAATACAGGTAAATAATAAACCGTTGTGTAATAATTTGCAGCGTTTATTATTATGCACTAATGCTTATTTCAATTAGGAGCTCGACTCCTTCCTGGTCGAGGCTCTTCATGAGGCCTTGCATGGAATTTCAGTAGGTACTGTAGTACCTACTATTGCCTTCACTGACTGGGCCATTCGTTGCTCTCTATGTAGTTGAGGTATTCTTAACGCTGAAGTTATATTGAACAAATTATATAAGTTAGGTGCAAATAGTTGGTCAGACATAAATCAGGTACAATCATAAAACAAAAGGTTTACGAACCAACCTGTTGTCTGATCTGACTTTTAATGATTCTCACGCGTTATAGGTATTATTACTTATTTGAAAGGGCTCGTTTTGCTAGGAACAGCAGCGCGCTGTCACAAAAAAGTTCCAGTAATGGAGAATGGCTGTAAAAGCGAATTTTCAAAGAAATGTTTGTGCTATTATGTAAAAAGATGTTATAGCGAGAAATCATACCACTTTTTATAAAATTATATAATTTTTTTTTCGTGATTTTAGCCATTTTTATCGATTTTTGACTCTTATTGAGTCAAACTTGACCCTCCCTTTTTTGAGAAAAATATTTTTGATATTATCGAAATAGCCCCTCCGTCGTGATCACTGAGAACAGAAGATAAATTATCTTCTACCCTTCATCGTATAGTGATTCACCATTCCACATAACTTCAGGTGAATTAATAATTATTTTAGCCCTTAATACCAATTTTTTACCCCCAAAACTCCTAACTGGACACCTATTCTCCATGCAAAACGACTGAAATGGTCTGTTTTCACTCATCCTTCCATACCACTTTCAGGTATTTTATATAAATAGTTCGCGATTTTAGCAGTTTTGACCGATTTTTGACCTTAAACACTCAAACTTGACCCGCTTAGAATTTTTGAGAACTGCTTATCTTCGATCTCATACTTTTGGGAGTACCAACATTTGGCAAAATTTGGAATATTTATCATAAACCCAAGGTCAGATATCGTCTGGAGTGGCACATAAATAAATATATAAATAAATGCATATAATATATCCTTATAAATTTAAATATGTATATTTATACTTATATATATAAAAGATCATAAATAAATTCAGGATGCCCTGATATGGATTTGCCTATGCAAATCAATTTCAATTTTTGTTGAAAACCTTTGGACCCATCGCAATAGTTTAATTTTCTTTGCAAATTTGCTAATATATGTTGGGTACATCCTAAAAATTGGAGGATATTCATTCCTCCTATTCAAAATACGGAGAAGGTAGGCAGGTATACAGTAGGAGAAAGCCAAGCTTTGAGAACCAAATGGACCTTGAATGGAACCAATTTTTATTAATTTCTGCCAACTACGCCAAAACCACAAGTAAGTACGCAAAAAGCGAGGTGGATGGACGGAATTTATTTCGCTAGATGTTTGGATCCTACGCACCTTGAAGTGTAGAACGATGTTGACGGGTGGGATGAGTGGGTATTCGCGATGAATGGGAAACAATATTTATGATGATCATAATGTCGATACCACCAAACTTGTCTTTGGAACATGGTCACTTCCAGCCATTGTTGTTCTTACTACAACCCTGATGTGACAAAAATGTAAACTAGGGAAACGTTCGACCAAAGTTTCGTGTTGGGAAAATCAGTAATGAAGGACAAATAATATTGATATCTTATCATTCGTTGATGGTAGCTGTTTGTTTGGGTTTGGAGTACAAACACCATAGCAGTTCACCGTTATCGCGATGGATGCCCACGAAATGCCGCACCCCACGGATCTAATTTGTGCGTTTTAATGCTGTAATAAAATTTCCTTGACTAGATCCAGAACGAATCCGCTTGTTTTTCTTATGAATATTCATAGCTCGTTCGTTCATCTCTAACGAGCACCGCGTTACGTCAAAGGAATTCCTTGTGCCACTGGTCGCGTGGCTCCGTCCGTGAACTACTTCCATCGGTATGAAAACGGGACGTTGAGGAGACGGAGGTTTCGGAAGATTTTTTCATTATTCTTGAGATAGAGTAGTTTAAGGAGCCTAAGTAGGTAAAGGTTACTTAGGAATAGGTTAACTGGTGAGTTCATGAAATGTCCAAGTTCTAGGCCATTCAATCGGTTCACTAGACCCCCTTGAAACTGAAAGTCAAGTGCCTATCAACATCATTAATCTCTGTCGAGAAGTCCCTACTGACAAATATCCGACATTATGTAGGTACTTCATTTTCACTTACTCCACGTATATCTCAAAACTACCAACTCAATTATCAATTATGATTCGAATCAGCTCTCTGGGGCAAAACAAATTCAAATTTATTGTTTGAGCTTCTCAAATTTACAACTACCTAATTTATTGCTACTTGCTTATTGTTGTTGTTTATGTTCGGATATTCTACCTTATACAGGGTTTCCCACTTTCGGAACCACGAAATTTCAGGGATCGGTTTGACAACTGATTTGCGACAAAAAGTTCTTCCCAGAAATCTTTAGAAAATCCCTTGGTTTCCGAATTTTTCAAAAAATAAGATTTTTGTGTGTTTTCGACCTTCAGTCACAAAAATGGCCATAAAACTCTTAGTTAACAGAGTGAAACTGGAATTGAGTGCACGTGGTAAAGGGCGTTTAATGTCTTATCTCCTTGTTGGAACATTTGTACACCGAAGTACATGGGTAGAAAATTGGTATGAACAGTAAATTTTCTCAAATTTGCGAAATCGCTATTTTTTCAAAAAATCCCTTTAGTCTCAAAACTTAGTTATAGTTTTCTAAGCAAACTTGTTTCAGGAAGAACTTTCTCAGGGTCTCAGCTTTCCAACGGTTATTCATTTTCAATTTTATAGTTGGGAAAAATGACGTTTGAATTCCAATAACGGGTATTTTTCAAGGAAAACTAGGGTTTTAGCCTGTTCTACGACTTCACTCGACCTGACCATAACACGAAGGGTTTGGTATCGTTTCAAGCTGAATCAAATGGTGATACTCTTCAGTCATTTCGGCTAAGCAAATGATGATTCTTCGATCACCTGAACCTAAATAATTTCCAAATTTTTGTTCGATTAAGGTACTTTTCTTAGTTACTATGAGCCAAAACTAATGAAATTTGGAACATGGGTCCCATTTGGGGTCTAGTTGGTGCGCGAAGCTCGGCATTACTACTGTCAGTCATCTCTGAGGAGTGAAAAATAAGGGTTGACATTTTCGTAGCGCCTTAACTCGAAAACGTTAGAAGGGTATACCTAATGGTTTTATGACGTTTTTGAATTGATTCCGAACTTCAGGATTTTTAGACAGCCCACAGCTCTTTACGTCCACCCGTTCGTTCCAGTTCACACAGGCCCTGAAGTTTGAGCCCAAAAGATTGAAACATGAGTCGCGTGAATCATACAGTATACATCCATTCCAGATATTATTGCTCGGGAACACCTGATTATAATCACGCATGGCTAGATGAAATCGAGTTAGTTGTTCTGTGATATTATTCCATTGAAGAACGATGGTTTTTTTTTTTTTTGATGTTGTTGATCTATACATTCGAACAAATTTGGTTCGGTGTCTGTATGTCCGCAAATCCTTGCCACACCCATAACTTGGCCTATTCTAATCCGTTTTTGCCGAAATTTTCGTTTATAATGGTCCCTTATGAATTTCAGACCGCTCGGTGCATTGCGCAAGAAGTATAAGCATGCGCCACCGATGTACTCGTATTCATTTTCTCGCAAATAAATGGCCATGTTATTGTTAGGTAGAGTTGTACGCTAGATCTAATGGTGGTTTTGGTTTGCAATGAGAAACAAATTAACTTCAGTAAAGATTCGGGTTTGCGGGAGGTCAGCGGATTATCAGGTGCCGATAAGGGTCATTACGGTCAGGGGGTTTTCTCAGAACGATGAGGTCCAAACGTTTATTACCGACAGAGAACGAGAGGGAGCCGTAAGTAACCCCCCCTATCATTATCCAGTTACGGAATCAATTATCTCTGGGGTTGAGCCGACCGGCCCGGAGGGGATGTAGGGTCGGGACTTCTGGTTGCTGTAGATGTCCGTCGCAGATACCAATGCCACCACTCCTGTACTCGTTGCCGAACGATAGAGATATGCTTATACTTACAAGCTTCTTTCCCACTTAGTCGGGCAGCATTATTCACGCTGTGGGTGTGCGTGTCTGTTCCGCGGAGAACGACTTTCTTAACGGGTCTCATGACTTGACATTGTGAGATATTACCCGAAACCCGGCATCAGGTCCGTTCTGCAGCGACAACAAAAATTAATTATGTCAAAGGAAGTTTTAAGGGTAGTCTATCGAAAGGACCATCAGAATCTGCCAGGTAGGTATATGAGTTTTGGTGCCACGGTGGTGTCATCAGCAGCCACGACGCCGGCATTGGCTCATCTAATGGGCACGTATCTATTTTATTTTGTTTATTTTTTTAAATGAAAGTAGATTCCATCCTGAGGACTTTGAGACCAACCGCAAGCTCCTATAATTAGTACCTAGTTCTTTTTCTATGATTTTTTCATAGTTTCCAGAAGTTCCTACGTCACAACGGGCAGGGGGGTCCCGCCAAGGCGAGAGGGGTGCAATGACGTAGGAATCTCCGGAAAATTTGAGAAGTCATAGAAAAAGAATTATCGTACGAGCGAGCGTTTGGTCCCAAAATTATCAGGACTTTCATTTAAAAAACAATATAAACCGCTTTTTTAACCCATGCAAATAGCCCATTGGGGAAAATGAGCTAGTTTTGGGTCTTACTACGAGAAATTTCATCATTCAGGTAGTACGATTATTTGGACAACATTCAAAGCTCACGTGAGGCTCCGGGCGGGGAATGGTGTCCTAAATTTCATGAGCAGCTATTGGGAGGAGGGACTCGAAAGTTACTTACGTAAGCGTAATTTCCAACGAACTTGATTATTTGTACTAAAGTAGGTATCTCCCTAGTTGTCGTGACATCAGTTGCCATGCAACGACCCACAACCCACAGTTGAGCTAATTATTGAGATATTTGCATATTCGATTTGCCAGTTGCGTGCAGGTACACAGAGATTTCGTTTGGAATTTGGTACACTTGAAAATTGTCTCCCGGAAAACTGATAGTAGCACTATACATCGGAAGCTATACGACAGCTTCATGCAATCCAACCCTACGGTTTCAACATAAAATGTTAAATTGAATTGTGTGTGTGTTGTTCGTTATATGAAAATGCAGTACGGAATTCATTACCGCATTGAATTACATATAATTTTAGTTATGTTGTATGAAATGAAGACCACAAGTTTTGTCCTAAATAACTTCTAAAATTTGATCTTGCTTATTCTTGCATGGGGAAAGGGGCTAGTCGCTTCACAACCATTGCTCAAAAGTATATTCCTAATGACAAGGTAAATTTATTATTATCCTAGCTGGGGACATATTCATCCCGATTTCGTCGCGAAGGATCGACTGAAGGAAGCAGACACCTACGGCTTACTTAGTAAGTAAGTACAAAGTAACCAAGTGATAGACATTGACTACGTATTTGATGGTGGTTATAATAGTTCCGACATAAGTTGTTCATTTTCTGCAAATAATTCATTCACAACGATACAATGTATACATGCTTACAATACAATATAACATTAGTGGATATTTTTGAAGAAGCTTGACAGAAACACTTTTAGCCAACGTCGGTAGGTACCTGGACCCCACTACTTTATTACAAGAGCTGTGGTTAGAGCCACGTATCAATTCACCACTAGGTCCTATAATTTTTAGATCAGGAGATAGCGCTTGGTCCAACGTGCTTTCGGCTTCCTTTAAAAGTTGTTTAGCCGCCTCGCCACTCATCCGATAAACATCTAGCAGACCTCAGATTTCGGGTCGATTAGGCCTTCAAGTAATTTTTGGGTAAAGTGCGAGGGTTACGTGCCCGAGTCGGCAAAAAAGCGCGTGACGCATGATGGGAATTCTTTCGAGAGAACGTGACAATGTTTATCGCCGAGAAACGTCCTCAAAAGGATGGTTTGGCGAGAAAGGAGTACAAGATCGTACGCGCGATAACCAATGGGATAACGTGAGAACAAAAAAACAAACAAACTCCAGAACCGTCAAGTGAACAGAACACTTAAGCACAACTCATATGGACCTTCATAAGGAAGTTTTGTCAGTTGGATTTGGCCAAAATATCAAACGTTTCATTCTATTTCTAGAAGGAAGGTACAAAAAATCGCAATTTTGGTTTATGTTTTCAATAATAAACCGAATAGAGCAAGACATTTTTTTAACCCCCTTCAAAATTTGATGTTTCTCCTTCTGAAATCTTGATGCGTAACCTTGAAAAGCAACCATCGAATTTTGAGGGGGTTAACTTTTCCTCCCTGCTCGATTCCAAAAAACTTTCCAGTATTCAAGCAGATATTCATAAAAATTCTGTGTTTATTTCATTTTATTTTTAAATCTTGTATTCGTTTTAATTAACTGAACTTTCAAAAAATAAATGTTTCAATTTATTGGGTACCAATTATTGATATGAGGCGCGCGGGTATGAGCTGGAGTGATACATGGGGTGTTAAGAAAGTTTGGAAGCGGAAGGCTATTCAAGCCAAAGACCGCTTGAGTCTAGTGCAACATAAAGAAGAAGAAGAAGATGATTAGATACCAATAATTTACATAGGTAATGTTGAATTTTTTAAGGGACAAAGAAGAGGGCCTACGCTGAACATGAGGAATGCGTTGATCTCACTCGTTTACCACGAAAACGATGATCACAACCACGACACGTAGTTGCAGTACAAGAAGGCGATCGGTCATCATCAGGGTGGAGGAACGAAGATGAAATTCGGTAAAAAGAACGTAGGGGTTCCGCTCAAGATTCAACGTGGTATCCTGATATTATCTCTGAAACGGAATTTAGCAACAGCTTCCCAAGGCCGAGTAAAAATATGGTGTTTCTCGTTAGTGACATAATCTGGGCCAATTACCGGAGAGAAGGAGACCCCTTCGGAGAACTAATTGTGTGATATGCAAATCCATCCGGTGCAGAACGTTATGTCAGGAGTTGTCGAGCTACTGATTCATCTTAGAATGGGCGGTCCAGGTGAAACGAAGACGCCTTGAGGGCTTTGAAATGGACCTCGGTTGGTTTGCACGAAGCTCTAAAATGGCCCTACGTGTCATCTCCGGTGATTGACAAAGAGGGCTCGGCCCTGTTGAGTGGGTGGTCCTACTTGGAAAGCGATGAGGGATCTGATGGATTCTCTTGGTGAGCTCATGCCTCCTAACAGGACCTGACGATACTGTGCTGGCCGAATCGCCCGGGAATTGCTGAGGACAGAGTTAGGCGTTTCTTGCAAGAATGACAATATACCTACCAAATCTTATGTTTCAAGAGCTACCTCAACTTCTCAGATCTCTTTGCCTAATACTTGGTAGGTACTCGAAACGAAACGTAATACTGCACTACATTTGTGCCCTTCCGCACCAGGAGCTGCCCTAAATGAATATTAAGGACAACATTTCCAGACGTTTCCCTGACCCTATCCATGACTTCGCTAGAGATATCCTCAGAACCTCGATTCACTAAGCATATGAATTAACTGCACGATTCTTCCAGCATGACCTAGATGGGTGCGGCTCAGTATATTCCGCAATTTTCGATCAAGATGTTGTTCATTTCCCATACCTCGATATCGGCCTGATTAGCGTATTGAAAACCTTCAGACCTCGTCTTCCAATAGATTCCCTCTATATTGTTGCCCCCCCACGAGTCCCATCCATCGAGAAACTCGCTAAAAATTATACAGAAGTAATTATCATACCAGTGTTGAAGTTACGCATAGCCCTCATTTTACCGGGCAAGCAATACCACTGATACCTACCAAATGAAGAAAATATCTAGTGTCACAGAAGTGCGGTATTTATTATTTTGACGGTCCTGGGTTCGGCTTCAGTTTTTAGGTTCATATTTAAGTTTTATTCAACTATGTATTTACATTAGGTAGCGAATTTATGTTGAAAATACGCTGTGGCGATGGGTCCAAAATTTTTAGCTCTTTCATAGCTTTTTGACATTTCTACCAACTCAACTTTGAGTTTGAGACAAACAAATGTAAATCTGTAAAAAGGGCTGTCATGGTACCCTTATAATATACCACTCCAAATACATTGTGCATATATAGAAGATTGTTTCCAATAAGTCCGGTCTCGGGGGTGGCAAGTGTCCCGGTGGGCCATCATCCGCCACTATTACGTCGTGATGGCCACCAAGACACACGTCCCGTATATTCCGACCGATCCGGCAATGCCTCGACCCGCCACGACTGCAACCCCAGCCAGGGATATCCCCCGTTTCTTCCGCCAGGAAGAAATGGCCTGGAAAACGTCAGCGACGGACGAAAGCTTAACCTTCCTGGCGAGCCCTGTTTATCGCCTCGCTCTGCTCCATCACAGCGGGGCCTCAGGTACGTTCCTGCCCTCGTACTTTCGCACAATACTCGGGCGGGAACGTCCAGATGCCTCGCTGCGACGTTCATCGCCAGACTTCCACCGACTCCGCCTCGCTCCACCAACTTTTACAATCAACCACCTTTGTATATATGCTCATTATTGTAAATACGTCTTGCCTACCTGTAAGTTCATCCTTCGTATATACTTTCATTATTGCCCACACGTCCTTTTTAAGTTTACTGCCTTCAGCATCACATGTTTGTTGTTCACCTTCAGCAATCTCTATTCAATTTTTTAGCATGTAAGCGTTACTTTACTGGTCCAGTCTAGGGGGACTTCTGTCATGGTACCCTTATAACATACCACTCCAAATTGTACCTAGAAGATTGTTTCCAATAAAGTCAAGGTGGAGAAGGTGAGCTGTGTGGTGCAACGGCTTTCAACGGCCGTCGGAGGACCGGGGGAGGGTAGAGGCGCCTTTATAAGGCGCCCTTCTTGCCCAGCTCGCCCTTCTACTGATCTCACTCGAACTGGACACCTTCTCTCTCACCAAACCCTTCTCCTTAACCTCTTTGTCATAAAAGATCCTAATGTGGTGATAAACCTTTCTGGTGCAAACAAGTGTGGTGATAAACCTTTCTGGATACTAGCTACCTCGTACCCGAGTCCTTCTCAAACTCACAAACAGACATTTTCATATGATGCTAATTGAAAAAATCGCTCATATGGTTATGCTGCATGACTGGAACTCTTTATTCTTCTGTATTTATGCATAAAATGGAATAGCGTCCAGAATGTACACAACTTTTTCTTCTCACCCTCCCACATCCGCTTCGTTCTGCCTCCAAGAGAACGAAACCTTCCTTGAATCCTGCTAAATTCTTCACAAAGCTCCTTTTCTCTTCGAGTGAAAACGAATAAAAAACACAAACGGAGCGAACCCTACTCTTCGAGTCTTGTCGATGTGGACATCGCTCTTGGGCTCTGCCCTCTTCTAAATCAAAACAGAGCGTGATGAAGCGGGGGACAAGGCAGGAATCACAACTCAACCTTCCATACCGGGTTTAATTGGAGCCGACTGCTTTTATAAATGGCCGAACTGGAGCGATCGGCGGAGCCCCAACTTGATTTGTTTACCCAGGAAGAGACGTCAGGGCGTGGGCGACGACTAGAAAGTCGGTTGGAGGAATTAGCTGAATAATGACGTGGGGCACCTACTTACCTTATACATTTTTTTCGGACTCTTTTATCGATGGGATCCTTGTTTAGTTTCGAATTGATAAATTGACTTTGAGAAACACTTCCCGAATCCCGAAAAAATCGATGGATGTTCCGTTTATTTCTTTAAAAAAATCTAGTAGATACTGGAGCAGTTGTTTGTTATACAATAGGGAGATCTTATTAAATGGACTTCTTAAACCCAGGTTCCTCGTTCTGCCAAAAATAGAGCTTAAAAAAAATGAGAAAATGGTTATGGAAGGTTCTACTGTTGTCTTGACTGGGTAAGTGTGGGATTTCAGTTGTCAGGAAATTCAGAGAAGTATCAGTGAATTCAGTTAAGAACAGCAAAGGTCAGGTATAAGTTTGGCGCTTCGAGGAACTTGTGAGCCATAAATTTCAAGTTGTAGATTGGTATTGACCATCGGTATTTGCTAGAGGCACAGAAAGCTCAATGGAGCAAAAAACACTGCAAACAAGAAAATTAGAATAAAATGGCTGGAAAACTTCAAAAAATCGGTGGTCAGAAACCGGTCGGAGGAACTAGCTAAATAGTTGTCATCTACTTATAAGCCATTTTCACCATTCAAGAATGGTGATCCATATTTCTAACACCAACTTTTCAAATTTGATCATTTAATCTTTCAACTCGAATGGTGTCCCACCGTTCAAACAAGATACCGTGGAAGATAAAGCGCAATGAATCCTAGGAAGCAATGATGGATGGATGATGGTATGGCTGGAATGCCTATACCTAATTTTAAACGACGAAAATAATAGGTAAGTAAAGGCGGAATTAACATTAAGCTGTAGCTGATGTTGTGAAGTAACATGGAATAGTGCGAGCTAAATCACGTTGAATACGAAGAGCAAATCAATACTGAACGAACAGGAAACTAGGATGCTGGAATTTTGGTGGGCTTTATGTAACTGGCATGTGCTCACCCAAGTCCCAAAATATTGCAAGCTCGAGATCCGGAAGGAGTGGGATCTGCATGGATCCGCCCTCGAAGACACAAGACAATACTATACAAAGTTTGCTAATTTGTTCACCTGTAAAGGATGAAGTAACATCCGAATTCCAGATCCCTCCACAGTATGTAGGCTTTGGTATGCAATAGTGTTTTCTAGATGTACCTACTTGATACGGTGATTGGTATGATCTTTGACTTTTACTCTACTGAGTTCTGTAAATCCGAAGAGCCTTTGCGATGGTTTTACGGTACGAAGTGCACGGCAGGCTGATTGTTCGACATTGTTTGACTTCAGGTACTCTCCTACCTCTGGTCGTTTGATGATTTAATGTTTTCTGTTGAAATCCATAAAATCGCCCTATCAATGCCAGCCCGTCTCGAGTCACATTTCCCCACAGCCAACGATCCATGTTAGCATATTCCTTGAAGTAAAATAGTGTTTTTCATCGTTGGTAGCAGGCTATGCATGAGCTAATTTATTTACCTCCTCCCACAGGCCTTACAACAGGAGTCGTTTTTTCGCCTCCCTCGCGCCTCGCATTTATGTTCCTCCCTCTGGTTCTCTCCAGGGCGAGGCCCGAGCGGGACGCGGATGCTGGCGTGTGCCGCTGCAGATGGTATCGTACTTGACATTTACTTGAACTTAGGTGAAGGATAACAAGGCAGCCTTGGGTGTGGCTGCCCCTTCTGGTCCGACTCCGTGAGGGAGATTCTTCTTATTTTGCAAACTATGAGGGCCGGCCGACGGTTCTACGTTCACTTTTCCTGCTTGGTTCTTCTGCACCCCCCCCCCCCCCCACCGCAATATGTTTCGCCTCTTCCTTTACCATTGAGGACTCTTGAGTTATTGCGCGTTTGCTGTTTCTTGGCCGCGAGAAATCACGGGCCTTGCAAACTGCCGAGGTGATTTTCAAATCCATTTATGCCTTTATACGGACCTGAGAACAACACCAAATCATACGAAATGACCTGAGGCGCTATTTCATCTGGAAGCTCAAAGTGGCCGACGCACCATAAGCAAGTTTGTCAAATTCTGACTCACCGAAGCTGTAGGACAAGTGTCTGCGAGTGTCGAGCGCCTAAAAGGCCTTCAAATCTCCATTTTCGGCCATCCCGAACACAGAGCCGTGAATGCAGGATACCAGAGGGTCTTACGAAATTTGATACGGGATATGAGAACTTATAATATCTCCCAAACTCTTGTAAGTACTGATCACTGAGGTAGCACAAGCAGTTCGTATAGATACAATTCGAAATTTGCTCCTAATATGGGAATGAAAAGATTGCGAAAGAAACAATTCTCGCTAGTGGTAATTTTGGTTTTGGTAAACAACAGTAAATAGTAAAGAACAGAGGGAAAGAAATATTGGAATCTCCAATAGTTAGGCTGCCCAATGTCCATTATACAGAGTGTCTTATAAATGCAGCGTGGATAAAATGGCGTAGCTCATGTAAGTTTTCAGGATAGCGAACAGTTAACTCAAACTGCGCATCGCTTATGAATATGAAGTCGAGTTTGTTGTTCTGGATAGCGGATATTCTTTGAGCTCAAGGAAAGAAGGTCATAAATATTAAATATTTATTGATAGGTATTTCTTCCTGTAGTTACGTTCTTTCTGTCGGTACGTGGCATGTTCTTGATGTAGGTTGTAAATACGTGGTGCCCAGTACCTAAGAAAATATATGTGGATAAAACTGCAGTACACGAATTTGGCTGCCATAAATTAATCTTCCAGAGGGCCTATTTCTAATAATTATCCTCTAAATTCGGCCTCAATGTTGAATGGTTTTCAAGGAAAACATTTGGAACATACCTAGACGAAACGATAGGATGTTAAGCGTAAATGTCACGGGTTTAGTTCCAAGAACCGCCACCACGTTGTACTTCAAGATAACCCAAGCCAATATTACATTTATCGTATTGAAAATATTTCTTACTAAAATCCGTGACATTTACCCTTAATGAACTTTATGTGGGACAAACCTGCTCGTCTAGGCTCAACATTTATTTCCTAATTAATGCCTTGCTTTTTGTTTTATTATTTTCAATAATGAACCATTGGAATCGAGCATGAAAAAAAAAAAAAATTCTAACCCCCCTCAAAATTTGATAGTTTACGTTTCAAGGTATGTAGAATCCGAAAATGCAATACAAATATTTCTGTCTGTCCGCCGTACGCCGTACTGGCCACTTTTCTTAGTTACCATGAAACAAAATTGAGCAAATTCGGGTTATAGCGGGTTCTAGTTGGTCCTCGAAGCTCGGCGTTACTGTCAGTCATCTCTAAGGGGTTCAAAATAGGGGTTGCAATTTTCAGAACGCCGTATCTCGAAAACTTTACAGAGATGGGTATGGTTTTTTTTACGTTATAAATTTTTCTTGAGCTAAACAATTTTTTGAGACCACCCGGAGCATTGTACGTCCAGCCGTTCTTGTGCACCAAAAAGCTTCGTCAACACGATCGTGAATCAAACGGTATTAATCCGTCCGGGATATCATCGTTAGGGAGTACCTGATTATAATCAAGGATGGCTGTATGGAGTCGAGTTGGTTGTTCTGCGATATTATTTCATTTTATAAGTGATGGACTATTGGATTTTGTTGGTAGGTACTTGTGAAACTTGAACAAACGTTGAAGTATTATTGATGGGTATAAATTATTACACAATGGTAAATTATTACACAACGGCAAATTATTACACAATGGTAAATTATTACATAACGGTAAATTATTACACAAGGGTAAATTATTACACAACGGTAAATTATTACACAACGGTTCATCTACCAAGAAGGGGCTGGATTTTGTTGATCGGTACTTTTGCAACTTGAACAACCGTTGAAGTGTTATTGATGGGCAAGTTATTACACATCGGTTCATTACAGATATTGACCACAGAAAACAGTGATCTACGCAGAAGGGGCATCTATTTCACGCCAGATCAACAATTTTCCTATAGAACTTCATTATTTGCGTTTCTTTTTGCCGTTTTAGTTACTGTTTGTCATCGGCTGTATTATTTTAGCAACATTTAACTCGTGGTTTAGGTAGGTACCTAGTAAAGAGTACGGGGTTAGGTACTAACCTACGGAGGGCCTGCGATTCACATAATATGTATAGAGTAGTAGATATTATATTATATAGACGGGTTATCTATACAGAGAGCTGTGATCTGTGAAAGAAGGGTATTCTGTACAAAATAATAAACCGTTGTGCAGGATTTGCAGCGTTTTTGGGTATATCAAGGGTATTAAGAACAGAACATTGTTTTACCCTAGACCTAGACATCAGTTTATCTACGTAAAAATAATTGAGCGTTGTGGAAAAATTTTCAGCCTTTTGAAATTGATGCTGAATCCGAAGTCAAAATTAGTTCGAGTTATCGGAATGCAAGTTTATTGTGGGCGAACTTGCTTGATAACGAATACTTCAGAGGTAGGAATAGAGTTCAAACTTTGATAGAACCATTGATATTATAACGTCTAATAGCTGAAGTAGGTAGGTAGATGACTTAGAAAGTTTGCTCATGCTGCCATGACTGGAACTTTCAAGCCCATTGTCGGTAGGCATATCTGCCGAATCTGATACCTAGAGGCTGAGAAGCTGACGACGAATCTTTTGATCTTGAAGTTCTCAACTTTTTTTCCATTCACGATTTCGCTTAAGATAATGTAGGTAGGTGTACTAAGTACCGAACTAAGTAGGCACCTAGTTAGGTAGGTATTCATGTATCTATGCGTCGTTATGTGAGAGAAGTACGTTACATGTCTTTTGATTGAGCAATGTGAGTTGCTGCACACCTCCTTTCTACGTTCATTCATTTTCATAATATGTGATTTCACTTTTTTCGTTTCTTTTTCTCAATAGATCTTGGATCATATATCAAGGGGAAAAAGTAACAAGTGAAAGCTTCACACCGATCGATAAAAACTAATGTTGTTTTCCCTTTCTAACGAAGTCCTTGTTATTTGCATAATTTGTTTCCCTTGCTAAAAAGAGGTTCAATAAAAATTAATGTATTTTTCCGATAAGAACAAAGTTAATTTTTGAATTCATTAAACATTATTTAAGAACACATCTCAAAACTTGAGTATTATAATTCAATTGGTTGAATAATATTAGTGCTATAATTATTGCGAGAGTTTCTCTAACTTTCATCATCAAGAGGGGGGGGGGGGGGGGGGGGATGGATCCCGAATCTCTATTTATATCGTTGGGGTAAAATTGAACAACTGCCATTTAGTCACTTTTGTGGTTTTCGCTATCCTGGTAGGGAAGTAGCTAAATTTTTTAGGAAATAATTAAAAAGTGGGCATTTTTTAGGGCTTTTGTGGGAGAAGTCACAAAAAGCTTTTTGCTTGATAGGCAAGTGTCATTTTCATCGAACAAGTGGCATTTGAGAATATGTCGCCACTTCATGAATCTGAATTCAAGTTACAGTTCGACTGGCAGTTGATCAGGTTTGCTTGATGTTTGGTAGGCTCAGGCCCCGCGAGTAACGTTTGTTTCTTTTTCGCTATAACAACGTTGCTCTGGCCGTTTCCACATTAATTTCACCTCAGAGTATGTAATAAAGTTTATATTTTGTTGAAAAATCTCATCTTCAAATCTCCAACTCAACATTATTTATTTGTTTGTCACTCCAGACCATGTCCGACCGTGGCTACGAGATAAAAAATTCCAAATTTCGCCAAAATGTTTATAATGGCGGTCATCACGACATGTTTTGGTTGCAGTGCCAATCTTTGGAAAGGCTACTCGGACGAGGAGCGAATGACTGGAGCAGACTTTGCTGGGTATCAGTTTCATTGTACTACATAATCTGCACAATCAATAATCGGCAAGTTCTTAGTCTTCGTGAATGCTTTAATGCTGTATCCTTTACAATATCGATATGGTAACAACATCTCATGTCTTACGTTTTTCTGTACCGCCTCTGTCTGTAGGTAGGTACTCGTGTTATTTATGGTTGTCCCCTACATATTACTGGGTCAGCCAGATTCCTAAAGGCGCAGTACTGATTTCTTTCTTGATGGATAGAGAGTCATTTGAAGAGCGCTGGAAGACTCCTGACTCATTCGACGGCCCAAAGACGAATAGCCGCCCTCGATGGCATCTCACCTACGCAAAATGACGCAACAAGATATGACCTGACCTTCGGAAAGAGAAGCTGCCGATCATAAGAATGACGAGAAGTCGCGAGTAACGCAAGCGTTATGCCGCGTTCCCGACGCGATGACCGCAGCCTTCGCTCTTTCCCGCCCTAATGAGCTGGCCTGAAGTAAACGAACAGAACCTTCCCATATCGAGGATCTCAAGAAGCATTTTTCAACCTCTTGATGGTCATAGGGGTCTCCTCGTTGAATAGAAAAGAAGAATTCCTTGTTACCAGATCGGGCATCTTTTTGCATTTTTTTTTTACCATTTATTCGAACTGTCTTCTACATTAGTAGTTCTCAGCCATATTAGAGACATTTGATGGGGAAAACACCAAAGAACTATGACGAAGACCATTCCATACGGCCACAATCGTAGGTCCCGCTAATAAGCGATTCTAATCTGATTTATTTGGCATTTAGTGCTCTCGTTATGAGCTTGCAAAGTTTATAATCTTGATGAGCATAGCAACATTTTTTCTGAACTGACTGGTGGAAACCTTGGGCTTGTACCGATCAACGTGTTCGTCATTCTTTCAATACCCGTTGCATGTGAACACACTATGAGAGAAAATGTCTACAAATGACAGCATTATCTGAAATTTCGCAATTACGAATATTTATATTGCATTTACCAACTGAATTTTCACATTACCAGTTGAAGTTTCGCGGGTTTACTCAAGCCCAAGCCAAGGTGGCCAAGGTTTACACAAATGGCTCCGGAGTATGTCTACAACAGAACTCAGAATGGTGGTGGCGGGTGGGGGGGGTCAATTTATACCTATAGATAACCCTCTTGCCCAGATCACTGTTCTGTACGCAAAACCACTAAACTGCGTATAACCACAACAAGGTGTATACAAAAGAAAGGCGATAATGAAATATTGAATTAGGTGCCGGTTCAACGAAATCTGACAGTACGATTCGTATGCTAGAGGTTCCCCTAAAACGATGTGCTTCTTGACCAAATTTATTTGGCGAATTTTTCGGCTCCCTGGTAAAGAAAACGGAAATTCCAACCGAGATCCGGCCATACAATCATTACATGCCTAGATAGTTTGTTGTTCCAGAACTCACCAGTAGTGTTACCTACCAACACCGACATAAATATGAGGAAATGATCACACTTGATTGTATCTACATTCGACTGATCCATGTCGATCACTCACCGATTTATAAATACTGAAGCATTAATTGGCGTATTACTTAGTTCCCAATAAATCCTCGATTAATAATTAGTTTGCAACCAAAATGCTTTATCGCTCTAAAAGGCTGCATTTTTGTGTGGAAGAAAAAAAAAAAACATACCAACTAACCTCAAATGGTGGTACGAATGATGATTTATGACCAACGGTAGCGCCTTCTAAAATGGCCTACATTTTAATGAAACCTGAATATTATACTTTGCGTGTTTTCGATCCGAATTGATTCGAAGTCTTTTGCCACGTTAGCCGCGAAGCCTGGTTGCCAGTTACCTCTCGATTTATAAACAACGTAATTATGTTTTCCTTGAAAGGGGGTCATTTTACTGGTGAGCTAAAAAAAAGTGAATTTTCGTCAGCGGAACGCCCTCGCTGATTTGCTTTCAGTTGGATAAGAGAGATCAAGTTATCAGACTGCAAAGGCGATGTAACGCAAAAAACGCGAACAAATTTTTGAGCTCTGCGTCAAAAGATGATGCCGATAGGGCGTTGCGTGGTCGAGAAGTTGTTTCTAGTTATTTATGGTAATTCGCCTTCAAGGTGAGCTCGGATTTTTTTTCAAAGATATTACTATGTCGGCGAGAGAGGCGACCGAAGAATTTTGGTGCTGGCGGCGGCGATAAGGCGGCGTGAAATTTGACGAGGGCTGACGAGATCCGCGCGTGAATCCAACTTTTCACCGGGTTGTAATCTGATTGAAAAGGCCCGCTCACGTTGTGAGAGGCCTTTAAAATGGAGGAGATCATTGAGCAGGTTATGGGCTTCTACAACTAAGTAGAACATGTGGAAAAAAAAAAGCTCCAGTCATGCATGACCATAATAATTATGAGCGAATTTTCAATGTTGGCAACTTTCACAAATTTTGCCGTTTTTTGAGCTCCCAGAAACTCTTATTAGACTCTTATGGTAGGCTTTAATTAACGATACGACAAGGAATGACGAGAGCGATACGATATTAACAACGTGTGGTCACAATTAAATTAGGAAGGTTTTTGTGTCTGACGGGTTATCATCCATGCACTGAAGTTGGTGTGTTGCTCTTGTTTCATTGTCATGGAGGCCAGCCACAGCACTCCCCTCCCAGTGTCAACGGTAACGTGCAGGGAACCGCACATGTCGACCACTACGGGTGGCTTTTGGCAGTGTGGGCGTCCGAGCTGAGTCCGGGCAAGGAAGTGGGCTGGGAGGTGTGGCAGAAGTGGTGTTGGAGTCCTGTGGTACGTTGGTGGGCACCGGAGGCAAGAGAGGAGCAGTATCCTGATCTGGAGTCTGATCAAGCAGGAATGCCGGCTTCAGCCTGTCGATGGAGACACTCTGCTCGCCACGGGGAGTTTGTATTTTATACACTTTATCTGTGCGGGAGGTAACCAGGCATGGGCCATCGTATGTTGGCTGAAGCGGGCGTCTGATGGCATCCTGTCTGACAAATACGTGGGAAGAGGCTGGCAGTGCTGGGTGCACGTAGACTGTGCGATTGGTGTGGTGAAGGAATGGTACGGGTTGAAGGCTTCTCAAATGGTCTTGCAAATTGGCAACCAGAGTTGGAACGTCCGAGGCACGTGCTGGGTGGTCGAAAAAATCTAGCGGAAGGCGGATGGCTTCACCGTAGAGAATCGCTGCAGGTGACACTCCAAACTCTGGTATCAGGTATGATCGCAACCCAAGCAGAACTGCAGGCAAGGTTGGAACCCAGTCCTCAGACAGTTGGGCTTTCAACGCTGATTTTAAGCTGCTATGCCACCGTTCAACAGCACCATTGGCACTGGGATGGTAGGCTGTTGTCAGTATATGATCAGCACCGAGCATTGATGTGAGGCTTCTGAAAAGTTGGCGGTCGAACTGTTTGCCTCTATCAGTGGTAATGCGGCGAGGAACCCCATACCGGGAGATCCATGTGGAGAGGAGGGCGGAAGCAACAGTTTCAGCCGTTATACTCGTATCATTGAGTGGCGTTGCCTCTGGCCATCTGGAGAAACGGTCCACTATAGTCAGTAGATACCGTGCACCCTGAGAAATTGGCAGTGGCCCCACGATGTCCACGTTGATGCGTGCAAATCTGGTCTCTGCCAGTTGGTACGTACCAATTGCACTAGAAGTGTGGTGCCAGGTTTTTGCTCGTTGACACGGTATACAGGTTTTGGACCAGAGTGTGACATCCCTTGTGAGAGAAGGCCAGCAATAACGAGTCTGAACTAATTTGACTGAGGCAGAGATTCCAGGATGTGCTAATGAGTGAAGAGAGTCGAAGATTTTCCGGCGGAATTGTTCTGGGATGAATGGTCGCAGCGATCCTGTAGAAGTGTCGCAAGCCATTACCATTTGAGTTTGGTGGTAGCTGAGTTTTTCAGTTGTTGAAGTTCACTGCATGAAGCCTGAGCCGCAGCAACGTCCTGAAGTAGGACAGACGCAGAGAGGTCAATGGCTGCAACACGCGAACAAGTATCGGCAGGAATGCCGACCTGCTGCTGGGGCTTTTCTAGCCTGCACGGGTCATTGACCTTAGGCTCGTAAACCAACATAAGTTTAGATCTTGTATTATGTATATAGACTCTCTAAAAATCATTATATTTGTTGTATAAAGTATTTGCTGAATAAAAAATTGAATTGAATTGGATTGATTTTGAAAATCATTTTAACTTTTGGTTTTCATCTCTCGAGGCACCATCTATAGCACTTTCCGAGATTTCGATCGAACTTTGGAGAACTGAACTCTTTTTAGCTGGTTTTGCCCCACAACAATTAAAATTTGACTACTGTCGCTGAAATTTATTGCTCGTCTTCGATCTCATCCTTTCGTTTGTCGTCACAACATTTTGGTGAAATATCAACAAAAAAGATTGAAAATTGTATGTACCTACCTTCCTACGTTTTGAACGCAATGCAATAGCATAACTTTTCTAAAAATTTGCTGAAAGTGGACGAACGGATCGAGTATAGGCAGACAGCGTGTCCATCAATGACTCCCTTTTGGGCTCGAACGGAAATCCTTCGAGTCATTTCCCTTATCACTTCCCCCATTCTACTCACACGACCCCGCTCTATGGTTCTTCCAGGTTGACGCTGCGTTTTCGGCCGCCAACATCCGCAGCCAGAAGACTCGCTACTCCCGCATCATCTCCCTGCTGCCATACGACATCCTCCTCCAGAAGTCGGACATCTCCCCCGACGCCGCCGCCGCGTACGACGACCTCCGCAGCCGCCTCATCACCCTCTACCAGCCGTCCAAAATCGCACGAGTCGCCGCGCTCTCGCAGCCGCAGCACCTCGGCGACCTCAAGCCCTCCCACCTTTACCGCCGTCTGCGTCATCAACTGCAAGGCATAATGACGGCCGACATCGCACGGACCTTCTGGCTGCGCGCTCTCCCCCACCCCATACAGATGGCGCTCGCCAGCCACCTAGACGGCCCGGATGAGCCCCTGCTGCGACTCACTGACACTGTCCACGACCTCGCCGCAGCCGCCAGCGTCACCGAGGTCCACACACCCCGCACCGCCACACCACGGCGAGACCGCACGCCGTCGCGGGAACGCCGCCGAACCCCCTCCCTCGACAGGCGCCGATCCCTCTCCGTTGAGCGCCGCCGAACCCCCTCCGCCGACCGCCGACGCCAACGTTCACCCGAACGCCGCACCACCCCTCCTCGTGAACAACGTAGGGGAAAGTCTCCGGCCGCTGCGACCCCCTCCACCACACATCGCCCCTCCAAGACTGACTACCTCCCCGCGGACCCCCCCCCCCCCCACCGGTGTTTTTACCATGTGAACTTCGGTGGGGAGGCCCGCAAATGTCAGCCCCCCTGCTCCTTCCCTTCCAAGCAGGGAAACGCGGACGCCCGCCAGTAAATCCGGCGGGGCCCCCTCCTCGCCAACACGGGGGGGACCCCCACCAACCCCCCCCCCCCCCCCCCGGCCCGCATTCACACCACCACCACCAAACAACTCTACCCCTCCTACGCCGCCGCCACGGCCGCCAACCTCCCGGCCACGCCTACCAGCGCCGCCAAACCCCTCACCCCACCACCGACCGTCCCCCCCCCCCCCCCCCGGAAACGGCAAATCCACGCCCGCCACCAGGGCAACCAACCTTCCGGCCGCCACTCACGCCGCCGCTACCGTTCCCCCACCTCGGAACGGCCCCTCCACGCCCGCCACCAGGGCAACCAACCTTCTGGCTGCCACTCACGCCGCCGCTACCGTTCCCCCACCCCGGAACGGCCCCTCCACGCCCGCCACCAGGGCAACCAACCTTCCGGCCGCCACTCACGCTGCCGCTACCGTTCCCCCACCCCGGAACGGCCCCTCTACACCTACCGCCAGGACCACCAACCTACCGGCCGCACCTCACGGCGCCGCCGGGAAACTCTCCCCGCCAACTACAGCTCCCCCACCCCGGGGCTGCCCCTCCCCAACCAGAACCAGGTCCTCCACCCTTCCGGCCGCATTTCACGACGCCGCTACCGTTCCCCCACCCCGGAACGGGAAAAGACCGCCCCGCGTCTCCTTCGCAGGGGACAAACCACCGCCAACACCACCACCCCTCAACTCCGACAACCCTCCCCCCGCACAGACACCCCCCCCCCACAGCCTCCGCAATTTTACCTCACTCCACCCCAGCCCACCAACGCCTCTTCCTCAAGTGCAGCAAGACCAGCATTCCGTTCCTCGTTGACACAGGGGCGGCGCTCTCAATCTTCCCCAACAACATCCTCCGTCGTCAGGCGCGTTGTTATCGACAACTTCTCTACGCCGCCAACGGTACCACCATCCCCTCGTACGAGACGTACCGCTCATCCATCTACATGAGCGGGCTCGCGTACGAGTGGGAATTTACTGTGGCGGACGTGGAGAAGGCAATCCTGGGGGCCGACTTCCTCGCATATTTCGGCCTCCAGGTTGACGTCAGAAACGCGCGCCTGATCGACCCCTCCACCCACACACCGATCCCCGGGTTCGTCCACACTATCGACCGCCCACCAACCGCATTCGAAGCCCTCCTCCAACACTATAAACCCCAGCGCCGCCCCTCAGCACATATCTCCACAATCCAACATTACATAGAAACCACTGGCCCCCCCATTTCCGCAAAAGCCCGCCGCCTCCACCCCTTGCAACTCTCCCAGGCCCGGCGGCACTTCAACAAACTTATCGCGGACGGAATTATCCGCCCCTCAAAATCCCCTTGGGCTTCACCACTCCACATAGTGCAGAAGCCCAATGGGGATATCCGCCCCTGCGGCGATTACCGCCGCTTAAACTCGAAAACAACACCTGACCTGTATAATGTTCCCCACCTTCGAGATTTCTCCTCCCACCTCCACGACACAACAATATTTTCAACCCTCGACATCTCTAGAGCCTTCCATCACATAAACATCCACCCACCCGACATACCGAAAACCGCTATTATAACGCCCTTCGGCCTGTTTGAATATGTCAAAATGGGTTTCGGCCTCAGAAACGCGGCCCAGACATGGCAACGCTATATGGATAACATCCTACGGGGCCTACCATTTGTGTTCTGCTTTTTAGATGACATCCTGATCGCCTCCCGAAACCCACAAGAACACCTAACACACCTCAAACAAATCCTGGACATCTTCTCTGCCGAAGGCCTCGAAATCAACACAGAGAAATGCGTACTCGCCCAACCCTCCGTCCGCTGCCTCGGCCACCAAGTCTCCTCCGACGGTATCAAGCCACTCCCGGATAAGGTCCATGCTCTCACGGATTTCCCCCAGCCCCGCACCGTCTCGGAACTCCGCCGTTTCCTGGGTATGTTAAACTTTTACCGTAGACACATCAAACACGCTGCACAACACCAACAACCACTCATACACGCCATCCCACAACCAGCCAAAAAAAAACGATAACCGCCCCATACCCTGGACCCCTGCCCTTACAACCGCCTTCCAAACTTGTAAAAAGGACCTAGTGGACGCCGCTCTATTAGCCCATCCCGACCCCCACGCTCCCCTCTCCATCACAACCGATGCGTCCGACTGGGCCATCGGGGCAGTGCTCCACCAGCACACTGGCGCCACCCCCCAACCCCTCGGTTTCTTTTCTAAAACGCTGTCCCCGACCCAAAAAAATTACTCAACCTTCGACAGAGAACTCCTCGCCATCCACGAAGCCATCAAACACTTTCGTGACTTCGTGGAGGGCAGGCAGTTCTCTGTCATCACTGATCACAAGCCCCTCACCCACGCTCTCCTCCAAAACCGCAAATCCGCCTCCCCGCGTCGCCTCCGGCAGCTCGAATTTATCGGACAGTTCACGTCCGATATTCGCTACCTGCCGGGGGCCGACAACTGCGTGGCGGTGGAGGAGCTACTGCCCTTCCCCTCCCCGCAAATCATTAAATCACACCAAACTCCAACTTCCGACCCCGCACTCTCCAACCTCATCTCCGCCTCCAAATTGGAACAACTGCCACCCCTCAACCTCTGGTGCGACGTAACGGCCGATTCACCGCGCCCTTACGTCCCACCGGAGCTGAGACGGCAGTTGTTCCTCCACTACCACTCCCTCCATCATCCCGGCATCCGGGCGAGCCGGGATCTGATCAAGACGCGGTACTTCTGGCCCCACATGAACACAGATATCCGTACCTGGGTTCTAGGGTGCCAGAAGTGCCAGCATTTTAAGGTCTCGGCTCACCCCCATGTACCTCCTCAACCCATTCCCGACTCCCTCCCGTGGGAACACGTCCATTTAGATCTGGTCGGCCCTCTTCCCCCCTCCGAGGGGAAGAGGTACTGCCTCACCATGATCGACCGTGCAACCAATTGGGTTGAGTGCATCCCACTCGCCCACATTACCGCGGACGCCGTCGCCGTGGCCTTCCTAAATCAGTGGATCAGCCGCTACGGCTGTCCGCGGACACTCACGGTCGATCAGGGGAGGCAGTTTGAATCAGCCCACTTTGCCGACCTGCTCCGTTCCCTCGGGATTCAAAAAATCCGCACCACTCCTTATCACCCCCAATCCAACGGTAAAATAGAGCGGTGGCACTCGGTCCTTAAACAAGCCATCTCCTAATCAGCCACATCCCCCTCATGGACCAAAACCCTCCCCTATGTCTTACTAAGCCTCCGTACTTCCGCCCGTCCTTCAGACAACACAAGTCCCGCACAACACGCTTTTAGAGATCCCCTCCGTTTACCAGCCGACATTTTCACTCCACAAAACACCCCGTCAATTAACAGGGAACCGCTCCGCACAACAACACCACACAACGACACCACCTATCCCAAACGTTTTTACACAGCCACTCACATGTACCTGAAGGAGCCCGGCATCCACAAAACATTTCAACCTCTCTACGCCGGGCCCTTCCAGGTCATCCGCTCCACACACACCACGGCTACCCTGTTAATTGACGGGAAGCCCCACACTGTACCCCTCGCCCGATGTAAGCCAGCCCCAGTCCTCCCCGACCAATCGCACCACACCACTCACCCGACCACCCCCGCACCACAAACGCCACACGTCGCCTCCATTTCACCCACCGGACCCCGACGTCGCCGCCTCTCTCCGCGACGTCCCGGGTACCGGCTCCCACCGGCTCTTCCCCTTCACCACCGCCCTGGCAGTGAAGGGGCCCCTCTATCAGTCTTCACTAACGTGAAGACTGTTAGAGGGAGTCGCCTCTCTCACCCCACACTTCACCTAGACCACACCTACACCCATCCACACACCACATCCTATCCACACCCAGGGAACGGCGGATTTCCGCACCCTCCTATTGTACCCCCACGACATTGTAAATACTATACCCTTGTAAATACTATAACTTATAAATACTATAACTGTACATACTATAACTATAACCTTGTAAATACTATAACTTTGTAAATACTATACCTATACCTAATCTTACGCACTAACAATTGTCTAACTCATTTTTGTAAATACTCGCCACCCTATACTCATCTCCAACCAACTACTCATGTACTCACCTCCTTATGTAACTATTCATCTGTACCCATCTACTTATGTCAATACGCCTAATTTTAAGTTCACTATCACCTAGGATTAAGAATGACGCCCTCAGCACTCATCCTGTTGCCGTGGCCCTCAGCCTTTGTCACCTTTTGCCTTCAGCCCCTCATATACCTCTTGCCCTGCCTTCAGCACCACTTTTGTTTGCCTTGGCCCTCAGCCCCTGTCACCTTGCGCCTTCAGCTCCACTTTTGTTTGCCTTGGCCCTCAGCCCCTGTCACCTTGCGCCTTCAGCTCCACAAATCTTGGTTCGAACTGGGGGGACCTCTGTCGTGAGTCCCTCCCGGGAACACTCCACTAGTAACTTTAAGCTCTCACCAATATTCTTATGCCAAACTTAGTTTCCGTCAATAAACAACTGAGTGGGGAGACAAGCCACAGAACCCAGGGACACAACCTGGGCCCCCCCCCAAAACTCCCAACAGGGAGTTGGAGGGAGAGCCCTCCAGTTCCTATAAAACCCTGGATCCTGGGGCTTTAGCCTCATTCGACACTTCCTCTAACTAGCTCTCTCTCTCTTCTCTCCTCTACCTTGCTCCTCCTCTCAGATGATCGGTGGATTACCGCCGCCTGGGAAAACCCCTCTCCTCTATGTCTAGATGATCGGTGGACTACCGCCGCCTAGACAGCACCTCCTCTCTGTTAAGAACCTAGATGTCGGTGGATTACCGCCGCCTGGGCAAATTCCTTCACTCACCTCCATCTCCTCCTAAAAGTCGTAGATGATCGGTGGATATCCGCCGCCTGCGTCTTTTTCCTTCACGCCACCGTGATGAACCAAATTCCAAATTCATCACACTTGTGTAGATCTTACTTTTAAAAAGCGTTATCTTTGACATTCGGAGTTTGCGTTATCTCCATGGGAGTTCCATATCACCAACAGACGATAGTTGCGGTACGTATGGCGGAGATTGTTCAACACTAGTCAGAAGGATGGGCCTCTTCATCTTATTTCCACCCAAAGGCCAAAATTCCAGTAATTCCCATCTAGGAGCCACTGGTCTGCTCTACTCCTGAGACGCGTCTTTGACCCATGGGTCCAGTATCAGTACGTAGGTAGATGAGCGAGTATGGTGTATGTACAACAGATTCTGTCAAAAATATTCAGCTATAAGTACTTTACGAGAAGAGTTATAAAGTCTACGACTAGACGTAGATATAATTATATAAACACAGTTATTTGTCGGGAGAGGAGATGAAAAAACAAAATTTTTCTGATAGAATATCTATTAGCTGATAGATGATACAAAATTCACAACTGGCCATACCTATTTTACTCGATAATGTTCTTCCGGAATGCTATATGGTACACCTCCTCTTACACCGCAGCTGCAGTGATGAGCAACATTTGCTTTTACCCCGCAATAAAACTGAAGCTCGAAGAGGCAGGAAAAAAACTCGAATGCGAACTTAACCTTTGCGTCAGCCGCAAAAGCAATCAAGACTCCCCTTCCGTGGGTTCAAGTTGGTCGACATAACGAAATGCAAATTCATATAATTCAAGGCGGAGCAGCCCATTCAAAGGTCGTTCATAGAAACATTACCTCCTCATGAAATGAGGCTATGAAATGCGGAGAGGGTAATTTCGCCATTTAAAATCCCGATGAAGCGATGAGGACGCTATGCGCCTGAAAGCTCAAACGGTTTTGTTTGCTACCGATGCATTCTAAGGACATTACGGATGTTGGTTGTTGCGAAATGGCTTCTCCGATTATCATCCGTAAATCTCGTGATACGAAAGAATGAAGCGTAATTAAGTTTTTGATAGTTTTCCGTAAGTGCGTACCATAATAGCAACAATCGTGCTTGATGGAATTTCAAGATTAATAGTCAGATATCGCCACTGATCCCGGATTATTATAAATAGCGATCGTAATGTATCATAAAACGGTATTTTATTACAGTAGGTGAACTACCATAAAATCCCATTACTTTAACACGGCACCACTCGGGTTGTCGTCGTTTATTATTATAATAGGTTTAAGGAAATGATGACCTCATCAGTCGGGATGATGGCTTTGATGTAGGTAGGTACCTACCTTTTGGTTTATTATTTTCAATAATGAACCATTGGAATCGAGCAAGAAAAAAAAAATTCTTACCCCCTCAACATTTTTGATGGTTTACGTTTCAAGGTATGTAGAATCCAAAACTGCAATAAAAATATTTCTGTCTGTCCGCCGTACGCCGTACGCCACTTTTCTTAGTTACCATGAAACAAAATTGATGAAATTCGGGTTATAGGTTCCGTTCGGGGTCTAGTTGGTCCTCGAAGCTCGACGTTACTGTCAGTCATCTCTAAGCAGTTCAAAATAGAAAAAATAAATAAATAAATAATTACCTACACCATGGTAAATTATTACACAACGGCTTATCTACCCAGAAGGGGCTGGATTTTGTTGATAGGTACTTTTGCAACTTGAACAACCGTTGAAGTATTATTGATGGGTAAATTATTACACAATGGCAAATTATTACACAACGGCAAATTATTACAC
The DNA here is from genome assembly GCA_954871275.1 of Leptopterna dolabrata. Taxonomy (NCBI): domain Eukaryota; kingdom Metazoa; phylum Arthropoda; class Insecta; order Hemiptera; family Miridae; genus Leptopterna; species Leptopterna dolabrata. Next base: position 22,847,396 of record OX940976.1, read on the forward strand.
AACGGCTCATCTACCCAGAAGGGGCTGGATTTTGTTGATAGGTACTTTTGCAACTTGAACAACCGTTGAAGTATTATTGATGGGCAAATTATTAGTAACGAGTACGGGATTAGGTACCTACTAACCTACGGAGGGTCCGCGATCTACATAATATGTATAGAATAGTACATATATTATATAGAAGGGTTATCTATACGGAGACCTGTGATCTGTAACAGGAGGGTATTCTGTACAAAATAATAAACCGTTGTGCAGGGATTTGCAGCGTTTTTTTTCTCTAGTTCTGTGACCTCGATAAACAACAGCAAATCAACGGTCTATTATATCAACTGTATGAAATCAACGGTCAGTGCAACCAAACTCAATTATAATTATACATAGATTTCGCGGAAACTTCGGGATGAAGTCAGGATGTTCTGAAACAGAAAAGAATTGGAACGTTTTTGTGAAATACATGTAAAAATAATTTGTGGTGTTCCAAAAGTCCGCTTGAAGCTCAGTGGGGCGTGTGAGTGGAAGCCGCATTTAGTACTTGATAATTCGATTGCTCTAATTCTAATATAATAATTACTTATGCTTTAGATCGCTCTTTGGCATTGAGGGGCACCTTCTTCAGAAACTCCGATGGATTTCGATCCTGAATTTTTGTGGCTGCCGACATACAGGCTCTGCGTAGGAAAAGGTCGTTTGAATGAGGGAAAGTGAAACTCCGCGAGCGTAAGAGGATCAGATTGGCGCGCGTGCTCGTTGACAAAGACGGATTGCCGGGTCGTCCTCACGGCGGCTAATGACGCGACGGTCGAAGGGAAGACTCGTCCTGATGAAGTGACTACCAGTCCATTCGGCACGACTCAGTGTCCCGATATTGACCCGTTGTTGTGGCATCAAAATTGTATGTACCGACTTAGGTACTATGCTAATGAGCCAACTCTTTGTTATTATGAGATCAGCTGATCAAAACCCATCATGGTCATCTGTGCATCTGTCACTTGATTGATTGTTCACTGATTGTGTTTCCTGTCCGTCCAGTCAAGAGGAACCATAGTGGGGATGGGATATTGGAAGCAAAATATCGATATTGGTATGGATACTGATATCGGTGAAAAATATCGATACCAAATCATATCGCCGCAATAGTATCTATATTCCGATAGTTCTGCCGAAAATATCCTCTAAAAAATCCTCTCTCCTTCTGGACAGCTACAGGGATGTACCCACGGCTAAGGGAAGTAGCTAAACAATAGCTGAAAGGGACCGCAACTTCAGTCCCATCTGAAATAATTTTTTCCCAAGCAGGGAACCCCGCCAGGAACCGTCTGAAGGGCGGAACACTTAATAAACTTCTCTCCCTCCATTCTATTTGAGAGGATTTAGTTATTATAAGTTTCGTTCAAATAGTATGAAAAATCAGAGAATTGTTTGTTGCAAAATTTGAATTGGTACAAGTATGTTATAGCCCCGCCAATATCGATTGTATCGATTATCTCAAATACATCGATCCTTGTGGTATCGATGACGTGTATCAGACAAGACGGTGGGTGTACAAGAAGTTTAGTTCCCATTCCGCCGCTCGCATTGTCAAGCGATCTGGATGCTCGCTAGCGCTTGCATCTCAAAAAAGATAAACAATCCCAGAAACTATCCCGTGAATGAGCAGGTTGTTTGGGACTTCTGAATAGATGGTACAAGTATGTTATAGTCACTCTTATTTTTTTGTGTCCTTACAATGGTCTTCCCGTATTCATTTTGAAAGTTGATATCGGCACCCGGGATGTAGGCATCGGGACGCCATATTGAGCCGTCATCGATACCACAAGGATCGATGTATTTGAGATAATCGATACAATCGATATTGGCGGGGCTATAACATACTTGTACCTTTGAATTTCTTGTACTTACTGAAATTATAATTATAACTAATGAATAAACTACACTGTTTTTCTATGTTTGTTTCCAAGTTGTCTGCTGCTGAAATGTGCGTGATGACACAAAAAATGTAGCACGTCAACCAGTAAGTAGTAATTGGTATAGCAACGGTCAGTAACTAACAAATGTAACCGGGAAATTTTTTACCATAAAAAAGTCCCTGTTTTATCCATATTTTTTCTCCCAAAATCAAGAAATCAGAGGTTTTTTAAATGAAAATACCGATATCCGGAGAAAATATTTATATTCCGATACTATCGGAAACTGAAATCGGTACCTATTAAAATATCGGCTATCGGTGGCAAAAAAAAAAAATTAATTCACTGTTGTCAGAGTCAGACCTCAGGGTACGATGGTACTTCAGTTCAATGGAAACCCTCGAATGAGCATCCATTTCAGAGTTTCTATTTGAGCGTCCGTATTTCTAATATCGTCCTCGGTGCCATTTTTGCGGATCATTGCTGACTTCGTATTTTTCAGTGCAGCTAGTACCTGAGGGGACTCCGAGACTTTCTGCGGCCCATTCACTAAAAGAGATTATCAATTTTGAAAATCTCCCGGGAGAGACAGTCCCTTCCAGATGTCTCCCGGGTTCGTCTATTTTACATAATAGCTCCCGTTACCTTGAGAAAGAGATTTACAGAAACATTCGAATTAAGCGGCATAATGCTTGTATTATATCTATAATGAACGCCCACTCTTACGTACCTACCTGCCTCAACCCGTACATGGACGTTTTTACTCATGAATCAATTATATTTATGTATATATTTTTAATGAACAACCGACTTTCCTTTGTGAGATGGAACGATGAACGATCAAAATGAATGATGTGGTAGCGGATGAACGAAGGATGGTAGAGATATCACTATCAAACAAACGAGAAATGATAAAGGGACTGTGTCTTTCAAGAAAATACAACTAATTCGGTGTTTCTTTGAAAGGGACAGAAAATGCCAAGATGGCCGCCAGCTATCTCTTTTAGAAATAATTACTAAATAACCCTCTCATTGATACTATGAAAATGTCTTTTGCTAAAAGAAGATAATTGGACCGAAAAGAGATAGATGTCTCTTTTTCTTAGTGAATAGGCCCCCCAGTTTGGATCTTCCTAGAACCGTGTTTACACATTTGCAATATAAAGTATTGAATGTATAATAATTAAATAAGTGGTAGTTGTCGTGTTTTCAGTCTTCCGTATTTGTATAAATCCATCCACGACACCCGTAGTGACCGTGATAGTGACCTGGTGGGTGGTGAAGGGCCATTACCATTGGCCAACGACAATAACCTCTTCTGCCGTCCATCAACCGCTAACTCTGCCCTTGATCTTCCTGACCTGCAGGCTGCAACGGGTGAGAGGGCGAGACCGTTTCGTAATACCGTGATCCGCACCCATCTGCTAGACTTACTTTTCAGTTGGTCAACGCGATTTCATCACCTTTAATAACTTTTTGACTTCTCTAAGAAACCCGAAATGTAACCGAGTCCGCTCACCAAACCGATTCAGTTAGTTTGCGTCTAAAAATTCAGTACTTGTCACTAGTAGCCACGCGTATACCCAGAAAAACATCAACTGCAACTTGACAATAAACTGTATCAAATCCAACAACAAAGTTTGGAATTCCGAAAGCACAATACAACGTAGAACGTATTATACTAGTGCCATAGTGGCTGTAAAACGGCACCGCACATTGTCGTGCGTGTTTTCGACGTATGCAGGGTTTAACCCTCCTAATTTCACGCAGTAAAACTCAAAATAAGGAGGTTTTTGATTTCGCATGAGCGCAGTGGTGCCGCTCCTTGTCACTCTTGTGGAAAATAAATTAAAAATAAATAAATATAAATAAGTTCTAAATTCTGAACATCCACAAAACACGCGAAATCAGCTGTTTTTCTCATTTTTCCGCACCACTGCCAGAGCCTAACGTTGCTACCTGGCGCAGTCGAGATGCCAAGATCTGTTGGTCAAATTCCGATAGGCTAACGTGTAGGTATAGATAGAAGATATCTATCTATCAAGTTGTGTCAAGTTGTGAGACAGATAAAAGAGAGAAGGCATAGAAAGAAGACAGAGAGACAGGTATAGATAGAAGATATCTATTTATCAAGTGTGTCAAGTTGTGAGACACAAAAGAAGCTGGAAAATGGATGCAGGTACTTGCCTTCTCCTGTGATTTAAACTGAGTATCATAAACCCAAGTTAGTGTAGTAAGATCTCTTGTCAATGATGCAGCATGAAAACATCAGCGAATTTTCGACGTATCGTACTTGAACTATCGAATACTTTCGATGACTGCACCTAAAACGTTCCTGTGATTCGAAAAATGGTGAATTACGTCAAAATTCCACCTTCCACCGTTTTTGTTATTTTTACTGGATTGATCTGAATTTTGGCCAATTTAATTAATAAAATCAAATTTATCTTCAGGGGGGAACTATCTAATTTACTCTAATGAGCATGATTGTATTGCCTACTCGATTAGTCGAAGAGTGGCGACGATACACACGAAAGTGTTGCGTCACTTAGTCGGTGTCATTCTGCAGCCCTTATCATCGGATCGGATGGGAAGTTGACAGAAATCTTGCACAGTCATATTTTACAATTGATCTATTTCCTTGATTTGGAAAGCTAAGTGAAAAGTGACGAGCGGCAAGAACCGAATTCATTTGGGAAGATTTCACTTTCACCGAATTAAATCTATTATTAGGTGGATTTTAGACCCTGGTGGCGGCTAATTCAATAATTATAGGAAGGATAAGGTTTCTATGAGGGAGTATGCGCAAACGAAAATTGCAGCCCGATTTTGCAAGTATGCATACCTAGGTAAGTGACCCCTGTGAATTCCATCAGAATATTCATTTTGTTGATTAGAACATGATTTATGCGTGTGGCTAAAATTTCAAGGTAGCGCATGTGCAGACGAACGTAAACCGCTGGATCACAGTCGCGCAATCGACGTAAAACGCGCGAAACTCAAACGAGTAACTGCATTTGACTGACCCATCAGTTTACGCTCTTTACGCGCGACGAATTTTGAACCAGAGTGTCCAGGATAAACAAATCTAGATAAATTTACGCGCTTTAAGGATCTGCGCGTGGGTTCTGTGCAGGCGGAGGCTGGAGCACGGGCTGTCCCTCGACGATTACGCGCTTTACGTCAGTAACTAGCGTTGTCCATGTGAACGGTTGACCTTTACGGCCTTTGAGTTTTACGCGCTTTACGTCGATTACGAGTCAATTTGAACCCAGCTTTACTGTCCAGTCTCAGCAAAATTCATATGGGACCATTTAGGGCTAACCCGCACACACCCACCACATTTTAGTTTGTTACGACAATTTTTTCTTGGATTTTTCGCGTTGCAAATCGCGTTGACGCGTGGACGGACATAACGATTAACTGACAGGCACTGAACCAAAATTGTTCAGAAAAGTCAACAACGCAAGAAGCAGCGGACATTTTTATTTTAGAGAACAAAACTCCATTTCATCCCAAAATCACCGCTTCATTGGTAAACTCGGAAGCCAGCTCATCGGAATAGCTTGTAATTGATTCACATTGATCACCGCCCTTGAAAGGTTGTGGAAGAGACAAAATAAAAACTTCTCCAGACCTCTCACTCTCATCGTTGTGGCATTTAGTGACCATAATAGTAGAGCTGGCTATGATTTCCCCCAGTTTTATAGCCGTCTCGTCTGATGCCTAACTACTATTCGACCTGGCCGCGCTCGCCTCAGGAACAATGGTCTTTGTGTCGCGGCTAGGAAGCACCTTTCGTCATTACTTTGAATCATCAGCCAGTTAACCTACCGATGGCTTTTCGACATCTCCCAACTGCTGTTACGCCCTAACTACAGTTTCCTGGACTCGTGGATAAGTATTATCCCTGCTGCAAGTACACCTCCACAACGGGGTCTATTGTCTCCGCCAGTTGTCACGTGATTCATGGCCTTTTGACGCCGCTCCGCTGTATAAACCTTCCAGAGCGAAGGCGAAAATCTGCATAACGGATTGTCCGCTTCTCGATGGGGTTTCTCGTTTTTCACGCACAATACCGTAACTCGGCAGTACCTTGAATTCTGTTCACCAGACATCGGAATCGTTGCAGGTCGTTACAGAACGCCAATGAGTCTCCAACCACGCGTCGAGCTCCTTGTATTTACGTTAGATGCTACAGCTACTTCTAGGAAAGGATCGTGTCACAACAAGATAAATCGGGTTTCAAGTTTGTCCACTATCTCGCTAGGGCGGTACGAAGATAGTTTACGAAGATTTTGTCCAGAAGATCCAAAGTCCACTAATTAAAACGCTGCAAATTCGTCCATAACGATTTATGATTTTCTGCAGTAATCCTCTTCTGTTTAGATCACAGATCTGTAAGCAGTACTTATCGGTAGGTACCCTTAAAATGCTTACTCTGCGGAACGAAAGAATTAAAGTGAGGAAATGTTGGGTGTGAGTGCTGGTTTGTCTCATGATAAAATTCATCAAAATCCTACTGAACCTCTGTGACTAAATGAAGAGATTAGTTGAGAATTGGCAATCACTGGTGAGCTCCAGAAAATTCCAGACGAATAGTCCGAATGATTTTTCTTGTATTTATTATATGATGTGCATCATACACCAGATTGTATAATAACTACGTAGGTATGTCGATATTGCTTCTGTGTCTACCAAGGTAGCTCTGTTTTCACTTTTGATAGGAAAAAAATTTGTCTCCAAACCAAAATTTCCAATTGCTTTTCACTTTACTTCTCATTTTAGAGCATCTGTACAAATTTAGTTCGGTGTCTGTCTGTCCGTCAAATCCTTGCCACACGCCTAATTTTCTCATTTCGGTTCCGATCTTGCTGACATTTTCAGGGATCATGCGAGTTGGGTCCTAGATAGTTTCCTAAGAATTTCAGAACGATCGGATCATTAGTATATTCACTGCGTAAGCGCAAAAGTGAAATCCGAGGCACCTACCTAATAAATTTTTCAAGTAACTGACCCGATTTCGCTCAAAATCTGTGGGTAGCTGGGGTGTTGCTCCTTTATGGTCCCCTGTAATTGCATCGCGATGGGATCATTGGTATGGCTGTGAGGTGTTACTCATTTTTTCGCGAATCTATGGCCCAATTTTAATGACATTTTCAGGGTCTTCTTCAAACTACGCGAAGGAATTTTCGTACACATTTGCTTCAAATTATTAGAATTAGAATTATTATTAGAAATCATCAAATGATACATAGAATTCTTGAATCCATCTAAATCTGTACTGAATTGGTTATATTTAGGTAGGTATAGCATAAACGTATTGTCTATACAACCCTGTTGTCAACACTGTTTTTTCACACAATTTCACCTAATCTTCCTATTAAATATAGGTACATGTAAGCCAGTAGTCTTTCACACACCTTTGGGCAGAGCTAAAGGTTCCCGAAGTGAATATCGGGGCTTCAAAATCGAGGTGTCGGTAGAAAACCGCAGTTTTCACTCGCTCCGGTTGCTCCCAAAGTCTGATTGAATCTCGGCGTATTTCACAACGCCGCGTAGGCCCAGGCTGTCTTCTCATAGAGATCAATATCGGTCCAGTTTCCTCTTCAAGCTCGCCCCCAGAAGTTTCTGGACGGCTCTTCGACCAAACTAGGTGTCCGAAACCCAGGTGTTTGCTACTAGTTTCATATAATGAGTCATTATAAAAAAATTAATTGTGACACTCCATTTTGGTTGCCATAAGTACAGGCTTGCGACAGAGTCACGTTATTAACAGTTACAGAGGCTGACTAGTTTTAGTTAGTTGAAGGGGAGTAAAGACTTCGTTAATAGCGCAATTTTATTACCATCTGTGAAATGTAAGTTATAAAATTAGACCACGTTTGAATAATACTTCCTCCTCCCTCCAACATAAATATCGACGTTTCCGTATATTATTACACAAACAGGCCGAACGCTGACTCAGTTGTAAGAGAACCATGAAAACCCGACAAAAATTTCGATTTGGGCAACTCATACAAACTATGCTTGTATCATTCACGTCCCCCTAAAAATGCAGAACTTATGAGTAACAAATTGGCAAAAACGTATTCTGAAACCTAGGGTGATCAGTTGAACAAATGGAAAAAGAATTTCGTAAATCTGTCGATTTTTCAAATGTACCTACCCCTCTTACCACCTGACATGAATTTGACATTCCCGAGGTTTGTTCCACAACTGAACCGAAAACCAAGTGGATTCGTTTAATAGAAATCGGATGAAAATTGTGGTCTGGACAAACAAAGAGACGCACAATTATTGTGTCCTTTCTTTAGGTTTTAGGTTGTCCCCCATTCCTGTAAATTGAAAACAGTTGAGGCATCCCTCACTTGGAACCCAAGGTTTAGAGATGCTTACCTAGAATGAGGGCATGAGGTTGCTTGACTGATGTGATGAAGATGGATTTGCTATGAACCCACTTACGACAGTCCTCAGATTTGGTGTGATCGGTACTTTTCAGAAAAATTGGTTGAATCTTCAACAACTCAGGTCATGAACATAATCAGGGATTGAGAACTCTCCACGTTATACGACTGAAATTAAATTGTAGGAACGAGTTTCGGTATAGTTAATAGCATTATATTCAATGACTAATGACTAATTCATGATAGAAAAGTACCTACCTATAATAAAATTGTTGTCCAATATATGGAAAAGTACATGGTGTATTTAGACTAGCGGGAAAACCTCTACTAAAGTACTAAGTACAACGGGCTGTAGAGCGGTAGGCTTCGAAGGGAAGTCACGCAAATTCGCGCTTGATAATGGCAGTTTTACAGATTTCTCATAGATATATAATTATACGAACCTCTTCATAAGTCTGAGTCTATGACTATGTCGGATATGTTCACTAGGAAAAATTATGGAAACTAAATACGTCTACTAATACGTCTGACGATGAGTCTCACCGCTACACGCAGGAACCCGTCGTGAAATCGTCAACTCCACTTCTAACAAAGCAAACCCCAGCCACCCCATTCTCAAGATTGGACACACATTTTCACGATCTTATTAGGAATCACATGGTACGCAACATGAGGGCAACCACCTATGGACCGCGCGATTATGCTGACGATGAAATCACGATCGGCGAATAAATCCTGAGCGGTGTGTCCCACAAAAATCGTTTTAGTACGGTTGAAACCCCCGTGAAAACTTCTTTCCAGCAGAACCCACTTTATTCTGGGTTGGGGTCGAAGGTGATCCGCGACATGGGCTCAGCCGCAGCAACCAAAAGCACCAACTCGGACGCTGTCGTTAGGGACGGCCAGGGCTACGATCAAAGAAAAGAGAAGTACTGGTATGGAGGATAGAGCGATAGTCTGTAACCGGGCCCGGAACCCGCTGATCACAGTGAGACCATCGTCATGAAAATCCGTTCAGCCGATTGGCCCTGAAGCCGTCAAACACACAAACTCGCGAATTAGAAGTGGGGTAATATGGGGAGTGGTTCCCTTTTACTCTCCCAGTAAGAATAGGATTTTTGTGGACATGCTCACGTTGGGTATCATAACGTCATAAGTTAAATTTAAAACAGGTTATAAATACTGGAGTTTATTGGAGTATTTCCGAAAAACAGAAACGCCTTTTGGTTTATCATTCTGTGAATAATACACCTATGTATTCGCTCAGCAAAAAATTTTTATAACACGCCCTCAAAAATATTTCTTTTCCCTTTCAAGGTGCGTAGATTCCAAAAATGCAATGTCCGTCCGCCGTCCGCCGTATCACGTGTACCGGCTTCATTTTCGGTCTAAAAAAGTCGTTCTTTCGCACACATGGTCCATTTGGGCCCTAGTTGTGTCCCGAAACTTTGCAGCCCGATCGGAATATACCCAGGGGTGTTATGCGTGGAAATGTGTATAAAAATAGGTACTTTTTGTGTTTTAGTAACATGTTAGTAGCTTTTGAGATATCGTTTTCCATGTTTTTGGGAACGAGAAGGACGAATATGAAGTCGATTTTGACCAAAGAGTGGAAAATCGAGGTTCTACCAAATGTTCAGCTCCCAAAATTGATTTTTTATGAGTCAAAAACCTGGGAAGTCGTCTGAAATCACCATCAAGTTGTATAGTAACACTGGAAGTAGTATCAACAAGTGGATCAAGACGATTAAATGGCACTACCAATGATCAAAGATAATTTGAAAAAAAAAAAAAAAAGGAGCGTACATAATCCGTGTTTTAGGGGCCAAAAATGGTGGAAACATTCTGAAATAGCTATTTCAATTATTTCACATGAAATAAACAATAACTGAACAGCCAACATTTCTGTAGGTATGTCCAATAGAATAATAAACCCATGTGACAAGGACTTTGCAGCGTTTTTTTATGAGTGAAAAACATATCAAATCGTCTGAAATCACCATAAATTTGTATAACAACACTGGAAAAAGTGTCAACACGTGGATCAAGACGATTAAATGGCACTACCAATCATCAAAGATAGTTTAAAAAAAAGAAAAAAAGGCGTCCCTTATTTGTGTTTTAGGGGCCGAAAAGTTATTTCGATTATTATGCATGAAAGAAACAATAAATGAACAGCCAACATTTCTGTAGGTTTGTCCAATAGAATAATAAACCCGTGTGACAAGGGCTTTGCAGCGTTTTAATATTACTCTACCATTCGTGGGGAGGAGCGGATTGTAAGATGAGGAGTGAGAGGTTAACATGAGGATCTGAAACGTCGGACAGTTTCAAGTTAGCACAGTTATAGTAAGTTAATACAGTTGATTTGCGACTGATTAGTGTCAGTGAAATCTCTCTTAAGAGATTTTTTTCATTTAGAAAAACCTCCTCCTAGGAACATGAAGATAAATGACGAGCACACATTATAGGTTCGATTATATTTATTTGGAACAAGGGAAAAGTGAACTGCACGTTATAAATATAACGTTCTCTTCTATTCTCTTATAAGGATTCTATTCTCTTATAAATATATGAGAATAGAATCATTGAAAATGAAAAACGTAGTTATTGAAAAAAATAGTCTATTTCCACTAATACACAAAAAAACGCGAAAAAACACTGTGAAACCGGTATGAAAGTGTTTTTTCTTGTATTAGTGGAAATAGACTATTTTTTCAATAACTCCGTTTTAGCGAATTTTCGAAGAAAAGGAAGCTATTGTTCTCGGTCCAAAATTTTTAAAACTCGAATTTCCGAAAGAGTTTTATACCAAAATCCGTTTCAGACCATCCTGATTTCACTGCCGAAAGACACCAAAAATTATATATATATATATATATATATATATATATATATATATATATATATATATATATATATATGTATGTATGTGTCATTCCAGACGATAACTCTCGAAAGAATTGAGATAAAAAGTTCAAATTTGCACGAAAAATCTGTCTTGGCAATCGACAGGATAAGTTCGTAGATGGGCAGAATCGGGTCACTCTAAGGGGGAGTTTTGGGGAGTTTTAGGGGGGAAAAATTACCCATAAATTCCCAAAATGAAACAGTCTGACAAGTGACACCTCATTTTAAAGGTTTTTGTACGCTGAACACGATGGTGAAATCAGAATTGCGATATCTCATTCCCTTCTCAAACTGGAGCACTTTGAAGATGAAGGAACGTGGTTATTTCTTGAGATAAAACTGTTTTACATAAAATCAGTTATTTCTTCGAAAATTCGCTCTTATAGCCATGCTGCATGACTGTGGTTTTTTTCCATTGAAATGGGTTTCCACGATTTCTTCGAGAGTGATTTAGTTCGAATCCTTGAAAGTATGATTATAAAGTTCCGGTCATACAACGTGGCTATAAAAGCGAATTTTCAAAGAAATGTTCGTGCTATTGTGTAAAAAGATGATTTAGGTAACCATACCACTTTTCGTTACATTTTCGTGATTTTAGCCATTTTTACCGATTTTTGAACCTTATAAAGCCCACTCTTTTTTGAGATTATCATCGGAATAGTCCCTCCGTCGTGAATCAGCATCCTACACAACGTCAGGTTTAATTATTCATTTCAGCTCTTAATACCAATTTTTGACCACCAAAAATCCGAATTTGATCACTATTTTGTGCGAAAACAACTGAAGTAGTATTTTTCTATCTTTACTCACCCTTTCATACCTCTTTCAATTATTTTATATAAATTGTTCGCGATTTTAGCCATTTTTTACTCCTAAAACCAAATTTGACCCTCTAACAATTTTGGAAAGTTGCCGTCTTCGAACTCATCCTTTTGTCTGTTAATCAAACGTTTTGGCGAAATTTGGAGTTACAATACAAATAATACATATATATTTTTATTAAAACCTAGGGATGAACTTCGGATGGTCTAAAACGGATTTGCCTGTAAACAAATTTCAAAAATTCATGTTCTGAAAATTTGGTCCCATTGCAGTTATAGCTTCATTTTCTTTGAAAATTCGCTGAAATGAGTGTGGTGACTCCTAATGGTTGGGTAGGTTTGGGTGAGGTGAAGGATAGAGTGAAGGTTTGGATGAGGAAGGATGCGCTCCGTACCTAGGAGTATTTTGCTAACGCCCTGCGGTTTTCACCACAGCAGGCGTTAGTTAGGAGAGGAGGTTAGCTTCCCGCGGTTTTTACCACAGCAGGCGCCTGGGATGTGGAGGCTAGTACCCGCGGTTTTAACCACAGCAGGTACTGGAGGAGAAGGAGGTGTCCCACGGTTTTCACCACAGCAGACACCAGGAAGATGGAGGCTAACATCCCGCGGTTTTCACCACAGCAGGTGCTAGAGAAGAAGGAAGCGTCCCGTGGTTTTCACCACGGCGAGTATTCAAGAGGGACCACCCCGCGGTTTTCACCACAGCTAGCATAAGGAAGGAAAGAGAGAAAGAGGAGGTCTAGGTCGGGCGAGAGAGAAGTCGAGGGTAAGAGCAAGATCGGTCGAATGACGAGCTGGGCTAGAAGGTCTGCTTATAAAGGCCCCTTTCCACCCGTCCCCCGCCCACAACCAGTCATTATGACCGTTGAGGGCGATGGCGGTTGATGGAAGGGACTCTTCTCCCTTGGCGTTACCCGGCTCGTCGTTCCCTTCGTTTATTCGGTTAAATCTTTCTATATTACATAGGGTACATGTCGAGGTTTGAGTAGAACCACGGCAATGAGAAATTTGAATCCATGAAAGGAAAATGAAGGACAATTTTAGGTATTTTGGCTGAAATTTAGCTAATACCTAATTTAGCTGAAATAGAAAAAATATTCCTTGATAAGTATTTCCGAAAATCTGCATCATCAATCACGCCTACGTACCGTTTTTGAGCCCCCCCCCCCACCTTTCACATTTGGCCCACCCTCCTTCCCCAAACCCTTTACAGCACACTAAGCACTGTTACGTACCTATCATTCTTACGCTGAATTTATACCTAATAAGAAATCATTATATAAAGTGGAGAAAATTTTGAAATGATCGGGTAATATGGGCAGGTAAGCAGTCGGGTAAGTGGAAATGTACCCAAAATACCCGAACCTTCTCCTCCCCATTTTACCCGGCAGTGCCATTACCGAATGAAACAATGGCGGCCTTATTCTCGAGCAAGTATTTTCAGAACTGATTGCACCGATGGATTCGCGAAAAGCCCCTCTTTCTTTCCTGACTTCGAGCACTTACAGAACGACTAACCATAAATACCTAATTGATACAATTGTTAGAAAAAGCTGTAGCAATTTTAGTCAGTTTACGGATGCTGGTGTCATCCAAGTGAGCGACGATGAGTGATGAATCAAAACGACGCGGGGCGTCACCTGGTTAGTTTCTCCTTTTGTTGAAACAGCTGTTGACATTCAATAGGCACGTCCGTCCCCATATTACCCAAACCCCCATATTATCCTGTATCACCCCCTATTATCCTACCTTTTTATTATGGATTTTTAGTGTGTGTCGTACCAAAAAGTAACTATAACATAATAGGGAATCGCCCAAATGTCTTTCACAGTACCTACCGCCGAATGGACTAGCATTTTCGAGAATGCCCGGTTTTACCCCGATAGTCCTGGTTTTGACATTTGGTCCCGGTTGCACAGTGAGACAGAATACGACAGCTGCTGACCATTATCAAGACTCAAGACGGTTTTCTCAGATTCGGCCCGGTCAACCCGTCACTGAGAGTGAAGGGTCATTATTTCTTCAAATAAATGCTGTGCCCATTTACCGCCAGTTTACGACATTTCCTTCCGCTCCAAGCCCTGAATGGAGTAATAAATAATAATTTCACCTGGACGTAAACTTATATTTTTTTCTGACGGTAGCTATACCACCGGTTCCAGATTTTTCCACCAAGATTGCTTCCGGTCATATCCAGTTTAATACCTATCAATACGGGGATTCGCAATATCTTGTCAGTACGTCAGTAACAATTCATGGATCGCGAGAAACTGTTCCTAGGCCATTATGAATGTGGAAAGAGAATTTCCCGAATGTGCCATCGTCTTGCTGCCCATTACTTAGAAGCACAGAGCGCGTCAAGCTCGAACTGAAGTCAGTGAGGTAATCAGAGACTAAAATAGAGACTGTTGTTTCGTTTCTCGTAAATTTCTATTCACTTCTATTCCACCACTTGATGGCTTTTAATACATCACGAAATTAACTCGACATGTCCTCCGAACCTGAATGTCACTGGCAGATTTTGGGTTATTATTCCGTGAATAATGCACCTATGTATTCGCTCAGCAAAAATTTTTATAACATCACCTCAAATTTTTTTTCTTTTACGTTTCAAGGTGTGCAGATTCCAAAAATGCTATGTCCGTCCGCCGTCCACCGTATCACCCATATCTCTTTAATTGCGGTCTAAAAAATTCGTTCTTTCGCGCACAGGTTTCTTTTGGGCCCTAGTTGTGTCCCGAAACTTTGCAGCCCACCCAAGGGTGTTACGGGTGAAAAATGGTTTTTTCTTGTTTTGGTAGCATGAGCTTGTGAGGTATCGTTTTCCATGTTTTTTATGAGGAGACCGAATATGAAGTCGGTTTTGACCAAACAGTGAAGAATTGAGGTTGTATCGAATGTTCAGCTCCCAAAATTAATTTTTTATGAGTCAAAAACCTGGGAAATTGTCTGAAATCCTCATAAACTTGTAAAATAACACTGGAAGTAGTATCAACAGGTGAATCAAGACAATTAAGTGGCACTATCAGTCATCAAAATAGGTGCTTATTTTGTGTTTTTGGGGGTAAGTTGATGGAAACCATCAAAAATAGCTATTTCAATAATTGCACATGAAAGAAACAATAAACGTATTTCCAGAATTTCTGCGGGTATATCGAATATAGTAATAAACCCATGTGACAAGGGCTTCGCAGCGTTTGTACTCTCCAAAAGTAGTTACTTCACAGGATTAGGTGCTGTCTTATTATTTCAGTTGTAGGCGACGACCGGAGGGAGTCAGGGCCGTTTATGTTATTTTCCTGACCTACTAAATTCACCTAGGTTCACATAATTCAATCAGTTGATGATGCATTTGAACCAAATGGAGGTTACAAAGTGGGGGGGGGGGGGGTGTCAATTATAGGAAAAGAGCTCATTAATAATTTATCGGACTCACAAAATCACGTAATGAACACTACTAATGAATGACAAGAAAAAGTCGTAATTTAATCAAAATCAACCTCTAACATTCGTCTGCACATGCACGAAATCCATGTAATGTTCATAACCCTACAAGTTTCAATTTTTTCTCGATTTCCTTCTGCCCAGATTTGTAGAGAATGGGAAAAAAGACATTTTCATATGGCTCAAAAAAGGTTTATTTGAATACACGAAGGAGACAAAATTTATTTCACCCTTAACAATGCCAGTTTTAGGTGAGATCATCCCTGACTCCCTATTTAAAACATTCACAGTAAAAAGTAGAAAAACCCTCTTCATGGTTGTGTAATGTAACGTAAAGCTTAGTGAAGGTACTCATAACATTTTCATCAATCAAAAGATGTAAAAATTCCAATTCTAAATATTTCTCTTTCTGAATGAGGTTGACCCATATATGCTATCAAAATGTAAACATATATATAATCTTGTAATAAATACTATCTGTTCACAAAATTAAATTAGCAAAAACAGTTGAAAAATTAAAAAAATTTACGTTGAAATTTAAAAATTTAAAAGTTAGAAGGTAGAAATTGCAAAGTTTAAAATTTAAAAAATTGAAAATTACAAAAGACATTTTTATGTCTCAAAAAAGGCTTACTTAAATACACGAAGGAGACAACATTTTTATGTGTCAAAAAAGGTTTATTTAAATAAAGACAAGAGGTCTTTAAAAAATATTACCCTTAACAATACCTACCAGTTTTAGATGAGATCATCCCTGGCTACCTACCAATCACGTAAAAAGTAGAAAACCCCTTTTCGTGGAGGTGGACTTTAGCGTAAAGCTTAGTGAAGGCACTCATAACTTTTCCATCAATCAAAAGATGTGACAATTTCGAACTTTCTTTTCTTTTTTCAAACTTCTTTTTCCTTTTGGTTTATTATTTTCAATAATGAACCATTGGAATCGAGCATGAAAAAAAAAATTCTTACCCCCCCTCAAAATTTGATGGTTTACGTTTCAAGGTATGTAGAATCCAAAACTGCAATAAAAAACGCTGCAAATCCCTGCACAACGGTTTATTATTTTGTATAGAATACCCTTCTGTTACAGATCACAGCTCTATGTATAGATAACCCGTCTATATAATATAATATGTACTATTCTATGCATATTATGTAGATCGCAGACCCTCCGTAGGTTAGTACCTAACCCCGTACTCGTTACTAGGTACCTACCTATATCACGAGTTAAATGCTGCTAAAATAATTGTGCCGATGACAAACAGTACCTAACAAAAAGAAACACACATAATGAAGTTCTGAAAAGAAATTGTTGATGAGGAGTGAAAAAAGTGGCAAAAGTACCTACCAACAAACTCCAGCCCCTTCTACGTAGATGGTATAATGAACCGTTGTGTAATAATTTACCGTTGAGTAATGATTTACCGTAGTAATAGGTAATTTACCCATCAATAATACTTCAACGTTTGTTCAAGTTTCACTACCTACCAACAAACTCCAAAAGAGCCATCATTTTTCAAATTAAATAATATCACAGAACAACCAACTCGACTTCATACTCCGCCAATATAATCAGGTGATCCCTACCAATGATTGGCCGTATTCACAAATTCCTATTGTGGGCGCGTCTCTGGTTACGAGATTTGGTTTGAATTGTATACAATTTCATTCACACTGGAGTCGAAAATGCCTGTCGGTGCAAACTTCGGGGCCTTACTGTGAACGAACGGCTGGACGTACGATGCTCCGGATGGTCTTAACAAACTCGCAAGTTCAAGAACTATTTAAAACCGTAAAAATATTTACGTAAAAAAATGGTATAGGCGTTTTGAAAATTTCAACCCCTCTTTTGAACCCCTTAGAGATGACTCACAGTAACGTCGAGCTTCGAGGACCAACTAGACGCCGAACGGAACCTATAACCCGAATTTCATCAATTTTTTTTCATGGTAACTAAGAAAAGTGGCCCGTACGGCGTACGGTGTACGGCGTACGGCGTACGGCGTACGGCGGACAGACAGAAATATTTTTATTGCAGTTTTGGATTCTACATACCTTGAAACGTAAACCATCAAATTTTGAGGGGGGGTAAGAATTTTTTTTTTCATGCTCGATTCCAATGGTTCATTATTGAAAATAATAAACCAATATTTCTGTCTGTCCGCCGTACGCCGTACGCCGTACGGGCCACTTTTCTTAGTTACCATGAAAAAAAATTGATGAAATTCGGGTTATAGGTTCCGTTCGGCGTCTAGTTGGTCCTCGAAGCTCGACGTTACTGTGAGTCATCTCTAAGGGGTTCAAAATAGGGGTTGAAATTTTCAAAACGCCTATACTATTTTTTTACGTAAATATTTTTACGGGTTTAAATAGTTCTTGAACTTGCGAGTTTTTTAAGACCGTCCGGAGCATCGTACGTCCAGCCGTTCGTTCACAGTAAGGCCCCGAAGTTTGCACCGACAGGCATTTTCGACTCCAGTGTGAATGAAATTGTATACAATTCAAACCAAATCTCGTAACCAGAGACGCGCCCACAATAGGAATTTGTGAATACGGCCAATCATTGGTAGGGATCACCTGATTATATTGGCGGAGTCTGAAGTCGAGTTGGTTGTTTTGTGATATTATTTCGCTTGAAAAATGATGGCTCTTTTGGGGTTTGTTGGTAGGTAGTGAAACTTGAACAAACGTTGAAGTATTATTGATGGGTAAATTATTACTACGGTAAATCATTACTCAACGGTAAATTATTACACAACGGTTCATTATACCATCTACGTAGAAGGGGCTGGAGTTTGTTGGTAGGTACTTTTGCAACTTTTTTCACTCCTTATCAACAATTTCTTTTCAGAACTTCATTATGTGTGTTTCTTTTTGTTAGGTACTGTTTGTCATCGGCAGAATTATTTTAGCAACATTTAACTCGTGATTTAGGTAGGTACCTAGTAACGAGTACGGGGTTAGGTACTAACCTACGGAGGGTCTTCGATCTACATAATATGTATATAATAGAATAGTACATATCATATTATATAGAAGGGTTATCTATACATAGAGCTGTGATCTGTAACAGGAGGGTATTCTATACAAAATAATAAACCGTTGTGCAGGGATTTGCATCGTTTTTTGGTTTATTATTTTCAATAATGAACTATTGGAATCGAGCATGAAAGAAAAAATTCTAACCCTCCCTCAAAATTTGATGGTTTATATTTCAAGGTATGTAGAATCCAAAACTGCAATAAAAAAAATTTATGTCTGTCCGCCGTTCGCCGTACTGGCCACTTTTCTTAGTTACCATGAAACAAAATTGATGAAATTCGGGTTATAGGTTCCGTTCGGGGTCTAGTTGGTCCTCGAAGCTCGACGTTACTGTCAGTCATCTCTAAGGGGTTCAAAATAGGGTTGAAATTTTCAGAACGCCGTAGCTCGAAAACTTTCGATAGAAGGGTATGGTTTTTTTACGTTATTAAATTTGTCTTGAGCTAAACAATTTTTTGGGACCACCCGGAGCATTGTACGTCCAGCCATTCGTGTGCACCAAAAAGCTTCGTCAACACGATCGGAATCGAACGGTATAAATCCGGCCGGGATATCATCACTTCATCACTAAGGAGCATCTGATTGTAATGAAGGATGGCTGTATGAAGTCGAGTTGGCTGTTCTGCGATATTATTTCATTTGATAAGTGACGGACTATTGGATTTTGTTGTTAGGTACTTGTGAAACTTGAACAAACGTTGAAGTATTATTGGTGGGTAAATTATTACACAATGGTAAATTATTACACTATGGTAAATTATTACACAACGGCAAATTATTTCACAACGGCAAATTATTACACAACGGTTCTTCAACCAAGAAGGGGCTGGATTTTGTTGATCGGACTTGAATAACCGTTGAAATATTATTGATGGGCAAGTTATTACACAACGGTTCATTATGCATGACCACGAAGGTAGGTATTGACCACAGAAAACAGTGATCTACGCAGAAGGGACCTCCATTTCACTCCATATCAACAGTTTTCCTTCAGATCTTCATTATTTGCGTTTCTTTTTGCCGTTCTAGTTACCTACTGCTTTTCATCGACAGAATTATTTTAGCAACATTTAACTCGTGATTTAGATAGGTAGGTACCTAGTAACGAGTACGGGGTTAGGTACTAACCTACGGAGGGTCTGCGCTCTACATAAGATGTATGGAATAGTACATATTGTGATGGAATACCATCACGTGTTTATTGTTGTTTTCTGGAAAATTGTTGTTGTCCTGTTTTGGTATTGATTGCGGTAGGTTCGAAAAAATATACGAGCTCTTCATAGCGCGATTCTGGAGTGAATCTGTACAATTGGCGCCCAACGTCTGCTCACCCACGCCGGGGGATGTCGCGACGCACGATGTCCACGCGACGTAGGCCGGCGGATCCGGGAGACCCTCAAGTGACGGAGGAATATTATATTATATAGTCGGGTTATCTATACAGAGAGCTGTGATCTTTAACAGAAGGGTATTCTGTACAAAATAATAAACCGTTGTGCACGGATTTGCCGCGTTTTTTTTACTGAGGTTGCACCCATGTGCTATCAAAATGTAAAAATATATACAATCTTCTAATGAATACTGCCTATTCACAATTTTAAATTAGCTGCTTTTAGGCCTAAATATGGCAAGGTAGGTAGTTACATATTTTTTTTTTGTATTTTTTCCTTAATATTGCCGGTAGGTCACCATTACGTTTATACAGTATGTCGGCTGAATGCACTTCACGTTCATCATTATGGAACTCACAGTTCACAATCAAAATGCACTAAAGTCTTCAATGACGTCACAATTGGTACACTTCTGGTCGTTCGCTCTCCCGTACAAATGCATTGTTCTGCTGTTGCCTGGTGCAGTTCTTATTCGAATTAGTTGGGTCGCTCAACGAGTGATCCCAGGAAAACTTCGTTTTACGTTGCTGATAACCCCAATCAATCATCAAGTAGGTATAGTCGATCGATGAACCTTGTCCCGTTTGTTATTTATTGGTTCCGTATGATGTCAAAACAGAGGTGAAGAAGCAGTAAGTGATTTAATAAGTAGCCTACCTAACCGGCTCTCCAGTACACGACTCAGTAGATCAGACACCTGCTTTTACATTTCGACGTTCGCGATGGCGATGAAAGGTTAAAAAGGTCAAAAGCAGCGTTGTTGTGGGATCTGTATAGGAAGCCGGTCCATTATTTGAAGCCTGAGCGCGTTACACCTTATTTCGGGGCTGATTTTACCTTATTCGTCACTAATGGGCGGAGCATTTGGAGTAAAAGGATCCCTTCACTGGAACCGATTTGAGAAGGAAGGCAAAGGCTGATGCGGGGAGAAATAATATTTTGAAAGGGGGGAAGGTCTCCGAGTAAGGTAAGAACCTACTCAGGACTTGAGATAACATCGGGATCCCGAGCCGTCAGAATGAGCGCATTACCCCCTCGATTCAGGAAGTATTAAAGAGGACCTTTATCAAGTCCACCGTCCCACTTGGAGCATTCGCTTACTTCCAGTGTTTCTTGATAATGTTCCGGTGCCAGCTCATGTCCTCAAAAGTTTGTTCTTGTTACACTGATATGATCAGCTACACAGTGTTGAATCAGTGTGAATCAATAGAATAAAATAAATCAATTCGAATATAAGGATACAAGAATGTAAGGAAGTAGAATATAAGGAATAAAAGAATATAAGGAAGTAGAATATAAGGATAGTAGAATATAAGGAAGTAGAATATAAGGAATATAGAATATAAGGATAGTAGAATATAAGGAATATAAGGATAGTAGAATATAAGGAATATAGAATATAAGGATAGTAGATTATAAGAATATATAATATAAGGAATATAAGGATAGTAGAATATAAGCATATTAGAATATAAGGAATGAAAGAATATAAGGAAGTATAATATAAGGATAGCCTTAAGTCGAATATAAGGATAGAAACGGTCAGGTCCCGATCGGCTGTATGTAAACACAAAGGGAATTGGCCTGTTATAGTGAACAAAAGGTCGGTTATAGTGATCAGTTTTTGAGTTTTTCGGGGCCAGAAGTCGACAAAACAGGTAAAAATGGTTGAAATCTCCGAAAACTGATATAGGTGGTACCAAAAGTGGTACTGAATGATGACCCGAAACAGAAGATACCTTTATCGGTTCCAATAAAAAATATCCTTAAAAAAAAAAAATCAAAAGTAGGTCAATTTTGGGGGGTCACAGTTTGCTAAAATCTCCATGAAGTATATACAGTAGAAGTCGCTTATAGATATTGGTCGCGTATAGTGACTGTTCCCAGTCAGTCCCAGTTCGATCACTATAATAAGCGACTTCTACTGTATTGGTATTTTATTGAACTTTTTTATTGTTGTTTTAGCGAATTTTCATTGACGAATTTTCATTGAAGCCGCAATTTTGGGTATTTTGACTTGAAATTTTGAGGGTATACGCCTTAGGCCCCCAGAATTTGCTGTATAGTTTTGGTGCCACCGTGGTGCCAGGGAACGGCGCCACGCTAGTACCAGTGGTGCCATCTGTCAGAAAAATTTGTTTAGGCCTCCAGAATTTGCTGTATAGGTTTAGTGCCACCATGATGCCAGGGAGGTTCTCGTTAAATTTTGGACTAAGATCGTCGTTTTTCAGCACACAGGCTCGATTTGGGTCGTGTTGTGCTCCGGAGCTCGGAATACACCCAGGGGTGTTTGCGGGAAAAATGGGTGTAAAAACAGGGGGTTAGTAAACATTACCTTGTGAGGTATCGTTTTCCATGTTTTTTAGGCGAGAAGACCGAATATGAAGTTGATTTTGACCAGAGTGAAAAATCGAGGTTGTAAGGAAGGTTCAGCTCCCATCATTCATTTTTTTAATGAGAAAAAACCCTGCGAAATTGTCTGAAATCACCATAAATTTTTATAATTACACTAGAAGTAGTATCAATGGGTGAATCAAGACAGTCGACCACTGGTACGGTTCCATCTGTCAGAAAAGTGTGCGATTATTGTTTCTTATGTTTTCCAGCACGCTGAATCAAATGGAACAACTTCCAAAGCTCTGTCCGTCATCCTTACAGCGATTGATAAATATTAAGCCACAAAACGTAGGTAATGAAAAAAGAGCCATTATTGAGCGTGGTGTATATGCAGGGTTTTGAGCCTATTGGTTTATTATTCTGTGAATAATACACCTATGTATTCTCGCTCAGCAAAAAAATTTTATAACACCCCCTCAAAATTTTTTCTTTTCCGTTTCAAGGTGCGTAGATTCCAAAAATGCAATGTCCGTCCGCCGTATCACGTGTACCGGCTTCATTTTCGGTCTAAAAAAATCGTTCTTTAGCAAACATGCTCCATTTGGGCCCTAGTTGTGTCCAAAAACTTTTCAGCCCGATCGAAATATATCCAGGGGTGTTATGAATGAAATAATGTGCATAAAAATAGGTAGTTATTGTGTTTTAGTAACATATTAGTAAAATGAGGTTTTGAGGTATCGTTTTCCATGTTTTTGGGGACGAGAAGACCGAATATGAAGTCGATTTTGACCAAGGAGTCGAAAATTGAGGTTGTACCACATATGTTCAGCTCCCAAAATTTATTTTTTATGAGTCAAAAACCTGCGAAATCGTCTGAAATCACCATCAATTAGTAGAATAACACTAGAAAAACGCTGCAAAGTCCTTGTCACATGGGTTTATTATTCTATTGGACATACCTACAGAAATGTTGGCTGTTTATTTATTGTTTCTTTCATATAAAATAATTGAAATAGCTATTTCTGGTGGTTTCCACAAATTTTGGCCCCCAAAACTTGAATTAGGTACTACGCTCCTTTTTTTTTTTTTTCAAATTACCTTTGATCATTGATTGTACCATTTAATCGTCTTGATCCACGTGTTGACACTTTTTCTAGCGTTATTATACAAATTGATGGTGATTTCAGACGATTTCGCATGTTTTTGACTCATAAAAAATCAATTTTGGGAGCTGAACATCTGGTACAACCTCAATTTTCCACTCCTTGGTCAAAATCGACTTCATATTCGGTCTTCTCGTCCCCAAAAACATGGAAAACGATACCTCAAAAGCTCATTTTACTACTATGTTACTAAAACACAAAAAGTACCTATTTTTATACACATTTTCACTCATAACTCCCCTGGATATATTCCGATCGGGCTGAAAAGATTCGGGACACAACTAGGGCCCAAATGGAGCATGTGTGCGAAAGAACGAATTTTTTAGACCGAAAATGAAGCCGGTACACGTGATACGGCGTACGGCGGACGGACATTGCATTTTTGGAATCTGCGCACCTTGAAACGGAAAAGAAAAAATTTTGAGGGGGTGTTATAAAAATTTTTTCCTGACCGAATACATAGGTGTATTATTCACAGAATAATAAACAAAAAGTGTCATCACGTGGATCAAGACAATTAAATGGCACTACCAATAATCAAAGATAATTTGAAAAAAAAAAAAAAAAAGGAGCGTACCTAATTCAAGTTTTGGGGGCCAAAATTGGTGGAAACCATAAGAAATAGCTATTTCAATTATTTCACATGAAAGAAACAATGAATTTACAGCCAACATTTCTGTAAGGTTTGTCCAGTAGAATAATAAACCCATGTGACAAGGACTTTGCAGGGTTTTGAAACTGCGTAAGGCGCCTGGTCAGCGGGTCCACTGTTTTATTTTCAACTACTAAACAGGGGCCCGTTTATTAATTTTTTGCAAGACCAACTGGATTTGTTTAGTCTGAACTTTACGGGGTCGAATTGATTTGATTCTTATCCCTGACAAAATAAACGGCTACCTTCGTCTGTAATGGATTTTGGTGCTTTGCCGAAAATTGTTTGCTTGGGAGGTCGATTTTTGGCCCCTCCGGTTGATTATTGGTTATTCAATCAGGGAAGGCCGCCGCTGCCCGGATCGGTTATTACGGAGATAATACGCTCCGGATTTAATTAGACCGTCGTCAAAAACGGGCCGGTAGGGAAGAAGAAATGGATTAAGGCCCCGTCAAAGAAGTGAAAGTGAATCCGCGGCCCTGCGCGCGGTGTCGCCCTTAATTACTCCGAAAAATGGCCCGGAGGCCTCGCCGAGATGGATTTCGCCGATAATGGAACCGAACACAAAAGGGGGTTGGAAATGTGAAGATGCCATTGCGGTTGTTTTTAGGTGGCCGATGCGGTGGGAGGGGGGGTAGTTCTTTGTTGAGGCCTTTCCCACTGCGGCCCGAACGCCGGGGCTCCTCGAAGCCTCGTAATTTCACTTGCGTCGGCCACAATTTCCCGCCGCCGCTCCGTACGGTTGATGCGGCCCTGCGGCCCTCGGACGTTAAGGATCAGCGTATGCAGATTTGCGATTGTCTTGGCGGGCCACGTCTAATGGGGACGTCCCCGGGGGTTGATTGCCATCGACGGGCGTTGATTGAGTCTCCGGGCGCTAAGGGGCTGCCGGACAATCGGTCTCGAGTTTCTCCGTCCGACGTCGACGCTCCACAACTCTGTTGTGTTCGTCATTCAGTTCTCCCTGTTGTTCTTGTGTTGATTCATTGATGTTTCACTGTTGGGTGAGACGACGTTCTCACGTAGGCAACCATCCGCTTTGCAAAGAGTTAAACCTGCTTCGGTTTGAAACGTCACCGAGTTAAACCTTGTCACATGGGTTTTTCATTCTATTGGACATACCTACAGAAATATTTGAAATACATTTAAATTTTATTTCAAGTGCAATAATTCAAATAGCTATTTTTGATGGTTTCAAAAAATTGTGCCCCCAAAAACTCGAATTTGGCTCTTTTGGTTTATTATTCTGTGAATAATACACCTATGTAACCGCTCAGCAAAAAAATTTTATAACAACCTCTCAAAATTTTTTCTTTGACGTTTCAAGGTGCGTAGATTCCAAAAACGCTGCAAAGTCCTTGTCACATGGGTTTATTATTCTACTGGACACACCTACAGAAATGTTCACGTGAAATAATTTAAATAGCTATTTCTGATGGTTTCCACCAATTTTGGCCCCCAAAACACGAATTAGGTACGAATTTTTCTTTTCAAATTACCTTTCTCATTGGTGGTGCCATTTAATCGTCTTGATCCACTTGTTGACATTTTTTCTAGTGTTATCATACAAACTGATGGTGATTTCAGACGATTTCCCAGGTTTTTGAATAATAAAAAAACTATTTTGGGAGCTGAGCATTTGGTAAAACCTCAATTTTCCACTCTTTGGTCAAAATCGACTTCATGTTCGGAAGGGTATGGTTTTTTTTTACTTTATTAAATTTATCTTGAGCTAAACAATTTTTTGAGACGACCCGGAGCATTGTACGTCCAGCCGTTCGTGTGCACCTAAAAGCTTCGTCAACACGATCGTGAATCAAACGGTATAAATCCGGCCCGGATATCATCGCTAGGGAGCACCTGATTATAATGAAGGATGGCTGTATGAAGTCGAGTTGGTTGTTCTGCGATATTATTTCATTTGATAAGTGATGGACTATTGGATTTTGTAGGTAGGTTCTTGTGAAACTTGTACAAACGTTGAAGTATTATTGATGGGTAAATTATTACACAATGGTAAATTATTACACAACGGCAAATTATTACACAACGGTAAATTATTACATAGCGGTAAAGTATTTCACAACGGTAAATTATTACACAATGGCAAATTATTACACAACGGTTCATCTACCAAGAAGGGGCTGGATTTGTTGATCGGTACTTTTGCAACTTGAATAACCGTTGAAGTATTATTGATGGGCAAGTTATTACACAACGGTTCATTATACTTGGCCACGAAGGTAGGTATTGACCACAGAAAACAGTGATCTACGCAGAAGGGGCATCTATTTCACTCAACATCAACAATTTTCCTTCAGAACTTCATTATTTGCGTTTCTTTTTGCCGTTTTAGTTACTGTTTGTCATCAAAAGAATTATTTTAGCTACATTTAACTCGCAATTTAGATAGGTACATAGTAACGAGTACGGGGTAAGGTACTAACCTACGGAGAGTCTGCGATCTACATAATATGTATAGAATAGTACATAATTATATTATATAGACGGGTTAGCTATACAGAGAGCTGTGGTATGTAACAGAAGGGTATCCTGTACAAAATAATAAACCTTTGTGCAGGGATTTGCAGCGTTTTATTTTATGTGTTCGCTATATTTTCTTTCGGCATCATCAAAATTCGATTGCCTAAGTACCATACGTTGTAATATAATTTCTGTCAAAATCTAGAGATGAATTCAGAATGCTGTCAAACGGATTTGGATCGAGAATTTTTTGTATCCTTATACCAAACATTTTGGGCCCGTTGCCATACTTAGCGTGTACTATCTTCAAAACATCGTTATTATACAAGATCGTTAGCGGTATGAATTTATCCATTGTATTCAAGGAAGTAACCCGTCTTCGTATATATTGGTTTTATTACAATTTATCTCAACAAGGGCCGTTTTACCAACGAGGGAGTGATTGTAGTACGAGATCGTGCTATTACTCACGCGGATGGAACCTACCACCCGTTTCTCAATGGAGTCCACCGCTTGATTGTTTGCTCTGACGTTCCAAAACATACAAAACGCCTTTTATTTCCGCTAATTACGAAACCGATCGTATGAAAGTGAGAGCCCCATAACATGATAATGATGGGCGGCCCGACATCGTAACCGAAAGTCGTTATTTACCATGCAAATTATAATGCGAGTTCTCCTCTGCAACGACCAATTTTTGTTCGAACGCGTTTCGCATCCAGAAATTCATCTTTACGAGGAGCCCGCCTCAGTTTCAGAATCGTCCACTTGTGTTTTTATGCCCGTAGTTATGGAATCCCGAAGCCGAGTTGCTGTCGTACACCGTTCGTTTCACTCCCTTCTGATCAAATTATGGATTTGATACCAGTGATGAGCGACCAATCAAATATGAGACCTGCAATTTATTATCTTGATCACAGTTTGATCGCAGCTGCTCAATCATGAGAAGTTGAATGGATTAATTTCAAAAGGCAAATGTCGAAATGTCCTTGTTTGTATGTGTAGCTATTTCGATGATGTGCAATTAACAGGTGATCAGAGAAACGGTGAAAAATCACTTATGCAACAGTCCATCTTTTCAATGTCGATAACCCTCCAGCGTATTCCTTTCAAACATACTTCATCATATATATTAGCGTAACAATACTATGTATTTTCGATAAAAAATACGTTATTGGATGGAGTGGATACGGCATTTTTAGTGCCTCTAATTTCATAAATTCTGGATCATTTAATGCGTTTTATACAAATCCGTTTCAAAGCACTTAGAATCGGAAGAGGATTGTTCCAAGCAGTTAAGACATTCTACTGGTCGCTGAACCGCAGTAGGGCAAATAAAAAAAAATAAAAAACGGAAAAATGGTTGCCTATTTCCACTAATACACGAAAAAGTGTGCTGTTATACCGGTTTCGGTGATCAAACCTCGGTCAGTAACAAACAGCTATTGCCGTTATTGTTTGTTACTACTATGGTTTGATCATCGAAACCGGTATAAC
The DNA here is from genome assembly GCA_954871275.1 of Leptopterna dolabrata. Classification (NCBI taxonomy): domain Eukaryota; kingdom Metazoa; phylum Arthropoda; class Insecta; order Hemiptera; family Miridae; genus Leptopterna; species Leptopterna dolabrata. The sequence goes on from OX940976.1 coordinate 22,875,448, forward strand.
AGAATATTTGTTCGTGTATTAGTAGAAATCGGCAACCTTTCAATAACTCCGTTTCGGTTTATTACTCCGTGAATAACGCTTTACGTATTCGCTCAAGAAATTTTTTGAACACCCCTCAAACATTTTTCTTTTAGTTTTCAAGGTGCTTAGATTCCAAAAATGCAATGCCCTTCCCGTATGGCGTATCATATCTACCTTTATTTTCGGTATACAAAAGTCGTTATTTCGCACTTTGCAGCCCTAGCGGAGTATACCCATGGGTGTTCTGGGTGAAAAATGAGTGTACAAATATTTTTTTGGTGATTTATTAACATGAGCTCCTGAGGTATCGTTTTCCATGTTTTGTAGGGCGAGGATACCGAATATGAAGTCGATTTTGACCAACGAGCGAAGAATTGAGGTTCTAACAAGTTTCAGCCTTAAATTTACCTTAAAGTTTGGTCTAAAATCGTCTTCCTTTCGCACACAGTCTCCATCTGGGCCCTAGTTATGCTCCGAAGCTCGGCTGTTCAACTTCCCTCTTGCTCTTCTTCACAAGTCTTTGAGAAGACCACTGTCCATCTCACACCAAGGGTGGTTCATATTGAGCAGTTGACGAAGACCTTGAGTTTTCTGTCGATGGCTGTTCCTTGCTACTTTCACAGGTAGCGCGGATAAAACATCAGATTGTAATGTTCTAAGCTTGGTATGGAGGAGGTGTACGTTTCTTGCTCTCCAAATTGAATGGAGCTGGGTAAATGTACCATTTGCCTTTTCACTTCTGGCATGGACATCGAGGTCGTCTCCTCAATTTCAAACAGCCCAGGTAGATCACCCTGTCAGCTAGCTCATGAAGCCAGAGTAATTCATCCGCATTTCGATCGACTGTGTGCCTCATTATCAGGTCCTCACTCTCCACAACAATCCAAGGTCAGAATCAGGTCTTAGATTAATGAAAAACGGTGACGGCATATATTCTAATTCTCCCTATCGACCAGTGAGGCGCCCAATTGTAGGTGTACCTCTTCTTCTCCTATGCATACCCTTGGTTACTTTTTCCAGCTGTACAAGAAGTGGAGGGGTTTTGCAGCCAGCCTTGTCTCACGCTGATGTTGGTGGGAATCTCTTCGGTGAGAAGACCCTCATGGCTCACCACACAGGTGTACTTGTCTTACATGATGTGGACTGGTCTTATTTTTTCTGGGACCCCAGCTTCGTGTAATGCTAGCCATAGTCTTTCTCTGCGTACTTTGTCAAAATCAATTAAGGCAAGGCTGAGAGGACTGGTGTGGTGACTAACTATTCAATAATGAAAAACAGAATTCACCTGATCAGTGCAGGAATTGTTTGATCAAAATACTACTGTTCGGGGCCTGATTGTGGTCTCCTATGCGGCTGACATTCGATCCAGTTAGAATCGGACACGAACCTTACTGGCAACAGCCAGCAGGGTTATGCTGGGCCAGTTCCTGCCGACTGCCAGCTCCCCTGTTTCAGGGAACTTAGAACTTAATAATAATGTGGAATGGCTTTGGGCAATTCTCCCCTGGCTATAGATTAACACTCCTTCATTCAGGAATAAAAGAAGAGGAACCCCATAGTGAGGAGCAGCTATAGTACTCCAATTGTATTTACAATGCTGACATGAGTACTAACACATGCAGTCACGCAACTCATGCAACTATACATGAGTTTCCATATATTTTCCCGTTGCAGGTTGCCTGTCGTGGTTACTACAAAACATTATCTAAGAACCAAACGTTATTAGGAATATCCAACAATTATAGTGTCAGCAATGATCAACTGTTTTTGAGTGTTGTTTTTGTTGTTGCAAATATCAATAAGCTAAATGATTGAGGCGAACCCCCCCCCCCCACCATGTACTCGATTAAGGGATTTCCTTGGGGAAATCATCAATTTCTTAGCTATTTATGTCCGCTAAACACTTTTTCCCGAAATGAATTGGTTCAAATTCGAATTTTTGCAGGTAAAATTGAAGTTTTTATACATGTGAAATCGCTTTAAAATGCTAGGCAAATGTGCTTTTGCCAAAACTACCTAAAATTACCAAAAACTTCACCAGTCACCATCTTCAGATTCATCAGACTTGATTGATACTTTCATCTTTAGGCCCGACAAGCTACTGTAAAATTATAGATCGAATTATAGAATTATAGATTATAGATCTTCTACACCAAACTAAGAACTATTTCAGAACTATTCTGAAGGCTCTATAGTAATTTTCGGGGAAAAGGATTAATCGTTTTTAGCGGGTTTTGGTTTATTATTCTGTGAATAATACACCTATGTATTCGCTCAGCAAAAAATTTTTATAACACCCCCTCAAAATTTTTCTTTTCCGTTTCAAGGTGCGTAGATTCCAAAAATGCAGTGTCCGTCCGCCGTGCGCCGTACGCCGTACGCCGTATCACGTTGTACAGGCTTCATTTTCGGTCTAAAAAATTCGTTCTTTCGCACACATGCTCCATTTGGGTCCTAGTTGTGTCCCGAAACTTTTCAGCCCGATCGGAATATAACCAGGGGTGTTATGAGTGAAAATGTGTGTAAAAATAGGTACTTTTTGCGTTTTAGCAACATGATGGTAACATGAGCTTCTGAGATATCGTTTTCCATGTTTTTGGGGACGGGAAGACCGAATATGAGGTCGATTTTGACCAAAGAGTGGAAATTTGAGTTCTACCAAATGTTCAGCTCTCAAAATTGATTTTTTCTGTGTGAAAAACCTGGGAAATCGTCTGAAATCATCATCAGTTTGTATAATAACACTGGAAAAAGTGTCAACACGTGGATCAAGACGATTAAATGGCACTATCAATGATCAGAGATAGTTAAAAAAAAAGGAGCGTACCTAATTCGTGTTTTAGGGGCCAAAATTAATGGAAACCATCAGAAATAGCTAGTTCGATTATTACGCATGAAAGAAACAATAAATGAACAACCAACATTTCTGTAGGTATGTCCAATAGAATAATAAACCCATGTGACAAGGACTTTGCAGCGTTTTTTAAATATATCTACTAACATACCGCAGACCCGGGGTTCCCTGGTAGTGGTGTGGGGATGGGATTCAGAAACAATTGTTGATTGAGATTGGTGTTGCGAACGTACCTGTGTAATGGAATCTAAAAAAACCTGTGCGATTTGCTGATTTCGGGAGATATTTGGTAGTCTGTTGTGGGGGGGGGGGTGAGATTTTTTTTCTCTAGGCCCCAAAGTGACTGACAAATCATTATAAAAGTCATCCTTACATGAGAGATTCGGAATCATTTGAAAGGTGGGGCACTGCGTATACATTGCGGATGTAGATCACCCGTCTAATGGCAGCTGGACCAGCGTAGGCAACTACTTTATCCTCCCTGTGGCACTTAATGATGACGTCCGTAAAACAATGGGTCCCGTCTGAGACAATGGCCTTCCCTCCGCCCTTATTGATGGTCTGGTTGATGACTGATGTTTGACGATATCCCTGAAGGAAGAGGTAGGTGACTCCCGACATAACGTATGGCCTCAATGGCACCTCCAAGACTTTATTTCTTGTTTAATGGCTCCTTATCCGTTGAGACAGTTCACTTAAATAACGTATTGATTAACGGTCAAAGCCTCCAGCAGATTCAATTTTTCCTATCGCGTAAAATGGTGTATACATATAACTAGATTACCTCGGATGGACCCTCGTTTAGGAAGATGGTTGATCGAACGAAAATCCCCAATGAGCTGTTACGAGCACATCACACTTTCGCTCTCGAGCAGAGGGCCGAAACGTGCCGTTCCGACATGGATACCAACAATCCCGAAGTTTGTTGCCCACCTCCATTCAAAACATAGTTCATTGCAATTAAAACCGAGGAAATCTCTTGTAAATTTACTGTAGAGTGGACATCACACACCCACACGAGCGCTCACACGCGCACACACACACACACACACACACACACACACACACACACACACACACACACACACACACACACACACACACACACACACACACACACACACACACACACACACACACACACACACACACACACACACACACACACACACAAAATTTATGGTTTAACGAACCTTTGGAATCGAGCTTGGGGAAAAATAAAGGAAAAAAGATTGAAAAGTACGTAGAGTCCGAGAATGGAATACATATCCGTCCGCCGTAAGCCTTACTTCGCACTTTACTTTGTTACCATGACCAGAATTAACGAAATTTGGTTTATAGGTCTCGTTTTGGGTCTAGCTGGTCTGCGAAGCTCGGCGTTACTGCCAGTCATCTCTAAGGGGCAAAAAATAGGGGTTGCAATTGTCAGAACGCCGTAGCTCGAAAACTTTCAATAGAAGGTGTGACGGTATATGGGAATCCCGTCCATCTTGGATGCTGGCTCTTCCCGATCTTTTTGACACGCGGCTGAAGGGGCGGTTGATTCGCGGAAACGAATCATCAACTCCTGGAGGCAACGCGTTATAATCTAACCATTTGTCTCCGGGGGCAGCTGTCACACTGCCTCCCTACCTTTCTAGAGGATGGAGAGGGGGAAACTACGCTGTATGGGCGGCGTAGTTAAACCCCTCCTCATCCATTACGTGGTAGCAGAGCGTGGTTGGTGGGTACTCGGTACCCCCTCCACTTTTTGAGAGCTTTTCCAGAAGGAATAGCTCTGAGGTTTTCCAGAAGGAATCCTCTTTTTTAATACCCCTTTGTTTATCAATATTCACTTCGGCCATTGGATTTTCTATTTTTTATCAAATCAACCTCATGATTATTATTATTACAATCAACCTCATGATTACTACTATTAATAATATCAAATCTCATGATATTATTCTTAAGGCTGTTATGCCTGGCGTCCAACGCCTATTTTTGTAATTTTTCCTTGTTATCCCAGTTGTTCCATCTTATGATGGGGGTTAGTCACCCAGAGGTTGTTCAGATGAACTTTCCTGAACCAGAACCTCTGACAACTACTTTCATTTATATTCCAGTTGTTCCATCTTATGATGGGGGTTAGTCACCTAGAGGTTGTTCAGATGAACTTTCCTGAACCAGAACCTCTGACAACTACTTTTTTTTTCATTTTTGTCCAAGTGCGCCAAGTGATATTGATAGGAGCTAAGTTCTCCACCAGTAACAATTCTCAGTAGTACCATTACGATGGAAGCTATTGGCTTTGGAGTTTTTCAGATGAACCTTCCTGAATCATAACTCCATACTACTTTCAGTCCCGTGTCTAACTTCACATACTTCTTCTTCAAAGAAGTATGTTTTTAAGGGGAGGAGTGTGACGGTATATGGGAATCCCGTCCATCTTGGATGCTGGCTCTTCCCGATCTTTTTCACACGCGGCTGAAGGGGCGGTTGATTCGCGGAAACGAATCATCAACTCCTGGAGGCAACGCGTTATAATCTAACCATTTGTCTCCGGGGGCAGCTGTCACACTGCCTCCCTACCTTTCTTGAGGATGGAGAGGGGGAAACTACGCTGTATGGGCGGCGTAGTTAAACCCCTCATCCATTACAAAGGGTATGGTGTTTTTAACGTTTTTAAATTGATCTTTAACTATTATTATTATATCCTATTATTTCATTTGAAGAATGATGGCGCCTTTGGATTTTACTGATAGGTACTTCTGTAACATGAACAAACGTTATGCTTAATATGATTGAATCCCGTGCATTTTTATGAAACCGTAATTCCAGGGCCGGCTCCAGTACTCGCATCTATACAGGTAAATTGTTACACAACGGTTTATTGCGGAACGGTTTCTTACACAGCGGTTTATTAAACAACGGTTTATAATTTTACCTTATTCTTCCTGTATAATAACAAATAATTAATTATTAAATTACTGAATCCCTCGCATTCTTATGAAGCTGTAATTCCCGGGCCGGTTCCGGTACGCGATTTAGGGCTTTCCTGGGGGGAGCTCGAGAGTACTGACCAGAGAAAACAGTGATCTACACAGGAGGGGTATCTATGTATACAAGTAAATAATAAACAGTTGTTGAATCATTTGCAAGTTTTTATTCCGTTTTCAAATTCTACGTACTGTGAAAATGGGACCTAAAATTTTGCGGGGGGATTGATTTTTTTTTTCCCACGTTTGGGGACCAGTAACAAAGATTTCACCAGTCACATTTTTTTTACTGGCCCCCGGTTTTTTTCACCTCGCTTTTATCGTTACTCAAGTAATTATTGCTGCATTCTCAAGGCCAAACTGATGGAAACGTACGTGTATTCTAGATTCCAAAACGTTCCTGAAACTTATTTTTTTTGTCGAGTTTTCGCGTAGTAATTAAATGTTGAAAATGGGGGCCAGTAATAAAGAACACCTAAAAACCTATAATCCGTTTTCAGTTCCTCCGCTGGCGCAAATTATTACACTGTAGTATTGCTTTGTTAACTGGGTAACAATAAATTAGTTTTCCTATAATTTAAAGATGTTTTTTCTGTTGGGGTGAAGTTGTACTTTCTCCTCACTACGTGTGCTGGAGTGATATCGCGGCTTGAATTTTGATTTACTTCGTGGTTTATTCAAGTTGTGAGAGTGTTGATGTTGTTATGTTGGTGTTATATCACTCATAATAACCGTGATGGGGAGGGGCGCATCTCAATCTACATCTCGGCTCAGGTAAAAGGCAAAATCGTTCGACCATCTAAGGTGTTTTACAATGGACATCACGCTCTAATAACGACTTGTTTTATGGTTCCATCTGCATACCAACCCATTTCAAACGTCGATATTACCCATCGATATTTTTAGCTCTGACCCGGCTCAACGATTTATAACTTATTCGTAATAAGTGTCCATTACCGCACGCGATGCCGACACAAGGGGGATCCTTAACGTTCATACTGAGAGGACGTGAAATGAGACTTTCGCGACCTCATTGGAGACGACGGATTAGGCAATTCGGTTGCGGGCGCGATCTGAGATGATCTGAGAGACGCACGCCAGGAAGCCCGTTCGCGGCCTCCAATCAATCTGGGCGGCCCACGCCCTCTGCAAGGGGAACCCAGGACTCCATCCAGGACTCAGTAATAATTTGTAAGTTGTCCCAGGGGCCTTGAGTCCTCGGACCTTTAGATGACGTTAATCTTATAAAAATTCTCGAATTTGTATTACTTAGTGTGTCCGGATTATCTCGTGGCAAACTTCAGGAATAGATTCTACAAATAATTTCCATCAGAAAATATAGCAATGAGGCGTACCCATGACTTCTGCTTATATTGGTTTATTATTTTCAATAATGAACCATTGGAATCGAGCATGAAAAAAACAATTCTCCCCCCCCCCCCCCCCTCAAAATTTGATGGTTTATGTTTCAAGGTATGTAGAATCCGAAAATGCAATAAAAAAAATTTCTGTTTGTTCGCATTACGCCGTACTGGCCACGTTTCTTAGTTACCATTAAACAAAATTGATGAAATTCGGGTTATAGGTTCCGTTCGGGGTCTAGTTGGTCCTCGAAGCTCGACGTTACTGTCAGTCATCTCTAAGGGGTTCAAAATAGGAGTTGAAATTTTCAGAACGCCGTAGCTCGAAAACTTTCGATAGAAGGGTATGGTTTTTTTACGTTATTAAATTTGTCTTGAGCTAAACAATTTTTTGAGACCACCCGGAGCATTGTACGCCAAGCCGTTCGTGTGCATCAACCGTGTGAATTAAACGGTATAAATCCGGCCCGGATATCATCACTAGGGAGCACCTGATTATAATCAAGGATGGCTGTATGAAGTCGAGTTGGTTGTTCTGCGATATTATTTCATTTGATAAGTGATGGACTATTGGATTTTGTAGGTAGGTGCTTGTGAAACTTGAACAAACGTTGAAGTATTATTGATGGTTAAATTATTACACAACGGTAAATTATTACACAACGGTAAATCATTTCATAACGGTAAATTATTACACAACTGTTCATCTACCAAGAAGGGGCTGGATTTTGTTGATCGGTACTTTTGCAACTTGAACAACCGTTGAAGTATTATTGATGGACAAGTTATTACATAATGGTTCATTATACTTGACCACGAGAGTAGGTACTGACCACAGAAAACGTGATCTACGCAGAAGGGGCATCTATTTCACTCCACATCAACAATTTTCCTTCAGAACTTCATTATTTGCCGTTTCAGTTACCGTTTGCCATCGACAGAATTATTTTAGCTTAAATCGGGGTTAGGTACTAACCTACATAATCCTGCGATCTACATAATATGTATAGAATAGTACATATTATATTATATAGACGGGTTATCTATACAGAGAGCTGTGATCTGTAAAAGAAGGGTATTCTGTACAAAATGATAAACCGTTGTGCAGGGATTTGCAGCGTTTTTTGAGTGGAATTAGTTTCCATTCTAAGAATTTTGAGACCAACCGCACTCTCGTACGATTAACAGTTCTTTTTCTATCATGAGCTTTCATAGTTTCGGCAACAAGTGATGTTACACTTGTCAAGGGGGTCCCGCCCTGTCGGGAGGGGGGGGGGGAATGACGTCACTTGTTGACGAAACTTTGAAAGCTCATACACACAAAGTGCAGTTGGTCTCAAAATTCGTAGAATGGAACCTACTTTCAGTTAAAACGCTGCAAATCATTACACAGCTTTATTATTAACCTGTTATTATGTTTACCAGTTAGTATTAGTATGTAGGTTATTTACCTGTTCTGCATAGATCATGTTTTCTGTGGTCAATACCTGCCTTCCTGCTTCCCCCAACAGAGAGTACCTACTGGAGGCCATCACATTTCGTAAATATTCGGTGGATTCAAGAATTATATCATTATTATTTGTTGCTATTCATGAAGCATAACGTTTGTCAAATTAAAAAAGTAGGTACTAGGTACCTATCAACGAAATCCTAAATAACCATCGTTCTTCAAATGAAATAATGTCACAGTACAACCAACTCGACTTCATACAGCCACCCGTGATTATAATCAGGTGCTCCCCAGCAATGATATCTGGGCCGTATTGATGCAGCTTTTCGGTGGAAACGGACGGCTGGACGTATAATGCTCCGGGTGGTCTCAAAAAATTCTCAAGTTCGATATCAATTTTAAAAGGTTAAAAAACTATACCCTTCCATTGAGAGTTTCGAACTATGGGGTTCGGGAAATTTCAGCTAGAATCTCTAGACCAACTAGACCCCAAATGGCACCTACAAACCAGATTTCATTATATTTGGTTCTTGGTAACTAAGAAAAGTGCAAAGTACGGTGGACGGGCAGAACTTTTTGGTTTATTATTTTTGTGATGATCCAGCGGGAGCAATAAGTACACGAGACTACTTGAGTCGGGTTGTGACTTGATTGACTGTTTATTGGTTAAATACATCGCCTTTTTATACCCCTTATTACAGACCCGGAGGTGGGTAGGGGAACCCCGCTCCGGGAAGCCGCCAAGACGCGGCTTATACCTCAAGTGACGCTATTACATGTTAATAGGGAGCAGCCGATCACTACACTGCTCCCCCCAGAATTGAAGTTAAATACTGCAATTATAAATTCATTTTCGACGGTGAATCGTGTTGAGGCGTCGGTGGAGGTAGAAGAGGCTGCGTGTTGTCTTGGTTTGCTGTTGCGGTGTCATCCTGCATTAGCGGCGGCTGCGGTGCGGGATCCGTGAGCGTGCTCGGAGCTGGGAGCGTGCTCGGATGTAGTTCCGCTGATAATGTCGGGGGCCTCGTCTGGGAGACCTCTGGAAGGGGCGGCTGGCGGGAGTGACTCTGCTGGGCGGCGAGGCAGGAGGTGCCGGAGGAGGTGAAATGGGCCGCACTTGCGGCGTAGCTGCAGCGGTTGGCGGCTCCTCTTGCGTCCTCTTGTTTGTTGCCTGGGTCCCAGTGGTAATTGTGTCGGGGGACACCTGTATCCCGATGCTCTGGAGCTGGGGGCGGCGTTGGCCCGTGTGATTGCCATAGCTTTTCGTACCGTCGTGGTCGGAGGATGATGGCTCGGAGGTGAAGGCGTCAATGCGAGGTCCCTCAGCAGTTGCTGTTCCGAAGTGAGTTTCGGAGGTGTGTGCGGTGCCTTTGTGAGGGAGAATGACCTTCGTGGGTCGCGGTCCGGGTTGGCCCGCGGAAGAATTCGGTTGGCCAATAGGAAGCGAGATTTCTTGACCAATCGGAGTTGAGGGAGGCGGTTGTGTGAACAGGTCTACTGGAAGTCGTGGAGTGGCCGAAAAAAGTCGCTGTGAGGGCGAGTAGTCGTCGGGACCGGGCCTGTTGCGTAGGCCGAGAAGGAGGCCGTTGAGGTCCGATGCCCAGGTTCTTGACGAGGAGGTAGCGATGATAGCGTCTTTTAAGACACGGTGCAGGCGTTCCACGAGGCCATGTTTGGCTAGAGTATCGAGTAATAATTTTACGTGCGTAAAATGTTCTTCGATATCTTTGGAGGCTACTAGAGGATCGTCTTTTTTGCCGATTCCGCAGCGGAAGAAGGTACGGGCGAGTTCGAACGTAGTAAGTGTGGTCGTCCTGAAAGGTACCGTTGTGAATTCGTGGAGGTGCGGCATCGTGTATCGATCGGGGATAGTGAGCCTGCTGAGGGCGTGGTAGTCTCCGACGGGGCGAATATCTCCGTCTGGCTTCGGTACTTCGTGTAGAGGGCTTGACCAAGGGGCCTCCGATGGTTGCATGATGCCGGCGTTTCGGAGTTCTGCGAAGTGGGCTTTTGTCTTCGTATAGCTGGCCGGGGCTAGGCGTCGGAGTTTCGCTTGACATGGCGGGCCCTTCGTTACTATATGTTGTTCGATTGGTGCTTCGCAGGGAGTTTCTGAAGGAGTGTGTTCGTCTAGTAGTGCCTGGAAGTAGGGTGTGTTATCTGAGGTTGCACAGCTGAAATTTCCCGGGCGTACGAGGCTAGTGGCTGCGTTGATGAGGCGGGCTTTCGGATGGTCGACGAGGCTTAGAAAATCGAGGCCGAGGATCGGTGTTGAGACGTCTGCTACGGTGAATGTCCTTTCATAGGGCGGTAGGTGTACCGAGGCGCAGTGGTTGTCGTATGTGTTGATCTCCGAGCTTTTAGCCGTTCGTAGGGTGCCGAGTTGTGTTTCTTTCCGATGAAGTGTGTTTGCGTTTTCCGTCGGTTGGTTTCGCCAGGTGCAGGGTTTGATGCATTTTTTCGCTCGGGAGCCCCATCTTCTATGGTAGAAGCAGAACGTCTTGTTCGGTCGTTGAGGGGGTGATTGTCGCTGCGTAGAAGGCCGCATTTGTTGGCGGTGCTGGATCACTTGAACTTCCTCGTCGACGGTAGCCACACGAGGATGTGTTACGAAGGGTATAAGGCGGTCGGCGGCCGCCGCGAGCTTCGTGATATCGGGTTCTACGCTGGCTGCGATGTGTAGGCGAAGACTCTCAGGTAGAGATCGTAAGAAGAGTTGTCGGAGAAGCGAGGTCGGAGTTTCCGAGGGAAGAGCACGTTGAAGGCGTCTGGCGAGGGCCGAAGGTAATTCGTCAGTCACCGAAGGCTGAAGCAGAGTTGTGAGCTGGGAGCCATCTGAGGGTGCATGAGCTGCGATAAGCCGGTCTTTCAACGTCTGGTAGCTTGCGGAGTGTGAGGCGACGATGTCGGTACAGATGTCCGCTTGGCGAGGCTCGAGCGCGAGGAAGGCACGGGTGAAGCGGGCTTCAGAATTTTTCAAGCCTTCCTGGGCGAAAATTAGTTCGAGCTGTGCGAACCAGTCGTGCGGGAAAGCCGGGTCAAAAGGCCGCAGTATGAGAGGTGTTTGTGCCGTTTCGAGTGTCTTCGTGGCTCTGGTCTCCATTTTCTTCTTTGTAGTTCTCTTGGTTGTAGATCTGAGGAGTGTATGCTCCGTTGATGGTCGCTCTCGTTATATAGGCAGCGGGAAGGGCGAGATGGTCTCTAATTGGTTCGCTGAAGAGACGATAGCTGGTTGGTAGCTTGATAGAGGACGCTGATTGGTCGTGACGAGTGGTGGGGGGTTCGCTGTCGATCGCAAGAGGACGATGGTTCTTAAAGAATCGGTTTTAGTCCGAAGATGGCCGGGGCAAGGGTACGTTGCTCTGCCGGCGTTGCGGTCGCGAAAGTCCGAGGTGGCTGAAATTGAAAGGCTGAAACAGACAGTGGTCCTGAAAAGGACCTTTGTGAGTCCGTTGAAGGTCAAGGCGAATGTGCGTTTTAAGCCGTCGCTGGAAGCGAGAATGCGGGGCGCTATTCGCAGAGGGCAGGAAGCCGGCGAAGGTGCGTATCGAGCCGTCGCTAGAGGCGAGAAGGCGGGATGTTGTTCGCAGAAGGCAGGAAGCCAGCGAAGGTGCGCGTTGAGCAGTCGCTAGAGGCGAGAAGGCGAGACGCTGTTCGCAGAAGCCGGTAGCCGGTGAAGGTTGCGTGTTCGTCGTCAGGGTGACCAGTGTGATGATCCAGCGGGAGCAATAAGTACACGAGACTACTTGAGTCGGGTTGTGACTTGATTGACTGTTTATTGGTTCAATACATCGCCTTTTTATACCCCTTATTACAGACCCGGAGGGGGGTAGGGGAACCCCGCTCCGGGAAGCCGCCAAGACGCGGCTTATACCTCAAGTGACGCTATTACAACATGTTAATAGGGAGCAGCCGATCACCACAATTTTCAATAATGAACCTTTGAAATCGAGCATGAAAAAAAAAAAAAAAAAATTGCCCCTCCGCCTCCTCTCCCCCAATATTTGATAAATTAAAGAGCATGATGACTAGAGATAGAAGACGATTTGATACCTACTTATTTGATTAATCGAAAATATAGAGTATCAAAACATTGGGTAAAATTTAAGCGTTTGTAGGCCATAAAATATTAATAGTCGAAATTAGCTAAACATTTACAAAAATTTCCCGAAATGGTTTAGGATGGAAGAAATATGCTATTAATATACTATAGCGACAAATATTTCCCCCAAAACAAAGTCTAAGGTGCTACAAAGGTGCTATGGCCTGGATGTGGGGTGGCTGCTTAGGCCAGTCCGGGGGGCGGCCTCATGGCGTGAAAAAGACGACATATATCTTGCAGTGTGTTGGGGGAGAACTCCACTGCATTCTTTTGGGCTGCTTGCGAGAAACTCGAGCCGTTGCGATGTGTGGCCGTGACAATCAAACTCAATCCTCTGTGACAATCAAACGCTGTGACAATCAAACTCAAACTTCTATCCAAAAATAAATAAATAAATAAAATAAATAAAAGGTATTATGTTTAACATTGTGATATTGGAGAGGATCCCCTCCGAGCATACAAAGCGCTTAGGCTTTGAAGTGGGAGAGTACTTATAATTTCTTAAATCTGATTTCAATTAGCAGTGTTAATTTATGGAAATAAATACATATTATATTCAATTCAAAATCCGGGAACTTTTCTTCGAACTGAGTCTTCTTTTGACTGGACTAGGTGTGGTCGTATTTACTTCTATTTGAGGGGGAGGGATCAAAATTGGGTAGAGAACAGCTGTTGAATAATTTGACAGCAGCTATTAAATTTTGACACACTGTTCATCTAAACTGGCCCTTCTCTGCAGTGTGTGACGTCCGCCAGATCGCTCTCGATCTCGAAACCTCGAAAGGGGAAGGAAAAGGGAAAACAAGAGGACGAAGATTGCGATGCGGTGCCGCGAAGGACAACTGGGCGGCCCATTGTGCGATAGTTAATAATAATATCGGAGTCACGTTCGCCACACCCTCGTCCCAACATATCCAGCGGGCCGTGAAAATGTCAATAGGTCGCTGGAGGTTCATCTTTGTGTGATAATTAAATCAACGCCTCTGCCTTCTGGGCCGGGGATCCCGCTTTCGTATGCAGTTGGGGGACTCATCCGACATGTTTTCCACGTAGATGCGGAGTGTGTGGTCGTATTTTGTAACATTAGAGGGCGACAGGAGGGTGATGATATCAAAGCAGCCCTGCTGCATAGGTAGTTACATAGTCTAGAAAGTACGCTATACTTAGCTTTGAGAAATCGCTATTACCTACTGGTGAGTCCTCTAACTAGGAGCCTCAGGTAGGTATGCCCGAAAAGCACTAACCAACTCTTCTCAGGCCTGCTTGCAGTTCCACACCTCTGCCATATTGATAAAGTATTTGCCTCGATTCTCTTCCCAGTTCGCCATTGCCAAAATGTCTGCTTGGCACAGGTTTCATGATTCAGAAATCACTGAGGCATGCACTCCTCCGATATGAGGCTCTCAACGAGAGGGTCTGCTCGTTGAGGTTTAGAGACAAATTTTAGAACCTCTCTCTTCTGTCTGTGCACGCCCCGACAGAAGAAAAAGAAGATAAAGAAACGGATGACTTTTACGGGACAATGGAAATGTGCTACGTTCGACTCCCGGCCTGAGACATGAAAATTGTCTTAGGTGACTTTAATGCCAAGATTGGTAAAGAACACTACTTCCGATCTACGATTGGTATGCACAGCAAGCATGAGGACACAAGCGATAATGGTCTCCGCCTTGTGGATTTTGCAACAGAGAGGGATCTCAGGATAAGCAGTACTTACTTTGCACCCAAGGAAATCCACAAAGAAACCTGGGTGTCGGCAGATGGCACCACAAGGAATCAGACTGACCACATCCTTATCGAAGGGAGGTATGCAGCTTGTTGCCAGGATGTCCGCAGCCCGTGGTGCCGATGTGGACTCAGACCACTTCATGGTAAGAGCCAAATACAACAGAAAATGGTCTCAAGGACAAAGAAAGTACTGGACAAACAAGTGGAGTTTAAAGTGGGTAAGCTCCAATCGGAAAGTTTGCGCACTAACTATCAAGAAGCAGTTGCCTCCAAACTCAGAACAACAACAGATACGACTGAGGGTCTGAACAGAATCGACCTGAATTATCAGTGGTCGGTACTGAAAGAAGCCCTGAAAACCTCAGCGGAAGAAGAATTGGGTGTGCAGGAGAGAACAAAAAGAAGGATGGTTTGATAATGAGTGAAAAGCAGCCCTTAAAGAAAGAAAGGAAGCCAGAATGAAACGACTTACCAGAAAGACAAGGAGTGCGGAACAGGATTCCCAGGTTAAACGAGCAAGAGCAAAAAAAGTTTGCAGAGATAAGAGCAGGGCTCAAGACAAGAAGCGAATGGAGAAACTCCAAAGCGACTTTGACTGCCAGGTCTCAAGGGAATTTATTCTTTGGGGGTGTGAAGAGCATGAAAATGGGCTATTCGCCACAAGCATCATTTTGTAGGAACCAAGACGGGAACCTGATGACGGATCCGAATAAGATAGGTGACAGACGGACCAGCTACTTCCAAGACCTGCTTAACCAGGATGTACCTGGCATCCTAAACAAAATAAGCTTCGAGGAGGCGAGTGTGGAAGACGCCGAATTGGTTGACCCAACTAGTAGAGATGAGATTGAAATGATCATCAAATTCCATCCTGAGAATTTTGACACCTACCGCACTGTCCTAGGATAAGTTTTTTTCCCCCTATGATTTTTCGAAGTTTTAACCAATTCAGACGTCATTGCACCTCTCTCACCTGGGCGGGACCCCCTGCCTACTGTGTCGTCAGAATTGGTTGAAAATTTGGAAAGTTATAGAAAAGGAACTACTTATCGTAGAATAGTGCGGTAGGTGTCAAAGTTCTCAGAATGGAATTTAGTTCCATTAACAAATAAATCACTTGCGGCGGAGTAGTGGAAATCCATAGCAAATGGGTACAGCTTTCGTACAAGTACGCTACCACGAGGGACATTTTATGTTTTTGCGCCCCCTCCCGCACCCACACCACGTACCACGTACCTCGTTAGTGAGAATGATCACCTGTGTGTAAACAATTATTTAAACAATCACGCTCATACCGCAGCTTGTCGGCCACGCACTCCGCAGTGGTTAACGTAATATGGTTAGGTAAATCGAGAGCTATCCAACGAGTGGTGAACGATTTTTGTACGATGATAACTGGCGAAGTTAAAGTTCCGTAGCAACGAATCGGTTGTACGTGAAAATCATTAGAAATTTTTCGTAACGCTTTCTTCGTCACACCGTAACGTCACACTTTTTGGGTTATGTGCCATAGTAAAGACATAAAATGCCAAAACCTTAGAAACCACATGTCTCCAGGATTCGACGATATACCCGCCGAACTGATCAAGTATGGTGGTGAGGAGGTATGGGACAAAGTCTACGATATCATTCTGAGCGTATGGAATAATGAAGAAATGCCTGATGAGAGGAATATTGCTGCCATCTGCCCGATATTTAAGAAAGGGGATAAGATGGATTGTGCGAACTATAGAGGAATTGCTCTGCTGTGCGTTGCATACAAAATCCTTACCAGCTGGGTGAACAAAAGGCTTACTCCTTACATGGAGCGGGAGGTTGGTGAGTACCAGTGTGGTTTCCGCCGTAACCGATCGACAATGGACCATATCTTCTCTTTGCGGCAAGTTCTGGAAAACTCCTATGAGCATAATATTGAGCTACCTTTTCACCGATTTCCGCCAGACATACGATAGTATTGTAAGAAGCCAGCTATATGAAGACCTGAAGAGGCTTGGCATACCAAAAAAACTGATACCCATCGTAAGCATGACAATGAAACGTTCAATGTGCAGAGTATAGGTGATGGGGTCATTGGCAGAAAGCTTCCCTGTGTCGACCGGTCTGAGGCAGGGAGATCCGCTTGCAACCACCCTCTTCAACTTTGCGATGGAGAGCATTGTCACAAACATTCGTACAAATCCTTGAGGAACCATCTATTCCCGTTTAACGCAGCATCTTGCCTATGCGGATGATGTCGGCATCATGGCAAGGACTGTCCCTGCCCTGTCTGGGACGAGCAGCTCTGGAGCGAGGGCTAAAGATGAACGGGACCAAAACAGTCTGCATGAATACATCGAGGAACCGACCCCAGCCACAGACATCCATCAGTGTCGGGCAGCACAGTTTCCCAGTCTGCAACCAATTTAAGTACTTCGGTGCAATAGTAACAAGCAACAACGATGTCACGACGGAGATCAAGGCGCGAATGGCCGCGGACAGCCGATGTTTCTGGGCTGTCCAAAAGGCTCTGATATGAAGAGGGCTTTCGCGACGAGCTAAGCTCGTCATATACAAGACCATCATCCGTCCAGTCGTCACATATAGAAGTGAAACCTGGGTCCTCACCACTGCAAGCGAGCGCCTACTAAACTGTTGGGAGCGGAAGATTCTCCGCAAGATTTTGGGCCCAGTTTGCGAAAACGGCAGATGGAGAGTGCGGAACAATGATGAGCTAAGGCGCCTCTATGGGCAGCCGGACATTGTGGCTTTCATTAGACGGGGGCGACTGAGATGGCTGGGTCATGTGGAGCGGATGCCTCAGGGAAGAAACCCTCTTACACTGATTTTCGGGCACCCTGGAGGAAGAAGATTGAGGGAGAGACCTCGGTAGCGTTGGTTGGACGACGCTGAAGAGGATCTCGCAAAGCTTGGAGTCCGAAGGTGGAGTTTACTCGAACGAGGCATCTATACAGGAAAATAATAAACCGTTGTGTGCTCATTCGCAGCGTTTCTTGTGGGACTGCCTTCATTAGCAGTGGCCACCTCAATCGTGGTATCCACTCATACGATGAATCGTTCGTCCAATATTTTCTATTCAATTGTTAAACAACGCCTTACTTTTCATTTTTATGATATTTGAGTAATAACTTCCATTAGGTACAGCTACAGCACCTACCTACGTGAATAGGTGCCTACGACTCTAAAATATTTTCAAGTTATACGTATACCTAATTCAGTGTTTTCCAAGACTAAATTATTGCTTCACTAATTTATTTTCGTTCAATTTTAATTGAAGAAATTAGGTAATACCTACGTTGGTTATGGAAAACCTGACATACCTACATATACAATAAGACTGTAATATCTCTGAATTTTGCTTCCGAATCTGCCAAGTTATCCTTGGTCTGGACTTTCGGGAGGACAAACCTTTCAGGTCTCCAAAATCAGTGGTCTGTCCTTCTGTCTGCTCTCAGTCCAGTTTCTTGAAAAGCGCACAACCATACGAAGAAGTGGTCGTACAGAGCTGATATTTGGAGAAATATGGAACAGAATTGGGGGAGATAGTAATCAGATGAGAGACTGTAATCACTATTTAATTTACATATTGAAAGTGTAACCCATATATCATTTTATTTCTATAAAATAAATAATGAATTTTCACCAACCAAAAAAATTAATGTTCCATATTTTCACAGACGGACATCCAGTATACTAGGTAGATTACAGTTTATCAGCTTTGACCTCCCCATTCTCCTCTCGCATAACACCCCCGAATCTCCAGTGCTGCCTATCCTGATCAATGACGAACTCTGATTTATATGAAACCTTACGTGCTACTGGATCCAAAGTACAGAAAAAATATCTCCTTTATGTGGGGAGGTTGCGTGTTTATTTCGCCATTTCCCATTATACCTCATTCCGATCTCCCCGCTCGACTGAATTGAGTCAGAAACGGGAAAAGCAATCTTCAGGAGGAATAGTTGAAGTATTTCATCATAAAAGCAATGTCAATCTGAAAGGAAATCGTCGCTGTAGGTATCGGGACTGCCTTTTAAAACGTCCCGTTTTACAGTTCCAACGATTCTTTCGTGATTCGGTTATTTTGCTCTCAAAGCCTCCAGGGGATGTCGGTTGTAAACAGTTGGCGTGACAGTGGCGGGTACTTCAATTTGAAATAAACTGCATCCTATCTACTGGGAAATTTTTCTTGTGCACTGAAGGGAAACGTTAAATTATTTCATCAGCGTTAGATCCAAAACTACTGGTCGTCTCGTGAAACAACCCACTACTTAGCAAATAGGCCATTCTAATAACAAATATACCAACTTACAGAGAAAAGAAACAAAATTAATTATGTGATTCAATTACTTATAAAAGAAGTTTATCGATGTATTGTAATAAGCTGTAACTGTACTGTAATCTAATAACCGAAGAGGACGTAGAGCCGTTCACTGAAAATATTGGACTCACTGGACTACATCATTAGACAACGGTCCATTATTTTCTTGAGAGGCCCCTTCTGCCTATGTCACTGAATTCCTGTTAGTGTAAGACCCTCATGTTGTAGGGTAGTTTTTTTTGTGGTGGACACCTACCAACTCACGCATGGAAACACCACCTAGGAGCTACGCCCTTACTGCCCACCGATTTTGAGCAAAATCTGCCATTGAGTGATCGAATTAGCTTTTGCCGCAGTGGCCGTCTCAGTTATCATCCGATCGTTCTGTAATTCATAAGGGACCGTCTGGGGCCCAACTCGCAAATTTCAGCAAAATCCGATTCGAACTGAGAAAGTTATGCGTGTGGCTGAATGTATACCTTATGATTCACACTCATGTTGACGAAGCTTTTCAGTGCAAACTTCATGGCCTGTGAATGCTCCAGGTGTACGCAACAAATTCTCAAGTTCGGACTACATTAAAACCCGTCATAAACACCATTCCTACCCTTCTATTAAAGTTTTAGAACAACCGCTCCGAGCTTCTAGATTCTAGATGGTCCTCCATGAATTTCAATGTGCTCGGATCACTGGTATGATCACTGCGCATGCAAACGCGAAGCCTGAGGTACTCAACTTCTCACGAATAAATGGCCCAATTTTGATGAAATTTGGAGGAACGTTTCCTTCAAATAAGCGGGGGAATTTCGTACAACTTTCTTTTAAACTTCACGTCATGCTTTATGCAGTTAACAGTAGGTAAATAAATTACTATATATTGAATTTCAGAATCAACCGAAATGAAATTGTAATTGCCCGGCCGGCTCCAGTACTACGTGTTTTAGGGCTTTCTGGGGGAAATCCATGAAGTGGGGCAGACAAGCCAAATTTCATTAATATTGGTTCATGGTAACTAAGGAAAGTGCGAAGTACGGCGGACGGTGACGTACAGGAATGTTTTAGGGATTTCCTGGGGGGAGCACGAGGGTAGGCAGGTATTTACCTCAGAAAACCGTGATACGAAGATCCTCTATTCTATACAGTTAAATAATAAATCGCTGTTTAATAATTTGCGGCGTTTTAGTTTCATTTTTGGATTCTACGTACCTACCTACCTTGAAACGTAAACCATCAAATTTGGAGGGGGGGGGGGGGGGTTGAAATTGGTTTTCATGCTCAATCCAAAGGTTCATAATTGAAAATAATAGGTAAAACAAAATGGAAGATCACGATAGGTGATTCCTCATGATCAAAGAAGACAACTGAAGCCCTCCAATGAATCCAGCAATATATTAGTTCTGGTCCTTGTACGGGATAATTTTATGGGCTCAAAAACAAGTTAGTTTGTGTTTTGAACCGGCCCAACCAATCAGGTGAACAGGTGTCCAGCCGTACTATTATAGTATTATTTATCGAATTTTCGGTCTCTCCGGGATCGATTTTTAAACGACTCCCATCACGAGATCCTTAGGTAACGCGGATTCTCGCGCCATCCCTTTTGGTTTAGTTTGTACGGATTCTAATCAGATCATTCTGGATGAAACATTCTGTGGAACAATTTATTAGGGCCAATGAGTTGTACACGAATTGGATCACGCAGTTGTATTGGTTGGTTCGTAGCACGTACGGTCATTATTATGAGATGCGATGGGGAGAAACGATTCCTATCGGGCCACGAAGTCGGGAGCCTCCGGGTCATTTCGTACGAATCCTTTCAAGAAAGCGATCACGGGTCCCTCGCACAAAACTGGATTATAATAGGAACAGATAGAGAGAAAACATAAATAATTAATCTGTTGAGAGATAGTTGTCCGGTTACATCCCGCTCAACGCTGTACGTTCACAGCGTTTAAGCGCATGGAAACCAAAACAAGGTTACTACCTTACGACCTAATGTGGGTTGAATTTGAATCACTCGTGATTATCAAAATGAGTCTATTGGAGAGCTATCAGTTGCTTGTAGAACTGATGCAAGCTGTAAGGTATGGTTAAAACCCTTTGCGGAATGGCTCATGAACAAGCAAAGTAATAAAACCGGAATGAAAAATAATGATAAAAGAGTGTCCACCCGGTCCTATGCCGACATGTGAACGGCATAAACAATTCTAACCGTGCGATGGTAATATGATAAAAGGGCGACTTCCACATTAATGTTTTTAGCAGTTCTACAAGTGCTGAAAAGGGAGAAGTCGTAGCAAAAGTATGCATAAATTAATGACACTTGGTACTGGGCAGGGGCAATTAATGTTGACCTATGTAATTATTGTATTAATTTGTTTCCTTTTTTTAACGTTGCGTTCTTTGAGCGTTTCGTTGAGCTAGGAGGTACCTCCACGGAACACAGCCTGTCCCAACTTGCTTTTTGTTATCTTGTTATGCTCCTAGGTGCCCCCAGATGTCGAAGTCATCAGCTCCTACCGGGACTCGACAAGGCGGCGCAAACAACGTCAGTAGTTGATGACACTGACCTTTACACCACGTCAGCCCCCGTTTCATACTGTTATTCCTGTCAAAGCACTGAAGTTCTAGAGAGTTTTCCGAGAAAAAAATGAGGCTGATATGATAAATCTCAAGTTGAAATTTTCGTCGAAAAAATTTGCCTACCTACTTATTCCATGTAGAACAAGCAAAATAATATAAATAATAAAATTAAATTTGTTGTAGCACATACATTTTATTTACAGAAGATTCTCTTGACAGGAGCTTGCTACAACGTATTGCGCTTTCCACTGAAATTTTTACATTTTACAATCATTGTACTGATGATTTTTCAACCTGCATTGATTTTTATTACAATGAAAACTGTTGTTATTATTTTGTTCTTTTGCTCTGCAAAAACTTTTATCAAATACACGATCAAAATAATTTATCATGAACAAAACAGAATTTTGTAATAGCGAACAGTAACGGTACCTACCTGTTTCAGTGGTACCATAAACATTAATTAGGTCAATAACAATAATTTTAAAATCGTCTAAGTCCTCATATTCCGTCACTCACAGAATTTTGTAATAGCAAACAGTAACGGTATGTTTCAGTGGTACCATAAACATTAATTAGGTCAATAACAATAATTTTAAAATCGTATAAGTCCTCATATTCCGTCACTCACCATTTTCCGTCCTGAGCTGATCAAGCAGTTACCTCTGTACTGACTAAAAGTCTGTCAATTTCTCAAATACCCGTCACCCAAATTATACGACCAATACACTCACTATTTTTCACACCATAAACTTCACTGTAACACTAGATAAATTTAGAGTGTTGGACGTCCAAACTAATACCGCACAAACAAACCAGCAGCCGGCAATTAATAGTCTTCACTGTTGAAGCATAACGCAGTCTACGCACTCTATTGAGGGTGTCTGACACACTTCAGTATCAAAATGTTCAGGAAATTCCCGTCAAACTAGCGGGTTTTTTCAAAAATGCCTCGAAAGTCTGGTAATAGAACTGATGAGACAGAAAATTAGTGCCGGAGTGACCGGTGTTGGACCATGAGCTCTGAAGATGTTTGCCGGTCCCAGCTCGGCAGTGGACCGTGCGGACAGTCATTTCAGAAACAGCAAGACCTGGTAGGTAGAGGATTTTTTTCTTCTATTTGCCAGTGCCTGGCTGAGTTGCTTCTCAAAAGGGTTAAGCACTTACAATTGTAACATCTCATCTTGGCGATTGCTTTACATTGAGCCTCAGTGAACCCGATCCAAACTATCCTCTTCATTTGGTCGCTATACGTTTTTCAAGATTCGTAGATTTTGATGCGTTCTATTGTGACTAACGCGCACCTATCCTCAATTTTTCACTCGCCGTTTCTCTCTTGTTGCAGTTACGGTTGTTTCAAGCAGTGCGTAACAGTGATCTAGACGCAGAAGTGTCATTTTTTCATTCCTGTTTGATTTCCTTAGATATTCAGCTTTAATTTGCCTCAATTCTTTCAGCATCAAAATCACTGTTGCGTCCCGAGATAAAGTTGTTTCTTGCGTGTTGTTTGCAATGGAATTATAAGTAAACAGCATTATTCATTCATGCAAGCGTACTAACTATTAATTCCCCTTGAAGACCGACATCGACTTATTACGGCGGGGGAAAAGGCGATAGTTCTCCAGAGTTGATGCGTTTAATGTCCATCTCCATTAAGTGCTATCCACCTCCCTGGTATTCCCTTTATCGCACAAAACTACCGATGAAGAGATCGAACCTGTCGGTCCCATAAGAGGCGTAATTGGAGCATTATGATCCATCCAGGGGTCGGAGAACATCATACCTACCCTCACCACGGGGTTTATGAAGAATACGTAAAAGCTATCTTCATTCGTCCTACAATACGTTTACCTTCGACGATGCCGCAAATGTGCCCAGGGAAATCAAGCCCTGTCTGTATCTTATTCAACAGGCAATTAGATCGTTCTCTCACGCTATATATCACATTCATGTTGCCTGGAACATGAATACACATTTAAAAAAAAAAGTTTTCTGAGATGTGCCTTTCCATATTATACTCCGTGTCGAGATTCTTCTACATGAGTCCCGAGATCGACCTAGATGTCACTCACGCATGGGGAAATATTTAAACTAGCTGTACCCGGTATGCGTTGCAATGCCAACCGAAGAAAGAATGTGTTTATTCATTTATTCAAGAGCTTTTTGATACACAACATTTTTCGTTTTACCGTCTGGCGCGGACCCGTCAGAGCACACTCAGATGATCAGGGCGGGGATCCACTTTTGTCATCCTTACCCAGCAGGCCCAGAGAAGCTCCATTCCAAATTTGGGCCTCGTTGGTTGAGCAGGAAAGAAATTGGTCTCAGAGCTCACTCAGCTGACGCAGAAACCTTCGTGGGCGTGCGCACAACAACTCACCAACGTTTCATTGCAATCGGATGAATGGTATGGGAGCGCACACGGGGCAAAGAAAAACGTCTGCCAAATTGGGTGGGCAGTATAGCTTCCTCGCGTAACATAGACTTGTAGAATCAGTTGGTAAAAAATGACGAGTCAAAATGATTTAATAGCAATAAATAAAGTAGTCATAAATTATCTAACATGCGTAACAGGATCAAACATTTCATGTTCGCGAATGTGCAGACAAAAGTTACTGTACGATTCCAATGAAATTCATGTGGAACCGTCGAATCATTCATGTGGAACATGTGGAGTACTATCTCAGATCGACCCTCCAAGTTTAAACTCGTTTCAACGATATTTAGGGTAGTTATGGGCGTTTCAAGTATTTCACATTTGCGCATACGCAGACAAAAGTTACAGTACGATTTCAATGTTTTTGCTGTGACACCATCTGCAATCCAATCCGCATGTACTCTCAAACTTTCAGCTTTCTACGTCTATTTTTCGCATAGTTAGAAGCGTTACAAGATAATGGTCAACATTTCATGTTCGCGCATAGCAGACGAAAGTTACAGTACGACTCAAACAAAATTCATGTGGAACTATCAAAGTATTTTTTCCGATCGACCCTCAAAGTTTGAACCCTTTTCGACGAAATTTAAGGTAGTTATGGGCGTTTCCAGTATTTCACGTTTGCGCATGCGCAGACGAAAGTTATAGTACTTTTTCAATAATTTGATGGGACCATCTGTGTCCTAACCCGCACCTACCCTCCAAATTTCAGCCCATTTCGACCATTATTTCGGGTAGTTATGGACGTTACAAAGAATTGACGACAGACAGACAGACAGGGAACCAAAAATGTTCCTTGACGTCTGAAACGCCAAATGGGAGGGGAAATTTTCATGTTGGAGGATATATATATATATATTTTTTTAAATTTTGTTTAAAACTCAATCACGAATCCTGGGCTTCCCCTACCTTCGGTAGTGTGGAAGTAAAAAGATACATCCATTTTTATATAAATATATAATATAAATAATAATAAAGAAATACAGAAGTCTTATATTTGTAGCAATAACATTAAAGTAATACATGTGCACGTAGCACACATGTATATAAGGGTGCATGGATTACCATTCTGTATAAAGTAGACTACATTCTGTATGGACTATTCTATGTCCTATGGTGATAAGCAAGCTCAATAAATCTCAGATGCACTGGTAGAAATTGGTCTTGACCCAACAAACCAAATCGCGAAAATGGACAGTTCACTCGCTTACAGAATAGCAAAATCACTGGACGGAAATGTAGATAAGATATTTTGACTGCAGTTATTCATTAGCTTCTCCAAGTTTATTCAAGAACTAGACCGAAACATAAATCGATTACAGAAAGGAGCATAGGACTCTGATGGAAATTGTGGCGTGAATGTCACCAATTATATTTACTTATATTTTCTGAGTGCTGGGACTTTAATGTACTTATTTGATTTCAAGATAGAACTTTTTTTTTTCCCAAGTACCTACTGTAGTATCATTATTTATAATTTTCAATTGACTTTCTTATTATTTACTAGCTGTGTACCCGCGCTTCGCAACGGTAGAACAGACACCCCCTTTAGGACAGGCCCCACTCATAACAGATACCACCTCAGGATTGACAAAGAGTGGTTGTTTGCTACCGTAAGCCACGGTTCAAGGGTGCGTCCCAAGTGAAAATTTGAAATTTGAAAATACACTATTTACATATTACTATTTACATATATACAGCACTATTTACACATTTGTAATATACACTATTTACATATATTTACAGCACTATTTACACTTGTGTAATATACACTATTTACACAATACCTATGTATGTTATACAAATAATTCCTAATCCTTCTGTTTCGCATCCTAATTAATCCTTATCCTACCAAACTAATCCTGACTTGTAGCTCCTTGTACGCATTGCTTTGATAATACGAAAACTACCTTTGCAATGCTTCTTTGTAAACAATATTTTTTATGGTCCTATTCGGAGTGCAAATAAAGAGGTCAGAGGGGCTCCTAACTCGCGAACAGGAGACGTAAAGTTGTCCGTGTGAAAAACAATCCGTCCTAAGGTCAACCCCAGCAATGCGCAAAGTTTGCCCCTGAGCTTTATTTATTGTCATCGCAAAGCAGACACTAATCGAGAACTGTATTCTTTTAAATTGGAATGGGAAGTTACTTGGGATAATTGGGATTCGCGGAATGAAGACCTCCTCGCCCTTGCCACTACCTGTCAAGATGATAAATTATACTATTTGAACCGACGCGTGTTGCTGCGATTTAAATAAATGGAGCCAACGGTCATGTATTTTAATATGCCTGTATCCCCCCCTCCTCAACTGATCAGAAACCTTCCCCAATGCCAACCCTAACTGCCTTTAACCCCCCCCCCCCCCCCCCCCGTATCCTATGAACCCTCCCTACCTGGTTAGAAACATTCCTCAATGTTCACACAACAAATTCCCAAAGTTGCACTCCAATTGGTCAAGTAGTTTTGAAATTTCTGTAGACCCCCCCCCCCCCCTCTCATAACCTGTACCCCCCTCCCACTAACATCCTGATTGAAGTACCACTTGAATGTACTCGTCGAGCTGAATCCAGAATCTAATTACAATCGGATTTACGTCCAACCGTTCAAAGTTATTATAAGCATAAACGTCCTCATAGAAGTGATTATAACACGTTTTTTAGTAGTATTTCATTCATAGCGTTTCAACGGATGGACAGATTCAAATGCGGATTTTTCATAAACCTTCCCAGATAAATTCTGCGTCAAATGGTACCAGCCGCAACTTTCTACGTTCAGCCGTTCTCAATTGATGCCGAGACAAACAAACAAACAGACAAACAAACAAACAGACACTGTTTTATTATATGTATAGATGTTGCAGGGTACACGCGGCAGGGGACGTCCAAAGCGGGAACAATCAAATCATCAGAAAAATCACGGTTAGTACTTACCTTCTAGATTCTAATAACTGATTGACTACGAAAGCAGTATAGGGTTTGGTGTCGGGTGCCATCTCTCGACAAAACTCGTTATAGATCCTTCTGATGGTACCATCTCATAAATGACCTGTGTTTCGTTCATGTTCGGCTAAAAAGCGCATGAGCGAATGACGCAGCCTCGAAATAACGAAACGTTGGATCATTATAATAGTGAACCTCCGACCAACTCGTGCCTTATAACGCGGCAGTCCAGTTTAAATGTGGCAGCGGCGGTTTCCCACGGGAAACGAGGAAGTGAGTGAACGTTGATCCACCGTCGGACATTATCATACGACATGCGCGGTGAAGATTTCACTCATATAAAGCAGGTGAACGGCTCCGACAAGTCCGTCCGAAGCTTTTTACGTATTCGGAGAAGTTTTTGCGAGACTGCTGCCTTTTCACAATGGGACGTTGCCAAAGCTATCATACCTACCACAACCTCCTGATGACATGAGACCTGACCACAGTATGAGACTTTGCAACGGAGTTTCCGCGAGAGGCGGATTGTGGAATAATTCATGAGGAAAAGTAAAGAATGTTAATTGGTTATACCTACTTAGCAAGGAGTCAGACGTGTAAAAACGTCTACAGTTTCCTCTTTATGGATCTAAATCAGTGGCGGTGGTGGGTCCAGAAATTGCTTGTTAGTATTACAAAACATGTTAGCAAATTCAAGACTCTTACGACTCACGGTTCATACTGAACGCTACCAGTATACCTAAGTAAGCTCCTAGAACCTATAACATTTTGCTTCCTCACTACCGGAAGGTAGGGTAGCGTTGGAATTGTGACTGAGTAAAAAAAAATTATGTTCTCCAAAATGAATCTTCAAAGTTGACCGCATATTATAATGTAACATGCGACATCAATTTTCATTATTTATCGACCTATATAATTATTATATTATGCATAATATTACATTATTTATTATACCTAGTACCTATTATAAAATACCAGTAATCGGCATTGCACCTAGTCGACCCCTTCCCAAAAAAGTGAGAAAAATAAGAATTTGGGCCACATTAACGCTGTCTCCACCAAACTAGGGTCATCTTGAAAATGTGCCTTCCTTATGCTAAATGATGTGGTAACAGTCAAACTCGCGGAAAGCAAGTGATTTAGGCCGTGTAGATGAGGGCAGTTCGTAACCTCATCGAAAACCAGGTGTTTCTTTAGTGTTTTGGCAAGAAGCCTCAAGGCTCCCAATTCATTTAGGTACTTAGAGATATTTTATGATTATTTTGATTTTAACAGTGTCATGTGATGTGATGAAATGTGGTTACCCGGCTGGTTCTAGTACTCCATTTAAGGCTCTCATTTGACGATAACTCGGAATTTGCTGGCACTAAGTTGGCAACTCCTACACGTTCATGGATTTTTTTTTCATATTTCGGACATGTCATTTGAGAAAAGGAACTCATACCCCACCATTACTTCGTGTTTCGAGAAAAACATTCTAATGCAGTAGATCATACATTGGGTCACTGACGTAACTAAAAACAGCTTTGAGAAGAAATAAGTTTGTGTCAGTGTTTTCCTTGATGTCTCGCAGGCTTGTGACAAGGTCTGGCATGAATGGCTACTACATAAACTTGAAAGAGATTTACCATACCAATTCTACCTATTGTTAAAATCGTACTTCACCGAAAGACATTTCAGAGTGAAACATGAAGGAGCCTTAGGAAAATTAAGGCAGGCGTCCCTCAACGTGGTTGGGCCGCTATATCTTCTTTATACGGATGATGTCCCAAGCAACGATTTCTACTTTTGCGGTCGATCCTGCCATAATATCGGTAGGGGAATCCGTCGAAGAGGAAACGTCAGAATTACAGCGTACTGTTAATATTATCAGTGAGTGGACCAAAAAATGGCGCCTCAAACTGAATGAACTAAAAATCTACACATCAGCTTCTGATACAAACAAGTACATATGTATCTAGTTTGCCACTAATGTTGAACGAACAAGCGATACCCATAGCTAGCACCGCATAATACTTATGAATGACTCTTGGCATACAATTAAAATGAAAACCACGTTAAAAAGAAAAAATGCTGCAAATTATTACACAACGGTTATTATTTTCGTATTTGGATGCCCTTTCTGTGTGGATTGTTATTTGGTTACTACGGTAATAATTGTTTCTAAACCCCTGAAGGAGGCCAGATCTTGTTGGTGACAATAAAATGCATTCGACTGCTTGCATTGAACTACGTGTGCATTTTATAAATTCATTTATATTAGTGAGTAGAAAAAAGGATCGCTCATAGAACTTCGCATGGATCACTGTTTTTGTGGTCAATACATCCCCCCCTCTCCCGGAAATTCCAAAATCGAGTATTGGAGCCGCCCGGGGAATGACAGTTACATAGATATTTGGTGGGTTCAACTATCATTGATTATTTGTTGTTATTCATGAAACATAACGTTTGTTCAAGTTACAACAGTTGTAGCTATCAACAAAATCCAAAATAACCGCCATTTTAACACAGAATGTGTTTTAGCCATGGACTAACTAGCCAAAAAAGGTAACGAAATCTGGGACGCTGTTATGAAAAATTTCTAATGATTTTCACGTACAACCGATTCGTTGCTACGGAACTTTAACATCGCCAGTTATCATCGTACAAAAATCGTTCACCACTCGTTGGATAGCTCTCGATTTACCTAACCATATTACGTTAACCAATGTGGAGTGCGTGGCCGACAAGCTGCGGTATGAGCGTCATTGTTTAAATAATAATTGTTTACACACAGGTGATCATTCTCAATAATTTATATTGTGAACACGATTGCAAGCTTTATATGAGTACCGATGATACGGAACTAAGGATTGTAACCTGGTGTAACCTATGAGCAGTCAATATATCAGTCGAAAAAGGTTTATGTGAAACGCGTGAGCTAAAACACATTCTGTGTTTCTATAATTTCGTCCGAAGTATGTAAATAGAGGTAACCGGGGGTCCAGGGGGCGCGGAGCGCCGAGTTTCAAATGTCATAATATCATGGAACAAAAATGTCCCGCAAGCAATGTCCTGAAGCTATTCTGCCATGCCCGTGATTCTTCAGATTTGATTCACTGCAATCTACTATCGTACGGCTGGACAGTTGGTGCCAAAGGAATAACCTGTTTTTAAATCCTGCCAAGTGCAAGGATATGACCATCAGCTGATCATGCACCTAGGTCACCCATGACTAGTCTGTGCAGTACCCCACTAGTCAGAGCCCGAGAGATGGATGATCTGGGCGTGCTTCTTGACGGGAAGTTGTCGTTTGACAGCCACGACGAGAAAACTACGAGTCGAGCACTTAGAATGATGGGCTTCATTCGGAGGACAACTAGGGAGTTTACCAAGGTGTTGGCTATACTTACCCCGTACAAGGCTCTGGTCCTTCCAATCTTGGACTATGCCTCACCAATGTGGTCGCCCTATTGCGAGGTACACAGGGCTACTCTGGAAAGGATCCAGAGGAATGTTCTTCGCTTTGCCGCATTCAAACTAGGGATCCCTGGGGAGGATATGAACTACAGCTCACTTCATAATCGATTTAACCTCATGCCACTGGTGAAACGCAGACAATCTTTCCATAAATCTTCAGGTACTAACTGTTGAACAATCAGATCGACTCACCAGACCTCCTCTCCTGTATGTCATTCAAGATCCCTTAGTTCTCCACCCGCTCTTCAACCTGTTCTCCATACCGTTCTCACCCACAAACTCCCTAGTGAACCGGCCGATGCGCAGGCTTCCCAGGACTGCGAATCGCCTCTTGGACCTCCACCCAGAACTTGACTTCTTCTCATCATCAGCCAATATGTTCAAATCCACAATGACATCTTCCCCGATCTTCTAAGTCTTCTTCTTAACGCCGTCTCCGCTCGGAGGTTGGCGATCTTGTTGGCAATCTCAGATCGCGATGAAGCGGTCCGAAATAACTCAACTGATGATCAGTCAAACCACTGGCGCAAATCCCGAAGCCAAGAGTTTTTCCTGCGTCCCACAGATCTTCTTCCTTGGATTTTCCCTTGGATTATGAGACGAAGAAACGCGTACCGTTCGCCCCGCATTATGTGGCCCAGAAAACGTGCCTTCATCTCCTTGACAGTGAACAGGAGCTCTTTCTCTTTCTGCATCCTTCTTAAAACTTCTTCGTTCGTCATCTTTCGAACCCATGGTGTTGGGATCATTCGACGGTACAGATACATTTCTAAGGCATCGGTACGTTTCTCCAGATAAGAATTGAGGGTCCATACCTCGCAGCCATACATAAATACAGAGAAGACGTAGCACCGGAGCATACGCACTCTCAACTCAAGGCTCAAATTGAAGTCTTCCAAGTGCAGATATTTATTTATTTTTGTTTTAATATCTATTGATATCTATTTGATTTCCATTATTTCGACTTTCACGGGTGGTCTCAAAAAATGCTCAAGTTCGAGATCAATTTAAAGGATGGAAAACGATACCTCACAAGCTCATGTTCAATAAAACCTCAAAACCCTCGAAAACCTCTACTTTTAAACCCACTTTTCACCCATAACACTCCTGGGTGTGTTCCGATCGGGCTGCCGAGCTTCGGAGCACAAGTAAGACGCAAATGTGTTCCCAAATAGGGACTCAAACTGTGTGCGGAAGAACTACGAACATAATGCCCTTGATTATAATCCGGTCGAGCTTTACACAACTAGGGCCCAAATGGAGCCTATGTGCGAAAGAACGGATTTTTTGATGCGGCGGACGGCGGACGGACTCTGCATTTTTGGAATCTACGCACCTTGAAACGTAAAAGAAAAAATGTTGAGGGGGTGTTCAAAAATTTTTTGCTGAGCGAATAGGTGTATTATTAACAGAATTGCAGATAGTTAACTTTAGAAAACTCTACTGGTTACTCGGTAGGCATTCTGAGCTTTTCCATATACAACCAACTACTAATATACAAGCAAATTTTGAAACCTGTGCAGACATACGGCATTCAGGTCTGGGGCTGTACGAAAAAGTCGAACACCAAGATTATACTAACTTTCCAAAATAAGATATTAAGGAGCTTTGTAAAAGCCCCCTGGTGTGTGCGCAATGGCGACCTCCCTCGTGACCTTAAAACGTTAGTGATCAAACACGAACATCGGCTTCATGGACATCCAAACCCCGTAGTTCTTCGTCCCCTGGACAAGCAGTGTCGTCCAGCGACTTGATAGGACCGAACCCTTGAACCTAGTGGCACCATGTGACACAGTGTACTGTGGGTATTATCTTCTAGATCTAGAACAAAGCCATAATGGCTGCTTACTTCTAGTAATTATTAAAATATTGTACGAAAGTAAATTCACTTGATGATCAGTTGTTATGTTACTGATATTCAGTAAATAATATCGATGTAAAAAAAAATTAAAATTAAAATGTGTATATTTCGGATGAATCAAGTGGTGGAGTTCAGAGCGAAAAGGGATCTTTGAGGACCCAGTGAATTGAGAAAGACGCTGCATTTATACTGATATTCACCTCGACCGGCAGACACGGTGATTACCCGCATGTGGCAGAGGGCGGCCCCTGGTAACCCCGTCAGTAGAATACCCAAGGAAAAAAGGAATGGAAAATAGTAATATCCCACTCCCGATACCGCAGCAAGCGATGAAGTCTTGTCAGCAGGGGCTGAATATGAATGACCCCTTGGCATTCACCTCCTGATTAAATGACCCCTGAGCCTTTTTGCCGTATATATGACAAGACAAGAGATGAATACATATATAGGTACCCATATTATGTATGTATACAGAGGGATATATATATATATATATATATATATGCGCGTGTGTGTGTGTGTGTGTGTGTGTGTGTGAAGACGGTGGCTTGGCTTCGTTGATTAACGGGCTCTCCACCTCTTAAGATAACTCCCGACTCCTTCTCGGATTCCGAGTTATTTATTTATTGGTTTTAATTGCGTGGTGAACCCTTCCGTTCCGCGACGGGATATGCCAGGCCTCCTGGTAAATACCAGTTTTTTTCATTATTTTTCTACTTCTTGTTGCTCGTAGCTCGGAGCTTCTTATTTACCTCGAGAAGGGAGGTTTCGAAATTGTTGTGCGCTCACGATTGTAACCCAACAACTCTGATAAGAGGCGATAGGTACGTTTTATCTGCACCTATTACGAGCTCTGACGCTGTAGACTGCGGTTAGATATGACATTAATTTATTCTTTAGCGGGCTATGTGTTGTGACTGTGTGAGCTGTTGTGTGCAGCGATGTGAGCCACTTTTTTTCTTTCAGTAGCATAAAATAATACTGACGAGAGTTTAATGAATTTAAAAATAAAAAAAGGGCTGTTTACTGTTTGAACATTACGGGGCCGTTTATTGGTGATAAACTGAGAAGCTCGGATTTGCGTTTGCGCAGGCCTAGTGACCATACTCATGATCCAGCTGTTCTTTAACTCAAAAGGGATCATCTAGAAGCTACACCCCAATTACCACAGAATTTGAGAAAAATAAGGCCATTGGTTAGCAAGAAATGTTTACCGCGGATTCGCGCTTGCACATTCGCAGTGTCCGTACCAGTGATCCGATCGTACTGTAGAACATAGTGGACCATCTGGGGCCCACCCCGTATGACCCCCAAGGCAAGGATTTGCGGGGAAACCTACTTTGTTTAAGTGAAAAAGTTTTCAAGAGACAGGCCAAATTATTATTACTTTGAGCCCAAATTTTCTTTTCTTTCATAAATAAGTTGTATTGTTCGGAACAACGTGAGTTTGCTTGACAGTCATTGATAATTTGTAAGTTGGACAATTTTTGCCCTTACACTAAATAAATAAATAAACAACCAGCTAGACGGGACCTACACACCGAATTTCGACAGTTTGGGTTCATGCTGACCAAGGAAAGTGCGAAGTAAAATTACGGCAGAACGACAGGAACTTTTGGTTTATTATTTTCAATAATGAACCATTGGAATCGAGCATGAAAAAAAAAAAAAAAAAAAAAAATTCCAACCCCCCCTAAAAATTTGAAGGTTTACGTTTCAAGGTAAGTAGAATCCAAAACTGAAATAAAAATATTTCTGCCTGTCCGCCGTACGCCGTACGGGTCACTTTTCTTAGTTACCATGAAACAAAATTGATGAAATTCGGGTTATAGGTTCCATTCGGAGTCTAGTTGGTCCTCGAAGCTCGACGAAGCTCGAAAACTTTCAATAGAAGGGTATGGTGTTTTTAACGTTTTTAAATCGATCTTTGACTGAAGATTTTTTTGAGACCACCGGGAGCATTGTTCGTCCAGCCGTTCGTGTGCACCAAAAAGCTTCGTCAACACGATCGTGAATCAAACGGTATAAATCCGGCCCGGATATCATCACTAGGGAGCACCTGATTATAATCAAGGATGGCTGTATGAAGTCGAGTTGTTTGTTCTGTGATATTATTTCATTTGACAAGTGATGGACTATTGGATTTTGTTGGTAGGTACTTCTGAAACTTGAACAAACGTTGAAGTATTATTGATGGCTAAATTATTACACAATGGCAAATTATTACACACCGGCAAATTATTAGGTACTCAACGGTAAATTATTACACAAAGGTAAATTATTAAACAATGGAAAATTATTACACAGCTGTAAATTATTACACAACGGCTCATCTACCCAGAAGGGGCTGGATTTTGTTGATAGGTACCTACTTTGCAACTTGAACAACCGTTGAAGTATTATTGATGGGTAAATTATTACACAATGGCAAATTATTACACAACGGAAAATTATTACCTACACAACGGTAAATTATTACACCACTGTAAATTATTACACAACGGTAAATTATTACACTACGGCTCATCTACCAAGAAGGGGCTGGATTTTGTTGATAGGTACTTTTGCA
Source organism: Leptopterna dolabrata (assembly GCA_954871275.1). Lineage (NCBI taxonomy): Eukaryota > Metazoa > Arthropoda > Insecta > Hemiptera > Miridae > Leptopterna > Leptopterna dolabrata. Next base: position 22,910,102 of record OX940976.1, read on the forward strand.
ACTTGAACAACCGTTGAAGTATTATTGATGGGCAAATTATTACACAACGGTTCATTATTCTATCTCCGTGGAAGAGGAACCTATACAAGTAAATTATTACACAACGGTTTAGGTAGGTACCTAGTAACGAGTAGTACGAGTAGTAGGTACCTACGGGGTTAGGTATTAACCTACGGAGGGTCCGCGATCTACATAATATGTGTAGAATAGTACATATATTATGTTATATAGAAGGGTTATCTATACGGAGACCTGTGATCTGTAACAGGAGGGTATTCTGTACAATATAATAAACCGTTGTGCAGGGATTTGCAGCTTTTTTATTCCATTTTCGGATTTGACGCACCTTGAAACGTATAAAGCGTAAGTTTGAGTGGGAAAATTTGTTTTTAGTGCTCGATTTTAATGGTTCATTATGGAGAAAAATAAATCAAAATTATGATTGCTGACTTCTGGAAGAAACTGAGGGGTTACCATTCAAATAGTTATTTTCAACTCCTCATAAAGGTAATTTTCGGGGTGAACCTTTGAGGGAAGAAGTCTAATGTAAATAAATGTTTTTTACATTTCTATATCTGTATAGGTACGTTATACACGATGCATTTTATGAGAAACTTCAGACGCTGTGGATAGATTCAGAAGGTTCTAAACGGGTTTGTATCGGAAAAATCGTCAACAATCTTTGAAGAATCACTTTTAGCCAATGGGGTATGCGCATGTGTTACAAAAGCGGTTTATATGTATTTTTAGTGAAACTAGATTCTATTCTGAGAACTTTGATACTAGCCGCTCTTTCCTACAATAAGTAGGACTTAGTTCTTTTTCTATGCTTTTTCAAAATTTCCGGTGATGCTGACGTCGCAGATGGCAGGGGGTGACCGCCCAGGCCCAGAAGGGTGCAGTGACGTCACCCTTTACTGGAATCTTTGAAAAATCATAAAGAACTACTTATCGTAGGATGGAATCCACGGTTGGTGTCACAATTCTCAGGATGGAATCCACTTTGATTTATTCAATCCTGAGAGTTGTGACACCAACCGCATTAAGCTAAGCAAATTGGGTTATTGCTATGGGGTGTGCGCACGTATTTATTTTATTTTATTTTTAAATCAAATAAAATAGAATTTAGAAAATTTGCTGGCAGAAAGTACATCGCAAAAATATTGTGGACACATCCTGCCATTCAGGATACTTCCATTCTAGATTCCTAGGGGAAAACAATCAATGAGTTTTATGATGAGCACAATTTATCTATTAATTTTTAATGGCCGTATTGATATCCTACTATGACTTCAATATTTACCTATTTCACAGCCTTTTTCAGTGAGGATCTTCCATTAACAAGCGAGTTACAGCATAAGTAATCGGTTTTCATCGCTTTACTGGCTTACGACCAGGGAAAATGACTTTTTAAAAGTAGTAACTGGTTGCAACACACTAAATAATGTTTTCTTTCAATAGCGATCATTGAGAATGTCAGAGAAAGTCGGATCCTTCACGCCTCGGTCCGATAATTGTTGGTTTTCCACGGTTAAAGGCCTACCTACCGTTCAAATGAAAAGGTCCGTTTATTGATAATGGCCTCATCGACGGAGAAGGGACCGATGAGAAATGAGAAAAGAAAAAAAAAGAAGAAAAATAATAAAAATGAAATACGACTCGTGAAAGGTTAAGGTGTGGATGGGGACAGTGGACGAGGAGGAGGTAAATCCCGCGCAGGTAACACCTTCCACGTGAACAATGGGGTTGAGGGAAATGAAGGCGTCAGAGGGCCGGTAGGTAGGGCCGGGGCCGTTAGACGGAGAGCCCTACCGGCCCTGTGATTACCGCGGGGCCTCCCCGTTCGAATGATAAAGGGCCTGAGCTTCCCTTCACTCAACAAAATGTAAATAAGACGTCAGCACTCACGCGACACTTGGAGTTTTCTCTCCGGGTTTCCCCCGAAAGGCGCATAAGGATGCGGGAGAAATGTGTGAAGGTCGCACGGAATTTCGTGCGCCTGATTACATGATTATAATCATTCTCACACATTTACGCTGGCTGTGGTTTTATTTGAGCCTCCGTACGCTGGGAGTGTTTTGTTGAACGTCTTCACCACCTCGATAATGACGGGGTGTAACGAGACGGTAATTCTTCGTGGTCACGGAACGACTCGAAAACGAAATTCGACCCACTTCCTTAAACAAACTTCAAAGTATAATAATAAATTACTCAATAGAAAGGCACAACGTAACGCAGCAACAAGCAAGCCAATACAAACTAGGTATCGATAATAAATGGTGATGATGGCAACGATTGTGACAAATATGTACCTACTCGTAACTACATGCTATAGTATTCCAGATTCCGTTAATATCTTCCTGGTGATTTTTCATCATTATTTTATTTATTTATATACTTACAGACTCAATTTCCTTCCAAAACGAAAGGAAAATAGTCTCGTAGGACAACCTGTATACAAATAAATAAAATAATGATAACAAATCACCACGAAAATATAACGGAATCTGGAATACCTACTATATTATTGTAGGTAGGCACCTACATATTTGCCACAATCGTTGCCATCACCATTATTTAATATCGATACCCTTTGGAAGCGAGTTAGAAAAAAATTGCGAATACCAACTCGCCAGTATAGGTCTCACTCTGCTGTTCAAACGATTCCAGCTGTTGGGTTGATAACTGTTCTTTCATTACCTTTAGAACTATTCTGCCTTCTTCTTCAGTACTCCCTACCCTGCTCAGACGAGTATCTTTCTCTGCTTGGTTTTTGATAGGATTCAACACTTCTTGCGGATTCCATGGGCACAAACCACATTTTCTGAACCCATTGGAAATAGTATCTGGAGTCAGCATATCCATAGCCTGTCGCAACAACGGTGCAAAGTCTTTTTTTTTTTTTCAAAACAGGGTTTTCAGAGTGCTCAATCCTCCATTGATGCACAACTTGCTTCCATTTTGCTTTGAGTGACCGGAAAACAGACACATCGAGCGGCTGCATGATGTGAGTTGCATTGGGATGTAGAGCAATCAGAACTATTTGATTTTTCTCGCAAAAACGACTGGTCTGCAAGGTTAGATGCGATGTATGTCCATCAACAAACATGATGACTGGTAGAGTGATGTTTTCTCTCAACAGCCATGGGTGGAATACGTTCACCAAATAATCATAGAAAACCTGACCTGTCATCCACCCTGAGTCAGATTTCCCCAACCCCCAATCCTCTGGTATACTCCTGCCAACATCCTCTTGTATTCCTCTTGTATTCCTCCAAAATCCTCTTGTATTTAAAGACAATCAGAGGAGGAGGTAATTGCCCTGCAGCACTTCCAGTCACCAAAACGGTCAGACATTCTTATTTCTCATCTGAATTTACTACCTGATAGACATTCTTGTCACCTTTAATGGCCAGAACCCGATTCCCTTTAGGATTTAAAAAAAAGCACTCTCATCACAATTGAACACACGATCTGGGGATTCCAAAATGCTGTCATATTGGCAGTTCTCGAGATAACGGTGAATTTCAGTGAACCATTTTTCCAAACTCTCTTTGGTGATGATTGCGCGTGATACGGTGAGGTTTTCGCTCAGTCTTGATGTGATGATGGGGTTCCGTTTGATAAAGGAGTTATACCACGATTTGCCTGGCCTTCCTTCAGTGAAACAGTTTGGTCTATTCATAGTTTTCACCAGCTCCCGCACACTATCAAGCAGTTGACCTTTTGTTACTGGGAACCCTACTCTTGACACAGATTCAATCCAAGTGACGACGATGCCCTCCTCATCCTTTGAGAGGATTGAGAGTGGTCCCATTTTTCTTATTGCCGGATATTTACCTTTGTGTTTGTTAAGGAGTGTTATTCGGGGGACTCCATGAAGCTTAGCTGCAGCACGGACAGACATACCAGCAGTAACATCCTTAAGTGCATCCTGCATCTGCTGGTCAGCATATCCTAATTTTTTCTTTGAGGCCATGTTCATCTGGAACAATATAGTTAGATAATTGTAACTAAGTAGCTAGGTAGGGAGGTATGAACCAAAATGGAAAAATGACCTTGATTTACGAAAAAACGAAATCCTAGTTACAGACACCCTTTGGACCAGTCACAGACACCCCATGTCTAATACTGGTCTACAACGCTCTGCATGAAAAATGAAAATTCCATTTATATCCCCTTCTTTTATTCATTAAGATATGATGAAAAAATTAAGTGAAAACCAAAACCCTCCAAGGAGCCAGTTACAGACATGGGTGTCTATAATTGGTATATCACTTCTTTTGGGATGAGTCACAGACACCCCACAGAAAGATTCTCAGAATGAGATTATTGGAAAAATCAATACAAAAATCGAATTGCTGAGGCCCAAAAATGCTAAAATGGACATTGGTTTATGTGAAAAAACAATACTGCAAGTACAATAAACATAGAATTGAGTACTTACCCTTATCAAAACACCCAACAAGCCGCCAAGAGTGAGACTAACCTGTGAGGCACTTTCTCCAAAACGTCAGAAACCTCTCTAAAACCTCTTCTTTTTCTTCTTCGACTTCATGGTTGTTGCTGCAAACCTTTTCCATGATTATGGTGAAAACTGGGGGTAGCTAATACCGCCAAAATGCTTATTATTCAAATTCTAAGTCAAGACGGTCTGTCACTGGGTACCCTGTCCATAACTGGTGCCTCTACCCTACGTAGATCTCAAATTCAAAATAGAAATTTCATAAAAATGTTGAAATTTCTTGACAACTTTTTTTTAAATAGCCCCCATTTCGTATACTGCAGGTTCGGATTCCACGTGAAATTTCGTAATAAAATGACCCTTCAATAGAATTTTTGAGCGCACAAAAGGACACCATGTTTTGCTAGTGAAATAAAAGTTTCATGAAAATGTTGAAAAATTTAAAATTTTGATACAAAATTCGGTTTTTGAAATGAGAACTCCCATTATTTTGTGGATAGAAATTGCAAGAAGCGATGAAATTAGTAATTAGTGGAACAGTGAAGAATGAAACGCGCGATGAAATTCATCGGGGACCATCTAGGGGACCCCCGAATTTAAGCAAAATCGGGCCATTGGTTCGTGAGAAATTGAGTAATTCCGATGTTTCGTTTGCACATAAGCAGTGGCCACAGCAATGATACGGTCGTTCTGAAATTCACTGGAGACCCTCTAACGCCCAACTGATATATAATGATACCTGATAATTTCAGCAAAATCATATTTGAACCGATCGGGCGTCGAGCTTTTTTTTTCTCTCTTCTTTTCTTTTAAATGCGTATGGCAAGGAAATAGGTGCGGACAGACAAACATACACCGAACAAAATTTGTCCAGAAAGCGCTCACAATTAACAGTATAAACCGTTAGATCAGGTAACCATTGAGAAGTCAATGAGTCACGAACTACCTGTGTCTCCATTCATTTCGAGAGACAGGAAACGTCTTCAGAAACCTCAGGATATTGGCGGGTATTAGTGGATAGATAGGGACATTTAATGGTTTTGTATTGTGTGTTCTTTTTTGAATTATAGTTATCAAGTTTAACATCGTTATTTTTATTGATGTTGATTTAACAGTATTTCCAAGTGAATGAAATGAGAGGATGATAAAAAATATTATGTTCCAGTCATGCAGGATGTCCATATGAGCGACACTTGTATTATGTGATTGTTAGCAAATTTTATCGATTTTTCACCCACCAAAACACGAATCTAACACACATTTTCGAGAAAAAAAGAAGTGTTTTAATTGAAATTCTGACGACTCAAATCACCGTTTTATATTACTTTATTGTTGTTTTATCGATTATTATTGAGGACTTTTATAAACAAATTTTTACCTATTATTGTGGGCGATTTTTGCTGTCTGACCCACATTGTTTTCGAAAGTTGCTCATTTCCAAACTCATCTTTTGCCAATGAGAACACAAAATTTGATGGGTAGGTATTTATCTCTTAGCCAAGACCAGATATTGCCTGGATGTGACAGACACATACATGCTAATATATCAAACAGCCCCACATAACCTGGAGTTGCGGTCCCCTTCAGGCACCTTACGAGGTCCAAATCCCACCTATGGACCTCAAAGATTTCCTCACGGCCCTACGCAAAAAAAAAAAAAATATATATATATATATATATATCAGAAAGGAATTAAAATACTAAGAGCAAGACTAGTGTAGGTCAGTAACCTTCCTACGTATACTATATAAATATATACATTAGCATAACTTGTAAATACGTAGGGGTGGATTCAGAATGCTCGAATGAATATTTTGTCGAAAACCTGTGTATTATGTGATTGTTAGCAAATCTTATCGATTTTTGACCCACCAAAACACGAATCTAACACACATTTTCGAGAAAAAAAGTGTTTTAATTGAAATTCTGACGACTCAAATCACCGTTTTATATTACTTTAGTTGTTTTATCGATTATTATTGAGGATTTTTAGAAACAAATTTTTACCTATTGTTGTGGGCGATTTTTGCTGTCTGACCCACATTGTTTTCGAAAGTTGCTCATTTCCAAACTCATCTTTTGCCAATGAGAACACTAAATTTGGTGGGTATTTATCTCTTAGCCAAGACCAGATATTGCCTGGATGTGACAGATACATACATGCTAATATATCAAAAAGCCCCACATAACCTGGAGTTGCGGTCCCCTTCAGGTATCTTACGAGGTCCAAATCCCACCTATGGACCTCAAAGATTTCCTCACCGCCCTACGCAAAAAAAAAATTATATATCAGAAAGGAATTAAAATACTAAGAGCAAGACTAGTGTAGATCAGTAACCTTCCTACGTATATTATATAAATATACATTAGCATAACTTGTAAATACGTAGGGGTGGATTCAGAATGCTCGAATGAATATTTTGTCGAAAACCTGTGTACTAAATTAAAGTAGTGGAAACATTACAATAGCATATTTTTCTCTCAACCCTATTTTCTCTAAATGGCTTAGTGAGTGGACCGCGCCCGTGCAGGTGGCGTCTTCCTTTCCTTCATGAGGAGAGCGGTCCATCCTGGTTCGTCCTATCTCCCCTACAATTTCACGGACTTTGGTTTTATTGGCCATCCTTTCTCCTGTAGAGCAGGTGCAGTCATTTTCATACCTTCACCCCCCTCCCCCCGTCCTTCTACCATCGCAACCATTTGAACTTTACGATCTTAGGAAGAAAAGGCATTACGGTGCTTTCGTGGGCCCGCCGCAATGGAAAAGGCTCGCGGAGAAGAAAATCGTAACAGTTTTTAGAGGCCGCTCGGTGAAAAACGAATATTTTTTACAAAGGCAGCTGCGACACTGTTGACCGGTTTCCGCGGATTTATAGGCCCGCAACTTCTTCGGTTATTTCCTTTCCAAGCCATTCAGAATCGCATTTACACATTTTGTGGCCTTCACAACCCAAGCAGATCCTTACAGTTATCGCTATGGTCAATTCCACTCTTCATCATTCTGGTTTAGATCATTCGCGGCTGCTTACATTACGATAACTCGATTATTCTGTCTTTATCGCTGTTAGCTCAGCTCACCTTGGAGATAGGGGAAACCGGAAACATTTGACTAATGAGGTATATTCGACCATTTACTTTATTTTATTTGAATAAGAATTATTTTTCAATATAAATGACTGACAACAAAGAATGAGTTTTGCTGAGCAATGATATGAAAGTAGTTACAAGCCCAGATAGGTCAGGTAGCTCAGGTAGTGACTGTCCTCATCAGACCATACTACTGTCCTCCCACGCTATTGCTATGGGTCCTTTTTATTGAATTTATTATTGAAATATTTTTCGTTTTTCCGTTTCTGACCCCAACCCTGGATTTTACATTTTCAATGATGAAACAATGAGTGGAAACTACCTAACTATAACCACCTGTAAATGGTAGCCTATTTTGTTTTTCTCGGTTCTTGCACGAATACTTAGACTTCAGCATAATTAATTATACAATTACCGTAAATTTAATTATGGAAGTGGTTAGGTTACAGTAAAAGGGTGTCGCCCATGCTGAGCACGAACAAATGAGACAGAAGGTCTTGTTGGAATCGTGGGAAAAGTTCAACTTTGTTAGTGTGCAGAAACGTCCAAGGGACGTTCAAGTATTTCAAACACTTTTACTGTGGAGGGGGAGGATTGAATGTAAGGAGACGAAATGAGTCGCCTCGATTCAATAAGCTGGTCGTTGACTCATTTTAAAATACATTCAACCTTCAACCAAGGTCTGATGATTTCCTTGACGATAATCCACCTTTTTCGACTCCGTTTGAGAAGAGGGTTGCACATCCCCATAATTCAACGCCTATTAAAGCCTAACATCGTTGAAATCATAAGCTGGGGCCATCATCATTTCGCTTAGCATAGAATGACTCCTTTATTAATAATTCATCGTTCGTTCATCTCGTTCTCGAGATAATACTACGTCCTAGTACAAGTTTGACCCTGTTTGATTTGTACACGAAAGAAAGTCGCGTTGACACAACGTAACATAAATATTAACTACGTCTTCCAGGACGTTGATGTGGGCGAGTTTTTGTGTGATGGACGTCCTTTTCGATACATGGAGGGGGCTGAATATTAACTTTTACCCCTCAGAATCAAACAACGCGTGAGTCTGTTATGAAAGTACATGTAAACTAACACGGGTGTACTGAAAGAAGTGAATATATATGTGCGTATTCACATCTACATAGATAACTCACATACATAGATCATATAGATAGATAACTGGATATTGAATGGGCAGTTATTGTTTAGATTTGGATCTTAAAGATCTTGAGTTGAGGACGCATCTTGAAGACTTTATTTTTTGGGAGGCTTTTGAAAATCGAGATCCCATGATAGAAATTGGGAAGGGAGGGGGCAGAGACAGTAAAATTACAACGTGGTGACGTTGCTGGAAAGACTGGCTGACTGGGTTTCTTCTACGGCTTAGCTGGGCAAACCGTTGAAGGAATGCAAAAAGAGAGTAAATTTTGAGTTTTGTGAGTCAAAAATGTTTGAAAATATTTGGAAATAGCAGGAAAAAATAATAAAAAAATTTTCTGTGAACCCCCAAACCTGGTGTAGGATGGTCTCTAGGGACTAGAGTAATTCGATTACAATATCCAAGAAAGTTTGTACGCAAAAAAAGATCAGAAGCGCTGCAAGTTGTTACACAACAGTTTATTATTTTCTTGTAGATACAACGAGTATAACCTCTCGGCGTAGATCACTGTTTTCGTTCGAGAATAATCGAGCCGTTGGTTCGTAAGAAGTTGATTGCGTATGCGCATACGCATTGGTCATACCAATAATGATACGAGCGTTTTGAAATAGGAGACCATCTAGAAGCTGCACCATAACTACCCACCGAATTTCAGCAAAATCGAGCAAAATTTATTCGTGAGAAATAGACTGCCTCGGATTCGCGTTTGCGCATGCGCAGTGGCCGTACTCATGTCTTATCTTTTTATAATTCATAGGTGATTATCCAGAAGCTTCACCCTAATTACCCACCGAATTTCAGCAAAATGAGGCCGTTGATTCGCGAACAGCTGTTCCCTAGCAATGATGTCTGGGCTAGAACGTATGATTCATACTCAGATTGATGAAGCTGTGAGCAAATGGCTGGAGGTAACTCCATGTGGTCTCAAAAGATCCTCAAGTTCGGAATGAGATCTACAAACTGAATTTCATTCATTTTGGCTCATGGTAACTAAGTGAAGTGGTTAATATTTCCAAAAATGGAAAACTTTTAATAGACTTGTGTGGTTTTTATGACGTTTTTAAATTGATTCCGGTTAGACTCAAGATGGTCCAGTGTGGTACACAGAACGATCGGATCATTGGTACGGCCACTGCGCATGCTCAAACGCGAATCCGAGGTGCTCACTTTCATACGAATAAACTACCAGTTTTTGCTCAAATTCGGTGGGTAGTTAGGGCGTTGTTCCTAGGTGGTCCCCTATGAACTTGGAAACGCTCGGATTACTGATATGATCACTGCGCATGCGCGAATGCGAAATCCGTGGTAATCGATTTCTTACAAACCAGTGTCCCAATTTTGCTCAAATTGGGTTGTAGCTTCTAGGAATTTCAAAACGCTCGGATCATTGGTATCGCGAAATTTGAGGTACCTACTCAATTTCTCACGATCCTATGGCCTGATGTTGATAAAATGTTCAGGAATTTACCTACGTTGAGAGAATTTTATTCAACTTCTTTTAAAATTTCACTCTATGCTCCAGAATAACAGCATATAATTAATGATAGAATTCTTTTAATCCACCGCATATTTATGAAACTGTAATTGCTTGGCTGGCTCTAGTAATCGATTTTGGGCTTTCCTGGGGGAAGCGCGAGGGTAGGTGTTGACCATAGAAAACAGTGACTGAAGAACGGGCATCTATACGGAAAATAGCGGACTGTTGAGTAATAATTTTGCAGCGCATTTACCTATTTGTTGGCACGTCGGTAAAAGTTTGTTATCCAGGGCCACACGAATTGTCTAAATTAAAATGAAAAGTTGGGAATATGATTTTCACCTAATTTGGATGATTCGTTTGGCCCCGAATAACAAACTTTTGCCGACGTGCCAACAAATAGGTAAATGCGCTGCAAATTATTACTCAACAGAGTTACCCGTATAGATGCCCGTTCTGCGTAGGTCACTCTTTTCTATGGTCAACACTCGTGCACCTCGTGCCTCCCTCAGGTAAGCCCAAAATCGAGTACTGGAGCCGGCCGGGCAGTTACAGTTTCATAATTATGCGGTGGATTGAAAGAATTCTATAATTAATTACATTTTTTATTCTGAAGCATAAAATGAATTTAAAATAAAGTTAAATAAAAACCCCTCCGCGAAGAAAAATGCCCGTTTTATCAAAATCGGGCCATAAGATAGTGAGAAATTGAGTAGGTACCTCAGATATCGCGTCCTACTAGGTTCTACTACGTCCTGCTACGTTCTACTAGGTTCTACTAGTAGGTTCCTCTACTATGTTCTTCTACTAGGTTCTACTAGTAAGTTCTTGAACTACGTTCTTCTACTAGGTTCTTTTACTGGGTTCTTCCTACGAGGTTCATCTACTAGGTTCTTCTAATAGGTTTTTCTGCTAGGTTGTTCTACTAGAGTTTTCTACTAGGTTCTGCTTGATTCTACTAGGTTCTTTCTTCTAGGTTCTACTACGCTATACTACGTCTTAAGTTTTACTACGTCCTACCGCGTCCTAGGTTCTTCTACTAGGTTTTTCTACTAAGTTCTTCTACTAGGTTCTTCTACTAAGTTCTTCTACCAGATTCTTCTATAAGGTTCTACTAGGTTCTTCTATTAGGTTCTTTTATAGGTTCTACTACGTCCTAGATTGTACAACTAGGTTCTTCTCCTAGGCTCTATTAGGTTCTTGTACTAGGTTCTTCTACAAGTTTTTCTGCTAGGTTCTTCTACTAGGTTCTTCCTACTAGGTTCTTCCTACTAGGTTAATCTACTAGGTTCTTCTCCTAGGTTCTACTTGATTCTATTAGGTTCTTCCTTCTTGGTTCTTCTACTAGGTTCTTCCTACTAGGTTTTTCTACTAGGTTCTTCCTACTAGGTTCTACTACGTTCTAGGTTCTGCTACCTCCTAGGCTTTTCCACTAGGTTCTTCTACTAAGTTATTCTACTAGGTTCTTCTATTAGGTTCTACTAGGTTCTTTTACTAGCTTCTGCTAGGTTCTTCTACTAGTTTCTATTGCGTCCTAGATTCTACAACTAGGTTCTACTACGTTCTACTAGGTTCTACTACGTCCTAGATTGTACAACTAGGTTCTTTTCCTAGGCTCTAATAAGTTCTTGTACTAGGTTCTTCTACTAAGTTTTTCTGCTAGGTTCTTCTACTAGGTTCTTCCTACTAGGTTCATCTAGTAGGTTCTCCTCCTAGGTTCTACTTGATTCTATTAGGTTATTCCTACTTGGTTCTTCTACTAGGTTCTTCCTACTAGGTTATTCTACTAGGTTCTTCCTACTAGGTTCTACTACGTCGTAGGTTCTTCCACTAGGTTCTTCTACTAAGTTATTCTACTAGGTTCTTCTACTAGGTTCTTCTATTAGGTTCGACTAGGTTCTTTTACTAGCTTCTGCTAGGTTCTTCTACTAGTGTCTACTGCGTCCTAGATTCTACAACTAGGTTGTTCTGCTACGGTCTACTAGGTTCTTCCTACTAGGTTCATCTACTAGGTTCTTCTGCTAGGTTCTTCTGCTAGATTCTTCTACTAGGTTTTTCTAGTAGGGCTTTCTACTAGGTTCTTCATACTAGTTTCTTCTACTAGGTTCTTCTAGTAGGTTCTTCCTACTAGGTTTTACTACTAGGTTCTTCTACTAAGTTCTTCTACTAGGTTCTTCTACAAGGTGCTACCGGTTCTTCTATTAGGTTCTACTAGGTTCTTTTTACTAGCTTCTACTAGGTTCTACTACGTCCTAGATTCTACAATCTGGTTCTTCTACTAGGTTCTACTACGTCCTAGGCTCTACTTTGTCCTAGGCTCTACCTAGATTCACCGACCATCAGAATTTCATAAATGGTGGGGAGTTAGTACGGCCGTACCGTGTGTGTGTGCGCGCGTCCATGCGTGGGTAGGTACGTATCTACCGCCATAAACGCCCCTTCCAAATCAAGGTCTTTCACTAAAATAGGAATTCAGTGATCAAAGCCGGAAAATAATAAACCGTTGTGTAATAATTTGCGGTGCTTTTCTACTAAGGTTTGGTTTCTGGGCACACCAATAAAAAGGTGGAGTTCACTCTTGTAACTTGGAAAACCTCGACCTTGGGGTGGTTCTGGGACATTCTGTAAAACTGCAATACGTCTTCTTTCATTTATGTGAAATCCGAACTTTTCCGTTGTAAAAAATGTCGTAAGTTCAGGCACGACTGTAGTTGATGTGCAGATGTTATATATCTCAATGTAGGTCGTTCGTCTCGGCATTGAAGTGTAACAATAAAATAAATTGGAATCCATGAGAAATGAGCACGTGTTCTCGCAATGAAACGTGCGTGGTTGTGAGCTCAGTGATGACTCGATACGCGTTGCGAAACGAGCGCGAACTGTTCTGAATTGAAGTATCGGGAGCAAGCCCGGAGGTATCGGCTACCTACGCCACTTTCGCCCCGCTCACGATCACCCTGACACCGGGAGTTCACGGCCCCACCCGGGAGGATCATCAATCGAGAGGTCTGTTGTAGCCCCAGTTGAGAGGATGCCGGTAGATATATATATATATATATATATACAGGTTATATTATACACGAGCCTTATATACATCATGGCTCCGCCTGATCCCGGTTCAAGGGTGAACGGTTGGCAAAAGGAGGCCCCGAAGGCAGGCTCGAGGCCCCGAGTTGGTCACTTCCAGACCTTGGCCTCTTGCTACGATAACTTGAGCTCTTTTAATCTCACTTATTGATCTCTCATAGCCTCACGGTTTGCGCGGAAATTGGTCGTAATCGTAGAAGCAAATTGAGTGGGCGAAGCTCGCGCTCCAACTGCCCGATCCTCAGCCTTACGCAACAGGCCATAGTTACAACAATCGACGACGTAGAAATGAGGAGTTTGTTTCCAAAAGGTACCTACCACATGCATACATAAATACACATCCGTTTTGTGCAAATTTAAGAAGCACGAGAAAAACCATTTAGACCTGAAAAACTTGCCTTTAGCCATAGTGGATACAGGTAGAACTGTTTGCTGTCTGGTCGACAGTGTTATTCGATCCTGGATAAAGTATTTTTGAAACGAAACGTGTGAAAATGCTACCGACCGTTGGGTATAGTTGTGAGAGAGGGGGATACGACTTGAAACGTGTTGAATCTGTTAAACTTAGAGAAAAACCGTCGGAAAAATCTTATCTTTTCGACGATGCGATAAAAAAAACCGTGTTAAAGTCTATCCAACCAAATCAGGATGGTTCTGAATGAAACGATTAGCCTCACGGGGGAGTCTTGACATAGCCCTAATCCACTGTTTTCAGACTAATGTATAGGTACCTACCTACTTATTTAGGATATAAATAATAATAACCACTCATCAGTAATACATGTTCAGTTTCCATCTAAAAAGAACAGTATCTACTAAAAATGTGGCTTTTTCTTTACTGAAACTACTTTTTCTTACTTTTTCTTTAAAAATGTCTCTTTACTGCGAATCTTTTAAATCTACCTTGAATTTAAACGATCATGTCTCCCTATCTGTTTGTATGTATACAGCATATATCAAAATAGGTGCGGGCGTACAACAAAGAATATTTGTTTAATTAGCATAGCACTCCCATACTCAGCATAGGAATACACCCAATTTCTGGCCGATCAGGTTACAGTTGGTTCGAACAGGTCTGTCCGATTTTGTGAAATTATGGAAGATCTGTCGTTTGAGCTAAGGCTTCGGCAATTTTTACATGGGGGGTTACGCCTCTAGCCCCGGGGATCGTCATGCCTCTGCACGGCCCTGAATGCTGCCGCTGTGCAGGTGTTGTATTGGCAGTAGCAACCTGGAAAAGGGGGCTTGATGCACGATTAGAATCAGCACTTTCGTCACTGAGGCAGGGCTATCAACTTGAGGGGACGACATCCATGCGCTCAAAATCGTGAAACTCGCCTAATAAGGGAACAAGATCAGGACCTAACGCATACAATCCGCCTCCTACACAGTCCAAAATCGAATTTTTTCGTGGATCTGACCATGGATTCTCATTCTCGAGATGCTCCTGAATACAGAGATACCTAACCTTAGCGTTTGGAAATGGCGTCAACAAACGTCATGACGACTTATCACGACTGCTGCTTCCCACCCAGCAACCTGGCTTATGAAATAGGCGTTAGATCTGGATTCTTTGTATTGGTATGATACACGTGGCACAGGCGCGTGAGGGAAGAACTATTCATGTATCAATATGTTACTGAGAGCGCTACGCCAGCCATTTTCACTAGTAGCGTCAGCAGATCTCATCTGGCACTGGTAGGGTCAGCAGAAGGAGCTGGTACTCCAAAACCTGATACAGCTGAAATTGGAGCACCTGTTAGCAATCTCTATAAAACCCACCCAGCCCGATTTCACAATTCTGATGATATCAGATTCCAAATTGGGCTACCCAAAAGAGACCTATTGTTCGCGTTTCATTCGGACCATATCGGTGCAGTAATCTACCCCCCCATCGAAACTTCGAATTTAATTTGAACTTGATTTCTTAAGGGGTCCGGGGTGGCTCAGGCGGTAGCGTATCTGCCATCATGTCCGTTCCTGGCTGTGACTGGATCGATGGATATATAAAATCATGGGATCGAGCCAAGATCACATCAGTCTCCCCAGTCCCTACCTAGGGCGGTGAGGCAGTAGGTACAGCGATAAAGCTGGAACCCTTGATCTCGGAAGTTGACACTCAACTGCTGGCAGGATCCGACGATCTCGTCACCTCCTTAATGGCCCACGCCTGTAGCTGGGCTGTTTTGCCATGGTTGTGTAGGGGGAGGGGGGGGGGTGACTTCTTAACCGATAATTTGTATTGGACAACCGTGAATCTGTTTTAGAAAAATTTGAATATGGCTGGAATTGCTTCAAAATGAAATACAAAAATTCCATGCCTAAGGAGTCATAACAGTCATAAATCGGTTTGCTTTCCCACTATTTCTAGGCTACTACACAATTATTATTATTTCGTTATAATAAAGTCATATTATTTGAGAGGTTGCTACGGATACGGAATGTTTACCTAGAACTATCATCTATGTTGTAGTTAATTCAATATTTTGTTGTTTAGTTTGTTCACAAGCTGTTAGTGTTTGACGTAGGTGGACATTCATTATTTATTGGTTGGTTTGTTCGGCTCATAATGTCAACAGACGGATCGAAGAACAAGTCCTTCACATCGTCCAATAACGAACATTTCAGGACGAGCAAAAGAGAGTCCGTCGACACCACAGCTCTCACCTCGTACTTCCTTGGGTTTTGGAAAGCCAGCCACGCAGCCGAAGCCCTCAGGTAGCTCAGTCAATCAACGCGTTTTGTTTGCAATAACCATTTCGGGATACAGCGAATTTGAATTTGCCTGCTACTGAGCTGAGCAGTAGCTCATAAATAGACTTGAAAGTATGTAAAAGTATGTAATTATGAAGGTTCCGCCTTTACGGGTCAACGGCTCAGCCGATATAAAGGCGGGTGGCCACAGAAAAATCATCAAATCCGTCTTACATAATTTCGAGAGAATTCAAAGTTCAATTACCTAACAGGCTCTTCGTTGTTTCACCATTCCTTTGCTAAGCAAATAAATCTCAACCAATTCGGCCCGAAGAACCCTCGAATTATTCCCAATTTTCACCTAATTTGGACAATTCATCTGACCGTGAACAACAAAATTAGGCCGATCAACAAAAATGAGTGAAAGGTATCTATAAACAAAATCCAAAATAACCATCTTTCTCAAAATGAAATAATATTACGGAATAACACAATCGATTTCATACAGCTAAGCGCGATTATAATCGGCTGCTCCATAGCAATGGAATCTGGGCTGGATTTAACATACCTACCATAGGATTCACACTCATGTTGACGAAGCTTTCCATTTCGAACTGCAGGGTCATACTGTAAGCAAACGGCTGTCCATACAATGGGGGGAAAAACTTTCGGAATCAATTAAAAAATGCCATAAAAACCATACCCTTCTATTGGATGTTTTCAAGCTATGGCGCGGCGTTTTAAAAATGCAACGCGGAACAACTAGACTTACTAGAGACTAGACGAACAGTAACGCGGAGCTTCGCGAACCAACTAGACCCCAAATGACACTTGAAAACCAAATGTCATCGATTTTGGTGCATGCTAACTAAGGGATGTGCGAAGTACGACGGGCGGTGTACAAACAGATATTTTTTAGCGAATTTTCAAAGTTTATTTTCATTTTCGGACTCTGCGTACCTTGAAACGCAAAACCCAATTTGGTGGGGGTTAAATTTTTTAAATTTTCTTTCTCGATTCATAAGGTTTGTTAGTGTAGATGTAGATAATACCCAAAAGTGCGTGCTGAAAATGATTTTCATCTCAGATACCTCGAGTCGCTGGAAATGAAAAGAACCCTGAAGACCCTGCAGAAGAAACATGGCTTGTGGAAAGTGCCCCACGAAGTGCGGGAAGTCCTGAAGAAGGCTCCAAAGCCTGTCAGTTTCACCAACCTCCCCAGGAACATGTCTACTAGGAACTTGAAGTTCGTACTTAAAATCCTCGGTTGCTCCCTCCACGAGAACAGACCCTACAAACAGTTTCTGATGGCCAAGACCATCAGGCAGAAGCGCTACTGGCTGTACAAGTATCAGGGACCCAAGTACGAACCCAATCCAGGATACAAGGAGCCCATTTGCCCGACTCGCCTCAAACGTTTATTCCATTTTTTCCCTCAGCGGCTCACTGATCAGGAAGGAGAGATATTCTTCAACGACCAAATCATCACTCATGACCAAGCAAAGAATGTATTCTACATTGGTTTATCTCCGCAAGAATGTGACA
The DNA here is from genome assembly GCA_954871275.1 of Leptopterna dolabrata. Taxonomy (NCBI): domain Eukaryota; kingdom Metazoa; phylum Arthropoda; class Insecta; order Hemiptera; family Miridae; genus Leptopterna; species Leptopterna dolabrata. The sequence continues at coordinate 22,927,622 of OX940976.1, forward strand.
ATGCCTAAGGAAAATTTGTCTTTCGGGAAATAATCACATTTTGAATTGCAACTTGGATTTTATCTCCCAAAAATTTAGTAAATATAAATTGAATTACAAAAGCCCAATCCGTGTGTGTCTTTACTTGGAATAACATTCATATGCACTTGCCGAACATGAGAGAGGCATATAAATTATACTCTAAGTCAGGCGGTATTTGTCACGGTGTCAATCAGTAACGGTGACTCGAAAATTAGGCTTAGATACTATTATTGTTCTTATCCGAAAATTGAGATCTCAGATTATCATGAATCAGAACAGTCTCCAGTGTGTTCAATTTTTTTTTCATCCCTCCCCTCCAAACCTGATGTTTCCAGGCTTCTTCGACTTGTTCCATAAACACGCTACTCCTACAGTATTTTGCCGTATGTTCCAATGTAAGAACCACATCAATGCGATACTCTGTCCGACTCTTCCCTGTCTCTCAGTCAAAATTAGTCGTTTGTAATCCCGATGTCGTTTTATACCTTCATAAACGTCTTGGTGACTTGTTGAAAAGAATGGGAGAACTTTGAAAAAAAGGGCCTTCGTGATTTACGGTGTTGGCGCTAAAGCGCATTTGCATGAAAATAAAATCAAAAAACCCGTATCTTTTAATGCGGTCGGATTACATTTGAAACGCTCGAAAGACGCTCGCAGTAATTCAAGACGGTCGCGGATGCACTGGGAAACGATCGGATCGCTGGAGACGCTGGGATGTTTCTTTAATTGACGATTGCCGTATTTTCTGAAGGGACTCGCCCAGGTAGAGGTGATTTATTTGGTTGAAAACTTGTGGGCGTATTGCTCACACTCCAAGGGAATGTAACAATTTGAATTCAGTAGGCGCGCAATATTAAATTCATGGCTGCCAAACACAAAATAAAATAATACGGGTCTTGAGATTTAGCCAGAAAGAAGATCAAGAAATTACTCCTAGACCAACGTTTCGATTTATTTCCTACATCACCTGGGCGGTAGGTATACGGAGGAAATAAAAAATTGCAATGATAGACGAGGACATCAAGAAGTATAGCCTTCCTGAGTGCAACAGAACAAGAAAAGAAAAGTTGATACCTCAGGATAAAGGTTTTTGCGCCTATATACGATACAATGTGGATCGATAAGTGCAAAACGTACAAAACTATTCCGTTGTTTTCCTCAAGGGTTTTCGTCCTTCATCGTAATTTTTGATATCCTGATAAATTAAAATAATTCGAAACGTGAAAATGAAATGAAATTGAGAGGTATGATTTTCTCTTTGACTGAACTTCAGTACTCCATAGACAGCCTATTTCTTGGATAGTACCTTCAGTCGAGAACACAATATTTGTCTAATAGAAAATATAGTGCAAGATTTTAGTCTTCAACAGAGAGGATATAGACGTATGGATCATTATTAGGTCTCATCCGCTTCGCGAGCTACTGCCTCTCGATCAATACGGAACCTGCACGGTGGGGAATATTGAAGAAGGGGCATTACAATCTACCCAATAATAATTTGAGAATACAATCGTTTCCTATCGATCGTTTCTCCAGCTAGTTCAACTCGAAAGTCGATCTACGAAACTTCTGAAAAACTCTATGCCTTATTCAACAGAAGGGGAAGGAACAGGTTTTTATATGCACATCTAAGAGTGAGGTGCGAACTTCGGCGGGCAAAATTGATATCAATCCTTTTTGCGGCCGAGGAGGTTTTGTTGGCGGGTAAATTTTGACCACAGAGTTGTGGGGTGGGGGGGGGGGGGTGTACAACGCGGTTGGAGCCAATCACACTCTTAGAAAAGATCATCTACTCGCTATCATTCTTGTTGATACTATCGGATGATTCTGTGCATTCGCATGTAGGATAGCTACCGGAATTAACTAGGAATGAATGTCCTTGCTTACGAATATTAATATTATCCCTAGACAATGTCACAAGCTTTGAAATTTGACTGATTGTTGTTAGTTGAAGGAGGGCTCCAGCCTTACAATAGATTTACAAACTTCCACGTAAATACTATCAAGTGTTGCGACATTTATGGCTAGAAAATCAAAACATTTATAGGTACATCTCAGGTTTGCTGCACGTTGTATTTTTACAATATATTTACAGAATGATAAACAGTAACTGGTTCTACAGTGGGTGAGCTGTCTGCCATTTGGTGTTTGGTATTGGGACGGCGACTGCGGTCCGTCGGTTCGAACCCTCACGCCCCGAATCGCAACGTAGCGTGGGGAGGCCACCTTAGCCATGAGCGAAATGATCCGATCGAATTCTGATCCTTCTGGGCCGATCAGTTCCACGACGCCGTCAGGGGAGTTGGACGTAAAGCCCCAGCCTGAAAAATGGCTGTTTAATTTACTTTAATTAGTTTAGTAATTTTTTTAGTTCTTTTATAACCCTGGATTTCACCATTCACGGTACCTATACTCCAGGGAGAACTTCATGATTTTATTCTGCGCAAATACCTCTCCAACGGACCCTGGTCCCAACAAAGGCAACAGTTAATAACAAGTTAATACCTACTAATACAAAAACAAATTATAATAAATTTTGATCCAATATTCTATCCAGTTCTGGGTATGCGTCCAGCAATTCTTCAATCATCTCCCGCAACAGGCAACAGAGCTTTAAACGTCGGATATGGTGAAATCAAATCACCCATAATTATTTATCTTTATATCATAATGACGGGGAGCTGAAATATACCTAGTTGGAACTACACGTCGACTCTAAACGGCCAATTATCGTGGTCAATTCCGAGTTATTAAGACACACTGATGGTCGTAAGAAGAGGCGCAGCTTGAGACTCCTCCGCATTTCCAGCGCAAAATCCTCGGCTTTCACTCTCGACTAGTTCTTCACTCCATTACGGTCAAATAACATTTTGGTACGTAGATTTCTCACGGATTTGTGAGATTTCTAATAGTTCCTATCAACCAAAAATGTATTATCCAATGACGAATTAGAGGACATGTCAAGTCCCTCTCCTACGAGGAAACACATGGAATCCGTAATGCATGTATCTACGAGTAAATCCATCAGAGAGGGCAAAATCTATTTCCCTGTCACATTAGGTTCATTTGTAATGCAAACTAACTACTGAAACACAGTAGTCGTTCATGCAACTAAATCTTTCAACTAATGGACTGGGTCCGAGCGGGCTAGTGCGTCCGATCTTTATATCCCCGTTTGGGATAGAAGTTCGCGGCGTCTCTGGTGGTTCTAGTCTCGGGCGATCACCAATACAAGTTGTGAAAAGCTTACCAGACCAGCGATTAGCTCTTCACCTCTGATAATAATCATGAAGCCTACAGAAACTAAAGATTGAAATATCGAGTAGTCATATCGTTCGAGTAAAAAGTCCCCCCTCCCCCCCAGGATGTACCCATAAAGTCAAATCCAGGGTTATATTAGAAAAAAAAATCTTTCAGCTATTTTAGTCTAGGACTGTACGAAATATCCTGGAAATGTCCCTGAGTGTTCTGAAGAGAACATTATGTGCATAATGAAGATAAATGTTTAGGGTGGATGTAGTTTAGCCATACATGAAATTCATCAAAATCCGATTGTACGATTCGCCTACACGTGTGCCAAATTTTCAAGAAATATTCGTGAATTGAAACCGATGTGGAGGGTTGTTAAGACAGGCCCTCTGATGGGTTCGCTGTTAGTTCCCCCACTAAGAGCCGAGGAAGGATTGAGAGAAGGGGAGGGGCGTTGATGATTTTGTACACCATGAAAGACCTTCAAACAAGAGGCATTCAAGATATTTATTGTTCATGTTCAAATATGTATTTTAAAGTCAGGTACTCTAATTATCACTCTATTTACTCACAGTTTAATTACAATAAACAATGAAATAGGATTTCAGTTTCTTGTGGCCTCACAACAGTTCCCTCGGAATATATATGAATATATTATTATATTATATGAAATGTTATATATTCTTTCTATGTTCTTTATGCGTTCGTATACCATTCATCCGATTACGGTGAAACTTAGGTGAGTTGTTGCGCGGACGCCCACGAAGGTTTCTACGTCTCCCCCCACCCCCCAGTGATTGAACGATTTCTCGGTTCCTAATGAACCGTTTAGGCTCAAATTCGGAGGGTAGTTGGGGGCGGCTTCAAGAAGATTTTGCCGTGTTTGGATCAGTAATAGCCATTGCTTATGCGCAAACTTGAAATTTATTGTCACAGGCAAAACCCCAGCATTTCAATAAACAAAATTAAATGGCAAACACGTTCCTTCTTTGTGTTGCATTGCAACGCATGCTGTGTATGGCTGGTATAAAATAAGTAACAGGGTCAACGACGGAGTACCGCACGCTTGTAACTACTGATGCAGTCGTAGCGTGAAGCATTGGGTCAATAATACCCAACTTTGCATAACATTACAATGTTATAAATTGGCTATAGGTTGTATGGTGTACTGTACTAGGTAAGTAGTTACTTCATAACATTTAGTGCGTGGTAAAAATTCGGAAAACATGGACAGACACGGAACCAAGTTTGTCGAAATGTTTGAAATGCCTTTTATACTTTATTGGAAGAAAGCATATTTCCCTCATACAATATTATGGTCTAATGTTTCGGCTACCTTGGTAGACACTAAACAGATTTGGGCAGATTAGAATGCGTGGGTAGATCTGTTTGAGGGAAATTCTCTAGTTCTCATTCTTCCTGCTGGACTAAGGAATTCGAGAGGGTCAGTATTTAATTTTCTGGTATCAAAATTAGACTGGGATCCTAATTTTCGGAAGGCTCCCAATGAAATGTTTCAGTTGAGAAAATAAGCCCAAAGCAGGTGGACATACCAAGACTATTCCAGATTTTACACAAAAAGTACTTGAATTTTCCAGGTATGTAGCCAACTTTTCAGGACAGGCAGCTGGGCTGCGATTATCGGACGCACACGTTTAACCCCGATAATTGGACACGTATACAAATGGAGCAGTTTGCCTTGTACGAGTCGGCAGTAACGCGTGAAATTAATCAGCTAATTTATTGAGTTATCGTAGGTTCTCGAGAAAACTACATCTGCCTCCTCAAGGAACGTGGGAAATCAGAACACGGAGTCGCCTCTTGAAGGATTTAACGGAATATGAAGTTTAATATGTGGCGAGGGAGAGATTGGAGAGTAAGGGAATGAGGGAGAGATAGAGGGAGGGTGAGAGGGAGATATCATTCGAACGGATTAAAGAGACAGATCAATCAGAAGCCCGTTCCAATTAGAGCCCGTGGGAATCACCCTTTCAAGTCTCGACCAGTTTCATAGTGACATTTTATAAAATAAAATAAAAATACTCCCATGGAGGAGTTTTAACAGATGGTTGAGTTTCCAATGGCCCAGACTACATACTAGGTCGTACTCAGTCATGGTCAACAGTCAAATTTATTATTGTCGGATGCCTGTAATTGTATTCCTTAAAGTGTCTGGATTACTTATTGGTCGTTATTTCAGAATAAGTAAGATACCATGACCATTTTGGCGGGGGGAATGGGGGAGAACAAACCAGCAATCTCTGGTTTATTGGTAAAAATTATGTTATTTCCAACACTCTGCCCAACCACAGTTGCTTTGCAATCTATTGAGAGAACTGCCACTAGGTGGCTTATGAACCTGCCTTTCTTATCTGCCCACCTGTTTATGGTCGGAGTTTCGCCATGGGCAGGATCATATTGATGAAATCCGTTCGAGCCCACCTTTCGCATCCGCCAATTTCTTTTCACTCCATGCAATCCAAGCAAGCGGGTCCCCATCCGGATATTCAACCGGTGCCTAGCAACCAGAAAGCTTCGTCAAATGATTGTGAATCATACGGCGGTGCATCCAGGCGAGATATCGTTGCTAGGGATCAGCAGATCATAATCAAGCTCAAGCATGGCTTGCTTAGGTACCTATAAAGTACCTACTTAGTTAGGTTTTTAGCTTCGGTGTCTGTCTGTCCGTCCGTCTGTGTCCGCAAAATAGATTTTGGTGGGATAGGCCCCAGATGGTCTCGAATGGATTACAGAACGATGGGATCATTGGTACGGGCACTGAGCATGCTCAAACACCAAATCTGAGCTACCCAAGTTGTCATGACTCGATTTTGATGAAATGACTAAGAACTTTTCTTCTACGGGAGGAATTTTTGTTCAACTTTAACTGTACGTTATACTTCATGCATAGAAAAATAATTGTAGGTAGAATTCTTGAATCCACCGCATATTTACGAAACTGCAATTGCACGGCGGCCGGTACGTACTCGATTTACGATTTTCCTGGGGGAAGCACGAGGGTAGTTACTGACCTCATATATCTACGCAGAATAATAATAAACCGATCGATCCAAGGGGATATATACTCGTACAAGAAAATAATAAACCGTTGTTTTCCTGTTTCACCAGCTTTGAGTCGTTATGCAGGGTGGTTGGGTGAGTTTTCTGGTGGTGGGGGGGGGGGGGATTGATTCAAGGTGATCGCCGTCATACATCCAATACATGAAAAGTGAAAATAAAATGTGCTTCTGGTGATGTGCTGTAGGAGCGTTTGACATAAGGTCACGATACCTATGTTATGATTATTTGTGATTAGTTACCATAATAATACTATACGGTATGTATACAGAGAATTTGATTCTCCCAGCGGACCAATTTTGGAATGTACCAAGCACCTGACGATTGGATGTAGGTACAAGTTATTTGATTCGATTTTGCGACGTTTTAAAAAATAAAATCCCAAAGGCAGTGTGGCATCGAAAGAACGAATAAAATAATCATTCCATAACGAAAGAAGAATTTCTGTTTGACGGTGATTGGACACAACGAACAATAACGAAGGAATGTGGGGCTCCATGAACATTTTATTAAACAAGAAGAGTTCCCTAGAGAAATTAGTGAGTTCAGTAGGTATTTTATTACTCAATCCGTGTATTAAAGAAGGTGACCACAGATATTTGGCGGAGGGTAGGTAGTTCTTGATAGAGATTTACGATTCAGATAGTAGTTACTTGGTGTTCAATAGGTACCAAGAATAAACCCACCAACGACCTGGAACCAAGTAAGGAATTAATGAGCCCATCAGTGAGCTAGTTCCTATCTACACCCACATTATGACACAAAGGATAGGTAGGTTTGTAAAGGGAACGCTTGCACACGCACATAAATAATACGTGCTGACAAAACCTATGACAAACCTCAATGTTTCAGTACGTCGTTTTCCTTACATTCTTTATCGGCCCTAAGAACCACTATTACGAGTCGAATATCCCATTTGAAAAACGGGGATGGAGATAAAATAAGGAATTATACAGATGAACAATTACTATCCGATTACTACCAGTTTAAACCGATTCCAGTAATTGTGTACAGGTAGCCGTGTACACTGTACAGCTTTCGTTATAGTGTAGTTATCTTGAAAGCCGTTCATACAAACTGTGGAGGTTACCCACAGTATCAATTCAAATGTGCGCAACCCAAGTTATTATAACCCGTCACCATTTACCTATATATAATTAACAGTTGTAATACAAAATTACATTGATTCGTACACGAACCACCGACTAATTAGCTTGAACAAAACTGCTCTAAACTGAAACACAATTCATAGGACAAACGCCCTATACTCACATTCACACGCCTATAATAATTACTGCAATAAATATTCAGCCATACACACGTTAAACATACCTATCAATGATCGTTCGTTGCTAAAAAAGATTTTATATAATAAAATACTTATTGGCAATAATTTTCTACGTAGTAGTCCGAGATGAACTTTCTAGATTGGTTTTACCGAGCAATAATGATTTCTTTCCGTTTCAGAGCCAGCCGACAGAACCAGAATACTTTTTACGCCCAAGTACCCATCGATGTTTTCTAGTTAATAATGGTCTATACTGCCGTCCTAAGCAAGGAGGGCGTCTCTTTCCTTATATTTTTTTAATTTTTGAGGCATAGAACAGTAAGTCTATATTCACCCTCCAACTCGCTCATGCTTTTTTCCCCTGAAAATTCATGTTAATAACTCATTTAAATTCGCCCTTCACGTTTAGTGTCCGAGGGCAATATTTGGGATATACGCCTTTTTCGCTTAGCATTTCATCGGTTTTTGCAGCAGTTGACCGTGAATTTTATATGTTTTATCGATGTTTTTGAACGCACTAATTAAAACATAATAGCCACTAATTAAAACATAAAGCCCAACGATTTCATGCTCTGCTATGCCAACCTCCATGTCGTGGTATCCTCCCAGAACCACAACCTCTACACATTGTAAACTTAGGTTCTCGCCAAATAAACTCGCAGAAGTGGGGACGGAAGTCGCAGGAGAGTCGATGCACAACCTGGGTCCCCACCACCCTCTACTAGCGAGAGGATGGAGGGAGACGGCTTCCAGGCCTATAAATACTCGCCTCCTTCGCCCTTCTAACCATTCTACGCTCTCCTCAAGTTGCTGACTTATCTCTCTCTCTCCTCACCCAATCTCTCTCGTATCCTAAAAGATCTTGAGCATGGTGGAGGTTCGCCCTTAACCAAATCAAGCAAACACTCCTAAAAGATCTCGAGCATGGTGGAGGTCCGCCCTTAACCAAATCAAGCAAAACTATCCAAAAAGAACCCGGGCATGGTGGAGGTCCGCCCTTAACCAGAGCTGGGCACATCCCCCCTCACACCGCTCGTGGTGGATGCGCCAATTTTAAATCCATCACACTCCATAACTACAATCTTGCTTGATAAAAACTCACAGTTTTCTTTAGTTTATGTCGATGAAACCATCTGAATATAATATTAAGTAATTTTAGCATCCATTCAATAAATTTTGGTTTGGCATTTTTTATTAGAATAGTATCAGATAATAACCGCACCTTATCCGTAGTGAAATCATAAATCATATAGACCACTTAAATACAACAAACACATGGGTTAGTAAATTTTTTAGGACAAACTTATTAAATTTACTATAAATTATTCACATCAATTAATTACGACACATCAGTTAATACTATACAAAGAAACGCAAAATATCTTCGAGGAAAAAACTTTGGTGGGCCACCATCTCAGGCAACAGACACGTTCTTCCAAAATTCCATCTTATCTGACGGCATCCGCCTTTTTCGCTTAGCATTTTCGAAAAGCCTCGAAGCCACAATGACTTTTTGCTTTGCGGAAAAGTCGAATCTCGGGAGATGCGGCTTTCTTGCTTAGGAGAGAAAGGTGGCCCTCGTGATATTCGCCTTTTTTGCTTAGGAAAATGATATAAGTACGCCCAGTTACCTTATGATTTAATGATATTCACTAGCGTGTTTCTGTACCTTCATATAACACTATATTATCATCAGGAGCAGAAGCCTCTGAAGATTCTAAAAATGCAAAAACCCAGAAACCACCAAAATCCGACGGCAATAGGTCTTAGGACGGCAATATAGGTATCTCATTACCAATAGATTTATCGGGAATGGGATAATAAAAGCGAAACCGCTGTAAATATCTTTTTAATCCGCCTCACCTGAGGCATTAATCATAAATTCACTCCCAGCGTCGCTCAAGCTGCAAACCCATTAATATTCTCCGGTGGGAAACGAAGGGGGGGGGGGGGGGGGGGGGGTAGTGAAGGAAGCCGCCGGTCACTGGCTACTGCCGGCAATTAGAGTACTAGTTGTGACATGGCAGAAAGGAAGGCGGAGCTTTTGGGTTATATTGGAGCTCAGGTGTATTAGAGCTCGGTTACCTATTATATCGGACCTCACCGCGCCCACCCATTAGCTGTACTTGACAAGGCTTTTTATGGGGGGTTTTGACGAAAGAAACACAATATTAGTGTCCGCCGCTATATTAAGTGTCCGATTCTTGAAACTGGTTTGAATCTCACCCACTCTAAATTGACTAGTCGCCAAGATATCCTCATTTTGCATGCGGATATTAGTTCAGTGTCCAAACGATCATTACGCACTTTCATCTAGAGACAATAGTACCACTACTTAGTTACTATGAAAAATGCTAGGAATCGATCGGAGAAGGTTTGTGATGATGTGAAAATTACCTAATCCTTCCGCTTCAACCAAAACCGAATCATGAGCAATAATGCTGAATTGGTGGATGAATAAGAAAACTGATACATGAACGAGCTAAGACATCTTCACTGATCAAAGACTGACGAAGACCTGCGACCACCCCTTGAAATTACCCCATTTTCGGAGAATCCCAGAGCACTTGACCGAATCTCCGTATCGACCACAGGATGTAGTATAAACCCGCTGAATAACTGAGTAGTAATTTATTATTCAAGTAAGTAGGAACTTCAACCAAACCCGAATCATGAGCAATAAATGCTGAATTGGTGGATGAATAAGAAAACATACATGGACGAGCTAAGACATCTTCACTGATCCAAGACTGACGAAGACCTGCGACCACCCCCTTGAAATTACCCCATTTTCGGAGAATCTCAGAGCACTTGACCAACTCTCCGTATCGACCACAGGATGTAGTATAAACCCGCTGAATAACTGAGTACCTAGTTCCTACTTACTTGAATAATAAATTACTACTCAGTTATTCAGCGGGTTTATACTACATCCTGTGGTCGGAGATTCTGTGGTCCTGTGGTAGGAGATTTGGTCAAGTGCTCTAGGATTCTCCGAAAATGGGGTAATTTCAAGGGGGTGGTCGCAGGTCTTCGTCAGTCTTGGATCAGTGAAGATGTCTTAGCTCGTCCATGTATGTTTTCTTATTCATCTACCAATTCAGCATTTATTGCTCATGATTCGGGTTTGGTTGAAGTTCCTACTTACTTGAATAATAAATTACTACTCAGTTATTCATCCTGTGGTCGATACGGAGAATTGGTCAAGTGCTCTGGGATTCTCCAAAAATGGGGTAATTGTAAGGGGGTGGTCGCAGGTCTTCGTCAGTCTTGGGTGAGCGAGCTGGCATTGCTGATGTACTGAAGGAAGTGCTGAGGTAAGCACCGCCGCACTTCAGTAGGGGGGGGGGGGGGGGGGGGGGTACGAGCCTCCAAAAACCCGTGAGAGAGCAGTTCCGATCGAGGCCACGAAGGATTTTCAATAAATCGTACCTTTCATTCAAGTGCCGTGTTTTCTTCTCCCGTCCGGCCCAGCACAGGTACATATTTATTTCGCGCCCAACGTGGGCAACGTTCACAAGAGTAGCCTCTCCAGCTCACCACCTATGCGTCAGGAATTCCCTGGAGGACCTACCAGGCGAACCTCGTAAGATTCTTCAGAGATGCCAACACTCGCTCTAATCGCGCTAGAGTGGACTCACATCTAGGTCTCCTTGGCGCATTGTTACTGCTTCCACGCATCTCCTGATCCGCCTGACGACAGCCGGCTCTCCCAAAGGGGGGAGAGATGTACCGAAGGAAGTGCTGAGGTAAGCACCGCCGCACACAGCCCTCGTGGGAACGAGCCTCCGAAAACCCGTGAGAGCAGTTCCGATCGAGGCCGCGAAGTATTTTCTAATAAATCGTATCTGTAATTCAAGTGCCCTGTTTTCTTGTAATGTCCGGCCCAGTACAGGTGCACTAGTACGTACTCCATGGAATACCTCCATTATCCAGTACAAAAACAAATGAAATTATTGAAACAAGAATTACTGAAGACCACGATGGGAGAAAATGTTCGCACCTGCCAACGGAATTCGACCACCTCTCACTAGCCATACTTCATATTATTCAAACGAGCAAACACTGCCGACATTCAACACTCTCGCTCCGAGTAGATGGATGCACCCAATTTGGACGGGGCAGAAGGTGAACCTTTCAGGATCTTAAATGCCGAAAAAAGAGCGATTTTTCAAAGCGGCTGAAAAGAAGAAAAAAAGGCGCAAAGTTTCGACGTGACAGAACTGGATTCCGACGCCGAGAAGTAATCCGATGGAACTTGAGTAAATCGAAATGCGTGACTCGGTTATCGCGGATGCGTGAGCAGAGATGCTCGGGAGGAAAAGAAAGTTGTATTGGTTGAAATTGACTCGTAAGCGATGGTGGCCCTTGAGGTTCGCCTCATTGACAGATCTGCATAACAGCACTCGGTTTCACTAGCTAATGATATGCTAAGTTGGCTAAGCTCAACAAATCATTATTTATATGATGGGGTGCGGGTGGGGTACCTGAGCGCTCATCTCCGTGGGGGGAAAAAAAACCTGCTGACGTCTTCATTTCTTCGGTTGTTAGCATTAATTCTGAGTGATGATAATCGGCCTTGTTAGCTTAGTAGCTCCCTTTCTTTTGGTGAAATCCCCCACTACAGTTGTTATTGGCCTGGTGGGCGTGTTTATGTTAAGGGGGGTCTGTTCTACGAAAAACGACTTTTCAGAAGGGTTTTATCACATGAAATGTGTAGGATATACTCGTCAGACCATTGCAGTTTGCTGTATAGTTTTATTTTCACTACGGCGCTTCAGAATTGCGACATGCCGCTGGTAGTGGCACCGATAGGCCATAGTTTTAGGTCTAAGTGTGACGAATAAAATTGGAGGATGAATTTGGTGGAATTCGGTTGGTAATTTTGGTTTATTATTTTCAGTAATGAACCTTTCGAATCGAGCAAGAAATTTTGTTAACCCCCTCCCCCCCTCAAAATTTGATACCTAGTTTCCGTTTCAAGGTAAGTATGTAGAATCCGAAAATGGAATAAAAACATTTCTGTCCGTCCGCAGTACTACGCACTATTCTTAGTTACCATGAACCAAAATTAATGAAATTTTGGGTTGTAGGTCCCATTTAGGGTCTAGTTGGTCCGGAATCTCGGCGTTACTATCAGTTACCTCTAAGGGGATAGGGGTTAAAATTTTCAGAACGCCATAGCTCGAAAATTTTCAATAGCAGGGTATGGTTTTTTTCAAGTTTTTAAATTGATCTCAAACTGAATAATTTTTGAGACCACCTGGTTCGTTTGACCCGAAAAGCTTCGTCAACATGGTCGCGAATGAAACGGTATAAATCCGGCGCAGATATCATCGCTAGGGATCACCTGATTACAATCACGGTTGCCTGTATGAAGTCGAGTTGGTTGTTCTGTGATATTATTTCATTTGAAGAGAATGAAAAAAAAAATCTCTTTTGGATTTTTTTGATAGGTAAGTACCTACCTACATTTGTAACTTGAGCAAACCTCGTGCATCATGACAACAACAAATAATTAATTATTGAATCCTGCGCATTTTTATGAAAGTGTAATTCCCGGGCTGGCTCCTGTACTCTATTTAAGGCTTTCCTGGCGGGAGCTCGAGAGTAGGTATTGACACAGAAAACAGCATCTGCGCAGAAGAGGCAATTAATATTACGCGGAGGGGTGTTAATATTATTATAGGTAAACAAGTAATCATTTGCAGCGTTTTGTTTAGTTTTTGAGGTTATGTCCGCAGCGCCATGTAATGAATAGATAAAGGTTCAGAGACGTACCGTTTCACATAATATACTTTATTTCGCCATGCTTCTTTCTCTCCCACTCCATCTCATTTACCATCGATTCGTAGACTCGATTATGGCAGTAGGTACCCAAAATACACATCAAGAAATACCACTCGCGCACCTGGTGACTGCAATACCACCAGTAGGAAGAATACACATGTTTGATAAATTATTGTCCTTTCTGGAATTGGAAAGTCTCAGAAGGCAACTTGGCAGAGGGCTAGTGGAACAACCGGAGCCGAAGTCCCCCGACCCTTGGGAACCTCATGAAGGATATATGTTCTCACATATGTATCCATAAATATGCTCAGGTTACCTAGAAGAATTGAGGCTTTCAGACCCTGGTACCTATTGTATAAATTCTACCCTCAAAATAGTCCAGTAGAATTGTACAAAAATGCACTTAATAATACAGGGTGGTTCGCAATTAGCCGCAACAGTCCAAAAGCTGTTTTGCCTCGAATTTTGCACCATGTGTGTTGCAACTGGTGGTGCACTATTCGTCGCAACATAACACGAAAGCTTTAAAAATCCATCCCCCTTCAGGTGATCTTTTTTCCTAATGGTGACTCTGTTTCCTCCAAATTAACCTTTGATAACTTGGAATTCGAAATAGGTAGGTAGAAAATGAAATTCTCAAAAAGGTTATTTTTTATTGATGAAAAATACACAGAAAAGTATTCAAAATGTACACAAAAAATCCTGAGAAACACTTTAACAACCATTGAGAGGTAAATGAAAAATCCAAATACAAAAAATCATTACAAATGAAACAAAATTCCATTTACAAGAAAAAAACGCTGCAAATCCCTGCACAACGGTTTATTATTTTGTACAGAATACCCTTTTGTTACAGATCACAGCTCTCTGGATAGATGACGGGTTATCTATCCAGAGAGCTGTGATCTGTAACAAAAGGGTATTCTGCACAAAATAATAATATATGTACTATTCTATTGCTCAGCAATGCCAGTGAAGTTTGGTTGACTTTTTCTTATAATTTAATTATTCATTTATTTTTTCCTGAGTTTTCAACTCCTTTGTTCTACTATTGTAAATTGGCTTAGCCGTACTATTTAAAAAACGCTGCAAATCCCTGCACAACGGTTTATTATTTTGTATAGAATACCCTTCCGTTACAGATCACAGCTCTATGTATAGATAACCCGTCTATATAATATGATATGTACTATTCTATACATATTATGTAGATCGCAGACCCTCCTTAGGTTAGTACCTAACCCCGTACTCGTTACTAGGTACCTACCTAAATCACGAGTTAAATGTTGCTAAAATAATTCTGCCGATGACAAACTGTACCTAACAAAAAGAAACACACATAATGAAGTTCTGAAAAGAAATTGTTGATGAGGAGTGAAAAAAGTTGCGAAAGTACCTACCAACAAACTCCAGCCCCTTCTACGTAGATGGTATAATGAACCGTTGTGTAATAATTTACCGTTGAGTAATGATTTACCGTAGTAATAATTTACCCATCAATAATACTTCAACGTTTCAAAGAACTATTTAAAACCGTAAAAATATTCACGTAAAAAAATGGTATAGGCGTTTTGAAAATTTCAACCCCTATTTTGAACCCCTTAGAGATGACTCACAGTAACGTCGAGCTTCGAGGACCAACTAGACAGCGAACGGAACCTATAACCCGAATTTCATCAATTTTCTTTCATGGTAACTAAGAAAAGTGGCCCGTACGGCGTACGGCGGACAGACAGAAATATTTTTATTGCAGTTTTGGATTCTACATACCTTGAAACGTAAACCATCAAATTTTGAGGGGGGGTAAGAATTTTTTTTTTCATGCTCGATTCCAATGGTTCATTATTGAAAATAATAAACCAGAAAATCATGAAAATATGGGATAGATTCATGAAATCTATCGTAAAGTATTTTTGGTTTATTATTCTGTGAATTATACACCTATGTATTCGCTCAGCAAAACATTGTTACAACACCCCCTCAAAATTTTTTCGTTTCCGTTTCAAGGTTGTGTCCCGAAACTTTTCAGCCCGATCGGAATATACCCAGGGGTGTTATGAGTGAAAATGTGTATAAAAACAGGTACTTTTTGCGTTTTAACAACATGTTAGTAACATGAGCTTTTGAGGTATCTTTTTCCATGTTTTTGAGGACGAGAAGACCGAATATGAAGTCGATTTTGACCAAAGACGCGGAAATTGAGGTTTTACCAAAGGTTCAGCTCCCAAAATTGGTTTTTTATGAGTCAAAAACCTGGAAAACTGTCTGAAATCACCATCAATGTAAACAACAACATTGGAAAAAGTGTAAACAGGTGAATCAAGACCATTAAATGCCACTACCAATGATCAAAGATGATCTTAGAAAAAAAAGAAAAAAAAAAGCGTACCTATTTCATGTTTTGGGGGCCAAAATTGGTGGAAATCATCAGAAATAGCTATTTCAATCATTCCACATGAAAGAAACAATACATTTAACAGCCAACAAAAATCTCTAGAACTCCAATAGAATAATAAACCCATGTGACAAGGACTTTGCAGCGTTTTTTCTTATTCATGAAGCATAATTAACGTATGGTAGTTTTTAAAAATTTGAACGATAATTCCTCCGAGTCTCATCAAGTGGCATAAGTCAAGTTTTGGGCTGAACTGACTTAGTTCCAGAATCATAATCTATACCTTTGACTCTATTTACTGGCAAAGTGGCAGAAGTCTAGAGGTTCAAGAAGTGACCGAGAGATGGCAGGATAGATGTGATGGAGAATGCTTCGGCTTATCTGTTACCAGGCAAAGTGACGTAACGTGACTTATGCCACTGTTACTGTTAACACTGTGCGTGGCGTGGTTGCTTGTCGTCGTGGTGTTTTGAAAGTGTTGTGATATTGTTGTGGAGTTTTGATACTGTGCGGACGTTTTGAAGTGCAAATAAAGTAGGAATGATGGATTCCGACAGTAACTACGGTAGTGATGGTGATCCATTGAAACAAATCGAGAGCAGTGACGATTATGAGCCTGACTCTTCCGATGAAAACAGTAGTACAGGTTAGTTCACTAGTAGTTACTTGTTTGTTTTGACCACTTATTATTATTTTCATTTTACTCTCGTCCATCCACTTTTGGTACATAACGCCTGTATTTTCTTTTGGCTTGCAGATTCCGATGTGAACCAAGAAATTGGCGAGAACTCCCCTTCTGAAGTGATTCCAGCTTCCACTACTCAGCTGCAACATGAAGAGAATGCCGTTGCTTCTGGAACTAGGAAACGCCAGCGACATGAGTGGAAACGTGAGGCTCAGAAAAGAGCTCGTAATACGGGAAAAGGGTATGTTGATCGCAAAGGAAAGGTAGTTGCTGGTAAGGAGTTTCCCGTTAATTTTGATTGCAAATGCAAGAAAAAATGCGCCGAAAACGTACCAGAGGAATCACGGAAATGCGTCTTCGACCACTTCTGGGGCATGGGGTCGTTTTCTTCCCAAAACGCGTACGTGTGTGGTTTGGTGCAGCAGGTAGCTCCTTTCTGCCGACGTCCAAGGAAATTGTCAAGGGCACCAAGGCAGAAGACTAACGTTTACCGTTTCCAGGTGGGGGCAGACAGTGTGATCGTTTGCAAAAAATTTTTCATTCAGATTTTGCAAATGTCCGAAGGGAGGCTGGCTCGAGCGCTGCAAAAGATCGTGGCAGGAAAACAGCCTGAGTCTGACGATCGGGGACGTCGAGCTCCTAAGAATAAAACCTCTTCAGAGCAAATTAAAGTTGTTCGCGATCACATCTCTTCTTTCCCATCGTACCAATCCCACTACACAAGGGCCCATAACCCCAACAGACGCTATCTTGCGGAAAATCTAAATGTGCGCACCATGTTCAATCTGTATAAAGCTCATTGCTTGGAAAAAAATTTGCCACCAGTAAAGGAATCGATCTACAGACGAACTTTCAACAGATCTTTCAATTTACATTTTCACAAACCCTCAAAGGACACATGCTCGAAATGCGACGCGTGGAAACTACAAATTGAAGCCTCACAGAACAAAGACGAAAAAGCTGCGTTGTCTGTACAACATGAATTACACCTGAGGAAGGCCGATGCTGCCAGAGAATCCATGAAACGAGATAAGTTGAAAGCGCAGGATGATGAAAGCGTTTACGCATTCACGTTTGACCTTGAAAAAGCACTACCATTTCCAGTGCTGTCAACTTCGCTGGCATACTACAAGAGGAACATGTACGTCTACAACCTGGGTTGCCACGAGCTGGCAACTGACCTTGGTTTCATGTATGTGTGGGACGAAACCATTGGTTCCAGAGGTTCCCAAGAAATAGGTTCTTGTGTTACTACACACCTTGCTACTCGAGCTTCCAAGTGCAAGCACATTATTGCTTATAGTGATGCTTGCACTGGTCAAAATCGCAATATAAAACTAGTACTTTTTTACTTGCACTTCGTTAGTTTGGCAACCAATCAAGTTGACCTAATCGACCACAAGTTCATGGTTAGTGGACACTCATTCCTCCCGAATGATTCAGACTTTGGATCAGTGGAGACGTACGCCAGGAAGAAAGCCATCTACGTACCAGAGAACTGGTACGACGCAATTAAACAGAGCAGGAAAAATAAAACTTTCCATGTAACTGCAATGGCCAGGCAAGATTTCCAGTCTGTGGAGGAACTAGAAAAACGTATTTTGAGAAGAAAAAAAAATGAAGCTAACCAGCCAGTGCACTGGCTCAAAATTCAATGGATAAGAGTAAGGAGAGACACTCCATATACTATTTTTTACAAGGAGACTCTCACTGAGCATCATCCTTTTTCTGTCCTCAATTTGAAGCCTAAAAAAGGAGAAAGACCATCAAATTTTTCAACCATAAAGTTGAAAAATTTGTATTCGGGAAAACGACCGGTGGCACCTGCAAAAAAGAAGGATATGCTAGACCTCCTCCCCTACATACCTCCGATTCATCACGGATTCTTCACGGATCTAGCAACGACCGAGACGCTCCCAGAGGTGGATGATATGGGCCCTCTCTCTGATCATGAAGATGGAGAAGAAGATTGATGACTGATTGGCTAAATTTCGGCCAAGTGATTTAAAAAAAAAAATTTTAATTGTATTTTTTCAATACAACGTTGTGTTCAATTTTTTTAATAAAAAATAAATAAATAAATAAATAAAAAAGGTAGTTTTTGTGATTTTTATCGTGCTGCGATCAATAAACGAGAGAATCCTTTTACAGGCCAAGTGGCATAAGTCACTTTTCGTCCTGGAAACTCAGGACCTGCCACATTTTGAGTGGTTTGTATCACTCCCCCGATAAACTGCAGATGTCGTTGCAACATTCTAAGGTAGTTCTATTCAGAAACATGTTTCGGGAGTTTTCTATTACCATGGATGCAAAACATGTTGTTTCTCAAAATCACGTTTACTTGACTTATGCCACTTGGCTTTTCAGGGGCTCATTTAACAGCCAACAAAAATCTCTAGAACTCCAATAGAATAATAAACCCATGTGACAAGGACTTTGCAGCGTTTTTTCTTATTCATGAAGCATAATTAACGTATGGTAGTTTTTAAAAATTTGAACGATAATTCCTCCGAGTCTCATCAAAAAGGGCCATAGTTTCATAAGAAATAGTGCCACATATTTTACGCTGGCGCATGCGCAGTGGCCATACCAAGGATGCAATCGTCTTATATTCTTCTGTGACCTCCAGAGCCCAACCAAGACGTTCCCTGAAAATTTTAGCGTAATGGGATTCGAATATACGTGTGGTATTGATTGGCGGACACACAGCCACCGAACCAAATTTGTTCACATGACTCTAAAGTGTAAAATGAGAGTAGAAACTTTGATTTTAAAGACAAGAGTGAAAACACAGGTAACGATGGCTGCTAACAAAAATCCAAATCTAGGGTTCGATTCAGAATATTCTGAACCGGAAAATCGATAGGGGGGAATTCGTGTAGGGGACAGAAGGTTAAAGTGGGACCTCGGGTAATGGTGTTAGCACAGCGAAATCTGAACTCCAATAGTTATAATGAGCCGCCTCCATCGTGAAATGGCATCTGTCAGCTGAAGTGCTCATTCCGCTGTTGGTCGCCTTGCGGAACGCCGTTTCCCAAAGGTAAAATTGGTTTATTAAATTTGCATGTGATTTTTGAAAAATTCGGCGCTTTTTTAAATCTCGTTTTGCCTCATTTGTACGTGTGTCAGATTGATAACGAGCGACTCATCCTGTTTTGCAGTATCAAAGGAATGTAATGCTACCTTGATTTTCAAATAATTGTTTCGCCATTGTTTTTGACGCCATGTTTTTTCTTGTTATTGGTAGTCGGGTAAAGTGGAACCCTTTAGGTCGGGTATAGTGGTCCGTGGTCCCACTTTACCCGACTATTATGTACGTTTTCCCATCCGATTGGCCTTTCAATGGAGAAACACTGTATTTTTCCGCGAAAATGTATGTAAATGTAGATTGTCTAGCGAAAATGAATTAGTTAGGTACCTACCTACCCATGAAGGCAGCATCTCTGGACACAGCCATAAATTGCTTCATAAAAACAGGCATTCACCCTTTCAACCGGCATATTTTCTCAGATGATGATTTCATGCCAGCGGAAACTATTAACAGGCCCTTGCAGCGACCTGAAGCAAGTGAAATTTATTGCCGTGAGCAATCGATCTGAACCTCATCAAATTATCAGTTCATCCGGCAGGCAGGAGAACTCAGGTGTTGACGCTTTGGGCCTAGGAGCTCCATCTACCTCCTCCGTCACTGTGACACTTCCACAGTTGCCAAAGAAAAACGGAGTTATTGAAAAAATAGTCTATTTCCACTAATACACGAAAAACGCAAAAAACACTGTTATACCGGTTTCGGTGATCAAACCATCGTCAGTAACACACAATAACTGAAAGCACATTGGATAGGTGACCTTATAAATAGTCAAACAGTGAAATGTGGTCGATTGGGATTGGTTGTGAAGAAGAATGGTGAAGGGAACAAAGTAAGGGGGGTCGATTCTGATTGGCCCAGGAAGAGAATGCCAAAAAGTGAAAGGAACATGAGGTGATAGGGAGGTGTAGGGGTGGGGGGGGGGGGTGGGGTGGAACCAAGCTGTTACAGAAATGAACGCAATAATGGAGAAAAACTTAAAAGAACATTCAACATCCAACAAAACATTCAAAGAGTTACCCAACCTATCACTCTTAATAATTTCGAATTTTTCAAGTACATCCAACATGCTCCCTTTTGGGCAAAAATGAAGAAATTCAATGAACTGTCTGTCTGCAAGATCAAAATTGAAGCTATGACTGGATTCATTCAAGTAACGTGCAAAGGCCGAATCACTCTTATTATCCCTGAAATCTTTTTCATGTTCCTTTATTCTTTCTCTAAACTTCCTACCAGTTTGACCACAATAGTCAAGTCCACAAGAACACTTTAATTTATAAACACCACTTTTATCTTGAACATTAATTTTTTCTTTAACTGAACTTAATGAAGATCTGAGATTATTTTTAGTTTTATAACTTGAACTTTGAACCCTTTCGAAGTTAATATATTATTTTACCGATTTTATCCGAAATTTTTCCGTAATACGGTATACTGATCCAAATCTTTTCCTCAGTCGTAGCTTCCCTAACTAGGTTTGAAATTTCTTCCCTACTCTTTTTTCTACGAACCCTATTCCATATTGTATCAATGAGATCTCCCCCATAGCCATTACTCGCCGCTATACTTTTAATAGTTAACTTTTCTTTAGCTAAATTCTGTTCACTCATTGGTATAGATAGAGCTCTGCTAATCATACTATGGAAAGCAGCATGTTTGTGGACTACTGGATGATTTGAAGTACTATGAATGGTAATATCGCTATTTAAGTATCTTTCCTATATATGGAAAACTCATGTTTTCCATTATTCAGCGAAATGGAAAGATCAAGAAAATTTAGGTGATTACATCCGAATTCTAAGGTGAAGTTAATGAATGGATCTACTTACGTTATTAATTTGTGTATGATATGAACCAAGTTGTCTTTCAGTCCCTTTCCAAAGAATGATGATGTCGTCTACATATCTATACCAATAAAGGAGGCTATCTGATTTAAATTTTTGGAAAATTTGTTTTTCAAGAAAATCCATGTAAATATCTGCAAGCAATGGAGATAATGGAGATCCCATTGCAACCCCTGGTTGAGTGTAGTATTTCCCATCGAACAAAAAATAATTCTAATCCATACAGACAGACATTAAACTACACAATTAATCTTTTTCAAACAAATTTAAGTTAGAATCGTGAATCAACCCATTAACAACATCTTTACATCTATCAACATTAATGTTGGTAAAGAGGCTGACCACGTCAAAAGAAGCAAGTATAGCATTTGGAGGCACTTGAATATCCTTAATTTTACTAACCAAATCGTAAGAATTTAGAACAGTATGTTGTGGTCGAAATTTAATTTTGCTTCTAAACAAACTATTCAACTTTTTTGCCAACTTATAAGCAGGAGCACCAATGTATGATACAACTGGTCGCATTGGTGCTCCTACCTTATGAATTTTTGGCAGACAAGACAACCTAGGTGCATGCGGGTTCATTTCTATAAAGCCTGGTTTTTACATTTTTTTAAGGATATTTTCAGACTCACTAACTATTTTTCTAACAATTTTTTGAAATTTATCGGTTGGGTCTGATGGCAGTGGTTTACAATTATTATCATTCAAAAAATTAATAGTTTTGGCAACATAATCAGTTTTTGTCAAAATGACTGTAGTATTACCTTTATCTGCCTTAAGGGCTACAAGCTTCTTGTCCACAAACTTCTTCCTCAGTGCTGCTGCCAGTCGTTCTTCTTGTCCAGGGGGTGTCGTCGTCGCCTTCTTCAACTCTTCAGCGCACAATGTTTTCACCACATGCGGACCTTCAGTAGCTTCTATGGTGAATGGTCCTGTGATGAAGCAAGGCCATATGATGAGGTGGGGTTGTGCTTCAACCCTTTCTCCAGGAGGGATACTTCTGCTGGTAAAAAGGATATACCAGACAGGTTCTCCACTTTCTTGAAGAAGTGATTTAGTTCCTTGAAGAAGAAGTGATTTAGTTCGTATCCACAGTTACCCCTGGCACCGGTTTCCACAGCCCGCCAAAACAGTAACGCCGTGCCCCATCTATCTGAACTTTGACAGCCTTCTACGGAACCTCACCAAAATATCACTTTGTCAAGAATAGACCCAAAAGAAGCAGTTGTAATGCTATGGGCCCAGGAGTTCTATCAACCTCAGCCTTCACTGTGGTACCTCAACAAATTCAGCCAGTGCCCGTTTCTTAAGCCCGCCAAAACAAAACTACAGTGGTCCTCACAGACTCACCATATAAGAAGGAACTTCAGGAAGCACAAGTAAAAAAGAAGAAACCGATGCAATGGGGAAAATAAGAGTAATGAAAACAGAAAGGACACAAAGGGGCCACAGAAGAGAAAGACCAAAACAACAGGGAATGTGAAATGTGCGCAACATAATTTTGCAACTTAATTTTGATGAGTGTTTGCAAAGTAAAAGGAACAAGGAACTCTCACTAGTGGATATAGAAAGTGGTATGGAAGTGACAGAGGAGAGGATGAATACAAAGGAGCAAATCCCACTGGAGAGGAAAATCGAAGAGAGAGAAGAGGGAACGAATAAGAAAGAAAAACGAATGTGCCAAGAAAGCATTGAAAGTGATGACGAGGATGACAGTGGAACCGACAGCTGCATCATCTGCAGAAGACCGTTCGCGGGAGGAGGATGGAACCACTGTATCACGTGCAGCGGTGGAGCCCATGACAAGTCCACTGGACTGTGTGAAGACGATTTGGATGATTTTGCGTGTGACATGTGCATGGAGATTCAAAGGTTTGAGTTCTTTAGATCTTGAGATCTTCCTCCGTTTTCCATATTTTGGTTGAAATTTTAAATGTGGCCATATCTTTCTCAAATCTCACCACTCTTAATATGAGAAAAATAATTTCAAATTCAGTTCCTATGTTAGATAAAGTGATTTTTAAATAAAGTTCATATTTTAAACAGAGTTTTGACGTAGTTTTGAACTTCTAGTGTCTTTATTTTTATCCATCTAGTTAGCTAAAATGTTCGCTGTTATTTGTTGAGCTTTGATTCGTTGAGACAAGTTCATTTATGCGGTGTGTACTGATATGACGCACTCAAACGCAAGAAAATACTGGATAACATACCTACTAATTATTTTGAATCCATAGTACAAGCTTATGTTCCTCCAAATTTCGCTATAAGCAGTGTTATAGAGGAGAAACGCTGTTGTGTGCGGTTTAAGTGTGTGTTGGGGGGGGGGGGGGGGGGGCATAGGAAATAATAAGCAGAGCTCAGTGGCGATGGCTGAGCAGAGCGGAGTATTGGGATACAGAGTTTTTCGCTTTCACTGCCCAGTCCCGGGCTCCTCCCTGATCGTTAAAACGCTACTCATCCGCAATCAGAGCACATTCTCCGGGCCGATGGGCCTCCGCTTGGCGAAGAGAAGGCAAAAACCGGTCCGGGAACCGCCGCTCACCCGCGCTCGGCCCATCCGGTTGTGCGAGAGGGGTCCCGCGGGGGCTCTCGTTCCGTCTTTTGGTTTGATTCTCTGAATGCTTAATAATACGTCTAATGTTATCGGTTCGTAAACATAACCTGCTATGTCTGCACGATGCACGGTGGGGTCAAACAGGGGTATTATGTCGGCCAGAATTCTAAAGACAGAAAATTTAAAGCTGATCATGAATTGGCAGAGTTGCTTTATTCTCGAGTAAATTGTCAAAACTTCTGCTGAATATGAAGTTCGCGCAAACTTTTCCTACAAACTTATGAATGAAAATAACTTTCAAATTGCGCAGAAATGAAAGCTGAAATCAAGAGCTTGGTTAATGGCAATGACAAAAATAAAACGCTGCAAATCCCGCACAGTGGTTTATTATTTTGTACAGAATACTATTCTAGATCGCAGACCCTCCGTAGGTTACGAGGTTCTTACATAAATCACGAGTTAAATGTTGCTAAAATAATTTTGTCGATAACAAACAGTAACTAAAATGGCAAAAAGAAACGCAAATAATGAAGTTCTGAGGGAAAATTGTTGATGTGGAGTGAAATAGATGCCCCTTCTGCGTAGATCACTGTTTTCTGTGGTCAATACCTACCCTCATGGTCAAGTATAATGAACCGTTGTGAAATAACTTGCCCATCAATAATACTCCAACGGTTGTTCAAAGTTGCAAAAGTACCGATCAATAAAATCCAGCCCCTTCTTGTTAGATGAACCGTTGTGTAATAATTTACCGTTGTGTAATACTTTACCGTTGTGTAATACTTTACCGTTCTGTAATAATTTACCGTTGTGTAATACTTTGCCGTTCTGTAATAATTTACCATTGTGTAATAATTTACCCATCAATAATACTTCAGCGTTTGTTCTAGTTTCAGAAGTGCCTAACAACAAAATCCAATAGCCCATCACTTATCAAATGAAATATATCGACCAACTCGACTTCATACAGCCATCCTTGATTATAATCAGGTGCTCCCTAGTGATGATATCCGGGCCGGATTTAGACCGTTGATTCCGATCGTGTTGACGAAGCTTTTTGGTGCACACGAATGGCTGGACGTACAATGCTCCGGGTGGTCTCAAAAATTTTTTTAGCTCAAGGCAAATTTATTAACGTCAAAAAAACACGAATTCTATCGAAAGTTTTCGAGATACGGCGTTCTGAAAATTTCAACCCCTATTTTGAACCCCTTAGAGATGACTGACAGTAACGCCGAGCTTCGAGGACCAACTAGACCCCGAACGGAACCTATAACCCGAATTTCATCAATTTTGTTTCATGGTAACTAAGAAAAGTGCTCAGTATGGCGTACGGGGTACGGCTTACGGAGGACAGACAGAAATTTTTTTATTGCATTTTCGGATTTATTTATTTATTTATTTATTGATATACCTACACGGGCATATGCCCAATTTGCCTTAGATATATTGGACTATATATTGGACTATAAATGTACTATGAATGACTATAATATATGACTATAATGACTATAAATATATATGATGCACATGCAACAACAACAACAAAAAATCACACATTTTTAAATAATCGATGTAAACATAAGCAGAATTGAGTTCAAGGTGAAATATTAAAAGACATAAATATGAGAACAAAATACTATGAAGGAAATGGATATAATTATAAGATACAGAAAATAAAAACTTAGACCTCAGCCACCACCATCCAGCACAGCACGAACGTCCCTCCGAAAGCGAAGAGGACCCGAACCGAAAACATCAACTTCCAGGTTATTGAAATCCCTCTGCATCCGGACCAACGGGGAGTTAAGCAAATAGTTAGTGGCAGAAGTACGAGTATAAAAGGTTGAAGCGTTCCGAGTGGGATAGGTGGGAACATTAAAGTTCAGGACTCCAAGCAGTTGGGGTGCATCTATCCTGTTGTTAACCAGCTAATCCTGTTGTTACCAGGATTCTACATACCTACGTAAACCATCAAAATTTGAGGGGGGGGGTTAGAATTTTTTTTTTTCATGCTCGATTCCAATGGTTCATTATTGAAAATAATAAACCAAAAATTAATCCCCCCCTCCTCCCCCACCACAAAAATGTATGGTTTCCGTTTCAAGGTACGTTGAATCCGAAAAGAACCAATTTCTGTGTCTGCCGCGCCGCGAAGTGGGACAAAGTAGTAAAAATCGGACATAGCTGCGACATTTTGTTTCTTCGATTTCGGGAATTGTGAAGTTCTCCTGTTATTTTGGGGGTGTCCATCGGATTTGTGGTCCTCCCAACATGACGTTAATAACCGAAGTTATCACCAAGCGTCTCAAAATGTAAAAATTGTATGAATAACCTCTCACAACAGGTAGTCTGAAGTCAGTTTTAATTCATTAGAATATTAGGAGGTTATTTGCTGAAGCTGGAATTTTCGTTCTCGATTTCCTTGTTCATAATAAAGTGTAGGATACAATTAGATAAATCGTCCAAAACCGCCCGGCAAAAGGAGGCAGGGAAATCATGTTCGAACGTCTACGAGTTGAAAAATTTGCGGGAGAAGATTCGGAAACGACCGGAACGAGAGATATTTACATTTTTGTTGCGCGAACCTTCAACCTTGTTCTGTTTTTCATTAAGTACTATTAAAACAGCTCACAACAGTGACGTCATATTTCCCTTTGGGTTGATCAGATCGATATGACTAACGTCCGATGAACATTGCTTTGAAAAATCGTCTTTTTTTAGTTCCACCGATGGAACAAAATAAATTTTCGCGAACACAATGTGGCTTTAGCCAAATGGATTGACGAGTCGGGTTTGGACAATATACGAGACAGTGCTAAATCAATGTTGACGGGAAAATATAGGAAATCTTCTCCGTGAAAATCCGTTTTAGAGCACCTTGAACCGAAAAACTTCTTTATATTATGTGTCCTTCCAGGCGATATCTGATGTTGAAAACACGCAAATGGGAGTTTCCAAAAAAAAAAAAAATCAATAATTTTACATGATAAAGGACTAGTTCAAAAGACAGTACTTTTTATTCTATATTTTTTTAAAAAGCGATGCATTTTGAATTGTTATGGTTAAAAATCAGCGAAAAGGGCATTAAAATCTATGTTTCATAGAAAAATTCGTTCATTTGGTCATAGCGCAAGACAAGGACTTTTCCAAAATTCACTCTCAACCTTCGAAAACAGAAATTGATGCACTTGAAGCTAATGAACTTTCCGAATGAGTTGAAAGCCGATGTCAACAGAACCCGTAGGTACTCTCGTCCCACTGTGCGCCTTACTCCGTACTTCGCAATTTTCTTTGTTACCATGGGTTAGGTCCCGTTTGGGGTCTAGTTGGTCCGCGAAGCTCAGCGTACCAAGGGGTGGAAGTAGGGGTTGCAATTTATCGAACGCCGTAGCTCGTAAACTTTTAGTAGAAGGGGTTTTTTTTACGCTTTTAAATTGATCTCGAACTTGAGGATTTTTTGAGACCTACCGGAGCATTGCACTCTACGTTCAGCCGTTCGTTTGCAGTGAGGCCCTGAAGTTTGCACCGAAAAGCTTCTTCAACATGAGGGCGAATCATACGGTATACATCCAGCCCAGATATCATTGCCATAGGGAGCAGCTGATTATACCTGATCCCTATGAATTACAAAACAAGTGGATCTAGGACGCTGCGCTTGCGCAAACGCAAATCCGAGGTACTCAGTTTCTCACGAATAAATGACCCGATCATGTTGAAACCGAAAACAGTGTTCTACACAGAAGGGGGTGTACATATAGGAAGGGATAAACCGTTGGGTAATAATTTGTGGTGTTGTTTATTCCATTTTCGGATTCTACGTACCTTGAAACGCAAACCATCAAATTAATATTGAGGGGGGAAGGGGTTATTTTTATGGTCGATTTCTAAGGTTTTATTGAAAATGACAACCAAAACGCGTACACGAAAATGATAAACCGTTGTGTAATATGAGAAAGCCTGGCGTCTCATCTTCGCAAACATTGTACGCCTTTTTTTAATTTTTATAACGCCTGAAGCCCATAAAAAGGGGCGTCCTGATCTCGGATAGAGCAAAAATGATCGTATGAACATATTTCCAACTGTTTAGTTTATTCCACTCTTCTGTTGCATGTAACTAATATGGCGGTAAGTCGAGGGACTATCTAAGGCCAGAGCTGTATATCAGGACGCGTGGAGGCTGTGTCAACATGGCCTCTCAGACCCTTACTCTCAATTTCTCTCTATTTTCTCCCACACTAAAGCAAAACTAATAATAGTAACAGATTAACACTAGGAAAGGTGAAACGTGCGTTGGTCACGAAGTGTAGCCACAAACCTGTTCCTGTGGAAAGCTATGTCTTGAACGCGATCACAGGAGCCATTCATTTTCTCCCCACTTTTCGATACGAAGAAATCCTTAAAGGGTTTTTTCTAACCACGCGGATGGTTGTAACCGCTCTACCAACCGTCCAGAATCCTCTGGTTGTCTTGCATAGGTCAATTTTGAAAATCATCGCCAAAAAAACCCCACAAAAGAGTTTATAGAGTACTACTTCTAGAAAAATATACCACAGCATAAATAATATTTATGCCACCGCGGTGTATGCAGCACCTTTCACGTGTCATCTCAAATGACTTGAGATCGCCAAACTATTTCTCCCGATCTGTATATGTATAAAACGAAATTTTCACTTGGCTCATATTGAGGGGACCCACTAATTCTACATACAATTTGTCTAGCATTCATGTTAACAAGCTTCATTTTAGTATGGTATTACTTTACTTCTAATTTTTTTCTCTCTATAACATTTGAATTTAAAATTATGATTGTTAAGTACGGTGATGTTAGTTTTCTCATCGTACTGCAGTTTTAACATTATTTCAACTGCCCCAAACCGCACAAGTTATCTTTGGTTTTTGGAGTAGGTATATTCCAATACGTTTACCATAAATTCAAAGAAACTGTACTATCTTGTAATTATTTACATACCTACCTACCTATGTATTTTTATTTTCTCTGGAATAAAAAGAAAAAATGTCGATGACGATCAACAAACCTTGCGAACTGAACCAAGAACATGTCGTCATGCCGCGCTGATTACGAGAATTATTATGATTTCAAGTCGTAAGACAAAGAGCAAAAGCTGCTTCGGAAATTATTATTGGAAATGATAATTAATCATGTATCATTTTGTAATAGGATCTGGTACAAGATAGACTAGACGCAAATCTCATGTGAGGCTTCTGGTCAGAGGAACCACCATAACTGTGCAATACTCGTAGTTAATAATCTACTGTTATAGGGTAAAAGATTTCTTCCAATGTATGGACAAAAGTAACACCAGAAATGGTGGCAGGGGGGGGGGGGGGGGGGGGGGGTTCACGGATCGGATACCCCGTCACCCTGTTACTCGTAAATTGGTATATATATATATATATATATATAATATGCAGGTATCCAACTTGATAAGTGGACAATCGGAGCTAATGTCGTCGGTCTATTAATCGCCACGCCCGTCCCATTGTTCCCTTCCCCGCCTGACACTCAGATGTTCCTGATGAAGACCGAGGCCTCTCACCGAGTCATAGATATCCTCTGAGGAGGTGCCTGTTAACCATTCAATTATCCTTCTAAGTGCTCGATGGAGGTATCCGACCGAGTCAATTTGAATAATTGATAGGTGAAATAAGAACAATAGGGTGCGATAAACCCCTCTGAGATCTCTGCAGAGTCATAGGCTGCACGCGTAGGCTCTCTACTCATCTTCCTAATCATCCTTCATCAACTATAATAGTCAAATACCTCGTCACTAATAGCCTAAGGAATGACACTTGATAGCATTGTCGTCTGTTAGAAATTAAGAGGTTTCATTTTGTGTATGGGGTCTGATTCTACACTGAATTGATACGAGATTGTCATACATCAAGACTTGATGGAAAATTCTATTTTCTGTTTAGTATGACATTTCAACAAAATACGTGATATTACCAAAAGTTTGTTGACAGTACGATGAGCTGTGTACGGAACTCCAGGATGGGAATCCATACTAGAATTATTATTATCGATTATTATCGTATATAGGATTATTTTCAAACAGAAATTGTCGTTGGACATCAGTCGAAAAACGTTCCGTTAAAAGTCAAAGGGGAATCAAAGGTTTTTTCTCCAATTTTAGCACACCGTTGTTCAAACGGTTTTAGAAATGCATATTTACAATGAAACAAGCTACCACGACAAGACAACCTCAGCTTCCCACCAGTCCTTAGGATATATATTCTTTTTTGGGGTATCTTGCAGAAAAAAGGCAAAATATATAAGTTTTTCAAAGGGTTAACCGTACTTCGCAGTTGAACGGGCATAGCTAAGGTACCCAATAAGAATCTTACTGAAACTCTAGCTAGGTCCAAGTATACCTACCATTTGAAAGCTCATACAAAAGCCTTAAAAATGGTTGTTACCATCCAGCACTTAGCTATGGCGCTTAGTAACCCTGAGGGCCTGGACTAATAAGCATGGTCGGGAGCGGTTCACTGGATTACATTGTCATCTCATTATTATTTGGCTTTCCGTAGCTATTTACAATCAAATTTTCATGCAAATGGCCGATATGTTGTGTATAATACGGAAAGACCTTGCAATCCCCAGACAGCGGGGGAAGTTAGTAGTGGCAGCAATCAGTCGGGAGAAAAGGTATATGCTCTGGAACCAAAGTGAATGTTTTCCGAAGCCATTCTTCTCTGTGATATAATTTTGCAGTTACAAGTAATGATATTCCATTTCTACCGCGTAACATTCACATCAGTGGGTTTCACAAACGAATGGTTTTTCTTCGATAAAGTTACTGATCAGTGAAGTGAAATCAGATGTACTTACCTGCCTGGGCCTTCCCATTCAGTCAGTTTGATTACCAACCCCGACTCGTGAAAGAACACAAAAATGTTATTATTAAATGCTATTCTTATTGGCTTATTATTTTCAATAATGAACCTGTGGAATCGAGCATGATAAAAAAAAATTAACCCCCCCCATTTGATGGTTTTTCGTTTCAAGGTACGTAGAATCCGAAAATGCAATAAAAAAAATTCCTGTCCGGCCGCCGTACGCCGAACGCCTTACTTAGCACTTTTCTTAGTTACCATGAACCAAAATTAATGAAATTTGGTTTGTCGGTCCCGTTTGGGGTCTAGTTGGTCCGCGAAGCTTGTCGTTACAATCAGTCACCTCTAAGGGGTGAAAAACAGGGGTTGACAATTTCAGAACGCCGTAGCTCAAAAACTCAATAATAGGGGTATGGTTTTTTAAAAACATTTTTGAACTAATCTTGAAGTAAAGAATTTTTTGAGACCACCCGGAGCATTGTACGACCAGCTGTTCGTTTGCACCGAAAAGCTTCGTCAACATGATCGTGAATCAAACGTTATAAATCCGGCCCAGATATCATCGCTAGGGAGCACCTGATTATGATCACGGATGGCTGTATGAAGTCGAGTTGGTTGTTCTGTGATATTATTTCATTTTTTGTTGACAGGTACCTACTTTTGCAACTTGAACAAACGTTATGCCACATGAATAACAACAAATAATATTAATGATCGAATTATTGAATCCCTTCGCATTTTTATGAAATGTAATTTCCGGGCTGGCTCAATAAGCGATTTAGGGCATCTATACGGTTAAATTATTACACATCAGTTTATTATACTATCTACGCAGAAGGGGCACCTATACAGGTAAATTACTACACAACGGTTTATTATAATTTACCTTATTCTTCATGAATAACTACAAATAATTAATGATTGAATTATTGGATCCCGCGCATTTGTATGAAACTTTAATTCCCGGGCCGGCTCCAGTACTCGATTTAGGGCTTTCCTGGAGGGGAGCTCGAGGGTACTGACCACAGAAAACAGTGATCTACGCAGAAGGGGCAACTATACAAGTAAAAGTAAGCCGTTGTGTAATGATTTGCAGCGATATTGATTTAGTGCTCAGATAACGAACATGGACCCGGAATACTTTATTAGATTATGAACCCCATGTAGGTGCATCGGAGAGGTATTATTTCTTCTGTTATACCTACTAGCTCCTTTCATTATTAGGTCACATGTTTAGCTTTCTCGTTGCCCGTAACTGTCTGCTCTTCTAAATTTCATATTCATTAGGGGGGCCTGGGTGTCCGAGCGGGCTAGAGCTTCCGATCCTGAAATTCCCGTTTGGAATAAAAGTCCGCGGCACCAATACAAGCTTTAAAAAGCTTGTAAGCTCCAGTGGGGTTGAATCCAGGGTTATTAAATTTAAAAAAATATAAAGTCATATTCATTTTTGAATAGGGGTATTTCATCCAATTCATATAGCACCTGATGAAAGGATTATTACCTAATTGGGTATCTATATGAAAAACGCTGCAAATTATTACACAGCGCTTTTTTATTTACCTATATAGATGCTCCTTCTGCGTAGATCACTGTTTTCAGTGGTCAGTACCCTCGAGCTCCAAATCGAGTACTGGAGCCGGCCCGGGAATTAAAGTTTCATAAAATGCCCGGGATTCAATCATTCATCATTCATCATTTTTTAAATTATTCATGAAGCATAAAGTAAATAATAAACATTTGTGTAATAATCTAATTGTATAGATACCCTAAATCGATTATTGAGCCAGCCCGGGAATTACGTTTCATAATATTGTTGTTATTCAAGAATCATAATGGTAATTCAAGTTACAGTATCAACAAAATCCAAAAGAGCCATCATTTTTCAAATGATATCACAGAACAATCAACTCCACTTCATACTCCGTAAATATAATCAGGTGCTCCCTAGCATTGATTATCTCGGGCCAATTCCAAATTGTTGCCGCGTCCCTAGCTATGATATATGGGCTGAATGTATACAATGCGATTGATTCACCCTCCTGTTGAAGAAGCCTGTCGTTGCAAACTTCTGGGCCTTACTGTGAGAGCGGCTGGATGTGCAATGCTCCGGGTGGTCTCAAAAAACTCCCAAGATCGAGAACTATTTAAAAACGTAAAAAAATTCGAGATAACGGCGTTCTGGAGATTTCTACCCCTATTTTTCACCCCATAGGGATGACTGACATTAACACCGAGCTTCGAGGACCAACTATAACCAAACCTATAAACCGACTTTCGTCAATTTTGGTTCATGGTAACTAAGAAAAGTGCGAAGTACGGCGTACAGCGGACGGACGGAAATGTTGGTTTATTATTTTCAATAATGAACCTTTGGAATCGAGCATGAAAAAAATTCTAAACCCCCTCAAATTTGATGGTTTAATCCGAAAATGCAATAAAAAATGCTGCAAATTATTACACAAAGGTTTATTATTTACCTGTATAGATACCCCTTCTGCGTAGAAAAAAATAAAATTTTTTTCTTGCTCGAGTCCAAAGGTTCATCATTGAAAATAATAAACCAAAAATTAGGTATTTCAATGTGGGCTGAGCTCCGCACCGGATCCTATCGATACCGACTTTTGGCCTTCGTTGTTCACCTGCTGCAGATGCCAGTAAGCAAAGGAAACCTGTACCTTTACACTTCGTAGATCAGGAACAAGAGGCCACCTAGAGCGTTTATTGGAATTCACGGGCGGAACGGTCATTTTAAACTTTCAATAGCGAATACTGAATTTATATTAGCGATATCACCGAGATAATGTGTTTGCACCTTAGTGGAGCGTTTACTGATACTGATAGGTTGGCCCACGCAGTGTTACAGTTACCTGCGCCGTCACGGGCCGCTGGTTCCATCTCCCGGGACCTCACGATCTGCCCTGACCCACTCCTGCACAATATCTATCAAACGTCTTTTTAAATATTTTCAAATAGTTCCAGCCATATAGCATGACCGTATGAGCGAATTTCCAGTGTACTAACGCACCAACCTAACGAACTAAATCACTCGCGATGAAATCGTGGAAACCCATTTCAAAGAAAAACGGAGTTATTGAAAGGTTGTCTGTTTCCACTAATACACGAAATGTTTGTTACTGACGATGGTTTGATCCCCGAAACCGGTATAACAGTGTATTTTCGTATGTTAGTGGAAGCATAACAACCTTTCAATAACTCTGGTTTTCTTTGCACCAACCTAACCTTTCCACTGTTTCATACACTTTCGGTGAATTTTTAGCTAGTTATCTCCGTCGATTTTTAGCAATTTTTGACCCACATGACTTCAAAATTGACCCACTTTTTGAAATGGAATATTTTTGACTATTGAAATCGGTACCTAGTTCTTTTTGCTTCGAGTCTCCATCGTGTCGGTACTTCATATGGAGTTGTTGCTTTACGGGTGACCTTTATCTTTGTTGATCGATTTTTAGTACTAAACTCAACTACTAAAACTCAAAGCCCACCCACTTTTTAGAATGCTCAAAATACGTTCTAGATCGAGTTTTCTAAGTTTAAATCACTAACGCAAACAGCTTTCTGTAATTGACTGAGACTAAACTGACTTTGACTTAGTTCAAACTCATGGTTTCAACCAACGAAAAACGAAAGTTGCTGATGCATTTCACTTGAAACTTCGTGGAAGAGTTGCCCTTACACGAATACAACTGAAAAGACATAATCGACGTGAACGTGAATGAAAATGTACAATATTTCAGGCCCATAATCATAGTGAGGAACTGATAATACGAAAACCACGGAATAGGAAGGGCTTTCTCGGAATAGGAAGGAACCCGAGTTTCTTGTTAATGTATTTTCTACATTATCCGTGGCAGTAAGATAGCACTGGTTGCTGCAAGTTGCGTGTATGGATAAGATGGGCCATTTTGAGAGAACATGAGCAATGTGGAGAAAACCATACCTACTCCATTTCCAAGCACTTACAATTTATTATGTGAATGAAAAAGTATTTCAGATTTAAATTCACTAGAGTGAAAAGTGATAGGTAAGTATTATATTGCAAATATCTTGTGAAATTAAATTTTGAGGTGACTCAAAGCATAGCGTGTTTCTATTTTGACTCACCTGACTTTATTGTTTTCTGCCAGATTGCATCGAATGAAAGCGAAAAAACATCCCACGACAAGCAAGTAGCTCTTATATATTTATCTTCCTAGGCTTATTGTAAATACTTATCACTTGCTAATATCAATCTCTGTACTTTTCACTTAATAATATTTTTCATGTGCCTTTTCATTCTTGTTGTATGCTTTGATTTTATTATTAATAAATTTATTTTATTATTACTATTGTTATTATTTGTTTATTTTAAATGAGAATTTGTTATTTAGTAAATAGCTTCTATCCCGATGTAACAATCTTACATGCTCTATTTACGAATGTAGGTATGAAGGTGCCAATTACACAATACCCAACTCATTTCATCTCGATTTTCATAGTAGGAAATGAATACCTATATAATCAAAACACTAAGACACTACCTATAATCTGTGTTGCGCGTGAGTTGAGGGTTTTCCACAGAGTGGTTGGTTTATCTGGAGAACGACTTGAAATGAATCAACTTGATTTATAAAGCAGTTGTGAAAGTGCAAATCAAAGATTTGCGAGAGCTCCATCAACATGTCTTAGAATATTATGTGACTGCACAGCTTGAAGCGTTTCATTTACAAACATTTAACATTTCAATAGGAACTTTATTACGGTCTAAAACAATACGCGTGTTGGGTTCGTTGCATCAAGTGTTTTCTTTCTGGACGAATAAAACGGGATTTTACAGGTTTATTGGTGTACTTGTTTGTAGAGCTGTCAAACCGTAAAATTGAGTTTATTCAATCCGCTTCCCATTTAAGGAACGCGCATCGCTTCCACCCAGTGGAAATTATACCCGAGCAATAAAAATCTCTCGGAAGGCCAGTTGGATGTGCTGTGGTAGAGATGGCTATCTCGATCGTATTATCCACTTGAAGTAGGTAATCCGTGACGGTTGATGCACCACGGGGCGCAAACCTTGCTCAAAACTCAAAAGCGGATTAAGATTTTTAGTGATCAGTTTTTTCTACGATTCTGTTTTTCATGCAAACGAAGGGTATGCGCCGTTATTCATTCCTCGTCAAAACTGTCTCAACTCATTTAGGTTTCATCTTGATAAGATTGCAGGCTACACGAAAAAATAATACAACTCAACTTGCACCATCGAAGTGCAATGCAGTTTGTGTGTAGGTACTGTTCTGCAAAAGAAAAACTTGTCAAAATTATGCAAAAAATATGCAATTCAATGATTTAGGATTTTATGGGCAAGTTTTGATGAATAATAAAGGGAGTTTGCCACATCGCTCAGAGCGGCGAAAAGTGACAAATTACTCCATGCTTATAGAAATGCTTTGCTTATTCTCAACTTGATAAGCCTATATAATATCTCATTATCCGCAAGGTTCTAAAAAGATTTTCAAAATTCTGTTTTACCAGTTTTTTGTACAAAAGATACAGATTTTCACATTCTACGCTGTTATTGAGTTATTCTGACGCGTTCACGCTTCAACAAATGAACGAATTTTAGTGCAATTTTTAGGGAAATGACAAGAATTGCCCAGGGAAGGTTTATGGATATTTGTTTCTCCTCCTTATTCGCCAAATTTGCCACCCCCTAGTTACGTGCTGGTTAACGGGTTTTGTTGTGAAGTGTTAACGTTTGTCAGCGCGCAGTTAGTAACGTTGAAAACTTCATTTTGCGGTTGAGTTTTGTAAACTAAAGGTCCCCCCCAAATTAATGTAGATGGGAGTATATTACATAATAAAAGTTCTATCAAATTCTGCTTCAAATGAGATCAACTAGAGCTCTCCAGCTGTATTAACCATTATATTAGGTGATTTTTCAAAGCCTCTTCGCTTATTACGCAACGCAAACCGTTGTGTAATAATTTTCAGCGTTTTTAATTTTATTTGTTTTTTCCTTAGACAAGGATTTTTGAGACCACTGGGGGCCTCTTATATTTATCTCTATTAACACTGATCAGCGTATTATAAGTACCATTCCAGAATCATTTCTAACACCGATTATCCTGTAGCCCTTCTTACATAAATCGCTTTGTACCATTCGAGCTCATGAGTAACTATCTATTATAAACATCAACCTTGAACCACTTTATAGCTGTAATAAACCATATTTTCAAGATAATAACTTCAGCAGGCGCGATGCCTCGCCATCCCCAGGCGCCGCACAATTATTAACGGACTCGCTCGATATTTATAGCTGTAAAAAGGAGTAAGAAAAGAGGCACGAGCAATGTAATAGAAGAAGAAGGAGGGAGGGAGAAAAAATATGATGAAGCAGGAAGTGAAGGAAAAGCGAACGTAGGGCGGGGCTAAGAGGTGGTAGGACAAGAAGACTCCTAGGCCTTCGGGACAAGGTACCACGCCCAAGTTCTAGTTTGCCTTTCCAAGTTCAAGTAAATGTCAACTACAAATCATTGAGTTTCCTACTTGCTCGGTAGAAGTTGCAGGAATCGACCGTTACCAGGGGGGTGGGAAGAGTATGAAAGAAGGAGGCCCTCAAGGGATATCTCCAAGCTGCGCGTAGGAATGCACTTTCGAAACTCGGTAGAATGCTGTTCTGAAATTGGCCATTGGATTCTACTGTTAAGTTATTCAATATTCAAAATTGGTTAATATTCAAAATAATTATTAACCTGATATATTTTTAAAAGGCAAAGCAAATCCTTCGATTAAATTCGATCTTGGTACCCGCGATTAGTTGAGTTTCTTGGTCGGTATTTATTTGAAACGTTTTTAAATTTATTCAGGATTCCGAAATCTGGAATTGTTGCGTCCTCACGCATTTGGAAAAATTTTGTTAGAAAGGAACCAACCGCCTGAAATGGCGAAACTATAAGACTCCGGTTGGGTGGGCCAAGTCTAAGCTTGAGTCCAAGTTTATTGTTTTTCATCCTGCTCTCCTTAGGAGCAGGAGAAAAAAACGCTGAAAATTATTACAAATTGGTTTAATATTTACATGTATAGCTGCGTAGATCACTGTTTGCTGTGGTCAATACCTACCCTCGTGCTCCTCCCCAGGAAAGCCCTAAATCGAGTACTGGAGCCGGCTCGAGAAGTACAGTTTCATAAAACATGGAGAACGATACCTCACAATCTCATGATCACTAAAACTAGGGCCCAAATGGAGCCTGTGTGCGAAAGAACGAATTTGTGGCACATAAAAATCAGAAACTTTCAGTTCTTCGCTCGTTGGTCAAAAGCGACTTCATATTCGATCTCCTCGCCCTAAAAAACATGGAAAAGTATACCTCACAAGCTCATGTTACTTATTACACCCATTTTTCACCCATAACACCCTTGGTTATATTCCGATTGAGCTGGACACAACTAGGGCCCAAATGGAGCCTGTGTGGGAAAGAACAATTTTTTAGACGGAAAATAAAGGTAGATATGGATGCTATGGCGTACGGCTGACGACGGACTGACATTGAATTGTTGGAATCTACTCACCCTTTATCAATCTTTTTTATTTTTGAGGGGGAGTTCAAAATGTTTCTGCTGAGCGGATACATACGTGTATTATAATTCACAGAATAATGACAAAATATTTACCTGTACAGAGATGCCCCTTCTGCGTACATCACTGTTTTCTGAGGTCAGTACCTACCTCGAGCTCCCCCCAGGAAAGCCCTAAATCGAGTTCTGGACCCGGCATGGGAATTAAAGTTTCATAACTAATATGCGGTAGATTCAAGAATTCTATAACTAGTTAATTATCGATATTTGTTATTATTCATGAAGCATAACGTTTGTTCAAGTTACAGAAGTACCTAACAACAAAATCCAAGACAGCCATCATTCTTCAAATGAAATAATATCAAAGAACAACTAACTCGACTTCATACAGCCATCCGTGATTATAATCAGGTGTTCCCTAGCAATGTTATCTGGGCTGAACTTATACCGTTTCATTCACGATCATGTTGACGAAGCTTTTCGGTGCAAACGAACGGCTGGCTGGTCGTACAATGCTCCGGATGGTCTGGGAAAACCATTCCCTCTATTGAAAGTTTTCGAGCTACGGCGTCCTGAAAATTTCAACCCCTATTTTTCATCCCTTAGAGATGACTGGCAGTAACGCCGAGTTTCTCGGACCAACTAGACCCCAGATGGGACCTACAAATCAAATTTAATTAATTTTGGTTCATCGTAATTGAGGAATGTGCGGTGTGCGGCGGTACATGAGTTTTTAGGGGCCCCAAATCGGTAAAAAGAAATAAAACCGCGAGCAATTGATAAAAAATCACTGAAAGTGGTATGAAAGGGTGGGCAAAGACAGAAAAGTACTATCTAAGTTGTTTTCCATACCGAATGAGGGTGAAATTTTGATTTTTGGGGGTCAACAATTGGTATTAAGGGTAAATCAAAGGGTAAAATAAAGATTAATTCACCTGTCGTTGTATGGGATGGTGACTGACGTAACGGTGGGACTATTTCGATTTTTTAAAAAAAGTTTTCTCAAAAAAGGAGTGAGTCAAATTTGACTTTATAAGGGTCTAAAATCGGTTAAATCGGCTAAAATCACAAAAAATATCTAATTTCACGAAAAAAGATCAACTCAACTTTTTACACAGTAACACGAATATTTATTTGAAAATCCGCTCTTACAGCCATGCTGCATGACTGGATTTTTTTTTTTTTTTTCTTAGGCACCTACCTACTTTTTTGGCGAAATTCGAGGGTTTGATCGAATTCATCTCAGCTTCGGCTGTCCTGAACACCAATCCAACATCCTTCATGACAATGGTCTGTGGTTGTTCAGGAACTTAGGAAATTTTCGAAAAAATAAGCTATTCTCCATCGGCTCAAACAATTTTAATTGGAATTTTATTATAGTTGGAACATTAAAAACAATCGAATCCTAGTTTTTGCCTGTCTTGTAATGGTACTAGTATCTGAATTTTTTCTGTACATAATGGATGATTCTTCCTAAACAGCTCTTTAAATGACTTCGAATGATATTACTGGTAAAAGGCCCAATTGAAAATGTAAAAGGTTGGTCTTCTTTGGCGGTTGCTGTTTAATTCATCTGGTAAAACGTTTAACTGAAACGCTGAACTTGAATGTTATGTAACGAACGACGATTTCGCAAGCATTTCAGTGAGGATATATTACGCATAGTGGAATTTATATAGATCATTTAACATAATGATTACATGAAGGTACTTCTTGGAGTTCCAGCAGTTTTCTAAGATGTCAAACATGAAAGATATCACGAAGTACCTACACGTAATTTTATGTCGTACTAAACGTTAGGACCCTTCGCACTTTTACAAGCCGAATGGGAGGAGACCCGTTTTTGGAGCCACTGGCTCGATAAAACTATAACAGTTAGCTGCTGGATGAGTGTTTCCACAAGATTAATACAACAAGTTGTTATAACTGGCTGTCGCCCATTGACTCGAATGTGAGAAATCCCGCGGTTTCCTCGTGTCAACTCGTAATTACTTGCCAAGCTCTTCTGTAATATCGCTAATCCTTCATTTTTGAACGAAGTAAAAAATGAAAAGACCTTCGTGGGAATCGGCTTTAAAGCGGCCTTGCTATAATTTAAATATGCAAATATGGTGGGGTCGTGTACTGAAAGATGGGCGGAAGGCGAACTGACAACTAGAGCTTGTAGCGGCGCGCGGAGATGGTTCGGGATCCTAAATATCGGCCTACGTGTTCCGAGCGCGGCGGGGGACCGGAAATCGGAGTCTCAGCGGGGGAATGTCAAACTGAGAAATACTTCGTCTCTGCTTGGATTTGGCCGAAATGACGGACGGCTACCGGAATTGGTTCTGTGCAGTGGAATTCCTTGGGGATCACAGTACTTGGTCATATTGAATTTGAGTACCGATGATCACACTGAATGCGGAGGAATCTCGAGTGGGAAGATGGAGCTAGAAGTTTGAATTCGGCGTTTTGGGGACAAAGATTAGCCCAGTACGACGCACATGGGACTTTTTCATGGGTATCTTCAAAAAAAATAAATAAATAAATAAATTCCAGCATGACCATATGAGCACATTTTTGAAGTTGGCAACTTTTGTATCCCGAAAAATTGATACCGGACTTTTTTTTAATACTACCTAAATACTTTTTTTACTTTGAAACAAACTTTGTGCTCGATTTACCGTTCTACACCACTTCTGAAAAATGTAGGTATTCATTTCTGAGTGATATGAGCCATTATAACAAATTTTTATAGATTTTGGCCCACAAAAACCCTTTCTCGTAGCCAAGGTCAGATTCGTCTAGGGACGGTGGCTCAATACAAACGGGGCAAAACTCTGGATGTTTTGTTGTCCGAAACTCCTAAATTCTACAGAAGGTGAAAGTGGGAAGAGTTTCAAAGATTGGATAAATAAGAATACTGGAAATTATGAGTTTGAAAGCATTGAAAATACATTTAAGTTTAATTTAAGATAGAATTATATAGGTACCTACCAATATTAAATTTATCATAAGAAAATATCATTATACGACATACGACCACTGAATTATGCTTCATAGGTCAAAAAGTGCTTTTTCGGTTTGCGTTATTTTGTATTTTGTTTCTTTTGTATGTACTTTTATTCAGTCCAAATTGATTGATGGAGATAGGTAGGTTGGTTTTGTACATTTCAGTGAATCATATATATGTTTATGATTTGAGCATTTACGACTCCGCACCCCACATCCCAAGCTTTGCTTTAAGAAGGGGGGGGGGGGGGAATTATTTTGGATTACAAATGTAAATTTAGTTTGTATGTACATTTACATAGAATAGAAAATATATTTTAAAAAACAAAAAATTATTAGGTAAACATCTAGGTGGTTGGGGTGGTTTAAATGGTTTCACGTTCGCGCATGCGCTAACAAACATTCCCATCCGGATTGATGAAATACTCTCCGAATTTCAGCTCATGGCGACCATTCTACTATTTTAGTGGTTATGGGCGGTACAAGGACTTCACTAACTACCCCCGACGGAGAGTAGCAGGTAAAAGGTATAGGAGTATGGCGTGCATCATGAATCAGAACAAAACCTATAAGCATGGAGAGTACTTAGTTTTCAAATCCTTTTTCGCTACACACTGCGCCCTCCCCATCCTAAACCCGGCCACGTTTTGATGAACCTACTCTTTACGAAGGTTGAGTAGGTACGTACCTACCAGAAATAAAGCTTGTTGGAAGGAGATTCCTTGATATATTCACGAGCTACATACAGCAAAAAGTAACCAACACACAACGCTTGCGGTCGTTTCTTTGCACGAGAAAACACTGGAATCAGTTTCACATAACAGACTTTTAAGGGATGCTGCGAATCACTCAGATCACCGGAGCTAACGGCGGACCTGACCCTCGGCCATTCCAAACATCCTGCCATGTCCTGCTTTCTTTTGGCTAACATTCGAAGTGATTGCTCTCCCTGGGCCTCGCCTTCCAGCTAACAGCCCACCGCTCATTACATCGACAGGACAAGAACAATGGGCTGCTCCAGCGCAGGTTTGCGTTATCGCTTCATTACCCCTCAGCCCGGCCTTCGCTCGTGTAACCACTTGTTGACAGTTAACTCAACAAAAAACGACTTCCGTACACCTTTCGTCGTTTGGGAATATTTTTTTCTTCCCCGCCACTTTCCCGCTTTTCTTGTGTTCAGTTCTACCAATTTTCCCCTTTTAGCGAATTTCCAAAGAAAAGACGCTAATTGCAATGAGTTCAAAATATTGAGTAGTAAATACCGTTGGAAACTCCATATAGGGGGTTCTGATTAACTGGAGGCGCCATCAACTGAGGTTACTTTTTGGATTTTCAAAGAAAAGACGCTATTGCAATGGATCCAAAATGTGTACCTAAAGTGAATACGGTAGAAACTCCATTAAACTTAAACTTGACTGTCAATCACGGTTTCTTATGGAAGGAATGTTGAACTGCCAGGGAAAATGAGGAAACAGCGGAGTTTCAAAGCTAGATATTACTAGAACATGCGTGATGAGTTATTGTTGTTTATTATTTTCAATAATGAACCTTTGAAGTAAAGCACGAGAAGAAAAAAGAAAAATTTAGCACCCCTCAAAATTTGAGAGTTTGCGTTTCAAGGTACTTAGAATCCCAAAATGGAATTAAAACGCTGCAAATTAATGCATAGTAAAAATAGTACATAGTACAAATTAATACATGTATAGGCACCCCTCCTGCGTAGATCACTGTTTTCTGTGGTCAGTACCTGAGTAACCTCAAAATTCCCCCACGAAAACCCTATCGAGTAAATGCCACAACTGATCCGAGCGATTTGAAATTCGTAGGGGGCCATCTAGAAGCATCACCCCATCTGCCAACCAAATTTTAACAAAATCGGATTATTTATTCGGGAGAAATTGGCTACATCGGATTCGCGTTTGCGCATGCACAGTGGCCGTACTAATGATGCGATTGTTCTGAAGGTAGTTCGTAGGGGGCCATCGGAATCTCATCCCCCATGATCCCTGGAAATATCAGCAAAATCGGATTCGAATCGAGGAAGTTATGCGTGTAGCAAGAATTTTCGAACAGAGAGACAAACACCGACAAGCAGCTTGTTCAAGTTGCAAAATTAGGTACCTATCAACAAAATCCAAAATAAACATCTTTCTTCATATGAAATAGAACAACCGACACGATTTCGTAGAGGCATGATTGATTATACCAATATATTATCTGGGCTGGATAGACGGTATGATTCACACTCATATTGATGAAGCTTGTCATGAAAAATTTAGGGCCTTACTGTGAACGAATGGCTGGACGTACTCCGGGGGGGGGGGGGGGAGGGGAGGGTTAAAAAAAGGAATCAATTTGAAAACGTTATAAAAACCATGGCCTTCTTATATGGAAAACTTTCGAGTTGCAGTGTTCTGACAATTTCAGCCCCCCCATTTCTGCCCCTGAGATGACTAGGAGGGCTCAATAACCCTAGGTTTCGACGCTGCGAAAGGGTTGTGGCCCTCTTCTATGCCCCTGAAAATAATCCTCCCAAATTATTAGCTCAAATTGGTTCAATAATCCTGTGAGTGACTTGAATTAGCCACAGCCAATTCCACCCCTAATATATTCAACACTCCAGTGAGCCACTTCAAAAAATGTTATTTATATTGATGCAAAACGGACGCAGTCGACCCGAGTCGGCCATCTGGCGTGTTCCCGCGTTATTAACAACTAAATCAATTTGAGGGGAGACATCATTCGCTAAAACGAAAAAGGATCGGGCCAAGCTGAGATTTCTATTCGATTGACTGCTCGAGTCATTCATCACAATTAACATAAAACGAATCCGCACCTTCCGCCCACTTCCATTTGTACTTGTCGCAATTTGTTTATCGACTATCGTCGTTACTGCGTATAATTATTGCGGCAGGTCTCTAATACGTTCTGATAGGACGATGGAGAAATTTAATTAATATGAATATTAATCAAGATGAGTTTCGGGTATCGGACTGAAAGGATCGGAGGAAAAAATTATTTAGCCCGTCACAACGCAGAAAGTCATTCGACATGAATTAATGTGTATTAGCGAATGAGGCAGGGATGAAACTTTATTAGAGACTCATTAATTTCCATAGAATTAATTCGTTAAACATAATGATGACCACTAATACCGTAACAATTCACAGCAGATTCCTATGATATCCACCTCTCGAATCCGTTAGGTATCCCGAAAAGTTTTCCAGTAAACCGATTCGAGAGCTCATTTGAGTGC
The DNA here is from genome assembly GCA_954871275.1 of Leptopterna dolabrata. Lineage (NCBI taxonomy): Eukaryota > Metazoa > Arthropoda > Insecta > Hemiptera > Miridae > Leptopterna > Leptopterna dolabrata. Next base: position 22,972,291 of record OX940976.1, read on the forward strand.
TCGATTTCCCACAAAGCCGATATTCTTGGGAACTCATTTTTGATTCAACTGGTTTCGAAGCTTATTTTCCTGTAGGCTAATTTATTATTTTTCAATTAAATTTAGTTGAACTTCTAAGAAGAAAAAAATGTTGTTGGCTATTGAAATAGTATAATTTTTCTCAACCTACTCGCACCTACATAATCACAGTTTTCATGAATTTAATGTAGATTCTCTATGAATGAAATGTATTTTTGACTTTCGAAAACTCAAATTTGAACCATTATCTCATTTTGTTTTATTTCGTTTATGTGGAAGTATTTGTAAAAAATAAAACTAAATAAATAAATATTGCAATAACCATGAAACAACTTTAAAAAAATACAATAGGTATACCTTTAGGTGTTATGAAAGGAAACATACTACCCATAGTTCTTAGCCACCATTAAATGGCTAAATTTTATCCTGAATATGTTGTGTGATGCCTGACACATGATTTTTTAGAATAAAAATAGCGGATTGTTAAAATAGACTTTGAGCAAATTTGCGAAGAGAGAAAAACACACTGCGAATCATTACACATAGTTTTATTATTTTTCTATACCCTTCTGCGTATATCACTGTTCTATTTTAGCAACATTTTACCATTTAACTATTCGTGAAAAATTGAGTATCTTTGATTCGCGTTTGCGCATCCAAAGCAAAGTACCTAAGAACAAAATTCGAAATAGCCATCATTCTTCAAATGAAATAATATCACGGTCAACCAGTTCGAGTTCATACAGCCTTGTGTGATTATCTTCAGCCGTAGCAATGATACCACTGGATGGTTTTATAGTCATGTTGTCGAAGCATTTCGGCTCGAAATTCAGGGCCTAACTTTGAACAAACAGATAGACATACATTGTCCGGGGTTTTCCGAAAAATCCTGAAGTTCGAAATCAGTTGAAAAACGTCATAAAAACCATATTCCTCTACTGGAAGTTTTCCAGCTGCGGCGTTCTGAACGTTTCATCCCCTATTTTTCACCCATTTGGTAACGCCGAGCTTAGCAGAGTGCCAAGTACGGCAGACGGACAGACATTATTGTTTAATTTCGATTTTCGGATCCCACCTATTTGTTACCTTGAAATACAAACTTTAAAATTCTGAAGAGGGTTACGCAATTTTTATTTTTTATTTATTTATTATATTTTTTCATGCTTGATTCTTAAGGTTCGTTACCTATTAAAAACTAAACCAAAAGAGGTGATATTATTAAGTTTCATTTTGGTTCATGGCAACTAAAGACAGTGCCAAATAATGGCGGACTGACAGAAATTTTGTTTTTCCATTTTCTTATTCTATGTAGTACCCACCTTGAAACGCAAACCATCAAATTTTGACTTTTTTTCATGCTCGATTCCAAAGGTTCATTAGGAAAATAGTAAAGAAGGTAGGAAAATAATCAAGAAAAACGCCATTGCAATGGGTCCAAGATTTTTAGTGCTTGAATTTTCTTGTTACTTAGACCAACGGATGCTCCTCAGACTGCGTGGCTATCTTGTACGTATGGTGACATTGGTATTATACGTATAGATTGTCAATATCCTGGGATGAATTCAGATTGCTCCGAAACTGATTTCAGATAGGAAAAAAATAATAAACCAAAATGCAGTCATATCGGTTGAGAATCTTGAAGAACGGGAACGGGTGTTTTGCCCGATTTAAAATGGGTATTCGATCGATCGGTGGACGGTATGGTGGGATGCTGCATCTCGCCTGGTCAGACGAGAAATTAAAATTCTCGAAAACAGGTTCCGTCAATAAGTGATTGGATCATGAATTTTCAAAGGGGCTATTTAAAGTAATTTACAACGTTCGAGTTGATAGTGCATGGAAATGGCGTGAAATGTACTGACTCAGATTGGCAGCTGCTGTAAATAATACTTCGATGTTAAACTCTCATTTTAAACTACCTTATGAATAACGGGCTATTCAAGTAATCTTATGAAATGTATTACTTATAAAATTCGTGAGTACTTATGAACAAGTTTCGGAATTCGGATGGTTCTCACAGTCTGTGATGAGCGAACAAACACACAGACATAGTTTCAATCAAGATACATAGGTAATGGTGGTGATAGGTAAGTGATGTGACAACAAAATTTCTCCATTCCCTTTGCCCATACTTTTGTACACAAGAACCACGAAAAAATCTCGGATGTTCAGAATGAATTGAAGGCAAACAAAACAATTTGTAGAATCCAACACAACAATTGTTTTATTGACAGTATTGTTGCACTTATCAGGGGCTAAATGCCTGGGTCGTACGACCATGTAAAACAAGAGCTGTGCAGCAAAATTAAATGTATTCAGTTAAAATGTCAAATTACAAAATGGTAAAGCTTAGCTCACCCACGAGTGTGTTCGCGATTCCTAATTCTTGATGGAGAAAAAAACGAGAAGTGAAGAAATCGTGACCGCCTGCATCGAACTCGGTCTAAACACAACACTACAGGACAGGCCACCAAACAGTACCACATCTTTCAAAATGTTTTTGAGAGCGTAGCGACTAATGTGGCTGTAGAGCGGCTGGATGTCTTTTAAAACGTGAACAACAAAAGGGTACGACACAAGGTTTGAGCACTTCTCTTCAGAGGCTCCTGCAATAACCAGAGCAATCACTTTACCTTTGTGTACTATTGGTGCACCCCGGTCATGATCGCATATCGCACCCAGTCCGTTTGGATCGTTGATCTCCATGCAGAACGCGTGAGTATTTATCCAGTTGTAATATAAAAATTCCGCCCAATGCTTGGTGAAATAATCCGATTGATTGTAGTTTGTGGCGACAGCTCTACATTCTGAAAAGTCAATGAACTTGACTTGGTACTTAATTTTGAAATCCAAAAGCATACCTTTAGGCCTGGGTACAGTGTCAGGTATTTGGCGTCCCCACAAGACGATTGTGCTCGGATTGAACTTTTCCTTGGTACGTTCATGAAAATTTTGAAAGAGGTAATTACTTGCGTCTATAGTCATCACAGATAAGTATGGGAGATACGGCTCGATCGGCGACGTGACTGCTATAATTCCGAAATAATATTTTATGTTGTTAAGTGAACAGAACGGATGAGGCGCCATTCGTTTGATAGCTCGTCTACCAAGTTCCCCGGTATGATAGTGAGCGCTTTCATAATGGTAGGATGAGGAATACATCACAACGAACGACTTGGGGTCTTTCGCCACGATTGTGTCACGAGTTTTCTTCGGTTTTCCGAAAACGATTTTTTTGAAGTCAGCTACAGCGTTGCACGTTGTAAAAACGTGGAGAGAAGAAATCAAGTTGCCTGTGGCCCAGTATCTTTGGTTTTCTCTTGGTTCCTGATGGCAGGACCAGAAAGTTCTATCAGGACAACTTCTGATGTCGACGACCCAAGGGAACTCAGCTCTGCCGACGATGTTCCATCCTTGTTTGTCCAACAATTGATTGACTACGGTCTTATCCCGAAATATTACGGCAGCGATCGGAAGGATATGTACATGAAACAAAATGAGAACTAAGACGCAATTCGTTAAAATTTTCATCGTTTCGATTTCTGCTCCCCACGTACGCAAATAGCCGCTCAACTGCCACTTCATTCGGAAATTGTACAACAAATTAATAAACTTGATCAGCTTCAACGTTGGAGACATTCAGCTTCGTAACTTCGGAGATAGTGACCCTGGATACTGCAATACAATGCGGTTGACAGGACTTCGTCTCAGTGATGACAAACCGTAGATGCTGATGAGATGAAGACTGTGGAATGAGCTCAAATCCTGAACAGTAAGAAGTCCTGAAGGTAGAAGGTAGAGTCCTGAAGGTAGAAATGAGAAGTTGCCGAATATTTCTAAACCATTTTGCTCCATACCGTACCAAGTCCAGTCAAACTAATGTTCCTGCGGTAATTCCTCATTTTCGGTAGGTAGAAACTGAGGAAGTAAAAGTAATTATGATTATTGCTGGTAAACTATAGGTATGTACTCATTTCCGCTCCGCAGACCCTTTATATTGCAAATTTTTGGAGAGCTCCTGTAGGCTGTTTCATCAGGCAGAATAAAAGTTCCAGGTGTGCAAGATGACCGTATGAGCGAATCTAATAAGTTAGTGACTTGAAGCAATTTTTGACCGCCAAAAACTCGAATTTGACCCCTTTTTCAGTGATTTTTTTTAATTCCTACTTACCTAATATTCATTATGTCTTAAGTCAACATTCTATGCCAGATTTGATTTAAAATCGAATATAATAATTATGTATAATTAGGACGTGAAATAAAACATGAACGTGAATTTTTGGTGAGAGAATTTCTGAAACCTAATTCTGAATATTGAAGTTAGATATTTAAGGATAACAGTGTAAGCATACCTAAACATTTGTAGACGGGTCATATACCATTATACCTATTATCATTCTACCAAGCTTAAATACTAACCAAATGGGTCAACAAATCAGAAGTTCACAAAATACTTTCCGCCTTCTATAGTTTATTCCTAATCGTTATGTGAATTAATAGAAATATTCATATTTTCCGACCAGGGCTTTCACGTTCGAACAGAAAGAACTTTCCGAATTGAAGAACTCGTGTTTTATATCGGAGCAGAGCGAAAAAAAAGGTCCTGCGGAGACATCGCGCTTACGGTAATATGTGGGTCGAAGAATGAGTGGCTCAACAGGAGATTTGAATTTAAAAGGAAGCTGCGACATCGAGGCAAGCAGCAGAAATCGATCGAGAGCGAGTCGTACAAACCCATCTGACTATAACAAATTGCAGACAGGAGAGTGTTGTTGTTCAACCCCATTTCGCACAGTTAGAGATGACGATTTCAAGAAAATTATCACATCTTCAATTCACAAACATAATTCATGATTTTTAAGGCAAGGTGAAAGTTCGATGACTGCAACTAATTGTTCGAATATGGATTTTCGTTTATTATCTGGTTTGGAATTGTCCAAGGATATAAAAATATACCTCCCCCCCCCCGCAATAAAATCTTTTCAAGATGCTAAAAACCGAATAACGAATAAAAAAGCAATCCGTAAATTCGCTACAGGTACGTTTCATAACATTAGGCTAACAGGAAGGTGTTAAAAATAGGTATGGGTATGGGAGGTATGGGGGAATTTCCATAGTTCTGGGACCAAACCGGAGCATGGTACGGCTTGCAGTTCATTTACCCGCATTTCGAACTGAAAAACTTCAAGGAGCGCGAAATGTGAATGAAACGGTATAAGTGCAGGCCAGAAGCATGCATACCTGATCTAATCATATTTTTTAATCTTTCTTATTTTTTCTTCAATGAAGTTGAGTTTGTTTTCAGGTAATCATTGAGTTCATAGGAAAGGGAGTTATGAGGAACATGTATGGCTAAGAAAATGATACTGAAATATTTTTTTCATTTTCTGCATTACTTGAGCCGGTTCAATTTTTACAACGGCCCTTCGATTTCCAACACATTAAAGTTAGCTCAGCTCAACGAGTCGTTTTACGCTTTACGGCAATGTGGCGTGATTCCCCTGGATGGATCTGAGATGCTATGTAATATAAATTATTAATTACTGCGCAGTATGTGTGATAATACTCATGCAACCTAGGTATAGTGAATTGGCTTTATCATAAACAAGTAACTGGCGTTGGGATTCGAACCGACTAACGGCAGACGCCTTCCCGATCCCAACCACCCTCAGCGCTAGGCCACCATTCCAATATAGGCACGAAATGATTGGCACACCGGTAGTTCTAAGTACCTATACTGAATTGTTGATAAACGAGACTGCTGTAGGTATTATAGAAAACAAACGAAAAGTTATCTCACATGTGATGAATTTAAAATTGGTTCATCACGGTGGCGTGAGGAAATGCGCAGGCGGTTATCACCGACATCTACGATCTTTTGGGAGAGTGAAAAGGTGGAGGTGAGTGATAGAATTTGCCCAGGCGGCGGATATCCACCGACATCTAGGATCTTTTGAAGAAGGAGGTTTTGTCTAGGCGGCGGATATCCACCGACATCTAGAATCTTTTGAAGGAGGAGGTTTTGCCTAGGCGGCGGATATCCACCGACATCTAGGATCTTTTAAGAGAGGAAGAAAGAGAGAGAGCAAGGTAGAGGAGAGAAGAGAGAGCTGGTTAGAGGAAGTGTCGAATGAAGCTAAAGCCCCAGGATCCAGGGTTTTATAGGAAATGGAGGCCTCTCCCTCCAACCCCCTGTTAGGGGTTGGTGGTGGGGCCCCAGGTTGTGCACCCTGGGTTCTGTGGCTTGTCTCCCCACTCATTCGTTTATTTACAGAAACTAAGTTTGGCGTTAGAATGTTGGTGAGAACTTAAGTTTGCTAGAGGAGTGTTCCCAGGAGGGACTCACGACAGAGGTCCCCCCAGTTTGAACCAAAATTTGTGGAGCTGAAGGCGCAAGTTGACAGGGGCTGAGGGCCAAGGCAAACATATGTAGGGCTGAAGGCCAAAGGTAACAAGTACATGGAGGTTTGGGTGCTGAGGGCGCAAGGTTACAGGAGCTGAGGGCTAGGGCAAACATACGTGGGGCTGAAGGCTAAAGGTGACAAAGGCTGAGGGCCACGGCAAACATAATTGGGGCTGAGGGCCTCGGGCTTACTGCTAGGTGATGTATGTTCTTAAGACTAAGGGTGGTATGTACAATGGTGGGGGAGTATGATGAGGACTTAGTGCTAGTTGGTGCTGGTACAATGTTAGGTAGTATGATGATGCATATTTACAGTATTTTAGTATTAGTATAGTGGTAGTATTTACATGGTATTAGTATAGTGGTAGTTTTCACATAGTATTAGTATAGTGGTAGTATTTACATAGCATTAGTATAGTGGTAGTATGTACATAGTGTTTACAATATGATTTCGAAATTAGTATATACAACAATTTTATAATGATGGTCATGGGGTGTTGGTACAATATAGGGACCGCGGGAGTCCGCCGTTCCCTGGGTATGGATAGGATGTGGTGTGTGGATGGGTGTAGGTGTGGTTTAGGTGGAGTGTGGGGGCGCCTCGGCGATGCGGAAGAACCCCCGATAGGAGGAATGATGGACCTACCGGGAGGGTCCTCCGCTTCGCTGGTGCGCCCGTGCTGTATCCGTGTGCGGTGGTGATGATGGGGCGGCCGCGGCGGGGCTGTGAGGGGCGGCACAGTGCGTGTTGATGAATTGGACACAAGCACTGTTCCGCCATCTCAAGGCCCCACCGTGATTGCTCGGGGCGGGGCGGGGCTATTGGGCCGCCGGGACGTGGGGAATTTGGTGACGCTCCCTCCGTCCGTTTCGCCGCCCGGGCCGTTTTGTCCCGGCGGGGACTATTGCGGATATCCCCGGCGGTGTTGGGGGGGTAGGGGGTGGTTGGGGTTTGATGATTTTGGGGGGTGGTGGGGAAAATTCTATTTTGGGGGGGTTGAAATTTTGTATTTGGGGGGTTATGATTCGGGGTTGAAATTCGTGATTCGGGGGGTTGTTTTGAATGGGGGGGTTGAAATTTATACTTCGGGGGTTGATTTGAATGGGGGGTGGTGGGGGCATGAGTTCCGCGAGGCGGAACTCGCGGAGGATGGCGGACATCAAGGGGTCGATTGGGACGTAGGGAGGATGTACCCCGGTGGCTTTTGCTGCGCGAAATTCGCGCAGTATTAGCCACTGGGGGTACTTCCACCGCCGGGGCCGGGGAGGTAGTCCGGTAATCCTTGGCAGACAAAACGGAAGCGGTGATGGGGGCCCGGGCGAAGGGGGTAGGGGGGATAGCGGGTCCGGGACGAAAACGTCCCGGAGAATCGCCGCCATTTCCGGATCCGAATCGAAATCCGGAAACGGCGACGGAGGTGACGGGCGTTGAGGGAAGAGGTGGTGTGACATCGCGAACGGACGGTGGGAGACTGATAGGGTTCGTTGGTTGAGGGAGCACAGGAGCGGGTTTACATCTGGCTAACGGACTGTGTGGGGTTTTCCGTCAATTAACAGGGTCGCGGTGGTTTGTGTTGAGCGGATGACTTGAAAGGGCCCGGCATAAAGGGGTTGAAAAGTTTTATGCATGCCGGGCTCTTTCAGGTACATGTGAGTGGCGGTGAAAAATCGTTTGGGGTAGGTTGTGTCGTTTGTCGGTGTTGTTGTGTGTAGCGGTTCCCTGTTAATTGACGGTGTGTGTTGTGGGGTAAAAATATCGGCTGGTAAACGGAGGGGGTCTTTAAATGCATTTTGCGCGGGACTTGTGTTGTCTGAAGGACGGGCGGAAGTACGGAGGCTTAATAAAACGTAGGGAAGGGTTTTGGTCCAGGAGGGAGATGTGGCTGATGTGGAAATGGCTTGTTTTAGGACCGAGTGCCACCGCTCTATTTTCCCGTTGGATTGGGGGTGATAGGGAGTGGTGCGGATTTTTTGTATCCCGAGGGAACGGAGCAGGTCGGAGAAGTGTGCTGATTCGAACTGCCTCCCCTGATCGACCGTGAGTGTCCGCGGACAACCGTAGCGGCTGATCCATTGGTTTAGGAAGGCCGCGGCGACGGCGTCCGCGGTAATGTGGGCAAGTGGAATGCACTCAACCCAATTTGTTGCACGGTCGATCATGGTGAGGCAGTACCTCTTCCCCTCGGAGGGGGGAAGGGGCCCGACCACGTCGATATGCACATGTTCCCACGGGAGGGAGTCGGGGATAGGTTGAGGAGGTACATGGGGGTGAGCCGAGACCTTAAATTGCTGGCACTTCTGGCACCCCAGAACCCAGGTACGAATATCTGTATTCATGTGGGGCCAGAAGTACCGCGTCTTGATAAGGTCTCGGCTTGCCCGGATGCCGGGATGGTGGAGGGAGTGGTAGTGGAGGAACAACTGCCGCCTCAGCTCCGGTGGGACGTAAGGGCGCGGTGTATCGGCCGTTACGTCGCACCAGAGATCGAGGGGCGGCAGCTGTTCCAATTTGGAGGCGGAAATGAGGTTGGAGAGGGCGGGGTCGGAATGTGGGTTTTGTTTCGATTTTAGGATGTGTGGGGAGGGGAAGGGCAGTAACTCCTCCACCGGCGCGGGAGTGGGGCGAGATAGCGTGTCCGCCACGCAGTTGTCGGCCCCCAGCAGGTAGCGAATATCGGACGTGAATTGTCCGATAAATTCGAGCTGCCGGAGGCGACGCGGGGAGGCGGATTTGCGGTTTTGGAGGAGGGCGTGGGTTAGGGGTTTATGGTCTGTTACGACAGAGAACTGCCTGCCCTCCACGAAGTCACGAAAGTGTTTAATGGCTTCGTGGATGGCGAGGAGTTCTCTGTCGAATGTTGAGTAATTTTTTTGGGTTGGGGACAAAGTTTTAGAGAAAAATCCGAGGGGTTGGGGGGTGGCGCCGGTGTGCTGGTGGAGTACTGCCCCGATGGCCCAGTCGGAAGCATAGGTTGTGATGGAGAGGGGGGCGTGGGGGGTCGGGGTGGGCCAATAGAGCGGCGTCTACTAGGTCCTGTTTGCAAATTTGGAAGGCGGTTGTAAGTTCGGGTCCATGGTTGAGTCTGTAATTTGAAAAATTCAAATTTTAAATTTCAAATTCGAAATTCGCAAAAATCGGGAGCGGAGGTGTGTGTGGTTGAGCGGAGATGTGAGAGGTATGCGATCTCCGAGCGGTTGAGGGAGTGTGGGCGAAAATTGCGAAATTTAAACTGACTGACTGACCGAATTTGAAATTGAAAAGGGGACACCGAACTGAACTTGAGACTGGGGTTGACACAGTAGGTAAGGAAGGTTGGGTGAACGTCGGGTTCACCACTGTGATGAATTTAAAATTGGTTCATCACGGTGGCGTGAGGAAATGCGCAGGCGGTTATCACCGACATCTACGATCTTTTGGGAGAGTGAAAAGGTGGAGGTGAGTGATAGAATTTGCCCAGGCGGCGGATATCCACCGACATCTAGGATCTTTTGAAGAAGGAGGTTTTGTCTAGGCGGCGGATATCCACCGACATCTAGGATCTTTTAAGAGAGGAAGAAAGAGAGAGAGCAAGGTAGAGGAGAGAAGAGAGAGCTGGTTAGAGGAAGTGTCGAATGAAGCTAAAGCCCCAGGATCCAGGGTTTTATAGGAAATGGAGGCCTCTCCCTCCAATCCCCTGTTAGGGGTTGGTGGTGGGGCCCCAGGTTGTGCACCCTGGGTTCTGTGGCTTGTCTCCCCACTCATTCGTTTATTTACAGAAACTAAGTTTGGCGTTAGAATGTTGGTGAGAACTTAAGTTTGCTAGAGGAGTGTTCCCGGGAGGGACTCACGACATCACAGAATAATATTATAGGTAATGATTTCTTCCTTTTTCGTCGAAATGTGAGAATGAGTTTGACTATGACGTATAATAGGGATTATACGTTGTTTGGAGCAATCAGCACTCTATCCTGGAATTTAATGGAGATTCGGAAGACGTTCACGTTCAGTCCTTGCTCAACACCAATCAATCCAATAAATTTCAGTAGGCCGAAGCGAGTGCCAATCACTCGAACCTATTACCATTCCAACGACCTCGGATTATCATTCCAACGGGTTCCCGAGGGATTCACATTGCGACCCGAATGAACAATAAAACCAGGATGGAAAAAAAAGCCCAGGCAGAAAGTTTCCCTGGAAGCGCGGCATCCCATAAGACACGCGTCGGTAGTGGCCGGCCCGGTCGGGACCGAATGCCGTTCATGGGCGTGGTTGCGTCAACAGAAATGCTCCAGTTCCCACGAGGTGCCTTCCCAGAGGGTACATCTTCGTAAGGCAGCCTCTACCAGGTCTCTAATGGGACAAGTGGTTTGCACAAGTAATCCGCTCATTAGCAGCTCCAAATAAGGGACTCCGGAGAAGAAAAGAAAAGGGCGGGAAGGGAAAAAAGAAACTTGTTAGAGAGGCGCTGAGGCATTCGAAAAGAAGAAACCAGCATAGTAAAGGCGAAGTATGCTGCGGAATGATTCATTTGCAGCACTCTTGGGCAGAATAATTCAAATCTGTGATGTTATACCACTGTGTGTCATCGCTATTTGAAGAAAAGCAATTCTTCTTTTATCCTCGGCGTGCCTGCTCTCTCTACTGTATCAAAACAACCCACAATAGTCATTGAACAACAAAAATGGTGAACTTAAAATAACTGACCCATTCGCCGTTTCGTTTTTCGCCGAAAGACCCAGACACACAGTGCTTCAAGTAGTATAACCTCTCTAATGTTTGCCGTAAAGCCCTCATAAACCATTTTTCGGAATCAGGACTGGGTAAACAAACGATGCGAAGGACGTGCTTTCTCTAGTGTAAAAAAAAATGTAGGAGGGGACCCCTCTCCAGCCAAATTAAAATATTTTTTCTGGGAAGTCAGAAGAGGTGTAACCGATCTGGGCGACCTGAGGAATCTGAGCGACCCACGGCGGCGGGAGTGAAGAACTAACAGCGAAATACGAGTGAGGGGGAGGCGTTTTGCTCTTGTTCAGTCCAAGTCCGCGGCCCCGTTATTTATGAACATGAAAACCAGTTTCTCGAGCTCATCTATTTCCCGCAGCCTCCGGAGCTGGACCATTACGGTGATCTTCTGCGCCTGCGCCTGCGGTAAACAAGTGGAAAATTAATTATCGGTGACCCGATTAATAATGGGCCATCCAAGTTCCGAGGAGCGATTAATTTTCAGTGTCCTGAAGGGTTTTTTGGTATCTTTTTCACTTTCTTTATTTTTACTCTTAAACCTGTTTTTCATGTGAAACTATAACCGCGGACATGTCGGACATGTTATGGAAGAAATGCAACTCCCGAGTTATTGTGGTTTCAAGTTACTACCAAGATCTTGACAATAGGTCCAGGTTTGCTGTTGAACTGGACTTGTTAGGACTGCGTTTCCAATGAGGAATCAGTGGCGGCACCATCACACAACATCTGAAAGGAGGACAGCAAACATAGCCTTGAAAAAACTTAGAGCGACATAAAAGTTCCAGTCATGCAGTAGATCCATATGAGCGAATTTGGCTATCTTTGGCGGTTTTTAGATTTTGACCCCCCCCCCCCCCCACACGAATTTAACCCACTTTTTTGGAAAAAATACTTTTTGTCGCGTATGTTTGTGTTAGGCGTCGGTATTGCAGGTACCGAGTGATTGTGGTTTCAAGTTACTAACAAAATCTTGACAATAGGTCCAGGTTTGCTATTGAACTGGACTTCTTGGGACTGCGTTTCCAATGACCAATCAGTGGCGGCACCACCTCACAACATGTGAAAAGAGGACAGAAACCATAGCCTTGAAAAAACTTAGAGAAACATAAAAGTTCCAGTCATGCAGTAGATCGATATGAGCGAATTTTAGAATTTGGTAGTTTTTAGGTATCTTTGGCGATTTTTAGATTCTGACCCCCCCCCCCCCCCCAACTCGAATTTAACCCACTTTTATGGAGAAAAATACTTTTTGTCGTGTATGTTTGTGTTAGGGGTCGGTATGTATTGTATCCACCGCAAGAAACAACTGAAGTAAATCAGGGTCTTACGCTAACTATAGGAATTCAGTTATCTACCCAGAAGTGGCATAAATACAGGAAAATAGTAATGCGTCGTGTAATAATTTGCAGCGTTTTCTGATTTGAAAATTGGTTACCAAAATAATCTTTCTGATACATTACAAACAGAAAAGAATCGGAGAAGAAACGGGAATAAACCAACACGTTTTCAAAAACTCATTTGGTAGGTCCTAATAATTTTGAACCAATTGGAATAGCGCATTTTTATCGAAAATTCGTTGGAAGAAACTTATTGAGCAATCTTTAATGTAAAGCGCTGCACTATGTGAACTCCTGTGAATTTTTATAGTTTGAAAAAAAAAACTTCTATTTTCCTCCTGCAGTACCTAGTACCGAATGATTGGTAACATTATTTCAGATTGGGCATTTTGTTCAAGTGAAGGACGGAGAAAAAAAGAAATAAAAAAATCCGGCGGGCAGTTAGTAGACCGATGGGGGCGCATCGTGATCTCGTTTCCGGTGGAAGGGAACAGAGGCCTCCGGGGTTTGACTCATTGTCGGTAACCCCGTGATGGAAGGTTATGGGCCCAGGACTTCTTGGGTACCGCTGTCCATTGATGTAGTCGTCATGTTATCCCTGGCCGCTCCTGATCAAAAGAGGACACCAAAGGATGAAGACCACCAACTGATGAAGACGAGAGGCAACTCCTGGAAAAATCCTTCCTTGAGATGTGAATCCTGGGAAAAGACCGAAGAAACCAAGAAGGGACGACTTAGTTTAGATAGAGAAGGTATAGAAGGAAGGTATAATACTTGAGGATACGTTAAGGTTGGTACCAACGCTTCGTGTTTTAGCTCTCAAATGTTCTTATTATCCGCGAGACGGGGCAACACACGAAGGGGGATCTCGTTCTCGAGTCCACTCGCTACCTCGACGGCAAATGGTTAACTTAAAGTAATGGCCGGACTCAGACAGCCCTCTCCTTTCTCTTTAATGATCATGGCGTTGTTTTCGATGTTAATTATCCCAAGCAATAGAACAATCGCGGAATTTAAAATTCTTGGATGAGCTGTATACAACGCACGTAGTGCGAGTTAGTTCGCGCCGGCACAATAAATTTGTCTTGAGCCATCAATTAGGTAGTAGTCCAGCCGTTCGAGCGATACCTGCATGCGGCTGTACAAACAGTAGATTTTATACCTAAACAAAATAGGTACTTACTAGAAACGAGGTCGATAAAAGTAGGAGAAAATTGCTGCAGATTCTTCTCCAATGAATTATTTTCTGGAGCGAGGAAGTGGCAAGTAATCCTGACGCATCTTCTTATCGGTCACTCACGATTAAGTAACTCATCATCTTATGAATACTAGGCAATAGATACCGCCTCCCGACTACACTAGTTACGAGTGGCAGATGTCATTCCGTAAAACACGTAATATTTAAAATGCTGATCGAATGTCATATTTTCTGCAATAGGCACATTTCACTTGTGAATCGCCTAGAAACCTCGAAGAAATACTGAGAAATAACTCAACCCACTTTAACAGGATATTCGACAAGTTGAAAGTGGTATCTCATTACTGTAAAATGTTAATATTGAAATAACTGTACACTCCCCGTAAGTGGCCCCCAAAGGTTGCATGCGCCTACATAAAGAAAAAATATTTATTTACATTCGTATTGATGATGTTGTTCCGGTTCAAATTCAGGGCCTTATGGATTGAACGGCTTGTCGTACAATGATCTGGGAAATCTCATTCGATCCAAAGACGCTACGCATTATTACACATCGGTTTATTATTTACCTGTATAGATGCCACTTCTGCGTAGATCACTGTTTTCTGTGGTCAGTACCTACCCTCGTGCCCCCCCACCCCCCACCCAAGGAAAGCCATAAATCGAGTACTGGAGCCGGCCGGGGAATTACAGTTGCATAACTAATATGCGGTAGATTCCAGAATACTATCATTAATTACGAGTATTTATCGCTACTCATGAAGGATAACGTTTGTTCAAGTTGCGAAAGTACCTATCAACAAAATCCAAAAGAGCCACCACTCTTCAAATGAAATAATATCACAGAACAACAAACTCGATTTGATGCAGCCATGCGTGACTATAATCAGGTGTTCCCTAGCAAGTATATAATTTATATACTGGATTTATACCGCTTCATTCACGCTTTTCGGTGTAAACTTACTGTGAACGAACGGTTGGACGGACAATGCTCCGGGTGGTCTCAAAAAATTCCTCAGTTCGAGACCAGTTTAAAACGTAAAAAAATTCGACATAACGGCGCCCTGGAAATTTCAACCTCTATTTTTCACCCCTTAGAGGAGTGAAGCGAAGTACGGCGGACGGCGGATTTTTTTTTTTAAATTCCATTTTTGATTATATACGTACCTTGAAACGGAAACTGTCAATTGTGGGGGGGGGGGGGGGTATTTCTTTTCCATCCTCGATTCAAAGGTTCATTATTGAAAATAATAAACCAGGATTGGAAACTACCTATTTAAAGTCTTCAGAGTAACACAAAACATATTATATACTAATACAATAAATATCTTCGCATGTTTGTTGTAGCTGTCTGTCCGCAGCTGCATAACGCCTGCTGCTGACTGCATAACGGCTAATCTGGTACGTTTATCTAGTATGCTCGGATGAAACGGAATAGGCTATTTTAGAACATAAAGCACAATGCGCAATTGTCTGCGAAACGGTGCGTAACTTCTAAATGGCTGGACCGATTTTGATGGAAATCATTGCATCTTGCTCTAGAGTGGCCTAAATGGGTGGAGGGGGGAAATGACAGAAAACCTCACAGCCGGAACGGCTGAACCGAACTGGTTGAAAGTTTAGTTGTAGCCTCCCTTTCCCACCCGGTTTAATACCTCTTTGGAGGTCCCACGAAATGCCTGGTATCAACGGCGCAACGACGACGGTGAAAAGGAAAAACGCTGCAAAGTCCTTGTCACATCGGTTTATTATTCTTTTGGAGAAACCTACAGAAATGTTGGCCGTTCATTTATTGTTTCTTTCATGCGTAATGATCGAAATAGCTATTTCTGATGGTTTCCATTAATTTTGGCCCCTAAAACACAAATTAGGTCCACTCATTTTTTTTTAAACTATCTTTGATTATTGGTAGTGCTATTTAATCGTCTTGATCCACGTGTTGACACTTTTTCCAGTGTTATTATACAAACTGATGGTGATTTCAGACGATTTCCATGGTTTTTCACTCTTAAAAAATCAATTTTGGGAGCTGAACATTTGGTAGAACTCAATTTTCCACTCTTTGGTCGAAATCGACTTCAATCGTCTTCTCGTCCCCAAAAACATCGAAAACGATATCTTAGAAGCTCATGATACCAACATGTTGCTAAAGTAGGTACCTATTTTTACGCACATTTTTACTCATAACACCCCTTGGTATATTCCGATCGGGCTGAAAAGTTTCGGGACACAACTAGGGCCCAAATGAAACATGTGTGCGAAAGAACGAATTTTTTAGACCGAAAATGAAGCCGGTACACGTGATACGGCGTACGGCGTACGGCGGACGGCGGACGGCGGACGGACATTGCACTTTTGGAATCTCTGCACCTTGAAACGGAAAAGAAAAAGTTTGAGAGGGAGTGTTATAAAAATTTTTTGCTGAGCGAGTACATAGGTGTAGTATTCACAGAATAATAAACCAAAACGAGGCGAGGGCAGTGGGAGGCAAAAGTTGGCAGGTGATTTCCTGGGGACGCCGTTCTAGGTGGGGTGGGGATCAAGACTCGCATATATGTATATCTTCGCACAACGGGGAACTCCCCTGCACAATTTTTCATGACAGCTACCTGCCGATAGCTGGACCCACTGCCAGAGTATCCCGCGGGGTTGTGCATTACCTTCTACAGAGAAAAACTATTGCAATGGGATTTACACAGTAAAGCATGTAAGTATATTTCCCAGTTTTACCTCTTGACCCCGCTGCAAAAATATATTTTAAACACCTGGAGGCACGCGCTCCACTTTGGCGCCGTCAGTCACGCCAAAATTGCGCAACAGTATTCCACAATGCGCATTACAAACCCGCGAGACTACAAGTCAAGTGATCTTTCTAAACTTCTTGGATGAGATAGTCCAGTGGTCTACAGCGGATACAGGAAGTTCAATGTAAAGTTTTCAAACAGGCCATTTTGGTATTGCCAGTCACCTACTGATGCTCAGCTTCTTGACCCTCTCCCCGGGAAAATTGAAATTCCCCATCCGGAAGTCGAACCCGAAACGAGCGTGTGTGTGTGTGTTTGCGGGGGGGGGGGGGGGGATCTTGATTGTTTTTTATATACGGCTAAACTCGTCAGTGTGATGGTATGGTTGAGTATTATACATGTTCTTATCCTAATTATCGACTTCCGACTAACCTGTAGTCGGCCTTGCTTCACAGTCGGCTAGAGGCTTTCGAGAAAAAAAAAACCCCAATTAAAAGGCCGGTCCCGCAGCTGGAGGTTAATCTACAAGAGGTTCCTTATAGAGGAGCGATGAGGTGATACCCCACGAGAAGATGGGCGGAATCAAAGTAGAGCAGACCCAGTTGACGCAACACCGAGCCGTTCTGACATGAGGGCGTGGCGCTTGTCTTGTCCTTGAAGATCCTCAGCCTCTCACTCTGCGGATTTCGAGTCCTGGAACTTTCGTTCTCTTCTATCGCTTTGGTACCTGGCATCCGCAACCTCCGCAGACGTTCGCATCCTCCATCTGCTCGAACAATAGAAGATCGCTTTACCGCTTCATTAGTTCAATGCGTCAATTGGAAATGACAAGGTGGATATCGAGGGCCTCGTTGGCCTGCGCTTAGTCTTCTTCTTCCTCATCTCGAGGCAGTTACTGCCCACAGTTGGCTATTTAAGGGGTTTGATTTTTGTATTAATTTTCTTACTGTGTGTCCTGTTTGGGGTGCTTGTTGGTCCTCGGAACTCGGCGTTACTGTCAGTCTAAGGGTGGAAAAAAAGAGTTGAAGTTTTCAGAACGCCGTTGCTCGAAAACTTTCAATACCAAGAGTATGGTTTTTATGAGGTTTTTGAAGTTGATTCTGAACTTTTGGGTTATTCTGAGACCACCGGAGCGTATCGCGTCGAGCCATTCGTTCACAGTAAGGCCCTCAAATTTGAACCGAAAAGCTTCGTCAATATGAGCGTGAATCATGTGGTATAGATAGTACATCCAGTCCATTTATATCATTGCTAGGGAACATTATTGCTGATTATAATTATTACGCATGGCTTCACGAAATCGACTAGGTTTTTCCGTGATATTATTTCATTCGAAGAAAGGTGTTTATTTTGGATTTTGTTGATAATTACAAGTATTTTGTACACGGCCAAACGAATCATCTAAATAATGAGAACATTCGGGAATATGTCAAGAGTCCTACTCAGTGACCATCATAATTTCAAAAACGCTGCATATCCCTGCACAACGGTTTATTATTTTGTACAGAATACCCTTCTGTTACAGATCACAGCTCTCTGTATAGATAACCCGTCTATATAATATAATAACCACTACTCTATACATATTATGTAGATCGCAGACCCTCCGTAGGTTAGTACCTAACCCCGTACTCGTTACTAGGTACCTATCTAAATCACGAGTTAAATGTTGCCAAAATAATTCTGTCGATGACAAGCATTACCTAACTAAAACGGCAAAAAGAAACGCAAATAATGAAGATCTAAAGGAAAACTGTTAATGTGGAGTAAAATAGATGCCCCTTCTGAGTAGATCGCTGTTTTCTGTGGTCAATATCTACCCTCGTGGTCAAGTATAATGAACCGTTGTGTAATAACTTGCCCATCAATAATACTTCAACGGTTGTTCAAGTTGCAGAAGTAACGATCAACAAAATCCAGCACCTTCTTGGTAGATGAACCGTTGTGTAATAATTTGCCGTTGCGTAATAATTTACCGTTGTGTAATAATTTACCTTTGTGTAATAATTTGCCATTGCGTAATAATTTACCCATCAGTAATACTTCAACGTTTGTTCAAGTTTCACAAGCACCTACGGACAAAATCCAATAGTCCATCACTTATCAAATGAAATAATATCACAGAACAACCAACTCGAATTCATACAGCCATCCTTGCTTATAATCAGGTGCTCCCTAGTGATGATATCCTGGCCGGATTTATACCGTTTGATTCACGATCGTGTTGGCGAAGCTTTTTGGTGCACACGAACGGCTGGACGTACAATGCTCCGGGTGGCCTCAAAAAATTGTTTAGCTCAAGACAAATTTAATAACGTAAAAAAACCATACCCTTCCATCGAAAGTTTTCGAGATACGGCGTTCTGAAAATTTCAACCCCTATTTTGAACCCCTTAGAGATGATTGACAGTAACGTCGAGCTTCGAGGACCAACTAGACCCCGAACGGACCTATAACCCGAATTTCATCAATTTTGTTTCATGGTAACTAAGAAAAGTGGCCAGTACGGCGTGCGGCGGACAGACAGAAATATTTTTATTGCATTTTCGGATTCTACATACCTTGAAACGTAAACCATCAAATTTTGACGGGGGGGTTAGAATTTTTTTTTCATGCTCGATTCCAATGGTTCATTATTGAAAATAATAAACCAAAAATACAGGAGATTGGAGCGGGGAATAACGCCTGCCGAATTCTATGAATGGCATTCATACTTTCTGAGAGAAAGACCCCAACTAACCACCAAATTCGAGCGAAATCGATTCGTGAGAAATTGATTAACTCGGGTTTGGTGTTTGCCCATGCAGAGTGGCTTTACCAACCATCCGATCGTTCTGAAATTCGTAGAGGTCCATTCGGGGACCATCGGCTTTGAATAAATTACCTTTGTTCAGCATACAAATTATTCTTTATTTTTTAGTTCTATACAGATTTTTTGTTAAACAATTTTGCTTCATTATTACCGGAAGGTAGGGAAGCTGTCGCAAATGCGAAATTATTTAATCAATTTTTATTTTCGGCAGTCTAAATTTCTTACCTTCACCAGCACATACTTAAAATTTGGTAACAAAAATTATTAGAGCTAAAAAACATATGTATTTACGAACCTAACGATTTTAATTTCAATAAAAGTTTAGTTGTTTGCACGAGATCCAAAGAATAAGTAATTATTTCTTATAGTAAGAAATATAGAGTTAAAAATTGCTTTTGCAATAGAAGCCTTGGATTGGCGATTGAGTAAAAAAAAGTATATCCTCCAAAATGAGAATTTCTACTATCAATTTGTGTTTCAGGCATCAAGGAACATTTTGGTTCCGCGTCTCTGTCTGTCTGTGGTCAATTCCTTGTACCATAACTACTCGAAATAATGGTCTAAATGGGTTGAAATTCGGAGGGTAGATGTGGGTTGGGTCACAGATGGTCCCATACCAAAATCATTTAAAAATGCTGTAACTTTCCACTGCGCATGCGCAAACGTGAAATGTTGACCATTTCCTTGTAATGCTTGTAACTGCGCGAAAAATAGTCGTAGAGAGCTGAAATTTTGAGGGTACACGCGGGTTGGATCGCAGATGGTCCCACATCAAAACCATGCATGGATACTCCACCTGTCCACTCCACCTACCCAACTCTTCTATACGTTCATGTGATTCAAGTGAGGAAGCTATACTGCCTATTCGAATTGGCAGACTTTTTTATCATAGCGATATCGAGGAGTATCGAAGACGATTAGCGGAACTGTAGCGGGCCGGTTTCGCCTCACCTGTCAAGCACGTGGCAACGACGACGAGCGCCTACGCTCAAACTACTTCCCCTCAAGCACCGGGAATACTACTTACCTCAGACATTGACTAAGTGGCGACACCCGCGCGGGTCACGACGTCCGGATCCAGAGAGTCCCGAGGATCGTGACCGGACTCCGGGAGAGGTTTGAGAAGTCCGCGTACGAGTATGATGCCAAAACCATTACCTGTCTCCGTCCTCGCTCCCTAAATAATCTTGTCAACAATATCCTTTGAGGGATTTACATCTCCGGCGTCCTCTCCCATATGCCGCGGGATAAGACCGTATTTGGTCATAAGGCGTTTCCTTTGATGTTATGCAATTTGGGGCTATTTCTGTGAAAAGCAGCGATCTTCAAGACTTCAAGACATAGGTAGGTACTATAATTATAGTTCCTATATTATAGAAAATACCGAAATCTGCTGAACTCATTAATAAGAAAAACCAACATGTCATTAACATTAAGAAAGGAATATCATTAAGGAAGGAAGGAAAAGCCATCACGGTAGCATCCTACCATTAACGAAGCTGGTAGAGATATGAAAACAATTTGGGATACAGTCAGTGGCGTAGCCAGGGGGGGGGGGTAAGGGGGGGTCATAACCCCATTGGCTCACCACAACTTTATCACAAAATTAAATCTTCAACAATGATATCAATCACAACAGTAACAAACAGTTAAATAATCTTACGTTTATTTGGTTACAAACGAGCAATGTGAATATTTCTGAAATATATGAATGTGAAAAATATTTCTATAATCAAAATAGTCCCTCGTTCTGTCGTGAATCACCATCCCACACGATGTCAGGTGAATTAATACCTATATATTTTAGCTCTTAATACTAATTTAAAAAAATTTAAATTCAACGATATCGATATAGGTAAGTTATATTTTTATCACGTACCCAAGGTCTGGCGTGACACATAAATAAAATATAAATTTATATTTATTTCTTTACTTATTTATATTTATATTTATTTATGTATATTTATATACGTACGAATTGTGTTAAAATCTAGAGATGAACTCAGGATGCTGTGGAACGGATTTGACTATAAAACAATTTCAAAAATTCATGTTCTGAAAATGTTGGAACCATTGCAAAAACTTCATTTTCTTTGAAAATTCGCTAACATTTTAGCCAAATAAATATATTATGTTTTATTTTACAGTTGACTTACCTAATTACCTGTAACATTAGTGCTTCATTAAATTTACCTTCAGTCAAATCTTATAAGAGAATGTTCAAAAAAATGAAGCTATTGCAATGGGTCCAACATTTTCAGAACATAAATTTTTGAAATTTTTTGTATAGGCAAATCCGTTTTAGAGCGTCCTCAATTCATCCCTAGATGTTAACAAAAATGTATCTGATATTATGTTTATATTTCACTCCAGACGATATCTGTCCTTGGGTACATGATGATAAATCCAGATTTCGCCAAAACGTTCGTATTGCCAAACAAAAGGATAAGTTCGCAGATGAGCAATTTTCAGCAAATCTAAGGGAGTCAAATATGATTTTTAGGGGACAGAAGTCGGTAAAAACGGCTGAAATTGCAAACGATGGATAGGAAATCACTGAATGTGGTATGGAAGGGTCAGTAAAGACAGAAAAATACCATTTCATTGTTTTGCATACAGAATAGGGGTCAAAATTAGGTATTGAGGGCTAAAATAATTATTAATTCACTTGATGCTGTGTGGGATGGTGAATCACGACTGAGGATTTTGATGATAAAAATACTTTTCTGAAACACAAGTGGGTCAAATTTGACTTCTGAAAAAATCGGTAAAATAGCTAAAATCATGAAAAAATTATATAATTTTACGAAAAGTGATATTACGAATATTTCTTTGAAAATTCGCTCTTAAAGCCATGTTGCATGACTGGAACTTTTTCTATTTCCGATAACCCCCCTCCCATTCAACAATCCTGGCTACGCCACTGGATACAGTTGCGGAGCAGTTCAATATTGTTTTTGCCAATATGGGATTAGATATATTTACAGAAAGGAATTCCACATCCACTTTGTTCTAAAGAATAAATTGTTGAGTGATAGAAGTATTCGACGAAATAGTAGTCCATGTTCTTACTTTTTCCTTACACCGGCTGCGCCGAATGAAGTCCACAAATTGATATTTATTGAAACTCAAGGAAAAGGAGTAGTCATAATTTTGGTTTACCAACAAAAATAATCTGTACAGATTTGTGGAGCTTTTCATCCGTTACCCTCTGGCAATCATTTTCAACTTGGTTTTCACGACCGGATCCAGATATTTTAAAAATCGGTTGTCATCCCCTTGCATAAGAATGGTAGAAGGTATGTTATGAACAATTACTAACCTCTCAAAGATACTAGAAAATTTTACTGAAACTAGGTTAGTTGTTCTCTTCAAAGCCAAGCTATATTCTGAAAAACAGTTAGGGGTTGAGTTCAGAACAAGCTGCTTATGAAATGAATAAATTAATAATGGAAAAATGTAATGAGGGATTATTCGTAGCAGGATTTTTTTTTAGATGTATGTAAAGCTTTTGATTCCCTGGATCACTAGACTTTGTTGTTCAAGTTGTCAAAATCTGGTGTTAGAGGCTTGCCGTTGGACCTTCTCGGATCTTACCTGGCTAACCGTGTTCAAGTGACGTGTAGGTGAATATTAAATAGTGGGGTGCCGCAAGGTACAGTCCTGGAGCCAATTTTATTTTTAGCCTATACTAATGATTTGCTTAACATGTATCTTAAGGAAGAGATATTTGGGATGATAGGTTTTGTTGCCTGGAGCAAGGATTATGATCATCTCGCCAACAAATGTAGCCAGAAATTTGGTGTAATTCGAACCTGGATGGATTGCCATTTTTTGATATCAATATTAATGAAACTTCAATTATGAGATTTATACCTTCATCTCGCGGAAACTTTTAACCTCAAATACAAGTTAAATTGTTCATATCGTTCATTGCCTTTCTATGATGTAAATATTTGGGTGTTTTCTTCGATGGGAAATTGAAGTCTGATGTCTATATTGGTTCACTGGTAAAGAAGTTGCGAAAGTTTTTCTACGTTTTTAAAATTTTACGAGGTTTCCTGAGTATTAAGTTATTGAAGATGATCTAGTATGGCCTAGTTCATTCACAGCTTAAGTATGGTGTTGTTGTGTGGGGTGGGGCAAATAAAACAAACTCCGCAAAACTTCAAATTACACAAAATGCAATAATCAAGATTATTCTCAATGTACCCAGTCGGTTCAATACAAAGGCTTTGTACAGGCAGTTTAATGTTCTAAGCATTAAACATACATTTATTGAAGAAGCCTATATTTAGAATCCTATATTTATTAAAGAAGAATATAGAGGGGATGAAAAATGTCATATTGGCGCAAGCGAGCACGTTCAAGAAAATTAGGTCTAAGCTGATATTACCAAAAATTAATGGGTATAGAAGTACCTAATTATGATAATACATCTATATTTTTTAAGAAGGAGAAACAAAGTATTACTGGAAGGCTGTAGTGACTCTTAATGCACAGAAACATTGTTCATATTATTATAATATATTATATACAAGAAAACAGTAAAATTTAGTATTCATATCACAGAATGACAATTGGATAGGCTGAGTGAATATTCCAAATAACACAATTTAACATATTGTCATTTTTTCAACTGTTATCTTAATTATTCATTTATAAGTTCATTTTCAGGGTTTTTTTAATTTGTTAACGATGTTTTCTATGTACATATCCTTTGGTACCAATAAAAGTTATCTTATCTTATCTAAAACACCCTTGAAAGGACATCCATCATAATCGGCTGACGGATGTAGGTTTGGTTCGTAATTTTCAATTATAAACGGGCGCGCCGCCGAACTGAGGTCAACAAATGCAACTAAATTTGAACCATGCCGTTCATGATCGATTCCGAAAGTCGAAGGCGCCAGTATTTTCCTTCTGTCGATTCAAGAATGGCAAGTTCATTTTTTTGTACCTTCATAAATTTTGAATCATTCATTAAATGAATGTATTTTTTTTTTCTTTTTCTCATTTTTTTTACGAGGGAACTAGTGGGAAAATCTTGAAAAAACTTACGGGGTCCGCACTCTGCAGCCATGAGGTTTCACTCACTAAAAACCCACTAACCCTTATCCTCTTGACCTAATCCACCCTAGAATCACTTGTCCAGCATTACTTACTTCGGTGTGGAGTCGATCATGGGCGATGTCTTCCAGCCCTCCTAATGTTTTCTTGCGGCCTCCAGTTTATGTTCACCTGAGGAACGGGTCGTCCAGCTTTCTTGCCTTGAGGATTCGGACTATGTAGGGCACAATCCTCTCCCAAGCTCCCTGGCTGGAGATAATCTTCCCGATCACATTACTTGGTGTGATTTCACTCTCCTCTTCTTCAGTGAATGTACCAAGGTAATTCTTTTTGCCGTACTTTGTCAAGCGCGCGCCCACAACTACACCTCCTGCCGAACGTTGCACAGCTGGTACGCCCACTATTGTGAGTACATAAATATACCGTATCCATGTTTTCTTATGGATTTTGCTCATCGTTTTTCCAACAGTTCCGCATTTATGTTCCGTTCAGTTGGATCACAGTAATAATTACTTTTGTTCTCCTATGCATTTTATCACTTTATATTTTTCAGTGTCATTGATAATTTTGATTGGTAATACCTAGAACTTCCGATTTTCTTTTACACTTTTATTCATTTTTTCCTCCTTACAATACATCGTTATTTATTTCACTATTTCTTTTCGTTCCAATCACTGAAGATGGTGTTCTCAAACGCGATTCATTTGATATCCTACAGTGCAACATGGATTGCGTATTCAGCCATGTAGGTAGGCGTGGTTATTATTTGAGACTAGTAACTGTACTTTTTTACATCACAGTCAGGCAAATATACAAGCCCCCTGGACCCCCGGATGCTTACTGCTTAGAGCCTACGGCTAAAATTCAAGAAACATGGAACATGCTTTAGCCGGGTTCCGAGTTTTTTCAAACAACCACTACGTATCTATAACCAAGTGACTACCAAACAAGCGTCATTGTTTTTACTATCCATTTATAACATTCATTTATATAGTTATAGTATGAAACTAGGAAATAAATACCAAGAACAAATACGAAATAAATTCGTGATAAATCAAGAACTTTCCAACGAATGGAAAACGATTTTTGTCCGATGAAAATGAAAGAAGTTTCATTTCCCTAGCAACTACTCGGTTGTACGTGAAAATCATCGTTAAAATTTCGTTCCACTTCCGCGTCACCCATCCCGCGTAACGTTTTTCGGGTAGTTAGTCCAAGGCTAAAGCATGTTCCATGCTAAAAGCTTCAAACTGTTACACAACGGTTTACTATTTACCTGTATAGATGCCCCTTCTGCGTAGATCACTGTTTTCTGTGGTCCAATACGAGCTCCCCTCAGGAAAGCCCTAAATCGGGTACTGGAGCCAGCCGGGGAGTTACAGTTTCATAATACCTATGCGGTGGATTCAAGATATTCTACCTTGCGATGGATTCAAGAATTCTATAATCAATCATTTCTTGTTATTAATGTAGCATAACGTCGTTCAATATATAAAAGAACCTAAGTATCAACAAATTCCACCATTTCGCAAATGAAATACCTAATATCACAGTACAACAAGTCGGCTTCATACATCCATCTGTGATTACAATCCGCTGTTGCCTAGCAATGGTATCTGGGCTGGATTTATACCGTTTTATTCACAATCATGTTGTCGAAACTTTTTGGTGCAAACGAACGGTTGGACCTTCATTGATCCGGGTGATCTCAAACAATTCCCAAGATCAATTTAAAAACGTAATACAATTCGAGATAACGGCGTTTTCTCTCCTTAGAGATGGCTGACAGTAACGCCGAGCT
Organism: Leptopterna dolabrata; assembly: GCA_954871275.1. Lineage (NCBI taxonomy): Eukaryota > Metazoa > Arthropoda > Insecta > Hemiptera > Miridae > Leptopterna > Leptopterna dolabrata. The sequence continues at coordinate 22,998,397 of OX940976.1, forward strand.
TCGTGGACCAACTCGAGCCCAAATGGGACCTACAAACCAAATTTCATCTATCTTGTTCATGGTAACTGTAAAGTGCGAAGTAAGTTCGGCGTACAGCGAACGGACAGAAATTTTGATTCATTACTTTCAATAATGAACCTTTGGAATCCAGAAGGAAAAAAAATAATGATACTTACTCTCCCCCACCCCCAAAAAATTTGATGGTTTCCGTTTCAAAGTAAGTAGAATTGGAAAACGGAATAAAAATTTTCTGTCCGTCCGCCTTACTTTTCACTTCCATTAGTTACCATGAACCAAAAAATGAAATTCGGTTTTTAAGTCCCATAGGGGGTCGAGTGGGTCCGCGAAGAATGGCGTTACTGTCAGTTATGTAAGGGGTGAAAAATAGGGGTTGAAATTTCCAGGCCGCCGTTATCTCGAATTTTTGCTTTTTTAAATTGATCTTGAACCGGAATTTTTTGAGACTATCCGAAGCACTGTACAGCCAAAGCTCGATTCCGAAGGTTCATTAGTGAAAATAGTAAACCAAAATGTTTCTAGTGATACCTTTGGTATTCTTAGTCAAAGAGCTTACCATTATTACCCTGTGCCATTTTCCTAATTTGACTGTTGTTCTTCAATTTTCTGTTTATGTCTCCTGCCTATATATTTCTGTCTAATATTAATTTATCTATCTAACTCTACTGGGTAATTTTTCGCTTTGAGAAATGGGCTTGCCCGTATTTAAAGAATGAATAAATAAATAATTGAAATGTGTAAAACGAATATTATTGTCTCAATATTCTACCTATTTTAATACCTATGAAATAGTAAACCAAAATATTTCCAGTAGACGAAGATTAAACAATAAAAAGCCGATAAAACAAAGCCCATTGAGGGCAGGAAACTCATAATCGGCATTGCCTTACGGAGGTGGGCATGCGCCGTGTTGTGTGACGCGCCCGTCAGTGGGTTAAAATCAAGTAAGGAAAACGAGTTTGTAAACAATGATGTACGTTCAAAGTTACGTAGAAATTGAAAATCGAATAAAACAAACTCGCCCGTCCGCTGCATAGAGTCAGGTGGAGTGGTTTTGAGGTATATGAAATCAAAACCACCATTCCATACCAGTAAAGAGAGGTGAAATAGGGGTACAAGATGGCAGTTTGGCTACGTATGCGTATATTTCTTCCAACATCCATCAATTCAGAATTTACCAAATCATAAAACTCACATAATCATCAACACTATAATAATCTTTTTCTAAAAAATATACTCCTTATTCGTAAAAATAACAAAAAATAACTGTCCCCGTTTTCTTACTCTTTCATTAAAATCAAATCAAAGCAGAAATAAAAGAGGCAAATATAGATTTACAACAATTGATAAACATTTAACATTTCTACGAAAATATTACTATCACAAAATGGGAGGGAATATCATTTAGGGTTGGTAACGAGTATAAAAGTCATGGGATTGAAGTTTTCTAGGTCGTCGAAAACTTTGATACCGAAGATGTTGTACCCAATTATAAAATTATGGCAGTGATATCTTTCATAAAAGGAACACATTTATTTTTTCGATTGGTAGTGAATAGTAAATTGTACATTATTACTTCTAGCTATTACCAAAATATATCTCAAAACATGAACATTGGTCAATTGTATACCGAAATACGGATGTGAACGTACTAAATTCAATGTAGGTACCTTGAACATCGTCTACTCAGTATCGACGAAGGTCATTCATCCTTAATGGCAACAAAGGTTGCTGCGGAATGTAATGTAAGGCACTGTGGATGTAAGAATATAAAGGAAATGAAATAGGCGATGAATATCATTCAAGACTAAGATTCAGATCTGTACGAAATTCTCAATGAATAATTTTCATTTTTTCGTTCTTGGATTTTGTACTTTATTGTCAGCTGTCCGACAAACCAGGGGAAGATGGGGTCGACGCTCTTGATGTCACCTAGAAAATTAAGAAAAATGAATGATTTTGCTTCATGAAAAAAAAAGTAATTTCAAGCAGTTTACATTTCTATAGTTCATTACTTCGCATTTACACAGTATAAGTTTTACCTTCCCCATGAAGGTTCTAATGTCCTCGAAGTATGATCTGTCATCGACCATCACTCGATTCCCTCCAGCTGTGTACAAAAATCAAAATAATGTACCATCCATAACTGTTTTTACAGGCTGCAGATTATTACACAACGGTTTATTATTTTCCTGCATAGATACCTCTTCTGCGTACACTGTCTTCTGTTTGAGCATAATCGGGCCATTTATTCGTGAGAAACTGAGTACCTCGGATTTGCGTTTGCGCATGGGAGTGGACGTACTACTCATGATCTAATCATTCCGTAATTCATATGGGACCATCTAGAGGCTAGACCTGAACTACCCACCAAATCTGGGACAAATCGGGTCATTGATTCGCGAGAAATTTAGCACATAAAATTCGCGTTCGCGCATGCGCACTGGCCCTACCAATGATCCGAACGTCCTACAATTTGCTGGGAACCATCAGAAGCCAACCGGCAAATATCTTTTTCAAACTGAGGAAATCATGCGTGTGGCAAGGATTTGCGGAAAGACAGACACCGAACCAAATTTGTTCAAATTACGGTACGTAGGCACCTACCAACAAAATCCAAAATGTTAACTATCTTTCTTCAAATTAAATAATATCACGAAGGCTGGACGTACAATAATATAATGCCTCCGTACAAGAATATTTTAAAGGACACCGAGGAACACCCTGCGACTAGGGACGGTCAATCAGCACAAGTTTTATTTATAGCTGATAGTTTTACAGCATGTTGAGAAAATGTACCAATTTTGTTTGGAAAATATTTGCATGATGGTATAATGGAATTGGAATTACTCACGAGGAGGGTGATCAGCGTGCACCACATCGTGCTTCTTGAGATGCCTGTCCAGATTCGTCTGTTGCCCGAAACACCTTTCGCACGTGGGACACTTGAACGGTTTCTCCTTGTTGTGGATGTTTCGCACGTGCCTCTGGAATTACGAAATTTCACAATATGGAGAAAACCATACCGAGAAAATAATCACGTTCTGAATAACATTAAAATCCCAGCTACTGTTACCTGAAGATTAGATGAAATGGAAAAGGAACGATCGCAGTATTTGCAGTGGTACGGCTGCTCCCCAGTGTGCGTCCTCAAGTGCCTCGTAAGATTAGCCGATCTTGGAAAGACCTGTTAGAACATGCATTGAAAAGTGGGAATGAAAACAACATTCTAAACGTGGATTGTAAGTGGACGTTAGCGCTCCCTGCGGAATTGGCTGGAATGTATCCATTTAGAAATGTCTCCCTCACCTTACGTGTTTTTTCTGAATGTGCCTACGGTATTAGCGTATATATAGTTTGTCAATACACTTTATATTTATCAAAATAATAAGTATACAATTTATCATCACTTAAGTAACGTCAGTGAATTTATTATCACACGTATATAATTTTAATGAATGACTAGGGGTTTCCTATGGAGAGAGACAAACGTCACGACAATTTCACTATAAAATATCTCCAACAACATTTACTTTGAGATGTTCTGTAACTAATCGTGACTAACTAACGGAAATATCGGAACTAGCTGTGACTGTCGATAATAGTAATATAGAAAGCGCTAGGATACCAACCACATCCAAAAACTACGATCAATAGGTATCTTAATTTTTTTTATGTGTAAGTATATATTATTATTTTCAGGATTATACCTAAGTTTGAGTGGAAGTTCGTTTGACTGTACTCTTTAGTGAAATTTGGAAATGACAACAGCCTATTAGAATACTATGGTACTTATTGATGGAACATAATTCCATGCTGTCCATAATTAACTTACCTTTCCGCAGAATTTGCAGGAGTAGCGGTCTTTCGACTTGTGGGACGCGGCAGGACCTCTTGCTGACGTCAGGTCGGAGCCGAAGACTTTGGAGATGGCCGGCGGAGGACGGGACCCCACAAGAAAAGGGTTCGATCTGCGAACAAACGGTTTAAAAAAAAAGGAAAATCCTTTATATTGTTGCTCTATAAAACTTGTAATACACATATAATCGCATAGCCTCATTTCATTGGCTGTTTGATCACAGCAGCACCCTAATCAGCAATAAAGAAGATCGTTTAGGGACTGCATGAATTTCACCGTGCTGGGAAATATATGAATCATGGATATTTTGTAGATGTTTCATGGATGAGTGAGTAGGAGAGAGAGGCTTTGGCGGCGTGGGATTTCTTGATAAATAGAGATTTCTTGAAAAATTGAATTTATCCGACTAAAATTTCGAAGATCGGACATAAGCACCACGTAGTCAATTTGGGCGGAATGGTTCAAGGTACACGTATCAATGGACCCGCAAGTTTGAAGCTACTTGCAGCTACTAATATTTTCAATAACTTCTTATTTACTGAAAATTTTAAAAATATGATGTTCGTGAAAATCAAGAGTCTCAAATTCATTAACTTGCACTTTGAACTGAAAATAATAATGTTTTCGAATACCGATGTATGTATATTTGGAAAATAGTCTCGATGTTACTGTAGGTTCACTGTGTGGCACTTTGGACTCCGACGGTACCTTTATAAAATAATGTTCTTATCCACATTGTCATTGAAATCCTGCCTGCAATCTTACCTACTGTTTTAATTATTTCAGTTTCTGAAATATGATATCAAGCCTTACAATTATTGTTTGGTACATCTACGGTTTGTATCAGGTTTTCGCTTTATTATTTCGCTTTTTTCTTAACCAAATACGTCTGAGGATGGGGAATAGAATGGACGATCTTGAAGAGGCAATAGAACGAAAGGTAGAAAATTTTTTCAGAATACTGTCAGAATTCTTGTTTAATAAAAATGATCTTCATGAACATTCGAGCTAAGATGAACACCTTGACATATGAATGGAGTACGATAGGTACTTATGTACATTGGGAAATACAGAAAGACTTGTTTAAATATTATAATGTGGATATGGATTCAGAATTACCAAAAACAGCATGGGGAAAATCTTGACCAAAATCATAATTTGGTCAAACATACTGGACTCATCGCAATGGGTAACTTTCATCAAAAGTTCGCTAAAAATCCATTCAAACCTTATTTATTTCTAGAAAATGATAGCATCATCCCCACAAACTAATTGTAATATTTTCAATAGATCTAATATCCAGGGAAAATGACTAAAGTGACTGTCAAAAGAGGCTATTAGACTTACGAATCATAAATATCCCGGAGTGATTCACGCTTTTAACGTCAGTACGTGGAGGCAGTTGAAGATAACAGACGGTTAGTTCAGGATTGGGAAGATATATTGAGATACAGAGTTTGGAGATATACGCGACGGGATATTACGTTCCTAAATCATACGCCTCCAAGATCGGTGCCAACTGGATCATTGCACTGTGTTCAGCGGATACGTCTGTCAAGGAATCCAGTCGATCACCGATCAGATTTGAATACAATTTCTCTGTGAACGACTTGGCGGTGGGACTGTGAGCGGTTATTGGTTTTTGGTCGTCGGCTTCCGGTCCATTCGTATCCATGATACTTGGTATACTTATTTATACGTATAATCGTGCTTATTTACGAGCATCGTTCGACAAGAATCTCTGGAGCTCATAATTTTGACAATGCTGATGTAAATTTCGACGGTCACAATATCAGCAAATCGTTACGTACTGGAATCCACTGGATCGGAATCGTACTGGATCCACAAATCGTTTTTCCAACATCAGTGCGAGTTGAATTTTTCCAGTCTGAGTGCTGAGTCTTCGGTAGAAGAAAAAGACAAAACAATAATCATAAAAAATGGGAACGGCTCTTTGGAAGCTGATCAGGTTTTTAGCACATTTTCGAAGATACGCTGTTTCGAATGTTCCAAAATTCTCCACGTATTTTTTAGTGGAAAATCGCAGCTTAATTGGATTTCCTACGAGCTCATATAATTATTCTAAGTGGTCTGAATGTGTGTGAATGTAAAGTATTGGCGACCAGCTGTTGGAGAGCTTGAAAGCATTGATATGCGCGTATTGAGATTGATAATATTGTAAGTATTGTATTTGAAGTTGAATTAGCCAGTACAACAGTTCTCGAAATGTGTAGGCACGTTTTACCGATGAATCCGACCCATGGAAATAATAAAATGTTATTTTAAGAATATACGAAATTCACTATGAATGCACCAGTGCACCAACAAGACTTGTTTTATTATTCTCAACTGAAAAAACGCTGCAAATTATTACACAAAGGTTTATTATTTACATGCATAGATGCCCCTTCTGCGTAGATCACTGTTTTCTGTGGTCAGTACCCTCGAGCTACCCCCAGGAAAGCCCTAAACCGAGTACTGGAGCCAGCCCTGGAATTAAAAGTTTCATACAAATGCGCGGGATTTAATAATTCAATCATTAATTATTTGTAGTTATGTATTAAGCATAAGGCAAATAATAAATCGTTGTGTGATAATTTACCCGATAATACTTCAACGTTTATTCAAGTTGCAAAAGTACCTATCAACAAAATCCGAAAGATAGGTATATCATTTTTCAAATGAAATAATATCACAGAACAACCAACTATAATATAACAGAACAGCCATCCGTGATTATAATCAGGTGCTCCCTAGCAATGATATCTGGGCCGGATTTATACCATTTGATTCACGATCATGTTGACCAAGCTTTTTGGTGCAAACGAATGGGTGGTCGTACAATGCTCCGGGTGGTCTCAAAAAATCGTTTAGTTCAAGATCAATTTAAAAACGTAAAAAAACCCTTCTATTGAAAGTTTTCGAGCTAAGGCGTTCTGAAACTTTCAACCCTCCATTTTTCACCCCCTATTTCGAACCCCTTAGAGGTGACTGACAGTAACGCCGAGCTTCGAGGACCAACTAGACCCCAAGCGGGACCTATAAACCAAATTTCGTTAATTTTGGTTCATGGAAATTAAGAAAAGTGCGGAGTACGACGTACGGCGGACAGACAGAATTTTTTTTATTGCATTTTCGGATTCTACATACCTTGAAACGTAAACCATTAAATTGGGGGGGTAAAATTTTTTTTTTTCATGCTCGATTCCAAAGGTTCATTATTGAAAATAATGAACCAAAACAAACGTGTTATTAAGAATAATGCGGAAAGAACCGAAATATAGTTGTTATCTTTTGATATGAGGCCAAAATTGAATTTCGAAACTAACATAAACACAGACGTCACCAGTAACTACCAGTTCCAACGTCTTGGATCTTTAACATGTGATGAGGAAACGATATTTACTTGGCTGGTCGCAACAAGAAGCTATAATTTTATTTATGACCAGTTTCACTCAAAATGACCCCTCATTTTTTTCTTGGGTATGATCAGGTATGAAATCTATTCACCATAGAACCAATATTCAGAACGAGAAAAATAGGTACCGATTGCGACTTCCTCCTTTCGTTCCTTTCTGAAATCTTACAAAACCCTTCCTACGTAAAATAACAGTGACTGTGGATGGCGAGGGGGTTGAAGGAATTAATATGTTAAACATTACAACAAGTTTTGTTACTACCTCTGTATTTTCGTTTAACATGAATGTAAATCTTACACTATAAATCCAGCCCAAATATCATAGTTGGGGAACAGCTGATTAAAATCACGCGCGGCTACCAATGGCCCTATTTTGTTCAGATGGGTAGTTGATGGGTAGTTGATGGTGTAGCTTCTAGATCGTCCCCTATGAATTTAAAAACGTTGGGATCATTGTTATGATGACTGCGCATGCGCAAACGTGAAATCTGAGGTACTTATGTTCTCATGAACCTATGGCACGATTTTGATGATATTTTCCAGAAATTTTCTTCAAACTGCACAGAGCAGTTTTCGTTCAACTTTTTAAAACTTCACGTTATGCTTCATGAACAACAACGAATAATTTATTACACAATCCACCGCATATTTATGGAACTTACTGCCCGGCCGGCTGAAATACTCGATTTAGGGCTTGTGTGAGGGAAGTACAAGGGTAGATATTGACCACAGAGAACAGTGATCCACGCAGAAGGGGCATCTAATATATAGGTGAAGTTGTGTAATAGTTTGTGGCGTTTTCTTGTAAAGTGATACATTCACATAAAATTGCACTTTTGCGAAGAAGAACGAACAAGGTAATTTGAAATAATTTATTCAGCTACTTGTAAAATACTTCAATTCGGAGATAAATTACGTAGAGTCTTAAATTAATGTGTTGGATATTAGAAAACCTCAATTTTCGTCTAAATGATCAATTCCGATTTTATCTCAACGCATATGAAAGTTGAATTTCGGGCTCCAGAAGATTGCAATTTTGGTCCTGAAGTTTGTGTAAATATCGTATTTTCATGTTTAACTCCATCTAGGAAATAAATCGAGTGCACTGGAGTGGGCACATCAACCTTCCCATTGCAGTACTCGCGGCAGCAAGTCGCACATTTCCTATTAACAAGCTCTTCCACTCCAGCGAGGTCTTCAAAGGTCACTTCAAAGAAAAACGGAGTTACCTATGTATATTTACACTTGCTACTGACGATGATTTAATCACGAAACCGGTATAACAGTGTATTTTTCGCGTTTGTTCGTGTATTAGTGGAAATAGACAACTTTTTCAATAACTCAGTTTTGGTTTATTATTTTCAATAATGAACTTTGGAATCGAGCATGAACATTTTTTTAACCCCCCCCCCCCCCCCCCTCACCTCTCAGAATTTGATGGTTTACGTTTGAAGGTATGTAGGAATCCGAAAATGCAATAAAAAAATTTCTGTCTGTCCGCCGTACATCGCTCCTTTTCTTAGTTACCATGAACCGAAATTAAAGAAATTTTGTTTTCGTTCGGGGTCTAGTTGGTCCTCGAAGCTTGGCGTTACTGTCAGTCACCTCTAAAGGGTGAAAAATGGGGTTGAAATTTTCAGAACGCCGTAGCTTGAAAACTTTCGATAGAAGGTTTTTTTTTTATACGTTTTCAAAATTATCTCCACCTAAAGAATTTTTTCAGACCACCCGGAGCATTGCACGACCAGCCGTTCGTTTGCATCGAAAAGCTTCGTCAACATGATCGTGAATCAAACGGTATAAATCTGGCCCAGATATCACCGCTAGGGAGCAGCACCTGATTATAATCACGGATGGCTGTATGAGGTAGAGTTGGTTGTTCTGTGATATTATTCCATTTGAAAAATGGGGGGCTCTTTTGGATTTTGTTGATAGATATTTTTTCAACTTGAAGAAACGTTGAAGTATTATTGGATGGTTGTTTATGCTTTATGAATAACTTAAAATAATTAATGACTGAATTATTGAATCCCGTGCATTTTTATGAAACTTTTATTCCCGGGCCGGCTCTAGTACTCCATTCAGGGCTTTCCTGGAGGGAGCTCGTGGGTACTGACCACAGAAAACAGTGATCTACGCAGAAGGGGCATCCATGCAGGTGAATTGTACCGTTAAGTAATAATTTGCAGCGTTTTTTTTTAATGGGTTACCACGATTTCTCCGCGAGTGATTTAGTTCGTATTAGGTCAGTTCTTCGAACTTCCCTTGTCCTATGAGAACCATCTCACCAACTTTCAGATGCCCGATTTTTTGGCAGTCCCTACCGATGTCCACGCGTGTACCTTCGTAGGTATTCATTCCAAAGTCCGCCAACCTTTGACGACTCCGTGATTTTTCTTTTTAATCGGTCAATCTGTGGATTGGATTTCTTCCTTCTTAAGATCCATAGACTAGAAGAATAGAATTGAACAATTCATGAATATGATTTTCCTTTCTGTTAAACTAAAACATTGCCTGTCATATTGGCCGGTTGAGTCATAGATTCGCCGTAAAGGATGAGTTTTGAGGCAAGCGTTTGGAGCGTGACCTAAGTTTGATCCAATTCGTTACCTTAACGAAAACTATTATTACCTACTAATAAATTATCAAATAAGCTCCCAACCCGAAAGGCCAATCGATCATATAGCGAACGAAAGGAAATCTGTCCTGCTTCATCTAGCAGTTCAAAATGGGGTTCTGGGGAGCACACGCGCAGGGCAGGAGCAGTGAGGGAGCTCCGGCACATTAATTATCCAGCAAAGTGGAGAAAATATCTTTCGAGTCGGAAGCTGAACGACGATCTCACTACCAGCCGGCGCACGATACCGAGCATTTCACGAGGATCCATTACTGCCTGCAGCTTATCAAAGGAGCCGCAACACTAAACGATGATAAATAGGCAGGTAGGTACTTAGTGTTAAGAGCAGAGGCCAAATTTTCAGGCCCTTAAGAAATCCATTTGTCGAACCTCAAGATCGTATGTCGTAAGAACTCCTAGGCACATGTCGTAGGAAGAAGAAAACATGATCCAAAATATGTCGCACAAGCACAGATGATGTTCCGTGAAATATATCCTATATTGAACAGCGTTGAACGGTTACAACTTGATGCTCCGGGTGGTCTCAAAAAATTCTTTAGTTCAAGATCAATTTAAAATCCCTTCTATTGAAAGTTTTCGAGCCACGGCGTTCTGAAAACCTCAACCCCTATTTTTCACCCCTTAGAGATGACTGACAGTAACCCCGAGCTTCGAGGACCAACTAGACCCCAAACGGGACCTACAAACCAAATTTCATTAATTTTAGTTCAAGGTAACTAAGAAAATAGCTAAGTATGGCGGACGGACAGAAATTTTTATATTGCATTTTCGGATTCTACGTACCTTGAAACGTAAACCATCAAATTTTGAGGGGGGGTTAAAAATTTTTTTTTTTCATGCTCGATTCCAAAGTTTTATTAGGAATCAAAATGATGGATCTTTTGGATTTTTTTGATAGGTACTTTTGCAACTTGAACAAAAGTATAATTATAATATATAACCATACAATTGTCTTGTATAATTTATTATTAGATGTTTTGTTCTTCAGAAAACGTGACTGGGGTCCCTCCGGCACCCTATCTGGCAGTTCTGGTCCTCTTAATTTAGCTCTGTTTCCAGTGACTGTGCCCTCTCATGCAAACACTCACTGGAATCTGCGTTCTGGGAAAGTGCAATGAGTTTGCTCTCCCTCTTCTTCAGTTTCCGGATACTTCGATTTCTGCTCTCATTCTCTTTCTCTTGTCTCCTCACCAACTACTTTGTGAGGGATTTTTCACCCGGTATTCGGAGGGTTAAATTAATTTTAATTGAACAAACAACAACATTTTAATAACAAAATTAGGATAATGCAGATCTACCGTTACCCCAATGGAGGGTCGAAACATCTATTCGAATGCCCTTGAAGATGTCACAAAGCTCGGTCGATTATAACCTGGAATGTGGTATCCATGTTAGCGCATGCTAAGACACTTATTTTGCTCCAGTTAGTTACTGTAGAATGCGAAGGGTGACCATTAAGTATCCAATAATTTGAATTAAAAGATTGTCCTTGCCAAACTCATTATCTCACACCATTTTAGGTGATTTTTTTAAATTTTTGACGATTTCGAGCGATCTTTGACAATAAACATTTAAGCATGCCGTTTTGGGTGTTTAATGCTGAAGTATGCCCCCCTACCCGAAATGTATCATTTTTATCCATTCCGCGAAATGGATAAATACCTTCAAATTCTTTGCGTATTCAGCAGTAGGTACTTAACTACGTGAGATGTCGATATGGTGGGAGAGGAATATGAACTGATGGTGGACTCAATTCTTATGTTGCGGAGGTTCGTTGGATTCGGAATAATGCGTCAAGTCGGCTCAGATTCTCTCGTAATATCTCTCGTAAATATCAAGCGATCAACGGCGGATAGATCCGCTAATCATCGCTTTATATGGCATTGCTTTGCAACGAAGTTAACCCAGATGAATCACTTTGTTCCGGATCGTTGGTAAAAAAATCCTTGTAGGTAAACGGTTTTCCTGACGAAGACGAAGAAAAAAAGCGCCCCCGACCATTCAAAAGGTGCTTAAGTATCGCTCGAAACTACTACCGAAAACCCGGATGGAGCGTTTTGGGAGTGAAACTTACTCGGGAAACGACTCATTAGTCCATCAGTGTGCCAACTACACCAAACTGGACCCATCGTCGTTTATTGACAACTCAGAGGAGAAAGGTGGCCCTCTCCTATTAGCTGACTCTACCAGAAGTGGGTGTTTATATTTTCCACAATATTATTTGTGTAACTTTGGAGCCGGGGCGTCCGAGCGTTCGATCTTTATATATCACATTCCTATTCACCCGACCAGCAATAAGTTCATCGCAGGGTCAAGGCAAACAGCTATACCTACCTCGAATTGAAATGTAACGTTCGGCATTTAGGCTGCAATTACATAGATACGCATTTTCCACCACCGGCATCTTCTGCAAACGCGCATTTTTGGTTTATTATTTTCAATAATGAACCTTTGGAATTGAGCATGGAAAAAAAATCCAACTCCCCTCCATAGAGAGCTTATACTAGGACTGTGATTGTCGTGCCTGTGGGTGTGCGTGTGTGTGTGTGTGTGCTGCAAAAAACGACCCTAATAAATCAGAGTCTCACACTAACAGGAATTTAGTTTGGTCTATACAGGCAAATAATAAACCGTTGCGTAATAATTTGCAGCTTTTTGAATTGATAGTCCTAATTTTATTCCGTAACACGAAGAAAATTACGACTCCTACGTGACATTTAAGGACCATCTAGTTCGATTAATTGTACTAACATTCCATATTATCAGTATAACTTAAATCACCGGTTTCGGTTGTTGAACCATCATCAGTACACAATTGTTTACTGATGATGGTTTAATAACAAATGATTCTATTGTGTACTGATGATGATTTAACAACCGAAACCGGTCTACAGTTTGTTAGTTTACGTGGAAATAGACTATTCTATTTTTATCCTGTAGGTTTTTTGTCCATATTATCAGTCCTGCCTACCCTTTCGAGGCTATTTTTGTAATACGATGGGTTGAAAAAAATAAGTACCTAGGTAAAAGGATCGTTTCCAGTGTTTTTCGAATAAATTTAGTGAGTTGTATTCGAGACAAAAATTAATGTAGCATACCCAAGTCAAAACAGCTGGAAAACAGAAAAGAAATATAATAATGACTTGGGGACCTCCACCCCTTCATGAATATTGTGTAATATTCCCCTAATAGAAAGCAGAATGCTGGTTCGGTAGTTGCATAACGGGCTCAGTTCCTCGTGATGAAAAAAGTTTTTGAAATAATAAAATTAAGGGATAGATTTGTCTCACCACCGTCCACTGTGTGTTGATGGCAGCCGAAGGAGCAAAGGGGCCGAAATTTAACCCTCCGGTGTGCGCGCGCTGCACTGAGTGCGGCAAACACGTTTACCCTTTGATTTGTTGACGAAATTGGAAAGTTATCAGCCTGGGGCCTTCGTTATGCATACTTCACTATATCACCGCCATGTAGCAACTGATATCACCCTTGTTTTCTGCACCAGTAGTCGGTTATTTACCTTCAGGGTGAGTACGACGGGAATTGATAGGGCGGCGAAGCTGCGGACTGATGACAAAATTCGCCGATAGAATTACACTGGACAAGTTTAAGAAAACTTACATGGCATACCTGCTCAAGCGAACATCCCAGCTAATTGCTTGTAAGTTTTCTTACAATGTATAATGTCAATATGATGATTAGAATGAACAAGTCTTGTCATATTGTATATTTTTCTTGATGATTTCAGATTGAAATGATTCACATTGATTAGTTTCATTTTGTATGTTCCTCAGTCATTATATATAAATATAATGTGACATGAGTTGGCTAATAATTTATAATCAGTATATACTCATTTCCATTCATATTATCAGAACAAGACGATTTTTTGAATAATAAACCTTTGGAATCAGGCATGAAAAAAAAAAAAATATATATACATTGACCCCCCCCCCCCCTCAAAATTTCCATTTCAAGGTACGTGGTATCCAAAAATGGAATAAAAATTTTCTGTCCGTCCGCCTTATTTCGCACATTCCTTAGTTACCGCGAACGGACATTAATGAAATTTGTTGTTGGGTCCCAGGTGTTGCTGTTTTCAGGGTGCCGTTGTCGATTTTTTTTACGTTTTTGAATTGTTCTCGAACTGAAGAATTTATTGAGACCATCCGGAGCCTTGTCCGTCCAGCCGTTCGTTCACAGTAAGGCCCTGAAGTTTGCACTGAAAAGCTTCCTTAACATGATCGTGAATGAAGCGGTTTAAATCCGGCACACATGTATCGTCACTGATGGGGAACACCTGATTGTAATGACGCATGGCTGCATGAAACCGAGTTTATTGTTGTGTTGCGTGATTTTAGGTATTTAATTTGAGGAATGATGGTTTTTATAACGATTGCCGTGAGTCCCTCACAGAAACCACTCCAGTAATATTACGAGAGATTTAACCAAATAAACGCGAAGAACGTTGAGCTGGTCAACACCGAGGGTTTTCCCCAACCGCCAACTGCCTCAACGGTCGTAACGGCCGATTGCGGTCAGGGGACGGGTGGAAAAGTCCCTATAAAACCAGGGGCGCCTTGGGATTCCGTCCCGGGAGCTCGTAAATACGACGACGATAATGCGTGCGATAATCCCTCAGCTCGGGCGTTCCTTAGAATTCCGTCCCGGTGCCTGGTGAACGGTGCGAGCGGATTTTGGGATTCCGTCCCGCATGGTCTCCCTCATTGTTGATTAGAACTCTTTGTAAACAAACAGATCGTCTCAGTATCAGTTTGTGATGACACAAACAGTGCTCGTGGTGTCATTTCGTTATAAATGTCGTTGAAAAGTGAAATAATTGAAAGTGGCTTGGCAACTGCATGCTAATCTCTGAAGGACACAAGTTATCATCTGGAGAACAACGGTGGAGGTACGTAGGTCCGACCGATATTATGTAACGCATATCCACGTACGTGTTATTATGTTATGTACGGGTTCGGATACCGTATATAATAATATTATTATATCCATATAACGTACGACGAATGCTTTTGCTTTTGCAGATAATTATTATAGTATACTATACAAGTACGAATTTTATAAAATACAATGAGTCAAAAATGTGGCACAAAGCAGTTCAAGGGGTAGTGGTTTTCCCAACTGTATCAGCGAAAAAATTCGCGACTGATGAGACAAATTCAGCTTTACTCAATTGTTTATTGGTGTACAGTTGAATCAGGTTACTGTTTCACCTGTTTTCACCTGTCCTGTTTCACAATATCTGCAGTTTTTTTGACTTTCCTCAGGACGGAGTTCCAAGGTTTTAGTAGGCTGGGTCCAAGTTGTGGGGACGGAATCCCAAGGTGTCGCTGGGCCCCACGCTAATGGTAGGGACGGAATCCCAAGGTTTTTTAAGCCGGTTTAATATTTTAATGAGGGTCCGGGACGGAATTCGTAGCCGCCCAAAACCAGCCCTTCTGGCCCAACTCACCATTCGATGATCCGACCCCCGACTTTCGACTTCTCTTAGAGACCCTTTCTCTCTCGCCCTCTCTCTCTCTCTCCTTTCCTCGCACCTGCTGGGTGAAAACCGCGGGGTGCAATCCCGGTATCTGCCGTGGTGAAAACCGCGGGATACCTCCTTCTCCACTTACACGTGCTGTGGTGAAAACCGCGGGATACCTCCTTCTCCACTTACACGTGCTGTGGTGAAAACCGCGGGGTTTTAGCTTCCATCGGCCCGGTGTCTGCTGCGGTGAAAACCGCGGGACACCTTCCTCTCCATTAGTACCTATTGGGTAGTAGCTGCCACATCCCACGCGCCTGCTGTAGTGAAAACTGCGAGGAGCCTCACCCTATAGCGCCTGCTGTAGTGAAAACCGCGGGACACCTTTCTCTCCACTAGTACCAGCTGTGGTGAAAACCGCGGGACACCTTTCTCTCCACTAGTACCAGCTGTGGTGAAAACCGCGGGGAGCTAACCTTCCCTACAACTAACGCCTTCTGTGGTGAAAACGCGGGGCGTTAGAGAAAAGACTCTGAAGGAGCACCTCCTTCCTCATCCGCCTTCATCCGACCTCATCCATTCTCATCCGAAAAAACTACAGGATAAAAATAAAATAGTCTATTTCCACGTACACTAGCAAACTGTAGACCGGTTTCGGTTGTTACGCCATCGTCAGTACACAGTGTGTACCTATGAAACCAGTCTACCGGCGTAGTTTGCTAGTGTACGTGGAAATAGACTATTTTGTTTTTATCCTGTAGTTTTTTGCTATGGATTTCCACTATTCCGCCGCGAGTGATTTAAGTTACATTCTAATCCGCCTTCATCCGCCATGTTGTGAGCATCCAGCACACACCCGCTCACAACAACGATAAATAATTAAATACAGAATTCTTGAATGTAACGGATATTAGTTACGAAACTGTAATTCCCCGGCCACCTCCTTTCGTGGGGGAGGACGAGGGTAGGAATTGACCACAGAAAACAGTGATCTACGGAGAAGAGGCATCTATTAAAGCAAATTAAACCGCTGTGTAATAATTTGCAGGGTTTTTTACAGACCGTACTCGGTGCGGCACGCGCCTTCTCGTGTAACTGTCAGAGGCTCGCTCACCGGAGGGTTAATTTTACGGCGAAAATGAAGAGTTCACTTGGAGGCACGGATTAACTCGTTTGAAAGGTACAGCTACTACTAAATCCACTTGAGATTACTTTAGCGAATCGGTAAGAACGGTGAAGGGAGTGGGAAGGGACTGACAGAGAAACTGTAAGCTAACCCCGAAGTTCAAGGGCTCGCCTACGATCGTGACAGCCCAAATCATTTCATTCAATTGTCCATATAAAAACCCGACTCGCATTATTTGTCTCGAAGAAAAATGATTAATACAAATAAAAAATAATAAAAAAGACGACGCGAGAAAAGCAGAGAAGTTATTTGCAATTTGCAATAATACCTCCACATGAGGGTTGTTCAGTTCGCGTGAGAGCTTAATGTCCTTTTATGACTTTATGACCTTAATGTCTTCTTATTTCGAGTTATTTCCCTGCCGTGATATCATCATCGTAAAGTGACGAGTGGGAGTTCGAGGGGAGAAAAAAATAAAGGTTTTTGTTGGAAATTTGAAGAGTGAAGGACTCGGAGGTTGCGAAACGGTAAAGTTTGAGGTCGCTGTAAACTCGTATCGGTTACTTTCCGAGAAAGGAAGAAAACAGTCGGATCCGAGCAGGGAGAACCGATTTCGTTAAACTTTACCGAGAATGTTCTAAAATTTAAATTTTCGTAAGTTCAATAAGTACGTGGTTAAATTTCCCTCATGGGAAGTATAGCGAGTTGGAAGACGGCTGTTTTCTGGTAAGTGAGGCCTTTGCATTTTTTCGGCAAATAAAATTGCAGTAAATTGACTCTGTCGATATAAATTGAAACATAGTGTGGAGAAATTAGTACAGTCGTAAAGAAACGACGAATTCAACGTGTGTGATGAATTATCCCGGGGATTTACTAATTATAAGTTGAAGGGGGCGAGTCAACGAGTAGCCGAAAGCGAAATTCTGATCCTCATTTTTGAGGACAGCTGAAAACGTCCGAGACGTTGGCAGGAAGATGTAAAGACGTAAAGCCCACGCCTGAAATTTGGTGTTTATTCTACTATTTCGTTCTTTTTCTCTCACTAATATTAGTTCTTGACCAGAAATTATGACATCCGAATTCCAAAACAATGCTATTCATCAATATCAATCATATACAAATATGATCGATATTCCTCCTCGTGTGCTCCCACTTCATAACCTCGCCTGATATACCTACCCATTTATACAAGAAAAATACTTGGTACTTTCTGGAACTTCCGTTCTTAGTGTTTTTGGTCAAAATACAAAACGTACAATAAATTAATATTAATAAATTCAAATTGGAAAATACCTTGTGATACTGTGGAAACAGTGTAGGAAACCAAGTTCTACATCTCTGAAATCAAGCTTAGCTCTCGAGGTATTTTAGTTTGGTTGTTTGGATTTACAAAGTTTCATGAAAAATATTGGAAAATGGGGAATTTATCGTTTTTTAATGCAAATGATCGTTCAGTGTAATCATATACTGAAATGGTTGGAGTTCACAGTCCATCAGGAACCTTCGAATTATGAGCGTTTTCCACCTTCAACAATCTGAATGGTTTAATTTGATGTCATTCGACGCAGAACTTAATGTCTTGCAGCGTTTATTTCGAGATGTATTTTGATGTGAGCTTTGTTTATCCAAACCCAGCGCAGAGTCAGTTGAAAAACAACGAATCTCAGTCATGTAATAAATTGTAAATCAAGACAAACTTACAATATGTGCCTAAGAAATTCAATTAAAAAAACGCTGCAAAATATTACAGAGCGGTTTATTATTTACCTGTACAGATGCCCCTCGAGCTCCCCCCAGGAAAGCCCTAAATCAAGTACTGGAGCCAGCCCGGGAATTACAGTCTCATAAAAATGCGTAGGATTCAATTATTTAATAATTAATTATTTGCTGTTATTCATGAAGCATAAAGTTTGTTCAAGTTGCAAAAGTACCTATCAACAAAATCCAAAAGACCATCATTGTTCAAATGAAATAATATCACAGAACAACCAACTCGACTTCCGTTATTATAATCAGGTGTTCCCTAGCAATGATATCTGGGCCGGATTTATACCATTTGATTCACGATCATGTTGTCCAAGCTTTTCGGTGCAAACGAACGGCTGGTCGTACAATGCTCCGGGTGGTCTCAAAATTTTTTTTAGTTCAAGATCAATTTAAAAAGTTTTAAAAAAACATACCCTTCTATTGAGTGTTTTTGAACTGCGGCGTTCTGAAAATTTCAACCCCTTTTTTACACCCCTTAGAGATGACTGAACTTAAATTATAAGTAAAAAGTTTTTTTTTTAAATTAACATACGTAACTAGTTTTGGGAAGTGTTGAAAATGTTTCATACCTACCCACTAATCTTCTTCCCATGCGAATTTAAATTCATTAAATGTTTTCTCCTCTTGCTCATGATAACAATATTTTTGATGAAAACAAGTATGTTACTATTAGAAACATCAATTTTTTACGAAAATGGCCCTCAAGGTATATTTTGTCGTCGATATGAAACAATGAACCTTAAATAGAAACATCGGTTGTAAAACATCGATATTTTTTCAAAAACATCGATGTTTCGGTTCCGATGTTTTGCTACCATCGATGGTTGCTTGTCGATGTTTAAAAGCATCGATGCACCAATATTTCAATTTTTTGCCATCCCTTCAAACAACAACCGCGAATACGCGAAAATTGGCAGCATAACCTGCGGAAACTGAGAGGTTCTTCGGGGTTACCCACGGCGTTCTGCAGCTGTTAGTTGAATAATCGAATTATTGAGGCATCCGTGCTCTAACCAACGGTTTTGTAACTGTCAGTTAAGTTGACACTGATGAACGCTTCAATTCGATTAGCGCATGTTATTCATAACTGCGGTTTATTTAACTGCCCGTTTAGCGTTGCAATTGATAAACCGCTCCTTAGGCACATGTTGTACGTTGTCTTGTTGTAATTCAAGTGACTTAGCTCTGAGAGGGCCGGAGTGTGTACTGTGTAGTGAGACGTGATATGAATTCAGTGGGAGGAGGTCGCACTTGAATGAAGTGTCGAAGGAGGAGGTAAGTCGCCCTAAGTGGGCGGGTGTGACACTAACCTCGCGTAGGCGTGAGGGTGAGGAGGGTAAAGCTTGTCCCTGTAGATGGCCTCAAGGACGACGGGGTGGAGCGGAGGCGGAGCTCCCGCCGCCTGGTACATGAAAAGAGGCGGGCCCGGGCCGCTTGGGGGCGGCGTCGGCGACGCCTCTCGGCACCTGTAGCGGCGCTCCGGCGTGCCGGCCCTCCGGGCGCGCAAGTCGTCCGGTGATTTGGCGCCGGACTGCGTCAAGTCCGCCGGCGAGTCGTCGCCCGAGTGCGATAGGTCCGTCGTCTCTGGCGGCGGCGACGGTGACGGCGCCAGGATGATGTTCTGGTTCTCGTCCTCCATCTCTGACTTTTTGCGATCAACGCGCAAGTCCAGAGGCTGCTCGTCCTTCCTAGAACCAACAAAACATCAACATAAATAACTTTTATTCAGACACAGAAACAGGAAAAAATATTCATCAGTTTACTGCAAACCATCCAGTTGGAAAACGAAAAAATACATAAATAAACTAATGCAATACCTATACATTTATAATAATATTAATTAAATAATATTTAATTTAATTTAATATTAAATGTAACATAAATAATGCAGCATGAGCGAATTTAAACAACCCTTCAACCCTCTAAATTTTTAAACATCATCTGCCGTTTTCTTAACCAAATTCAAACAATTTGTCGCCTTATCGCCCTCCAGATGTCCTTATTAATCAAATGTTGATAGCTACTTATATCTACAATTATTGTATGAAACCATCCACTATTTTATAATATTATCTATTATGAATAGAATTTAATCCAATATTGGGAAATTCAGCAAAATAGGTCCATAACTGTGCAAATCTAGGATTCAAAGCCGAATGCGGTGCAACGTGGAAAAGAATGGGCAAGATTTTAAAAATTCGTGCACTAACAATTTTGTACCCATTGCACAGTTTACTTAGCTCATTTAGCTCGGGAAAGCACGAATTTCATTGGAAAAACTATAATTTGTTAGTTGTAGAGTAAATAGTTCGTATTAAAAGTAGTACTTACTATAAAGTAGTAAGTTGTAAATGATGTGTAAATAATTATGTATTCGAAATTTCTCGTTTTCTCACTTGTCATAGTCGGGACGAGAGGCAGGGGACATCCTCCCCCTGAAGGACAAGTCGCACGGGGTGAGTTCGGTGGAGGACGAGGCGCCGGCGGCGGCACCCTCTTGCGGTGACGCCGCCCTGGGGTAGACGGAGCCCTGGTGGGGGGAGGAGCTCCTGGTGCCGGCGCCGCAGCCGAGGAATCCGCTTCCGACGCCCGACACCATTTTCCGCGGCGTCGCGTCCTTTTCCCGCATCGCTTCCTTCGTCTCCCGGGACGACCTGAAGGCTGGACAGTCGCTCAGGACACTCATAACTCCCTGAGAACATTAGATCATAATATTATTATTCGACAACATAATTATTATAACAATTATTATAGCATTTCCAAGTCAAATTATGGCATTGTGCATCATTCCAAACCAAATTTCAAAGCAAGTTTTCATACCAAATCTGAACATTTTCTAGTCCATTTTCAAATAAATTAGACATTTTTCAAACCATGGCAGCGTTTTGCAAAATTATATAAAACGCAACATTCTATCTGTAAATTTACTGTGTTTTCTGTGAATAGTCTGTTCAATTCCTAATACCTCTCAACGCAGCAATTCTAATAACTAGTTAAATAAAACACAAGAGTTTATTATAATTTACCTACAGGTGCCCCTTCTACGTGGATCACTGTTTTCTGCGGTCAATACCTACCCCTGAATAGCCTTAGGCAAATCCAGTAACGCACGGGGGATGCCCCAAAGCACACCCATCCGGTCATTTCTGAAATTCTGACAGTTCCCAGACATTCACCTAAGCTGTACGATTCGTTCGGCTAATGTATGTATTTAAAATAAATAAAACGCTGCAAATCCCTGCACAACGGTTTATTATTTTATACAGAATACCCTTCTGTTACAGATCACAGCTCTCTGTATAGATAACGCTTCTACATAACATATGTACTATTCTCTACATATGATATAGATCGCACACCCTCCATAGGTTAGTACCTAACCCCGTACTCGTTACTAGGTACCTCAATCACGAGATAAATGTTGCTAAAATTATTCTGTCGATCACTGTTTCCTGTGGTCAATACCTACCCTCGTGGTCAAGTATAAAGAACCGTTGTGTAATAACTTGCCCATCAATAATACTTCAACGGTTGGTCAAGTTGCAAAAGTACCGATCAACAAAATCCGGTCCCTTCTTAGTAGATGAACCGTTGTGTAATAATTTACCCATCAATAATACTTCAACGTTTGTTCAAGTTTCAGCAGTACCTACCACCAAAATCCAATAGTCCATCACTTATCAAATGAAATATTATCGCAGAACAACCAACTCGACTTCATACAGCCATCCTTGATTGTAATCAGATGCTCCCTAGTGAGGATATCCGGGCAGGATTTATAACGTTTGATTCACGATCGTGTTGACGAAGCTTTTTGGTGCACACGAACGGCTGGACGTAACTAAGTAACTAAGCAAAGTGGCCAGTACGGCGGACAGACAGAAATTTTTGATTTATTATTTTCAATAATGAACCATTGGAATCGAGCATGAATAAAAAAAAATTCTAAACCCCCCCTCAAAATTTGATGGTTTACGTTTCAAGGTATGTAGAATCCGAAAATGCAATAAAAATATTTCTATCTGTCCGCCGTACGGGCTTTTTCTTTTCTTAGTTACCATGAAAGAAAATTGATGAAATTCGGGTTATAGGTTCCGTTGTGGGTCTAGTTGGTCCTCGAAGCTCGACGTTACTGTCAGTCATCTCTCTCAAAATAGGGGTTGAAATTTTCAGAACGCCGTATCTCGAAAACTTTCGATAGAAGGGTATGGTTTTTCTTACGTTATTAAATTTGTCTTGAGCTAAACAATTTTTTGAGGCCGCCCGGAGCATTGTACGTCCAGCCGTTCGTGTGCACCAAAAAGCTTCGTCAACAAGATCGTGAATCAAACGGTATAAATCCGACCTGGATATCATCGCTATGGAGCACCTGATTATAATCAAGGATGGCTGTATGAAGTCGAGTTGGTTGTTCTGTGATAATATTTCATTTGATAAGTGATGGACAATTGGATTTTGTTGGTAGGTAGTTGTGAAACTTGAACAAACGTTGAAGTATTATTGATGGGTAAATTATTACACAACGGAAAATTATTCCACAAGGGTAAATTATTACATAACGGTAAATTATTACACAACAGTAAATTATTACACAACGGTAAGTTGTTACACAAGGGTAAATTTTTACACAACGGTTCATCTACCAAGAAGGGGCTGGATTTTATTGATAGGTATTTTTGCAACTTGAACAACCGTTGAAGTATCATTGATGGGCAAGTTATTACACAGTGGTTTATTATAAGTACTGACCACAGAAAAGAGTGATCTACGCAGAAGGGGCATCTATTTCACTCCACATCAACAATTTTCCTTTAGAACTTCATTATTTGCGTTTCTTTTTGCCGTTTTAGTTAATGTTTGTCATCGACAGAATTATTTTAGCAACATTTAACTCGTGATTTAGGTAGGTACCTAGTAACGAGTACGGGGTTAGGTACTAACCTACGGAGGGTCTGCGATTTACATAATATGTATAGAGTTAACAGAAGGGTATTCTGTACAAAATAATAAACCGTTGTGCCGGGATTTGCAGCGTTTTTATTGCATTTTCGGATTCTACATACCTTGAAACGTAAACCATCAAAATTTGGGGGGGGGGGGGGGGTTAGAATTTTTTTTCATGCTCGATTCCAAAGGTTGATTATTGAAAGTAATAAACCAAAATGTATTTAATTATGATTGATCAGTCCAAGTTTCCGTACCAAATTTGAACTAATGAACTCGATCGTTTATTAAATAATAAAACAAATGATAAATATTTCAAATATTTTATATTTGAAATAATTGGCAGCATGTATATTTTTACCGATCTAAAACCTCTGATGTGGATTTCTGATGTGGATATAGCAAAGAGCTACAACTTGACGAGCAGTTGAACTAAGATCTCCAGTCCTTTGAAACTTGTATCCTTGAAACTTTGTAAGTATCTGTCTCAAATTTTATTTTGATAATATAACTTTGTGCTAAAAGATTTTTCAAGAATATCGATGTCAAGATGTGAAATTCCAAAATGAGGTAATTTATAACAGATCGATCTGGCAGTTGTATAGATAGTCCCAAAACCGAATAAAATAATTGAACACTCCATTTCGAACCGTTGCCCATCAGAATTGTGTACTAGGTACCAATCGAACAACCCGATTTAGATGCGCATGCATCCATCCAGATGGTCAGGAGTTGATTTCAATTTAAATCACTTCACCAGTGTTTTTGATTTTGATATTATTGCGGTATAGGGAATATCCCAAGTCATCAAGGAAGGTAATTTATATTTCAGAATCATTATCTTATGCCACTGCTTGGTGATTAGTGACCCTATTATTCATAGTTCCTACCTATACGTTGAATACTCGATGCAGTTAACATCAATTTTGCACTTAGTGCAATAATTGCTAATTTTCTCGAAAATTAACAGGTTATTGATAAGTTGTTAAACTTGAATTGGTTTTTGCAAACCAAGATTCTTCCCCTAAAGCTAAATTTGGTCTTTTTTCACATAACGTTTACTTATAATCATGGAAGTGAAAATGTACTTTCAAAAATGTTCCCTATAAAAATAAGATTTATAAGTTATCAAGTACCTACATTAATTTACTCATTACTAGAAACTCTTGTGAAAGGTATTTTCATATTATAATCTATGTAACTACTAATGTATAGTTAGGTTCAATAAAGTTTCAGTTATGCAGCATGACCATATGAGCGAATTTTCCAAGTACATACCATCCTATGAACACTGCTGAACTCATAGCGGCTTCAGTGATTTATGCCAATTTTTGACCACATACAAACTCATATGTGACTCAATTTTGGTTTATTATTTTCAGTAATAAACTTTCGGAATCGAGCATGACAAAAAAAAATACCCCCCTCAAAATTTGATGGTTTACGTTTCAAGGTACCTATGTAGAATCCGAAAAGACAATAAAAAAAATTGTATGTCCGTCCGCCGTTCGCCGTATCTAGCACTTTTCATAGTTACCATGAACAAAATTAATGAAATTTGGTTTGTATAGGTCCCATTTGGGGTCTAGTTGTTCCGCAAAGCTCGGCGTTACTCTCAGTCATCTCTAAGGGGTGAAAAATAGGTGTTGAAATATTCAGAACGCTGTAGCTTGAAAACTTTCAATAGAAGGCTATGGTTTTGTTTTACGTTTTTAAGGCAATTGTGAACTAAAGAATTTTTTGAGACCACCCGGAGCATTGTAGGACCAGCCGTTCGTTTGCACCGAAAAGCTTCGTCAACATGATCGTGAATCAAACGGTATAAATTCGGCCCAGATATCATCACTAGGGAGCACCTGATTATAATCACGGATGGCTGTATGAAGTAGAGTTGGTTGTTCTGTGATATTATTCCATTTGAAAAGTGAAGGCTTTTTTGGATTTTGTTGGTAGGTACGTTCCCAACTTGAACAAACGAAGTATTATTGGGTAAATTATTACACAACGGTAAAGTATTACGCCACTGTTTATTATACAATCTACGCAGAAGGGGCATCTATACAGGTAAATTATTACACAACGGGTTATTATTTACCTTATGCTTCATGAGTAACTACAAATAATTAATGAGTGAATTATTGAATCCTGCGCATTTATATGAAACTTTAATTCCCGGGCCGGTTCCGGTAGGCGATTTAGGGTTTTCCTGGGGGGTGGGGGGGCACGAGGGTAGGTACTGACCACAGAAAACTGTGATCTACGCAGAAGGGGAATCTACACAGGTACGTAATAAACCGTTGTTTTTTATGAAAATCTTGAAAATCGTTGTTTTATTTTGAAAATCTTGAATCTTGAATGATTTTGGCGAAATTTCGAGTTTTTCATTTCGTAGCTAAGGTCAGAAAATATCATCTCTAATGACATATAGATATGAACATAAACACATAAATAACTTCGGATAGAGGTTTATTTTTTCATTTTCAAGAAAGAGCTGGGCATCATGAGCAGGGAATGTTTCTCAAGCACCACAAAATCCACTGAGGTGAATTGAAAGACAAATTGCACAATAGTGAATCGTGGTCTTTAGCCCCCCTGGATAAAATGCGCTTTCCGTGAAACACGATAACTTCATTCTACCGTATATTGACCTGTAATTGTCTTAATATTACCATACCTTCGGGAGGAGTCCGTCGTCACTAGCTGGTCGAGTATATTTCTTCTTACACTAGTGTAACTAACCCTTTAGATGTAATTATCTTTATTACAAAGGTATTATTAGTGTATATTACACTGATAGAACCGTTACGTACTGTCGTATTTTTTGTTTTAGTGTTTTGTAAGCTCGTATTTTTTATGCTGACATTTACGTAGTTCTAGTTTTCTCAGCATTCATCCAAAATCCCAACAATATTTTAATAGTTCAATACCTACAGTACTCACTACTATGACAGTACATTGCCTTTACTGTAGAGAGAGCGTACAGATTGAATTCAAAATAATGCACTTTGATATCGATTCAGAATAGGTAGGTACCAAAATATACGTGAAAACCCCGTACAAATCCCCCCCCAATCACCCTACAAATTCTAGATCCGCCGCTGTCCGTTCTCAATTATTTCAATGACCGCACCTCAACAACCCATCTGAAGTATACAAACAGCTTTCTACAAACTACAACCATCTTGGATCTAAAAATTACTAGAATCTAGGTACTAGATTAACAGGGTGAAGTGGGGCAAGAATGTTTTTTCCGGAGTAAGTGCGTTTCCTAGCAATACCTTCAGTTTGGGTCACTCCAAAATATTATAATGGTGAATTTTCATCAAAGAAAAAAATATATTATATTATAATATTCAGAACTCTTGAAAAAATTGTGGTTGAACCCCGTTTTCAAAAATAAGCGATAGTCGTTAAAATGAAAGTGTGGCTAAAAATGACGTAGCAGGTCTATCGACATTTGATTGGCTGTTTGACCGAAGGAGGGGGAGCGAAGCTTCGGAGGCGAAGGTTCTCATTGCTGCCAACAACCCAACATTGGAAATGGCAAACCTTCTTGGCAACCTTCAAGAACCTTCGCTGTGCCCTTCTGTGAACCTCCCATCGTTTTGATTTTTTGGATGTGTTATTTAAATTTATTTATTAATTTGCGGTTTCACCCATCCATTGCGGCTCTGTACATCGTTTCAAGTGATGCACTAGCGCTCTAAGCGGGATTTGAGTTGAACTACTCGGCGATTTACCTGATATGTCATTTCTAGCGGGAAATCAGAAATTCAAATTTCACACTCGCTTTCTGCTCATACTTTTCGATTATTAAACACCTCATTATGTGGTCAATAAGTGTTAATTTCCGTTATTGAACAGTACCTGGACAAAAAAAATGATAATCTGTAACCCACAAAAATGGTAAGAAGCGTTGTATTCGTGCAAGAGTCGAAAAAAATGTATGTCCTCCAAAATGAAAATGTCCACTCCCCTTTTACGTTTCAGACATTTTACGTTCCGTGTCTCCCTGTCTGTCCGTCCGTCTGTGTGTATGTGGTTAATTCCTTGTAACACGCATAACTACCCGAAATAATGGTCGAGATGGGCTGAAATTTTGAGGTTAGGTGCGGGTTGCGTCATAGTTGGTCCTATACCAAAATAATATTGAAAAAGTACTGTAACTTTTGTCTCCGCATGCGCAAACGTGAAGTACTTGAAACGCCCATAACTACCTTAAATATCGTTTAAATGAGTTCAAATTCCGAGGATCGATCAGGAATAATACTTTGATAGATCCACATAAATGTCATCGCAATCGTACTGTAAGTTTCGTCTGCGCATGCGCGAGCACGAAATGTTGACCATTTCCTTATAACGCTTCTAACTACGAAAAAAAGCCCATAGAGAGCTGAAATTTTGAGGGTAGATGCGGGTTGGATCGTAGATGGTCCCATTTCAAAATCATTTCAATTGTCTGCGCAAGCGCAAACGTGAAACACTTCAAACGCCCTTAATTACCTTAAATTTGGTTGAAATGAGTACAAACTTGGAGGGTGAATCAGAAATAATACTTTGAAACCATATGAATTTCATTGGAATTCGTCTGCGCATGCGTGAACATGAAGTACTGAAAAAATGTTGAAATGTTTGATTTTATTACGCATATCAGGTAGTGTATTACTACTCTATTTATTGCTATTCAATCATTTTGACTAATCTTTTTTTTTATCAAATGATTCTATACGTCCATGTTACAATAAGTGGGGAAGGTAACTGCCCACCCAACTTGGCAGACCTTTTTTTTTTGTTTTTTACTTACAATGAGTATCGTCGTTAG
Source organism: Leptopterna dolabrata (assembly GCA_954871275.1). Lineage (NCBI taxonomy): Eukaryota > Metazoa > Arthropoda > Insecta > Hemiptera > Miridae > Leptopterna > Leptopterna dolabrata. The sequence goes on from OX940976.1 coordinate 23,026,474, forward strand.
ATTCAAAGGAATATTAATGTTAAGAGGGCTGCAGATAGGACTCCGGAGAGGAACACTGGGAACACTGTTGTAGGACAGAAACTGTGTTCCTTCTGGGGTGTGTCGCATATCAACTCTCTTCCAAACTCCCAGACAGGCAAGAAAGAGTCTCTTCAGATATTTAAGAATAAATTTAAAACCACTGCAAGTTATTACACACCGGTTTATTATTTACCTACATAGATGCCCCTTCCACGTAGATCACAGTTTTCTGTGGTCAGTACCTCCCCTCGTGCTCCTCCCAGGAAAGCCCTAAATCGAGTCCTGGAACCGGCCCGGGAATTACAGTTTCATAAAAATGCGAGGGATTCAATAATTCAATAATTAATTTTTATTTGTTGCTATTTATGAAGCATAAGGTGAAATAATAATTGTGCAATAAACCATTGTGTAAGAAACTGTTGTGTAATAATTTACCTATACAGATGCCCCTTCTGCGTAGATCACTGTTTTCTGTGGTCAATACCCTCGAGCTCCCCCCAGGAAAGCCCTGAATCGAGTACTGGAGCCCTGGAGTGCTCAAGTACATGCCCTCGGAACATGTATGGATACATGGCCCTGGGCACATGGAGTAATGGAATTACAGTTTCGTATAAATGCTCGGGATTCAACAATTCAATCATTAATTATTTGTAGTTATTCATGAAGCATAAGGTAAATAATAAACCGTTGTGTAATAATTTACCCAATAATACTTCAGCGTTTGTTCCGTACTATTGAACATTTTCGAGCTGCGGCGTTCTGAAAATTTGGATCCCTATGTTTCACCCCTTAGAGATGAGTACAGCGGACGAACAGACATTTTTTTATTGCATTTTCTGATTCTATGTACCTTGAAACGGAAACCATCAAATTTTGAGAGGGGGTTGAAAATGTTTTTTCGTGCTCGATTCCAAAGGTTTATTATTCAAAATAATAAACCAAAAATATTTTATTTAACTTCTCTGAACAAGTTTGAATAGGTTTCTGGACCTATTATCATTATTATTTTTGTTTAATAGCTTCCCCTCGCTCCTTGTTTATTTTAACTACATATGCGCATAATTATATTGAATTTTTAACACAACTAACGTATCCTTTTCTCGATGAACTTTCGTTGTTTCTTTTTGGTTTTGGTTGATTGACAAAATGGAAACTAATTTTATGGAAGCACTTTCAGCACCCCCAGCACAAGTTATCTTAAAGGGAGTCGTAACATTTGTGTATTATCAACATGTAGTACCTAATTGTATTTATAAATTAATAAAAGTGTATTTTTTAAATACCTACTGAATAATATTATACATGTGTGCGTTTTATGTTGCTGTACTCCGTTTTTAGTTCGACAGGGGGGAAAAAAGTTCAGAAATATTCCGATACGTCATCATATTGTCCCCAATATTTATGAATATTTTTTGAATTTTGATTACATTACTGTCTTTCAAATTTGAGCTGCATATTTTTGAGTGTTAGTGTACAAGAATCTCTTTGAATTTTATCAATTTCTAGGGTGAAATATAAATTATGTTGGCACCTGTTAGTTTGAAAACATACAAACATGTCGATGACTCCATTCATAGTGCCTGTGGTACGCAATTAATTTGTATTCCAAGACCGCTGTCGGTGTCCTGTACACACAGCGCCGCGACCACCGCAACGGGTTACTTATGTTTTCTAGTTTCTGTATATCATAAATGTATTGTTTCAAGTGCAAAATTAATTGAAATACTCAGCAAAACGCACTTTCTCGAACGCAGCAGAATGCACTCGGCCAAGTTCGCCCCTATCACGCGGGTTAAGAGCGTTTCCTTATTATTGACATTTTCCTCTCGTTTTATTTCGGATTTTTAAACGTTGCCTGCATAGGTTTTGATGGTTTCTAGCGCGTTTTTGTTATTTTTAGCAATGTTTAGTAAAAATTAAGCTATTACATGGCTGTAAACATTTCACTGTTACTGTTTTTGTGTGTGTAAAGGATATTGCATGGTGCGTATTTATTAACCGATTGTTGACTGACTTGTTGTTTTTTCCTCCCTTCACTTGGCGTTAGCCTAGAGCCGTAGCCATGAAGGCATTTATTGGATAATTATTCCAAGTCTATGATTAACGTGATTCGTCTTACCTTCGGAAAAATGTTTAATACAATTTTAAATCTTCACTTTATATCAGAAATGAATGAACACACTGCTTTATAAACCGACAATAATTTAGAATGAATGATCCGATGATAGTTGAGCGGGTTCTGTGGGTGTTGAGTGACTACATCCTTGTTGTTTAATGTTTATAATTAGACAAACTGCTAAAAAATTCAACATTTTCCGACATTTTAATAAATGTTTAAGAAAGGTGAGTACAAAAACTGCCTAGGTATTTTATATTGCAAAAAAATGTTCAAATTTAATTGTCTTACGTTGAAAAATAGCTTATACCTGTATAATGCGTTTTTGTTGTTTTGTTACTGAAGTCGTATGAAATAATTAATTTAGGCACAAATAATGCACACACGCACGTAGCCCAGGTAGCTGCAACAAATACCTACGTTTCAGAGACGATTTGGAAAAAATGTTTTCCCTCCATTTAGCAACATACTTTTTAAACGTATACATTACAAAAGAAAAAACCCTACTTGCCTATATTTTTTCTATTTTATATTTTCAAAAATTCTTCAAATAAGTCCATAATTAAGAAATAATAATAATAAGCGGGTACCTGCTAAATATTTATACCAGGTTTTTTTGCGGTTTTTTTTCTGTAGGTAGATAGGTAGGTACTAAACAACATTTTAGACCCAATCAGATAGGGTATTATCAATGAAAATTCGCTTGAGAATTTAATTTCGTAGTGCATTTCGGCTCTACAATTGTACTTTGTTAATTCGAGTACGAATAAACTTACAGTTTAGGTATAAATCCTAGGGATGTTTCGAGTGTTGTGGATTTACCTGATGCACTACCGTCGAGGAAGCGTCTCCTCGCGGCCTCCCAACACATCACTGTAAACTTTGAACTGAGATTCCAGTTTGAAACACCAAATTTAAATAGTTCAAATATTTATTCGATTATCGTATCACTTGAAGGGAGTTCGGTACGGGAGACAAAAGGGCCGATAATGTAGTTCACAGTCCGTCACTCGCGGGTCGTCGGCGGGAAGAAGACTGAGGGCTGAAGGCGGCGAGCGTGGAAGAAGAAGAAGAAGACGAAAGGAGGGCGAAGAAGGAGGAAGAGGGAGGACGGGAAGAGGAAGAAGGTGGTGAAGACTCGGAAGACCAACCGAGACTGAGAGTGGACCGAGAGCGGATTCCGCAGGAGGGCGGATCCCCCCTTTTTCTGGATCTGGACCGGCGGCCGTGTCCTCCACGAGGGGGAGATGAGGGGGACAGCCTCCTCGAGGAGCCTTCACTGCGAAGAGTGGTGTAAAGGGGGGGGGGGGTTGGTGGTGGGGAGGGGGGTTTGCTCTCAGTCACCCACTGACCGAGGGGACTTCAAGGGTGGATAACGGGGAGGACTCCGCCCCGCCCCGCGCTTCCCTACGACGCGGAGGCTCTCAGTCTCGCGCTCAACAACTCCAATTTCCTCGAGGGTGTATTTAATACAATACTTTCTTTATTTATTCACAATACATGGAGTACAAAATGAGCAAAATAGTTTGCAGAACAAATATTGCCCGTCTAAAGGCAGAAGCCCGTGGCAGTCACTAATCAGGATCCCATGTATATAATAATTATAAATTTAAAAAGAAAATAAGAAAACAAATTAGACAACAACAAAGGAACATCTCTGTCGATATAAGCGAAAACAACTGTTGACACAAACTGGGGCGAAAACAACTGACCAGAAAAAACTTCTATGGTTGAAACTCTATCGAAAGGTAGACGAAAAACGCTGCAAAGTCCTTGTAACATGGGTTTATTATTCTACTGGACATACCTACAGAAATATTGGCTGTTCATTTATTGTTTATTTCATGTGAAATAATCGAAATAGCTACTTCTGATGGTTTCCACCATTTTTGGCCCCTAAAACACGAATTAGGTAGGTACGCTCCCTTTTTTTTTCAATTTATCTTTGATCATTGGTAGTGCCATTTAACCTTCATGATCCACGTGTTGATACTACTTCCAGTGTTATTATGCAAATTGATGGTGATTTCAGACGATTTCCCAGGTTTTTGACTCATAAAAAATCAATTTTGGCAGCTGAACATTTGGTAGAACCTCGATTTTCCACTCTGGTCAAAATGGACTTCATATTCGGTCTTCTCGTACCCAAAAACATGGAAAACGGTATACCTCAAAAGCTCATGTTACTAACATGTTACTAAAACACAAAAAGTACCTATTTTTGTGCACATTTTCACTCATAACATCCCTGGTTGTATTCCGATCGGGCTGAAAAGTTTCGGGACACAACTAGGGCCCAAATGGAGCATGTGTGCGAAAGAACGACTTTTTTAGATCAAAAATGAAGCCTGTACACGTGATACGGCGGACGGACATTGCATTTTTGGAATCTACGCACCTTGAAACGGAAAAGAAAAAATTTTGAGGGGGTGTTATAAAAATTTTTTGCTGACCGAATACATAGGTGTATTATTCAAAGAATAATAAACCAAAAAATACAAATGAAATAACTAAACTAACAAACATAAATGCTTTTCAAAATCAAATTAGACTGTACAAGATTCAGCGAAATCAAATAGGAAATTACCATAGCCTTATATTTGGCCTTTGAACAAGTAGGTGGCGACCTAAGTTCCCCGCTCAATTTGTTGTACAGCACATGAAGAATATAATGAGGGCTCTTTGAAGTTAAAACGATGCGGCTCCGAGGAATTACAGCATTGCCTGCTTCTTGGAAACGAATGTTATGATCGTGAGCCGGTTGATCGCTAATTATGGAAAATAACTTGGACATTTTGAAAACGGACTCACTATCAAATAGTTTGGGCTTCCTATAGATGATTTTAATAATTGATTTTTGTAAAATTAATAATTTTTCCAAGTTTGTTGGGTAGGTCCCTCCCCAAACCAGAATTCCATATTGGATAACCGACTGCACTAAACTATGGTATATAAGGCGTAGTTGAGGCAGTCCCAACATGGAGCGGATATTATAGAAGAGAGAAGGGAATTTCTTGAGTCTGTCATACAAAAAACCAACATGACCTTTCCAGGACAATTTAGCATCTACGAGTATATGTATACCTAAATACTTGAAAGTTTCTACTCTTTCTAGCTCCTCACATTCACAATTTGTTGGATCACTACTGCAGGTGTGAATAGCAATGCTCCGCGAGGCGTCAGATCTGGCAAGGTTGCCAATGGTCATACATTTAGTTTTACCAACATTCAAAGTTAGAAAACTATATCGAAGCCAGTCATTCACCCTGTTAATACCTATCTGAGCCTCATCAAAAACGGTCTTCCAATCATTGGCGGCATCGTCAGCAAACAATAACATTTTTTCATTCTGCAATACACTAGCAATTTCATTTATGTAAATGAGAAACAGAATCGGCCCCAGAGTACTACCCTGGATAACCCCATTGGCAACAGTCTTAGGATCACTGATTGAGTCAAGGGTAGACACCACCTGCATTCGATTGGATAGGTAGCTCTCAAACCACTTGTAACTAGACCCTCTGATACCGTCCTCTTCCATCCGTTTGAGCAAAATACTCCTATCTATACTGTCAAAAGCTTTAGCCAAGTCCAGGTAGGCAAGTGTGAAGGGGTTCAACTCCCCCACCTCCCGTCCTGGATAAATGCGCGAATTTACCCCACTGGCGGGTTTCACCACACAGAGTTTAGCGAATTTTCAAGAAAAATGAAGCTATTGCAATGAGCCAAAAATTTTCAGAACACAAATTTTTGAAATTTGTTATCGGTAAATCCGTTTTAAACCATCCTGAATTCATCCCGACTGAATTCATCTGAAATCACTCCCGAAGAAATCATGGAACCCATTTCAAAGAAAGACGGAGTTATTGAAAAATATTCTATTATTTAAAAGTGTATTTTTCGCATTTTGGTTTGTTATTCTGTGAATAATACACTTATGTATTCGCTCAGCAAAAAAATTGTATCACCCCTTCAAAATTTGTTCTTTTAGGTTTCAAGGTGAGTAGATTCCAAAAACGCTGCAAAGTCCTTGGCACATGGGTTTATTATTCTATTGGACTCACCTACAGAAATGTTGGCTGTTCATTTATTGTTTCTTTCACGTGAACTGATTCGAACAGCCATTTCTGACGGTTTCCACCAATTTTGGCCCCCAAAACACAAACTAGGTAGGTACGCTCCTTTTTTTTTTCAATTTATCTTCGACCATTGGTAGTGCCATTTAATCGTCTTGATCCACATGTTGAAACTTTTTCTAGTGTTATTATACAAACTGACTGTGATTTCAGACGATTTCCCAGGTTTTTGACTCACGAAAAATCAATTTTGGGAGCTGAACATTTGGTAGAACCTCAATTTTCCACTCTTTGGTCAAAATCTACTTCATGTTCGGTCTTCTCGTCCCAAAAACATGGAAAACGATACCTCAAAAGCTCATGTTACTAACATGTTGCTAAAACGCAAAAAGCTGCAAAATCCTTGTCACATGGGTTTATTATTCTATTGGACACACGTACAGAAATGCTGGCTGTTCATTTATTGTTTCTTTCATGTGCAATTATTAAAATGGCTATTTTTGATGGTTTCCACCAGTTTTGGCCCCCAAAAGCACGAAAATAGGCTCGGCTTTTCCTTTCAACAGATTATTTTTGATCACTGATAGTACCATTAATTTAATTGTCTTGCTTCACCTGCTAATACTACTTCTATAGTGTTATTATACAAATTGATAGTGGTTTCAGACAATTTCCCAGGTTTCTGACTTATACTAAATGAATTTTGGGAGCTGAACCTTCTTTACAACCTCAGTTCTTCACTCTGGTCAAAATCGAATTCGTATTCAGTCTTTTCGACCTAAAAGACATGGAAAACGATGGTACCTCACTAAAACCTCAAAAAATCCTCGAAAACCCCTATTTTTACACTCATTTTTCCCCCATATCACCCCTGGGTGTATTCCGATCGGGCTGCCGTGTGTTAGCGTGCCGGGAGCACAGCTAGGCCCCAAATGTGGTCCCAAATGGGGACCTGAACTGTGTGCGGAAAACGACGATTTTAGACCAAAATTTAACGTAAATTTAAGGCTGGAACTTCCTTAGAACCTCAATTTTCCACTCTTTTGTCAAAATCGACTTCATATTCGGTCTTCTCGTCCCAAAAACATGGAAAACGATACCTCAAACGCTCATGTTACTAAAACACTAAAAACACAAAAGAACGACTTTTTTAGTTCCCTATACGGTGATACGGCGGACAGCGGACGGCGTACGGCGGACGGCGGACGGACATCATATTTTTGGAATCTACGCACCTTGAAACGGAAACGAAAAAATTTTGAGGGGGTGTTGTAACAATTTTTTGCTGAGCGAATACATAGGTGTATTATTCACAGAATAATAAACCAAAAATAGGTACTTTTTGTGTTTCAGTAACACGAGCTTTTGAGATATCGTTTTCCATGTTTTTGGGACAAGAATATCGAATGTGAAGTCAATTTTGATCAAATAGTGGAAAATTGAGGTTCTACCAAATGTTCAGCTCCCAAAATTGATGTTTTATGAGTCAAAAATCTGGGAAATCGTCTGAAATCACCATCAGTTTGTATAATAACATTAGAAAAAGTGTCAGCACGTGGATCAAGACGATTAAATGGCACTACCAGTGATCAAAGATAATTTTAAAAAACGCTGCAAATCCCTGCACAACGGTTTATTATTTTGTACAGAATGCCCTCCTGTTACAGATCACCTAGTAGTACCTAACCCCGTACTCGTTACTAGGTACCTACCTAAACCGTTGTATAATAATTTACCTGTATAGGTTCCCCTTCTACGGAGATAGAATAAAGAACCGTTGTGTAATAATTTGCCCATCAATAATACTTCAACGGTTGTTCAAGTTGCAAAAGTACATACCTATCAACAAAATCCAGCCCCTTCTGGGTAGATTAGCCGTTGTGTAATAATTTACCATTGTGTAATAATGTGCCATTGTGTAATAATTTACGCATCACTAATAATTCAACGGTTGTTCAAGTTGCAAAAGTACCTATCAACAAAATCCAGCCCCTTCTGGGTAGATGAGCCGTTGTGTAATAATTTACCGTTGTGTAATAATTTACCGTGGTGTAATAATTTACTGTTGTGTAATAATTTACCGTTGTGTAATAATTTGCCGGTGTGTAATAATTTGCCATTGTGTAATAATTTACCCATAAATAATACTTCAACGTTTGTTCAAGTTTCAGAAGTACCTACCAACAAAATCCAATAGTCCATCACTTATCAAATGAAATTATATGCAGAACAAACAACTCGACTTCATACAGCCATCCTTGATTTTAATCAGGTGCTCCGTAGTGATGATATCCGGGCCGGATTTATACCGTTTGATTCACGATCGTGTTGTCGATGCTTTTTGGTGCACACGAATGCTCCGGGTGGTCTCAAAAAATTGTTTAGCTCAAGACAAATGTAATAACGTTAAAAAAACCATACCCTTCCATCGAAAGTGTTCGATCTACGGCGTTCTGAAAATTTCAACCCCTATTTTGAACCCTTTAGAGATGACTGACAGTAACGTCGAGCTTCGAGGACCAACTAGACCCCGAACGGAACCTATAACCCGAATTTCATCAATTTTGTTTCATGGTAACTAAGAAAAGTGGCCCGTACGGCGTACGGCGGACAGACAGAAATATTTTTATTGCAGTTTTGGATTCTACATACCTTGAAACGTGAACCATAAAATTTTGAGGGGGGTAAGAATTTTTTTTCATGCTCGATTCCAATGGTTTATTACTGAAAATAATAAACCAAAAAAACGTTGCAAAGTCCTTGGCACATGGGTTTATTATTCTATTGAACTTACCTACAGAAATGTTGGCTGTTCATTTATTGTTTCTTTCATTTTAAGTAATTGAAATAGCTATTTCTGGTGGTTTCCACCAATTTTGGCCCCCAAAACATAAATTAGGTAGGCACGCTTTTTATTATTATATTTTATTTTTTTTCAAATTATCTTTGATCATTGGTAGTGCCATTTAATCGTCTTGATCCACTTGTTGACACTTTTTCTAGTGTTATTATACTAATTGATTGTGATTTCAGACAATTTTCCAGGTTTTTGCCTCCTAAAAAATCAATTTTGGCAGCTGAACCTCTGGTAGAACCTCAATTTTCCACACTTTGGTCAAAATCAACTTCATATTCGGTCTTCTCGTCCCCAAAAACATGGAAACCGATACCTCAAAAGCTCATGTTACTAAAACACAAAAAGTACCTATTTTTATCCTCATTTTCACTCATAACACCCCTGGTTATATTCCGATCGGGCTGCAAAGTTTCGGGACACAACTAAGGCCCAAATGGAGCATTTGTGCGAAAGAAGGAATTTTTTAGACAGAAAATGAAGCCGGTACACGTGATACAGCGATCGGCGTACAGCGTACGACGGACGGACATTGCATTTTTGGAATCTACGCCCCTTGAAACGGAAAAGAAAACATTTTGAGGGGGTGATAAAAATTTTTATTCAAAGAATAATAAACCAATAGGAGCGTACCCAATTCGTGTTTTGGGGGCAAAATTGGTGGAAACCACCAGAAATAGCTATTTCATTTATTTCACATGAAAGAAACAAAAATGACAGCCAACGTTCCTGTTCGTTTGTCCAATAAACCCATGTGACAAGGACTTTGCAGCGTTTTTATGGAACTATAATTCCCGGGCCGGGTCCAATACGCGATTTAGGGCTTTCCTGGGGGGAGCTCGAGGGTAGGTACTGTGGCTAGCACAATTAATTTCCTAAGGTGTTTTTAGGAGGAAGATATCGCTAGGAAGAGAAATTCCTTTCTTAAGCCACAGAAACGAACTCATTTTTTGAAGAACAATCGCTAACAAACAAGCGGCTGGTCGTAGGGCCAGACTCGCTAGGCGCAACAAACGAGTGGCCTTCTAGTTTTCCGACTTCTTAGCGTAAGCACATGGCGACTCGCAGCGCCAGGCTTTATCCCCAAATTTGAAATGAAATCGACATTTCCACGTGCCTGCTTCCTTCTTCCGTTCCTCCACCCCCCGAGGTCCTCGCCCCCGAGACTTGGAACGACTCCTACAACCTGAACACCCGGAATTTTGCCGAGGGCGAGAATTCAATTCGTCAAACCTTCTGGTCAGTGCGGCTATTTTATCTGATAACTCGTCGATGCCAAGACCCTTTCCTCGATTTGTCACCTCTGCCTGAACAACCTCTACGCTGCTACCTGGTCCCACGACTTCTACAATTTTGTCCGCCAAAGAAACAAGCGTCAACAAATCGGAATCTGTACTTACTGAAAGAATTCCTTGCACATTAACGGGTAAATTGCGCAACCACAGCTTCTTTAACAAGTCATCATTCACGGTACCATTAGCTAGCTCCTTCATTTCTCGCAGCAGCTGACTTGGTTTCCTGTCACCGAGCGTGACGTCCTTCAGCAACTTCCGCAATCTTTGGTCTTCTGATTCTGTATAGCAATCTATTAATCGTTTTTTTAATACTTCATACCTATCGTTTGGAGGGTTCGTGAGGATATCGCTCACTTGCCCTAAAGTGCTTGAATCAATTGCGCTTAAAATACAATCATACTTCTCCCGATCGCTCGTGATCTTCTGGTGCCGAAACTGCGCCTCCACTTGTGCAAACCAAACCGGCACATTTGCCTTCCAAAACGGTGGCACTCTGAAATGCGTTGATTGAGGCGGCGACGGCGTTGCAGCATCCCCCGCTTGGGCCATCACGTCGGGGTCACCAATTTGTGGCTAGCACAATTAATTTCCTAAGGTGTTTTTAGGAGGAAGATATTGCTAGGAAGAGAAATTCCTTTTTCAAGCCACAGAAAAGAACTCATTTATTTTTCTAGGATTTCTCCAGCACCTGTTTTGGTAACCGCATTACAACAGGTTGGGAATAATAATTTAGAATTTGGAGTTGAACAATATCGAACAAAACGTTGCCGAACCACCACAGTACTGACCGCAGAAAACAGTGATCTACGCAGAAGGGGCATCTGTACAGGTAAATAATCAACCGTTTTATAATAATTTGCAGCTTTATTTTTTAGTTTTTGGTGAATAGGATGTAACGAAGAAGACAGAACACTAAGTCGGGAGGAGGACGGGTGACACGTAACGGACGGATGACACGTAAGGGGCGGATGACGGGGACGGCGAACCTCCTTCCTCCACATTTTCACTAATCACGTCCTCGGGGCTCCCCCCCCCCCCCCCCCATCTACCCCAAGCCGACAGGTATTTCCCAGCTTTCGGACGACAAAAACGGAAGGAAGAGCGTCGGACATTGTTCAGCGCCCCCCCCCCCGGCCCGTTGCCGTCACGAGAACCACGAAATCACTTTCTCCCCCGGCGTTTTCCCGGCGAACCGCCCTCTTCCCCGTCTGCCCGTCCGCAAAGAGTTTTCCTGGATAAAATTATCCTGGCCGTCGCCCGATGCGTCACGCCGGTCGGGGCTTCTTTGGGTCCCCTAAAAACTGACGGGCTCTTCCGCTTTCTTCCGTCAGTTTATCGATCTCCTTCCGGACAACGTCTTCCATTCATCAACTAGCCCCCCCCCCCTCCCCCCTTCCAACCCCCCTCAACACGGCCACCATGCAATTTTGCTAGCGTCCGGCAGAAGGTAAAACTTATTTATTTATTTATTTATTTCACATAACCGGATCGGTACCAGTTACAAAGAAAACAATGTCACCTACTGGAGTCCGATAAACACCATAATAATTTTCAAAACGTATAAATAAAACTAAGGGCCGGTTTATCAATCAGATTATTTTGCAAGCCTGATTAAAATCTGAGTCAAATCTCTATTACGTCCCGGGTACCCGTTTATCAATTCACTTTAACAGCTGACTATCGCTAATCAGCGACTATCTTTAACTAGAGATTTCTCTATTTTTTTTTTTTTTGTTACAAATTATTTTTGATCATCGATCGTGCCAGTTACTGTCTTGATTCACCTGTTGATACTACTTCTAGTGTTATTATACAAAGTTGTGGTAATTTCAGACAATTTCCAAGGTTTTTGACTCATAAAAAAAGAATTACAACCTCACATCTTCACTCTTTGCTCAAAAACATCATATTCAGTCTTCTCGCCCTAAAAAACATGGAAAACGATAAATCACAAGCTCATGTTCACTAAAAATTCAAAAACATTTCGAAAACCCCTATTTTAATACCCATTTTTCACCAATAAACACCCTTGGTCTAATAAATTAGATATGGATGATACAGTGGATCGGGCATTGCGTTTTTGCAATCTACGCACCTTGAAACGTAAAAGAAAAAATTTTGAGGGGGTGTTATACAAAATTTTTGCTAAGAGAATACAAAATTGTATTATTCGCAGAATAATTAACCATAATGCACTGCCCATCCGCCGTACGCCGTATCATCCATATCTACGTTATAGGTCTACCAAAAAAAAAAAAAATCGTTCTTTCGCACGCATTTGGGCCCTAGTTGTGTCCCGAAAATTTTTCATACCCAGGGGTGTTGTGGGGGAACAATGGGTGTAAAAATACGGTTTTTTTGGTGTTTTGGTTACATGAGCTTGTGATGTATCGTTTTCCATGTGTCTAGGGCGAGGAGACCGAATATGAAGTTGATTTTGACCGAAGGGTGGAAAATTGAGGTTCTAACAAATTTTCAGCCTTAAATTTACGTTAAATTTTGGTCTAAAATCGTCGCTCTCCCGCACACAGTGTTAATTTTTATTTTCCTTCTCCAGGCGATACTGAGCACTTTGCTAAAAAATCCCGTGAAATTCCGTCCAGCCCTTTGAGCGTGATGATACCGTCATCATCAAATTATCATGTGGATTATTTGAAATGCCCACTAAAACATCTGGTTATTAAGGGTTGAACTGGTGCAAACCCCATACGAGGCCGATTTAAGCAACAATATTGTTATTACGAGTAAATAACAATAATTTTTATTATATTATGTACTTAAATAAATGTATATATCAGTTCTTGGGATGTTCACGAACTCATTGGCCTCCAAACGCAAAACGCCTGGGCCGCGTGTTCTCGGTCAGCTGGGCCGCTTGTGTGTCTTCATTGCCCACGTGTCACGTGGTCTCTTGTCAGCCTTGCAGGTGCAACTTTTCACTCAGATCTGACATGATGGGATCGCAGCTGCATAATCAACGTGCACTTGCATAACCGCATCTCGAAATCCTCTCATTTAGTTGGTTTCGACACCATCCAGGCATCTGAATCAATGCCATGAATCAGAAGATCGCTCAAACACTTTGGTTCAGGGTAACTGAGGAAAGTGCAAAGTACGGTTTGCGGCAGACGGACAGAATGATCATTCCATTTTCGGATTCTACGGACTTGAAAAAAAAAATCCATCAAATTTGGTGGGGGGGGGGAGGGCTAAAATTTTGCTTTAACGCTTAATTTTAAATGTTCATTATGTACCTATTGAAAATAATGCCAACATGGAATATGGAAAATAAAACCAAAATGGACGTGTTACTTAATGTAAACGAGCCCTTGGATGCAAAATAATAATAATTATAATAATAATATTAATTAATAAAACGAAACTCCATCAAATTGGGTGAGGGGGGGGGGGGGGGTTTGAATTTTGCTTTAATGCTTAATGTTAAATGTTCATTATGTACCTATTGAAAATAATGCCAACATGGAATATAGAAAATAAAACCAAAATGGACGTGTTACTTGATGTAAACGAGCCCTTGGATGTAAAAAAAATTAAGTAATTAATAAAAGGAAACTCCATCAATTGTGGGGGGGGGGGGGGTTTGAATTTTGCTTTAATGCTTAATTTTAAATGTTCATTATGTACCTATTGAAAATAATGCCAACATGGAATATGGAAAATAAAACCAAAATGGACGTGTTACTTGATGTAAACGAGCCCTTGGATGCAAAATAATAATAATTAATTAATAAAAGGAAACTCCATCAATTGTGGGGGGGGGGGGGGGTAAATTTTTGCTTTAATGCTTAATTTTAAATGATCATTATGTACCTATTGAAAATAATGCCAACATGGAATATGGAAAATAAAACCAAAATGGACGTGTTACTTGATGTAAACGAGCCCTTAGATGTAAAAAAAATTAAGTAATCAATAAAACGAAACTCCAAAGCTCGTTAGCTGGAAGGCTACTGTACTTATTTTACCAAAACGCAAATGACGCTGATGATTTATCCTATCAGTTCTGATTAGTCATTCACTTAAACGATTTCCGGACATGAGACTCGATGGTGAAGAGGGTCTGAGATCCCTGACAGGCCCAAGGATACGGAACGTCACGATTCCACCGACCTAACCGATTTAACCTACCGTTATTCCTGCCATTTCACAAAAGTCTTCTCCCGAAATATCGTCAAGTATCGATGCCCCATAGTTATCATTAAAAGAAAAATATCGATATCCAACAATATCTAATGAAAAGAATCGATACAAATTGATTCTTCATTCGATGCCGATGCTCAAACAAAGCGACAAAAGTCCTACGTGAAGATTCGCCAAAAACTGCCACAATATCACAAAAATTGGTATCGGATGTTGATTCTAGACAAAAGTTGCATGTTTCGATAGCCAAAAAGGGTTTTACGTATAATATGATTACATATAAATCTAGGGTAGGGTATCAAATTCAAAAATCGCAATAGTCTGTAAAATTGACAAAAACAGGAGAATTTGGTTGTTTATTATCTACTGCAAAAAATTAATGTGAATAATAAGAACGATTGAGAGGCAAACAATAATTCAAATTCAGATGCCGTGGACAATAACCGAAAAAAATGTTCAGGGTAGTTCGAACGTCGCTACGAAAATTTGCTCATTACCTCATGCTACGCAACCGGACATTCTGATTACTTGTATTTTTCATTATCTTCCATTAAAAATGAATTAAAAAACGCTGCAAATCCCTGCACAACGGTTTATTATTTCATACAGAATACCCTCCTGTTACAGATCACAGCTCTCTGTATAGATAACCCTTCTATATAACATATGTACTATTCTACACCCTCTGTAGGTTAGCACCTAACCCCGTACTCGTTACTAGGTACCTACCTAAACCGTTGTGTAACAATTTACTTGTATAGGTTCACCTTCTACGGAGATGGAATAATGAACCGTTGTGTAATAATTTGCCCATCAATAAGACATCAACGGTTGTTCAAGTTGCAAAAGTACCTATCAACAAAATCGATCCCCTTCTTGGTAGATGAGCCGTTGTGTAATAATTTACCGTTGTGTCATAATTTACCGTTGTGTAATAATTTGCCATTGTTTAATAATTTACCCATCAATAATACTTCAACGTTTGTTCAAGTTTCAGAAGTACCTACCAACAAAATCGAATAGTCCATCACTTATCAAATGAAATAATATCGCAGAACATACAACTCGACTTCATACAGCCATCCTTGATTATAATCAGATGCTCCGTAGTTATGATATCCGGGCCGGAGTTATGCCGTTTGATTCTCGATCGTGTTGACGAAGCTTTTTGGTGCACACGAACGGCTGGACGTACAGTGCTCCGGGTGGCCTCAAAAAATTGTTTAGCTCAAGACAAATTTAATAACGTAAAAAAAACCATACCCTTCAATCGAAAGTTTTCGAGATACGGCGTTCTGAGAATTTCAACCCCTATTTTGAACCCCTTAGAGATGACTGACAGTAACGTCGAGCTTCGAGGACCAACTAGACCCCGAATGGAACCTATAACCCGAATTTCATCAATTTTCTTTCATGGTAACTGAGAAAAGTGGCCAGTACGGCGTACGGCGGACAGACAGAAATATTTTGGTTTATTATTTTCAATAATGAACCATTGGAATCGAGCATGAAAAAAAAAATTCTTACCCCCCCTCAAAATTTGATGGTTTACGTTTCAAGGTATGTAGAATCCAAAACTGCAATAAAAATATTTCTGTCTGTCCGCCGTACGCCGTACGCCGTACGCCGTACGCCGTACGGGCCACTTTTCTTAGTTACCATGAAAAAAAATTGATGAAATTCGGGTTATAGGTTCCGTTCGGCGTCTAGTTGGTCCTCGAAGCTCGACGTTACTGTCAGTCATCTCTAAGGGGTTCAAAATAGGGGTTGAAATTTTCAAAACGCCTATACCATTTTTTTACGTGAATATTTTTACGGTTTTAAATAGTTCTTGAACTTGCCAATTTTTTAAGACCATCCGGAGCATCGTACGTCCAGCCGTTTCGTTCACAGTAAGGCCCCGAAGTTTGCACCGACAGGCATTTTCGACTCCAGGGTTTATGAAATTGTATACAACAAACGAAATCTCGTCACCAGGGACGCGCCGAATTTATTGGTGGGGTACCTAGGAGGTCGAGTTGGTTGTTCTGTGATATCATTTCAATTGAAAAATGATGGCTCTATTGGAGTTTGTTGATAGGTAGTGAAACCAATTTTATTGGTGGGGTACCTATGAAGTCGAGTTGGTTGTTCTGTGATATTATTTCATTTGAAAAATGATGTGCGTTTCTTTTTGTTAGGTACTGTTTGCAATCGACAGAATTATTATTTTAGCAACATTTACCTCGTGATTTAGGTAGGTACCTAGTAACGAGTACGGGGTTAGGTACTAACCTACGGAGGGTGTGCGATCCGGCTGGATTTTGTTGATAGGTACTTTTGCAACTTGAACAACCGATGAAGTATTATTGATGGGCAAATTATTACACAATGGCAAATTATTACACAACGGCTCATCTACCCAGAAGGGGCTGGATTTTGTTGATAGGTACTTTGCAACTTGAACAACCGATGAAGTACCTATTATTGATGGGTAAATTATTACACAATGGCAAATTATTACACAACGGCTCATCTACCCAGAAGGGGCTGGATTTTGTTGATAGGTACTTTTGCAACTTGAACAACCGATGACGTATTATTGATGGGCAAATTGTTACACAACGGTTCATTATTCTATCTCCGTAGAAGTGGAACCTATACAGGTAAATTATTACACAACGGTTTAGGGAGGTACCTAGTAACGAGTACGGGGTTAGGTACTAACCTACGGTTTTATGTATGTACGGTAAATCATTACTCAACGGTAAATTATTACACAACGGTTCATTATATCATCTACGTACGTATTCGGTTTGCAAACTTTATTTTGAACACCTCCTAAAAAACGCTGCAAATCCCTGCACAACGGTTTATTATTTTGTATAGAATACCCTTCTGTTACAGATCACAGCTCTATGTATTGATAACCCGTCTATATAATATGATATGTACTATTCTATACATATTATGCAGATCGCAGACCCTCCGTAGGTTAGTACCTAACCCCGTACTCGTTACTAGGTACCTAACTAAATCACGACTTAAATGTTGCTAAAATAATTCTGCCGATGACAAACAGTACCTACCTAACAAAAAGAAACACACATTATGAAGTTCTGAAAAGACTATTAGGTAGGTACTGTTTGTCATCGGCAGAATTATTTTAGCAACATTTAAGTCGTGATTTAGTTAGGTACCTAGTAACGAGTACGGGGTTAGGTACTAACCTACGGAGGGTCTGCGATCTGCATAATATGTATAGAATAGTACATATCATATTATATAGACGGGTTATCAATACATAGAGCTGTGATCTGTAACAGAAGGGTATTCTATACAAAATAATAAACCGTTGTGCAGGGATTTGCAGCGTTTTATTGTAGTTTTGGATTCTACATACCTTGAAACGTAAACCATCAAATTTTGAGGGGGGGTATGCATTTTTTTTCTTGCTCGATTCCAATGGTTCATTATTGAAAATAATAAACCAATACCATTCTCTAAATTATTATATTCCTTATCAGATCTTTTGAGCACTGTGTAATGAGAAATCCATATTGTCAATCACCAACTTCATTAGTTTTCGTTTGTTAAAATATGCTTAAAATTCCTTGTGTTGTAGGGCTTCCAAGGTTTCACAAGCATAATGAGTTACTTCAAATAGAGTTATGACTTTTAAACTGTATATCAAGTAGGCACCTAAGTACGTGGGTATGTAACACAGCCCAGGTGTTCCCTCTCAACAGGAAAACGACATCGAGTATCGAATAAGAACAGTATCATATGAGAAGTATCGATACTTCCAATATTATGGAGTACTTGCATGTATCTCTACCCAACAAATATCGAATGAAAAATACCGCTTCCTCCTGTGCATGAACTGCATGTGGGTGGGTAGCAAACATTGGTGCACTTCATGATGGTATGCTCCGTATATCTCATCCTAAGGACGGCATTGTTACGGAAAAATATGTTTCTGTAGGATCCCCTGTAGCCTAAGAAAACGCTGAAGAGGTCAGGGAAAGAGTCTTGGTGTCTCCTACGAAAGTCTAGTAACGGCAGCTGAATAATATCTTTGATGATTGGTCACTGATGCTCAGAGCTCTCTCACTGAATGAATAATATACGCGAAAGAACTTCGGTAGCGCAGGCAGTTTTTAAAGATTTGTTAACAAACAACTTAGAAGTTATTAATTATTAAATGGCAATGTCATTAATAATGTTCATATAGAAGAAATAATGAGAGTTCTCTCATGTTTCTAAATGTTTAGGAAGAAGAAGAAGAAAACATGTTTATTAGCATACCAGATACGATTAACAAAACCAATGTCTTAAAAACAGTATACTATGGACACACAGTACATACAGTACTATGGACATTGCGCCCGTCTGTCGGGAGGATTTTGGAGACACCTGCAATTATTCAGTGTATAGATGAAAATAAGAAAACGGGTGAACAATAGCAACATAATTTTGGGATTCATTACCAAATGAACTGGGTTACAAGTTCTTTCCTGTAGTTATGGGCAGTCACGCCGAACCGTGCCAACCTCCTCCAATTTCCGAAATTCAAAAATTCAAACACCTCACCCTCGCTGAGCTGTCTTGATCCCAACTATCGAACCCGGGACTCACCCAAGATAGGAAAAACTGCCAAGAAGTGGAACAGGCCCTCCGGCGCACCCAAACTGCACATCGAACACGTCGAGGAGCGGGCCTCCTGAGGACTGTATGGCATACATCCGGCCTTAGCAGACCACATTTGAAGCGCAGTACCCAACTGATGGGTGCTTGTGACATTTCTTCCGCAGGTCGGCTGGCACAGTTTCCAAGTTCAGATGTCGATAGATGCGCCCTGCTTGACTCAAAAGGGCCCTGGGAACCATGTCGTCGTGCCATGACTCTCTAACTCCTTCAACGAGTTGGAAATCCTCCAAATCACCCACAAAGGAACAGCCGAAGCGTCGAGCAATCCGCCGCAGGTCACTGTACCAGAAGATTTGTCTTCGTGCTGCCTCCCTCGCAACCAGTTTTGGATAACGGGTTTCTAGCATCTTCATGGCTTTCAGAATGTAGTTGCAAGCCAGGGATAGTGTATGAGCAAATAGGGGGGCGACGTTCGCTTCCAAGTAAACCACGTAGTTAGGCGTGTTCTGAGGTAGATGGAAAACGCGCTTGATGAAGAAACGTTGCACTGCCTCCACTATCTCAGACTTGAGTGCATCCCCACGCCTGGGCTCCATGACACAGTACAGCCCTGGAAACAGCATTAAATACCTAAAACTTGGCAGCCAGAGGGATCTCATTCCGACGGAAAAAAGCGCCATAAATGCTGTTCATGCCAAGCTTAGCAGCTGCAGCTCTGTCCACCAGGCGCCCGGTAAATGACAACCTTGGAGCGAGGGCAATGCCCAAGTACTTGAAGGAGCTAACCACTAAATTTTTAGGTTGCCATAATAAGAATAAGAATATTTGTAACCAACGAATAATAATCTAAAAACTCGGAAGCCTGCCAAGAACACGGAAAAACTCGAAAGCGAACAAGAACCAGAATCTGTTTACACGACAGAATCAGTAGGGCTCCCCCCCCCCCCCCCCCCCCCCAATAACACATCCCCTTGGGGGTCTTCGGTGCTGATTTTGGTACAGCCATTCTCGAGGTGTCTCTGAGGACGTGAGCCTAATTTCAACCCTCAGGACCATCGCCAGTTATGGTCCTGCCGGACTTGGAGGACCATGCCGGAGTTATGGAAGTTTGAAAATCGCTATTTTCTTAGTTTTTCCAGTTCTCGTTCTTTGACAGAGCTACATCCTCACAGACCTAACGGCTCGAGCAAATGGAAATTTTGCAAAAACATTCGTTATGCTCCGAAGAAGTACTTTTCGTGCAATCCCCCCCCCCCCCCTCACCCGTCCAATTTTGGGTACAGCTTTTTGCCCCTAAGGCGAAAGGCCTCTGAAACAGCGTTGAAAGAAATCTCAAGGTTTGGGGGGGAAGGAACAGGTTTCCATACACAAATCCAACAGACGGGGGAGGAACAGGTTTCTATTTATGCACATTCAAAGGTGCGAAATACCGAGCATGCTACACCGAAGGGCAAAATCTATATAAATTCTTTTTTGCGGCTGAGGAGGTTTTCTTGGCGGGTGAATTTTTACACCTACTTTACCAGCTATGTCACTCAAACTTGAAGGAATACGAGATTAAGAAAAGCGGCCAATCAATGTTTGGAGACTGGCAAGGACTTTGCAGACTTTTCTTTTTTTTTTAAACATATGACTCACTGAAGGAGGTTTTTCTTATCGCTTTATTGAAATTAAATACTTGAATAAAATATAACTACAACTCTTCTTAAGATGTAATGCTTAGAAACTAAAAATGACACGAATTGACTAATTGGATTGCGACCCATCTCATTCGGAACTTGCGCTTGAGATAATTTATTATACAGGTATTTGCAAAAGAAATAATTATGTAAATGTAGAAAATAGGTACTCAGATTTATTAATACTCGTATAATGAATTGGGAAGTATAATTACTGCTAGTACCTACTACTAGTTTCTTGGCAGCAATGTAATATGTATTGAGAAGTGAGTATCGATATTATTCAATTCGAATTTATTGATTAGTATCGATACAAAAATCGCAAGTATCGGAACGGAAGTGTCGATAACGCAGAATATTGGAGGCATTGAAACGTCTACTCAAGGACACGGCAGAGGCCGAGCTGAAGATCAGAGACTTGGAAAAGAAAATTGCGAGCGGCCGTGGGCCGATGTAACGGTCGATGCAGCGCGTGTGGGTATCAACTTATTATTGAGAATGACGTCGGCTGATGCTGTGATATTTAGACGTTGCAAAGGGCACGATGGGCCCTCCTTCTTCACACTATTACTTGTACGAGCGAAATTAGCACAAAAGTCAATGAGGAGAGCATGGTCCTTGGGAGGCCCAAATGTCACGACGAGGTGTGAATCCATTAAGGACTTCCTTTTATGTGAGATCTTTGTAACGCCCTCTGGAAGGCAAAGCGTTGAAGACGCGTTTCGGGTCATTAGCGTGTCCATGTCGAGGGTCTGTCTTCATGATAATCTCAGGGTTCACGATAGTCGTCTGAGAACGCAGAGATCATTTCGACATTTCATGCCAGGACCAACTAAATTGTGCTACCGACGTGTTCGTCTTATCCAACTCAAGTCTGAATAAATTCAACTCTGGTCGTTTAACCAACCACCCAAAATTTAAAAACGAAACTGTATCTATGTGAGTGGTTTTTAGCTAACGTCCGGAGAAAAGTAGCTATTTCAATGCGTCCAAAATGCTTAGAACCTACATGAATTTTCGAATATTAGTAACTTTTTATATCTTTCTCATCTAGGGATGGATTCAGAATGTTCTAAAGAGGAAAAGAATCTAAAATATTTCTCAAAAATTATAGACGGCGGACGGATGAAGTTTTTTTTTTATATTCGTATTTTACGTCCCTTGAAACGTAAACCATGAAATTTTGAGGGGGGTTGATTTTTTTTTCCATGGTCGATTCCAAAGATTTATTACTGAAAATAATAAACCAAAATATTTCCGTCCGTCCGCCGTACGCACCTTCCGCGGCTTTTTCCTTAGTTGAATGAACCAAAATTCACGAAATTTGGTCTATGGGTCCCATTTGGGCTCTAGTTGGTCCTCGAAGCTCGGCATTACTGTCAGTCAACTCTAAGGGGTGATGAATAGGGGTTGATATATCCAGAGTATCCCTATCTTGGAAAATTGTATTTTGAGGTGTGGTTTTCTCACATTTTTAAATAGTTGGATTTTTTTTTTTTCTAAATTTTTGAGACCATCCGAAGCATTCTACGAAGTTGTCATAAAATTTGAATTTGCCCTGAAGACGTGCGTGTATGGAGGCATCAAATTGGATTGAGAGCGCACATCACTTGCCTCTTACCCGTGTAGCCTCGAGCTCAGTGGGCTAGGCGTCGGAATCCAACGCAGAACGTCATAGGTTCGAATCCCAGCCGGAACCGACAAATATTTTTCATTCCATATCAACATAATTCGATCAGTACTCGATTTAGGGCTTTCTCGATGTGGGGGGGGGGGGGGGGGAGCTCGACGTATTGGTTGTGCGAATTTTCCTTCGTCCTTCCTACCAACCTACGGCGCCGCATTGCTTTGCCTTTGGTGTCCTCTGTTTCTCTCGGACTTTCAATGCTCGATTTTCAGTCTCCTGACCCGAGCAGCCTCCGGGCGTCCTCCGATCGATTCCCGAAGTGAGGTAACCGGATCAGGGCCCCTCATAACGCCGGTGCCCCCATCGTGACCGCGGTCGGCGGGCACGTGACAATTTAGCTCCCTCGAGCGGGACGTGGAGGTATGATGAGCCTCGTCCTGACAGTCATAACTCTCATCTGATGATGATAACTCCAGCGTGAGGATGAGGAGGAGGAGGAGTGTAGTGAGCCGCAGTCCCGAGTTGGACTGACCTTATGACCCGTTCAGCTGCCCGGTAATGACAGGAGATGCGAGCGATTGTTTCCCGAGCTCATGAATGGGGGAGCGAGGGCCCTGATGTGATGGAGGGGAATGGAGGGGGATGGCCGTCTCTCTCCCCCGGAAAATCAATACGCCACGTTTCTTTAATTATTTCTTCAAATTCGTAGGAATTCCAGACTTTCCTATTCTTAACAAAGACGTCGGCTTTAATAGCGCTATTTTATTCAACCAGAAACGGAAATGAGCCTAAAATCGCGGCAAATAGTTTTGATCGCAGGAATTGCAGCATTTCAAGCACACATCAAAATTGACACACCCACATTTCGCCGCCAGCAACACCAAAAACGCTGCAAATTATTACACAATGGTTTATTATTTACCTGTGTAGATGTCCCTTCTCCGTGGATCACGGTCTTCCGTTGTCAGTTCCTACCCTTGTAACCCAAGAAAGCCCTGAATCGAGTACGGGATCCACAATGGATGGATGGAACCGGAAATCTATAAATAAATTGAAAAAAGCTGCTAGGTTTATTATTCTATTGGACATACCTACCGAAATGCTGGAAATACATTTATTGTTTCTTTCACGTCCAGTTATTGAAGTAGCTATTGTCGATGGCATCCACCAATTCTGGCAGCCAAAAACACGATAATTATTAAAAGCTCCTATTTTTGACGAATTATCTTTGATCATTGCTACAGCCATGTAACTGTCTTGATTCACCATGTTGATACTACTTCGAGTGTTACTAAATACGTTTATGGTGATTTCAGACAATTTCCCAGGTTTTTGACTAATAAAAGTAAAGTCCTTGTCACATGGGTTTATTGTTCTATTGGACATACCTACAGAAATTTTGGCTGTTCATTTTTGTTTCTTTCATGTGAAATAATTTAAATAGCTATTTCTGATGGTTTCCACCAATTTTGGTCCCCAAATCACGAATAAGGTACGCTCATTTTTTTTTCAAATTATCTTTGATCATTGGTAGTGCCATTTAATCGTCTTCATCCACGTGTTGGCACTTTTTGTAGTGTTATACAAACTGATGGTGATTTCAGACGATTTCCCAGGTTTTTGACTCATAAAAAATCAATTTTGGGAGCCTGAACATTTGGTAGAACCTCAACTTTCCACTCTTTGGTCAAAATCGACTTCATATTCGGTCTTCTCGTCCCAAAAACATGGAAAACGATACCCCAAAAGCTCATGTTACCAACATGTCACTAAAACACAGGACGTACCTACCTATTTTTATACACATTTTCACTCATAACACCCCTGGGTATATTCCGATCGGGCTGCAAAGTTTCGGGACACAACTAGGGCCCAAATGGAGCATGTGTGCGAAATTTGGAACGCAGCGGGAACTACTGTATTATGAAATTGGTACATGAGTCACTTTTCTCATAAGTTAATTCACTACCACTCAAATTGTAATAAACGAACGAACTCCCATTTCCTTGAAACATCCCAACTTTCCAACTCGGTCGATTGTCTTTTTTCTCAACTGATATCCGGATGTTTCAATAATCGACCATACTTTTTCTGGAGTAGCTTCGAGATATGCAGTAGGTACATATTCGGTTCGTGTAGCCAACAGTATGATTCACGCTCATGTTGACGAAGCTTTTTGGTTCAAAGTTCAGGGCTTTACAATGAACAAGCGGCTTGACTGTGGAGAAATTTGTTTATTCCACTTTCTGATTCTCCGTCGGTATACCTTGAATAGCAAACCATCAAATTTTGAGGGGGTTAGACTTTTATTTCATTTCCAAAGTTCATTGTTGAAAATAATAAAGCAAAATCGCCCCAAAAAAAAGGTACAAAGTCACTATAAGCAAGTGATATAAAATAGAGACAAAATTTGATATGTGAGATGGCAAAGAAAATTGTTGAAGTGAATAAAAACACTGCAAATCCTTACACAACGGTTTATTATTTACCTGTATGATGTCCTTCTGCGTAGATTACTGTTTTCTGTGGTCAGTACCTACACCCGCGCCTCCCCCAGGAATACCCTAAATTGAGTACTGCAGCCAGCCGGGCAGATACAGTTTCATTAATTTTGGTTCATGGTAACCGAAACAACGGACCATTTTGATTAGCCCTTCGAATCAGCAGGGATTTCGCGTTTGCGCACGCGCAGTGGTCATACCATTGATCCGAGCGTCATCTAGAAGTAACAACCGCAACTAACTCCCACCGAATTCGAACAAAATCGGGCCGATTATTCGCGAGATAGCGTTGTTGCACATCGCATTCATCTTTGCGCATGGGCAGTTGCCGATCCTTCGGTTCAGTCGTCTGTAATACATAATGAACATCTGGGGCCCAACAAAATACCTACATTAAACACAGTACCTATACCTACGACCTACCTAACACAGTACCTACAGTACCTATATTAAATACCTATCAGTACCTAACTATCAACGAAATCCAAAATAACTTTAAAAAAATGTTTTTATTTCCGATTCCAAAGGTTCATTATTGAAAATTATAAACAAACTCGGCGCTGCGCGCCTCGCCAGGGGGCAAGCCCCCTGGACCCCTGGATGCTTACTGCTTAGAACCTACGGCTAAAATTCAAGAAACATGGAACATGCTTTAGCCGCGCTTTTATGATTCTGTAGCCGCACTGTTATGATTTCACTTCGTCACCAGGATACAACCAAGTGACAACCAAACAAGCGTCATTGTTTACTATCCATTTATAACATCAATTTATATAGTTATAGTATGAAAGTACGAAATAAATACCAAGAACAAATACGAAACAAATTCGTGATAAATCAAGAGCTTTCCAACGAATGGAAAACGATTTTTGTCCGATGAAAATGAAAGAAATTTCATTTCCCTAGCAACTACTCGGTTGTACGTGAAAATCGTCGTTAAAATTTCGTGACACTTCCGCGTGACATTTTTCGGATAGTTTAGTCCAAGGCTAAAGCATGTTCCATGCTAAAACGGCGGACAGACAGAAATATTTTTATTGCAGTTTTGGATTCTACATACCTACCTTGAAACGTAAACCATCAAATTTTGAGGGGGGGTAAGAATTTTTTTTTCATGCTAGATTCCAATGGTTCATTATTGAAAATAATAAACCAAAAGTTTATTTATTATAAACCAAAAATTTGAGTTTTTGTGGGTCAAAAATATGTAAGAACATGTGCTACAGTCACACGTTCACACTTACAGTTTTCTCCCGGATTTAGTTTCATCAGATGTCTCATAGAAAACGGATTTGCATCAGATTACTTTTCTCATTGCTTCTACTTGTATCTACCATTCCTCCTTCCAAAATTGAAAACAGAAGGTCTTTGTTGGGTCTTCTGAGGGTTGTAGGTACTAAAAACATAATAAAGGCCACATGCAATCTACTACCTACTTAAAACTTTCATGAATGAAGGGAAAGTGATTTTCCCAGATCATTTGTGGTCGATGTAGGTTGTGTAAAATATAGAAAATTCGCTATCATGTTTATAGCCACTCTTTGAAACATGAATAAAATGCGTATTTAGATAAATTATAAGCAATGCGTGACGCGTTCGATAGAAAGCCCTTGTTATGACTCGAATTAAAATGCCACACAGGCGCATGTGTATATATGCTGCAAGGTCTTAGAACTAGAGCATGCGAGACAAAATGGACTTTATTTAAATATCTCGTGATATTTACGTATAAACTACCTACCTATATTTACTATGGAGTGATGTTATTTAGTCTGCCCGTGTAACATTTAATATGAATCAGAACAATGAAAAGTAGGTATTTAGAACAAAATGTGAATTAGAATTGCCCTGCCCTACAAAAATATGAACTGTGGCCGGAAAGTTTGCTCCATATCCCATATCAAGTCCCGATCTAAGTTATCGCCCATTTTCAAAACCTCGCAGTCCAAATAAGTCGATCGAATGGCTCCAGGGGCCTTTTTTATTTTAATATTGAATAAACTCCCACGAGGATGTGCGTTAGATTAGGTATTTCACTTGACGCCATCAGAATTGCTAAGTAGGAAATTGTATAGTGAGCTTAGTTCGTACACGTAAGCTCAACCGGTCGTCGTAAATTGCCGTAGAAGCGGCCTACGCCTCTTTGAAGAAACGTCCAACTTGCATAGCTGAATGGAGATCTTTGAGGGGGTACATCAGTAAACAAATTGGACGACGCAGGTTTGCAAATCTCACAGCATATGAGATCGACATGGGCCGGCACATGAACATGATCTCCCTCGTTCAGTTCTGTACTTCTGAACTCGCAAGAACTAGTTCTTGCGATGTGTATGATGGGAAACTTGTGATATTATAACTTACTTACCAAACCTAGTGTAGAAGCAGGTCCAATGGAGTCAGAAAAGTAGGTTCAGTATACAGGATGTCGGAAACGTTTAAAAGATGTTTAACGTATAAGGTTTTTACCCCAAAAACAACCCTGTTTCGAAATTTACCCACCAAAAAAAAACTTCCTCGGCCGCAAAAAGGATTGATAACTATTTTGCCCGCTAAAATACCATGCTCGGTGCTCCGCACTTCGCTCTTGGATGTGCATATAGAAAACTGTTCCTTCCCCCTCAAACCTTGAAATTTCATTTAACGCTGTTTGTCGGGAGCTTTTAGATGGTGGGGGGGAGGGGAATTGCACAAAAGGCAGTTTCTTGGATAATAACGAATGTGTGTGCAAAATTTCAGCTCGATCCGTTATGTCTGTGATGCTGTAGCCCTGTCAAAGAACAACGCCAAGAAGAAGTACAACAACAACTAGAAAAACTTGAAAACTAGCAACAAGGACTTTCCTAACTCTGGCAACTGATGGTCCTGAGGGTTGAAATTTGGTACATATCCTCAGGGGCCTCTCGACAGTGGGTGTACGAAAAATCAACACTGGAGACCCCCAGGGGCCGAGTTACGGGTGGATAAAAGAACATTAAAAAAATAATTTTTATTGAAAAACTCAAACGTAGGTAGGTAGCCACGTACCTAGCAAGGTGAAATTTGAAAGTATCAGTATCTTTAATAGTATTTAATGGTCTTTTGAAATTGCTGGTGCACGTCCAGTTCCGAACACTAATTGGGTGGGAGTCGTTTTCATTTTTTCTATTTTGCATCCTCATTGACGAACGATGAATAAAATGCCGAACCCTTGTCTTCGCTCAGGTGTGCCAGAAAATAACAAATAATACCAGCAATTTCGGAGGAATAGTGAGCTTGAGGCAAACTAAATCACTCGGATGAAATCGTGGAAACCCATTTCAAAGAAAAACGGAGTAATTGAAAGGTTGTCTACTTCCACTAATACACGAAAAATACACTGTTATATCAACAACAATAACTGTTATTGTTTGTTACTGACGATGTTTTGATCACCGAAACCGGTTTAAGAGTGTATTTTTCGTGTTTTTTCGTGTATTAGTGGAAATGGACACCTTTCAGTAACTACGTTTTCCTTTGAGCTTGAGGCCTTCGATCTTCGTATTTCTTCATGATGTGCCTTCCGATCTAGAAAAAGATGAATCAGGTCCGAACAGCCTCCTTCCTACACTTTTCTCGGCCGACTCCGCGGGTAATATGTTACCCGGGCGTTCCCCAGGAGGAAGCCAGCCTGTTCACTATATCATTGTTAGCCGAGCCATTGTCAAAGGATAATGTTTCCGGTCTCAAGTCAGAAATGGAAAACATTATAGACGGAACTTGTCGACGGAAAGGGATCAGGTACTAAACCATGCAAGACACTCTGAATCGCGCGAGAGAGTTACGCTATTTAGTTATCCTTTGGCAGAGTTCAAGTAAATGTCAGCAACTAGGCCATCTGTGAGGCTGAGGCTGTAGCTGGACTGTCGGGTTGACCAGCCAGCTATCGGAAGGGGCATTTAAATGTCAAGACCGGGACAACGCAGAGTTAATTAGGTATACTGTGGCGATTCTTCCATCTATTACTAGGGAAAATACGCAACAGTGGACCTCATCGGCCCAGACCCGAACCGTCCAAAGTTACAATTCCTAAGGACATTTCTTGAAGGAACTGTGGGTAGTAATTTGTGGATGACGTTTTTGCTCGAGAACGCCACGAAATTTGTCATGAAACTAGCGCATAAAATTGTCGGCATCTCGTACGAGTATAAGGCCGTCTATGCCGACGATGATGAAATTTGAAATGGAGTCTCCTTTGGGCTGCGCCGGGTACGATTAAAACACTAGGTATGGTGCTTACCTGCTGATCCCAAACTTGAGCTCATTATCAGCTGAGTCAAAAATTGAGCTCTCTATCAGGAGTCAGGAAACTCTCCAGCGTGCAAAAGTTCTTCTGTCTCCGTACTCCGTAAATAGCTGATTATTTTATTTTTGTAGGATACAATTTTAGGCTAGTCAGAAGATCACTTGAAACTTGTAAAATGTATTCTTAGCTACCCCAACCCTGCAGGCAGAAACCAGAGTCCCAGATCATTGTGAGTTATGCACTAATGAATGGACGTGTATTTTTTAATTCTTTCCAACTAAGAAGGTCCAATGGAGAGCTTTCCAAAAAGGTGCAATATGATCCGTCGGAAATGAACGGAAATGATGAAGTGGATGAAAAGGGGGAAGGAGAGTGCGTGCGACGTCATCTGGTACGTATTTCCCTCTCGCTGTTGCACATGGGAGCCGAGTGAGAGGGAGATACGTATACCAGATGACGTCACGCGTTTTTTCTTCAGCTTTTTCCCGCCAAACTGCTCGGATTTCGGAGCTGAAATTTGGGATTCAGGGGTTTTCGATGGTGCTGAATCCAATTTTGAGGCCAAAAACAGCGAATTACGACCCCCGTTCATTCCTCATTACCTTGAGGTAACCAGTGTCCACTCTATCGCCCTCTCCCATCGCCCCTCAGTCACCCTGAGGATGGTGTAAAAGCGAATCCAATCCGCCTCCCTCCCATTGTGCGGTGTCGTAACCCGATTAAAGCGGTGCGAAAGGCTGTATTTTTTTTCTCCTCGTCCGTTCCCCTTTACCGGACGGTTTTCTTCAAGGAAGAGCCCGAAGACGGGTTTCCCTGTCGATTATTCAGCAAGTTAACCGGGTTAGAGCATCGGAAAGTGATGAAAGAGAAGTTGAAACCTTCCGCTTTGTTGACTGTCGATTCCCGACCTGGTGACCAGAACTAACTTCATTACAACAAGGTAACCGCCAGCTGGGTGATGATTGCACCTTCGGCTTTGCCATTTATGTATCCTATTGGCAACTACAAAAGCAAAACCAGTTCAAAATCTGAATCTCTTATCAAAATTCGAAAGAAAATTCAGGTGACATTATGCCTTAGACCACGAAGGTGTTCGGAGTTGAACTCCCGTTTCATGAAAAGCATTCTTTTTTGAAAATGAACCTCAAAATTTGTTGATTTCAGACATAGAAATCCATGTCCTAAGTAAGACTGAGTTAGGAATTTCACTTCTCCTCGCTTACATTCGAACTCCACCTGGATGTCAGAAAAACTGGGTCTTAGTACTATAGAACTACTATCAAATTACATACTTACTAAATTACTGATCACAGGTGTGGGCGCTCATTTACTGTTTCTAAAGCAGTTAAAATTGCAGGCCCCAACCCGATCTCATCAAAGAACATAACGAGAAAAACTAGCACACTTTTGACCATACCTTCTACTGTAAACACTTGTAGATAATTTTACCGGCACCTCGATTCAACAGAGCAGGTATAAAACAAAAATGATTGTTTGACCTTTGTTTCTAAAACTATGTAAATTATTACACAATGGATTATTATATTCCTGTACAGATAAACCTTCTGCATAGATCATTGTTTTTTATTAATTTGTGCATTATCGGTCCATTTATTCGTGAGGAACTGAGTACCTTGGATTCGCGTTTGCGCATAATGAGCAGTGGTATTACTCGTCATCAAACCTTTCTGTAATTCATGAGGGACCGTCTAGAGTCTAGATGCTACACCCCAACTGCCCACCGAATTTGAGCGAAATCGGGCCATTTATTCGTGAGAAACTGACTACCTCGGATTCGTGTCTGCGCATGGGCAGTGGCCTAACTAATGATCCGATCGTTCTTTTGTCATAGGGAACCACCTGGGGCCCAATCCGCATGATCTCTGAAAGTTTCAGCAAAATCGGATTCGAAGTTTTGCGTGTGGCAAGGATTAATAACAATCTTTGGTGATTTTTATTGATTTATACCGTTTATCAGCAATAATGAAATTCAAATGTGATCAAGTTTTGATCGATTATTTTTGTTGAAACTTTTCTTGGATATACAAACTTTCATTTCTGCCTTGAATCATAATGCCATACCATTGTTGGTGATTATATCTATCATTTTTGGCATTTTCTGCCATTTTTACCGAGTTTGAGTGATCCGTTGAAGGAAAAATTTGAATTTGACTTCTGTTCTGAGAAAAAATATGTTTGATTAGGTACTTACTCAAACAGTCTTTTCCTTCTTATCACCATTCAGTGATAAGTGATACCTACACCTTTTGTGATTTATATCAACTGTTTGTTATTTTTGGCTGTTTGGACCCGTTTTTATTTGCAAAAATTGCCCATCTTTGACTTCATCAAAATTCGAATTTTTTTGTCTCTTAGCCAAGCCTCTGGGCATAGATTCTGAATGCCTTGAAACGGAAATGAAACGAAACATTTTTCTAACTACTAAACATTTTGGTCCTATCGCAATACGGTATTCTTCCCTTCAAAAATTCGCTAGAATCAGAGAACTACACATGTAACTTATTGCAGGAAAATATGATATTCGGGATCAGCGCAATGCCCACTTTCCCTCATTAGGTAGGTACCTATTTCAAGAACGCAGAATTACACTGATTCTTGGTGTATAGGTGCATAAAAACATTTTGTCGTTTGCCACGATGATTTTTCTTGTGTGATAGATTAAACGTTCTATATAACTTAATTTTTTTAACTTACGCCCACTTGGAATAAGTTAGCTAAATCGATTTCAATAACAATCGAAAATCCAACTGAACACAACACGCTCTCAAGTTTGACTGTATAATACTCTCGTGGACCATTAATTTGAAAAGGGCAGGTTTCCTAGTCTCCGTGTTGTTTCTGATTGCATTTAAGTCCTCCACCTATTTTTTTACAACCCTTTCGTGTTACAACAACGATTGACCTTATTATACGCGATGTTTAAATAATGCATGGCGTTTTAATGTCAAACTCCGCGAGAGCCTTTGCTGTTTTTCAATTCAATAACTCTAATTGTTCAAATCGTGCGTGTACCCCGGATGATTTGAAAAATAAAGTTCCAGTCATGCCGCATGACCTAACAGGCGAAGTAACATACCTACTCGAACTACACTAAACTGCTGGGTGGTTCCGTCAAATATGGTTGCTTATAATGGAACCTGAAAAGTCGAGCACTTATTTGGGTTTGAAAAGGTTCGTTCGACGAATGTGGCAGACAGACAGCACTAATTCCTGAAATAGGAGAGAAAATGAGGTTTTAAACCTATTGTCTTGTTCAGTGGTTCTCAACTTTTTTTGGAATGCGACTCCAACAGCTGGAGGTAGACAACACCATGCCCATACATAGATTTCGAAAGCTCACTGTCGATAAATTCTAAACCATACCCCAGGTCTATGTGGCATTTTCAACTACCTACCGGTTTTAAGTAACAGCCCGATGAGTTGAAGCGGCTCAACATTGAGATACCATAACTTGGGCTTGGATCGACGTACTTCTCCTTTAAACAATTACATTAAAGCAGTGCCTTTGTACCTACTATCATA
Source organism: Leptopterna dolabrata (assembly GCA_954871275.1). Lineage (NCBI taxonomy): Eukaryota > Metazoa > Arthropoda > Insecta > Hemiptera > Miridae > Leptopterna > Leptopterna dolabrata. The sequence continues at coordinate 23,059,237 of OX940976.1, forward strand.
AATACCCACAACGAGGGGGACTGGCGCGATTGAAATAGGATGGAAATATCGCATAGAATATTTACATTCTATTTACATTCTTAAAAATTACGCTTGGCGTATTTTACTACGTCGGACATTCATTTGACACTGTTATGGGGCTGCTTTATTTTAAACCTATGTAGTTCAGTCTGTCCTTCAATGTGTATTTGGGGTGGTGGGTTTCCAACGCACCTGGAACCGCTCATTGTTCTTCAAAAGTCTATTATAAAAATAATTATGAAAAACCTCGCCGAAATGAAAGTCAGATTATTTTCAGTGAAACCAAGTTGTTTGGAATTAGGCATTTATTTTAGAAAAACGTAGCCCTTTATAGTGTCGATAAATAGGTATAACCTATTGTATTACTGTCCATAAATATAATGTTAGTCCCTTACTGTATAACCAACATCCATAATCACATAGAAACAATAAATCCGCATAACTACCCCACCCGTTTACGCAAAGCTGGAAATATTTCAAACCCTAAAGCTTCCTCTGATCAACACTCCGTAGTACACTATCCTTAACAGTATTCATTATCACTTAACCAATGATTCCCTATCACGGTCCAAATTCAAATCAGCCGCAGTTTCGTGACTGATTTCGCTGACCGTCGAACGCTGAACGTTTATCTATTTTTTTAAACTATTAATAGCAATGATTGTGTTTTTTGCTGGACAGTGTTCCCGTCACAGACACTTCGCCTCTAGTGAACAATACTGTTAAGCGCATTTATATTTTTATATTAAAGGAATTATTCATTTTGGTTTATTATTTTCAATAATGAACCTTTGGAATCGAGCATGAAAAAAAAACCACACATTTTAACCCCCCCCCCCCCATCAAAATTTGATTATTAGCCCTTTTCTTAGTTACCATGAACCAAAATTGATGAAATTTGGTTTAGCGGTCCCGTTCGGGGTCTAGTTGGTCCTCGAAGCTCGGCGGTACTGTCAGTCATCTCTAAGGGGTTCAAAATAGGGGCTGAAATTTTCAGAACGCCGTAGCTCGAAAACTTTGAATAGAAGGGTATGGTTTTTTTAACGTTTTTAAATTGATCTTGAACTAAAGAATTTTTTGAGGCCACCCGCAACATTGTAGGACCAGCCGTTCGTGTGCTTCGTCAACACGATCGTGAACCAAGCGGTATAAATCCGGCCCAGATATCATCACTAGGGAGCACCTGATTATAATCACGGATGGCTGTATTCGAAGTCGAGTTGGTTGTTCTGTGGTATTATTTCATCTGAAAAATGACGGATCTTTTGGATTTTGTTGATTGGTACTATTGCAAGTTGAACAAACGTTGAAGTATTACTGATGGGTAAATTATTACACAACGTTAAATTATTACAAAACGGTTCATTATACCATCTACGTAGAAGGGGCTGGATTTTGTTTATAGACACTTTTGCAACTTGAACAACCGTTGAAGTATTACCTATTGATGGGCACATTATTACGCAACGATAAATTATTACACAACGGTTCATTATACTATACGTGGAACGGTTTACACACAACAAATGATTAAGATTACACAACAGATAATTAATGACTGAATTATTGAATCCCGCGCATTTGCAGGAAACTTTAATTCAGGGGCCGGCTCCAGTACTGGATTTAGCTTCCCTGGGGGGGGGGGGGGAGCTCGAGGGTATTGACCACAGAAAACAGTGATTTACGCAGAAGGGGCATCTATACGGGTAAATAATAAACCTTTGTGTAATAATTTGCAGCGTTTTAAACTTACTTTCTGAATTAACCTCTTTCTGCTTTTCTTTCTAATTGAAAATCGTGGTGAGAGCTTTCCAAAAAGGCTTAATACGAGGAGCGAAAACGTCCGAAAACGAGTCCTGAAATGCGGAACCAACCTGTTGCGTACGTCACGGCCCCCGCCTAACCAGTTCGATGCGTTCTATGAAGGAAATTCGGACTCACGCCAATGGGGAACGTACGCGTATCCTGATTGTTCTGATAACCGCTGTTTTCTTTGGATTTCTCCCCGAAGCCAAAAACCCATCCGTCGGTTCAAGAGTAAAGAAAATGATTGGAGGGCGTTTATCTTCTCCGACGGACTCCGAGTCGGGCGCTCGTGACCGCAACTGACGATCGCCTCCGTGCTGGTAGCTGGTCGCTTCGCTTCTTCGCTTGTTATACTTAACATTTTACATCGGACTAAGGTTACGGACTTTACGTGAATCCCCCCCCCCCCCCCCCCACTGTAGCGCCCCCGGATGCCCCGCGGGCAGAACACTGAGGACGTGGGGTCCCGGCCCACGCCCTAGATCTGGATATACATAATATATTCATACGTTATGTCCTCCAAGGGATAATAGATAACGCCATTCACTCGCCGAAGATGGAAATGTGGACGATGACAAGAGAAAGACGATCTTGCGACACAGCGCATCGGTCATCCCCACAGCGTGCTCAGAAGTTTTAACCGGTATTTCCGCCTCGGATGTATGATGAGTGATGAGCCACCAGTCCAAGGAAACAGAATTAATTAAATAAAATTTTGTTTACACAAACTGTGATGAAACTTACGACCAAATGGAACGAACAAAAGAAAATGCAACCTTGTGATAATTTCATGAAAACAATAGTAACAAATTTATTGTTGTCCTCCAAAATTTCACGAGCGTATTGCGTTTCCCATATTGTAATCTGGGGGCCTATTCACTAAGCAAAAGAGTCATCTCTTTTTGGTCCGACTCTCTCTTTTGGCAGAAGAGATTTTTATAGTGTCCACGACACGGTTATTTAGTAACTTCTAAAAGATACAGTTGGCGGCCATCTTGGCATTTTCGATCTCTCTCAGAGTAGACACCTACTTAGGTGTCTTTTCTCGAAACAGAGAGTCCCTTTCTCATTTCTCGTTTGGCTGATGGTGATCGCGTATTATCCTTCATTCATCAGCTATACCATATCGGTCATTTTCATTTATGTTTTTTCATCTCTTAAAGGTGAGTCGATTGCTCATTAAAAATATATACATATTATCGATTCATGAGTAAAAACATCTAAGTAGGCACGGGTTGAGAGCTATTCAGTAAAATAGACGAACTTGGGAGACACTGGAAAATCCCGAGGAAGACTATCTCTCCCAGGAGATTTTCAAAATAGATCATATATTATATTTTCACTATCTCTTTTAGTACCCATTTCACTGTTTGGAGCCTCGCTCGAATGTTGGTTCCATCAATAATTTCTACTCACTACGAAAATGTTTCACTAGTCGTTACTCGCAAGTCATTCATCATTGCAATTAAAGCGATATTATAAAAATTCTGCGCAGAAATTCCGAAATGAACGCCTGTGATTAGTTGTGTGAAATATCAAGATCCCGCGTGAGAAACGATTGCCTACCGAACCCTTGAGATGTTTCCAAGATAGACATTTCTTTCGAGTTCCAACATAGCTCTTGAAAATTCTTTCCGAGTATTAAAAAGGGAACGGTTAATGATGCTGTTCAACTCGCACATGTTTGAGCTTTGCGAAAAAATGTTAGTTGCTCATCGAGATCTTGATAAGATGACAGCGACATATATGAAGAAGAAGAACGGTACGAATGGTTGCGGCATTGAAGAATGGTGAATAAATGGAGTAGGTACATTGGATACTAGTGGGATCCTCGCATGAGAGGTGAGTGGAGAGAAGTTGAGTGTGGGAGCCTGAAATAAACCTGGAGTGTGTCGCACATGCGGTCAACGTGCTTTTTCCCGGGAAAAAACTAAGCTCTCAGCCGATTGTCATAGAAAATCTTGCGGCTATTATAAGACAGGTACCAAAAATATAGCCGCAAATTTATTTAAACATTTGGAAAATTACCCACCGTTTTTTGGCATTTTCACTATGTGGACGCAGAGGACTCTCAGCGTATACAACTGAAGATCTGGGATGGTCTCGAAAGATTCCATTTTCCACCACTTTTCTGTTGGAAAAACCCATTTTGGGCGGTGCTAAAGTTCTGTTGTGAAAAATAAAGTTCCACTCATGCAGCATGGCTTTAAGAGCGAATTTCCAAAGAAATATTCGGGCTAATGTGTAAAAAGATGATATAGCAAGAAACCATTCCACTTTTCGTAAAATTATGCTGTGATTTCAGCAATTTTCAGCGATTTTTGACCCTTATAAATTTACTCTTTTTTTAGAAAAATATTTTTACCATCAAAAAGTAGTGAATCACCTTCCCACACAACTTCAGGTGAAATAATATTAATTTTAGCTCCAATACACATTTTTGACCTCCAAAAATCCAAATTAGACCCTTATTCTGTATGAAAAAGTACTGTTTTTTCTTTACTCACCCTTACACATCACTTCCAGTGAATTTTTCACGATTTTAGCCGGTTTTACCGATTTTTGACCCCTAAAAGCTCAAACTTGTTCCCCTTAGAATTTTTGAAGATCGTGCATCTTCGAACTCGTCCTTTTGTTAGGCAATACGAACATTTTGGCAAAATTTGGAGTTTCTATCGTATATCCAAGGTCAGATATTGTCTGGAGGGACATATAAGTAAATATATATGTGTATAATACGAGTATAAATACATTCCTATATATATACATAAATTTTGTTAAAAAAATTTCAATAATTCATGTTCTGAAAATTTGAGACCCATTGCAATTATAGCTTCATTTTCTTTAAAATTCGCTAATAAGGTTTTCGAGTTAGGGCGTTCTGAAAATTCCAACCCTTATTTTGTAACCTTTAGAGATGACTGACAGTAACGCCGAGCTTCGCGGACCAACTAGACCCCAAATGGGACCTACAAACCAAATTTCATTACCTAATTTTCGTTCGTGATAACTAAAGAAAGTGCTAAGTACGGCGTGAGGATAACGGACAGAAATTTTTTATAGGTATTCTTTTTTTTTTTATTCTACCTAACTTGAAATGCTGCCCATCAAATTTTGTTGGGTGGGGGATTTTTTGTGCTTATTTCCGAAGGTTCATTATTGAAAATAGGTACCCAGTCAACCAAAGTAAGGCAGCAAATGTGTTTTTTGAAGGTTTTCGACCCGGAAATTCCTTTCAGGTCACAGGAAAATTCAGAATCAGCATAAGATAGGCATCACATAGAGTATTCCAGAAATCCCGCCATGTCCAGGAAAAATCGTGTTCTGGACCGCTGTGCGTAACAGTCTGCTCTGAAGAAAAAGGTCGTTGAGGGCAGGAGAATAATGATGGGTCGGTACCCACTCACTGGCTAACCAGGCTTCTCCGGCATCTCCGATATCAGGCAAGTCTATCGGTAGCCCTTTCACATGGCCTGTGCGGACACCAGGTGAGTCTTTGACCCTTCGGAAGGTATTTGTAGCAACTTGACCGGGAAGAACCAGAGTTGTGATAGGGCGATGGTGAGTGGTGTAGGGGGAGGGGTGTTGTTCATGTAACTGGAGCAATCCGCATTAGCAAGTCAAGCGGAGGACACAGCGAGGGCCCAGGGGTCCACCCGCAGTCTTCACGTCCCCGGGAGCCCCATTCATCACATTACGTTGCCGCTACATACTCGATGACATGCAAACATCAGAACTCGACGGAATCCGCTCTGGATTTTCAGAGAAATCCAACTGTCTGTATTGAACACGGAGGCGGCTTCCCTTTGTAATGCTGTCTTACTCAATAGTTCTGTTACCTACTTATTTAAATGAGAAGGCTATTCACATCCGAGGGACAGGAAGACCTGACCCAATACACAATAATTCAAAATGAATAATTTATTATCGCGTGCTACCAACGGCCTACTGTCACTTCGGATATTCATTCACAATCTTTTTCTAAAGTGCCACAGATTAGTCGGAGCAAATTCTTCATGTTAGAAGGCCTGGATATCAGACATTCAACATCAAACTGGCATTTTGCTTTTCAGACGACTATGAACAAATTTGGTTTTTGAACAGTCTGTCTATCTACCAATCTTTTCCACACGCCTAACTATAAGTACGAAAAAATCAATAAAAACACTTTCTGAAGAACACGCTCTTATTTCGAAATGATCTAAAAAGAACAAAACAATTTCTTTCTGCGACCCGGGAACAATGGATTTTTTTAATGACAAAAATAAGTACGAGGAGCGTTAGGAGATATTTTACTTCTTCTAAAGATTGCTGTTTTTCTGGATTATATTTTAAAAAACACGATTGAAAGTAGGCACTTACCTGTATCTTGTAGATATGAAATAATATTAGGTACTTTCAATCACATCAACTCTTTCAATCAATTCTTATGATATAAGCACTTTCATTCGTAAATTCTTACGAAATTTGATAAACAACAGCCATCTTTAAAAGTAAAATATCTCATAACGCCCCACACTTTTGTTTTTAGCTAAAAATTCCAATGTTCCCCGGTAGCAGAAAGATTATTTTATGGGTTTTAGATCATTTCGAAATAAAAGCGTGTTTTTAAGAGTTTGTTTTACATTTATTTTAATCTTACTCTTTCTAGTCTTTCGAAAACCTTGTAATCCACTTTTATGCTACTTGAGAACACCGGAATTTTTTATGACTAAGAATAAAAGCGTTATGAGATAATTATACTCTTATGATGTGTGTTGATTAATTTATTGATGTGTATTTTTATGACTGGTTCACTTATTGTCATCGAAGATAGATGACTATGCAAATTTTCAGCTCAACTGGACATCGAGATGTGGGCGAAAAATCGATAAAAATACAAATATTGTTATCGACCTTTCGCCCATACTGATACCCCGTACTGTTACTGATTTTTGGTTTATTATTTTAAATAAAAGCATGTAAAAATAGTCGTAATGCCACGCAATTCGGAAGGTTTCTGGGGGCTGAGCTCTAATTAGTCCCACATGAATTTCATCAAAAGCGAATAGTAAGTTTCGGCGGCGCAAGCGCAAACATGAAATCCTTGCCACACGCACAATTCCAGTTATTCTAATCAAACGACTGGGATGAAATATACGCTGATTATTAGGTTAGAATTGAATCAGTATCCACTAATAACTCTGGTCTGGGTGACCATCGTGGGATAATGTAACTTTAATGGTAGGTAACAATGACACTATGTGCCACACACCGGTAGATTTTTCTTGTTTACGGGGAAATCAGCCGGCTACACCCATGAACAGAACGAACATCCCGCAAAATCGGAACTTCGGAGTGGGCGTGTGCTTGTACTTCAGCGAGGAACACAGCCTACCAGAGTCAGGAAATGCCGAGAAATCGATTTCTGGAGATACCTGTTAAGATAGCAGCGATCATTAGGTGGAAGAGGACAATAATGCGGCTCGTTCGCATCACCAATAGGAAGTGACAGTCATAATGTACAATACCACCTACGGGATTCAACCCTCGGAGACCCCCCTTGGAAAGTGAGCTTCAGACCTGAATATTCATGGTCTGTTGTAGTCTCAACTTTGCCACAGCATTAAAAGAGGCATTAGAGCGATCAATAGGTTCAAAGCCTTAAGAACATTACCATATCGTGAGCACATTCTATGCTAAGCGGGGACTATGCTAATTAAACTCCTCACAACACATAATTACGGAGGATGTATGACTTGATTAGTACCGTCAATACTATCGGGTGCCGAATTTACAAAACATTCGAGTTTAATATCCGGCGCCTCCATCGCACTTGAGCAGTTTGTTTGGAATCATTCGCAGAATAGTAGTCGTACTTGCAGTTTTACACCTAATATGAGGCAGATTTTGGTCGTACAATGCATCCACCCAGCAGCGTTGAACAGCACCAACCATTACAAGCCGAACAGAGAAGTGTGATAATATATTTCTATCCATAATGTAGACGAGAAATGAGAACGGGGGCTTTCTAATCGATAAGACCCTTCCTTATTGGTCCATAAAACCTGAAAATCTTTCTACCAGGTAAACTCACTTCCTCCTGGCCATCCTAATCGCCCTTTGGCTATTTCGTGCCATTATCCGCGGCCAAGTTTCAGAACGAGGTTAACGAGTCATAACATTCTTCCACGTTTTCCCGAAGGTTGTTTTTCTTCGGTCATCCAATTTTTTATATACGATTCGAGGATTTCTTGACCAGTTTTTTTTTCAGTTCACTAGAAAACAATGATTATAATTGCGTTGAAACTAAAATAAGTGAATAATTTGATCTTGTGTAGCGGTTTGAACTATAATTTTTTGATGGTTTTATTGGTACATCCATAGTTCACTATGGATACCAATTTGTATGTTTAAACAGTTAAATTACGATCTTTTACAAATCCGAACAATTCTCTATAAATAAAAAGGTCTATAATTTTTTAACTATAATTTTCTGGGGTTTTATTGACATTAATTTCTTATACATACAGCCATAGTAAACTTGTATTTTCAAACAGTTAAATTACATTATTTTACAAATCCGAACACTTCTCTAAAAATAAAAAGGTTTATAATTTTTGAACTATAACTTTTTTTGGGTTCTAGTGGTTTTAATTTCTTATACAGCCATAGTAAACTTGTACGTTCAAACAGTTAAATTACATTCTTTTACAAATCCGAACACTTCTGTATAAATAAAAAGGCCTTTCTTATACATAATAGTGAAATAACTAGAAGGATTGTCTATTCTCTTCGCAAAGTTCACAAACATTTTCTTCCTCTGTTCACTGAAACCTCGGGCATTCCATACTTAAATGTTTTAGATTTCCGTTTGGATGACCGCATCTATGATCACAGGTCGGTGATTCCCTCTTGCTGATCCGATGGAGGTAAGTAAGCTTCGCAAATACCATGATCCGCCCTTAAAACCGTCCAATGATTCTGCCGAACTCCTTGGAGACATCACTTCGTATGAACCATGGTCTTTCTGGAATCACAGGTTGAATGTTTTTATAAAATCGGCCTTCTGGTGCAGCAGAAGGGCTTCTTTGCCAAACCGATCGATGGCATCTTGTAACAGAAGGGAAGAAAGATCCTCTTCCTCTATGTCAAGGTCTATCATCTGCTGTCCTGTTCCGGCACCCTCTTTAGCCAGTCGGTCCACAAAGAAGTTTCACTGAAATCCAGCGTGCCCTTTAACCCGAAGCAGTATCACTTTTCTGTTGTTGGAAGCGCATAAGTTGAGGAGTTGGAGAAGTCTCTTTGTAAGTCCGTTTGAGGCTCTAGAAGAAGAACCCATTTTCTGTGTAGTGCTTAGCGAATCTGTATAACATTTGTTTCTTCCGTTTCTTCCTCCCTGACTAAGAATTCGAAAGCCTGAATTATTGCAGCCACTTCCGCAAGATAACTCGAAGTTAATGAGAGTAGTTTGTATTTCGATCGGTTAATCTCATTCTACGTTCCAAAAGGCACAACCTGAAAACTGTTGATTAGCACAGGGGTTTTTCCTGATATGCATATCGTCTGAGCTCGTGTCGAAGATGTTTTCTATATAATTATGTCTGTGCAAAATTCGCTTTTCCGTGACATCAACCTCAATATGAAACGGTCTGACATCATTTGCGCTCTATTTTGTACGGGGAATTCTCCTGTTTCTGCCGATGTCCGTCGGAGTCGATGGTAGGGATCTCATACATTGTCATCATTTATACGGCTGTCGTGATATTTTCATCTGATTTGAATTGCTGGTTTGTCCGTAGAATATTAGCACATTAGCGATACCTCTGGGTCAGCCCCCTATCTGAGATAATATATAATAATTGCTGACACATAATCTAATAGTACCTATCTAATAGTACCTATCTTTGTTTTACTCAACATAATATTATATGGTTGATATGGATGGCCCATGCAAGGGTACAAAACAGGCCACTTTAACTTATTGTTTTACTTCAAAAACGATACCCACACATTTATCTCAATACTGCTGCCAGTAGGGAGTTTTCTTTTGCGGGTGAACGGAGCAGTTACGGATTTTTCTATGGAAAAGTATCGCACCATCTCAGAACGCCTCGAACGAATTCTGTTAATTTTTGGATTCTGTCATCTACATATATCATCAAATTCCACAAACGCCAGCGCCATCCGTCACGATTTCTTCAAGATCTCCAACATAAATAGCGTACAATACAGGAGGGAGTATACCTCCTTGTGCTAATCCCTGATAGGGCATTCTGGGCCCGTGCAATTTTTGGCTTACTCTTATCGAAATATATCGGGAATCGCATAGTTTTATTATACTTTACCTTCTTCCCACCAACATGGCAGACGTTTTTCGAATGTCGAAAGATCGAATTATTGTGCATGCGCGAATGAAAAGATGAAATTCCGTGCGAACTGCGTCAAAACTCTGTGGGACTTCACGTGCTCGCTTCTTCTCACGTCTTCTTCTGAGGTTGAGCAAAGTGTGTGCAACCTTCGTATAGTTTTCGAGCAGTCAGTTCCCTTCGCATGAGCGATTCAATATCTTGAACTTCATCATGCGTTTCCGCGATACCTCGGTCCCCTCTCGGCGCCTATTAAAAACAGTCGAACGCCTCATGGAAATGTTAATTAATTATCATTCTTCAAGATCAAGTTCTCAAGACCTGCTCTCGACTTATTCGTCGACACATCCTTTCATACACTTCGTTTCCACGCCTCGTTTCGATGAAATGTTTATACAATTCTACAACGAAAATCACACGTCTTGCACAACTAGCATGGCAACTTGCAAAATTCATCATTAATCCATTCACGAATCAAGGTGGGCAAGTGTCCTCACAATCAATAGAATCAATTATTGATACTATTGATTAAATACCAGAAAGGTAAATATTATAATATTTCTTACAGAATTTAGGGTACGTCGTCGCTTTTTTCTGCTTCACTACCTATAAACTATAACCCGTAGGTAAGGGACATGTTTTTCCAATATAAATTTGTAAGCACTCGCATTTCAGAAATCAAAGAACCGATTTGTCCCCAGCCTGAATGTAGGTTTCTTTGTATTCAGTTTCATTTATCCAGCATAAATTTATTATTTTAATTGAATGAGTGGCTTCAATTACCAATTCCATTGCCATCAGTTGGGTGCTGTTGGCAGCTGCCATCAGTTTGATCTATCGGGAGCCTGGCTGTGCCGAGGACGGAATACCTTCTTTAGAGTTTGACATCGCTAGCATGGCTTTACTGTTTTTGTGTACTGTTTTTGGCCAGAACCCCTGGCCATATCTGAGTTATTGTTTCATGGTTCTCTGCCCAACACTATTCTCACGGCAGTGATGAGATCCACACTACTCATCCACGCAGCAGGGACGTTGAGCGCGTCACCTGAAACCATGTACAATATTGGCTACAAAATTGCTATAAATAATCGATCTGTGCGTAGGTACTCTTGTGGTCCATACTGTACCACCGGCCCAACATGTATAAAACGCCTGCTTGTCACCTCCCCGAAATTCCTTGATCCATGTAATCTTGCTACAATGGTGTGCAAGTAAAATTTGTTCTGTCGCGTGGATTGCCACCACGTGCATTTTCATCTACTTACTTCAACATTTCGTATTTTGAAGGTCTAATATGGAATATCCTATCTCTTCGTATGAGAAAGGCCTCAAACTCGATTAGGCAGTTCAATATTAGGAGTGCCGAACGGATTTATTTCCTGCCTCATTTCCCGATTATTTACGCTGGGCCGTACCCATAAATTACGCCCAAATCCTTGAAGGGATATTTTGATTTAAGCCCCCACGGATTCTGAGGTAGCCCGCATCTCTCGACGGAACTAAAACGAAATATGAGATCACTTGACCTGTTTAATTGGCCCTACCGAATTCGTTAATGTGAATTTTTCAAAGGAGGGGTTTTTCGGGAGAAGGCTTTTTGTGGAGTTAAAATACCGACTGGGAGCCTCGAAATGCTCCTTTCACTTGCCACAGTTGACCAAATAATATTTTAGGGGGACTCCAAAACCAAAGGTGGGGCTCTGGTGGGAGCTGATTTATCATGGCGATTATCACTTCTTAGGTAACTCTCTGCACAAGATGGGTCCAGATTCCGGCATTCCCAGCATCCTCGAGAGCTTGGGTATTTCGAGGTGCCGAATGAAAGAAATGCAAACATCGCCAGGAGGTCGAATTCACGCAGACAAGGACTTAATATAGGGAGTCGATGTTATTCACACCGGTCTGAAAATAGCCTTGACAGTTTTTATTTTGAGTGGTGGCGTTCAGCTAAAGTTTCCGACGTGTAAGCTGACAACTAACGGTTTTGTTAATAAGATTGTCTGCCACGTCCAATGTTTTTTTTTCTTTCTTTTGTTTATTATTTTCAATAATTTTCCTTGGAATCGGACATGAGCCCCCCCCCTCCCCCCAAATTTTATAGTTTCCGGTATTAAATATAAAGGGTTATTTCCGCTAGTGTAAGAATTGACGGTTTCCGTTTCGATGTGTGTAGAATTCGAAATGCATTTAAAAAACGCCTATCCGTCCGCTATACTTCGTTACCGCTTTTTTTTTTTTTAGTTACCATGAAGTAAGAATAATTAAATACGGTATGTAGGTCCCCCTTAGGGTCTAGTTGGTCCGCGAAGATCGGCGTTACTGTCAGTCACTAAGTGGTAAAAAACGCTGCAGTCCTTGTCACAAGGGTTTATTATTCTATTGGACTTACCTACAGAAATTTTGGCTGTTCATTTATTGTTTCTTTCATTTGAAATAGCTATTTCTGATGGTTTCCACCAATTTTGGCCCCCCAAACACGCATTAGGTACGCTCCTTTTTTTTTTTTTTCAAATTATCTTTGATCACTGGTAGTGCCATAAAATCGTCTTGATCAACGTGTTGACACTTATTCTAGTGTAGTTATACAAATTGATGGTGATTTCAGAGGATTTTCCAGATTTTTTACTCCTAAAAAATCAATTTTGGGAGCTGAACATTTGGTAGAACCTCAACTTTCCACTATTTGATCAAAATCTACTTCATATTCGGTCTTCTCGTCTCCCAAAACATGGAAAAGGATACCTCAAAAGCTCATACGTTACTAACGTGTTACTAAAACACAAAAAGTACCTATTTTTATCCATTTTTTCACCCATAACACCCCTGGGTACATTCCGATCGGGCTGCTAAGTTTCGGGACACAACTAGGGCCCAAATGGAGCATGTGTGCGAAAGAACGATTTTTTCAGACCAAAAAGGAAGCCGGTATGCGTGATACGGCGGACGGCGGACGGCGGACGGACATTGCATTTTTGGAATCTACGCACCTTGAAACGGAAAAAAATATTGAGGGGGTGTTATAAAAATTTTTTGCTGAGCGAATACACAGGTGTATTATTCACAGAATAATAAACCAAAATAGGGGGAAGAAATTCCCAGGGCGCCGTTATCGTGATTTTTTGTACGTTCTATGTATTCGCTCAGCAAACAATTTTTATAACACCCCGTCAAAATTTTTTCTTTTACGTAAGATTCAGAAAATGCAATGTCCGTCCGCCGTATAATGCATACCGGCTTCATTTTCGGCCTAAAAAATTCTTTCTTTCGCACACATGCTCCATTTGGGCCCTAGTTGTGTCCCGAAACTTTGCAGCCCCATCGGAATATACACAGGGGTGTTATGAGTGAAATAGGTATTTTTTGTGTTTTAGTAACATGAGGTTTTGAAGTACCGTTTTCCATGTTTTTGAGGACGAGAAGACCGAACATGAAGTCGATTTTGAACAATGAGTGGAAAATTGAGGTTCTAACGAAGTTTCAGCCTTAAATTTACGTTTAATTTTGGTATAAAATCGTCTTTCTTCCGCGCAAAGTTTGGGTGCCCATTTGCGAACACATTTGGGTCTTAGTTGTGCTCCAAAGCTTGGCAGCCCGATCGAAATACACCCAGGGGTGTTGTGGGGGAAAAAATGGGTGTAAAAGTAGGGATTTTCGAGGTTTCTTTGAGGTTTTAGTGAACCTCGTGAGTGGGCTTGTGAGATGTCGTTTTCCTAGTTTTTTTTTTAGGGCGACAAGACCGAATATGAAGTGGATTTTGACCAGAGTGAAGAATTTAGGTTGTAACGAAGGATCAGCTCCCAAAATTCATTTTTTGTGTGTCAAAAACCTGGGAAACTGTCTGAAATCACCATAAACTTGTATGTATGTATTTGTATTTCTAACACTGGAATTAGTGTCAAAAGGTGAATCAAGACAATTCAATGACAATTTCAGTGATCGAATTTTTTTTTTTTCAGAAATAGCAACCTAATATTCGTCTAAACTCAAATATATCTTTGTGGGTCTCTTCAGTGAGGTCCCAATCGTGCCGTATTCATTCGAGAATAATAAACCCATGTGACAAGGTCTGTCCACCGTACGCCGTAAGCCGTACGGGCCACTTTTCTTAGTTACCATGAACGAAAATTGATGAAATTCGGGTTATAGGTTCCGTTCGGGGTCTAGTTGGTCCTCGAAGCTCGACGTTACTGTCAGTCATCTCTAAGGGGTTCAAAATAGGGGTTGAAATTTTCAGAACGCCGTAGCTCGAAAACTTCCAATAGAAGGGTATGGTTTTTTTTACGTTATTAAATTTGTCTTGAGCTAAACAATTTTTTGAGACCACCCGGAGCACTGTACGTCCAGCCGTTCGTGTGCACCAAAAAGCCTCGTCAACACGATCGTGACTCAAACGGTATAAATCCGGCCCGGATATCATAACTACGGAGCATCTGGTTATAATCAAGGATGGCTGTATGAAGTCGAGTTGTTTGTTCTGCATATTATTTCATTTGACAAGTGATGGACTATTGGATTTTGTTGGCAGGTACTTCTGAAACTTGAACAAACGTTGAAGTATTATTTATGGGTAAATTATTACACAATGGCAAATTATTACACACCGGCAAATTATTACACAACGGTAAATTATTACACAACGGTAAATTATTGCACCACGGTAAATTATTACACAACTGTAAATTATTACACAACGGCTCATCTACCCAGAAGGGGCTGGATTTTGTTTATAGTTACTTTTGCAACTTGAACAACCGTTGAAGTATTATTGATGGGTAAATTATTACACAATGGCAAATTATTACACAACGGTAAATTATTACACAACGGTAAATTATTACACCACTGTAAATTATTACACAACGGCTCATCTACCAAGAAGGGGCTGGATTTAGTTGATAGGTACTTTTGCAACTTGAACAACCGTTGATGCATTATTGATGGGCAAATTATTATACAACGGTTCATTATTCTATCTCCGTAGAAGGGGAACCTATACAGGTAAATTATTACACAACGGTTTAGGTAGGTACCTAGTAACGTGTATGGGGTTAGGTACTAACCTACGGAGGGTCCGCGATCTACATAATATGTGTAGAATAGTACATATGTTATATAGAAGGGTTATCTATACGGAGACCTGTGGTCTGTAACAGGAGGGTATTCTGAACAAAATAATAAACCGTTGTGCAGGGATTTGCAGCGTTTTTTTCACGTATTTACACAGGGATCAGTGTAAGCAGGTTTATGCATTTTTTGACGCCACTGCTTGGCCCGTGGTGCCAATTCTTGGAAGTGAAACCTAGCAACTTTTATGACGGTCGATGTACACACCCTCAAAATTACAAGTAAGTAGGTAGTAAAAATCAAAATTATAATGTGTTTTTGCAGTTAGCGGCGCAGTTGCTGGCGTGCCGTGAGTCACCCTCACATTTATTTCAAGACCTAAGCCGCTAAATCATCTGTTTCTCGCAAATACCGGTGCAAAACCCCTTGTGAGTCAAAAATAACTCTGGAAATACCCAAAATTAATCAAAAATGGTACATGCAGAATAGTGACTCGACAGGATATACTAAGCCGAAAATTCTGTTCTCTAAAAAGGTCGAAACTTACTAGGTATTTTTTTAATTATCCACAGATAATTCTGAAGGAGAGGGGAGAGATTTGAATCAGTTAAAATTTTTGGACAACAAACGCTTGGTCTCATACAGTTAGGCTGCACGACTGAAAGCGTTTTTTCTTCATGGAACCACCATTTCTTTAAAACGAAAGTAACGGGACACCTTCAATGCATGTGACCAGCTTATGATCTAAACAGAAGTCGAATCTCACGTCACGTCGCAAATCGGCTCATGAAATATAGAGGCATAAGAAGATGTAGGAAATTCGTAGGGAACTCGACCTTATCGATATTACCTTGCTGAACCTTCCCTGCTGGAAATGTAGGTATTTACCGGACGACAACCCGAAAATCATCGTAAAGAATCCCGCCGCAATCAAAATACCTGGTGAACAAACCACCTTCGGGATGATGCAGCTGAGGACACTCACCACCAAAGTGACCAGTGATGTGCAGCGACATTCCGTCAGACTCAAAGGACCTTAACGTCCGCAAAACGCTTCCTAAATACCCGAGAGACGAAGAGGTTTTTGATGGTGGTCGACCCCATTAGGGTAAGGAGTGTCAAGTTCACCTTCCGCGGATTGCTCTGCCTCTCCTTAGTCCTTGCTCCTTCCTCTCAAGTCCGAAGCTTTTCCCATCAAAGGCTGCCTCTGGGTCGCGAGAGGGGTAATGCGGTTCTGATGGGGCGGCAGGTTCCCCGTCTCGGGATGTGAAAAAGCCGTAAAAACAGAGATCATCTCGGTCGATCCGTCTTGCCGACTCTGGCCGCGTGAAATGTCACCCTACAGGTGCTGATCAGTCCTACAAGCGCTTTTTCGATCTGCTGTATTGTCATGACTCATGAAAGAGTGAAAAATCGAGTGATGAAGGGAAAAGTCGATAACCGTAAATCATTTTGTAATCGGTGGATTACTTGTTAGAGCCCGAATTTTGGTAGCAATTTCCTGTGATACGTCATGGAAAGTTCTAGTCATGCATGCTGCATGAGCATGGTCATGCTGACCAGATTGCGGTCATTCTCGAAATTACTCACATGAGCTATTTTTCAACATTTCTACTGATTCTCGAAATTTGCTTGTCTCCAAAATCAAAATGTCTCGAGTTTGACGTTTTAGAGCTTTCCGCACAAATTTGTTTCAGTGCTTGTCTGTCTGTCGTCAATCTGCAAAAATTTGCCACTTGCAAATAACATTCTCAGTGGGGAATACCCACTTATTTTTGTAATTTCTTTATTTGGACGAGATATAGGCCCCTAGATACGAGTTTTTTAATTGAATGGAAAGTTCTGATGACGTCATTGCCACCATTGTATGGATACAGATTGTTGTATGTATATGACGTTGAGGTGAGCTGTGACATCGAACCACTGCCCGAGAAGTAGCGGTGCCTTTTCTGCTATGCTGAAGAAAGAATAGTGACAATGAAGTCGTTTCCGCTTTTCAAGTAATCTTGGAACCTTGGTTTGGTAGTCGTTTTTCTATCTCGTCTTACCATTCTAAACTACTTTTGTTGAATTAACATATATGTTCGGAAATTTTGGTCATTTTTAGCGATTTTCTACCTCCAAAACTCGAATCGTCGCCATTCAATACCACTCGTAATGAATTTCTGTAATTATTTTGGTGGGCTTAGTCCTTTTCACGGTTTTTTTTATTTTTTTATTTTTAATAGCGATTTTAGTCCACAAGGAGGCTAAGGCGGAGTCGGGGACCGTGAGTAGTGACATACTAGGCGGTTTCCGCCAGCTGGAAAAAAAGCCGCCGCATTTGACGACAAACTAGAAGCGGCAGCTGGAAAACAGCTAAATGTCACGGTAGGAATATTCTTATATAGAGCTCAGTAGTTGTGGTTCATCTTTCGAACAGTATGGAGGTGCCGGAGTTTGTGAATACTGCGCAATTCACCAATGTAGCAGCAGTTTGTGCTGCTGAAGCCGAAGACGTACTTCAACCATGAAAGCGCCCTCGAAGGCACTTACGTCCAAATAAATCCCCAACTTTTTTTGAGGATATCCGCTGTTACCCTGATAAGTTCTTCACTTACTTCAGCATGCCGATTTCATCATTTGATGGATGACTGGACTTTGCTCCTGTCATCAGCAAAACAGATACTTCATCCAGGACTCCATTGAGTGCGGTAAAAAAGTTTGGCCTTAACGCTCAGGTAAGAACGTACCTATACTTGTTTTCGTATAAAAAATTGTATGTAAATTACCTACATTCAGTATTTATGTCAGTTAAAATCATGCAATAATCGCATATACGGTACCCTATTTTTCTGATACTCTATACATACTTACCCCATTTTCCTGAAAAATAGGGTACCTATGTACCTATGAGAGAAGAAAGTGTACATACTCACGTTGACTTGACTGATCATTTCAAGATCCAAAACTGCACTGAATAGATGGAAACCAGCTACGCAGTTTGTCACTAGCTACAAAGCTTGCTTACAAAGGTTGTCTCCTCCAAAGCGCAGCGACCGCTACCGCTCATCCAGCCAGCAAGTCGCTAGGAGGGCGGCGCTGAAAAACCGACGTGGTCCTAGTTTGTCACTGCCCAATGAAAATCCACTGCTGGCGGTTGCAAATAAACCGCAGCGGTTTTCCAGCTGGCGGCAAAACCGCCTGCTCTGAAGTTTGCACCAAAAAACGTCAACATGAGTGTGAATCATAACCTACGGTATACACAGCTAATAAATTACAGCTGATTATAATCCGTTGGTGGTTCCGTGATATTATTTCATTTGAAGAATTTAGGGTATTTTGTTGATAGGTAATTTCGTAACTTGAACACAATTGGTTCGGTGTCTGTCCGGCTGTGTCCTCAAATCCTTGCAGCACTGCGTAATTTTTGGACCGGTACTGTTCATGCTCCATACAAACGATCTGGCTGAACTAAATATCCCTGGCTCGGTTATTATTATTGCAGACGACACCATACTGTACACTGTGGCAAATACTTGGAGAGAGGCATACCTGTTAGCCGAGAAAATTCTAAAACTTATTTTTTACTCTTGGTTGATTCGCAACCAATTGACAATCAATATTTTGAGAAACCTAACATTATAACTTTTTTAATGACGCAAAAAATGAAGCCAGATCGCAATAAACTGCGGCTGCACAGCCCTGAGTGCCAGGAGCCTTACTGTGAGATTACTGATAGAGTTCAAAATGCAATATTTGGGGATCCGTGTGGATGAAAATCTAAATTGGGATCGACAAATAAAGGAAACTAATAGAAAACTTAGAAAAATGATCTGTATTTATGCCAAATTAAGATTTATCTTGGATAACAAAATTTTTGATCAGTATTTATGATGCCCTAGTCGGTTCCATTTTACTATACTGTCCACCGATATGGACTGGAGGGTGTGCCACGTCTTATAAACCAATAATTGGAAATCAGAAAACCGTAATAATCTGTATTATAAAGAACTCCAATTTCCGAAAATCATCGCTGTCTTTATTTATGATAATTGAAGTGCTCTCATTTTTATAAAGTTAGTCGAAGTGAGCTGTTTAGAACATTGTTCCCTCCCGATCGTCCACTAAATACGAGGGCAAAAGATACTACATACGTTGAATTTTCGACGCTACCGAACTACCCTACCACATGCATTGGATTATAGGTACTTAATACAAGGCGATAATTCAATAAACAGACACTTGAGACTAAATAACAACGTCATTTCAACAACTTAAGAATATTTAATTTTTTATTAAACACTTAGTTGAATAATTTGTAATGAAATTATCCACACGATAAAAATAAATCAGCTCTAACCCGTAATGACTCACTACTTGATGATAAATGTCATAAAAATCTGTAATATGAAGTTGAGAAATACCTACATTGTATTTTGAACGATATGTAGCTATAACGTGTACTCACTAACACAGGTTGATGTCAGTACTTTAAAGACTAGCTAAGAGTGGGACCAGGCACCAGGGGCTGATTTCCCATCACGAGCTGTTATTTATTCATATGGGAAATTAGTTTTTTCCTCCGCAGTTACGAGCCAATTTTATTGTTCTTTAAATTTTCTTTTTCATCTTCACTTCATATAATCAACATACATGTGTACATATACATTCGTAATATGCTTACCATGGTAATTTTACTTGTACAGTTGTAAATACTATGGAAAATAAACTGTAAACAAAAAAATTCAAATCCAATTTTGCTGAAATTTGCGGGATGGTCCCCTATGATTTACAGGACGATCCGATCATTACGGCCAGTGCGCAGGAGCAAACGCTAAGCCGGGGTAGGTAAGTACTCAATTTCTCGCAAATCAGCGGCTCAGTTATGCTCAAACAGAAAACTTTGATAAACCTACGCAGAAGGATCTGCACAGGAAAATAATATACCTGAGTAATAAATCGCGGAGTGTTTTCTTCTTCTCTGATAATTTTCGACAGAGCCTCAACCATAAGGCGATAAACCTTTCCTGTATTTTGGTTTATTGTTCTTCGAATAATACATCTATATATTCGCTCAACAATCAATTTTTACAACACCCCCTCAAAATTTTTTTCTTTTACCTTTCAAGGTGCGTAGATTCCAAAAATGCAATGTCCGTCTGCCGTATCATCCATGTCTAATTTATTTTCGGTCTAAAAATTATTTCTTTCGCACATAGGCCCTATTTTGGCCTTAGTTGTGTCTCGAAATGTTGCAGCCCGATCGGAATATACCCAGGGGTGTTACGGGTGAAAAATGGGTGTAAAAATAGGGTATTTTGGTGTTTTAGTAACACGAGTTTGTGAGGTATCGTTTTCCATGTATTTGAGGGCGAGGAGACCGAATATGAAGTCAATTTTGACCAACGAGTGAAGAATTGAGGTTCTAACAAAGTTTCAGCCTTAAATTTACGTCACGTTTTGGTGTAAAACCGTCGTTCTTCCGCACACAGGCTCCATTTGGGTCCTAGTTGTGCTCCGAAGCTCGGCAGCCCGATCGGAATACACCCAGGGGAGTTACGGGGGAAAAATGGGTGTAAAAATAGGGGTTTTCGAAATTTTTTGAGGTTTTAGTGAACATGAGCTTGTGAAGTATCGTTTTCCATGTTTTTTAAGGGGAGAAGACCGAACTGAAGTTGATTTTCATCAAAGAGTGAAGATGTGAGGTTGTAACGAAAGTTCAGCTCCCAAAATTAATGTTTTATGAGTCAAAAACCTGGGAAATTGAAATCACCATAAATTTTTATAATAACACTAGTAGGAGGATATCAAAAGGTGAATCAAGACAATTAAATGGCACTATCAGTGATCAAAGATAATTT
Source organism: Leptopterna dolabrata (assembly GCA_954871275.1). Classification (NCBI taxonomy): domain Eukaryota; kingdom Metazoa; phylum Arthropoda; class Insecta; order Hemiptera; family Miridae; genus Leptopterna; species Leptopterna dolabrata. Next base: position 23,080,319 of record OX940976.1, read on the forward strand.
TTTTTGTAAAAAAATTGAAGTGTAGTTTGTGTTTTTGGGGGCAAAAATTGGTGGAAACCATCAGAAATAGCTATTTCAATTATTGCACATAAAAGAAACAATAAATGAACAGCCACCATTTCTGTAGACGTACGTCCAATCGAATAATGAATCCACGTGACAAGGACTTCGCAGCGTTTTTTTTTTTTTTGTGTTCGCCTACGTGAGTTATTACATGGATTCGCCTTATACTTGGTTCAAAAAGTAGGTAATGGCCTGGTCCTCGGAAACGTAATCACTTTGAGCGTAACGATCAATCCTGAACAAATCTGATAGCAGCGGACCAACGCCCCGCTGAAGGACCTCTAATTATTGTCCCGCGAGTCCCCTTTTGCAAAGACCCCACGAGGACCCCGTCCGATTTGGTATCCGAAATCGATAAATCACCCGGCGAACCTCCTAATGACCCCCCAAACTACTCTCCCGAAATCGGAGGGACATCATTCAAAGGAAAATCCCCATCCTTCGAGTGCACAAGGGGCGCCGCAATAAGACGAAGGGGAAAAAAAATCTCCTTCCTCGGGAGCACTTTCACTGTCCCGAGTCGCCCCACGCAGAAAACGGGCGTGAAAGAAGAGCGAATGGACGAGCTCTAATTGGGCCGGCTGTATGGAAACCTTGTTTTCGTAGGTCGACTTGAATTAAATTGATTAAGGCCGAACTGTCACTCTCTCCAGTCCTCTTGTGATGGGGACCTTAACGGGCTTAATTGGGACTCGGGGGGGATTTCTTGTGGGGGATCTTGACTGGGGATAAGGCGTTTCTAGCGCATGTTCTCCCTTCGGTTTTCTGTTACGTTTCGGGGCGGGCGCTGTACGTCTGCCGCTCGAGGGGTACCCCCCCCCCCCCCCCCCATTGCGTTGGTGCCATCGGTGGTTTCCAACGGTTCGGTGTCCCACAGTGGGGAAAGGTGGTCGTTTAGTACCGGTTTCACAAAAGTTTCGGTTTTTATTTTATGAATAATACACCTATGTATTCGCTTAGCAAACAATTTTTATAAAACCTTGTCCATCGCCTGGGCGTAGGCTTATGACACGGAGGCCGGAAGGTAGGGTTGGTTTGGACGAGGTTGGATGAGGTTGGTTTGGCTGGATGAGTGAAGGATGTGCTCCGCAAGAGTGTTTTGCTAAATCCCCGCGGCTATCACCACAGTAGGCTTCAGTTGGAAGAGGAGACAAGCACCCCGCGGTTATCACCGCAACAAGTGCTAGAGGCAAGGGCGCCCCGCGGCTATCACCCCAGCAGGCGCTGGGAAGAAGGAGGCTAGCACCCCGCGGTTATCACCACAGCAGCTGCTAGAGGCAAGGGCGCCCCGTGGCTATCACCACAGCAGGCGCTGAGAAGAAGGAGGCTAGCACCCCGCGGTTATCACCACAGCAGGTGCCGGGAAGAAGGAGACTAGCACCCCGCGGTTATCACCGCAGCAAGTGCTAGAGGCAAGGGCGCCCCGCGGCTATCACCACAGCAGGCGCTGGGAAGAAGGAGGCTAGCACCCCGCGGTTATCACCACAGCAGCTGCTAGAGGCAAGGGCGCCCCACGGCTATCACCACAGCAGGCGCTGGGAAGGAGGAGGCTAGCACCCTACGGTTATCACCATAGCAGGTGCTAGAGGTAATGACGCCCCGTGGTTATCACCACAGCAGGTGCCGGGAAGAAGGAGGCTAGCACCCCATGGTTACCACCGCAGCAGGTATTAGGAGAGAAGGAGGCGGCCCCCTGTTATCACCACAGCAGACACCAGGAAGAGAGAGAATTCCCCGCGGTTATCACCACAGCAGGCTCAGGAGAAGGGTAGGGGAGTGAGAGAGAGAGGGCGTAAGGAGGTTGAGAGAGGAAGTTGAGAGAGAGAAGAAGTTGGAGAGTGGTGGGTCGAATGAGGAGCTGGGATGACCGGGCTGCTTATAAAGGCCCCTTTCCACCCGTGCCCCGTCCATCAACAGCCGTTACAACCGTTGAGGGACGATGGCGGTCGATGAAGGGGACCCTTTCCTACTCCTACTTTCCCCGTGGCGTCACTCACCTCGCCGTTCCCTTAGTTCATTTGGTTAAATCTTTACCATATTACATAGGAGTAGTAAGTGTAGGAATTTTGAGGGGTACCACGACACCCCTCAAAATTTTTTCTTTTAAGTTTCAAGGTGCGTAGGTTCCAAAAACGCTGCAAAGTCCTTGTCGCGTGGGTTTATTATTCTATTGGACGTACGTTTACAGAAATGTTGGCTGTTCATTTATTGTTTCTTTCATGTGCAATAATTGAAACAGCTATTTTTTATGGTTTCCACCAATTTTGGACCCCCCAAAAACACGAATTAGGCTCCTACAGTGAAACTTCTCTAAGGCAGACACCCTCGGGACCAAAAAAATCGTAATAAAGTAGACATCTACGTTCTTTTAGTAGCAAAATCAAAATCAAGAAAATAGCCTAGGTATTTATTCTTTTCTTTCCTTCTTCAAAAATTTGCTAAAATCGAAGTGGTTATATTCATGGAATTTTTAGTAAAATAAGTTTTTTTGCTTCCTTTAGGTTATGTCACGACCGCATTCTTTCCACTTTCCATTAATTTTATTGCAAACTTTTTTTTTTTGGTGATACTTTGTGGAGACCAAATTTCCAATTCAATAAATTTACCTACGTATTCGTAAACGTAGCTTCGGACGTGAGAATGGATAACTTCTCCCACGCTTTTGCTTCCAATTAAAATCGATGACAAACAGTAACTAACATGGCAAAAAGAAACGCAAATAATGAAGTTCTGAATGGAAATTGTTGATGTGGAGTGAAAATACCTAAACCGTTGTGTAATAATTTACCTGTATAGGTTCCCCTTCTACGGAGATAGAATAATGAACCGTTGTGTAATAGTTTGCCCATCAATAATACTTCAACGGTTGTTCAAGTTGCAAAAGTACCTATCAACAAAATGCAGCCCCTTCTTGGTAGATGAGCCGTTGTGTAATAATTTATCGTTGTGTAATAATTTACCGTGGTGTAATAATTTACCGTTGTGTAATAATTTACCGTTGTGTAATAATTTGCCGTTGTTTAATAATTTGTCGTTGTGTAATAATTTGTCATTGTGTAATAATTTGCCCATCAATAATACTTCAACGGTTGTTCAAGTTGCAAAAGTACCTGTCCAGAAAATCCAGCCCCTTCTGCGTAGATGAGCCGTTGTGTAATAATTTACCGTTATGTAATAATTTGCCATTGTGTAATAATTTACCCATAAATAATACTTCAACAGCTGTTCAAGTTGCAAAAGTACCTATCAACAAAATCCAGCCCCTTCTGGGTAGTTGAGCCGTTGTGTAATTATTTACCGTTGTGTAATAATTTGCCGTGGTGTCATAATTTACCGTTGTGTAATAATTCACCGTTGTGTAATAATTCGCCGGTGTGTAATAATTTGCCATTGTTTAATAATTTACCCATCAATAATACTTCAACGTTTGTTTAAGTTTCAGAAGTACCTACCAACAAAATCCAATAGTCCATCACTTGCCAAATGAAATAATTATCGTAGAACAAACAACTCGACTTCATACAGCCATCCTTGATTACAATCAGGTGCTCCTTAGTGATGAAATCCCGGCCGGATTTATACCGTTTGATTCACGATCGTGTTGACGAAGCTTTTTGGTGCACACGAACGGCTGGACGTACAGTGCTCCGGGTGGTCTTAAAAAATTGTTTAGCTCAAGACAAATTTAATATCGTAAAAAAAAACATACCCTTCAATCTAAAGTTTTTGAGATACGGCGTTCTGAAAATTTCAACCCTATTTTGAACCCCTTAGAGATGACTGACAGTAACGTCCAGCTTCGAGGACCAACTAGACCCCGAACGGAACCTATAACCCGAATTTCATCAATTTTCTTTCATGGTAACTAAGAAAAGTGGCCCGTACGGCGTACGGCGGACAGACAGAAATATTTTTATTGCAGTTTCGGATTCTACATACTTACCTTGAAACGTAAACCATCAAATTTTGAGGGGGGGTAAGAATTTTTTTTCTTGCTCGATTCCAATGGTTCATTATTGAAAATAATAAACCAAAAATTGGGAATCCCATCCTCCCCAATGCGGAATTTACCGCGAGAATAATGAACATTCATCAGCGTAACAGATCTCACAACAACAACAAATTATTACACTACGGTTTATTATTTACCTTTCAGTACTGGAGCCAGCCGAGCAATTACTGTTTCGTAAATATGCGGTGGGTTCAAGAATTCTGTTCTAAACTCATTAACTATTAGAACTAAAACCATTAGCTATTAGAATTATTAATCGTAAGCAGCCGATGATGAGCAGTGATGATTTTTAAGAGTGTTTTGTTGTTTCTAGATTTTCTTCGTTAATGTTATTCTTAAAAATTGGAATGAATGTATTTATTGAGTGTATGTTTATGTTATCGTTTCTCTTGAGTCGCCCTGTGGGCTGGGCGCAGCACAGCCAGCACAAGTTTTCAACACCCAGGGCCGTAGTATTATTGACGGGACTATTAGTCACCTAGTTTAGTATAATTAAGTAATTTTTGACGCTTGTTATGTACTTTGAGGTACGGCAACAATAAAGAACTATGAATTATGAACTATGAACTATGAGCGTCGCGGACCTGACCAGCTGTCCTCCAACGAGAGGATCAGACTTTGAGCTGATCATTTCGCTCTTTACATGGCTACTCATTGCCTCACCCCTTGAGTGGAGAGGGGGCATCATAAAAGAATTATATTATTAATTATTTGTTGTTATTCATGAAGCATAACGTTTGTTCAAGTTACAAAAATACCTATCAACAATATCCAAAATAACCATAATTCTTCAAAAATGAAATAATGGAACAACCAAGTCGATGTCATTCTGTCAGAAATACCTATTCACTAAGCCAAAGAGGCACCTCTTTTCGGTCTGATTCTCTGTTTTGGCTGAAGAGATTTTTATGGTTAACCATGACAGGGTTATTCAGCAACTTCTAAAAGGGAGAGTTGGCGGCCATCTTTGCATTTTCGATCTCTTTCAGAGAGACACCTAATTAGGTGTGTTCTCTAAAGAGAGCGTCCCTTTCTCATTTCTCGTTTGTTTGATACTGAGCTTATATCATCCTCCGTTCATCGACTACCATATTGGTCATTTTGATGTATGTTTTTTCATCTGTTAGAGGTAAGTCGATTGTTCATGAAAATATATAGGTACATATTATCGATTCATGAGTAAAAACATCTAAGTAGGTACGGGGTGAGAGCTATTCAGTAAAATAGGCGAACCTGGGAGACACTTGAAGAGACTGCCTCCCGAGGGAGACTCTCTCCCAGGAGATTTTCAAAATAGATAATCTATTTTCACTATCTCTTTTAGTGAATAGGCCCCCAGGTATTATTTAATTTTACTAAATTAATTTCCGAAGAAAGAGCGCTTTTTAGGTGAAAAAGCACAACACTATCGATAGCATCGATGGTTTTCAAGCTATGCTCAACCCTAATAAGAACCCCCCTTCCTACAAAGAAACCCTGCTGTAAAGCTTTACTCACCAAGAAAACCTCAGTTATGGTTGCGAGGTGAGTAGCCCTGTCAAAGAACAACGACAAGAAGAAGGAGGAGGAGGAGGAGGAGGAGGAGGAGGAGGAGGAGGAGGAAGAGGAGGAGGAGGAGAAGAAGAACCAGAAAAACATGAAAAATAGCGATTTTCAAACTTCCATAACTCCGGCACCTGATGGTCCTGAGGGTGGACATTTGGTACACGTCCTCAGGGGCTCCCGCGTCCGTAGAAACATTGACCTCCCCCCCCCCTCCCCAACGCAAGATATCAGGCAAACCTGGGACACCAGACACGCGTGTGACAGATCGCGTGGAATTCGCTCGCCGATCCACCGCGCAGTTACGTGAAACCTGATTATATTGAGAAGAGAAAAATGTGGCTCGCTCCCGAAACGCTCCACCCCTGAAACGTCCTCCAATTTTCTTGATCCCGAGTGGCGCAACCCTTTTGTCAGGATGGCCACCCCATCGAAGGCCCGTGCCGAATCCCCGGAGGATTTCAAAAGCGGCGAGACTATACCTACAGCCCCCCCCCCCCCCCCCCTAACAGTTTTTTTTCCCCTGCAGTTTGCACACCCCCGGGTGCACTGAGCAACGCCCGGTCATCGGGATCGGACCGCTGCTCCTGCCCACTTGTGACATTTTCCCCATCGCCCCCCTCCGTTGCCCCCCTATTGTGAGAGGGCGAGCACCGCACCCGGTCACGCCCTGAGCCTTAGCTCGAAGCCTTATCCCGCGATCTCGAGAATTCTCTTTTATAACATACCGTTTCAGGTCGTATAAGGGGCGATTCGGAGCCAGTTCTCACCTCCATTGTTATCTGGGAAACAAAGCTGCTACACTTCGTTGGTAACAGTAACTCCAAAAACAACCCTGTTGTAAAAATTTACCCGCCAAGAAAACCTCCTCAGCCGCAAAAAGGATTGATACCTATCTATTTTGCCCGCCGAAGTAGCATGCTAGGTGCTTTGCATCTCGCTCTTTGTTTATTGTTTATTGTTTATTTTGTTGAATACGGGCAAGCCCAATTACATAGATAAATACAGCGTGGAAAAACAAAGGAGAAAATAATATTATACAACACCATTGGAGCAAAAAAATTTAAAATAAATTACAGTAAATCAATTTCACGATGTAGAAACCTGTTTCTTCCCTCTCTGTTGGATATGGGTAGGTACAGAAACCTGCTCCTTCCCTCCAAACCGTGAAATTTCTATTAACGCTGTTTGGCGGAAGCTTTTCGCCTGCCGGGGCAAAAAGCTGCCCGCTAAACAGCACTGAAATTTCGTGCGAGGTGCGAGGTTGCTTGGGTGGTGGTGGGGGTATCACATCTTTTTGCATTGACGAAATAAACATTTTTCCCAGTACCTAAAAATTGTCTCAGTAGGCACACCTACCTACTTTTACCAAAAATTTCAAAATTTGTGGGGGGGGGGGGGGGGGTGCACAAAGGCACTTTCTTGGAGGTGCAATATTTCAGCTCGATCCGTTATGTCTGTGAGGCTGTAGTCTTGTATGGACAGCGAGAACAAGAAGAAGAAGAGGAGCAAGTAAAAAGAAACTTGAAAAATAGCGAAAATGAAATTTGGTTTGTAGGTCCCGTTTGGGGTCTAGTTGGTCCGCGAAGCTCGGCGTTACTGTCAGTCATCTCTAAGGGGGTTGAAATTTACGCCGTAGCTCAAAAACTTCCAATAGAAGGGTATGGTTTTTTTACGTTTTTAAATTGATCTTGAACTACAGAATTTTTTGAGACCACCCGGAGCATTGTACGTCCAGCCATTTGCACCGAAAAGCTTCGCCAAGTTCGTCACTTCGCGAATGAAACGGTACGAATCCGGCCCAGGTATCACAGCTATGGAGCACCTGATTATAATCACGGATGGCTGTATGAAGTCGAGTTGGTTGTTCTGGGATATTATTTCATTTGAAAAGTGATGGATCTTTTGGATTTTGTTGATAGACACTTTTGCAACTTGAATAAACAGCGTTATGCTTCATGAATAACAACAAATCATTAATGATTGAATTATTGAACCCCGCGTTTTTTTATGAGACCGTAATTCCCGGGCTGGCTCCAGTACTCGATTTAGGGCTTTCCTGGGCGGAGCACGAGAGTAGGTATTGGCCACAGAAAACAGCGATCTACGCAGAAGGTGCATCTATACAGGTAAATTGTTACACAACGATTTATCACACTACGGTTTATTATTTACCTCATGCTTGATGATTAACAACAAATAATTGGAATGAATTATTGAATCCCGCCTATTTGTATGAAACTGTAATTCCCGGGCCGGCTCCAGTACTCCATTTAGGGCTTTCCTGGACGGAGATCGAGGGTAGGTGTTGACCACAAAAAGCAATGATCTACGCAGAACGGGCATCTGTACAGGTAAATAATAAACCGTTGTGTAATAATTTGCTGTACTAAATCAGGCTCTTACACTGGTTGGAATGGAATGATCTACGCGGAAGTGGTATCTATAGAGTAAAATTATAAACCTTTGTGTAAACTCGTGAGGACTTTGGCTGGTTTCCCATCGTGCGGCTCCCTATAGGTGGCGGATCGGGGAAGGCCCACCAGATATGGTGGGTAGCGGGGAATACCCGGGTCGGACCAAAACCAGCCACGGGAAGAGGCAATGTCCAAGCCATGGTGAAGGCAATGCCTGACATAAAACTTCTGGTCACCCAGGTTGGTGGTTGGGGCGTAGGGCTAACGAACCACCCTGTTACGAACTCACAACGACAGAAATGAAGCCGGATTGATAACAGGAAACGACCCAGGCGAGGAAACGGAACTACCCTAAGGATTGCGACGGGGAATGTAAAAAGCCTCTTTGGTGCTGGCCTAAGCCGAAAACTAGAGAGGGAGCTGCTCAGGACCAAAATAGATATCCTGGCCCTACAAAAAATCAGGTGGAGAGATGTACCACTGATATAGTTAGATAACTATTCTAATCAATAGTGGAAACACCAGAAACCTACTTGGCACAGTTTTCATGATCCAGAAATCTCGCGAATGGAGAAACTCCAAAATGACTTTGACTGTCAGGAATCGAGGGAATTCTTTCGGGGTATCAGGAACATGAAAATGGGCTTTTACCACGAGTATACTTTTGCAAGGATCTAGAAGGAAACCTGATACCAGACCCGAATAAGATTGCTGACAGGGGAGATGCCGAACCAGTTGATGGTTTCTGAAGTAGGGAAGATGCCGAACAGGTTGATCCTCCTAGTAGAGAGGAGATTGTACAAATCTAAGAACCTCAGGAACCACAAGACTCCAGGAGTCGACGATATACCCGCCGAATAAACAAGTATGGTGGAGGAGGTATGGGACAAAGTTTTCGAACTCATTCTGAACATACGGATTAGTGAAGAGATGCCTGATGAGTGAGATGTTGCTGCCATCTGCCCGATATTTAAGAAAGGGATAAGATGGACTGTGCAAACTATAGAGGAATTGCTCTGCTGTGCGTAGCATGCGTGGAACGGATGCCTCCAGGAAGAAACCATCGTACACTGCTTTACGGAACGCCTGGAAGAAGGAGGTTGAGGTGGAGACGTCGGAAACGTTGGCTCGACGACGTTGAAGAAGACTTCGCAAGGCTTGGGGTCCGGAGGTGGAGAAGCTTGGCTCAAGACCGGTCTGTTGTTGAGACGGCCATGGTCCTACAAGGACTGTAGCTCTGCTAAAATAAAAAAATAAAAAAATAAAAAAATAAAAAAATAAAAAATGCTTAATAAAAAACCCAGCTGGTTGTTCTGTGATATTATTTCATTTGAAGAAGGTATTTTAGATTTTTTACAGGTAGGCTTTTTTTACAGGTAACATGTTTGTTGCTCACAGCCAAGCTAATCGTCCAAATTAGATGGAGGCGGTGGAAAATGCATATTTACGTAACTGCCGAATGTTAGAGAGCTCATACTTCGACTCTTGCGGCATTTTTGGTTTATTATTCTGTGAATAATACACCTATGGAATCGCTCAGCAAAAATTTTTATAACACCCCCTCAAAATTTTTTCTTTTACCTACGTTTCAAGGTGCGTAGATTCCAAAAATGCAATGTCCGTCCGCCGTTCGCCGTACGCCGTACGCCGTATCACGGTACGGCTTCATTTTCGGTCTAAAAAATTCGTTCTTTCGCACACATGCTCCATATGGGCCCTAGTTGTGTCCCGAAACTTTGCAGCCAAATCGGAATATATGTAGGGGTGTTATGAGTGAAAATGGGTATCAAAATAGGTACTTTTTGTGTTTTAGTAGTATGTTAGTAATATGCTTTTGAGGTATTGTTTTCCATGTCTTTGGGACGAGAAGACCGAATACGAAGTCAATTTTGACCTAAGAGTGGAAAATATAGGTTCTAAGGATCTTTCAGCCTTAAATTTACGTTAAATTTTGGTCTAAAATCGTCGTTTTTTTCGCACACAGTTCAGGTCCCCATTTGGGAACACACTTGGGTCCTAGTTGTGCTCTGAAACACAGCTGCCCGATCGGCATACTCTCCCAGGGGAGATATGGGAGAAAAATGAGTGTAAAAATAGGGGTTTCCGAGGGATTTTTGAGGTTTTAGTCAACATGAGCTTGTGAGGTATCGTTTTTCATGTTTTTTAAGGCGAGAAGACCGAACCGAAGTTGACTTTCATCAAAGAGCGAAGATGTGAGGTTGTAACGAAATGAACAACCAAACTTTCTGTAGGTATGTCCAGTAGAATAATAAACCCAAGTGACAAGGACTTTGCAGCGTTTTTTGTCGTGTCTCTGTGTGTGTGCGTGGGTAGGTAGGTATCTACCGCAAAAAAAGGTCTACCGCAGTAAAATTTTAAACCTTTGTGGATGAGTTTGCAGACTTATTTATTTATTTTTAGATGGGCAGCAGTGTTTACAACCGTTTTACTCTGTTTACAACCGTCAACAACGTACGAACTAACAATGTAGGTTCCTACCAATTATGACGTATTAGGACTAACATTTGATAGTTAAAGAGGGTTTTCAACTAAAAGGAACCGTGGACTACTATAAGAGCGCATTTTTTATTAAAGTTGTGTGTACATCTTCTTAATTACAATAGCTATTGCAAAGTTACTACACAGAAACTGGAACATGACTGAGAATGTCTGACGATATGGTTTGCAACATGAACGCAAAATGTTAGCCAACTGATTTTGTAATTGGAAATTCAGCGATAAAGCCAGAAGGATTAAAATGTCTATCCTTACAATATGACTTAATTAGAGTGTTTTCAAAAAACGACCCACTTTTTAGTCGCTTTCCGCAATTGTAATAAATTTTTAATGATATTTCATAAACTCACATAAGCGGCCACCCCTTCTGAAAAACCAAAAATTTTGCGTCCAGCTCGACGTAAGATTTATGGTCTGACAATTTGATCAAATGAAGGACTGCCCCGCCAAAAACTGGACACCTGGCAATCCTGCAGACGTCAGGTGAGCATGAAGCTTTGAGTATAATATAATAACGACTACGATTTAACGGTGGTTAACCTTCATACAGTTTAACCCTATTAACGAAACCTGCATTATTAAAGAACTGTGAAAACGTGAAATCGAATCAAACCAACCACCTGTGGAGATTTTGCCGCATATTCGGTGCGATAACCAGAATGTCAATCGTAATAATTATTATAAACGAGTTATTTATAGAAATCTGAACCTAACGCCTGCGCCTAGACAAGCCGGACACCCGCAATACATTTTTGTAGACCGGGCGTATACACGCCGCGGTCAGGAGCAAATCCACCCAAGTACGTAGAAAAAGGTGAAAAACGCTGCAAATTGCATACACGTAAGTAATTTGGGTTCGTTGAAAATATAATTGTTTACTGTTGATTTAATTAAGATATTTCTTATTATTTAATGGTTTAGAAATCTGATGCAATATGTTTTTTGTAGGTAACGTTCTAAAACTACCACCTACTATAAATGTATTTATGGATTTAAAGTGAATTATATATATAAGTATATTATTATTATTATTAAAGACACAATTTGAAGTTTATATAGGCCTCTATGTGGTATTATTATGTAAAAATTATTAATTATTATCATTAATAATATGTAAAAATTAAAATTGTATGGCTCATAAAATAAAATAAAATAAATAACTAAATTAAAAGTGGTATTTCTCCAACCTTCCTGGTAGTCTTGTGTAAAACATTTATTACAGACGATTTTATTATTTTCCTGTATATACATGCCCCTTCTGCGCAGATCACTGTATTCTGTGGCCAATGCCTACCTCGTGCTCCCCCAAATCGAGTACCGGAGCCGGACAATTATATTCCATAAATATGCGGTGGATTGAAGCATTCTATCTATAATTAGAAGTCTCAATCACATTGGCTATTTGGATCCGTGTCCCTGAGATGAAGAGCTTAGGGCGCAGTCTTTGATCCCTTCTTCCCATGTTACACCCCCCTCTAATCTCCATTCCGATCTCTTTGGATTATAATCACGCATGGCTGTATGAAATCGAGTTAGTTGTTCCTATTATATTATTTCATTTGAAGAATTGTGGTTATTTTGGATTTTATTGGTAGGTAGGTAGGTACTTTTGTAAGAGTAACTTGAGCAAACGTTATGGTCATGAATAACAACAAGTAGGTGATAGAATTCTTGAATCCACCACATATTTATGAAATGTAATTGCCCGGCTGGTTCCTTTCTTAGGGGAGCTCGAGGGTACGACCACCATTGACCACAGAAAGCAGTGACCTTCGCAGATGTAGGTAATACCTACATACAGGTAAATAATAAACCGTTGTGTAATAATTTGCAGCGTTTTTCATATGCTGCCTTCTGCTCCGGTTATTTGTTTCATACAGTGCCTTATTAGAGGACAGGTCATGTAAAGATTTATGAATACTACCTAATTATGAATTCATCGTTCAGTCACTACTGGATGCAGTTCATTGCATATGGAGATGATTACGACTTAATGGTGCATCTAGAATCAAGCCGCTGGGGAAATTGTATTAGGTATTTGGGGAAATTGCAGCTCAAGATTTCGGCTTCCCTTGCTTTTACTCAAATGCTTTGCTTACGGCTCGTCTCGTTGTCGAGATGCTCAGTTCTATTCACACGACGAGTGTACTGCAAGAGTTCCTGAGGTATGTGCAGTCTGTCATTTCTACTGGGTTACTTTGCTTGTATTACAAATAATAATATTATAAAAATAATACAGTTTATTTGAAGCCATCCTACAGGGTATTGTCAATATTCAACTATAAACAGCAATTTTAACAATAACAAGCTTAGAAATTAAAAAAATTCTATAGAGTATGGCGGTGACTGAGCAAAAATGGCTCGCAGCTTTTTTCTCATACAAGTAGGTTCCGGCTTCCGGAAGGATGTTGGCGATTTGTTGAAAAATGCAGTTCCCAGATAGTCAATATTATTGCGCCCAGTCGCTAATGTGTGATGTGATGCCTTTCGGTTTTGCCTACCTTTATTAGCTTCATAATTAAAATGCAGCCTTGCTAGTGACGTACAATCATACCTAGCTGTTTACATTTTAGATAATTTTAGCATAATACAATGATTATTTAGGCATTTATAAGGAAATGCTAATTTGTGGAAGAAATTTGAAAAATGATTTGTACGCACAGGAATTGGAACAAACGTGTCGGACGTTGAAAGGACGTACGGTAGAGCTGCATATTTCCGCAAATAATTCTTCTCTTTGTGACGTGTAGTGGCTGCATTCCAGAACTATAATGGAGGACCGACTCTGGTTGACTTGGGCAATGTAGGCAATCACCTCGGACAAATGTTTAGGTATTGGAATTCCTCCGTTTTGCAATGGCCACTTCTGTCTCGTTAGTGTTCGGTAACGTCCTTTTGACTGGATTTGTGGGACATCGTAAAACCAGGGTTTCGTTTCGAGCTTTGGAAACAGCGATTTTGTACTTTTTCCGGCGTGGTATGCATGGACCTCCTCGGCCCAGGTCTTCCTTGCGGCTTTTGTTGATTTTCTTCTGAAGTCGGAGTGGGGGATATAATGCAGTGGGATAAGGTTCTGGATGAGATGTAGGTTGTTGGGCCAGATTATCTGCGACCTCATTGCTGGACACTCCCCTGTGGCCTCCAATCCAGCAGAAAACTGTTGCCCTCTCCTGGGTGCGCAGTTTGCATGTTGTTTCGACAAATCTCTGCTTCGATGGTTGATACATTGATGCTGGGCTGGCAAAAGCTTCTGAAATTTTGTAATCATGCTCAAACTGTCGCTCGAAGTTACAACTCGGGGTTGTGCAGCTTGCTCGTGACATAAGTGCTGAAAGGACGGCAAGCCCTTCTGCCGAGTACATAGAGCCATTGTTGGAACCCCGATGATGGGATGAGAGCCGGTTGGTTTCATCATAGAAGGCATTTGCTGTCCTGTTTTCTGTTAGAGACATGAAACAGCTGTTTGGCCATTTTTCTTGACATGAAACAGCTGTTTGGCTATTTTTCTTGAATAAACTGTTCGAGAGGTCTCTGGGGTAGGTTACCTGCTTCTAGTAAGAGGGTTGTTGTGGGAGGCCGTAAATATAATTCATATGGAATTGAATATTTCAATGGACTGGCAGATTGGTGAACCCATTTTAAATCCTCATTCAACTCGATACATCTGGAGCACAGCAAAGGAGGTTTATTTGACCAGTATTGCATCGTAAGGTCGCTAAAAGTGAGTTCCTTAATATAATCAAATCCTGAGTGAGGTGTTTTGACTGAATTTCTTAGCAGAATATCTGTCGGCCAGAACTTAGCGTCTTAGATCATGATGCGAAGTTGTTAGATCATGACGATGTCGTGTTAGTCATGTTGAGCATGTGAGAATCTTGGTAGGTCGTTCTCATAGCGACCAGGAGCTCAATGGCAAATAAGGCATACAACGACAACACCTTCAACTCCTTAACAAATTGTCCGCGCTTAGGGGCGGGTACAGAAATTGTACCGCCCCGGGCAAATGAACCATGCGGCCCACCCCGATTCGTCATATTTTCGAAACTTTCATTTACTTAGTACTAATCATTTAATTTAAATTTATATTTATTTATTTTTATTTTTATTTTTTCAATTATTGTAACAGAAAGTGAAAAATAAACAAACTTATCTGGCTTTCTGATTAGGCCGCCGCCATTCCTGTGACCCAAACAACGTGTTCAAGATTTTTTTCGTATATTTATTGCTACAACACTATTTACTAAGAAATTTGAAAAATGTACATATCAACGTACATAGGTACCATGAACTGGATTATAAAATTACCCATTGACCACAACGACTGATAGGTACCTATAGGTTAATTTCTTGTCCTATAATTAAGAATATAAACTGTCGGAAAGTTGATCAGTTACCAAATTTCTATCAACTATAACAAACTATCAAGATACAGTTGATCTTTCATGTATGGCATCAGCAGAAAATGTACTGTGATCAAGAAAGTGGATGTAGGTTCCGGGAGCTACTTTCTACTTACCAAAAACCAAAATTTGGTTACCGAATGCGGAATGTATGATCTGCTCGACACCCGTTCGTCAACTAGGTAGAAGCTGTCGAAGGTTTCTGTTATGAAAACTTGACGAAGGGGGCCGGAATAATTAAACCGAACCACACAATTCGAACTCAGAAGGACTCAACCAAAGTTCAACAAAATTCACAAGAAAAGACACATTGTCGAATTAATCTGTGGAGCAGACTATGAAGGTCGGAGGGATAAATGGCGTTTGCCGTTACCTCGTGGGCCCGTATCCCTCCTATGTGCCTCCGGGAGTTTGAGAAAGCATTACGCTCGTAGTAACAACATTTTAATTTATTATTATTATTTCAATTTTTTTGATTAGTTTCATTGTTTCAAGTCGAAAGCTAATATTTTAATTATTCAGTATTTTAGAGAAATACGGCCACTGTCTGGTAACTCTGCTGGTTGTTTAAAAAAAAAAAAAAAAGATTGGCCGTTAAAAAAATTAAAATAAAATAAAACGTTGCCGGCCTACCGGCGCACACCCTCGATCTTGACAGCGACCCAGCCCACGTACCCGCCCCTACTGCCGCTCTCCCTAGAGTTCAGTTTATCGTAGACCTGCTTTTGTTTACGTAGAACGTTCTCCTCATAGGTGGAATTCCCCCAAACTATGATGGCATATCATAAATGAGACTCGAAATGAGCATAGTCCGAGTACACGGGGAGTAACACTGCTTTGAAGATACTGTACGACAGCTACCTTAATATGTGATTGGCACTACCTAGCTTACCGAGTACGATGTCCATGAAAGACTGGATGAGACCGAGCAATTTTAAAAATGACCTCTCTTCCGCGGCATTAGGTACCTACTTGTTCTCAGACTGAATTTGAGAATTTGACTGTTCGTTCACATACTATAAATATGGTTAAATTCAAGGGGCCGTTTATATACACCTTCAAAATGAACTTAATATACATTTTAGCCCCTTAGAACCTCATGGTGGAAGGGGAGAGGCAATTTTATGCTTAACAGGAAATAAAACATAAATATTGAATAAGAAGATTTCTTTTAATATGGAATAATAATTTTTATTTTACATATCTGACTTTATTGCTATTAAAACAAGAACTTTTTCGTTACATTAAGTTATAAATTCATTTTAATTTCTATAACAATATGTTCAAAATTTCTTAATATATATATTTCATTTATATATTTATATTTGAGTGTGGATTGTACAGTCAATTTAGGTAATTCCCTTCAAGATATGAGCTCTATTTAATAGACACAATGTACATATATATAACTTTCCGTATTATATATCATTTCGATGGTAAAAATCAAAGAGCACTAATATGACAACTGAAATGAAGACAGTTTTTCAATGTTTGAGGATTTCTGAAACACTTAAATGCAAATGTTGAATTTGTCTTCCGTAAGATAATTTATTACGTACGAAACCAACAATCCTGGCATGAGAAAAAGAAGGAAAATGAATTAAAACAAATAAATTTTGTGTGTGGAGTGGGTAGCAGAGAAGTTATAGTAGGTTCCACACGATGTTTCACTAAAAAGTGTTGTATCATTATTATTGGATATTGCGCTAGTATCCAATTAATAAAATAGAAAGTTCAAATTTGGAGTGAAGAAATACCAGTTTGTAGGACAAAGAGTACGTAAACTGGAAAATACACCAGGCAGCTCACTGAAAAATTGGTTATGGCTAACCTCATCAAATATACCTACTCCAGAAATTGAGGAACCTCAAAATAAATAACTGAAAGCCATACAAGACAAAGAGCGAACTCCGGATGTTTTACAAGTAGTATAGCTAAAATAATATAACTTGAAAAATTGGTACATTCATTATTTTGTGTACAGTTAAAACTCAACAACAGTTACCTATTGATTCCCATTCTAAATATTTCAGATTGAAGTTTAACAAATGCACTTGAGTAGTCCCAAAATTCTCTAACACCGCCTAATGGTCTAAAACGATTTGAAACAATAATTTAAACTTTTTTTTTCTCCTAAAAGATGATATTATAATATTTGGTTATGATATATTTCAAAAGTATCGCTTGGGTTCTGTTATTAACCCCGTTCAAAATTCTCGGGCTCAAGGAAAAACGTCGAAGGTAACGTAAACTCCAATATTGATGGAAGGAGGTAGATTTTTTTCAAATTATGCAATATGCGTCCCGTGAAAAAACAAAACCTGCACGTTTTTCGACTTTATTTCAAAAGGTGGAAGCAAGGAAGGTAATTTGAATTTTTAGAAAGCAACTATTATTTTGTAGAAAGATTCCAGTGGTCCGAAGTACTGCTTCCTCACTACCAAAGGTGGAGAGCCGACACTGTATGGTGTGATGCAGAGTGGGCAACAACCGGAGTGAGCGTTCCATTCCAAGTCTTAATAATACGGCATTGAGAATTTTATCAAAGGTTATTTCAGAAGACCGGATCCGTTTCACTGCAGAGCCCAGGACATCCTGAATCAAGGTGCTTGGAAGGCGTATTGACCAAGGTCCAACCACACTAGGCATTCCTGCACTGAATAACCCTGTTTCTACACCCAATCTGCAAGGAGGTGTATTAGGCGGAGGTGCGACCCAGTGAATAATATCCACTAGTCTGCTTGAATTCAATGTTCACGTGACCCAGAACTAGTTAGTTGCATTGTGAACTGCTAGAGCGATCTGGTAGTGAATCAGTGTGCCAAAGTTGACAACCTGGTGTGTTCAGATCTCTACCCTTTACTACAGAAAGATTTTGTCATGGAAGAAGGGAGAGTGACCCTTGAGACCATTGCCACGGATTTTGCGCAGTGCACAGTTTCAAACCAACAGTATGCCCTTTTAGCAAACATAACCCTTGGTAAAATGTTGGACCTGTTACAAATGGATCCATTCCGACAATAATTTAAAACATATGTAGTTCCAGACTGGGTAACTACTCACGATGTATAACGTGCAGAGGATAGCCCGTAGTGATAGGAGGTGGATGAACCAAAACAGTATAATTTAATATACTTACACAGCAGCACCCTCATTATGTTAGTAGGCGCAATGCATAGTTGTAGGCAGATATTAAGAAATCACATCTGAAATATAGATGAAGGGAAAAGAAAAGAAGTAAAGAGGCAAGGAAATGGAGAACATGGTTGAAAAGGAAGCGGCTGTCCAACCTTGTCCTGTAAACGGTATATTGCGACACACCGTTTACATGAAGATGTTCTCACACACAGGTCAAAGACAGAACGATTCCTTTCACACCAGAACTTTGTAAGGTCCTGTACTGTACGCTATTCGTGAATTTTCGGATCTCCATTTTGTTCTGAAGCTTGAGCGCCCATCTCTAACCTATTTGACCCTCCCATTTGCCCAGTAGACGAGTTACGAGTAAGATCATTGACCCTCCAACTGGATATTCAAGGAGATCGGTTTCCAGAATAATTATGCAATGATTGGCCGAAGATAATATTAGTTGGGTTGGTAGTATTTGTGAATGAACAATAATAATTATGTAGGAATCTAATGAGGAATCTACAATAATATTACTTAGGAATCAGCATCTCCTTACCCTCATCGGTTTTCTCAGTTGCCAACCTCCTTATCTGCGTTCCTCTTTTCATCAATGCCACAACAAATGTTTAATCCAAAATTAATCACATCTCTTCCTCATTCAACCCCAGCACCACTCAACTAGTAGGTACCAATATCTGCCTGAGTTGAAATGTAAAAAAAAAAAAATTACTGTGCCAGAATTTGGACTTTCACGGGACTCATAGTCAATGTGTACCAAATATTAAACAATCAGGGTTGACCATACCAATGAATCGCTCGATTTTATAGGTATTTGAAAAGAAACCACCGATTTGCTCCATCCACGAACATTATTTCTTGTCTGCACTGAGCGCAAAACATGGGCGGCATCCAGTCAACAAACTAAAGCGTTAAGAGATGAAAATGTAGGGAATTTTTTAAACCAAAGAATGGATCGATTCAAAATATTGGCCCCTACACTTAAACAATGGAACTTAGTCCCAAATTTCTACTTTTTTTTGTCTCTTCAATATTATGGTTTATGTTGCACTATATACATGGTATTTTTCGCGCATAACATCCCTTCATCCTGGATGCTTTTTACGTACAATTATAAATTTTTTTTATCGCAGCCAAAAATTTGACGTATTTTGTTAGTTTATCAATCACAAAGAAATGGTTAAAAACAGGAAAATGAGGTAAGCTGAAAATTAAAATAAATGGACAGAATATAAGTTAATGAACAGTAAAAAGATGTTGTGAAAGAAGTACCTAGCACTCAATATTGTCGAAAAATAATTACTACACAACCATAATCTGTAGTGTCATGTTGTAATTGGTTGTCGGCTGAAAGTGAACAAAACTGTCACGTATGCATAAAAAATGATATTTTAACGACGAAACAAAAACGGAAGTACATGATCACTTGTTTCAAGTACCTACCTAAACTGTTTGGTTAGACCAACCAGTCAATACCTAATTATATGCTTTACCATTGGTGAATGGATAACAAAATGGTGTGCGAACCCAAAACACCCTCCAGAATTCATAAATTAATTAATAATAACATTACACAATTTCTAACAGAAAATTATACAGTAATATTGCTTGAACGGCAATACCTATTATAATATTACGAGTTCTTGGATTCAAGAGACTAATTTTCTTCATTTGGTAGCAACCCCAGCTGTGCTGGACAAAAATTTAATCTGCACTATCCCTTTCAAACGACACAATTAAAATGGATTTAAAAAAAACTTGTTTTTGATTAATAAAAATAAATACAGGTAGGTAACCAAGAAGTTGACGTTGTACAATATAAAGTAAAAGCACTTCAACAACAAAAATATACTTGAATTCAAACAAAAATATAGGATAAATAAGAGCACCAATAAATCAAATTTTAGTGCATTGGTTATTCTTCTTGTTGACTTCTTTTTTTGTGGTGCGCTTGGATTTTAAACTGGATTGGTGCAAGCCCCACTCGGAGCTTTGGCTCGTGAGCGCGGTTGACCTAAGAAAATCAAGCGTGTGATTTCAAAATGCTAAGCAAGACAGCTCAAAAAGAATTGTACCATGAGCTGTCTGATAATTCTTATGAATTACAGTAAAACTGATGAGGGTGAATGGTAATGATGAATTCACGACCGAATTCGATGCACTACGTTTTTTTTTTTAAATCAATCTAAGTCTCTAAAAAAATCTTCATAAATTTTCGGTTTTTAGTAATTATTGTGTTGTTAAATATTTTACAGATGAGCTTAAGTATTTTGAGGACTAAAAACTATTTTATTTTCTCTTGAAACTTGCTTTTTTTCCTCGGTTTATTGCTAAATTGAAGAATTAAGTCTCCAAATTTACAATATTTTCTTCGTTTTCATTTGACCTCGAGTGGAGAACTTTTCAAAACGGTCTTTACCATCCAGTGCAACTGCACCGAGCGCACTTTTTGAGCCCTAACAAGTACGGTCGGTCACAGCATTTCACTAGCATCACAGTCCGTGGTCTCAAAATTTACCGAAGAAAAGTAGATCAGCACCGTTGTTCCATTTCCTTTTAAAAATTGATTCCACAATTCTTTTCATTCTTTTTGTACAGCATTACATTTTAATTTGTGCTTAGCTACAAATCAATAGGCCATATTTTAATTAGGTACAATACTTTCTCATTAAATATTATATAGTCCTGAAATATATATATTTTTAAACACTAACCCAAAAACACTTCTTTTTCAATAAACGTATGTATCACATACCTACACAAGTTCCATCCCATCTGACATTCAGGGAAAAACGAACGTTGAACCTCCATCGGCAGCAGTCATGTTGGTTTGAACATTGCACAACAGATCATACATTCTAAAATTGGTTAGGTATCCTAAAATATTGACTACACCACATCCGAACTTCCACGTAAAAATTAAAATCCGATACAATGAAGACAATTCAAATATTTACACTTTTTCCAATCATTACCATGTCTCTACAACTAATAAATTAGTATTGTTAATTTGGTTTGGCATCATCGAGTTGGTTTTGGCCCGGTAGAAAAAACAATCAGTTGTTCAACCCCTGGATCTAGTCAGTGGAAACTGAGTTAAATTCCTCACCCCGTCCAGGAAGCTTTGAATTGACATATTACAATACAATGCTGACGTCATTTCAGCACCAAAAAACGCACTTTCAGTAGTAAATAAAAAATAAAGAAAAACACAAAAAACGCATAAATGATATCTGATAAATGATCATTTAAAAAAATGGATGTATAATCGTGCGCTAACAGTGACAACAATGAATTACTTATACAATTAAGAAGCTTCCCTTCCCACCACATCTTTTGTGTCCATTTTTCGGGCAACTTGTGGCGAGCCGAAGGTCAGCTGTTTAGAATTATTGCTCTATTCTGGAATTAGATTTCCATTTTATTTGTAAATTTTTCATTTCGCCAGTAAGTACAACCATTAGAAGATTAAACTAGGATTTTCCAGAATCAAAGTTCGTGGGCCTCTCATATAAAAACGTTATACATTCTTTTGTTCAAACACTTAGAAAGCGAAACGATTCAAGGATGATCACAATGAAAATTATAAGCATTTTAAAAACAAACTAGAAAATGACGTCAGACCAATAATAACTGATTGGGTAAGTACTCTACAGGAAAATATTTTTCCTTCGATAATTAAAATGAAATACTATGACACAGTGACGGTAGCATATAAGTACACTATAACCAGTTATTTCTAATGAATAGAAAATATTGGTATTAGAATTGAACAATTTACTTTGCAAACTTGTCGGATGAATCAGTCAGCATATTTGGACTACAGGGAAGATTATTATTTGTGGATAGCTGTTAATACCTAGCTATTCATTCATGTCCTTTTGTTGATAGGTATAGTCCTTTACCAAAACATGAAGTCCAAAATTTGAGTTTGTGTGCTCTGTTAATTGGTGACACGGTTATATTTACAAAATAACAATAACGAAGAAATAGTTATAAGGATTGAGCTAGAAAACATAGGAAACGTACAGAAAAAGATGATATCAAGTAAAAGTAGATAGGGAATTGTTTTTGGTTATAGTTGGGATGAACATGATGGCTTCATTAGGTAGGCAGTACCCAGAATTTTTCCCGGGAACACTCACGATGATTTGGAGAAAGAGTTGTGGGGGAGGGGGGCAGTTCATATTAAAGAGATTTGAGGATGTCTACTCTGTGGATAATGAGGTAAAACTGGTTGAGAGGTGGAGATGATCTCCATTCACGTGTCAGTAGACCCAGGACACGGGAATCCATTGGGCCGTCGAATGGACACGTTCAATGGAGCGTTCGAGGCTCGCTATCGTCTCGTCGATGTCGTTGTTGACGATCGTCAGGTCGAAAAAGTGGCCGTACGCCTGCCTCAGGAGCTCGGACTCTTTTGCCAGCCGCTCGAGGCTCCCGTCGAACTGCAAATAAAGTAATTATGTTAATTTGCTTTAAAATAATGCATGATTCGACTCCCATTTATCTCAAAGACCTTTTCACTCTCATTCGCTCTCTTTATGCTCATACAGCATTTCTTTTTCCGTCGTGGGTGCGAGACTTTGGAATGGGCTCCGTATTCGAATCCTTAGTCTCCCTCTTCTTAGCCAGTTTAGAGGAGCAGTCGTTAATTATTTGAAAAATTAAATTGAAAATTTCTCCCGATTAGTTTTGTAAGATCCCTTGTATTTGGCATTCCACTTTAATTTTTAAATGTGTTTAAATATTTTTCTACAATAATTTTCTTTTCGTAAAATTCAAACCAATGTATTTCTGTAAAGTATTATATAACGTATTTCTATAACAAACCTACGCATAATATATTTACAGTACACAACAACTTGGTAAGTACCTAACTACATGGCCAGTTCGGAGTATAATATTGACAACACGGACAAGCAGACATAGTTACATTAGCGTTCATGTAGAAGTCGTACACAGTGGTTACACTAGCTGGATAAACTGTGCCTAGATTATTAATAGCAAAATAGTTGTTGGGCCATAACGGATTTACTATTAGTTCAGGCACTGAGCCACATGTAATCGTCTGGATGCTGCCACAGTTAACTGGAGAGTGCGGATAGCATGGATAGTAGGTAATGTGTGGCGTATAGTGTGAAGCCTCATTTCCGTAGTAGGTTAACAGGTTAATTCAGCCCCAACAGCTGGTGAAACACATCTATAGGGGAATATGGTGGTTTGCTTAACTTGTACCATGACATTATCATGTTGTATTCCAGTGGCTGGGAAATTTCATC
Source organism: Leptopterna dolabrata (assembly GCA_954871275.1). Classification (NCBI taxonomy): domain Eukaryota; kingdom Metazoa; phylum Arthropoda; class Insecta; order Hemiptera; family Miridae; genus Leptopterna; species Leptopterna dolabrata. The sequence continues at coordinate 23,103,699 of OX940976.1, forward strand.
TCAAAATCGGTTCCATAAAGTTTGTATCTGTCATTTTACTTTGTAGAATACATAAAGCTGTATTCATGAAGCAGTTGGAACAGTGATAAGCTCTCTACAAGTCAACACAAGTCAAGTCAGGGTGAAGGGGGTATAAATTATACTACTCCTTCAGTATAAGGCCAATAAACACCCTCCAGACAACAGTGACACACGTATGGCTAGGATGTGTCAACGTTGAAAGTGTCGGACCCTATAGTGGCTGCTAGAGGCACTAAAATAAGCCTCCCCTCCCCACCATCTATTTCTCCGGCCTATCTCCTGCCACACAAAGGGCTACCAATCTAGAGAACGTATGAGTTTCACAACAGTATAATAATATCCTATACTATACTCGCCAAAGGCTATCTCGAGAAGGCTCGAACGATTTTGATGAAATTTCGTATATCCCACCCCCCCTCCCCCCCCCCCCCCCACGGGAAGAAAATTACAATCTAGCTCGGTCTCGCCATCGTGAAAATTCGACTTCGGGATGTTCCGGGCCATCCTTAGCGACGTTGTCAGGAACCCTGTTTCCCTCGATAAAATCGGAACGGCTTACCACACCTAAATCTTTTTGGATTTGTTCAGAACAGAGAAAAGCTCTTTCCGACGAGCTACGTCCCATCAGCGACGTATGCAGAAAATTGAACCGCTTTCGAGACCTTCCTTACGGCCAGATGTACCTAAACAGCTTTCGTCAATAAGGACTGATGAGCTTCCATTACGCTTGATTGTATTATTTGGAATTGCTGTGCACGGATTCAGTTGCTGTGATGTTTTCGTTTGTTTTTATAATTTCGTGGACACCTTATAGGTGTTAACGTTTTGTTGATGTGTTTGTTTATAATATTCCTCCTAGTCCCTAAGAGGCAAACAAAGAGTAGGCCCTCCTTTAATATAAAGTCTCATGTAGCTATAAGGGACAGATATCGAAATACTCCTCTCTTCTATTATAGATTTCACCCTTATTCCAAAATCATCAACTCCAGATTTTTACAACCTCAAATATGTAAAAACTGATAAGAATGAGAGAGAATCCAATTTTGAAGAAATCAAGCGGAGACTACTCACATCTGCCAAATTGCTGAGATGAGGAGCAGCTATGAACACGACGTAAGGGGCGAATTCTGCGGTCCTCAGCATCTTGAGCGCTTGAGGTTCGACGTCCAGTATCGCCACTTTACCTTCAGCGTGGATTTTCCGTATGGTCTCTAATTTTGTGCCGTACATAGCATCCTCGTGGCTACCTATAAATCGAATCAAACTCTTCAAGCAACGGAGTTCACATCAGAGGCTGATAGTGAAAACAAGAGGCACAAATCTAAAAAACCACAGTCATGCAGCATGGCTATAAGAGCGAATTTTCGAAGTTTTCGGCATCTTCCTCCTCCGGCTAAAATTTTCTGAAAATTAATTTTCGGCCAATGTTTTCCCAACTTGATACCATACAAAATTAAAACAGGAGTAGTTTTACGCAAAGTAAAATTTGGGGTGGAAGGAGGGGGATGGGAAAATCAAAAATGTTTTGAATACCAGAAGAGTAGGTATTGGGTACGTAACAAATTTTTTGTTCCATTTTTTGCCTAGTAACACCTCGGTTTGTAGATTTTCCAACGCTGAACACGATGGTGAAGTCAGAATTGCGATATCCCATTCCGTTATCAGATTAGAGCAGACGAACCAGGAAGAACATCTCAAGAAATAACCACGTTCCTTCATCTTCAAAGTGCTCCAGTTTGAGAATAGAATGAGATATCGCAATTCTGATTTCACCATCGTGTTCAGCGTACAAAAACCTTTAAAATGAGGTGTCACTTGTCAGACTTTTTCATTTTGGGAATTTATGGGTAATTTCCCCCCCCTAAAACTCCCCCTTAGGGTGACCCGATTCTGCCCATCTTCGAACTTAGCCTGTCGATTGCCAAGACAGATTTTTCGTGCAAATTTGAACTTTTTATCTCAATTCTTTCGAGAGTTATCGTCTGGAATGACACATACATATATAAATATATAAATATATATATAAATAAATAAATATATAAATATATAAATATATAAATATATATATATATACATATAATTTTTGGTGTCTTTCGGCAGGGAATTCAGGATGGTCTGAAACGGATTTTGGTATAAAAATCTTTCGGAAATTCGAGTTTTAAAAATTTTGGACCGAGAACAATAGCTTCCTTTTCTTCGAAAATTCGCTAAAACAGACTCGGTAGGTAAGTGAATAGGAACTGATGGGACTAAAAGAATATGGCTAATACCCAATAGGTATGTAACAGTGTGGGCTGTTCTCGATACATTTTTTCTTCCGGTGGAGACGGGATCGGTTTGGGGAAGCCTAATCGATATCCCTTCTTAACCGGTGATAATCTCACTGGTCTAGGAGGGGGACTCTCGAGGGTCCACCCTCACTGTTACACTCTGCCACAGGTATGCACTAACCGTATTCCAGGTATTCATTGGCAGCAATGTCGGCCATCATTTCATCATTGGATACGAAGTAGTACGTTCTTCCGTTCTCCTCGTCCATCCTGGGCGGTCTCGTAGTATCTGGAAAATGTAAACAGCTACATTACGACTAGAACCGAGTGAATTGACTATAGAGTTTACAGTAAATCACACGCAAATTAATGCTGAAGTGAAGATGTTGAAGGAATTCACATTACTGCTTCTCAGAGAAAGGTAGGGAAGCCTTGGATTCGTGATTTCAGTTTTGAAAAATTATGTGCTCCGAAGTGAAAATTTTCACTACCACTTTCCGTTTCAGATATCGAGGAACATTTTTGGTTCCGTGTCTGTCTGTTTGTGGTAATTCCTTGTAACGCCCATAACTACCCGAAATAATGGTCGAAGTGATCTGAAATTTGGATGGTAGGTGCGGGTTGGCTCACAGATGGTCCCACACCAAAATTATTGAAAAAGTACTGTAACTTTCGTCTGCGCATGCGCAAACGTGAAATACTTGAAACGCCCATAACTAGAAATTAGTTCAATAATGAAGGGACGATCAGGAATAATACTTCTATGGTTCCATACGAGTTTCATTGGAATCGTACGGTAACTTTCGTCTGCGCATGCGCAAACGTGAAATACTTGAAACGCCCATAACCAGAAATTAGTTCAAACTTGAAGGGTCGATCAGAAATAATAATTCTATGGTTCCATACGAGTTTCATTGGAATCGTACAGTAACTTTCGTCTGCGCATGCGCGAACCTGAAACGCTCACCATTTCTTTGTAACGCTGTTAACTATGCGAAAAATAGTTGCAGAGCTAACATTTTGAGTATACGTGGGTTGGATCGCAGATAGTCCCTTATCAAAATCATTTAAATCGTACTGTAACTTTCGTCTGCACATGCGCAGACGTGGATGTTACAATAAGTGAGGAAGCTATACTGCCCACCCAACTTGGCGGACGCCCATCCAAAGGCGGACATTAAATAAAAATAAACCAATCGCGGTGGTTACACACACACACACAACGATATATTTATATCCTTTCTATGATTAAAATCGATGGAATTAAAAGCGGAAAGTCTACCAATGATATTTCCTACTAGAATGAACACTAAAGTTCACTAATAACTAGGTATGTACTTATATCAATTCATTCAATCAATCAACCATTAGGTAACAAGGATACTCCGACACGAATACTGAGTAGTTACCTATTATTTTCTTAAACATAAAATAATAATGAGGTATTCATAAGAAGTAGGAATGAAAAGTTCACTCACGGGGGATAGGGTAGGCGTATTTGTCCGGGTGTCGAGCTATTAACGTATTTTTAATATGCCGCCGCCCAACGCCATGTGCTCCTAACAAAACTAACGTTTTCCTTAAAAAAGCTGTAAAACAAAAAATACCAACGATGTTAGAGTATCTTGGAGATGTATCTGGAATACATCTCATATGGTCATATATGCAGAAATATAACCAAAAAGTCAAAATACAACAGTTGGAAGAATATGGTAAGTAGGTACTCACAGGGTAATTTAACAACTTCTTCATAGGTGACCAAGTCGAGTTGGTCGAAGACAGCGTTGTTTTTTGCTAAATATTTATCTTTGTAGGCCTTCTTTTTCCGGCCGAAAATTGAGCAATTCACTGAAAAAATACATAAAAAAATCAACATTAATTAATATAAGGATGTCATAAATATTCACTAGAACTAGAGCTTATTATGAGAATTTACTTCCAGAGCGAATGAATACAGTTTGTATTTATTTATTTTTTGGTTCCAACGTCACGTTATTGAGTGAACGAATGGAAACCGTAGACAATTCGAATCTCCCATGAAGTAGGGAAAGATTGTCATACAATGCAATAACTTGGCCACGGAATGAAATCAGACGTCTGTAAGTTTTAATAAGGTACAATAAGAAAATTGTAGGCCGAGGTTTTTCAAACCTCGTAACACTTTTCACAGTTGGACACGTAGTGCACTAGTGCACTAGTGCACTGTCGATGGGTTCACAATTTACTGTGAATATAATTGAGGGTGGATATTCTTTTTTTTCGACGAGTAGGATTATCACACAACTTGGTATGGAACAGGAATGCATTGAGCAAGACCTAAACCTTAGAAAGAGTAACAACAGAACACATAAGTAATTATTAGGACAACTGCGATGGTTTGCTTAGAGCATTTAATATATTATTCATCTAAGCGGAAATCGCAAATGCTTACTGTTTCTAGCAGTCCCTCAAAATAGCATTCTCAAAATTAGGGTATACTACGATCATTATCTGAGGACGATAACGAAAGGCACTTACTTTGAATTATGCAACTCTAGTCATTACAAAAAAGTGAGCTATGTTAACACTACAGCGTTCGGTGCAAGAATAAATCCATGTTCTTATATGCGTATGAAAGTCGACCACAGCGGTTCGGAAGTTAAATTTTGAAATTTCAACCAAAACATTCCAAACTTCTATAGGTGTCTACAAGAAATTATACAATACGAGTTGTACTTGAAACGATAAACCAAACAAAGGAACACTATAAGCACTCGTATACAGTCTATAAAACACAGCTAAAGTTGGAAGAGAGTTAATAGAGATTATTATGACAAAACAAAGCGTTAAAAAAATCATTATCAACTTGAAATTTGGCTTCTTCCTAGGCTATGTACAGGAAATGAGTACAAACGCTGGAACTGTTCTCAATGAACTTGCAGGAGGACCTGTCGACTATCGAGATATGAATTGGACAGCATTATCTGAATCCCACACGGTGATGTAAGAAGGTGGCGTCCGAGTAAACCCACCAAAACTCTTTCTAGTAAATACTCAAGGTGACCCAATCTTGAAGTTTGGAATTAGCGCAACTGCAGTTCAAGTCTTTGCCGGTTCTCAGATTGGACGGATGCCCGAAGAAAGCTAGTTACTTGAGAAACCCCACACCACCGATCCCTTATTCTAATCGCGATCTAGTAGACGTTACTCAACAGTATGAGCTTTCAAAAATGACTAAAACTTCAAGCAATTTAAAAATTGCAGTGTTCAACAATCCCTAATGTAATAAGGACGGCTTACAGAAACCATTTCAGCCCATCGCTTATAATATAACGAAAACTTGAAAACCACTTTGCAATTTTCAGTTCATACTCTCCAATCCTAGATTTATCCGGGGATTTGTGCTTTCGCACCAACTGAGTTGAGAGAGGTCCAGAATGGCTGAGCAGTTAACGCACTCTGGCTGGGACATCAAACTTTGTTCTCAATTGTGGAACTGGAGTTCCATTCCCGGCAACCACATCGCCCCAATTCAGAGCGATGAGCAACAGACTGAATTTTGAACTTAATCGTACCTTAGGCCCCACCTGAGTTGGCTTTTGATATTCGACCTAAAAATGAGATCAAACCCCAAATTCGCAGAAAACGAGGAGTGTTTACAAAGCTTTACCGATAACTCGTGTTTAACTCTAGACCTACCTCCCTTCTTTCATGGAATCAATAATGATACGCTAATTATTAAATCTGACTTGGAAATCAACTGCAAAACTATAACTTTTCTATAGAGTCAAACGGTAGGGCCCACTCAGGAAATGCATATGATATCAATAAATGACAGCAGTATTATGCTTCACAGAATCCTGAGCGTGTTGAAGAAAAATTCAACTGTAGGTAATAGGTAATTTTTTATTTTTTCATTTTACGAAACTCCCCTCAAAGGCGGAGGGGGCACACCTCAAAACACAAATAAATAAATTAATCAAATAATGGAGAGACGCCCAGCATTACCCGACGCCGGCCCGAGGGGGTAAGGAAGATGAAGAAAGTTGGGAAGAGGAAGTGGGATGAAAGGAAGTGCCTCTATAAAATACGAACCGCGCAAGACGAAAGGAAGAAAATAGGAAGAAAATTCAACCTCCCCAATAAAGGATTTATGGAGTCTTCAAATTTCATGAGATTGGGGGACATATCGCTGAGGCTTTACTGCGGTAATTAGTGAAGTGTCAAAAAAGTAAAATGTAGTTAGTACAACTAACAACAGGTATTACCATAACTTCCGGAGTACTCAACCAGCTAGTGACGACGGATTCCTTCGGAACATGTGGTAAAATTACTTCTTACACTAGCGGAAATAACTCCTAAGTGTTAATGCCACCAACTACAATAATGACTGCCAGGAGCGCGTTATTTTTGAGGAGGCTGCATTACTAATCAGATTGTCGTAAGCCTTGGCGTAGGTTTACGGCACAGCGCGGCGGGTGGAAAGTAGGATTGGTATGGATAAGAGAAGGAAGAGCGCGGCAGGTGCTAGAGGTAAGGGCGCCCCGTGGTTATCACCACAGCAGGCGCTAGCAGATAAGGAGGCGTCCCGCGGTTATCACCACAGCAGACGCCAGGAAGAGGGAGAATACCCCGTGGTTATCACCACAGCAAGTATTCTAGAAGGTAGCACCCCGTGATTACCACCACAGCAGGTGCAAGGAAGGGTAGGAGACAGAGAGACGACGAGAGAGAGAGAGAGAGAGAAAGAGAGCGAGTGTAAGGAGGACGAGAGAGAAGTTGTAGAGTGGTCGGCGGAATGAGGAGCTGGGGCGCCGGACGTCATTATAAGGACCCCCCATCCACCAATGGCCGTTACAACCGTTGAGGGACGATGGAGCTCGATGGAGGGGACCCCAAGGCGCCGCTCAGCTCGTCGTTCCCCTCGTTTACCACCAGTCTTTCTTTCCTGTTACCATCACGAACTATCTGAATAAATGTTTCACCTGGTAGAACTACTATTGTTAGTATGTATTTACTATTGTTATTATGTGAAAAATATGTATTTTACAAGAGAAAAATAGCACCTAATACCTTCGTTTCAGATATTGTGAAGTAGTGGATTACCTACCATCTGATGAGGAATTGTAAATCCCATGATAACATATCCATGAACTTCTATGTACGGATCTTATTCAACCCAGTTGCGCTCCGTCAATTTTTGTTTTCTGTTTTCAACTTTGTCCCAACTTGAATAACTCAGCTCTAGGCTAGTGCCTTATTTAGCAAATAACTTCATTAGCATTAATCAACATTTCATCATTAGCGCGCCCAACGTGATGATATGGCTTCTACTACTCGTAATAGGTACGTACAGCTATGTTAATGGACATGCCGCATGTTATGGTCATAATGTGTTCTACTAATGAACCAATACGTTAATGATTATGGTAATCCTCGTATAAAATCAGCGTGATGGTACCACTTACCGAATGAATGCTGACGGGGTTCATCTGGAACGTACAGTTTTAATTCAAAACTACTGAAGGCTCAAAACTAGTTCCAGCAGAAAGCAAAACTAAAGCGTATTATGAATCTGCACGGAAGTTAACGATTCCCTAGGATTCTGTTCTGATTCGACTAACTCCCTATTGTACCCTACATCGATCAGGCGTTGTTTTCTAGATCCATAAATAATTCGGACCCTCCTTAAAATTAAAGCGACTTCCAAGTTTTGATAGCCGAGCGCAACTGGTAGATAGGTATAACCTGCTGACATGAACCTTGTTCAATCCCTAAATTACATATTATTGTTGTCCAAGGTTAAACAGTGGAGTAACTCCAACCTAGATACAACAATACTCATGGAGCACCTTTTGAAGAAATGCACTGCTCAAAACTCTACGTTCCACCCGAAAAAACAGGATTATTTATCAGAGGTTGAAGATACAACTCTGCGAAGATACAGAGTTTTAAAGATACAAGTAAATTTATGTGCAAATATGCACCACCGGTAGCTATTTGTGCTAAGTGTGCTTTTTGGTCATGCTGAACATTGTTCGCGAACAATACGTGAGTTTGCCACGGTTTTTTCTTCCTTTTTTCCCCTATCGTTTCCAGGCCACTGGATACCCTGATGAACTCTCGTGATAAAAGCTGGTTTGTGATTCTTTGTAGAACGGCTTGTTATCATCTATCCTAAACAAGCACTACCGGTACCTACTAAATGAACCAACAATTCTGTACACATTACAGAAAACAAACAGTTCGACGCTACTATAGGGCTAAAGAATGTGGGAGTGCATGACTACTGAAGTTATTGATCGGGTTAAGTGACGCCGTCCGAGGAGCCCCTAGCCAAATACAAACGGTTGCTCATTATTATTATTGGAGTAACATTGGATAATTACTGCACAGTAATAGAGTGGTCAGTGAGACAGGTAGCGCTAAGGACATCAGAAGATTCCTTCTTCGTCAACAGATGGAATACTCCGGACTTTTACTTTTAATCAATAATTTGTGGGCGCCAAATTTAAGCACTCAAATGAGAAATCTGACCAAAGTTAGGACGTAAATCAGAGATGGAACGTTTAAAGTTTTGAGCCATGTGTGAGATTAGGTGCACAGAATAATATGCACTAAACATGCAAGAAGAGTAGTTATATAAACATATTTCAGCTTCCCCACCTAATTACCTATAGTTAAAATAAATACAAATATATGATGGGTACTGACACAGGAACTTTTGAAAAGTCGATGTTTTCTGTTTTGTGTATGAGATGGTTGGGTACTGACACAAGTAAATGATTGAGTTTAAGATGACGAAAACAGCGTCAAATCATACCATCTAGTTCATTTGGAGGGGTAACGGTACTGATTACCTAATAAGCTCTTCCGTTGAAAGAGAATAATAAGGTGCTACTAAACATGAACTTGAAAGGAGAGCTATGCCTAAATTTAAGTCTGTATTTGCAACCTCCAAGATGGAAAGTAGGCACGTACTAACGTAATCGATTACGTAGGGAAAACAACAAATTGAGCTCATTTTCTATTTTTATTATTTTTATTTCTGTGAAGGGGACTTAAATGGAGATGCATCGACTCCAAACCAAATAGACATGCTTTATATCTACCTATAAGGCCACGAAACTGGTACCTAATCATCGTGAAATCGGTGACAGTCTTCATTAAAAGGGCGTTCCACCTGACATTCACAATCTGATGCAGCACAGGATCACACAACTAACACTTTGTTTTCAAGCTTGAGGACGACTTCAAGCTTGAGTCGTTCCGGAATTGTTCCAGGCACAATAAACGGCATCATTATCAACTAACCTCCTGGGCTTAAAAATTAAAATTTAAAAAACGCTGCAAATTATTACGCAACGGTTTATAATTTACCTGTATAGATGCCCCGACTGCGTAGATCACTGTTTTCTGTGGTCAATACCCTCGAGCTCCACCCAGGAAAGCCTTAAATGGAGTACTGGAGCCGGCCCGGGAAATAAAGTTTCATACAAATGCGCGGGAATCAATAATTCATTAATTATTTGTAGTTATTCAAGAAGCATTTAAGGTGAATAATAAACCGTTGTGTAATAATTTACCTGTATAGATGCCCCTTCTGCGTGTACAGTATAATAAACCGTTATGTAATAATTTGCCGTTGTGTAATAATTTACCGTTGTGTAATAATTTACCCAATAATACTTCAACGTTTATTCAAGTTACAAAAGTACCTACCAATAAAATCCAAAAGAGCCATCATGTGAAATAATATCACAGAACAACCAATTCGACTTCATACAGCCATCCGTGATTGTAGTCGGGTGCTCCCTAGCAACGATTATATCGGGCCAACTCCCAATTGTCGCCGCGACCCCTAGCAATGATATCTGGGCTGAATGTACACAATTTCATTCGCACTCCTGTTGGTGAAGCCTGTCGGTGCAAACTTCTGGGCCTTACTGTGAACGAACGGCTGGACGTACAATGCTCCGGGTGGTCTCAAAAGACTCCCGAGAACTATTTAAAACCGTAAACAAATTCGAGATAACGGCGTCCTGGAGATTTCAACCCCTATTTTTCATCCCTTAGGGGTGATTGACATTAACGCCGAGCTTCGAGGACCAACTGGACTCCAAATGGAACCTATAAAATGAATTTCGTCAATTTTGGTTCATGGCAACTAAGAAAAGTGCGAAGTACGGCGTACGGCGGACGGACAGACATTTTTTTATTGCATTTTCGGATTCTAAATACCTTGAAACGGAAAACACCAAATTTTGAGGCGGGGGTTTACTTTTTTCTTCATGCTCGATTCCAAGGTTCATTATTGAAAATAATAAACCAAAACCACGGTATCAGTTGTTGCACTTTGGGATGTTCGAGAATGTAAAAATCTATAGGCTGAGGGATATTCAACTCGAAGGACATGTGTTAATTAAAAAACAAGTATCGAAAGGGCTTCAAGGAAAGTTGCATCACGAGAAGCAACAGGTACATACATACCCGTCCCGCTAGGGCAGCGGTTGCCAACCGGGGCGGGAGTGCGCGAAAAAAATCTGTAATGGAGGAAATTTTGGAAAATGAAAGAAAGAAAAACTTCCGAATTTCTTAGTTGTATTGTAACAGGCACTTGCCTGTTTGCTGCCGTTCACTAGTAGGTACCGAGCTCGCGGAGAGAGCAGTTTCGTCGTAAACATTTTAAAAAAATAAGAAAAAAAATGCAGGAATAACCTGAATCCCTCTAAAAAACTGTCATTAGTAGGAACTAAGAACTATAACAATCGCTAAAGCCAATTTCAAATAGTGAAGCCAGAAAGTGGTCTGTCAAATTGTGAATGTCAGTAAACTGCACATCAGGGTAGGTCGCACGCGAGGGAGCTTACAATAATCTTATGTATCATAAAATTCCATAGTATTAAAGGTTGCAGTCATGCCAGGCGATAGGTCATTGCAGAAAAATGTCCATGAGATCCGCTGCATAAGACGCTTTGAAGCAGCATAACGCGAAGCTGAAAACATCATTGATGCAATCTATGTGTCGTACAAAGCAATACCTAAGTCACTCCGCTTGTTTTATGCAGTGCACTGCTATAGCTGTATTATAGCTCGAAGCATTTTATTCAACCAAATGCTGGGGTGAAATACAATGGCCATTCGCTGAAGAGTCCTTAGACGGCATTGCAGAAGTGCGCTTACTAATAAGGTGTGATAGTAGTTCTAATGATATGGCCATTATTATAATAAAATGAAGTACGAAATCACCAAGGGACAAGATGTTGTGATATGTACGTGTTTCCTAAAAGAACTAACGAGGAACTTCTACCCAGTCCCACCTAAAAGTAGTTACTCAACGGAAGTTGAGCAGAGTAATCGGTTCTGATACCAACTGGAGAAAAATGAAACGTAATTTCACGTTTTGTTTTGTATTAGCATTCAGTTTAGCAATCTCTGCATGAGTTTTGAATACCTGGTGTCAATAATTTGGTTCCACCCTTCATTTAAACAAACAAAATAGTGAGCAACGTATAGTGAGATTGGATTTGAGGAATATAAAAAGGACTTGAAGATAAATAAGTTAGGTACGGTACCTACATATTTCAATATTTCTTAGCAATTATGAAATCTGAAAAAGTAGACATCAAATGAGATTATAGCAACTGTACAGAGAACAGGAACATTCTTTTAATTCTTCACCGAATTTATAACCAAATTTATTATGCACGAGAAAAACGCTCCGTGAATCGAAACTACGGCAGGTGTGTGTGTGAAGAGTGAGAAATGAATACCAAACAGTGAAAACAAATGAGATACTAAGGAAATTTTATATAATTAATATAACATAATCAACAAAGGCCAAAAGGGGATCTCAGTCAACATGTTAGAATAAAAAGGCAACACGTCTCCTTCAACAGTTCGGAGGGAGCGGGGACGCATGCGTAGGTAATCAAATTTCGTTGATAATGTCATTGGTTACCTGTGGAGCCATCGCAACCCTCAGTGTGAGAGGAGCAACCAGGGCCTGATTCACCTTATACACACAAGACAAGACGTTGGTTCAAACAACCATCAATTACCTCATTCATCTACGACCCTAACTCTGTCCACCCATTTTATTCAAATTTCAAAAGGTTAGGAGAGCACCCAAGTCCTAAATAAAATAGGCATGTGGGAATCGGTTTCATGATGATCAATAATTATTTTGTTTAAAGATGATCAACGTGACTGTTTTGATTATTTAACAATTTAATTGGTAGTTTTCACTCCAATACTGTTAGGGTAATTCACGATAGAACTGGCAGTTGATGAGTTCACATAATTATTATCTTGTCATAAAATTAAATTGCTAAAGTAGGTATTTAGGCTCATCTCAAGGGAGTATGCATATTAGGAAAAATAGGTTTTGTAGAAGAACCTCCTAATGCTGCCCCAAGATGCATGCAACGGTCAATAAAGGATTACGGTAAATCGGCTAATGAGCTGTTCCAAGGAGCTTTTTCCAATTATACGGCTCGCAATGAGATAAAAAGCTGCGATCGTAGCTTGGCAACTTGAATGTAGTAGGTAGGTAATGAAAAGAATAAGTAAATCGAATAAAAACTTGAAGAAAGAGAGGAAGCATTAATTCTTAGTAAGAAGAATACAGATTAAAAATAGCTTTTGCTGAAATGAAGGAGACAATCCATAATGCTGTTCAATAACTAATCCAGTATTACATACGTGGAAGAAAACTGTGATGATCAATCTTATCTCTAGCTTCTAATTTCTCCAGGACTATCATCAAGAAACTTGACCTTCATCATGAATGAGTTTGGCTATACCAGTTTATTACCTGAATTCTTTTGTATCCACCTTCACAAATAATTTTTAAATTTAATTAGAGCCACGGTTCTGAACTGAAAAGTCGAGAAGATGAATGGGAAACTTCAACCAAAATCAATCATAAAATAATTGAAAGAAAAAAAATCGCCTAGCTTTGGCCTATACCTAATTTGGCTCCCAAGTGTATGCTCTCGAGTTCAAAGAAGTATCTGATAAGTGAAACCGTGCTTCGGATTACCTACGGATATGCCATCTGGACCTTCTACGAAAGAAGTAAGTAGTTACTACTCAGAAAGAAAATAGTTAGGTAAGGGACACTGCACAATAACGGTAGCCGACCTACTAAGCGGAATCAAGAGAAGGTACTGAGGTGGGTACCTAGTTTAGGAATGATTATAATGGCAAGAAAGTCGGGTAGTTTTCATATTCGCCTTATAATTAATAAGGCGTTAACTCAGTATGGAATGACTCATTACATTCATAAAATGAAAAGAATTGAAGCTGTAATACAACGCACAATCACTTTTAAATATATGAGTTCTTCACTTGCGGGGCGAATAGCAAATTGACTGTGGGACCCTGAGAACGGTGTAATTAGTAGTTACTGTTGTTTGGTGCTGCTTCGAGTTTCCTGTAGCTAAGAAATACGCACAAGGGGTATTCTCTACACAACACCTCAACATAACTGCTGACAGAGCCTAACAATATGGAAACTCAGCGGAGGGCGGGGTATTTTTTATGGGAAGAAGAATAATTGGGATACTCTATAGATTTTTTGACGTATTTTTCAATATTATATTGATGTTACCTTGCTCGTGCTTGCTCTTCTCGAGGGCTACGCAAGCCGTTCTCCATTCCTGGAGTTCTGGCGAGGGTATCAGTCCAGCTGAACCGCCCGCGTTGTCCTTACGCGCTTGCCACCAGTTATGGTCGTCCTTACTAATAATCTGCAAAAAAATAATACACAAATCATCAGGAGAATGTAGCCAAAAAAACTAAACTTGAGTTTAGGGACCCAAAATGCCTTTTATTTGGCGTTGAGAAGGCCCTGATGGGACCGTGTTCTATACCTATGTAACTTCTCTAGAACAGGAATACATGAATCGAAATTCAACGCCATCTGTCTGGCAACTTTATTTACTCAAATCTCTAACAAATTTAGTACCTCAGAAGGTAATCTTTCAGTATATATATACCCAGCTGTATTTTACCTACCTGATACGCTGACTATAATACATTTGTTATTAGCCATTTCGTGGTTTATAATCTCGATGTTAGGTCTGCAGAACATGAAGTGTACATAATGCTGATTAATTACCTCAGCTTATTATGCTTATTCATTCAGCAAGCTGTTTACTGGGAAGTTAAATGACAATGAAACTGATGAAAAACAAGAAACTATCGATAACGATAAGAAAAAATAAGGCTTACCTGAAGTATATCACCAACTTTGAAAGCGATTCCTGCTTGAGCACAAGGAATGAGATCATCTTCAAGAGGATCGTAGTCGAATTGAGCACGTACAAAAATCTGAAATGAACAGGGTAACTGAAACCTCTATTTTGCCACAATGGTGAATAGATTGAGTAGAAACGGAGCTACCTACCTAATTACAACGATTTGTCTCAATAAACTACAAAATATACTAGAAATAACCAAATTACAGCGCAGAAAAAAAATTAAATAAAAAACTGAAATAACTATACGCTTGTACATGTACACGGAATAATGAGAAAGAAATACGAATCCACTGTTCGAAAGTGGCTTGAAGAACACATACGTATTCAATAACACACTCCAAAATTTAATTTAGAGAAGTAGGTATTAAAATGGATTTTACTTGTAGTTGTCAACTTTACAGAAAAAAAATTAACACCAATAACATATTACTAAAGAAAAATTTAGTTTACAAACGTTTAGATAAAAATCAGTGGGAATAATATTAACTTGTAGAGGGGTGGGCTAAGAAGAACAAAGACGTTACGAAGAGAATCAATAATCTTATCGTAGCACGTAGGAGTTTCAACAAAATATAGATAATAAGGATGGGCGGACTCAATACATACTAAAATAATTGTAAAATAATCCAACAGCATAAATTATCGTATCAATGTATGAATTAGAAATTGTGTTATGATGCTTCCAGCAAAAGTTCTAAACGACTAACGTCTTTCACGATTATTCGTCGACGAATACCTATAGCTTCCGAATGTCATCCATACAATATTTAGTCTCAATAATGATTAAAATAACTTTTATGCAGATCATTATTTAGGAAAGATTTATATCACACCACAACGCTTCGTTGTCATGCTGCCGTGTCAAACAGAACATGCAATTAACAATTCAATGCTGCAACAAGCAATCACAAAAGTGGATTTAACAATAGCAAAATCATGCAAAATTATTGTACAACGACAATTACAACAGATCACCCAAACAAATTTATATTGGGTATATGTACTTACTAACACTGGCGGCTTGTTTATCCTGAACAACTGAATAACATTGAAGTATGTTAGGTTGGGATCGTTTTGATCTTTAATCAAGAAGTAGGGGGGGTACCACAGGGTTTGAGTCACAACCAGTCTGTTGGCATGTCATTGCTTTCTTTTTAGTAGTGTAAGGGAGAAAACATCGAAATAAAAGAGAATCCCGTTTCCTTGGCCGATGATAGATAAAACAGGATTCCGTCATGAACGCCCGTGGTAGGAATTCTTAAGAAGCGATGACGGAAAGTCGGGGTTGCTATGGCGCTGACATGCAAATAGGATAAACGAATCAAAAGTGGAATGCAATTTAGTTGAACAGAAGATGAATACTGATGCTTGATTATGTAAACACCCAACTCCAGTTTAGTTGCCCTTGATGATTTTTCGTGAACCTGTGTTTTCGTAGATATTCTTTCAAATACAGCAATGAAGGAATAATGTGATTGGACGTATCTTTCACACTTCGGTGGTTATTTTATTCCGACTCCAATTCTTGCCATCTGTCAATTCTGCAATGTCTACCCCGCTGCCCTCAGCAATTCTCTTCTTCTCCACTCAAGGCCAGTGCTAGTTTGTACGAAATGGGAACTGCTCACTTTGTTAGTCAGATTAATGGAAATGTCCGCCCACCCAGCAATTAGAAAACGGGGTTGAGCCGGGATCGATAATTCGTTTTCAAATTTTCCCAGTCCCAAGGGGTCCGTTCATCACTCCCTACCACCTGTATTTCAGCAGTCGGGAAAATTTAATTTGAAAGACAATCTGCCTCAATATTGTTGTTGAAAAGCGTGAATTTTCAGGATCCATCGACAGAATAATTTTCCAACCGGTCTTGAACTTGAAAAACGTGTATGGATTGAATGCTCACCCTCTACTATGATAAATAATGTTGAAACAAAAGGGAAAAAACGCTTCGTAACTATTTAGTACGGAGACCGAAGAACATGGAATATGCGAAGGTTGTTAGGTGCGGGCGCTAGTCGAAATCTTTCACCCCCCCCCCCCCCCCCCGTTATATTATGATGGAAACTCTTCTCTTTGTGTAACAAAGTATTGATTACACACATCGAATTACACAAAACTCAATGTTTGCGTATATTTCTTGAGTGGATGGCCAAACGACTGAACGGATCTTGATGCGCGGCGTTTTCCGGCCTGCTCTTCAAACACCGGCGAGTAACATAGACTACATGAATTCTTTCTAAATCCGAATCCTTCGTCGTAAACTCTGTGGTCCTTCACGACGACAGAAAGTTTACATTTCGCTGTAATTAATGTCTGTCACGTAAGCGGTATAACTTTTGGAAGCGGCTGCGGACGAAACATGATTTGATGGAAAGAGATTTTCTCGCTGATTCCAACGACAACAAACCGATTCCTGTACGATGAACCGTTCGTTCGTTATAACAGAATGTATGTAGGTGATGTTGCCTGGTGGGTAGGTGAAAAATTAATTGTTAACTGGCTCGATGAACAGTTCTTTTTCTAAGAGCTTTCAAAGTTTTGACAACAAGTGACGCCACACTTGGCCACACTTTGGGAGGGGTGCAATGACGTCACTTGTCAAAACTTTGAAAAAGCTCATAGAAAAAGAATTAGCCATCACAAGAGACTGCGGTTGGTCTCAAGTTTCTTATAATGCAACCTACTTTCATTTGAAAATGAGAAAGTAATATAAACAGAAGTCATGGGTACTCCTCATTGCCTGGCCGGCTCAGTGATCGATCTAGGGCTTCCCCGGGGGAAACACGAGGGTAGGTATTGACCACGGAAATCAGTTATCCACGCAGAAAGGGACATATACAGAAAATAATAAACCCTCGCGTAATAATTTGCAGTGCTGTTATGACGTTTTCGAATTGATTCCGAACTTGATGATATTTAGACACCCGCAGCACTATACGTACACTTTCGTTCACAGTAAGGCAGTTTGAACCGATAAGCTTCGTCAACATGAGAGTAAATATACGGTATCCATAAATTATATTATAACTCCACCTACCTACCTATCACTAATTGCTATCCAGATACCACCGATAGGTAACAGCCGATTTTAATCACACATGGCTTTAGGCGATAGTGTTTGTTGTTTCGTGATTTTATTTCATTCGAAGAAAGATGGTTATTTTGGATTTGTTGGTAACTACTTTTTTACCCATCTTTTGATAACTAGGTCCTCCCACTACCACCTCCTACTTAGGTACAGCGATTATTTCAATAATGCCCGAGTGGGGGGGGGGGGGGGTTCGTGTGGCCGTAATGGTGCGTTACAGGAGATGAGGCGGGGGAAAAATACACATTTTGGTTTATTATTTTCAATAATGAACCTTTGGAATCGAGCATGAACACCCCCCCCCTCAAAACTTGATGGTTTACATTTCAAGGTATGTTGCATCCGAAAATGCAATAAAAAAAATTTTCTGCTGGTCCGCCGTAAGCCGTACAACTTCGCACTTTTCTTAGTTACCATGAACCAAAATTAATGAAATTTGGTTTGTAGGTCCCGTTTGGGGTCTAGTTGGTCCTCGAATCTCGGCGTTACCGTCAGTCATCTCTATGGGGTGAAAATAGGGGTCGAACTTATCAAAACACCGTAGCTCGAAACTTTCGGTAGAAGGGTATGGTTTTTTTTAACGTTTTTAAACTGATATTGAACTAATGAATTTTTTGAGACCACCCGGAGCATTGTACAACCAGCCGATCGTTTGCACAGAAAAGCGTCGTCAACACGATCGTGAATCTAACGGTATAAATCCGGCCCAGATATCATCGCTGGAACACCTGATTATAATCATGGATGGCTGTATGAAGTCGAGTTGGATGTTCTGTGATATAATTTCATTTGAAAAATGATGGATCTTTTGGATTTTGTTGTACTTTTGCAACTTGAACAAACGTTGAACTATTATTGGGTAAATTATTACACAACGGTAAATTATTACACCACGGTTTATTATTTACCTTTTGATTCATGAATTAATACAAATAATTTTAATGATTGAATTATTGAATCCCGCGCATTTGTATGAAACTTTAACTCCTGGGCCGGCTCCAGTACTCCATTTAGGACTTTCCTGGGGGGAGCTCGAGGGTACCTACTGACCACAGAAAACAGTGATCTACGCAGAAGGAGCATCTATACAGGTAAATAATAATTGCTGTGTATGCAGCGTTTTTTAACTGTAAGCACCGAACATTGGAGAGCTTATACTTGGACTAGGTATGGTGGCATTTTTGTCGGGCCTGTGTGTGTGTTAGGGGTAGGCAGGTATCCACCACAAAAAAAGATGCTATTAAATTATAGGATTTCAGTGATCTACAAGAAGGCGTTCACGAAAATTTAAAAAAATCCTTTGTGTAATATTATAGTTGTCCCTTGCTCGAATCCAAAGGTTAATTACAGAAAATAATAAACCAGAATTACCTAGCTACAGAACCAATAGGTAGGTAAGCGTTCAGAAAAAAGTAGGAAGACTGGTTTGACCTGGATTGTGAAGTCACTGTGGATAGAAATGAGGCCAAACAAAGAATGCTGAATAGGAACACAAGGCAAAATCATCAGACAAAGAAGAAAGGAAGACAGCGACGAAGAGAGTGAATTGAAGAAAAAAGCGAGCGCACGACCTGGACGAGCATAGGAAACTTCAAAAAGCCTCGTCCGTAATGTAAACAAAGATTCTCCGTTGAATATGAGGAGGAGATTCTTCGGCGCGTATGAAATCTGGTTTCATACCAACGTTGACCTCCAGCAAGGATCTTAAAGGAAACCAAATCCAAGCTCCTGATGTTTGAAAAAACACGGACGAGCAATAAATTGTCAAAATTGTCGAGCAGTGATTCCAGTGTAGACTAAACCAAAGAAATGAAGATGGTGTCGAGTCCACGATTGTCACGGGCCGTTGTTTTCATGAAACATATTGCGTTCTTCTGTCACAGAATCTGCTACCTGTTGTCTGATTCGTCCGTATCTCAATCGCGAAGAAGAACAGGAGGTCCGTGAATGAAATTATTACACATACGAAGGAGCATATCACGCTGAAATATTATGGGGTACAACTGCTGCCTAGTTGATCTCAAATATTTGGATTTCATGGTAACATGTTTCTTCATGTTTCACTTCTTTACAGAACAGCTGTATCCTGTCAAATTAATCTTATGTCCTAAACATTCATGTTTCACTCCAAAACTGATGATTCGAACCAAAATACCCAGCTGAACTCCAGGGGTATGGCTAAGAAATATATATTTACGTACCTGTACCCTATGCCAAACCTAGGATTGAATAATGGATTCCATGCGCCTAATTAACATTTTAACATTATTTAGAAATAAAATTCAAGAATTCTAGAGAAATGCCTTAACCTTTATGACCTTTTTCACCTCTGCATTTCAGAAATAACTAATAAACTTGGCTAGGCTCTTCAAGTTTATTGAAGCATTAAAGATATCTAATGGATTCATAAAAGCTCACGTTTACGATAGTTTCGAGGAGTAAAAATGTAAATTCTGAAGAAATGGAGCCTAAAATAGAGTTACTCAACGATTCCATATTCACCGGACTAACTTGAAACGCGATAAAAGGGTTGGGAATAAAGATTATTTATGTGACAAGAGTTCATTTTTCTTCTCGGAAGTAGGTTCATTCCTTTGTTGGATTTTCACAAGCCAACTCATGGCAGGGGGGCGTACAATTTATTTCAACAGAGTTTAATCAAGAAGTTAGTAGGGATTTTTTTCCCGACGCCCCCCCCCCCCCCCCCCGCGCTCTGACTCTGAGATTCGTCGAGTCAGGATTTGAAATGGGAAACATCGGGGATCCAGACGAATGGCTATTTCGCGGAGGGGTGGCTGAAAGATATTTTCTTCATTTCCATTGTACCGCTGATAACCTGAAATGATACCACGATGAAAGTAGACGTCTTGAGTAGTTTTGAGCAGTCAGAGTAGGTAAAAAGTGAACCCGAGATCCTCCATGATGGTACCTCTTGCGTTTTCTACAACCACATGTTAGCGACGAAAACTTTAGTGGGTTTCCAAAATAGTCTCTCCCTTCTAATTTTTTTCTTTTGATATTTAAAGGAGGGGCCTTTTATTTAAAAACAGAAACCATAGAGAATTTAATATGCTTTGAGATAGGTGCGTACTAATAGTAGAAACGTAAAGAATGTGAACCTCCCTACCACCCTTACAATGCCCCTACCATAGTTGTGGATGTAGCATCTGACTGTGACGATAAAATCGCCCCAGATACTTAAAAAACACGTTATTTGAGAGACTTCGTCATCAGGAAACACCAAACATTAAAAACAAACTTATCCTGAGGAAACCGAATAACATGTTCATCAACTTATTCGTGAAAATAACAGAAAAATCCTCAATCCCCCAAGCTATGATGTCATCGAAAGGTTCGTTGTGTCTTGCGAGGATCATAGGTCTGGGAAGTTATGATGGCAAGCGGACACGTTATTACTTTAACAAGACGCCCTCAATCTAATGGAACAGGCTGGATAATTTAGCGCGACCTTTAAGGGGCCGTCTTACCAATCTGTAACCATTGGTAAGTTCGTAATCAACGTACTTACTGAATAGGCATCATGAATAAGTATGGATTCTGAATAAGAAATTTTAAGAGCCGAGTTGTCACTCTAATCCTAAATAATAGGGTCCCTCGCCAAATGCAAAGATTACTACACAACAACTATTGTAATGAATTCGTTGGCTCTAACAACTTATCAAGAACCCCAAATCCAAACCTGAGCATAACTTCACTACCCAACATAACAATAATTTAATGTATTCATCCATATTCATAATACTATTTCTAGAAGTGACACGTTGATGCCGTTAGGTTCACCGGTTTATTTGACCAATACTAATTTTTTAACATGTTTAATGTTTTAGGGCTGGGGGTCATTCTGTGAATTCCGACACGCAAATATGCAACGTTTTTCATTGGTTACTACACAGTTACTACCTTCTGTTGTAGCAACCATATTCTTTATGGTTGCTACAACAGAAGGTAGTAACTGTGTAGTAACCAATGAAAAACGTTGCATATTTGCGTGTCGGAATTCACAGAATAGAGAGTTCCTAAAGACTAAAGTCGGGAAGATGTGTTCGGATTTATCTCAACTGCGCATGCGTGTCGCCCAAGTTCAAACTTATTTCCTTAAGTTCGACTTATTCGGCCTTATACATAAGGCGCGTTATCTCCCAGGGCACAAACTTTAGGAATCGTCTTTAACCTTACTCAGGGGTAACAGTGCACAGCTTTTTGCCGCGTTTTGTCGTTTTTTTAACGCGTCATGTGTCGTCGGTCCTCGCCATCGCCAGCGTCTTTCAAAGTTACTCCAAGCGTCTTTCAAAGAATTTGCTAGATTGTTGCGATATCAACTTAGGATAAAAAAGTGAGTATACCTACGGATACTAGTATACCTACTGAAGCTGAATGGATTTCGCGTTGTGCTAAGTTAAGTGACGTTACTTTTTAATTCACTCCTACCCCCACCACCTTCTGTCAAACCGGACTTATTGGTTAGCATCCAAAGGCTGCTCGCCTTAGATGTGGCCAAAAGATATGGCCGTTCCCTAATGAACTTATCTCTTAGGAACTCTCTAATGACCCCCAGCCCTAAAACATTAAACATGTTAAAACAAGAGTCAATAGCTACGTTTTTCATTGGTTACTACACAGTTACTACCTTCTGTTGTAGCAACCATATGTTGATGGCGAGTTCTATAATAAGTACAGTAAATGCAACATTATACTTGTAGAGTTCAGTGAAATTGTGGCTTTCATTTTTTCTTGACATTAAAAAACTATATCTAATTTCTCCCTTGCGAGGGAAAAACATTAAACATGATTTAATGTTTTTCCCTCTCAAGGGAGAAATTTCAAATTTGTAGGTATGTTATAACAATATTTTATTACTCTCTTAGAGATTACGTTATCCAATTTAAGTGGTGTAATTTCAAGGTTGTCATTATTATGTATCAAATTTTCAAGGAAGGACTCTATTTAGGATTAGAATGCCACCATTTTCGGGCGAACCAGGCTCTGGTTATAACATTTCATTCAGAATACATACTCATTTATAATACTTATTCAGAAAGTTAATTCTACGATTTGGGGACAGAAATACAGTTAATGGTCACGATGAGTTATCACTTTCTTGGCCTATTCCATTTGATTGAGGGCGTTCTTGTTAACATCGTTAATTTACTGAAACCAACAATCCAAGGCGAATTAATGGCACTCCAGATCCATAAAACTAGGTGTGCAAAAAATGGCTAATGGTTTCTTTTTCTCGAGCACATTGACCACCCTACTAATACAATTGGTAGGTACAGAAGATGAACGTACACCTGTGAGTCGTAGATGTAGGAATGTCGAAGGTTTAAGAGATCAATAATTGAGCAAGAATACTGATAATTGCGTAGGTATATGATTGTTTTACCAAGCCCACAACTCATAAGGGAAAGGATATAACAAGGTTGGAATGTTTCCAGTTGAATTTAGTCTGCCTGGATAGATACGGAAGACTTCACCAAGATTCTATTCACCGTTGGGTTTTTGAACTCCTAAAAAAATTCACCAGGGTTTTAAACATTTAATTAACCATTAGTCATGATTGAATGGTGGAATTCAATAATCGTAGTCATCGATGATGACTCACTGGTTAATGGAATCCTTGAAACAGTCGAGGACACTTTTACCTAGGTAAGGTTATCGAGGACGCTATCAAGTCCTCAGTTTCCCAGATAATTGAGTATTACTAATGTGTGCGTAGGTAGGTAGCACTTAAACCGCCGATATCCCGATCAAAAAAGTTATTGCACGAGTTCAAACATCGAGGGTGAGGTGTTTGTACATAATTTCACTGCCCATATGCATTTACGCATTCACTATAACAGTAGGCTTGATGTTGATTGAAATCCTGGCAAGGTCAGGTCAAACATTTGTGAGCCTTCCTTTGGCCTGGAGCCATGAAGAAGTTACGGCTCACGTCGAAAATATGTAATCGAGAACCTTTTACGTGTCTACCTTACATGTAATAATCTATCAACCATGAAACTTCAACAAAAGTGGTAATCCCACTGTTCGGGTTTACTGATGGTTTACTAATGGTTCAGTAATGAACCTTTAATCGAGCATGAGGGGGAAAAAGCGCCCCCGCCCGCCACGTTTCATGGTTTCCGCTTCAAGGTACGTATAATCCAAAAATAGAATTAAAAAAATGTCTGTCCGTCCACTGTAACACTTTCCTTAGTTACCATCAACGAAAATTAATGAAATTTGGTTTGTGGGTCCCATTTGGGGTGTAGTTGGTCCGCGAAGCTTGGCGTTACTGTCAGTCATCTCTGAAAGGTGAAAAATAGGGGTTGACATTTCCAGAACACCAGAGCTCGAAAACTTTCAATAGAAAAGTATAGTTTTTTTTAACGTTTTTAATTGATCTCGAACATGAGAATTTTTTGAGACCACCCGGAGCATCGTACGACCAGCCGTTCGTTTGCATCGAAAAGCTTCATCAACATGATCGTGAATGAAATCGAGGTGGTTGTTCCCTGATATTATTTTTCATTTGTAGAATGATGGTTATTTTGGATTTCGTTGATAGGAACTTTGGTCACTTGAACAAACGTTAAGCTTCATGAATAACAATAAATATTTAATTAAAGAATTCATGAATCCACCGCATATTTTTTATGAAACTGTAATTGCAGGCCGGTTCCAGTACCCGATTTAGGGCTTTCCTGGGGGGAGTACGAGGGTATGTAACAGTGATCTACGCAGAAGTGCATCTATGTATATAAATAATAAACCGTTGTGTAATAATTTGCAGCGTTTTTGTGACAGATCTATGCCGACCTTTTATGCATCCCCTGAAAGAATAAGCGAATTGAGTTTTGCCCAGAGTACAAATTAACAACTATTCCAGTTTAGCTGTAAGGCATTTTTACGAGTAGATTTTAAAAATTTTTCAGTTTAGTTTATATTTTTGCGCCAAGCTGATCGACCGTTTTGAATAATGAACGTTTTTCTTTAATGAGAAAAACATCGGATACGATCAACTACTGCCAATATTTCGCATAGGTATAAATGAATTCTTGGAATCGACTTTTTCTCTTAGTTTAAAACATGAAAAATAATATTACGGTAGTGCAGTCATGTTTGACGAGTTATCAATCAACCTATCCTGTATTATCATCATCATCATGAAAGAATAATAACGGGTACATAATGAGCACCGTGAAGTCCTCCACAGAAATCCAAATAGAGGTTTCAAGGGGATTCCAAACCTCTACAGTAAATTGCATGTGCTCGTTAAGTATTAATGACGATCGCTCTCGATCTTCTAACACAGAGATACCTGTGACGACGACTTTCCATACCAAGAGATACTTTATTGTTTTGCCAGTTTTGATGAAGTATGAAGTACACACTTAGAAAGCGCTCAACTTCCAACCCCACATTTCTCGACATACATACAGAAAAGTTAGTGGAATCCTCAAACAGAAAAGACTACCACGTTACACGACATGGCGTGAAAAAACATTATGATTATCCGTCGAGTATTTTAATGCAAAGCCCCTTTTTTTCTCTGTTTTTCATATCGGTATGGTAACGCTCAATATCAAGCTTTCCAAAATGTCATTCGTTTCGTGCAACTTCCAACCCTTGTTAAAGTTAATGCCGTTTGCATATTCATCAGAAAGCCTGATACAGCAGAAAATTTTCTCTCTCTTTTAATGGGGAGGGATTTTCGTTTTAAAAACGGCCACATAAATTCAATGAAGTTGACCCGCGTTTTTATCGTTAACTAAAATTCAAGCTGGCGAGAGAAGTCCGGGTCGTTTTCCGGTGAATGAGGTCGTACAAATTGCTGTAATCGTTAAGCGCATCGGTGGGTAGAGCGGAAAATCAGAATCTTTGTACCGCTTTCGTAAGGTAAATTACTAGCATATATTTATGCATTTATCCAGTGTTTCCGCCGTGTATCCTTGTTAAGTAATGTACGTAAAATCACAGATCCAAGTTGAATGAACTTGAACGGCTATGAGCCTTTTCATCGAGAGATATACTTAGTACAGTTCTAAGACGGTACGTCGGTTTAAATCCTAAGTCCCAAGTCCCACTATAGCATGTCTAGGCAAAAGGCAGAGTCACGAGGGCAAATATCGTACCAAGTTCTGATCCTTTCGGGAGGACAGACAACCACGTCCGCGACGCCGCAGGGCAGTCGTACGTAAAGCCTGTTAACTACCTATATACCTTTATTAAACTCAGTAGTGATCTACACGAGGTAAAAGTTGTGTATTCTTTCCATAACTGATCATTGATATACTAAATTTCGTGCAGTGGAATATCTTTGAGCACGATATGGGGTATGTGCATGGGTCATAAAAGTGGTTTATATTATTTTTTTAGTGAAACTAGATTCCATTTTGAGAACTTCGACACCAACCCCGCTGTCCTACGATACCTATGTAATTCTTTTTCTATGATTTTTCAAAGTTCAGACGTCAGTGGGGGGGGTCCAAGTGAGAGGGGTGACTGACGTCAGAATTGGATGAAACTTTGAAGAATCATATAAAAGAACTAGAACTTATCGTAGGACAGTGCGGTTGGTGTCAAAATTCTCAGGATGGAACCTACTTTCGTTTAATAAAAAAGTCTGCCAAGTTGGGTGGGTAGTATTATAGCTTAGCTTCCTCACTTACTGTAACATGGACGTACATGATCAGTTGGTAAAACTATTGGTAAAATATCGATTTTTTATTATCTCTATTGTATAGCTACCATTGGTCCGACGACAATTAAATTCATAGGGGGCCCTCTAAGGGCCTGCACGCACAATTCCTGCAAATTTCATTAAAATTGGTCAAACAGTTCTGGAGTTTTGCCCGTGACAACAACATCCGACATCTAACCCCCACCTACCCTCCAAATCTCAGCGCATTACAACAATTTCCAGGTTAGTTATGGGCTCTGCTAGGATTTTACATTTGCGCATGCGCAGACAAAAGTTACTGTGGCCCAACCCACACCTACCCACCAAACCTAATAGCTACACGACGATTTCTAGGGGAGCTGTGGGCTCTACAAGGATTTCACGTTGGCGGATGCGCTCAAGAAGCTTACAGTACTTATTCAATGAATTTTATAAAGGATCATCTGTGCTCAACCCGCGCCTACCCTTCAAATTTCAACTCACTATCTTATTTTACCGGGTAGTTATAGGCGTTACAAGGAATTGGCAAACATTTCGTGTTTGCGCATACGCATCCGTATGTTACAGTCTGAATTTGATAAAATCGATATGAAACCATCAGGGTATCCATTCTGCATCTACCTTCCAACTTTCAGCTGTTTTCAACAATTTCTAGGGTAGTTATGAGCTTTACACTTACTCAGCTTTACTTTTCACATTTGCGCATGAGCAGACGAAAGTTACGGTACTTTTTTTAAATGAATTTGATATGGGACTATCTGTTGCCAAACCCGCACCTACCCTCCGAATTTCAATTTCTTACGAAGAACATTTCGTATAGTTTTGCCCGGGACAAGGAACTGACCACAGGCTGACACAGACACTGAACCAAATATTATGTTCCTTGATGTCTGAAACGTAAAATGCGAGAGCAAATTTTCATTTTGTAGGACATTATTTTTTCGACTCTTGCACGAGTACAACGCTCCTCTACCTTCGGTAGTGAGTAAGCCAAAATAAAATAAATACGAGTACATACCCCATTGTAATTACGAATTATTGTAACGATGAGGGAAGATGGGCTTGGTTAATATTATACCGGCCCACACACATTGCAGCATGTTGGGAAATAATATGGGATAATATTACGGCATAAACAGCCCAAACCTACATTGTATATAAATTAACTACCTATACATATTGGAGGTTGAAAATAAAATAATTTTTGCGATATAAGAGTGCCTTCTTCCGTTTTAATCATAACGTCCGGAAGCTGATATAATAGCTTACCTAGTTTTCGAGTAGGTAGAGCAATTTCTGAAAGAGCTTCCAGTAGAGCCGACGAATGGGCGAATTTTCTGTTTAAGATTCAGTTTACAGCTTTCAGAACCACGAATTTGTGAACAGTGTAAGGCTGTAGCCCACGGTGAAATTCCATGTGGGTAGATTAAAGCAAAAAATTTACAGTTTGGCCAAGTAGCAAAATTAAGATAAAATTTGCTGTTCCGGCAAAACTAAGTAAATATGGGTAGCCATTCCATGTGATTTTGTCTGACTTAATGAACATGGAAAAAAATTAGTGCTGTAGGTAAACCGCCTGAACGAGGAACACATTACGTATTATGCATTCCATACAAAACTGTAATTTGTAATAAATGTTATTTGATTAACTCGTAGCTCCTATGATTCTGCTCAGGTCATCAAGTATGGACATAAATTCAATCAAATCATATTACTTGGAAGCAGTGATCACTTGTATTAATGCTGGTGTATTTATAAAAATGTAAAGAATTCAAATATCGACGAATAAATTATACTGTATACTGCATAGGTCTGTATCAGTTTTGAATTTTACAGCGTTTTGCGCTGACCACCTTAACTGCGGATTTTGGTTCTTGACAATTAACTCACACCTTTATATACAATCATGTGGTACATCCCACAATTCTATAGTACAGCAACTGACTACTTTACCTCCTTTTTCACGGAATCCTACCAACTGAAAGCGAAATATTCAGTTAAAAGAATATAGATACATACTATATCATATATCGAAGCCAAGTGATCATGTGCATATTTAGTGTGCATGGGAAGCGTGTCTAATAAATTTGGATTGGTACTCTGATATTTGAAAGAGTTCAAGGACGTGTTAACTTTCAAGTTGGTGGTGTCATAACAAAAATCGAGGAGGAAAGCGAATGTACCAAAATACAAAGCGTCTATCAAAATGGTTAAAGGTTCCTTAATTGAAACAGCTTTAACATGCCTTCTACTGGAGAACCTCGGTGTTGTGTGGGTAAGTAAAAAGATCTATGAATATAATCTACCTCAATATCTAAGAAGCAGTGTCTAAACTTAGTATATCATGATTCTTCCTCATGATGTTCTTCTTATTTCAATGTTTAAAAGTAAATCTCATAATTAAAATAGGTGTTTAGGAACTCTCTATTCAATGGTCCATCAGCTGTACAGCAAAGTCGTGTCTTGTAAAGTTTTGAGGAAAAAAACATGCTTTAAAAAATAAAAATAAAATTAACCGAGTACCTAGTTTATTATAATGATAATGACGTAGGTACTAGATACATAATAATAAAAAATCACAAGCGAAAACGAGATATAAGTTTGAATACTTGTCTCCAAACTCTAGGTATAAAAATCCCCCTCCCCTTTTCCGATACCAACCGCTCTGCATAATAGGCACTGCTAATGAATATATAATGACACAAAGTTCAAACAAATCTAATCTATTCATGTTGGGCGGTCAAGTACCTACGAGTCTATAGGATTCCTCTTCACGTAGAGGAAATTAATACCATGGAGGTCAACTTACATTTATTAAGCATACATTTCTCGTCAGCTTGCATCATGCAACAGAAAATAAAAGTGACGCTTCCAGTTATGGGATAAACTAAAAGAAGATAATATTGCACTTGGTAACAACAGTATGACCAGGTACCTAGGACCTTTGAAGCTCGGAATCAGTTGGGGTGCATAATTGCAGTTGGCATATGAAGCTCATGGTCAAATATAACTACTGCTTTTCCAATGTTAGGACCAGACATCAAAAAGCTCGATATTTCGAGCAATTAATTAACTGAGGCATTTCATAGACTGTGGGACGAACACCTTTAAACAAACTGAAAACAGGAAGAACGTTTCGAGAACCGTAGTTTCTTCTGGACCTGATACAAATAAGAATGAAGGGTAAATAAAGGAAAAATTGATTGGGTGTTGTATTGGTTTGTAATTTCCAATAAACCTTTGGAATCCAGCAAGAAAAAAATTTACCTCCCCTCAAATTTGGTGGTTTGCGTTTCAAGGTACCTACGTAAAATCCGGAAATGGAATACAAATATTTCTGTCCGTGTCGTCCGCCGTACGCGGCCTTAGTCACCATGAACCAAAATTTGGTTTGTATTTGGGGTTTAGTTGGTTCTCGAAGCTCGGCAATACTGTCAGTAAGCGGTAAAAATACGGGTTGACATCTTCAAAACGAGCCATAGCTCGGTAACTTTCAATAGATATTTACCACAGGTAAATCTACGCAGATTCTGATCTATGGAGGCAAATAATAAACCGTTGAGAAATAATTTGCAGTGTTTTTTTTTCTCCAACATTACCCATCCATGTTTAACATAATTGGAAGTCCCAAACATGATCGTCAGCATAATATTAAGGCTTTCCATTTTCCAGTGTATTTTGCCATGGAGGCATAAGGCAGTGGTATTTTAACCTTATTCAGCTCAAACTTGGTAAAAACGACAGTAGTTTTTCACTAACTGCTAGGTTTTCATTACCGCAATCAATTACTCGCTGTTGTGGTAGTCCTCAAGTACGACTCTCCAATGTAATATAAGATTTAACCAAATAAGCGAGGAGAAGGACGAGCTGGGGTAACGCCTCGGGATCCCTCCATCGAGCTCCCCAACGATCGTAACGACGGCTGGAAGACGGGGCGAGGGCGGTCCTTATAATGACTCTCTCTCTCTCTCCCCCCTCCCTCACTCAAACTCTCTCTCACTCTCTCCTACCCTTCCTAGCCACTGCTGTGGTGATAACCGCAGGGTGCAGACCTCTATCTTCCCGGCACCTACTGTGGTGATAACCGCGGGGTGCTAGCGTCCTTCTTCCCTGCGCCTGCTGTGGTGATAACTGGGGCACCCTTGCCTCTAGCACCTGCTGCGGTGATAACCGTGGGGTGCTAGTCTCCTCTTCCAACTAATGCCTGCTGTGGTGATATCCGCAGGGCGTTAGCAAAATACTCCTATGGAGCACCTCCTTCACCTAAACAAACCAACCCTTCCTTCAACCCTACGCGTCGTAAACCTACTCCAAGGCTTACAACACTCACCATCAGTCGATGGGGGTTGTATACCTAGTAATGGAAAAGAAATAACTCAATTGTTGAATGTCAGCTTTCCATGCAGACTGCGATTTACGCAAAATTACGCTTGAACTTCAAACGTCTAGAAACCTAGTCACACTTTAATTACCAAGTCTGTTGGATACAATGTCATCTCATTCTGTTGTTTCCCCTAACTGAAGTTCCTATTCATTTTTAACTGTGGTAAGCTAAACGGTGAACTTAGCTACTGGTAAAAACTACTCAACACATTTGATTTGAACCCATGCGACTTTCTCCATGAAAAGGAACTCCTGAGCCTTACTCGATCTTTTAATAAGGAAATATTCTACAACTCCAAACTACATCCAAAAATCTAGTTATGGATGGATAAAATTCGTTATAGTTTACTATCGCGACAAATCTTTATACCACATTTAAATAGCGTAATGATGTCGAAATAAATAGATAATATGCTAGCCGTAATTTTTGTAATTGGCAAATATCATATCTTATTTGCCTAATACCTCTACATTATTTTGATATCAGGTCAGCGTATTAGGAAATTTGTACCTAATTAGTACATTTAATTTAGAAATAAATTGAAAGAATCATTTGATTACAGGTAGGTTAAGCCTATGTTAATATCAAAAATCAACGATCAAAAGAGATTTAGGAGGTCAACCAAACATATTTTGCAATGCAACTCGACCAAATTAGCAGTATAGAAGCAGAGTTTTATCTTGAAATCTATCATCTACCCCAAGATGAGACTTGAAATACCATGCAATCATGTATTTATTCCACAATTTGTTCCTAGTTTGTAATTATTCTAAAAACAATACGACGGAATGATAGACCATACCTTAGTTTTGACTATTAGAGAACATGTCGTAGATAGCTTAAATCATAACTTTCTAATTACATGCTACGTCGTGCATACTTCAAGACAGCATGCCACTGTCCTGAAGAAAGACCTAGAATTTGAAAATGCTCAAGACGTACCTACGTTTCAAACAAGTGATACAAATGAATCCCATTTCCTGCAAAGCGTTAAAAAAAAGTAGGATATCCATTTCTGAAGTCGACAATCAAAGACAGTTTAGCAGAGCAGCCAGTGAGAATTGATCTCGAAGTTTTCTGGATTTGCTTAAAAAGCCATGCTTAAGCTACTCACGAATTATTCTGTCAGCTTAAAGAATCGCATGATATAGAGAAACTGCAAATTAGTATTAATCATGAACCTTGGAAAAAAAGTGCAGTCATTAACAATAAAAGCAAGAAGCTAGCTAGTGCATAACTTAAAGCATCAACTTAGATTTGGTTGTCTATAGCTTTAGATAGATCGATAGATTTAAAGAACAGAAAATAGGAGAATACGGTTTTCAGCATCTAGAAGTTGCAGTTTCATTATATTACAGTCGATAGATGATAATAGCTATGAAGCGCATGCGCCATAATATTTCAGGTGACTAGAACAGGTAATAGTAAGTATAACAAAGGAGAGGACTATAAAGTTGATAAAGTTTCCCCTGGGTCCCCCTGATCACATTACTTACAACGCCACCAATATATTTTGACAACTAAACGTTAGTTGGGCAAATGAGGAAGGTATTTGGAAATTCACATTCAGTGGTGATTCGACCCTTCTTCACTTCGGCCAAAGATCATTCAGTTATGTTCCAGCTAGATAATGGGTACATGGTGGTGGTGGAGTGGTATATGGTGTTATAAGTTTCCTGAATAAACAGATGCGATCGTTGAGCTAACGACGTCGGCAGTCAGTATGACCACATCATATAGTACACGCTTATGCTGCTTTTTCGTTAAAATTTCAGTTGATTTGGAGCTGCGTTGATTCAACATTGTCATAGTTAAGCCGTTATGGTTTATTATTGAAAATAATAAACCATATATTATTTTCAATTTGGAATAGAACCTTTGGAATAGAGCATGAAAGCATTCCAACCCCCCCCCCCCCCCCCAACTTACCCCACCGTCACCCCATCAAAATTTGATGGCTTCCTTTTCATGGTAGGTACGTAGAATCCGAAAATGGAATTAGAAACATGTCTGTCCATCCGCCGTACTTCGCTGTTTTTTCCGTTAGTTACCACCATGAGCGAAAATTAATGCATTTGGTTTGTAGGTCCCGTTTGGGTTTGGGGTCTGGTTAGTTCGCGGAGCTCGGCGTTACTCTCAGTCATCTCTAACGGGTGAAAAATAAGGGTTGAAATTTCCAGAGCGTCGTTATCTCTTATATGTCTCACGCTTCTACACTGATCTCGAACTTCAGAATGTTTTGAGAGCACCCGGTACGTCCAGCTGTTCGTTCACAGTAAGATCCTCATGTCTGCACCGAAAAGCCTCGTCAACATGAGGGTGAATTTTTCGCTTCTTTATTTAGGCGCATTCATCCGTAAACAATAAAAGGTTATAAAAGGATGGTATACAAACATTCCATAAATTATTGCTAGAGAAAAGCTTATTATAATCAACCACGCTTTGCTGTATGAAATCGAGTTGGATGTTCCGCGATATTATTTAATTTGAAGAATGGTGGTTATTTTGGATTTTATTGATTTGGTTTGATTTTTCTTTTTTAACTTGAACAAACGTTATGCTAATGAATAACAACAAATAATTAATCACGGAATTATTGAATCCACCGCATATTTATGAAACTGTAACTGCCCGGCCGGCTCTAGTACTCGATTTAGGGCTTTCCTGGGGGCAGCACGAGGGTAGGTATTGTCATACAATAATAGTAACAACCCCATTACCGTTGCGTTGGTTACTAGTACATCGAATCCTTCATTTTGTTCTTCCACAAATTACCATTTCATATTCGTTCGAATTTCATTATGTGTCAATCTATTTATCTATCTATTTTATTTATCTGAATAAATTGATATGATATAGGAAGAATAACCTGAATAAGGCTTTTCAGAATAGCAACAGAATCGTTATAGGTACGGCCTTCACTAATATATTCATAGATGGCCGGGGCTATAAAGTTAATCAATACCTACCTTGAGATGGTTGTCTTCAGGGATTCCAGCCGTCACGATGAAGTTCTGAAATGTCTTGAACCAGACCGTACCTATAACGATTCTGTTGCTATTCTGAAAAGCCTTATTCAGGTTATTCTTCCTATATCATATCAATTTATTCAGTTAAATATTTGAAATGGATCGTATATTGAGACCTGAAAGATTCAGTATAAAACCGGATGAAGAAGGGGCTTCGCAAGGGTGGAAACACTGGTTCAAGACATTTCAGAACTTCATCGTGACGGCTGGAATCCCTGAAGACAACCATCTCAAGGTATTGATTAACTTTATAGCCCCGGCCATCTATGAATATATTAGTGAAGGCCGTACCTATAACGATTCTGTTGCTATTCTGAAAAGCCTTATTCAGGTTATTCTTCCTATATCATATCAGGTATTGACCGCAGAATACAGTGATTTACGCAGAAATGGCACCTAATCTATACAGGTGAATAGTAAACCGTTGTGCAATAATTTGCAGCAATATCCCAAAGATGATGTTCTTAGTCCAATAAAACGATAGTCAATTTTAACTACTTCAGGGTTGCTACCCTGATATGTTGCCTACCCCCAGGTATATGTTGCCCAGGATATGTTGCTACCCCCAAGTATATGTTGCCCAGGATATTCCATATCCTGGGGCCGTTTTTATGTATTTTTTCATCTACAAGTAATAGTAATGTCGATGTCGAAAGACCCTCCTGTCGGTATCTAATCGATGAAACATCCAGAAAGGGCATGAATCCTCAGAAGCAGAGAGGTCTTCCACACCCAATTAAAAACATAATTAGTTTTTTTAATGTTTCCAGACTATTTGATTGTAAGGATTTATAATTATCAAGTTTTTTTTTAACCAATAAATTCCGAAGTGCCTAGGAAGAAAATTAGAAAATCTGAGTGACTAGATACAAATACACAACATCTATAAACAACAATCAGCCCTGTACACTGATGCAGAAGCCCAACTCATAAAGTTTACTTCCAACCACCACCGTCATGGTACTTTTGCCTTTATTTTCACTCGAGGCATTGATAAAATAATGCCTACAAGTTCACTAACCCTCACCAACTCAGCCTAACACTCCGTCATTTTTACTGAGCCGAAAGAACCGTTGAGGGTCAGAGGAAACTTCACGAACAATGGAGGAATATAATATGTGAACGGCTAGAGGCCATGAAGGGAGGATGAAAACAACTGGAAGTGCTTATAAACTCAGTTCCTCTCTACGTAAAAAGAAATGGCGAAGGGGGGGGGGGGGGGGGATGCAGACTCCAATTCCATTGAAACAATTCTACTCGTGACAGGCCCCAATTGTTTGTGAAGTGGATTTCGAGAATGAGTTCAAACTGGTCTAATAGAGCTCCAATGTCGAAGGCGAAAAATGAAAATACATCAGAGCGAAGAACGAATATGGTTTGAATAGCAAACCTAAAGGTTTTCGTTGGTAAATTGAGGCAATATTTTTTTTCAGCCTACTGAAGATTCAATAAAGTTGGCCGCACTCCAGGGTTTCGTCGTACAAATCAAATGCGAAGAGCGCTTGGCTCATAAATAACGGTTCCTGACCTAGTTGGGGATACTCGAACATCGAGGCCTGGATTATCACAGTATTACAAGACTCGGGATGGAGGTGCACCCTTCATAAAAACAGGATGATGAAATTTAGATGAATTAGGACGAGATTAATGGATTACGACGGGTTTTTGTCGAATATTTTCTCACGGAAGAAAATATGAGATCTAATGAAGAGAAAAGTACTCCATAATTTTCAAGGTTGATCTATACAATAAGGATTAGCGCCGACAACAGTTAATGACATTATCGTTAGATGATAAGTGGCTATATCTTCAGTGAGACATAACAATGAAACTGATCAGGCATTTCAAACAATGAGTCAATTTATTCTCAATTACTCAGTTTTAAATCGCTGGAAGGCGCTTTTACGAAATCCGAAAAAAAAGCGCTGCCGTAGGGGGTGTGTACCCGCCAGTGGTTCGTGTTCATGATGGTACATTTATCGTCGAATGAAATCTGAGTGTGTTCCCCAGACCCCCGGATTATAAGAGTTTAGATCAAGGATCAAAGCAAGGAAACATGGAACATGTTTTTCGAATAGGTACATAATAACAGAGGATAAATAGATATGTAGAAAAAACGTGTGCCAATTCGAGCAGGCACACTCACTTGAATTACATGAACGTATGGAGTAGTTGGGTAGGTTCGTTTTGATACGGGACCATCTGCGATCCAACCAGAGATGGGCATATATATTCATATTCGTAAATACGAATATGAATATATTCGCACGGCGTATTTTCTATGAATACGAATACGAATATATTCGTATTCGTATTCATAGAAAATACGCCGTGCGAATATATTCATATTCATATTTACGAATATGAATATGCCCATCTCTGGATCCAACCCGCGTGTACCCTCAAAATTTCAGCTCTCTAGGACTATTTTTCGCGTAAGGAGAAGCGTTACAAGGAAACGGTCAACGTTTCATGTTCGCGCATGCGCAGACGAAAGTTACATTACAATTCCAATGAAATTCATTTGGAACTATCGAAGTATTATTCCTGATCGACCCTCCAGGTGTGAACTCATTTCAACGATATTTAGTGCTGTTATGGGCGTTTCAAGTACTTCACGTTTGCGCCTGCGCAGAAGAATGTTACAGTACTTTTTCAATGATTATTGTACGGAACCATCTGTGACCCAACTCGCACCTACCCTCCAAATTTCAGCCCATTTTGATCATTATTTCGGGTAGTTATGGGCGTTACAAGGAATTACCACAGACAGACACAGAACCAAAAATGTTCCTGGATGTTTAAAACGCAAAATGGTTGTGGAAATTTTCATTTTGGAGGACATACATTTTTTTACTCAATTACGAATCCAAGGCCTAAGGTAGTGAGGAAGCAAAGAACTTCATATGATTTCCAAGCCTCGAACCAGCGATCTAATTCAACGTAGTACACACGTTGTTACCAATGCGCCACCAAACTACCTGAAGCTTCTACGGACTTCCGTGAGATAGAAGCTGGCCGCTGCTACAGCCGGACCCCCTCGGCAGTTTTAAGCGAAGTGGACTCTCCTCGGAGAAGGCGGATGTGGTACGAGAGGAAGTGGGTAGGGTGGCAGGGGTGGGGCGACCGGTTTAGGAGGGGAGCCGTGTTGTTACGGGGACAGGACAGGACGCTCTCCAGCCTGGTTTACTCCCGTAAAAACATGTTCCATGTTAAAATAGCCCTAACAGTTATTTTCTACTCAATAATATTGGTACAAATGTTCCAAGAATCGATTTCGGTTCAAAATGGAACGTAGGTAATGGAGAGCGTGAAACGCGGAAAAAGTCAAGGAACGAATCGGCATAATGGAAATTCAAACAGCTGATGCATAACAACTACACGTCCCGCCGACCTATAGTTATGTAACAGGTGCTACACCAACTAACTACTAGACAGTGGTGACTATAGGTACTACTTTTGGAAGGATGCGTCCTACTTTTGGTTTATCATTTTCAATACCTAATGAACCTTTGGAATGAACATGAAAAAAAATTTTTTAACCCCCCTCAAAATTTGATGGTTTCTGTTGCAAGGTATTTAGAATCCGAAAATGCAATAAAAACGCTGCAAGTTATTACACAAAGGTTTATTATTTACATTTATTACTAAAGGTTTATATGCCCTTTCTGCGTAGACCACTGCTTTCTGCGTCCATATCCTCGAGCTCCCCCCAGGAAAGCCCTAAATCAAGTACTGGAGCCGGCCCAGTAATTAAAGTTCCCTATAAATTCGCGTGATTCAATAATTCAATAATTAATTATTTGTAGTTATTCATGAAGCATAAGGCGAATAATAATCCGGTGTGTAATAATTTACCTGCATAGATGCCCCTTCTACGTAGATACTATAAT
The DNA here is from genome assembly GCA_954871275.1 of Leptopterna dolabrata. Classification (NCBI taxonomy): domain Eukaryota; kingdom Metazoa; phylum Arthropoda; class Insecta; order Hemiptera; family Miridae; genus Leptopterna; species Leptopterna dolabrata. Next base: position 23,141,309 of record OX940976.1, read on the forward strand.
GAACCGTTGTGTAATAATTTAACGTGGTGTAATAATTTACCATTGCCTAATAATTTACGCATCAATAATACTTCACAGTTTGTTCAAGTTGCAAAAATCTCTATCAACAAAATCCAAAACAGCCTTCATTTTACAAATGGAATAATATCGTGGAAAAAACAACACGACTTCACACAGCCATCCGCGATTATAATCAGGTGCTCCCTAGCGATGATATTTGGGCTGAATATATGCCATTTCATTCACCCTCCTGTTGACCAAGCCTGTCGGTGCAAACTGGGCCTTACTGTGAAGGAACGCGGCGGGACGTACAATGCTCCGGGTGGTCTCAAAAACTCGTAAGTTCAAGAACTATTTAAAACCATAAAGAGATTCACGTAAAAAAAGTTATAGGCGTCCTCAGAATTTCAACCCCTATTTTTCACCCCTTACAGATGACTGACAGTAACGCCGAGCTTCGAGGACCAACTAGACCCCGAACGGGACCTAAAAACCGAATTTTGTCAATTTTGGCTCATGGTAACTAAGAAAAGTACGGCGTACGGCGGACGGATAGACATTTTTTTATTGCATTTTCGGAATCTACATACCTTGAAACGTAAACCATCAAACTTTGTGGGGAGGGGGGGATTTAAAAATTATTTTTTTTCATGCTTGATCCCAAAGGTTCATTATTGAAAATAATAAACCAAAAATTTCTGTCCGTCCGCCGTACTTCGCACTTTTCTTAGTTACCAAGAACCAAAATTCGGTTTATAGGTCCCATATGGGGTCTAGTTGGTCCTCGAAGCTCGACGTTAATGTCAGTCATCCCAAAGAGGTGAAAAATTGGGAGTTTTTTAAGACCACCCGGAGCATTGCACTCCAGCCGTTCGTTCACAGTAAGGCCCAGAAGTTGGCACCGACAGGCTTTTTCAGCAGGAGGGTGAATGAAATCGTATTCATTCAACCCATCATTACTAGGGACGCGGCAACAATCGGGAATTGGCCCGAGGTGATAAGCACTGCTAGGGAGCACCTGATTATATTCACCGAGTATGAAGTAGAGTTGGTTGTTCTGTGATATTATTTCATTTGAAAAATCATAGCTGTTTTGGAGTTTGGTGATAGGTAGTCAAACTTGAACAAACGTGTAAGTAGTATTGATGGGTAAATTATTAAACAATGGTAAACTATTACACAACGATTTTCATTATAACATCTACGTAGAAGGGGCTGGAGTTTGTTGGTAGGTACTTTTGCAACTTGAGCAACCGCTGAAGTATTATTGATGGTCAAATTATTACACAACGGTAAATTATTGCGCAAGGGTTCATTATACTCTACAGGTATATTATAAAGGCCCCTATACAGGTAAATTATTACACAAAGGTTTATTATTTGCCTTATGCTCCACGAATAAATATAAAATAATTAATGATTGAATTATTGAATCCCGCGCATTTTTAGGAAACTTTAATTCCGGGGCCGGATCCAGTAATCGATTTATGGCTTTTCTGGTTGGGGGGGGGGGGGGGGGGCTCGAGGGTACTGACCACAGAAAACAGTGATCTACGCTGTACGTTTTTAACTCTGGGTACTTCAATATTTTCGAACTCTTGAAGAGGAATAAAAGGTTCAATTGTTTTGTAATGGCACTCCCAAGGTCCTTCTTTTTTACCCAAACCTAGGTAGGAATGGGTAGGTACCGGGGGAACTCGACAATATCGATGTAAAACTATAATGAACATCGATATCCACACATCGATATTTTCTACCTGTTGTGGAAGAAGAGATGAACATGGTCACACTGACGAAATTTCCCTGCTAAAAACGTAGGTACATTTCCAAACAGAAAATTGCAGAATGGACTGAACTACAAGCGACGCCCGAAATGCGATGGATGGAACTATTGAAGGAAATGAACCTCAAATACACAAAAATATTGTACGAGTTCGTGTTTTGCTTTCCGGCAACCAGCGCTCCCATCGAACGGCTGTTTTAAGTGATGAACTACTGGAGTAAGAAAAAAACCATTTAATCATAGAGACGTTGAGGGAGGAGATGTTACAGTTCCTTAGAAATCGAGCCATTCACGCCATGTCTGGTTCTCGTTTTTTTTTTTTTTTCCTCTCTTCCTTAAATCGTACGCCAAGGATTCGAGGATTGTTCCCACTTCCTTCGTGCAGCCCAATATAGTACCTAGTTATTCGAAAAAATCAACTTTAGGTGAGTAGGTACCTACGAGGCCATGCTCAATATCATGGCCAGCTCAGTTGGTTTGCATACGGGTGTGTGATTTGGTCAATGTCGGCCCCGGGTATATGCAAGCCATGTCAACGGAATCTCAATTAAACAGACGGCTCAATTTGTGGATCCCATTGCAGAGCTTGAAAATACATGGATGATTCCAATCAATCGAGCATCGTGTGCATGTGCATAAATTGTTGGCATGAGATAATAGGAACAGGCACTATCGCTGGTACTTCAATTCCAGATGCCCACGAAAGAGCGATTGCGATGAGTCAGCCATGGGTGTACGTTTACATGAATAATGTGATGGCAGTCTTTTGCGACTTATTGAGACTATTTGGACCGTAATGAGTGTGTGCTACGTTCATGTGCCAGAAATTCCAATAACCACCACGACAAGAATGGCGAGATTCTAAATAACTCGGAAAGGTGAGAATCCCCAAGTTTAAAGCGATTTATACGAGGTTTTTAACTGCGTTCTCGACTGAACATCGAACAGCGTAGAATATGAAGAATATATAACTCAAATAGAAACAAATTCGGCACTATTACATATGGCGATCCTACGATAAAATAAAATTTTAAAAAACCCAATAATTTCCCGGAATAAAGAGTAAAAACTCTACAAGTTTAATAAACATCACAAAAATGTCAAATAGGCACAGGGTACCTTCCTAACAATCAGAAGCAAGGGACGTGCAGTGAGAAGAATAGCAGTGAATAAATAGGCAAGGGACCTGTTCAAGTAGGAGCAGCGATAAGTGATCAGAGCGATCCTAAAGTGATTAACGACCATTTGCTCACACTTTTTGACAGCGTGACCTGTGAAATCCCTGGACATAAAGTGGATTAATGTGGGAACACTGGACATCATCTGCATTAAAAAGATCCGTTCAAGGAAGCCGATTTGAATGTTCTTTCTAAAGCCTTCAACCCAAGGAGTCTACCAATTCTTTGATTGGAATTAATCAACGGAAGCTTTTACTATCAGTTGCTGCTCTCATCACTTATTGTTTAACAACACCCTTCGATCATAATATCATTCATATTATTTGTCGGTTTCCAACCACAACAGCAACTAATTGACTACAAAGTTCTATGAATAATAATGCATGGAGAGAGACTGATGCGAGTAATAAAAATCTGTGTTCGAGGAGGAAGGCAGCGGTGAAGGAGGTATGGTGGTAAATGAGAAAATTTAAAATTGTACTCACCCAAAAAAGCCGTGCGATCACCTTCACTGTTCGAAGCACAAAACTTTGCGGAAAGAAGTTTTCTTGTCAAGAGCTCAAAGGCAGGAGTGTGTACATAACCATTCCGCTGCTGCCGAGTTTCGAAATTAATACTCGACGTCACCGTGATCTTGAAGAGTTCGCAATAAAATTCAAACCACTAACAATAAACTGACATATTGGATATTAAGGGGGGGGAGGGGGTTATAATGAGATGGTACCTAATTTTATCGATTTTACGTCTTCTCATTCGTTCGTCAATGGCTCTGCAAGTATTGTGAACTAGCAGGGAGCCCCGTGCGCTGCAGAGGCTGGTACTAGATTTGTGTGTATTGATAACAGAAAACGTAAGAAGTACTATTACCCAACACAAGGCGCAACCCCTTCTCAACCAACCTCTCTCTACTAATCTTATATCCCAGATTAATATTGTAACGCTTTCACACATTCCACGGAAACCATCTCTTCGACTCTTCACTACCACAAATTACAAGATAAACCCCAAATTGCATGATTATTAGACTTCACAAATCACCCGCTACAATATCTATCCCTCAACATATTTCCCTAGTTTGTTTTGAATCGGAAAATCCAAATAATTATATGTATACAAAAATTATACTCCTGCCCGCTGCCCAATCCAAGTTGAACTAATTTCGACATAGGTACCAAGTTTTTCAAACTCAGGATCGTGCAGAATTGATTGACAAATTGAGACAAAAGTGCAGAATGACGAAACTACTCCCTAAAGATTTTACAAAAAATTAAGTAGGTATACATAATACTGTTATATGATGTGTGCACATTATGATGACTGGCTCAAACTCTAAAGACTATCACATCATGATAGCTGAATTCGGCAATCTGATGAAACTAAGCATAATATTTACATATGACCCAACACATATCACGAACATGGAGAACTATTTTCACTTTTTGCTTCATTTTCCCAATTATGTTGCATGTGAATGTGACATGATATGTCACATTCACATGCAACATAATCCTGGCACGTTGAAGTTACTACTTTCAAAACATAATATTTAAATTTGTAATAAACTACTAGCGATCATTTTTTTCTAGAGAAAATACTGTTGTCTGAACTGAAAAAACAAAAGTTCAGCTTGGAGAAGAATTCTTGTGAACCAAATTGAGATCTAGACTTGAATACGTCACTCATGAAATACCAGATACCTGGAGGTTTGTTGAACGCCTTTTTTACTGTACACCTTGAATAGGATGATCCATCCATCCTTCTTGAACGGCAAAATAATACAGGCAGCAGTTCATATGGGGCAGGTATCCCCTTAATTACCCTTATTCAGAAGTGGACGGGGCGAATTTTCATTCCGGTAACAACTCCCCGAAGGGGAAAGGGAGCTCGAAGAAGAAGTTATAAAGAATAAAAAGAGAGATGAATGGGTTCATTATTTTCTACATTTTCCGGTACGACCTAGTTTTTCAAGTTCCGGGGGATCAGGAAACAGCTCCCCATCCCATACCTTAATTAAGTCGGCTATAAACTTTCGTAAACTATCGATTCATGGTTTTAGCGAATTGTTGAAGTAGCAATAGGTACATTAAAAGCAAATTCTTTCAAAGAGTCTCACCATATTCCATTTAAAAGTATATAATCCTATTGGCTAGATCACGCGCTTTAATTTACTACTACTTTAACTGTGCATCACTACACGAGATAACGGTCTGAATGAGCTAAAATTGAGGGATTGGTGTGAGGGATAGTTCCACATGAAATTCGTCACATAATATCAGGCACAAACATGAAGTTTCGTCTGCACAATTTTTCATCTTGCTCCACTATTTCACAAAATCATGAGTGATTTAAATGAGCTGTACTCCACTACGACAATAAATAAATATTGGCTTTAGAAAAAAGTTTTACGGGTTTGAAGCTCCAATCGTGAACGAATGACTAGTCGCACAGCTTCCCACAAAAAATATTCCATAGTGGAGATGGATATCTTTTTAAATGCCCGGTCAATACACATTTAATTGACAATTTGGGAAATGGAAAGGCAAATTCTTAAAAATGTCAAACAATGATTCTCCCTCTCCTTCCTAGGATCAGAAGTTTCTAGGATCATCCCCTGCACAAAAATGGAGCCCGCAAGCGGTTTTCAAGTTTTTTTTTCCCATGCAAATTCGTATACGTATACGAGTTTTACAAATAAACATATGGGCAAACGTTGGTACCTACTTGTGCCAATCTACATGTGTGATACTAATTACAATCTAGTTTCCCAAAGAACTTGTGTAAAAGAATCTTCAGCTTTTGAAACTAGGTTGCAGACAACAGCAATACACGTGAAAATATCAACGAAATTGGGATTGTTTCATGGTCAAATGAAGAAGGAAAAACGCTGCAAATCCCTGCACAACGGTTTATTATTTTGTATAGAATACCCTTCTATTACAGATCACAGCTCTATGTATAGATAACCCGTCTATATAATATGATATGTACTATTCTATACATATTATGTAGATCGCAGACCCTCCGTAGGTTGGTACCTAACCCCGTACTCGTTACTAGGTACCTACCTAAATCACGAGTTAAATGTTGCTAAAATAATTCTGCCGATGACAAACAGTACCTAACAAAAAGAAACACACATAATGAAGTTCTGAAAAGAAATTGTTGATGAGGAGTGAAAAAAGTTGCAAAAGTACCTACCAACAAACTCCAGCCCCTTCTACGTAGATGGTATAATGAACCGTTGTGTAATAATTTACCGTTGAGTAATTATTTACCGTAGTAATAATTTACCCATCAATAATACTTCAACGTTGTTCAAGTTTCACTACCTACCAACAAACTCCAAAAGAGCCATCATTTTTCAAATTAAATAATATCACAGAACAACCAACTCGACTTCATACTCCGCCAATATAATCAGGTGATCCCTACCAATGATTGGCTGTATTCACAAATTCCTATTGTGGGCGCGTCTCTGGTTACGAGATTTGGTTTGAATTGTATACAATTTCATTCACACTGGAGTCGAAAATGCCTGTCGGTGCAAACTTCGGGGCCTTACTGTGAACGAACGGCTGGACGTACGATGCTCCGGATGGTCTTAAAAAACTCGCAAGTTCAAGAACTATTTAAAACCGTAAAAATATTTACGTAAAAAAATGGTATAGGCGTTTTGAAAATTTCAACCCCTATTTTGAACCCCTTAGAGATGACTCACAGTAACGTCGAGCTTCGAGGACCAACTAGACGCCGAACGGAACCTATAACCCGAATTTCATCAATTTTTTTTCATGGTAACTAAGAAAAGTGGCCCGTACGGCGTACGGCGTACGGCGTACGGCGTACGGCGTACGGCGTACGGCGGACAGACAGAAATATTTTTATTGCAGTTTTGGATTCTACATACCTTGAAACGTAAACCATCAAATTTTGAGGGGGGGTAAGAATTTTTTTTTTCATGCTCGATTCCAATGGTTCATTATTGAAAATAATAAACCAAAAAAACTTGACTACTTTCCTGAAAGAACCAAGCATAATATAATTACCAGTACCCCAATATAAATATCAAGTAGGTACGTAGAAAGCAAAAGGAATGTGACCGAAAAATTATTACCGCCAAGAACACCGTTTTCAAATCCCAGGACGCAATAAATGAAGGCGTGTTATCACCCAAGACCTCAATACGTCGTTAATGTCGTTTTCCGAAGGGTTAGATGTTTATTGTTTCTTTGGTTGAGTCCAATAAACATACATTTGTAGATACCTACTAGTATGAGAGCAAGAGAATCAATCACATAAATAAGCCAAGAACACAGTGAATACCTTGAGTTCATTTAGCGCACTGTTTGAACGAAGCTCTCAAACTGACCATTTTAGATCATATTACGGAGGTAATGAATGATAATATGGACCAAACAGTGGAATTGGTATTAGTGATCTAACTGTTCAAGGATGTCTGCAATTTCAGTATATCTAACTACTTAGATATTTCGGTTCTGAAGTAACAATTCTAAATGAAACATTTTTGGGGTCATCATGGATCGAGAGAAGAACCAGCTGAATTCAATGGTTCGGCATGCAACACTTTCAGATGGTTTAGAAGACAAAAAGAAGCATACAGAAGAATTTCTGCAAATTTCCACAATTTTCAGAATCCGTCTTATTGAACCGTAAGGAACCAACGTCTATATAAAACGGCTTGACGTACCTATGAGGAAAAAGCCAAACGCAGAGTTTGTCTTGTTCTTGAGATCTTTGTAGATGTCAAGAGTTCTGTTAGTGAACAGCAATAAAAAAATTTTGTTCGTTAAAATGAACGATACAAGAAGATTGGAATAATCTGGCAACAGATGTAACATGATGAAACATTGATGTTAAGATCTCCGATGAGTATAGCTAGACCTGCTGAAAAATGGCAACAAAAATTATCATTCAGCAAGAAAATCAACTACACTGATCGCCTGATCGCTCAATCACACTCATACTATAAAAAACAGCAAGCTGACGACAACCAAACGAGAACTACGATGGGACGAGCGAAACAAGGCCGGTTCGCAATAAACTACTCAACTAACATTTATTGTCACAGAACATACAAGTCAAGTATTTCTAGACAATGACTACTCATGCCAACACAACAATCCACAATGAATCTACACACAGAACATGATTGTGACGATTGAACTACAAATCATTCCAACGGACGCAATTAAAAAAACATTCAAAACCATGAGTAGGTAACATAATTTGTTTATAGAATCAAAATATGAAAACCTGAAAGAACAGATAGAAATTGATTAATAAATCTTTGAGCATATAACGGTCTGAACTAAAAAGAAAATTTCAAGAAGAATTTTTCAATGTCTGCAAACTAAAGATGATGAACATGAATAAGTGCGAGTAAAAAACAGTGAAATAAAGAATAATGAACAACAGTGAATCAAACTGACTGATAAATTAATAAATAATATAAGGTTTCACCATTCAGTTTTGATTAATCTAAAAATTAAACTATGTGTACTGAAAAATGTACATTAATGAAAAATAATCTTATTTGTAAATTAACTGACTCAATACATAGAAACCCATACAAACAATGGTTATCAAATCCTGCCACCTATAAATAAAATAAAAAAGCTATAACATAAAAGTAAATTGAATAAGCGACGACGCTATAACTATCAGATAAGCTGTATCTTACTGTACTCAATAACTGAGCAATGCTTTCCTAGTAGTTAGGTCAATAATATTATTAACTTTACGAGAAACTCTTTTGCTGGAAGCATCAGTTGGACCATTGTAAAGAGATGTCATCATTATATTGTTGTACATGTTAGTGGTAGTAGTTTTGTGGTTAATTAGGTTGGGATTGACCCAAATTTTTTTATTACAATGTTATTTTAATCTTATTAATAGTTAATAAGTCAGATCAGGCCAGAATTCACTCTTCCAATTTTCTACTGCAGAATATGAAATTTTGAAGAGAAGATGTGAGGAATGTAGGTTTGGGATCCCATCCATTTGTGGTTGGAAAACCAAATTTTGAATTTAAAACACGAAAGATATGCTCAACAAAAGAAAGCTCAAAATACGGATTGATATTTTCTAAGGGCTGAGTTCAAATCAAATATCAAGGTTTTGTTTTAACTGTTTTGTACCACTGAGGGTAGTCTGAAACAGTGGAAGAGCGAATTAATCCAACGGATCCAATGTTTTATGCACCTTAAGGCAAGGGTATAGAGTACTAGGTCTTACTTGTACCTCGCAAGGGGGAGGTGCGCTTCTGTAAGACGGCACGATCTTGAACGTTACAGACCCTCTCGCTTCTCTCTGAAATATATTATAAACAATTAGGTTAAGGTATAGTTTATGTTGAAAAGATGGCCCATTTTGACGCGAAACATGGATAAGGCGGATGGTGGGACATGGTGGGCAGTGCATATCTTGTTGTGTGTCAGACAGCGATCAGAGTAGGGATGATTTCCATCAGCTCTCTTCATTTTCAAAAAATCTTTAAAGAATTATCTGACCCAAAAAAGTTTTTTATTAATAGAATTAAATTACACCTGAAATGTTCACTAAATCAGATTTTGCAATGGAATCTTCAGGAGTTCGTTAGGTATGACAACCGTTCAACTACTCATAGGAAGAAGATATTATAGCAATGGATTTAAATGGTAGAATTTATAACATATGAAATAAATTCGGTAGTAACAATTAACTAAATGAAATAAATAAATTATGAAATGAATCATAAATATGGATAGACAGCAAAAGTTCAGAACGGGCAATATTACTGTGGTTCATGTTCATATCTTTTTCAGAAAGATCTTGTTATGAACAGGAAGCATGTTGTACCGAAGGGACATCAATTCTTTTGGTTTATTATTCTGTGAATGATACAAATTATTCGCTCAGCAAAAAATGTTTTCAACATCGCCGCAAATTTTTTTCTTTTATGTTTCAAGATGCGTAGATCCGAAAACACTGTAAATAATTACGCAAAAGTTTATTATTTACTTGTATAGATGCCTCTTCTGCGTAGACCACTGTTTTCTGTAGTCAATAACTATTCTATTGCTTCCCACAAGAGAGCCCTAAATCAAGTACTGGAGCTAGCCGTGCAATCACATTCGATAAATACGCGGTGGAATCAAGAATTCTATAATAATAATTATTTATTATTATTCATGAAGCTCGTTTGTGAAAATGAAAAAAGTACCTACCAAGCGAAGAACCTAATTACCTACCAAGTCCAACGAGCGAAGAATTGCGATTCTAACAAAGTTTCAGTATTAAATTTACCTTAAATTTTGGTCTAAAATCGTCGTTCTTTCGCACACAGGCTCCATTTGGGCCCTAGTTGTGCATCGAAGCTCGGCAGCCCGATCAGAATACACCCAGGGGTGTTATGGGTGAAAAATGGGTGTAAAAATAGTGATTTTCGAGGGTTTTTCGTTAGGTTTTAGTGAAGATGAGCTTCTGAGGTTTCGTTTTCCATGTTTTATGAAATTGAATTCCCAGGCCGGCTCAAGTACTTGATTTAGCGCTTTCCTGGGGTTTATGAACCTTAATTCCCCGGCCCGCTCCGGTACTCGATTTAGGGCTTTCCTGGGATAGCACGGGTGAACTCCCTGTTGACCATAGAAAACAGTGGCCTACGCAGAAGAGGCATCTGCACAGGTAAATTATAAACCGTTGTGTAATAATTTGCAGCTTTTTTGAAGGGGTTTTGAAAATCAAGATTTCATAAAGAACGGGAAAAAACGGGCGGAGAATGATGGCATAGTTTGGACTGCCTTGCTGACATGAGAGGCATGTATAATAGCGGAATGGGTGCGCCCATTTGCAATTTCCTAGCAGCTATGGTTCATTGTTAACAAAAATAACGACGTCTTACAGTTATTTTTCAAAATCATGGAGTTCCGCGGTTTTTTTTTAAACTTTTTTTCTCATTGTGTGGAGAAATTTTAACAGAAATTCAGAACCTACCTAACTTGTTCTGTGTAGATTTTTGCCAATTACAATGCTAATATTTGTAAAAGAACTGGCAGATACATAAATGACTAGAAAGAGAAAAATAATATTACAGAATCACATTATACAGAATTGCAAAATACCTAATACAGAACCAGGCAACCTAAAACCAATATGTCGAAGATACAATTCGCTACTTCTATAGCACTGGTAAAGGAACAGTATTTTACTTCTGGCGAGACAGATGCTAATAGTTTTTCGCTTTTAGCTCCCTCCCAAGTTTTCCGGAAAAAAGGAAGAAGCAGGGTGAAGGCTAGAAAAAGTTGGGAGACAAATTCTGTCAGTAAATGGATTACCGAAGTACGCCGGAAAGGGACGAACGGAAGCGAAGAACCGGGAAAGCCATAAAAAAACGAAAAATGGAACTTCGCATCCTTTTCTCTCTCCAACGAACCCCCCCCCCCCCTCTCCGCCGTAAGCTAAAACTGTTATGCAACACAGCCGTTAAAAAACTCATATAAATATGCTTACCGAGGTTTTTCTATTATAAATTTTGTCTTCTCGGAAAGTCGCTGTAAAAAGGTGAAACGTACCTGACACACAAAATGTCACTTGGGGCTATATCATGTTCAATGAAAAATTACTTTTGTGAGTTTCGTTCCTCTTTATTTCATCCCAAAACGAGAATGGGAATGTAATGCTCAAAGAAAACGGGGAATGAATTTGATCAAGCGAAATTCGTTTTAGAGACGTTTCAGACTCATAGCGCTCTGAATACAGCAACCACCAGTCAATGATGAAATCAGTTGAGACTAATCAAAAGCTAGTAAAATTACCTTTTCTTTGAAAATGATCAGATATAGGAGGGCTACTGAACCAAACTTAATGTTAATCGTCAGCTAATGTTCAACTGATCTATATTGAATAGGATGTTTTTACAAAGAAGTCCATACTGCAATAATTGTCTGTCGGGAAATGTGCATAAATGTATGTTTTGTGTGTCTTCAACTAGGTAAAATTTCTTGGCAATTCCCGTGGTAGATGAAAGTGTGCCATACTAAATAGCATCGTAAACAGCGTTACGAGCATAAACAATTATTGACATCCTGCATCCTGTTACCTCAAATATGAAAAGCATTCGTGAATAATAACATCAATCAGGAGGTAAGTGAGTTTTTAGTAACAGTAATTATTCTATTTGTCTTAGTACCTATGAGTTTTAATACCCTTCAAAAGGGAGACGGAAGTGCGAGAAAGTAACCATAAAATGTAAGATTTATAGAATGCACAATCAATACTCTTCATTTTGAGTCAATGTCATCCAAGATATCCGCAGTAACGCGCTGTAAGCATCATCACAAGGAATAGAAAGCAGTACTCGAGAGATTGTAGAAAAAAAAATTGCTGAGGTACCTAACGACAGAAACCGTTCAGAATGTTCGAAAGAAGTAGGTTTGAATGGTTGTGTACTAATCCTTCGGACACGAGAAGATTATTATAGTGAGATTCATCTGAGAAATACTTCTGTTTCCCAGAATTAGTGAATGTGTAAAGCGTCACCTCGAAAATTAGTAGATTGACTTGAGAAAACCACATTCAATCAAGACATTTTCCAGCAGTAAGATGCCGCACTGCTATACCATATACTTGGCCACCTCGGCTGATCTAACAGCACCATCAGGTTATCAAATTACACACAGGAATTTTTATTTTCAATACCTAATAAAACGTTGGAATCGAACATAAAACAAATTTAACCCCCTCAAAATTTAATGGTTTGTGTTCAAAGTATACGTACTTAGAATCCGAAAAGGGAATAAAAAAGCTGAAAATTATTGCACAACGGTTTCCAGATCTTAGACCTTTCAAAATATATTTATATAATATTAAAAAATATATATTTATATATTAAAATGTATTATTAATATATTCAAATATGTATTTTTAAATATATTTAAATATATATTAAAATACAGGTAACGAATGCGCATGATCGTTTTGGAAATTTACGGAGATGATTTACGGATGATGGATTTCTAATGAGAGAAAATAGGAGCTACCTAAAAGTAAATAACGATGACGTCACCGCGTGCCAGGTCACGGGACTTCCAGCGCCCAATTACGTATTTTCTACGCGTAGCTCTCCCCAGTTTTTTTTCAAGTTCCGTATCAATAGCTTAACATCGATTTGGACTGACACAAATGTGGATTTCAAGGGTGTAAAATCAAATTTTTAGATACAACAAAATACAAAATTCAGAACCTCGACGTGGATCCCACGAGCATCCCTTTTTTTTGCTTAACGTTGACAATAAATAAATATATGAACCTAATTACCTACGCAGGAATGAACATAATTGAACTGGCTAGATACTTTTCTCGCAAATCCGTCAAAATGAGGATTAAAGATTACCAGTATTTTCTGGAGCGCAGAGACGGACTGGTTGGCGACGGGGATCCCGTTAATTTCGCGGATTTCGTCACCGACGTGGAGGGTGGCCTGGCGGTGGATCATACCACCGTGCATGATCCGCGCCACAATGCACTTACCGTCCTCATTCATTTTGAGCGTGATGCCCTGCAAACGTGAAATCAAAGTGTCAGTACAACATTATCAATTTTGGGGATCGAAATGAAACCCAATGATTCAATATTCGAATCTACCATTAGTGTGATAGCTAAAACAACCCGAAACAGATAACCCACAAGTCAATCCCATGTTTACCCAAGAAGGGTACAAATTCTCAAAGCTGCATGGCACGTACGATGCATTCCCTGAGTAAATCAGTAATTTCATGAATTTAATAATCTAAATAGAATCGAAGATTCAGAAGGAAGTATTAGCTCATCTATTCTTGGTCTGCTCATCCAAAATAGTTGGTGTCTTAGATATTAGCAGTTTTTCGTACGCAGGTATATGTAGGTATGTACCCATGTATGCGTCACTCCGACAATAATAGCTAACCTTACCTACGAGATGATAAATTTCAAATTTCGTCGAAATGTTCGCAATGGCAAACGAGAGGACGATTTCGGAGATGATCAATTTTCAAAACCAAAAAAGAGGCGTAATTTTGGGTTCTGGAGATTAAAAAAAGTGTAAAAATCGGTAAAAATGGCATAAATAACCTAAGAAAGTGTTACATAATCACTGAAAGTAGAATAGTATAGAATGATGAATCGATACGAAAATTACTATATTTATAACAAAAAAATTTGAGCTCTGTCCCTTTGCAGGAGATAACATTGTTCTTAAAGTTCCCGTCATACAGCAAGACTATATATACAGGGTGTTTCTTAAGTAGTGAACCACCCTTTCTAACTACGTTATTTTCAGGAAAATGAAAAAAAGCTTCTAAAGTAACCCCCCTTCATTTTTTACAATGAATTCAAATATCTCATTCCCGCACTTTTCGCATGCGCAGAAACATGCGCAATTGACACCAACTTCGGTTTTTCAAATGGGTACCCTAACTTTTTATTGCAGATTCAGATTGTACGTAAAATTTCATGAACATTTGACCCCTCAATCAATGAATTTGACTGCGCAGAACCTGTTCTGCGAGCGTGCAAAGTTGCTCAGCTGCCAAATTTCGCAAAACTTGGCGTCTAGTAATCCCCAAGTGTGGCACATGATTTTTCATTGTTTTTCAACGCTGATTCACATGGTGCTATCCGTTTTTTGATTTGACTCGATTTGAACGAAATAATGGCCAAAAGTCGGTTATTTTGTACGAAAAAAAACCGTGTTTTAAGGCGTGTGTTTGCACATGAATTACATAATTTGCTATTCCCATCCTCTCTTCCAGTCTCAACAGAAGCGAAGGAATTTGTAAAATAAAATAATAATACCTTGCAGCTGCACCTGAAATTACATAATCCGTTCTAAACTGAGAAAAATAGTTTGCACGAGAAGTAGATTAAACCTAACTATTGGGCCTCCCAGAGTGCAAATAACTTGATCTGAGCGATAATATGAGACATGCAGTCACTTGCTCGCATATTGGAAAGGTTCAACAGTCATCAAGTGGAGACACGAGGGACCGAGTTCGATTTGAACGGAGGAAAACGAGGACCACTTTTAGAACGGATTATGTCATTTCAGGTGCAGCTGCAAGGTATTATTATTTTATTTTACAAATTCCTTCGCTTCTGTTGAGACTGGAAGAGAGGATGGGAATAGCAAATTATGTAATTCATGTGCAAACACACGCCTCAAAACACGTTTTTTTTTCGTACAAAATAACCGACTTTTGGCCATTATTTCGTTCAAATCGAGTCAAATCAAAAAACGGATAGCACCATGTGAATCAGCGTTGAAAAACAATGAAAAATCATGTGCCACACTTGGGGATTACTAGACGCCAAGTTTTGCGAAATTTGGCAGCTGAGCAACTTTGCACGCTCGCAGAACAGGTTCTGCGCAGTCAAATTCATT
Source organism: Leptopterna dolabrata (assembly GCA_954871275.1). Classification (NCBI taxonomy): domain Eukaryota; kingdom Metazoa; phylum Arthropoda; class Insecta; order Hemiptera; family Miridae; genus Leptopterna; species Leptopterna dolabrata. Next base: position 23,156,685 of record OX940976.1, read on the forward strand.
GATTGAGGGGTCAAATGTTCATGAAATTTTACGTAGAATCTGAATCTGCAATAAAAAATTAGGGTACCCATTTGAAAAACCGAAGTTGGTGTCAATTGCGCATGTTTCCGCGCATGCGCAAAGTGCGGGAATGAGATATTTGAATTCATTGTAAAAAATGAAGGGGGGTTACTTTAGAAGCTTTTTTTCATTTTCCTGAAAATAACGTAGTTAGAAAGGGTGGTTCACTACTTAAGAAACACCCTGTATATGACGAATTTTCGAAGTATCATCCTATCATATTTTTTGAGATTCACTAGTAATTTACCGTCATTTTCAGCAATTACAATAAATTTGGAGCAATTTTGACTAATTATTCTTGTTGATGGAAATGTTTTTTATAAATGGTAATTTTCGTATAATTCATCAAATCGTGTAATAATGAAAATAATTCATCAAACGTATGGGGAACTTCACTTTTTGTGGGTCAAAAATTACTCCAAATTACAGTACATTGCTAGCGAATCTCCAAAAATATGATGGGATGATACTTCAAAAATTCGCTCATTAGGTCATGCTGTATGACGGAAACTTTAAGAACATTTTTATCTCCTACAGAGGTACAGAGCTCATCTCGCAAGTGTGGTCCTCTTTCAACTCATTTTCCTTCAATACGTCACTGAGACAAGAAGTAGCAATAACGCACAACCAAAGTTGACTATTTATCGTTTCTGTTTTTTGTTGATGTTTTTATTATATATATTTTTAAATCAGCCGGTAGATCTGAAGTTTACTGTTCGGCACAAAATCAGTAATGATAGATACAAGATGATACTGTCAAAAGATATGGAAAAGATTGAGCTAGACGAATAGAAAAGACAATGTAACAACAAACCCTCGTTTTTCTAGAAATCACAGGGATGAAACAATATGTTTTAGGTTACTACGATGGTAAATATAGGTAGGGTTAAGATTAACGCTATAAACTGCGTAGGATGTAAATGAATACTGAAATAGTTTGAATAAATCTATGATAAATCCATGTTGAAATTTATTATGGCCATACACAGCTCGCACGACTTACAAGAACTCCTTCTCATCGCGCAAGATTTTGGATATTTATTATTACTTATGTATATTAAATAGTTATTCAGTCAGGTTTAAATTTTGGACACAAAGTAACTAGAAAAAACAAAAACGTTCAGAGTGTGAGAAGTACTTCTCTTCAATACGGGTGAAAAATACCGTAATAATCTTTTCTGAAGAATGAGATTGGATACACAATAAAGTTTAGGCTCAAAAATCAAGAGCTGGATTCAAATTCCTAGCCCCAGAAATGAATGTATACAAATTTTGATTTCATTGCAAAATATTTCATGTTTTGAAGTGCGTAGTGAAGATGTGATATCGTTAAAATCAACATCCACCAATATTGTGAGAAAACTGAATAATCTATTCTATATATTCTAATATATTATATTCTATATTGCATAATATAAGAGATCTTGTCTTCAAAGTATACGAAGGAGGTGTCAACGAATTCAAATAAGGCATCGAGATATCGTACCAAAGTTGGATACCTATCAACATGCATCGAGGCCTCCATTCATATTTAGAGCATCATGCGCGTTAAACGGGGAAGCGGTGACACGGATTGACCCTGGCCTACACAGCATAACGACGGCACAGCTGCAGGCAAGCCCGCTTCCAAAGCTACGGTTCACCGCCCTTCACACACTCCACACCCAGCTCACACGTTCCAAGCTGCGGTGCTAGAGTGTCACCACATCCACGGCAGCTAACAGCTTGGTTTCGATATAATATCGGCGATACCGAGGTCTCCGTTCCAACGAGGCATTGAAGGCCAACAACAGAGAATAAGGGACGGTAAACGCTGGAATTTCACTTCCGCACACAACAGAGGCGGGCAGTCGAGCAGTGTCTCACGGGAGAACAGCTACAAAAGTAGGAATTGATTGACGTATCGATATAAGGAAGTTGTACACACGAATCACTAAGCAGAACTTTTCATCTTCATCACACTCAAAACAGCAAAGATCAGCTGCCAACTGACCAGCTTTGTTATTCAAGTTCCTGTACCTTCTTCTTTTAATTCGCAGCATCTATCATTTTTGGCACTCCACACTTCAACGTGTAAGTTTGTGGAGGGAGTACAAACTAGTACAGCGGAGTACAATTAGCAGAGGGTTTGTGGTAATACGTACTTAATCGTATTTAACAGAATAAGAATAGACTGTTAACACGCAGTTCAGCGCTGCAGTACTTCTTCAGATATCGTTAAGAACTGGGTCACCATTTTGCAACAAAACCTGAGAGCTTAGGAATCGACGTTGGAAAGGTACTATTGAAAGGGCAATATTGATGAAGAAAAGGTCAATTACTACAAAATTAGCATAGAAATAGCCCGCAAGTTTAATTCGAATTGACTGGTTATCGGAGAAGAAAATGAACCGCTTCTCTTAAATTGATTCAATTTCATTCAAGGTGGAACGGATTTGGCTAGGAAAAGGGATACTGAATGTTTCCCCACCATCTAATTCATGGTCCTTTGCAAGCCCTTTCATACTCCTATTTCTCTTAGGCGGCTTCACAATTTCAGGTTTTACTAAGCTCCAGGCCAGCTTCACTTATCGCCAAGGGCCAGTTAACAATTACTCATCTGCTTAATTTTCTCTATTTTTGCTCTACAAAGCATTTTCCATACATGTACGAAGGGTTACATCGTGTGAGGGTTCGACTGGGGGGTGCTTATAGATCCACTCGCAAATGGTTGAGAAATTTTCAATTTTCAACTAGCTGGATTACCCGTATATCGCACGTTGAACAGGCAAGGATTGATGTTTCCTACCTACCTACCCACCAGGCAACATTCCCTACATCCTGTTAGAATGAAAGAACGGTTCATCGCACAGAAATCGTTTTGCTGTCGTCGGTGTCAGCGAGAAAATCTCCTTCCATCAAATCCTGTTCCGTCCGAAACCGCTTCCAGAAGTTGTACCGCTTACGTCACGCCCTTAGTTACGGCGAAATGCAAACATCCTATCGTCGTGAAGGACCACCTAGTTTACGAAGAAGGCGGAAAAAACCGCATCAAGATCCGTTCAGCCGTTTGGCCATCCACTCAAGAAATACAAAAACACATACAAACTCCTTCAGTGTCAAATAATACAGGATTATCCTTCTATATCCTGTATTGATACTCAGCAATTCTCTCCAGCATATATTATGAACAGGTCACACCCAAGTTTTTCGCGATTTCCGCGATCATTTTCGCGTGCTTGTTTTGAGAGCAGTATTTACCTACAGGAAGGATCTGGCTTTTGTTGAGCGAGTGGCCTGGATGTCCCCAAAATCTCCTCACGTACCTAGGTTTGTTGTGACTACTTCGGGCGGCTATATAACATAATAATCCCCGGAACCGGAGCAGCGTGGTGGCTGTACATTGTTTTCCCGGGCTCACAGCTCAGCAGCGTGGGAAACTCACTCGACGACTGACCTCGATTCATTATAATAAATTGTCTCGTAGTTTTATAGGCTATTTTCCACTGTTCTCGCAGGATGTGGAGTGAGGAAGAGTGAAAGACACTCCAGCTGAACTGACACAACAATAGTTCACCTTGTCCTGTGAGTTTCATTAGTTGAATTTTTGAGTTCAACAAAGAAATCTGATATTTAAGTGTCATCAGGAAGGCAGCGCTGGCACCAGGAACGGTAAAGTTGTTCTTTATTGGAAATTATGATCGGCAACTTTCCAGACTTTAAAAGTAGGTACACACATCTTATCCCCGGTTGTTAAAAACAGGAATAATTCGAACTTACTTTCATAGCCTCATATTATAACCGAAAAATAAAATACACCCTTTCAAATTGTCTGATAAAACATGGGGTGGTCCAGCACACCTGAGATGACAGAAAATACTCATCAAGTGATGAAAAACAGGGTTCTGCACCTTGTAAATCAATGAAACTTTAAAGTAACGGAACAAAACGGGTATCATCCGCTTTGCTCAAGATTCTTAAGTTCCAACCTCATTCATTCTACCTGTACGTACTGAATTTCACGCTGAACATCAAGCTGACGCGAAACAAGAAAATTATAATGTTGTGAAAATATCCCCGTATCTGGAAATTATTACGATACTAGAGTTATCAAGAAGTAACTGTCTGTCAATAAGGAACTTACCATCGGCTCGTCGGTGTTCTTTTGGAACTGTACAAGGCGAACCCTGGTGACATTTTCAAGTTCAAGGTCACCATTGGGTGCCTCAAGGTCATCGTCATCGCCGTTTATGTACGGCAGAGGCGGTGGCGTTACCCTGATAGCGTCTTCCCCGTAAATTTCGTGAGCGACCACATCGTGAGACTGCAACAGAGCCTGCAACAAAACGAACAGTATTGTTTAGATGAAGTGTTACTGAAATAGATAATATTTTGGATTTCCATTCCAAACAAAAAATTGGCGTCGTGTTCCAAAGCCAATTCCAACTAGAAAAAATTCATTTTCGATAGCGCAACTGAAGCGCAAAATCGCACATTCCACCTTTTTTTAGTTGATAAGAGGTAAGAATTATAATGAAACTGATCCGTCATATACGCACATATCCTTCATATACGCCCTTCTTCCAATTACCTCACGGTCAGTAAAATAAAAGGAATAAAAGGAGTAAGAGGTTGTCGCTGCGAAAGGTAATAATGTGAGATATAAAATAAGTTGCTACAGAATATCCATAAATCCTGGATTCAACACAAGACCCGTTATATAATTTTTCTGTTCCATGAACCAACTCGCCAAAAAGAAAAATTTATTTCAAGTATTTATCCTTCAGAAGAGCATGAGCCCTTCTCCCAATGACACCACTATCAGTAAAATAGATATGTTGAATACTATCAATAAGAGGTCGTGGCTGCGAAAGCTTATATGTCACACAAGTTACAAGTTGCTACAGAATATCCATAAATCCTGGATTCAACACAAGACCCGTTAAATTTTTCTGTTCCATGAACCAACTCGCAAAAAAGAAAAATTTATTTCAAGTATTTATCCTTCAGAAGAGCTCCATGAGCCCTTCTTCCAATGACATCACTATCAGTAAAATATATATGCTGATGCTGATACTATCAATAAGAGGTCGTGACTGCGAAAGGTTATATGTCACACAAGTTGCTACAGAATGAGCATAAATCCTGGGTTCAACACAAGTAGGTACTACGTTATGTAAGTTTTCTATTCCATTCACCAGTTCGCAAAGACCAAAAAACGCTGCAAATTATTACACAACGGTTTATTATTTACCTAGCGCTTACTGCGTAGCTTCTGTGTACCTCACTGATTTCTGTGGGCAATATCTACCCCGGGGAAGTCCAAAATCTAGTACTAGCCGGCCGGGGAATGATAGTTACATAAACATTCGGCAGAATCAAGAATTCTATCATTGATTATTTGTTGTTATTCATGAAGCATAACGTTGTTCAAGTTACAAAAGCACCTACCAACGAAATCTAAAATAATCATCATTCTTCAAATGAAATAATATCACATAACAACCAACTCGATTTCATTCAGCTGTGGGGATACCACCTAAAGCCTCCACAATTCCTGCAATAACTTCCTTACGGTTCTTATTCTTCTTCTGTTTTCTTTCTATCCATGCTAGATTTTAGTCAGTTTTTACCTTTTTACGTGTGTAAGTTGTATATAACAAAAAATGTAACTTTTCGCTATTATAGTGCAGTGTTAATTATTAACTCTTAATAACACCCACACTGGAGACCTATCTGTTCCATCACTGATAAATCGCACCTTCAGCCAACAGTAGAGAAATTCCTGTACCTACCTAGAACGCCTTATGCTACATTTCGTTTGGCTCATTTGACACAATGGCTGAGGCTGTCCAGAAAGAAGTTCCTACCGAACAGGATGAGAAATTCCGAATTCAAATTTAGTGGCCAGCAGGGGGGATTCTGTTTCCAACACCCTGCTCAGCCACAGGTAGCATGTAGCGCAATTAAAATTCCTCCCTTTTGGCGCAAAAATGTAAAAATCTGGTTGATACAAGTTGATGCTCAATTCCACAGCGACCAAATTACGTCAAATTCACTTAATATAACCATGTGTTTATGTGCTGTATTTTATGTGTGTATGTTTTAGATGCTGGCATAGCTGATGAAGCTTACCGGCGCAAACGAACGGCTGGACGTTCGATGCTCCGGGTGGTCTCAAAAAAATTCTCAAGTTCGATATCAATTTAAAAATGGGAAACGATACCTCACAAGCTCATGTTCACTTAAACCTATAAAACACCTCGAATATTAGGTTGCTATTTCTGACAAATTATTTTCGATCAATAAAACTGCTACTGAATTGCCTTGATCCACCTGTTAATACGAATAAACTAAAACGATATTTCAAGTACCAGTATTTTTTTTACTGGCCCTACTTCATCGGGTGAGATCTGTGACGGTATATGAGAATCCCATCCAACAGGGATAGATAGCAAATCAGGATCTTCTCGAGTTTCACCCGTCAGAGGGGACATTGGTGGTTTGCGGAAAAGAACCTGCTGTGCGCATGGCTTTTGGGATGCGATTGTATCCAGGCCAGAGGCCAGGGGTTGAAATTTTTAGAAGGCCGTAGCTCGAAAACTTTCATCAGAAGGGTATGGGTTTTTTTAACGTTTTTCAAGTGATCTTGAACTAAAGAATTTTTTGACACCACCGCCCAGACGTTCGTTTGCACCGAACACTTTCGTCAACACGATCATGAATCAAACGGTATAAATCCGGCCCAGATAACATCACTAGGGAGCAAATGATTATAATCACGGGTGGCTGTATGAAGTCGAGTTGGTTGTTCTGCGATATTATTTCAATGAAAAATGGTGGATCTATTGGATTTTGTGGTAGGTACTTCTGAAATTTGAACCAATGGTGAAGTATTGTTGATGGGGAAATTATTGCACAATGGTAAATTATACACAACGATAAATTATTACACAACGGTTCATTATACTATCTACGTAGCACCTTAAAGGTTAATTATTACACAACGATTTATTATTTGCCATTATTCTTCATGAATAACTACAGATAAAAAATGATTGAATTATTGAATCCCGTGCCCGATTGATGGCTCTTTTGGATTTTGTTGATAAGCACTTCTGCAACTTGAACAAACGTTGAAGTATTATTGGGTAAATTATTATACAACAGTTTATTATAATATCTAAGCCTAATAATATCTAAGTAGCCATAATAATATCTAAGGCCAAGTAGCCAGTAATAATATCTAAGGAGCCATTTTTCACAAAAACAACCGGTCCGGCCAAATAATCGTTCACGACTGACGATTATATCCACCCCACACTCGTACGACTGTTCCCGCTGTACGATCGTCGTTAACGATCCAAGCGGCAGTCGTGCGGAGCAAAACAGCTCCATAAGGAAAACAAAGAGATAGTACGCAACGATAATCGTTGAGCGATAATCGTTGGACGATCATCGTTGCAGTCGTCCCGAGCAATATGTACCTTAACAGTCGTCTTCTGACAGTCAGTGCTGTATCTTGCATGCGTTCACTTTGTTAACAGCAGGTCCCCCTGTTCTGCCTCCCCAGCGTTGGTCATGCTTTGCATGTCCGGGATGGACCACGTAGAGGTGCTGGTTTTATGGGGATATTCGGAGGCGAACCGTCAATACCTACACAAGTACACAATTATCGGCTGGAGAGAGTGCAAAATGAGTTTCTACGGTACGTAGCGTTCAAGTTGGGCATCCCGTCAGCCGGTGTTGTGTATGACACCAGAGATGCCACCTGACCACCCTTGAAAATCGGCGTTGCTCGGCTCAACATCCTACACAATGACATCGACCGCCCGCCACTTCTAGCGAAGATAATTTCCTTTTGCCGCTTATCACCAGTCGTTCGCCGTTGCTCTTCGATGTCCAATTTTCTCCGAACAACTACCAGCGAAATCGTCCCCTCCACAGACTTCCACGGAGCACACACCTGTTTTTGAGCGTCAACCCGGACTTGGATTTTCCATTCCTCCCTTTCTAACTTGAAGACCATTATCGCCAGTTCCCCATTTGTATATACATAACCACTACATACTGCTATGTATCTCCCTTGCTGAATTTTAGGACCTCCCCCTTGTTAGAAAGAATTATTGCATATTTTTTTTAAATGGGTTTTGCCGTTTAATAAATAAATCAATAAATAAATACCTCGAAGCATTGCTTTATAAATCTATAACCAGTGTCTTGACAAGGGGACGGTCACTCCTTACTCTGCCTTTCCTGGAACTCTGGGAGAAGGGAAAACTATGCTACATCATGGGATGGTTAACAGACGAGTTCAATTTACAATATTAACGATCTATATTAGGTATTATATAGAAGTCTGATACTGTCTGTCTCATTTTTGGTTTATTATTTTCAATAATGAACCTTTGGAATCGAGCATGAAAAAAAAAGAAAGAGAAAAAAACTCAAAATTTGAAGGCTTCCGTTTCCAGGTATGTAGAATCCGAAAACGGAATAAAAAATGCTGCTAATTATTAGCCAACGATTTATTATTTACCTGTATAGATGTCCCTTCTGCGTAGATGCCTGTTTTCTGCGGTCAGTACCTACCTTCGAGCTCCCCCAGCAAAGCCCTAAATCGAATACTGCGGCCGGCCCGGGAATTACAGAAATGCGCAGGATTCAATAATTCAGTCATTTGTTGTTATTCATGAAGCATAACGTTTGTTCAACTACGGCGGACGGGCAGAAATTTGTTGATTTATTATTTTCAATAATGAACCATTGGCCCATCGACCATGGAAAAAAAAAGTTTAACCCCTCTCAAAATTTGATGGTTTTCTTTCAAGGTATGTAGAAACCGAAAATGGAATGAAAAAAAATTTGTCTATACAACGTACATCGCACGTTTCACAGTTGCTACTTACCTTGAACCAAAAAATGAAATTTGGTTTGTAGGTCCCATTGGGGTTCTAGTTGGTACGCGAAGCTCGGCGTTACTGTCACTCATCTCTAAGGGGTGAAAAATAGGGGTTGACATTTTCAGAACGCCGTAGCTCGAAAACGTTTAATAGAAGGTTATGGTTTTGGTTTATTATTCTGTGAATAATACACCTATGTATTCGCTCAGCAAAAAATTTTTATAACACCCCCTCAAAATTTTTTCTTTTCCGTTTCAAGGTGCGTAGATTCCAAAAATGCAATGTCCGTCCGCCGTACGCCGTATCACGTGTACAGGTTTCATTTTCGGTCTAAAAAAATCGTTCTTTCGCACACATGCTCCATTTGGGCCCTAGTTGTGTCCCGAAACTTTTCAGCCCGATCGGAATATATCCAGCGGAGTTATGAGTGAAAATGTGTATAAAAATAGGTACTTTTTGTGTTTTAGTAACATAGTAGAAAAATGAGATTTTGAGGTATCGTATTCCATGTTTTTGGGGACGAGAAGACCGAATATTAAGTCGATTTTGACCAAGGAGTGGAAAATTGAGGTTGTACCAGATGTTCAGCTCCCAAAATTGATTTTTCATGAGTCAAAAACCTGGAAAATCGTCTGAAATCACAAGCAGTACCTATGTATAATAACACTAGAAAAAGTGTCAACACGTGGATCAAGACGATTAAATGGCACTATCAATGATCAAAGATAGTTAAAAAAAAAAAAAAAAAGCGTACCTAATTTGTATTTTAGGGGCCAAAATTAATGGAAACCATCAGAAATAGCTATTTCGATTATTACGCATAAACGAAACAATAAATGAACAGCCAGCATTTCTGTAGACCAATAAAATAATAGAATAATAAACCCATGTGACAAGGACTTTGCAGCGTTTTTTTAACGTTTTACATTGTAACGTTGTAAATTGTTGTACTACATTAGACTTTTTTGAGACCACTCGGAGCATTATGCGACCAGGCGTTCGTTCACAACTAAAAACTTCTTCAACATTATCGGGAATGAAACGGTATAAATCCGGCCCAGATATCATTGCTAGAGAACACCTGATTATAATCACGGATGGCTGTATGAAGTCGAATCTAGTTGGTTGTTCTGTGATATTATTTCATTTGAAAATGTATCTTTTGGATTTTGTTCAGGTACTTTTGCAACTTGAACAAACGTTATGCTTCATGAGTAACAACAAAAATTAATTATTGAACTATTGAATCCTGCGCATTTCTGTAATTCCCGGGCCGGCTCCAGTACTCGATTTAGGGCTTTCCTGAGGGGAGCTCGAGGGCAGCTATTGACCACAGAAAACAATGATCTACGCACAACGGTCATCTGTACAGGTAAATAACAAACCGTTGCGTAATAATCTGGAGCGTTTTTTGCATCGGAATCGGGTCGCTGCTCGGTGGCTATAGGCTACTTCAGAATATTGTGTACAATACGGACCTGTACGCAATTGTGCGCAACACCGCTTGACCGATTTTGATGGAAATTTCTGTATCGTGCTCTAGGGGGCCCAAATAAGGAGGTGCCTGACGTCAGAATCCATTTTTACCCTGCGATGCCCGGGAAATGACAGAAAACTTCATTGTTAACATATTAACGTATGTATCAAATCTCAACCGTATCAATGAACAATAAGAAAATGCGGTCTAATAAATTTTCCAACCATAAAAAAGTATTATGATAAAATTACGAAAAATATGTGATGCGGTATGGACTTTGAAAGTCATGACTTGACGGTAATTCACTCCAAATAATCAGCGAGTTGCAATCTATGGAAACTAAAAATGAAATATTCAGGATGCAGCGAACAACATCCGATGTTTGAGATGTAGATTCCCTACGTAAAACTGGTGACTTGGATGGCGGAGTGATCAACTCGATTTGAAACAGAACTCCGAAACTCACGCTTCAAACACGAAGATCATCAGACTAGCTAACTCCTTCCTTAACTTCTGAGCTCGTGGTATACGAACGTTGATGACCTGGGTACGCGGGTCCTCATGAACTCAAACTACCGCTGGGAAACCTCGACAACTGAGGTACTGAACCACTAATCGGTGACTGCATCAATAAGTATAAATTACAGTAGTTTGTCGTTGACATTCGAATGAAAATAAATGCAATTGGGCCGTTGAGCATAGTTATCGTACGGAAACACTAAAACGGTAACAGTATTCAATACAAATGTATGGAAATTCGTTCCCATTCCAACCCAACAGAAGGCTTACGGGTCTATCAATATTATTGTGAAGTAAGTATTTCTACGTACTTGAATATTATGGTAACAACATATTTTTGCATAGAATAGAAATTGGGTAACCTTAATAGGTTACCTAACAAATGGTGAACTTTAAAATTTAAGTTATTAGGTTTTTGTGGATAGTCTAACCAGGTTAGAAATGGTGGGAAATAGTTGCAAGCAGTACACTGAAGCGTGGATTAAGTAGATCTGAACCTTAGAAAATTCGATTAAACGGTCACGATGGACCTTTCAGCGGGTTTTCAAAGTGTACCTACCTAATAGTCCAAATGTTAGTATACATATATTTTTTCAATTCTTTTCCTTTTCTCTTACAATGAATGGAGAAATAGGCATAGGCAATTTATAACTGATTCATATTGTTTGTTTCCTATAATACTGGGCAAGGGATGTTATTTTGTTAAGACACGTAGAATATTAATTATCCTTCGAGGATCATCAGCCCGCTATTATTCACATCAGGATCGCTAATGAGGTCATGCATGGTATAAATTGGGCGAGGTAAGGAGATTTTATACACAGGATGAATTTACGGGTAGAAAACGTCATGTGACCTGACTGCGACGTTTCTGGGATGGGCGACTCAATACGGCCGCTAAGCCAAGACGGGCTGAGCTCCATTACGGTCCACCGGAGGCCGACGAATGGGAGGGAGAGAAGCGATCAACGATGCAGAATAGCCTGTCGGCAGGGATAACACGCTTTCTGAAAAGGCTCTCAAAAAGAAAAGGCATCTATGGAGAGAAGATATCTTGAAGGGTGGATATTACGTTATCCCGAAAAAGTGGTTTATTTGGGTATATAATATAATATATCACATAAATATATACAGTTACCTATATGATAGCATGTACTCGGGGCGTCAAGAATCATCGGGCTGTTCATCTTTGGAGCTTATACTTTTATAAAACCCGTGGCAACTGGCGGATTGAGAAAGCGGGTTCTTCACAATACAGCAAGTGGCACGGTAGATGGAAAAGAATGGAAGGATAATACTCATACTTTCTGTGACGGTAAAAACGATCCAACCTTGTACTGATTTTCATTCGAATATTTATTTCTAGGCCAGTCACATGTGATCCAAAAAGGCCGCAGGATGGAACTACCTCGGACAAAGCTGGAAATCGTTTTAATGTCTTTAGTTTGTCCTGAATACGAGTAATCTGAGTTCGCTCAGTCACAGGAGGTTTGCTTAACTTTTGGCGGCCCAAAAACCTCGAAATTTTCGCTTTTACAGCTCGAAAAGTATCGAAATTTCAGCAAACTTTGCCATACCAAAAAAAGAAGGAGCATAAAATTAAGCGTCGAATGAACCCTAAACATAAAATTCGGCTACATTAGTGATGTAACCAGAATCGCTCGGAGAAAATCGGCTATTTTAAGCAACTTGGCGGGAGAAAAAAACAACCAGTAAAGCGACTCAGAGCGGCGTAACATCAAAACGGCTTGTCTAAATGAAAAAAGTCATAGAATGAAAGTTCTAGAGCATCAATTCCTAAATCCAAAATCACTCATCAGCATCACTCATGAGCATCTGTGCCGCAGCATCTGCCTCATTTCATGTGAACTTCAATAGCATTTCATTAGACATCTACTTTCCAAAATTTGGTCAATTTGAAAATGTACCTGAATTTATTTTTGAATAAAAAGACCCATAACAACTCTAGAAATGTTCAAATGTTTGATCAATTTGAAATGCACCTAAAGATTGTGGAAACAAATGTATTTATATACCGATGGAATAGCCACCTCCTCAAAATTAATTTTCAAAATTGGTCAATCCCTAAATTTACTTTGAAGTATCGTAGAGTCAAGTGCAAAAAGAAACCATCCAAATGGAATGGTAGTGTAGCAGTAAAAATGAACATTTCAAGATAAAGATTATTTTTATTTTACAAAATGATCATGGAAGGTATCGACTGCAATTTACTTATCTAATTTAATTGACGGAATTTTAATTACGGATACAGTTTGCTGAACCTGGCCTAGATTTAGCTTCCCTTCCCGCTATTGCTGCATCAGCTCATCAATATTATTCACTGCGGGCCTACCACCACGTTCAAACGTGTCATGGCCACGAAAAAGAGAGGTACAGAATTTCTTCTATTGGCCTTCTTCATAGCAGATCACTTCCAGTGTTTGGCCTTCCTTCGAGGGTCAAACGCTGGCCATCACTAGCACCAAAGAGGGTGCACCAGTCGAGATACTCAACACGATGTCCTTGCAAGTGCGTGAAGGGGTCCAACGCACAATGCAGTTTCCACAAATTGCGTCTCAAGTGCCCCTCCATAGCTGCGGGGCACAGTTTTGCACCAATGCCCTTCTAGAAAGCGACTTTCCTAACAAAATTTACGAGAAGCTGGAAGACATCTACGACCAAGAACCTCCCAACCTGGCTGGTGAAACCACCGAGCAAACTGATCGTTGACCTACCACAATCAGTGTGTAAAATAAAAATAAACTTAACCTTGAACTGTCCACTTTTACTCCTACAATGGGTACATTACCATTTGGATGGTTTCTTCTTGAACTTGATTCTACAAAACTACAAAATAAATTTACCAACTGACCAACCCCAGGTATAATAGGTATAATAAATCGGGTGATGGGGTACAACATGTGACAGAACCTTTTAACTAAAATATGATTATGCTTCGTGGGTAAGCCACTCTTTCAGGTCATTAAAGATGGAAAAAGTCATAAAATTAGGCGGAAAAAATTACTTTTCACACCTAAAAATTCAAAAACTGAAAATTCAACTCATCACGCGATACTTCTGCTATGAAAACTCGTTGCTGACTATTAGTCATAAGTACGGCCCCGAGCTATAACTGTACCTTACTTATAGCAATATCCCCTACATTTGTTTTCCAAAATCTGTAGATACATTCCAAACTGATCAAATATCTGAACATTTCTGAAGCTCTTATGGGAAGCTTATTGGGCTATATTCAAAAGCATCAGGTGAATCTTCAAATCGTCAATTATCAGAATTAGTTAAACTTTCAAACTGATAAAATTTTGTAAATTAGGTAGTGGTCTAATTACGTGCCATTGAAGTTTCAGAACAAATGAAACTCACAGATGCACAGGAGTTCATGAGTGACATATAGGCGGAAAATGAAAAGTTGGTGAGTATATTATACACTATATTATACATTATATAATACGTACATATACATGTCAAAACAAAATTGTGGTACTTTTTGGATTTAGAAATTGATGCTCTACAACTTCACTCCACGACTTATTTCGTTTAGACAAGCCGTTTTGAAGTTACGGCACTCTGGAATCTCCTTTGCTGGGATCTTTCGTCAAGAAGCTTAAAATAGCCAATTTTCGCCAAACGATTCTGGCTATATCACCCAACCCAATTTAATATTTAGGTGAGTATACCAATTCGAAGCGTAATTGTATGCTCTTTCTTTCTGGTGTGGTGAATTTGGAGATACAAACAGTGTTCGAAAAAGGGAAAAAACTTCGAGGTTTTTGGGCTGCCAAAAGTTAAGCAGACCTCCTGCGATTGAGCAAACTCAGCTTACTCGTATTTAGGACAAACTAAAGACACTAAAACGATTTCCAGCTTTGTCCGAGTCAATTCCATTCGAAGACCTTATCTGACTGGCCTACTCGTCTGCTCTGACCGTTTCGGGGGTTACGATGACAAAGACAACTGCTACCGTACGACATAATGTTCTTATTACATTTATAGTCCAGTTCACAAAAATAGAAAGAATTACCTATTATATTTAATCAAAATATTGCAACTGTAAACTCGCCAGGTTCAGAACCATGGGGCTTGCAATAAAGTACTTCCTTAGTCTGTGTTCTAATACAGGAAGGCATATTTTCTTCTTGAAATGACTATTGAACAATCCTGATAGATACAACATTGCAATTACCATTCAACAATAGAAGGCCGATGTACAGTACCTACCTTGCTCAAAAACAAAGCGATAAGCTTATAGAAGACTAGGTACCTAAGTGAAAGAAGAATCAAAGGAATTTCTGCATCGAATATCTCCAGCTTACAAAAGGGAGGAGCCGATTGGTAACCGTAATGAAAGATCGGGTAGGGGTTGGAGACGGAAAGTATTTTGCTCGATGTTCGACCCACCAACGAGTAAACAAGACAGATAGGAGTTGGAGACGAGGGGGACTGCGGAGTATTGCAGGGTAAGAGCAAACAAGAAAGAACCAATACCACGAGAGCTTGAAGGCACACAGACCCAAACCCCTAGCTATACCCATTGGAGTATACGTTGCTTCAGTGTTTCCAACTTCCCCCGAACCACCACTTAGATGCAAGAGGTTCCCGTTATTAGAAAGGTAAAACAAACATTAACAACATACCTTGATTCTTCTACGTTCAGATGAAAGCACCTGCATTTTTTTCTGTCCGATTATCGCTCCTAAAAGCGGGCTTTACTACGGTAAGTTTACATTGGGCAGGATTTGGTACAAAAGGGGGAGGGGGGGGATTTAGTGGTAAAAACAATTTGTCACAGCTAATCCGTTCCTCTCTGGAAACCTAAAGCTTTCTAAAAGCACTTTTCAGTCCCAGCAAATTAGGAAGGGGAGGGGAGGGGGTTCGAAATGGCAAAGAAAACGTCGAAAAAATAACGTTATCTCAAAAGTTCCAACCATACAGCATGACGAGCGAATTTTCTAATTAGTGTACTGAATCCACTAGGTATTACCTACTCATCTACTCAACCCGTCATCTAGGTAAAACTTAATTTCAGAGGATAAAAATACGTTTCTTTGTTTGTGCCGTATGCGTTCCTCATAATTCATCGGACTGCTATGAAACTTAGGTGAGTTGTGCGCACGCACGCAAAGGTTTCTGTGCGTTTTAAAAAATTTTGCTATTTATTTATATTTATTGTTTCCATTCAAAACAAGTAAAGGAATTAGAAGAAAAAGGCACAAAGGAAAAATATTCCCTATATTGTGTGCTCTAAGGCCCGAGTTAGGGAGAAGAGTTCCACAATGTTTTACCAGAAACAGATATCAAAAGAAATCAGTAAATAATGAAAAATAAACTTTTCTTTGATAAAAATGATAATTAGATGAACCACTTTACAATATCAGGGAAGCGAGTAGGTATTTCACAAATACTGTATTTCATATAGTTTTGCGGCAGTTCGTGTGTGACATAATAAGTGGCGTTGATTGCGAAAGAGAATTCTTCAATATATAGAAAAGTCGTCAAAATTATAGCTGACTGGGACTGATGAGGTATGAACACGTTGCCACGTATCTGAATGATGTGCCCTGATACACCATTCGAATCGAAACGTTTGCAGTTCCGGTGCGATTAGCATTTGCAATAACCATCAACAAGAAGCGAGTGGCAATACCTACAAGAGTGTGGATTAAATTTGGAAAAATCCATGCTCCATGGGCTGCACTGAATTTTGCACCGAAAAGCTTCAGCAGCATACGGTTTATAATTATGCCCAGCCCATTTTCATTGGTAGGGTAGGAACAGGTGATTATAATCGCTCATGGCTACATAAAATCGAGTTGGTTGTTTCGTGATATTATTATTATTTCGTTTGAAGGAAGATGGTTATTTTGGATTTTGTTGACAGGTACTGAACAAGTTTGGTTCGATGTCTGTCTTTCCGTCCATTACAGGAGTGGATTCTGAGAGGGAATCACGACAATAATTATTAATATAAAATGAATATCAAACCACACATGAATGTCAAAGCATGCCATTGAAAGCATTTCACCGAATAGCCTGATGATAATAAAATTGTGTAATAATTTGCAGCGTTTTTCATAGAATAACCGCGGATGTTCAATATGGATGAGTTGCATCATATCGTCCTTGACTTAAAACCATATGTGCCTACGAGTACCATCTATGATAGTTGTTACTTTACTGGCCCAAATCGTCACTCTTTTCATTTCAGTTCAAAGAAGTATTTTGAAAAATCTATCCTGTTTCTATGCGAGTTACCGAGTAAGAAAGTACATGGAGATTACGAAACAGATACCAGTTAAGAACCTACCTCTATGTAAGTACCTACTAACTCAGAATATTTTATCTTTCTTCTTAACCCTGCAAAAGCTTCTATGGCCAGAAGGGGGAAAAAATATTACCAACTTGATTATAAATTGGGTACCAAACTATTTCCGGTACGATGTAATAGAAAATTATTTTTCAATCAGTGGACCGATACTAGCCAGAAACGTTTCACAGATTTCATAGCAGGTAGGCAAGACCCGCATGACTGCTCGGGCTTGAAAGAAGGGTATAACTTAACGCAGGCAATCGTCCAATAATCACCCAGGTGTCCAAACGTTGCTTATTATTATTTTCCTTAATACATACCACCCTCACCGTAGTAGATCA
Organism: Leptopterna dolabrata; assembly: GCA_954871275.1. NCBI lineage: Eukaryota > Metazoa > Arthropoda > Insecta > Hemiptera > Miridae > Leptopterna > Leptopterna dolabrata. Next base: position 23,174,292 of record OX940976.1, read on the forward strand.
CAGGACCCCAAATTAACTTTTTTTTTTTTTTTAAGTGGCTACCAACCTACCATGCACGCACACAGATGGATACGACAAAAATGCCACGCGAGTTCTCACAGTTACATAAATATGCTAACCCTAGGACCGTCGACTAATTCCCAAATTTTCATCTAATTTTGATGAAATCATCAAAATTATTTGGCCATGAACAATAAACTTCAACAAACTGGTTTAAAAAAAAGTATCTATCAACAAAATTCAATAACCATGTTTTTTCAATTGAAATGATACCATGGAAAAATAAACTTTCAGATTTCATGAAGCCTTGCGTGATTCTAATCAGCTGTTCCTTATTAATGATATCTAGACTAGAGTTATGGTACCTATAATTCACACTTAGAATGTGACTAATTTGGTTAATGGAAACTAACGAAAGCGCCGCGCACGGTGGACGGATAGAAATTATGTGTTTTTTCCCGATTTTCAGGTTGTATGTACCTTGAAACGTAAACCAACCAATTTTGAAGGGCGATATATATATATATATACACACACTAACAATATTATATTCTTCTTTTTTTCATGTTCGATTACTAATTATTATTGAAAACTATAAAACAAAACAAGCCCAACCTTTTTTTCAATCTCTCCTGGACCTCAGGTGTTTCTTCCAGTTTAAGCAATATTTCTGTGTTTGTCTATAATAATTATTGTAGTTTTCTGAAAAATGTCAACAATGCAATCTCAGTCGTGCGGTATCGTTCACCTAGGTTGCATTGATGGAATTTTTCAGAAAACTACAATAATCATTATAGTCAAACACATAGAAATATTGTTTAAACTGGAGTTAAGAAACACCTGAGGTTGAGGAGAGATTGAAAAAAAGGTTGGGGCTTATTTTGGTTCATAGGTTTTAATAACAATTTAGGAATCGAACATGAAAAAAAGAATATAATATTGTTAGTGTGAGTATTGACATCATGCTTCCCAAGATAAGCGTCCAACAACTGCGTATAATGTATAAATCATATTCATAATTTATTATGAACAAGTGGAAGTTAGGATCAGGGAACTACTCAAATTCCCTGAAAACAACATTACTTTATTCTACGTACCACCTAAATTATGTACAAAAGAATTAAGATAGGTATACTACGAATTTCGGAAGGAGCTACTGGTAGAAATCACCTGTAACACACATCCCATGAATTGTAGTTTCCTGTATTATGTATTATTCATAGATCATTACAGGAGTGAAGAAATGTGGGTCGAGTGCAGGGACATGACCGCCCACATATCCTACTTTTTCCTCCCCAATAAGGCTAACGAGGGACTTGACGTCAGAGGGATCATCTGCTGTGGGGGGACGTGAATAGGGGAGACTGTCAGTGAGGGGTGGAGAGTAGTGGGTGTGATTCAGTCGTAGTGTGCTCTCTGAATTCCTGATGAGTTATTATAGATACATTATTCTTCATAATAGCTCTTATTGCTTTAGAGCATTTGAGCAGTAAATTAGTCATCATGAATACCTGATGTTTACGAACTAAATGACTCGCGAAGAAATCGTGGAAACCCGTTTCGAAGAAAACTATTTCCACTAATACACGAAAAAACGCAAAAAAAACACTGTTATACCGATTTCGGTGATCATACCATCGTCAGTAACAAACTAACTTAATAAATATAATAAAGTTATTGTATCTTTCTGACGATGGTTTGATCACCAAAACCGGCATAACAGTGTTTTTTGCGTTTTTTCGTGTATTAGTGGAATCAGACTACTATTTTTGCAATAACTCCGTTTTCTTTACCTGATGTTTAATATCCTTATGTTAGAAATAATGCTGATGAGAAATTCTTGCTGAGTGTTGGTGCCAAAAATAACATATCAGTAAGCCACAAATCCTCAGTCCAAGCCACAAGTCCTCAGTGTGGAGTCGGGTTGACAGAATAATAACATTCGACCGACAGTTGAGGCGTGATGATTGCTGAACGCAAACTTAACTTCGCTTGTTCATTAGTGTACTTCATTAGTTCAACACGTTAGTGCAATACACTAGAGGATTCTTCCAAGAACCAAGAATCCGCCCTCCTCACCGTTGCTCTTTCAACCTAACAGCAGTTAGTTACACAAGGTTTTCATCCATGCTAAATTGAGAACTTTGAGAAAAAGAGGTTTGAGATATATCAAGTTCTAGACATCAAGTTTAACTCATTAAAAAAATTTATATCGGGCATGGGTTGAATTTGGAATCACCGCCATGTCCTAAAACATACCATACTTTTGTCAAGCAGAATTCGGACTACGCTTAACGGAGGACTGCTAGGACATTGGGCAATTCATATGGAATAAAGAAAAACGGAGTTATTGAAAAAATAATCGATTTCCACTAATACACGAAAAAAAGGCGAAAAACACTGTTACACCTGTTTCGGTATCAAACCATCGTCAGTAACAAGCAATAACTTAGTTTTGGTACATTGGTAATAACTAGTAATAGTGTTATTGCTTGTTACTGACGATGGTTTGATCACCAAAACCGGTATAACAGTGTTTTTCGCGTTTTTGTTTGTTTATTAGTGGAAATAGACTATTTTTTCAATAACTCCGTTTTTCTTTGAAATGGATTTCCACGATTTCGTCGCGAGTGATTTAGTTTGTATCATATGGGATCATCTCTGGATCATTCTCTACGTTGCCCTTCTTCGAGTCCACTATTGGATTAGGAAATATGTATAAACGTATCAAGCGGTCGAAACTTCTGACCTCCAGTTCGAAAGAACGGTGAAGATGGCAGGCGTCTGTCAGCAGATCGAACCGCTCGGCAACCAGTACAACTGCAGCTTCCCTGTTACGCGTATGTATTATCCCGTTTATCGCACCAGAGAAAGTTGAAATATCATCAGGATACAAGATTTTAAAATGAAGCATTCGACTGACTAAAAATGAACTCACATGAGAGTTGACAGTTCAAGCACAAGTAACATCAAAACTCATATGAGTAACATCAAAAAGTAACTTCATAAAAATATAAGTAACATCAAAACTTGGAGATTCACATGTGTAGAAAGAGCAACCGGCAGAATCACTAAGAAAGATGAGTTAGATATTTCAAGTACATAAGAGCGTAGGTATAGGTAAGGTTGGAGGGTGGATCCCCTAAGAACAATTCATTCTCATAAGATCTCCCCTCTGCTGAGAGTAGTGCGGTCCTAATGGCTGCTTCTCTCATCTGCAGCGGTGCTTAATTCGCATTTATCGTGCTCGTTCTTCCTCCAATATTAACGGAATGGGAGAGGCCTCCCTCAGCCATGTAAACTGGTTAGCTCCCGAGAGTATTAAAATTTAAGAGTAAGGATCGAAGGCCGGACGAGAACTGAGGCCCATTCGACAACTATAAGGTGGTGATTAAAACATGACTCCATGTCAGAGGCATCAACTGAACTTTCAGGTCTGAAGAATGTACCAAACATCGTAAATTTCACCAAATGACTGAAGAACAACAGACAAGCTGATGCGACAGGAGAGAGAATTTGAACTTACGGGGGGGGGGGGGGGGAGTTATTGAAAAGGAAATAACCTTTCCACTTATACATGTGTACATGTGTATTAGTGGAAATAGGCAACCTTTCAATAAATCCGTTTTTATAGTTTTTTTTTAAATGGGTTTCAACGATTTCATCGCGAGTGATTCAGTTCGTAACTTATGTTAGCTGAGTAGGTAGGTACCTTGCCCACATCTGCACCGACCACCCAGATTGATTTACCGACATGTATCTGTATTCCAGACCTACACAATTTTGAACACCAACCATATTCAATAACATCTTGCATAAAATGACACCATTTTTCATTTTCCCTCTACACTCAACCTCAATATTTACTTACGTAATTTTTGACTATGAGGCGGACGAAAGACAGGCGTTTTTCCGAAGATTCTGCCCTTTGGAGATAACGGGAAGAGAGGGGAAAACAGCAAGTGATACAGTAATACCTTCATTAGTGAACACCTCTCGATAGCAAAAACCTCCAGATAGCGGACTTTTTTCACTGTCCCGGCCAAAACCTCGGCCTCAACGTTCAAGGTCCTTCCGATAGCGAAACCTCTCGATAAGGCATGCGAACACACAGTCCCGCATGGTCGAATCGACCTCCCAATAGCCTTACACTATTGGGATAAGGGGCGAGTTTGGAGGATGGTTTGGAGTTTGGAGGAGGGTTTGGAGGATCTCTAGCCTTTATTTCTATTTAGAGTTACATAGGTCTGTCGAACTGTGATTTGTGTCAATATGTACAAGTGGCATAGTTTGTGTCATCATGAATTCATCTCAGTACAGTGCGAGTCATGGTTCCAACAAGAGGACAATTAACACTGAACCTTGTATGCCCGTTTGGGACGACGGTTCAGGCCAGTCAGTGATGCTGCATGTGCTCACCTGACCGGCTCCTCACCTTTGATTGAGAAATAATAGTATAATACTCAATTATTACAGATAATTAGAAGTTCCCAAAAGGTCAAATCCAGGGAAATTACAGAGAGAAGACATTTGGCTGTGTCCAAAATTGTTTTTTATCAAGGAATAACACTATCCAAAATATTACACTCGAAGTATGAGTTCCGATGTTCTTAAAAGCCATTTAAGCATGCTTATGGGTATTTTAATGATAATGAATTATGAAAGTATCGGCTAGAATTTGGTGAAAGACGTCAGCTATTTCTGTGGGTGTAACACTCGGGATCTGCGACGGTGAAGGAGAAACATTTACCGTGGACAGGAGCCGCCCCGGTACATCTCCTCCTCTACGAACGGGTAAGTACGTGTCCTCAGGTACCCGAAAATGAAGTGTCTTCGCGAGTTCACTGCAGGCCTCCGGCAAGCAATGGGGTCGCTGAAAGCTCAACCCGTCCGTTGGCATTCACAGAACGCTGTTTTTGTGCACCCTGAGTTGAAAACGGCGAGCCATGTTTTCCTACGCTACGACAGACTCCGCAGACCATTCCAACCCCATATGACGGTCCTTACAAGGTAGTGTCACGTTCCGACAAAATGTTCGTCATCAGGGTGAAAGGGAAGGAGAATTCGGTGTCTACTGACCGGCTCAAACCTGCATTTTTGGAACGGGAAGTGCATCGCCAGCAACAAAGCACCGGTTCTAAACTTATACCTGCGATGAGCACCACCCAAGAGCCATCATCGACTACTGACAACAATCGCAGTGTACAGCCTCCTGCAAACCCTCCAGTTCCCCACACATACCCAGGCGCACTCATTTTGGCCGAATAGTCCGCTTCCCAAGGAAATGTGCGGATTTCGTAGTGTAAACTACTGAGGAGGGGAGTAGTGGTAGCGGTTTCGCGTACAGTTATATTAGTTATTTCCATCACATGGATGGCTGTATGAAGTCGAGTTGGTTGTTGTGATATTATTTCATTTGAAAGTGATGAATCTTTTGGATTTTGCTGATAGTTACTACTGCAACTTATACAAACGTTGAAGTACCTACTATTGGGTAAATTATTGCACAAAGGTTTATTATTTACCTTATGCTTCATTAATAACTACAAATAATTAATGATTTAATTATTGAATCCTGCGCGTTTGTATGAAACTTTAATTCCCGGGCCGGCTCCGTACTCCATTTAGGGCTTTCCTGGGGGGGGGGGGGGCTCGAGGGAACTGACCACAGAAAACAGTGATCTAAGCAGAAGGGGCATCTATACAGGAAAATAATAAACCTTTGTGTAATAATTTGCAGCGCTTTTTTTTAAATCTGAATTTTTAAGTCGAGCTTAAAATAAATTATAAATGAAAGAGAGCTCAAGGATGAGAGAGACAACAACGGGTTCAACAAAAAGTGAGATAATTAAGAAAGGAGAGATATTTCAATTCTTCTTAGCTAGGAATACCAGGAAAAAGAAATGGGACCATGCTTTTTTTCAGTATCCACAGCTCACTTTCACCTGTCCGGTATACTCGAAGGGGAAACGTCAACAGAGGAAATTTATAATGGAGCTGTAAATCATGTCGCAGATGGTTAATTAACTTTTTCCTACTCCCAAAGGCACCCTTGGAAATTCGGTGGAAAGGGGCGGTACATTTGCATTATAATGACTGGAACCGGAATTGTCCCTCAGAACAGTCCCAAACGACAACTACAGCAGGCCTGATTACAAACGGGTGAGATGGCGGGGCGACTTCGAGACGCGAATGAATGCGGAGGGGAAGTTTGCGCTGAGTTGTAAGTAGCTCGCGTACATCATTACCAGGCGAACAAAGCGAGTTATTGCCCGTCACCCGCGCGTGCCTACTAGCGTTTAGCGATGCTGGGGAAACTAATGTCGAGAACTTGTCACTTCCTCAGTGGATTCGATGTCACAACGAACCCGTGAGAATGTCTCTCGATCTTGAGGACAAGTAAGTATGTGTTGTTTCATCAGAATGGTTGTCCCAACAGCTGGCTTAGTATAAAACTCTGGCTGATTATGAGGCTCCTACCGTAATTACAATTTACAACAAACTATACGTTCACAGGGTACAGTTGGAGGGGATATCAATTAATATTCATGATACATATGTATCAAGTCCACAAGACAATGGGATAATGCCAAAAATCGTTATCACATGCCTATTTTTACAGCTATAAGTTATAACGACTACCTGTAAGTTATAGCGACTACCTATCAGTTATAAGGACCGCTGATCGGTCCCTTCGCTGGCGATATAAACAATAACGCATGTTAATATTATTCTTTTAGCCAAATTTGCGTTTTGGGGAACGACAGGTCAGGATTTTGGGACTCAATAAATAGAGAATCAGCGTAATATTGTGAGCTTGAGACTGCTTGGGTTACCAGAAACCTTTGCATGTGTTATTCGAGAAGAATGGATCATGAAAAAAGTAACTCAGCAAGAGATTATTAAGGTAATCCTCCAAGATAAGAATTTTATTTTCACAGAGAACAATAAATTACAGTGGGGTCAGGGCTGAACAACTCTAACGAAAACAACCTGTATGGTTTCGTTAAAGAATAATGAAACAAGATGGATGTTCTCGTGTGCAACGGCTTTTCTGATCTTACTAATGAGAGCGTCATCTGACCTTCTTAGTATTAATGCAATACTTAGTATGGAAGTCGGTTCACTCTATAAAAGAGGCAGTTCCCATCATAATGTTCATAATGAAATGGAATCAATTTACCAAGAGCCAACTCCGCTATCTCGTGGAAGAATGCAAGGATGGGAAAATAAAAATAACTCCAAAGGAAATACGAGATGAACGATGCATAAATATGTAGTAGAGTTCGAATAAGTGGTTTAATATAGCCCATTAGATACGCGTATCGATTCACAACGTGTATACACATTGGACGCTAAACCAATAAATGGATAATGCTGATCATATCCATTCTCACATGTTTTGCTATTATCCAAAACAACACTTCGATAACTGAAAATGTAGTTCAGTTTGTTTGGCAGATTCATTCAGATTCAGAGATGGGTATATGGAATTTGTACAAAAATTATGGCTGGCACGAAAAGTTCAACCTGCTGGGTCTTCCAAAACAACTCTTGAAAAAACTACACATACAATATTATACACATAGATAGAGCTCTTTTAAACACTCAACCATTACACATTCTCCCCCCCCCCCCCCCCGCAACACATCACATGCACTAGAAATTCAGAAACCAGAAAAAAAGTTCAAGCACAACATTTGTTGGTTCAGTTTCAAATATACTTTTTAAGAATAGAGTATAAAAATAAAATAATAATAACCCATTCGTATGCCGTGACAGCACTACGCCCTACTTTATCAAAATTTGATACACATGGATCACAGAAAATGTTCATGACCTCAGATCAACAGGAGGGAGCGAAAAATTTGAATCAAAATGTTAAAAATTCAATACCTTGAAAATATCAAGTAGAAGACTGGTAACGTTGGTACGTATTTAGGTAGATTTATTAAGACCACCGGAGTTTGATGCAGAAAAACACCGTATCATGCGTAAATCAAACTGTGAAACTTCGGCGAACTCTCAAACTACGCAGGAGCTGTTGAAACGAATTGGATTCGTGAAACATCGCACGTCGCTATCGCGTAATGGAAACTTGTGTTCGCTCACATCCCCCGAAATCTGGGGTCTCTTATCGTTTGGGACACCTCCATTCACCCGACCAGGTCTCTTCTCCCGGGCCGCTGTCAGATGGTGTGTACATTATGTATGAACCAGCAGAAGGCAACTCGTCGACGAGTTTAGGGTAAGTCAACAATGCCTGACCATGGCATGTACACGTTTTTGCTACCAAACATTGTCCTCGAGCTGTAAAACAAAAACTCAATGTGATTTTTATGTGATTTTTTTTTTTACACATTCCAAATACTTTTGTGCTATTTACCAGATTTGCACAATTATGGAGTAAGAAATTGGTTCACACCTACATGGCAAGAGATAAATCGGACTAGGTAGTACCTATTACTGTTCTAGCGGTGCTAAAACAGAAACTCAATGAAAGTAGAGCAAACTTGAGTTTTTCGGGTTAAAAATCGCTTAAACTTTGTTAATATCTAAATAACCATCAATCATAATCATATGATTAATGATTAGGTCTAGCATCACATGACTAAAATGTCAAAAAGACAATTTCAATAGCCGATATTTCTCCTCAAAAAGTAGGTCGAATGCGAGTTAGCGTCGCTAACTTTGAAAATACGCTCATACGGTCATGTTGCATGACATATTGTTGCGATGACGACCTATTCAATAACAAACAATATTATAAGTCAGAAAACTTCATGCTTGAAAATAAATTCGTTAGGTTGGTGGTCCAGAATGCCCAATTTCACACTCACTAGAGAACAAAATACCTACCCAACATCACCTGACGCTTCTCAAGAAATCCAGGAAATTCCATTTCACAGAACCCGTTCAAAGTAGCGGGTTTCACGCTCTGAAAACCCTAATGCAATTTCAACACCGGGTTTGTTGGAGGCAGTCCTCTCTAAAATGTCTTATTTTCCCGGTACCCGGAGTCATCTTCTCCTGTCATATTATCTTCAAGCATCATCTGTCCGCTTGAAGGTATTCATAAAAATAAAGAAGCCAACAATCCTTTAAAAAAATGGTGGTAGAAGCTTGACGTATTTTGTGTACGTGGTTGGACTCCGAGAAGGAGCACGTTGGCCCTTTGTTATTACAGATGGACGCGCCACCACTGTGGAATTGCCTCTTTTTTTTTAATACCGCTCATACAGTTATTTTTACGCAGATGCTCACGCTTGAACGGAATGGACTTGGCTGAATGCTGAATAACTTCTATTATGTTAGGTATACACATAATCCTCATACTTTTCAAAGGGTTTATTTTTGTATGATGTTCCGCGAAAACTGTGATCACATTACGAAACGGTCCTAATTTTTACGAAACAAACAGCTGATGATCATAATGATATTTGCTCACCGTTGAAATGCCTTCCAACATGTTAAAGCACCAAACAACTAGTAGAGGAAGCGCATGAGTACCAATTTCGTTGACCCAAAAATCTGGTTCAGTACCTCTGAAAACTCTACGGACCCCTGCGGACGAATTTTGAGCTCCTTATTCCAGAAAAATTTGTAAGTTGCGTGTCCTGGTATGAGAAGAAATGGGACAGCGAGAGGCAGGCGCACCAATAGAGGGAGGCAAAACCAAAAACGTTTTGTTTTCTAAAAAGTTGAGAACATGGTAGAGGCCGGAACCTTGAAGTTTTTTTGCAACTCAATTCAATTCAATTCAATTCAATTTTTTTATTCTGCTTCCATAATTTAGTTCATTCGCAACTTTGTTTCTATTGCTGGAACATTTGATATATTAAACAGTAGAGCTATGTTATTATGTCGGAATTTGTATCGAGTTCTTCAAGGGGTAGGGATGAGGGGCAGCGTGACAGTGGAGGTTTGACGGGAGCCCCAGTCATCAGTTCACCTCTGTACTGGGCGGCCATGGTGACGTGAAAACAGCTTGACATCGGTATTCCATGGCTTAGCTACGTAGTGCACAGATGGGTAGGATAGTGGGACATAATTATGTCGAGTTGATGGAATTCTATCACCAATGAAATATACATCAGAAAAGGACTGAGAAAACATATATGCGAGTTGGAAAAATGCTGCCAACGATTAAACAACGGTTTATTATTTTCCTGCAGATACCTCTGTGGACCCCCCCCCCCCCCCCACCGCAACAGACACACACGCGCGCGCGCGCGAGCGCGCTCTGAGCTGTTATTGTCAGTTGTTCCTTAGAACGAACGGCTGGACGTGCGATGCTCCGGGTGGTCTCACAAATTCTCAAGTTCGGAATCAATTTAAAAACGTCATAAAAATCATATCCTTGTAATGAAAATTTTCAAGCTACGGCGTTTTGCAAATGCCAAGCCCCATTTTTCACCCCTTACAGATGAATGACAACGCCGAGCTTCGCGGACAATTAGACCCCAAATGGAGTGTACAAACCAAATTTCATCAATATTGATCCATGGTAAAGTGCGAAGAACGGCGTACTAACATACTTTATTTAAACACTTTTTTCTGATTGTTTCATGTACCTTGACCGCAAACCATCACATTTTGAAACCCCCCCCCCCCCCCCCCCAACCCTCCGTGCACAATTCCAAAGGTTCATTATAGAAAATAATAAACCAACATAAACCGATAAATAATGCTTAAGTAGGTATTACTAAAGGTTATATTATACTAAGTAGGCACCTCTTATTAGTGATCCCAGATCGAATGTAACTGGTCACATTGAATTACAATGTAAGTCATATCAAGTAGTGAACCATGGTGATAAAGGGTGTTGGGTGTGGCGAGTGCGAGCGTTGGAGATGGGAAACAGTAGTTGTCTGCAGCTGGTTTGTTGAAACAAGACTGACCAATCCGACGGGTGAACATGGATCGCCTACAATGGGTTTCGCATCATCGTCTTTGATTCCAGACACGTTCCAGTTTGTATCTCGCCGCTCGTATCAGCCTTCGAACGAGTGAGCTCTTTGATTCCTTCCAGAACGACGGCGTTGCTGATCTCACTGTCACCCACATTAAGTGCTTGAACAACCTCATTTTCTTCATGCGCTAACTTTGCTCAGCACGTAAATATATTATCCATAAATGATACATTGAAGAAAGCAACAGACGCACGGTCTACTGTAAAGTACAACCGAAATTCGTCGCCTCGAGTTTTCAAGGTATGAAAACTGTCGCATCTGAACACTACGACACAATGACATAGTAGTAACTGTTACTTGGTAACTACAAACTCAGTAGTTAGTAAGACTGCATTGCTGCTTCACTGGCAAATGGAAATGTACCTACGTAAATCCATGAATCTACAAACATTCAAAGGATACCATAAACGTCGATTTTCTGATGAAGAAATAAGTTGAACAATTTCCTCAACATCATTCGATTCCCGGAACGGAATCCCCTCAGCTGCAACAACCCTCAGTGTTCACTAATAATATCGTGCCATGAATTCCGACGGAATCCGACATCACGGTCGAAATCCAAAGCCACCACGCTGGTCCTTTACGCGTGAATAAATTGGCTGGATCTGAGGCGATTTAATTAACGCAAATGATGTCCCTACCGCTTTCACAGACCACAAGGGGGAGACAGAGAGAGAGTGGTTTGGGGGTAGGAGACCCTTTTCAGCGAAATAAATGTTATTAAGCCAGCAATTTCATTATCTCCATAAAAATGGCGGAAAGATTTATGGGAAATTTCTGTAATCTGATGCAATTAAGGGAGGCGGAGGGTAAGGAATAGAGCAGCACATTACGCAGCGAAATACCCCATTAGGGCCCTTCGCGCGTACATTTTTTCGATGTTCTATGTTTTGTTCTGCATATATAAATATAAAGAAGAAGGATGAGCGGAAGTTAAGCCCGAATCGGGTTAATTTGTGGTAAACATTTTATAGAGAAGAAATAATAACATAACAAAATCATTTGGAGGACCACCCTTTCCTTTTCCCCAGTCCAGTAGGTACTAAAGTATGTCACTGTGACCCTCTAATCCTGGTATAAATGGCTGATTATACTTCTTTGTGCCACGATCACTGATGGATGTAGTTTGATAATTTGTATTAGGTACCAATCATTCGCATTAGACGTTGAATTTAAAAGGCGAAACTTTCAATGAGAGTAGTACACAAAGAATGCCGTTATCTGCGGCAGAGGAAGTCGTTAAGGGAACGTATTATTTATCTTTTGTATCGATGGTGATACATTAATACTAATTATTAGTTTATATAAAAACTAGCAAGAAAACCCATTGTACTAAATACAACGGGCTCTAGAGCGGTAGGCTTCGCACAAAAGCCACGAACAATGAGGAACTTGCACTTTTTTTCTTACTGCGGAAATTATAAGTGGGTTGTTTGTGCAGACGAATGGTGAAAGAAAAATTTCTTCAGACGCTTCAGTGATTTTATAAAAATAAATGCAATTTAAATTTCTGAGAGCCCGCCAGAACGCCCGCTTAAGCTGGCTCCGCTGATGTCACATTTCGCGTGTCTTTATGTCTCCATCCACCATCCACTTCCCCTGCGCACATCACGTTACTGAATCGTTGGTTGTTTTCGCGACTTTTTGGTGCTGCTCATTCAAAGTTTCGTGCTGTACTCAATATTGAGGCAACAATAATTCACCATAACGGACAAAATACGTAAATAAAGTGAAGAAAAGGTATGAGGCGTCGCCCTTAACTTGCCTCCTCTCAGCTCATTTGACCAGTGCAAATTCATGTCAAAAATAAAACTTGGGAATGAAAGGAGTGAAGATGACGAGGTAAGCCGTTTTATGTGAATCAACTACTACAAGTAGCTAATACAGTTGACTATAAAATTATGTACCAAACTAACTTGCCAACAAGAGGAATTAATCCGTAGGTGGGTGCAAAACGCACTGCGTTCTTGCTTAACGTTTTTCCCAGTGATTACCGTAATTCTTAGGTACCATTCACCTGCATTATTCTATCACAAGCGTAGTGCCGCCTAGCCTACCAGTTCGCCGCAATACCTAGAATAGCCTAATGGTAATAGGTAGAACTATTCCTGACCTAAGTTAGTAAAGCAAGGAAAGGTGAGGGACTTCCTAACAGTGCTGTTACAAATCCTCAAAAGAGACTAACCTTGACGCATTTTTCTATCTTCGAACAGTAGGTAACTACGTTTCACCTACCTGCCTAAAAACTATGTATTTTCTATAAAAGTCATTATATTGCTTCGAAGTCAATCACTCATTCTATTACTTGCACTTCAGAGTAGTTTGGTGGTGGATGGTGGACAACAATTTGATGACAATCAAATATATAATATGGTACCTTTTGCTCATTGGCAAACGTCAAGTCCTGCGAAATGCTGTATGCCTATAGGTGGAAAAAGCTTCGTTTATAAAATTAAATACCTACAATAAACCTAAAGGATGTTCAGTTAGTGATGTTGGAGGATACAGTTTTTTGACTGTTTGCATACATAGCTTTTCTACCTTCGGCAGGTACGTGCTGATGAAATAAAAGTGAATATTAATTTTATTCAATCCATCCATGAAAAGCAAAGGTACGACGGAGATTTGATCACCGTCAGGTACCCATATTAGCAAAAAACGCTGCAAATCCCTGCACAACGGTTTATTATTTTGTATAGAATACCCTTCTGTTACAGATCACAGCTCTATGTATAGATAACCCGTCTATATAATATGATATGTACTATTATATACATATTATGTAGATCGCAGACCCTCCGTAGGTTAGTACCTAACCCCGTACTCGTTACTAGGTACCTACCTAAATCACGAGTTAAATGTTGCTAAAATAATTCTGCCGATGACAAACAGTACCTAACGAAAAGAAACACACATAATGAAGTTCTGAAAAGAAATTGTTGATGAGGAGTGAAAAAAGTTGCAAAAGTACCTACCAACAAACTCCAGCCCCTTCTACGTAGATGGTATAATGAACCGTTGTGTAATAATTTACCGTTGAGTAATGATTTACCGTAGTAATAATTTACCCATCAATAATACTTCAACGTTTGTTCAAGTTTCACTACCTACCAACAAACTCCAAAAGAGCCATCATTTTTCAAATGAAATAATATCACAGAACAACCAACTCGACTTCATACTCCGCCAATAATCAGGTGATCCCTACCAATGATTGGCCGTATTCACAAATTCCTATTGTGGGCGCGTCTCTGGTTACGAGATTTGGTTTGAATTGTATACAATTTCATTCACACTGGAGTCGAAAATGCCTGTCGGTGCAAACTTCGGGGCCTTACTGTGAACGAACGGCTGGACGTACGATGCTCCGGATGGTCTTAAAAAACTCGCAAGTTCAAGAACTATTTAAAACCGTAAAAATATTTACGTAAAAAAATGGTATAGGCGTTTTGAAAATTTCAACCCCTATTTTGAACCCCTTAGAGATGACTCACAGTAACGTCGAGCTTCGAGGACCAACTAGACGCCGAACGGAACCTATAACCCGAATTTCATCAATTTTTTTTCATGGTAACTAAGAAAAGTGGCCCGTACGGCGTACGGCGTACGGCGGACAGACAGAAATATTTTTATTGCAGTTTTGGATTCTACATACCTTGAAACGTAAACCATCAAATTTTGAGGGGGGGTAAGAATTTTTTTTTTCATGCTCGATTCCAATGGTTCATTATTGAAAATAATAAACCAAAATATTTAAATACCTACAATAAACCTAAAGGATGTTCAGTTAGTGATGTTGGAGGATACAGTTTTTTGACTGTTTGCATACATAGCTTTTCTACCTTCGGCAGGTACGTGCTGATGAAATAAAAGTGAATATTAATTTTATTCAATCCATCCATGAAAAGCAAAGGTACGACGGAGATTTGATCACCGTCAGGTACCCATATTAGCAAAAAATATTTATACCTACTTATATTGAAATGATCTCCGCAAACATACATAGGTTTATGGGTGATTTTATAGCCTTTTCTCCTTATCAGGTCTAACCACATTTTCCAGGTTTGTTGGCCAGTTGGCAAATCAATGAACTATTTTTCGGGCGATGCAGCAGTTGAGCTGGCACAGTTTGGCACAATAAAATATTTTGTATGACAATTTTTTTGGAATAACAACAAAATATGAAGGAACAGCAACTCGAACTTTCTGACTACTGCATCCACGATCCGTCCAACTTTGTTTCTGTTTGACTGTTGGTTCCATTCATCTTCTTGTTTGAGGTATTTTCTTTTTGTTATAAAGTATGGTAATGCGATGTCACTTCTGTTGTGCGGAAGATGTTGAAGCATCGCGGAAAATAACGAAAAGGAAACTTGTTACTTGAACGTAGTTGTTAGTTGATAAGCACTGAAATCGCCTTGTCCCTGGGTATAAAAGAACTGTGACGTCACACGCTCGTCAACCAATCACAGAGCTATTAATATTTTGACACAAATTTTATCACATTTTTTTGAACTGAAGGTGGTCTAGTGCAGAGCAAAAAAGGTTTCACTCGGAATTTCAGATGGGTGCAAGTTCCTCATCCGCATTTGATAATGGCAGTTTCTCAGTATTCTCATAGATACGAACCTGTTTCATGTGCCTCTGCCTCAGTCTATGTAATATTTATGTTCACTGAGAAAATGATGAAAACTGTGAGTCCACTAATTTGCTCAGAGCGATTGATCTGACGATGAATCTCATCGCTACCCACGAACCCGTCGCGTCGTGAAATCTTCAACTCTGCTTCTAACAAAGCATCACGCCAGCCTCTCCTTTGTCAAGATTGGACACACATTTCCAGGATCTTATTATGAATCACATGGGACGGTATTAGAAACATGAGGGCAACCAACTATCAACCACGCAGTTATTCTGACGAAGAAATCACGATCGTCGAATAAATCCTGAACGGCATGTCCCACATAAATCATTTTAGTTGCGGTCCAAGTTTGAAACCGCCGTGGGAACATCTTTTCGACTGCAATCACCTTATTCTGGCTTGCGGTCGAAAGCGATCCGCAACATGGGCTCAAGAGCAGCTACCGAAGAATCTGTGCAGCGCAGGTACAATAACATTGAACATTAATTATTGGGGGGGGGGGGGGGGGGGGGGAGAGGTAGTCGATCTGGAGTCTCGACTTTAGAAGATGGCTGCAAATACAAATTTGATAACCATATGAAATTGGTGAGCCCTCCAGAGCACATCACGTACCTAACATCTCCAATGTAAACTGGATAACAGTCGCGATAGTTACCTACGGAATCCATCGAACTTTATTAGCCGAACTAGCACGATGGCGAAACGTCAAGGGAAGAAAAATGAGAAAAAACCGGAAGAGGAGCGTTTGGACCTCGCCGCGATGAAAGCTGCGAACTATTCACCCAACACGCTTGTTTCCAATTGGTTCGAGGATGTCAGAGCGTTGGAAAATAATTTAAAAGCTTTCCAAAAGAAACAGAAGAATTCGGCCCTCAAAGTCAGCCATACAAGGAGGACGTTCTACAATCTTTTCAAGGAGATCCCTTTCATTCAGAAAGGCAAATATGTAAAGTGAGTCTTAGTGTATCTCGTCTGCAAATACACTAATAATAATTAAATATCTCGGCACAGAACTGTGACATTTATCAACTTTGGATTCCGATAAGCCGCAGACACAATACTCTACCAGGAACGACGTCATCAGAAACATACTCAACTAATTTATGAACTAATCTAATCTTCAATTATTGAAAAACGATTGCTTTTTCATTCAGTAGAAACATTTTAACAAACAGAGCTTTTGTGAGCCGCGTTTAGCTTCTCGTGATCGGATTTCTAGGGTTCAAGTCAAAGCTGCGACGGAACTGCATTTGACGCAAAAACCACGCGGGATTTAACGCGAACATTACAGAATTCCTATTCATCAGATCCTCATTAGCACGGCCAGAGTAAATGAACCAGATACCCCTCCTCTCGCCATCCAACACCAATACGCTGGTGAGCAGTGTCTCCGCATCTAATTAATGCGCATGGTTAAGTTGATGATGCTTGACATGCTCAGGGGAAGATATTGTAATAATAATGGCTGCATCAAATCAACTACACATATACAGCCATGTATTATGTACTATGTAGATACATTATAGAAGATGAATAATAAAGGTGTACTAAATGATGTCGTGAAGAGTAGGTGCCTACCAAGAAACTAATAGGTCGGTCGCGTTTCAAGGCAAAAACTATACCACACACAACCTAACACCATCACCAGCACCAGTGCCGCCACTTATTGTGCCATCAAGAACGCGAATGAAAGTATAAATAGCGACTCTGACATGCATGTTAGGCTGGCGGCAAGGCTGACGCCGAACACTGTCTTGCGCACTTCAATAGATAGGTACATACAGTCTATTGAGTTTATGCTCCACATTTCAAGTTCTACAACCCAAAATCAAGCTATTATGAGAATTTTACGTGGCACCTAAGAATTCGGTGCTAAAAACTTGCACAACGGGGTTTTTGAGGGTGCTGAATCCAAAAAACGCTGCAAATAATTACACAACAGTTTATAGATGCCCCTTCTGCGTAGATCACTGTTTTCTGTGCTCCATACCTCCCCCCCCCTCGTGCTCGTAACAGGAAAGCTCCAAATTGAGTGCTGGATTCGGCCCGGGAATTAATGTTTCATAAAAATTAGCGGGATTCAATAATTCAATCATAATAATTTGTTATTATTCATGAAGCATAACGTTAGTTGACGTTACAAAAGTACCTATCAATAAAATACAAAAGCGCCATCATTCTTCAAATGAAATAATATCGCGAAACAAACAGCTCGATTTCAAACAGCCATGCGAATTATAATAAGGCGTTCCCTAGCAATGATAATTATCTGGGCCGAATTTATACCGTCTCATCCAAAGATGACGTTGACGAAGCTTTTCGGGGCAAATGAACGGTTGGACGTACGCTTCTCCGGGTCAAAAAATCTTTAGTTCGAGATCAATTTAAAACGCTGCAAATCCCTGCACAACGGTTTATTATTTTGTATAGAATACCCTTCTGTTACAGATCACAGCTCTATGTATAGATAACCCGTCTATATAATATAATATGTACTATTCTATGCATATTATGTAGATCGCAGACCCTCCGTAGGTTAGTACCTAACCCCGTACTCGTTACTAGGTACCTACCTAAATCACGAGTTAAATGTTGCTAAAATAATTCTGCCGATGACAAACAGTACCTAACAAAAAGAAACACACATAATGAAGTTCTGAAAAGAAATTGTTGATGAGGAGTGAAAAAAGTTGCAAAAGTAGGTACTTACCAACAAACTCCAGCCCCTTCTACGTAGATTATAATAATGAACCGTTGTGTAATAATTTACCGTTGAGTAATGATTTACCGTAGTAATAATTTACCCATCAATAATACTTCAACGTTTGTTCAAGTTTCACTACCTACCAACAAACTCCAATAGAGCCATCATTTTTCAAATTAAATAATATCACAGAACAACCAACTCGACTTCATACTCCGCCAATACATATAATCAGGTGATCCCTACCAATGATTGGCCGTATTCACAAATTCCTATTGTGGGCGCGTCTCTGGTTACGAGATTTGGTTTGGATTGTATACAATTTCATTCACACTGGAGTCGAAAATGCCTGTCGGTGCAAACTTCGGGGCCTTACTGTGAACGAACGGCTGGACGTACGATGCTCCGGATGGTCTTAAAAAACTCGCAAGTTCAAGAACTATTTAAAACCGTAAAAATATTTACGTAAAAAAATGGTATAGGCGTTTTGAAAATTTCAACCACTATTTTGAACCCCTTAGAGATGACTCACAGTAACGTCGAGCTTCGAGGACCAACTAGACAGCGAACGGAACCTATAACCCGAATTTCATCAATTTTCTTTCATGGTAACTAAGAAAAGTGGCCCGTACGGCGCGGCGTACGGCGTACGGCGGACAGACAGAAATATTTTTATTGCAGTTTTGGATTCTACATACCTTGAAACGTAAACCATCAAATTTTGAGGGGGGGTAAGAATTTTTTTTTTTCATGCTCGATTCCAATGGTTCATTATTGAAAATAATAAACCAAAACGTAAAAAAACCACACCCTTCTACTGAAAGCTTCCGAGCTACGTCGTTCTGAAAATTTCAACCTCTATTTTTCACCCCTCAGAGATTACTGACAATAACATCGAGCTTCGTGGACCAACTAGACCCAAAAAATGGGACCTACAAACCAAATTTCTTTAATTTTGGTTCATGGTAACTAAGGAAAGTGCGAAGTACGGCGGACGGACAGACATTTTTCTATTCCACTTTCGGATTCTACGTACCTTGAAACGGAAACCATCACATTTTGAGGTTAAAAAAAAATTGACACGCTCGATTCCAAAGGTTCATTATTGAAAATAATAAACCAAAATGAACAAACCCTTGCTAATCCCCCCCCCCCCCTCCTCGAACCAGGCCATTCTGATGGGCCTGCAATTCTTCGCCGATGAGTTCATTTCAATATTTCAATAATATCATTTTTTGTTATATGAGATTTGGACAGACAGTTCAGATCGTTACGCCGTTCACACCCGGCCCAAACGGGAAGCTGGGGCTGACATTGTGTGGCACAGTGACAGAAAAGGACATCGACGAATATGGTCATTTCACAGAACAAAGTCTAGTGAACGTATCCCCTGTTAGAAGGCCATACGTGAAGAATCTCTTCAAAATACTACCGCGCAGAGACTCATCACAGAGAGAAGGAGACGACCTCAAGTAAGTTATCTCAGTGGTGTATATTCAATTAATAGGTTCGTGGATGAAGAATGAATGATTGAAGTTGAATTCTAGGATGTATCTCATCGTGGAATTCTATAGTGATTTAGACAGTATCTACAGTGAGAACAAGGCATATTCGTAGAACGAATACCGATTGGGGAGCAACTCCAGGTTTTGCATATCATCAAACTTCTTACGATAATTCAATTAATCCAAGCTGCAGGTAGTATGTCACAGAACGAGGAACATACAGCAAAGCAGATTTGAATAAATTCAATGAGCGAGGAAGATAGAGTGATAATGAGAAGGATTTCAATATCCGTATGCTAGATTCGTAGCTGTGGGGTAGGTCGGGTTCAAATGCAACATTGAACAGCCGGTAATACATACAGTTCTACGAACGTCAACCATCATCAATGATGTAGTTCTCATTGGAGATCTATACACAAATTGAACTTCAAGGAACAGGCTGATAGGGTCGCGGTCGTGTTCCTACTTACTTATATTGAAATAAAGTAGGTATATAAGAAGTGACCCACCCAAGTCTCGACAAGTACGAAGAAGCAATTTTCATGGGCGGACCACGACCTTTATGAGGGACCAAGATTACGCGAAGAATAATTTTCATGATAAGATGACAGCTATTTCACTCGGAGAACATTTCCAGGCTAATATTGCAAGGATCCAGATGTTTAATTTCCAAATTCACAAATGCGGGCTAGTTCAGAGACCAAACTACTGTACAACAGAAACGTTCAGAATAGGTACAGCTATGCTACTATTATTATTACTGCGATGAAATAATATGAAGCACATAGGGTCGAATGCTACCCGTTTTATAAAAATGGTTGAACACAACCGGGGTTATATTCAAGGGCGCACGTCATATAGACTGCATTATTCGGTCGATTTGTGAAATATGAACTAGGTAGGAAAACTAGGATTTTAGAGAAAAATAACAGTTAAGTAAAGGAAGCAATATTTTATGGATTCGCCATCTTTTCTTCTATATGTATTTTTTTTCTCAGCTAATCGAGAATGTCGGAATTGAAAATCACACTATAGGGTAGTAGCATTTTCTAGGGTAAGGTTCTTCTTCTCCTTGGAACCAACTAGCTGTTTTGTAAGTTTTGACATTAGGAAGTCTGAGATTAAAGGGGTTGCCTAGCGACTAATCCAGCTCCTATTACTGGTAATTAACTACCTGCTCTTTAAATAAGTGATGATAATTTTACCCTAGATATGGCGACGAGTTCCTGATAGCGACCACAGGGTCGTGGTCAGGTCAACCACTCTACGTTCGATCTGACCCTCCCCGCGCCATGAGCCCCGGCAACGCACTCAACCACGGCATCGTAACATTCACCGCAAAAGAGGACACCTACTGCCGGTAATAATTTAACTGGATTGTATAACGAAATATTTAGCTAGATACTGTTGAGGAATGTACAAAGTAAAAGGAAATCCACCCTGTAAGGACAACATGCTTGATGGGGAACCAAAGGATTCAGCCTTGAATTGTAAATCGCAATTTTTGGAACCGGAGATTATTTTCCCAGCTAACTAAATTTTATTAAATAAATTATTGTCTTTACGCAGTGAATGGAAGCATTTTAGCCATTACCACTGCATGTTATCTGAACGGCTAAGCAAAGACTGTTAAATATTGCCTGAGGATTAAGTCGAAGACAGCTCTAGACTAGACAAACTGTCGACGTTCACAGGGCAAGGGCTAGACAAACTGTCGATGTTCACGGGTCAAGAGCACGACGACAACTGACTCTCTATTTTTAATTTACGAATAAGTCATCTCGCTGCTTATTCACCCCCCCCCCCTCCCCCCGGGAATAACAAAACCAATGCTTACAGATATTTAAAACTTCGAAAGATGGAATGTGTTTCTGCATAACACACTTTGCATCGACCACTGTAGGCCACTGCCCTCTAGGACCCTAACTGACTGTCATTCCCCACTTCTCAAGGATCTCCTACTGTAACGCCGATTCTTTAGCACTATTTCAGTGCTAAGAAGAGTTCTTCGGTATTTTCCTCCACTAAGCAGTTGGCCGCTGGTACACGTGCTTCAGCATCAACCTATAACAGTGTGGTCGGTAAATCAGCATTTCGAATTCCCTGACTTTTCCGTGATCTGTCTCTGACCGGACTAGAGATTTCCCTGACAAAAGAGGGTGTTTCAGAAAGAGTGTGAAAAAAAAACACCTGATTTACTACTACCTATTTAACTGAGTTATTCTACTGTAGTGACAGAGACAGCGTTTTCCACTATTTACTGAGTGACATCCTAATTTGCAAATTACCGAAATAAGTCCGTCCTGTCATACCTGAAACTGTCTCATTTTTAATAACTGCATTTCTTGGAGAACTCGTGCGACGGTAAATTCTCCCCAAGCCAAGGCCTCACGGTCTTTATTTTAATTTTTATTTTTATCTAAATACTTTCCGGCAACATACAAAAATAAAGTTATAAAATGGGGTTATTAATTCCATCAGAGGTAGGCATAATCAGGAAAAATCGATCTTCGTAACTCCCACAACTTCAATCCTGAACGTAAACAGAATTCATGCGTTACATTAGATTAAGCTAGGAAGAACACTATTAAGTAGGTATATAAAAACACATTTGGAATCAAGTTCGCCACACAATACTGAGAACTTGGACATTTGAAAACAAATGAGTTTGCATACTTTTGTTCTGCCACCACAATGGACAGTACACTTTTTCTGCACACAGCTACGTTAACCGTCAACATTCTAATACAGAGTGGAGACAGTAACATAACTCTGCAGCTTATTGCAGAAGGGTTTATTATTATCAGTATAGATTCCCCTTCTCCGTAGATCAGTGTTTTCTGTGGTCAATACCCACCCTCGTGCTTCCCCTAAGAAAGCCCTAAAATCGAGTAACAGCTTAGAAACTGGAGCCACATAGTGGAATGGCGGATGTGGTTGGAAATTGGATAGAAGTGAAACGTCACTTTGAGAAACAAAAGCCGGCACCAATCCAAAATTTCTAGTTCGCTGATGCGCAATAGTCATACAATGATCCAAGCATTTTGAAATTCGTTGCGGACCTTCTTCTTCCAATGATCTTATGCCAATTTATTGTAACCTACCAAATTCAAGTGACCCAAAGAGTAGCTAATTACCTACGTCATTGGGCCAATCGCCCATAATAAAACATATTGGCAACGTATAGCGCATTCATCTAGGGCCAATTCCCAACAACCTCAATACATGGGGCCTCAATCTGTGGCAATATAATATGGCTCACTGACCCCCCCCCCCCTCCACCCTTCCCTATTTTGGGGACTATATCGTTGCGGCGTCCCAAGCAATGATATCTGAGCTGAATGTATACCATTTGAATCACCCTCCTGTTGACGAAGCCGGTCGATGCAAACTTCAGGGCCTTACTGTGAACGAACGGCTGGACAATGCTCCGGGTGGTCTCAAACAACTCCCAAGTTCGAGAACTATTTAAAAATGTTTATAAAAATCGAGATAACGGCGTCCTGGAAATTTCAACCCCCTATTTTTCACCCCATTACATTAACGCCAAGCTTCGCGGACCAACTAGACCCCAAAAAGGACCCACCTACCAAATTTAATTAATTTTAGTTCATGGTTACCGAGGGAAGTGCGAAGTACGCTGTGAGGACGGATAGAATAATGCTTTTACTCCATTCCTAGATTCTACGTACGTTTAAACGGAAACCATCAAATCTTGGGGGGGGTTCCATGCCCGATTCCAAAGGTTCATTATTGAAAATAGAACCAAAATCAAATTTTGCTTCCTCTGACTTACTTTGGAATATTTATGATCCTATGAGCAATTTTTGATAGAATATCAACTCGACGGAATCCATTTCAGGTGGAAGGCACTTTACGAAGAACGGAACGTGAGGGAAGCCATGGAAATGCATCCAATAGAGCCCGAAACCAGAATTATGATCAAACAAGTCATGACGAACAAATCCCTTTCAGCTGAACCAACTTTGTGGTACCAAACGTTTTTTGGTCCAGAAACCGACGTATCTGTACACGACTACCAGACGCCTAGACGGACTGATAGCGTCAATAGCATCTGGATGTTTGTAACGCAAGAGAAACGAGAGACGAAAGGAAACAAAAAGGAGGATGAATGCAAATAAATAATACTGATAAAGTCAAGCTAAATTCAATACCACGCATGCGTAATCTAGAGATTTATTTAAACCTCAATGACGACTATTTATTGTTTACAAACCATAGTTACTTACACAACGAATATCGCAGTAACTGGTGTTGCTCATTCTCACGTATGACACGTGAACATTCACTCCTATCCGTGTCGTTCATATTATGTACCAGAACGCTAGTAAAGTAATGTTTAGAAAGAATGCTGAGAAGAATGCTGGAGGGTTGATCGAGTGCTTCATTGCGTCTTTCTTCCATACGTAGTCATAGTTACCTTAAATACAAAACCGGTGACTGCGAACACCCCTTGCGTACATAAGGTTCTACCTAGAATTAGCTACAGCAGAACCTCAGTCTATCACAGTGGAAAATGAGACATTCAGGAAGGTATTGACGCAATGTAAGTTTGACTCTCCAGGGATTTACTGAACAAAACCACCAGTGTACAATGTGGGGGAAAAATTAATAACAATAGCATGCTCCACAAGTCGTCACTATTGACTCTGCCACCCCTGAGAACCACGCACTAAATCGAATATCCCAGTCACGAGACAAGCGGGATTTAATCTACTTACGTTACATTTCAACGATGGAACGGCAGTGAGCTATTTTATATTTCGAAAAGATTACGACGGGGCTCAGAAACATACCAGCTGCCAATATCGCCGCTTCTATGTTATAGGCCCATCAAACTGACTTTGCCCTAATTTCAGGTTCAATATTAGCTTCGGAACGACCCAGTTTTCGAAGTTTGAGCTTTATAATCTGTAGGGGGTTGATACGTTCCTGTATAAAATAAACGAGGTCTGCAGGTGTGCTGAGAAGGTGCTCCTGAGGGACAGGAGAAAACCTGGTGTTCAGTGGAAAAATTCTCTAGCTACCAACTGATTCAGTTAAAGTGACACTGAATAAATTCGAGAGGAGCACCTATAGGACTTTAATTGATAAATAATGAATTGGTAGAGTCCACTTGCTCAAGGGGATTAGAAGGTTTGTACGGGGGATTTTTGTGAGGTCTGTATCAGTTCCCATCCACTGCGACCTACCGGGATTAGACATTAGCAGGAGTGAATCGAGATAGTTTCCTACACTTTAAAATTCGACAAGCAATTTTCACGCAAATTACTTACATAGGACCAACGGGTAGTTTGGTGGTTAACTGAACACAAAGTAAAGCAAGGAGGACATTAGTGAAATTGATATACTAGAAAGTGAAAGAAGGCACACAAAATTAATTAATGCATATTTCGACCAATCTTCAAAAGCTCATACACTGTTTTATCAAAACCCCTTTTTAACTTTGTTGCTCCACATTTTTATAGAAGAGAGCATTTTATAAGCGAATTTTATGAAGAAAAGTAACCTAATCTAGTAATTAATTAGCCTTCAATCCCTCTTCCACAGGTGAAAAATACGCCCATATTAAACTGTTTACAATCATAAAGCGCCTTTTAGAGAGGTTCACATTAATACCTTGGTTAGTGCCGAGTTTTAAGGATTTTCTACAGTTCTGCTGATTTGGCTCGTTATCATACCATTCTAACTGACCTGGAAAGCTGATTAATAGTGGGAAGATAAGACGAGCTGGTAGAGCCTTGCCTCATTTCCTTTTACTCCGGTGAGCACACAGCCTAGCAGGAACAGGATTTTTACAAGTTCATTCAATACGGTGAACCTGGGCGAACGCCACTACCGTTGTCATTTACAGGGGTTTTAGCACTGACTCCCACATATTTAGCCTGTACCAATACAAAGGTCGTACAAACAACAGGGAGCCAGAGCACTCATGAAAAGATGAGATATCTTACATGATTCAGTCTAAAAATCGATCTGAAGACTGCCGGTGGATCCTTAGACCTAATTTATCTAGTTGGTATTTGGTATTACTTTTTTTTATCTGGTGTTCACCTACTATGGTTTTGTACGATACATTCGTAAAGTTAATTTATTAGCAATCTTTGAATATATGATGACGTCACTTCTGAAAAGCGTAGGATACTCGGTCTTTCAAACTAACTGATGGTTATAAATGCTTTGGTAATTTTTCAGACTGCTGTATGAATGAAGAACTTCCAGATTGATGTCACCACATGGAAGTAGGAACCCAACGAACTTAACGAAAACATCACCTCATTACAGGATCATGGGTGCTCTTTATATTCCATGGTTTATGAACAACGACATTTAATTATGAAGTATAATGAAGCTTATTTCAGGCTTAATGATGCAGAAAATCACATTTTATTGTATTCAAACTAAATGAGCAGCCGTCCTTGAGTAATCCTGAATTAAATGTAGCAGAAATCCCCTTCAAGTGGAGAGACCAGAGGTGTGATTGGGCGGAGCTGTTGTACTGATGTAGGCTGTTGGCTGGAATTTGAGGGAGAAAACCTATTCATCACTCCCTCTCAGCTTTCTCTGACACGCTTTCTCAAAGTTTAGGCCAATAGTTAAATAAATTATTGGTCGATACTCCCGCAGACTGCTTCCTCGCATTTCATCTTGATCTAGAGGAAGGAGCTTCAAAATAACGTGGGATAACGAAGAGTGGTTTTACACTACAGTTAATACCACGGGGCACAGAACTAATGATTCAAAAGATGGAGTAAGTACCTAGTTTAAAAGAAGTAGGTATAAAAACAAAGTAACAATCTTCAGGCAGGCTAGATTGGTTCTTAATACCATGCACTATAAAATTTACGTACCTAGCTACTGCAAATTTATCGCTCCATTCGCGTCATAGTACCTCAGTGAACTAACCGATTCAGTTTCACATTAAATCATTTTCGAAGAATTTCTGAGGGCCGTGCCTCATCATCATTATGAAGGCAAGATAGACTGGATAATGAGGATTTGTAGGAGAATGGTAATATCTAGATCACTAAATTTTCTAGAATCGATAAACGTTCCCCCCTAACTACACCCATGCATGGCACAACTCAATCCTTCTGTACATCATGTAACGGATAAGGTGACAGAGATCTGCCATGATGTTGGTCTTATTACAAAATCAACCTACTTGGAAAACAGTTTACTAGGGGCCTATTCACTTTAAATTAATTTGACTCTTGTAGCGACTCCGACAGTTGATAAAGCTCCAGAGTTACCATGGTTACCAATTTTTTTTTTTTTTTTTTTTTTTTAAATTGACCTTGCGTTTATTCACACATATTGTCAGCACAATTGCGTCATTACATAATGAATTAATATATATAATAAATAGCGGTTATATACAGTGTATGTACATATTTAGTATTTCAATCATAATCTTATGCCAGAATGTTTCATGAAGTTCAAAATGTCTTTAATTGTCCCCGCGTTCGCCGTCTTCACCATTGTACACAACTCTTGTCCCTCCAACACTTGACCCCATTCAGCTCGTTCCTCTTCGTAGAATCCGCAATCCATAATCTTGTGGACCATATCCTCCTCTACATCGCAATGGACGCAATTGGGCGATCCTGAGACTCCCATCAGGTGTAGACTTCGGTTTATGTTACCATGGTTTGTCCGTAGTCTCACCATTTGGACAATATCGTTTCGATTGAAGGGAAGGTTGAAAAACCATGGTTTGGGACTGATGCGGGGCTGTATCAGGTAGTGGTGATAGCCCTTGTCCAATGATACCTGGTTATATGTATCTTGCCACTCAACTAGTGTAGCCCTGTTGGTGAGTCGAAGCGCATCTGGGAGGGGGACAGGGGTGTGAGTGTCATCTTCTTGTAGAGTTGCTCCATACTTAGCCGCGCTGTCCGCCATATCGTTGCCAATCACATTGATATGTCCTGGGACCCATTGGATGCTGATGTTTCTGTCTGGGCACTCCAGGATAGTAGCTGCAATATGGTACATAATGTAATTGTTGCCAACCCCTCGATGAAGTTTCTGGAGGGCCTGACATGCTGCTTTGGAGTCGGAAAAAATCACTATCTGTGAGCCGGTTTGTCTGATTCCGACGTTGATACCCATCAGGATAGCATGGAGTTCAGCACTGCATGTTTGAAACGGCGCCGACAATTTTTGAGAATGTAGCTGCTTAGTCTGCGGGTCAAATACGCCCGCCCCCACTCCGTTTGCTCCTTTAGAAGCATCGGTAAAGATTTTATAGTAAGTTCCGTATGTAACGTGGATCATCTCTCTTGTTAGTTGCGCGAGCTGTGATGTGGGGAGATCCTTCTTGGAGCCTTCAAGTCCAGGTAGTTCGGGATTTATATTCATGTGTAGCATTGCGGTGGGGACTGTCAATGAGAACGAAAGTAGTTTTGGCGACACGCAAATTCTGGCACTGCAAATTCTCGCCCTTCCCCTAGGGAAGCTCTAAATGGAGTACTGGAGCCGGCCAGGCAAAAAGTTTTATAAATATGCGATAGATTCGAGAAATCAATCATTAATTATTTATTTGTTGTTATTCACGAAGCTTAGCATTTGAACCATAAAATTCTCAAGAGCGAAATCAATTTGAAAACGTAAAAAAAAACACCTATTTATTTGTTTGAGCTACGGCGTGCTGAAATGTAAGCCCCTATTTTCAAACATTAGATAATGATGGGCAGTAACGTTAATTTAGAAAAAAAAGTGGGTAGAGCAGTATAATTAGGTACCCCCCGAACACCACTCTAGATTTGACGGTTCGATGGTTTTGGCCGTTAAACGGTACGTAGAATCCAAAAATGAAATCTAAAAAAAGTCTGTCCGTCCACTGCGCCGTATGCCGTACTTCGCACTTTCCTTAGTTACTATGAACCAACATTGATGAAATTCGGTTTGTAGGTCCCATTTGGGTTTAGTTAGTTGGTCCGCGAAGCTCGGCGTAGCTATCAGTCACATCTAAGCAGTGAAAAATACATTGCCAAGGTGATGGCACAGGAGCTTCCTCGTCACAATCAGAGTGACCCATTAAAAATTAGAACAGACTCGGAAGCAAAATAACATAACATTACATTACATAACATTACATAACGTTAAATATACATATTACATAACATTACGTTACATAACATAACATTACATGAAATATACATATTATACATAACATGACTTCCATAATACATTACGTCCATTATACATAACTAGCCTGACGGCTCGCTTCGCTCGCTATCCGAGATTCGCTGTAGGTCCGCAGTATCGTGGAACCAACAAACGACGGAAAAATCCCATACCCTACCGGGTATTTGTGCCCAATTTTATCAAAATCCGTCAAGCCATTCAGGAGTTGACTATGGTCGACCATATTTCCGCTATGGTCAGGGAATTAAAAATGCGCCTACGTTCAACTTGGGAGGCTACCGGATATTGGTGCCAAATTTGGTCGATATCCGTTGAGCAATTCGGGATTCGACCATGGAGGGGCCCATGGATGCGCTAAGGTCGACCGCGGGGGTAGTCCGAAGGGTCGATCGTAAATAGAATTTCACGTAGATTACGAATACGCGATAAAAAATAGGGGTTACCATTTCAATTAACGAAGTTGACCATGGTCGACCATAGTTCCGCTATGGTCAGGGAATTAAAAATGCGACGTTGCACAACTTGAGAGCCTACTGGATACTCGTGCCAAATTTGGTCGATATCCGTCAAGCCATTCAGGAGTTGACCATGGTCGACCATAGTTCCGCTATGGTCAGGGAATTAAAAATGCGACGTTGCACAACTTGGGAGCCTACTGGATATTCGTGCCAAATTTGGTCGATATCCGTTGAGCAATTCGGGATTCGACCATGGAGGGGCCCATGGATGCGCTATGGTCGACCGCGGGGGTAGTCCGAAGGGTCGATCGTAGATAGAATTTCACGTAGATTACGAATACGCGATAAAAAATAGGGGTTACCATTTCAATTAACGAAGTTGACCATGGTCGACCATAGTTCCGCTTTGGTCAGGGAATAAAAAATGCGACGTTGCACAACTTGGGAGCCTACTGGATATTCGTGCCAAATTTGGTCGATATCCGTTGAGCAATTCGGGATTCGACCATGGAGGGGCCCATGGATGCGCTATGGTCGACCGCGGGGGTAGTCCGAAGGGTCGATCGTAGATAGAATTTCACGTAGATTACGAATACGCGATAAAAAATAGGGGTTACCATTTCAATTAACGAAGTTGACCATGGTCGACCATAGTTCCGCTTTGGTCAGGGAATAAAAAATGCGACGTTGCACAAATTGGGAGCCTACTGGATATTCGTGCCAAATTTGGTCGATATCCGTTGAGCAATTCGGGATTCGACCATGGAGGGGCCCATGGATGCGCTATGGTCGACCGCGGGGGTAGTCCGAAGGGTCGATCGTAGATAGAATTTCACGTAGATTACGAATACGCGATAAAAAATAGGGGTTACCATTTCAATTAACGAAGTTGACCATGGTCGACCATAGTTCCGCTATGGTCAGGGAATTAAAAATGCGACGTTGCACAACTTGGGAGCCTACTGGATATTCGTGCCAAATTTGGTCGATATCCATCAAGCCATTCAGGAGTTGACCATGGCCGACCATAGTTCCGCTATGGTCAGGGAATTAAAAAAGCGACGTTGCACAACTTGGGAGCCTACTGGATATTCGTGCCAAATTTGGTCGATATCCGTCAAGCCATTCAGGAGTTGACCATGGTCGACCATAGTTCCGCTATGGTCAGGGAATTGAAAATGCGACGTTGCACAACTTGGGAGCCTACTGGATATTCGTGCCAAATTTGGTCGATATCCGTCGAGCCGTTTGGCCGTGCATAGAAGGACAGACAGACAGACAGAGCGCATGCGCAGGGCGAACCGCTGGCTCTATCATGTTGAAATTTATATGGGACCTCAATGGGCCCTACCCGCTTAATCCCTGAGAATTACATTGAAATTGGGTGAAATCTTTGGTTACTACGGCTGTAACAAGGAAATTGAATCTATTTCACGCCAGCGCATGCGCAGAGCGCAGAGGGTCCGATCATGCTGAAATTCATACTGGAACTCACTAGGCCTTGTCCAAACAACCCTTGAAAATTTGAGCGAAATTGAATCAAAATTGTGAAAGTTATGCGTGTTTGTTGAATTTAACGTTAGCGCATGTGCAGGGCGTACCGCTGGATCAATCATGTTGAAATTTGTATGGGACCTCAAGGGGCCTTATCCGCACCATCCCTCAAAATTTGAGCTGAATCAATTCAAAATCGTGGAAGTTATGGCTGTAACAAGGAAATGCGGACAGACTCACAGACTCACAGACCGACAGACACGGAACCAAATTTGTTCAGTAGGCTTTGAAACGCAAAATGCAAGTGGAAATTTTGATTTCTGAAGACAAAAATTTTTTGGCTCACGAAAGTGAACACAAGGCTTCCGCTGCTTCGCTGACTCGGAAGCAATACGGGCTGCAATTTCCAAAACGCCTTAGCTCGAAAACTTTCAATAGAAGGGTATGGTTTCTTTTTTTTTAAGAACACCCGGGACGCTGCACCGAAGTTTGTCAACACGATCGTGACCAACCGATAATAACATACGTGTAGGTTGGAATAGGTAGCAGCATAACAAGGAATTAGGTGTGAGACATAGTATATAATAATATACTATATATAATATTATCTAAGTGATTTTTGATCACCATGAAACAAAGGAATAAAACTCGAATGTAGGGATATAATATGAATGTGCCAAGGACAGTATAAAGAAAGTGGACCTTCGTATAAATTATGTCCCAAGCGATTCATTCAGAAACAATGAAGATTACCCCATGTTTCAAGTATGTCCCCCATGTTTCATGTATTACCCCATATATAAATTATGTTCCAAGCGATTAATTCAGAAACAATGAAGATTACCGCATGTTTCAAGGAACACACTTCAACCAACGCACACCTCCCGAGTCCCCAGGCCTATCCAGGTTTGGATCCTAGTATAGGGTCTGCCAGGCTATACGGAACTGGCCGTTAGCAATGTACTCTGTTCCCCGAAGATGAACTTAATAATCTCCGCATAACAGATCTAAACTATTTCGTTACACTTACCAGAAACAGTAAACCTCACCGTACGATAGAAGTACTGTAAACATACCTGTAACAAAAAATGGAATTATTAGAAAAATTACAACACCACAAGTACGATTGCCTGTAACCAAAGGAAGTCTGTTTTCAAAACTAGTCTATAACCTTCCTGAAACAACGCTTCCGACCACAACAAGATTTGGTTTATTATTTTCAGCCGACCAAGAAAGAGTCTTTGGAATCGAGCATTAAATAATTTTTTCAACTCCTTCCTCAAAACTGTTTGACGTTTCAAAGTTGATTCCAAATTTTATAACTCTTTGAGACCACCCGGAAGGGCCTCGTCCAGCCGTAAATCACAGTCAGGCCCTGAAGTTTAAACAGAAAAGCTCGTCAACAGGAGTGTGAATCATGTATGCTATACATATCTCCAGCCCTGATATCATTGACAGGGAACAGCAGATTATGATCATGCATGGCTATATGAAATCGAGTTGCTGTTACGTGATATTTCATTGGGAGAAAGATGGTTATTTTTTGTTCTGTTAATAGGTAACTAATTCTGGTTTTATTATTTTTAATAATGAAAACCTTTGAAATCCAGCATGAAAAAAAAAAAAATAATAATAATCCCCCCCCCCCCCCCCCATCCTACTACTCAGAAAGCGATGATTTTTCCGTTTCAAGGTAGTAGAATCCAAAAAATGGAATTAAAAAAGTCTGTTCGTCCACCGTTCTTCGCACTTTCCTTAGTTACCATGAATGAAAATTAATGAAATTTGGCAAGTGGGTCCCATTTGAGGTCTAGTTGGTTACCGCGGTTACTGTCAATTATCTCTAAGAAGGGTTGAAATTTCCAGGGTGCCGTTATGCCGAATTTTTTCAAGTTTTTAAATTGGTCTCGAACTCGGGAATTGTTTGAAACCACCCGGAGGCTTGTCCGTCCAGCCGTTCGTTCACAGTAAGGCCCTGAAATTTGCCCCGAAAACTTCATCAACATGATCGATTGATCGTGAATGTAACGGTATAAATCCAGCCCAGATACTATCATTGCTAGAGAACACCTGATTATAATCCCGCATGGCTGTATGAAATCCGGGTGGTTGCTCCGAAATATTATTTCATCTGAAGAATGATGGTTATTTAGGATTTTGTTGATAGGTATTTGTAACTTGAATAAGGAACGTTATGCTTAATGAATAGGTAACGACTGAATTATTGAGTCCCGCGCATTTTTTTGGTTTATTATTTAAAACTATAATTCCCTGGCCGGCTTCAGTTCTCGGTTTAGGCATTCCTGGCGGGAGCATGAGGGTAGGTATTGACCAAAGAAAACAGTAATCTACGCAGGAGGGGCATCTACACAGGTAAATAATAAACCGTTGTGTAATAATTCGCAGCGGTTTTTACCTTTTTTTTATAAGTACAAGTCTGTTAGCGGTTCGTGGCCAAATGAATAATTCAAATTTGGGAATATGTCGAGAGGTTCAGCGACCATCAGAATTTCAAACATGAGCGGCGATGGAGGCGGTGGAAATGTATGTAACTGTAATTGCCAAACGTTAGAGAGAACTTTGAGATTAAAATGGTGGTATTTTTGCCGTAGCTGTGTATTTGTGTGTGCGTGCGGTATTAGGGATTCAGTGATGTACGCAGAAGGGTAGGTGGTACCTATACCGGGAAATAATTAACTGCTGTGTAATCATTTGCAGCGTTTTTCATATTATACTTACCTACATGAAGAGGTAAAAATGAACAAGGTTCGAACACTCCTTGGATACATATGTTATATGATAGTTACCTAGCAATCATTGTTGTTGCATATGATAATATCTACCTCTCCGGTGGATAAGCATCTACCGATACTCGCCTCTCGCTCCTCAATTGACTTCAAACTATTGGAACGAACATTTTCCGAAGTGGATAGAAGAGACCGGGCGATGTGGCGAGCTTATTAGGGGAATACGGCTACGAACACAAAACGGTGAACCACTTGGAGAATTTCGTAGACCCAACATCGGAGCCCACACTCAAACAATTGAATGCAAGTGGAACCAACTGAAACAAACATTTAGAGAAGTACAGAAATACATTGTGAACACCCGACTACGATGATCTCCACATCAGAAGAGACACCCCCGACGATCTTCACTCTAGAAAGGACAACAAAAAGGTAGAATTTTTAGTTCGCAGATAGCAAATAGCTCGGTGGAACGTCGCTGGAAGTCGGTAAGTAGATCGCATACAATAACACCACACGTTTCCGGCACAGCGCCTAGATCCGGTAGATATAATAACATCTGTGCTCACTCCTTTGGTACTACTGATGGGGGTTTGATGTTGTCAGAGTCGATTCATCTGGTATTGTTCTGACTGCGGATGACATTTGCGAG
Organism: Leptopterna dolabrata; assembly: GCA_954871275.1. Lineage (NCBI taxonomy): Eukaryota > Metazoa > Arthropoda > Insecta > Hemiptera > Miridae > Leptopterna > Leptopterna dolabrata. The sequence goes on from OX940976.1 coordinate 23,208,641, forward strand.
TTTTTGTCTGGGTGGGCAGACGAAAACTCGCAAATGTTATCCAGTCAGAACAATACTAGATGAATCGACTCTGAAACCATCAAACCTCCCCACGAACGACCAACGTCAAAAACCACAAACCTCTCCACGGCGCTACTTTGTGTGCATCAAACTTCAAAGGGGACTTGATTTACTCTCGGTCCTATAGCGAAGGTTGATGTGAAACTGGAGTTGCTCCGAGTTCTTATAGCAGCGACGTTTTCCTTGAAAGGATCTCAAATTACTACTGTAGAAACATCTTGAGAACTGTTAGGTTAGGGACTTCTGGTCAAAAAACGGACTCGCGTTTCAGGGTTTCGAATAAAAATGATTCTTCCTTCCCTAAGCTTACTCAAGACGTTAGTCTATCGTCGCTTAGTACTTAGATCGAACCCACTTGTTGTGCCTCCAACAGCTCAACTTCCTCAACGATATCGATCAGTTGAAGTAAGGATTGATGAAATAAGAAAGGTATTTTACTAAATGTACGTTAGATACCTAGCATACGTGGCATGTTTACAATTTCGGATCTTACAGGATCTCTGTTTTGAAGATAACAATATTACTGATACAGGTGAGTATAAGATCTCATGAGAACCTCAAGAAGAAAACTTAGGAAACATACCGCTAACTGCTTGTGGCCTATTAGAAACTATTATTATGGGTTTGAGCGGTTCACCAGTAACTTTGACTTCCTCAATTAGATCGGTCTCACCCACTGAAAATCTCCTTTCATTTTAATGGCCATTGAGAAGATTGGAGATTGAATAAGGGATGAATAGGGGGAGATCAAAAAACCTGGAACCCTAGGAACTACCTACACCAGGGAAGATGCTCGGAAAAACTTATAATAATCAAAAACTTCAACCCCACACCCTGGTGAATATTCAAATATTATTATTCCCATTATTTAATGGTTGCGGATGAGCGCAGCGTAGCACGAGATCGTTGCAGTGTGCTCATATTCCCCGTTAGCACCAGCTAAACTAGTTTCCGCGTGTATAGAGAAAATACAATAAACTCTGCATCACTCGAGTCTAAATCGCGCTCTCGAGCTGTGTAGCCATGATTTTCGCGGGTTTTTCCCCCACTTCTTTTTTTCTTGGCAGTGTCGGCTTTGTTTTGAGTTCTGATCGTAAATCACGCAAGGGTGATATAACCACTGTAATGAATATAAGTCTTGGAGGATATGGGATGCCCATGGATGGGCATCCGACAGATGTTTGGCAATGAATTTATAAGTTGAAAATCATTATGAACTTGACATTATACTAGTGATCCTACAAACGGCGAAGGCAATGACCTGAACGAAAAGCAACTGACCTGGATTCAGACAATGTGAAGGATAGGGTGTTCGGAATCTATCGCGTTTTGCTAAATCATCCCTGTCATCGGCAGGAGACCGTAACTCTGAGCGGGTCACGGCGAGTCAGAATATTAGTGATAATAATCTACAGTTTGGCCCAGACCACTGCAATAGATAGGTCCCTCGAATAGCGGTACTATAGGTTGTTATAGAAATCTCTATAAGAACCTTAGTGCCGTTACAATTTCACCTCAACCAAGGCCTCCGAGTGATTCAATCAAATACCTACAAAGTTTGTGTTCCTTTTGCGCCATACAAATTCCTCAAAAGCACCAGTATTGGGGTGTAGTCTCAGTATACTGACCATCACTCTTATCAGTTATTTTTTATCAAGTTTTTCTATCTGCACCACTCACTTATCTGTAGTGGGTCAATCCCCAAATCACTCTACAACATATTACAAAATATCGGTTTCGGGGATGCCTGTGCACATCTCCAGACGGATCGTACATACAATTAGGTTTTGCTGAATCTTATATGGGACGGGGGGGGGGGGAATAGGCTGTATATATAAAGAAAAAACTGAGGGGGTTGGCTGAAGAGATTTATAACCTTAAGATAGAAGCGGCATCGCACAAGTAAGAAGAAACAGAAACTGCACAGCGGGCTTTTTTTATACTCCAGGTTTTGTCGGCACTTTCTTCTTACGGAAGATAAGAAAGAAAAAGCTTGCCGGTAAATTACCCGAGGGCCCGTTTTCACGATAAAAGAGGGAGGTTAAAATTGTGGAAACACCATTGTGGACACGACCATTCTGATACCGCTCGAGAAGGCGAGAAATGGACCACGGAGATGGGAAAACTGATTATAACTCACTTAGATCAGGCAACACCAATGAAGAGAACTGAGTAACCTATCAGTATCCAATATCATATCTTTTCATCATACTGAAACTGGTTCGTGTTTCACTGAATTCGAGTGGTGTATTATTTCGAAAGGTAGGGTTTTTAATACCGCGTTGGGTACCTAATATCTATCCATTAACTAACTCCACAACTAACCCCTAAAGCTGACTTTTCCACGCTTGTCTATCAAGCAATGAATTTTTCGCAAGACAACTACCAAATCTAGCCCCACCTTTCATCAAGCAGCTTTCCCTCATTTCTAGGAACGCGCCAAAACTAGATTAAAAAAAAAAATTCGAACGATTTTTCAACATATTGAAAGTTGAGCTGGCGTATTGATAGCGGCAATATTTAAATTTGGAATAGTTTGGAATAGTAATCAAACTCAAAACCTTACCTAATTTGTTCACTTTGTGTTATATTCTAATGGACTTTAGTGTCGCAAGACCATAAATAATCTCAGAACATTTTCCTGTTGTCTAATGTACAAGAAACTTTCGGATTTGAATCATGAGGAACGAATTTTTGTATGGACCTATTTAACAGGCAAATTTAAAACCTAATTTTCGTAACAGCAAACTATGCGCGCATGTTTGCGTGTATTATACCTATTTATGTATTATGATGGAAGGCAAGACAGTGAACACATCATGACACATTAGGTGCAATAAATCAGAAACTGTGGACTAACAACGTTGGACGACCAAACTGATAATGAATACGTATGTCTTATTCATTATTCATTACCTACCTATAACACATAATATACCATCACAATACATTAACATCATAATGCACAAAACTCGCGCATACGCCACACGCATAAAATAAATGAAGTGAAAATCCATTGCTAACTGTTGCTATAAGAGCTTACTTTTTGGTTTATTATTTTCAATAATGAACCGTTGGAATCGAGCATGAAAAAAAGTTAACCCCCCCCCCCCCCCCCCCCTCAAAATTGTATGGTTTCCGTTTCAAGGTATTTCTTTAACTGTTCAGAAAGTGTATGTATCTAAGAGATGCATATGTGGTATTAGGCGGCGTTTGTTGTGACTGAAGGGATAGCTGTTGGAGTGTTCCGTGTAGGGTTGTTGTTAGGAGGAAGGCCTGTTGTGGAGCTGGGTTGATCTTGGCTATTATTTTTGTTGATGACTTGACGGAGGATCTTCTTTAATAATTTTAGTGGGTATTGGTTGGCAAGTAAAATGGTTTTAACGTCAACTATGATTCTATTATGGAATTGGGGGTCAGCAAGTCTTCTTGTGAGTAGATTTTTGGCAGTATTAAGTTTATGTTGGAAGGGTTGGTGGGACAAAAAATTAATGATACGGCCTGAGTAAGTAGGTGTGCTGTAGTAATCGGTAATAATTGAACCACCTTGTTGTTTTATTATTTTGAGGTCAAGGAATGAAATGCAGTTATTTTCTTCAAGTTCCCTTGTGAATTTCATATGTGGCTGGCAACACACACACACACACACACACACACGCACGCACGCACGCACGCACGCACGCACGCACACACACACACACACACACACACACACACACACACACACACACACACACACACACACACACACACGCACGCACGCACGCACGCACGCACGCACGCACGCACACACACACACACACACACACACACACACACACACACACACACACACACACACACACACACACACACACACACACACACACACACACACCTGTGGAAAGAAAGCGAAATAACGCCATAGATAAAGGCCCTCACCACAGCTCCGCCTAGGGAACCCTCAGCGCCATTCACTTATGTCATTTCGTTTTCTTTCTATCCGTCTGTTCTACACGGAGCATAGAGTTTTGAGATGAAAACTGGCTGTGGTGGGTTTCAAGGGTGCTAAATCCTATTCTGAGATCTAAAATTGAAAAAATTCCTACATTGAAAAAATTGCGCATTGAATAGCTTCCTACATAATAAATTATTATCGTGGCGCGTGGTTTCCAATAAGAAATTATACCAAAAAAGTATGATTCAATAATTGGTATGGTCAATAATCATTCTGAACATTCTTGAATCCTTTCTTCCCACATGTTCCACGAAGATTCATTTCATATATCGATTGAATTCCATCGAGTCATACATCAAGTTCATCTCTGTGACGAATCACCCATTGGCTACATTTATATCAATCAACCATTGAAGTTTTATTCATAAATACAGTAGAAGTACTAAGTATAATGGTTTACATATTATATTATTACAAGAGAAGCATGTTTAAACTGTAATTTCAATATTTTCAGTCATCTTCCTAACAAATGCAAGAATCTTTTCCACTTTTGTTTCCGAGTCTGCAAGGCAGCGGAAGCTTTGTTTTCACTTTCGAAATGAAAATTTTTGTGTGCTCCACAATCAAAATGTCCACTTGCATTTTGCGTTTCAGCGCCTCCTGAACAAATTTGGTTTCGTGTCTGTCCGTCTGTCTGTCCACATTTCCTTGCCACAGCCATAACTTCCTCAATTTTGATCCGATTTCAATCAAATTTTCAGGAATTGTGTGGTTTTAGCGCTAGATGGTCACCTATCAGTTTCATCATGATCGAATCAACGGTAGCCTCTGAGCAGGCGCTAACGAGATTTACTTGTTACGGTCATAGCTCCATCAATTTTGAACGGATTTTGGTCAGATTTTCAGGGATGATGCGGGTAAGGTCCCTTGAGGCCCCATACGACATTCATCATGACTGAATCAGCTGTGGCAGTGGCACGTGGCACTGGCACCGCGTACATTCCAAACGTCGAGCATTCCTGTCCACCATCTCTATGGTTACGGAATTCCATAATAACGTTAAATCTTTTTTGCCCCCGTGCTTTTATTGTAGTCCCCAAAAATAACGATTTTTTAATTTTTGGTTGCCCAGCATTCTATCGTCATGAGCATGGCGAACCGGTCATTCCTATTTTTCTGAAAATTTGATGCTGACATACTGTGAAGGCCACGAGGAAGCTTCTGTGCCATGCCCTTGGCAGTGTATTTTCCTACTGTGTGAGACACCAAACATACCAAACACTTGACATAACACCTTTTTAGAATACTCACCTTGTGATCTACCATTTGGATGGATTGAGGAAAAACAAGTCTGTTCGTCATATCTCTTCATTAGATCTCAGTTATATACGAAGATACCAACAGTGACAGACTAAGAATGGATTAGGCTGTTCGGACAGTTTATTTGATTGAAGACCAACAGAAATGAACTGGACGACCAACAATAGGCTTAGCCATCGGAAATGAAGGTGAGAAATGGTAGGTACTGGGAATGACCACAATCCAGGTACGGAACGTTAGCTCAACATCCTTTTATACACAAGCAATGGCTGGAACGACTTGGCCAGAGCGAGATAAACTGGCCGTTGAACAAAATAAAGGCGTTTCCCAAACCAAACCGCTTTTAGCCGCGAAATTCCAGAATATCCGCTCCCTCGGTTTTCATACGCGGGATTTCAGATGACTGAAAATGGAACCAGAGAGGCAGAGCTATCAGATATTATTCACAGTGAGCGCAACGGGCAAAAGCTGGTAAGGGGAACTTTCCTGTCATTATCTGCAGACTGAACTATTATCCCTTCCGGGAAACGGACACTATAATGTACTATGGCCACTCCCCTCGAAACAGCGGTTGGGTCAAGCTCGTTTAGGAGGAATTCAAACGTCGCGAGTCGGACAGTGGACGCCGCATGAATATACCGCAATATTATAGCAGGGCCATTGGCGGTGATGATGGGATTACATTCCACACCCTTCAAATGATAACAGGAAACATTCAACTTGTGGACTTGATAGATCTCTTCAACTCACAAGGACGATAACGCCAGGACACCTGGTGTAACCATGCCAACTGGCCACTGAACAATGACTGTAAATGACGCTATCAAGATACAGGATCCCGACGCCCGAACATTAATTTATTACTTCAATCACACGACCGCATAGGCGCAACTCCTGCTTTATACATACCTACTTCGGTCCTTCTACAGCGTGCGCTCTGATAATAAAGTCTGCGTCCTTTCCAGTGTGGCAGCCCCCTAAGAAACCTTAGTCCTGCACCGACTTGGTTCAAGAGCAGGTCACCAGGCAGCAGTTTAATCTCGATAACACTTCAGTCGTGCTTAAAGACCCCAGGTAAACCTTTCATCTAGGGTACCTAGTCACGTGGTAACAAACCTCGTGGTGAACATGGTGGAATGACTGAGTCATTTTCGAAATTAATGCAGCATTTACGAGTATATCTGTGTAGGTCAAATATTCTTAATTACATTTTGAATTATTATTTTCAATAATGAACCATTGGAATCGAGCATGAAAAAAAATTCTAACCCCCCCCCCCTCCTCCTCAACCTCCTCAAAATTTGATGGTTTACTACGTTTCAAGGTATGTAGAATCCGAAAATGCAATAAAAATATTTCTGTCTGTCCGCCGTACGCCGTACTGGCCACTTTTCTTAGTTACCATGAAACGAACTTGATGAAATTTGGGTTATAGGTTCCGTTCGGGGTCTAGTTGGTCCTCGAAGCTCGGCGTTACTCAAAACAGGGACAGAAATTTTCAGAACGCCGTATCTCGAAAACTTTTGATAGAAGGGTATGTTTTTTTTTACGTTATTAAATTTGTCTTGAGCTAAACAATTTTTTGAGACCACCCAGAGCATTGTACGTCCAGCAGTTCGTGTGTACCAAAAAGCTTCGTCAACACGATCGTGAATCAAACGGTATAAATCCGGCCGGGATATCATCACTAGGGAGCACCTGATTATAATCAAGGATGGCTGTATGAAGTCGAGTTGGTTGTTGTGCGATATCATTTCATTTGATAAGTGATGGACTATTGGATTTTGTTGGTAGGTACTTGTGAAACTTGAACAAACGTTAAGTATTACTGATGGGTAAATTATTACACAATGGTAAATTATTACACAACGGCAAATTATTACACAACGGTAAATTATTACACAACGGTAAATTATAGTACAACGGTAATTATTACACAACGGTTCATCTACATAGAAGGGGCTGGATTTTGTTCATCGGTACCTACTTGTGCAACTTGAACAACCGTTGAAGTATTATTGATGGGCAAGTTATTACACAACGATTCATTATACCTGACCACGAGGGTAGGTACTGACCACAGAAAACAGTGATCTACGCAGAAGAGGCATCTATTTCACTCCACATCAACAATTTTCCTTCAGAACTTCATTATTTGCGTTCATTTTGCCATTTTAGTTACTGTTTGTCATCGACAGAATTATTTTAGCAACACTTAACTCGTGTCATCACTAGGGACGCGCTAACAATCGGGAATTGGCACGAGATAAAATCATTGCTAGGGATCACCTGATTATAATCAAGGAGTATGAAGTCGAGTTGGTTGTTCCGTGATATTATTTCATCTGAAAAATGATGGCTGTTTTGGAGTTTGTTGATAGGTACCTACTTTTGCAACTTTTTTCACTCCTCATCAACAATCTCCCTTCAGACCTTCATTATTTGCGTTTCTTTTTGCCATTTTAGTTATACTGTTTGTCATCGACAGAATTATTTTAGCAACATTTAACTCGTGATTCAGTTAGGTACCTAGTAACGAGTACGGGGTCAGGTACTAACCTACGGAGGATCTGCGATCTACATAATATGTATAGAACAGTACATATTATGTAATATAGACGGGTTATCTATGCAGAGAGCTGTGATATGTAACAGAAGGGTATTCTGTACAAAATAATAAACCGTTGTGCAGCGTTGTGCGTTGTGTTTTGCAGCGTTTTTTCGCTACCTTTGTTTTTCAATTGATCGGAAAATGGGCATATGATGAACATGTCCACTGTATGTGATGAACATGTCCTATGTATATTTGGATATACGAATTGGTGATAGTATATGGATAAATCATAATGTAGTACATAACTATAAATAAATAATTTAGGTACGTGTGTGGGTAAATGAGGGGTCAACCGCAACAATGGCCGACTATGATATAGGTTTATAAGCTCGTTCACATATCCGAAGAATCAATTAATTGGGCAGCAATCACTTCCGCCCAAATCCTCTGCCAACCCTCATTAAAACCCGGGATCGGCAAACCCTTGGTTGGGTGAGTCATCACTTCCGCCCGTGGCCCATTAGCCCATGGCCCATCAAATCATCAATTCCGCCCCTATGACCTACGACCACAACATCTTGTATTTGATTCATGTGTGTGCACCAGATAGCCGTCCGTTAGGTTCGTCGATCTTCCATAAGTGTTCAGCCAAGCACCACAAGTTTTCTTGGATCACGCGAAAGAGTTCACCAAAAATTTACTTTTGTAATAAAAAATAGATTTTTTATTTTTATAAACTTTATGATCCAATGAATTACTTACATCCATTTCACTTATCCTGATTCCAAAGTGCGATTTTCAAAATAAGTATTGGCCTTATAAAGCAACAATTCTTTGCGTCGTGTGCCAGGAACAAAAACTAGGCATTAAGTCGGGTCTGACATGATAAAAAACTACACGACAACACGACTGGGCGAGGACTGAATCACGGGCCTATTCTAAGGCGGAACTGTTGGAAGGGCACGGACTGTCGCCCGGGTACAAAGGGCGGAAGTGATGAACATCTCCCCTACTGTTTCGGCAGGTACTTGGGTCCGTGAGCGGCTTATCTCTGGTCGCGTCACGGATTAGGGCGGAGATGATAATAGCCCAATTAACTAGACATACCACACATTTCAGGCAGTACATAACATCTTCCCTAGACAGAGAATTGGTTAGGTATTGAAAATAACGAATGGAAAAGAAGAAAAGCTTTCGGCTCGAAGAGACTCTGGATTCAACCCGACGAAATGGGTTGGCAAAAGAATACAACAAAGAGAACGGTGGTAGATCGAAAACAAACTCACCAGCGAGAAAAGGATATGAAGTGGAAATTGGGTGACACCGTAGGTAAATAGGAAGAGACAACAACGTACAATGCTCAGTCACTTGGAAGACCGGACCGGCGACTGGATTCCTCCAACCTCGAGAAAAATTCCTTCGACGCACTTTCCTTGGGATCTCATCTCAGTGTGATATGAGAGTACATATTCTATTACCCACGAAGCGCATTCTCCGTTAAACTCTACATTATACTTTTTTTTTTGCACACAAAAAATGCACAACCGTGATCGACATAAATTACCTATGGGAACGTAGAAAAATATTTTATACCAAAGAGAGATCGGAGGATTATATGAGGGTACATAAATTAAAAAACTGGAGCCAGCCGGGCAATCACATTTCATCAATATGCGGTAGAATCAAGAATTCTATAATTAATTATTTGTTATTTATGAAGCATACGTTTGTCAAATTGAAAACGTAGGAATAACAATCACTCTTCAAATGAAATAATATCTCGGAACAACCAACTCGATTTCATACAGCCATGCGTGGTTATAATTATGTGTTCCCTACCAATGATATCTGGACCGGATTTATACCGTTTCATTCACGACTATGTTGAAGAACCTTTTCGGTGCTGCTGGCTGGACGTAAAATGCTCCGGGTGGTCCAGACCGAGATCAATTTAAAAACATAAAAAAATTCACAACCTTCTATTGAAAGTTCTCGAGCTACGGCGTTCGGGAAATTTTTTCATCCCTTAGAAATGATTGACAGTAAGCCTGAGCTTCGCGGACAAACCTAGACCCCAAACGGAACCTACAAACCAAATTCATTAATTTCTGATCATGGTAACGACGGAAAGTGCAAAGTACGGTGTACGGTGACGGCAGAAATTTTTCAATTATATTTTCGGACTCTACGTACCCCTTGAAACAAAAACCAACACATTTTGAGTGGGCAGGGGGTTAAAAATTAGTTTTCATGCTCCATTCCAAATTTAGAATTTTCATTATTGAAAATAAAAAACAATAAGATGGTAGAGCGCGATTTGACGAGTGTTGGAAGTTAAGCGAACCGATGGCAACTGCAGACTTGCATAGTGGAATTTCAGTAGATAATTTTGCGGAATCTAATGTCTTCGGCATAGTAATTTCTTGAATTACAACTTCTCGAGCAACGTATCAACTTCAACGCCTGCACTACTATCTAGAAATTATCTAAGACGTGACCTAGAAGACAGAAATTGTAGCGGGGAATCAGTGACGAGACGAGCTGTTACAATGGTGATATACCTAATAAGTGGCCCTTTGACTCAAGGACTCGCAATTATATCTGGGAGATTGGATTCAGGCGAAGTGAAAGGGAGTCTGTGCTCCCTTTGAGGTGGACCTTTTCCAATTACCTGACCTCGTTATCAGAGGCCTCGCTTCGTAGCTCCAATTTATCAGCAGTGGCTTCTCCAGGGCAAGAGGAACTCGTCCGGAAGAAGAACGCTTGCTTCGGACAACTTTGATGGATAAGTAAAAAATTCCAGCCGATCACACCGTGTTTCAAATAGGATAGGTAATGAAATAACTCAACCTGGAGATCAGGGAGCAGTCCAGCAAATTATAGGGCGACCTAAACCCGATGGATTGACTTCACAGAACCTATAGCTGTATCCAGTCAAATGAAACATTTTTTTCAACCAAATGAAACAAACTTCTTTGAAACAAACTTTCATTTGCTGGAAAAAGTTTTCGTTCACATGATAAAATATAATTCTATCTATATCGTAATAGCCTCTGTCTTTGCTTGAAACAATAGAGTAATTTGCTTTAAAAAAAGGTTTCTTTTTGCTTAAAAAAATGGCATCTGGTGGCACCGAAAAATGCCACAACCCTCAAATATTAAACGTCAATACCAAAATATTTTTTAAATTTGGTTTATAGTTAAACCATATGTCTAAGCCACTGTAACCCAAACAAGTTATGATTCCAAAGCAATATTACCAAAGCATTTTACAGTCAAATTAGAAAAATTCTGAAAACGGATTTGTATTCTCCAGAGTCCAACGCAAGTGCCTATTAAGCCACTTTTTGAAAATGTTCAAAAATTGAACAACATTTTTTGGAACAGTGGGCAAAAAAATTTGCAGACTTTCGGAACAGATTACCCGGAATTGACGAGAAATCCGTTTTCCGAATTGAAATATCATGCTCCGTTCTCAAACGAGAAGTAGACGAAATTTGACCCCGATGGTGCTGCCATCTCTTATCACAGATTCTCACCAAAACATCGTGACATTTAGCCTTAAGACTATACAATGACTGAGAACCAGTACAAATTTTAGTTTGTCTGCTCCACATTGAGATGAAACGTTCGCCATGCAGCATGACCACACCAGCCAATTGTCGAGGACTGTTATACTGTTACTGAACAGTTCCTGGCCAATTGAAATTGCTTGTTTTCATAGAAAATTCGCAAAACAATTCTGTGCAGTTTCTTCGACTCCCAAGTATACTTGTATGCTTCTGGTCGGTTTATGCTCCACGTCGGTTTACTCGACAATAAACCGACGTGGCAACCAACTTTCAGTTCGAGCCGAAAAATCCAGAGATTCCACAAGACCGAATTCATTACCTGGGCGTACTAGGCAAAAATGGAAACGGCGTAACATGCATTTAAAAAAAAACTCAGGTTTCTTCTCAATAACTCTCATTCTCCCCCCCCCCCCCCCCCCCCGCGTGTAAGTACAATGATTCCGCAATGGCCCATTCCTGATGAAATCGACCATATGTCAATGCAGGTAAGTTGCCGTCGACCTCAGCCGCACTGTGAGCCCTGACTATTACGGTAATGTTACTAATGATATTACCGCTGGGACAAATTCGGGCCTTCCCCGAAGAACCGGCTTTTTACACTCACACCACTTTCCGCAGCTCCCAGGGTTTTTTCCTTTCTTTATACGGAATTCGGTCATCATTTCTGGTATTCAAAATCGTCGGGGCTAGTCTAGGAATTTTAGAATTTTATTGCGATAATCTGTAATAACCGGTTTGCGAGCAAAACCAACGTTTTTCAACAAAGGAAGTAATGTAAATCATATCGATTACAAATCTGAGAGGAACTATCAACGAATGGAGGTTGTCCATTATAATGGTACTCAACCATGATAATACCAAATATAAAGATTTTACTGGAATACACTAATATCACACAACATTACCCAACTACTACAGGACCGCTAACTCTAATTTACCATTTTTCAAATGAATAAACCAAAGCTTATTCAATCACGCTCACTCTGAAAATATTGGCGGAATTTGAGGTTTTTCATCAAACAGCCAAGCTCGGAGACCAGCAAAAGGAAATTGGTTTTCAATATATTTGTTGTTTTATAATATAATTATATTATCTTATATTTAAAAAACCCTGTTTGCGTATGTTACCTAAGAACGTCTAAACCGCGTGACCGGTTTTAACGAGGGGTGTCTCAACGTGATCAGGGAGTTCCTGAGACGGACAGAGGCTACGGTAAAATCGCCAATGTGACCTCTTTCGACGTGAACCGGACTTTCCTTCGCGACCCGATTGTTTCGTTTCTACGGGTCAACGTGTAACTATTTGTCGTGCAGTTTCCGAAATGTTTTAGAAATATTCCCGGGCGTAGCCGGGTATTATTGCTATTTGCCTTATCATATACATATTAAATTAATATAATATACATTAATATCAACATTCTAGCTCTGGGTGATGGGGATATTTATGGGGATTGTGTAAGTATCCACTCGGAAGCGTGTTTATCAGCTATTAAATGAGAAGGTGATAAGAAGTTGTTGTTGACATTCAGCCTAGTAAATTAAGATGGTACGTTTGTTGGTAGATATTTGGGAGGAAACCGCAAGTTTTCATTTTACTGAAATGTGAAAAGTATTCTGCAGTGTATCCACACTATAGGCCGGTTATATAAACTCCGACTAACTCCACCGTTACAATCTCCAAACGGATCATAGTTTGACAGATCGGGTCGCGACAAAAATCATTTAGTCAGTCCATAGGTTCATTACGTTAACATCAGGGATTGTCTACAGCTGGGACTGTTGCCAGTCAGTACCAAACACTGTGTAAGACGAATGCGTACCAATTCTGAAGTAAGAGATATATCTACCGATATTTCTCCACCGAATTTCAAGGAACAAAGTATTAGGTTATGCTCAGGAGTAGGAATCCCCCGGTTACTCCGGAACTCGGTTAGGTAGGGGCGTAGATCTCATACTAAGATGGATCAACAAGAAGAAGGATATGGCGGAACCGTCAACTTCACATTTTCTCAAGCCATTAGTGCCACCTACTCTCAGTCGTTCGAAAAGCAGCTTCTTCGTGACCCGGATTTCATTCATGAACTCTGTAGACTCCTAGAAAACGAAAATAGTAGCCGCAAGTAGTTCTGGCAAGTCGCAGGATAACCCCCTCCCTTTGAAAGCGCATCAACCGCCAGAAGTTTGGTATTAAGTTCGCACAACACTCCAGCCAAGCCCCAACCTCTCGCTCCTCTTCCATCTTAATAAAGCTTTCATTAAGACTGCAAAAAGTAATAGCGGGAAAAGCTAGAGTGGAGGGGAAGCGAAGAAGCCGTTTTCAAAAGTTTAGTTGTGGAGGGTTCTTGCAAGGATTTGTCCTCGCCTGTCTCAGTTGATGGATTTATGTCCTGGTGCTCCCATCCTATCCACCCACGGTACTCACAGCCGACTGCGCTCCCTCATTCTCTACTTCATCTTTTCCATCTTCGTTGGCTCTTCTCTTGAACTTATTGCTCCGGTGAAATATCTCCCTAATAAAGAGAAGTTGTATACTCGTAGAGCAAGAGAGGTTGTGCATTCAGGCAGCTACTAACCTACGAGTACATTCAGGAAGAAAGGACCTTTTCGATCCCCCACTTTTTTTTTATCTTTACGGCTAGAAGGTTTCTACCAAGATGTGGTGTGTTCTACCCAGGATGTGGTGAAAGCTCAATGAAGATTGAGCTTGATTCACTCTCCGGAATATCAATAAATTTCTGACATCACTTCACTTCCTTAGCGAAAATTAAGGAAACCCTGAAAAGAAAGAAATGTAAGAAAGCACAAAAATATAAGGAACAAAAAAGACACTTAACACATCACCGCTAGGTAATTTTTTTTCTTCCAAGCTTCCGGCCCGAAAACTGTTTAACATACATTATCTACTATAGGTACCTATTGCAGTATAGTACATACACATCTACTATGTTATAGTTAATACATTATCTACTATAATATAGTAGATAAGGTGTATCGAACAGTATGTAAACAGTTTTTGGCCGAAAGCTTGGAAATACATTACCTACTACTATCACACATCACATTATCTACTATAATATAGTATTCTCCTATAATAGATAATGTGCATCAAACAGTATGTAAACGGCTTTTGGGCCGGAAGCTTGGAAGAAAAAAATTACCTTAACGGTTGTGGTGATGTATTAGGTGTGTCCCCCCCCCCCCCCCCCTCACAATTATTAAAGGGGGGAATTTAATCTCTGTATTAAAGGGGGGGAAAAGTCAATCAACGAACGAATGGGTATCAAACAAGAGCTAAACGTGCCATCATGAAAAATCATCTCTCAAAAATAGGGTTGACAGGGAGTTCGAAATTATCCTCGTATGATGCACCTAATGAAAGTGAGATGGAATAGACTCCGGAAGAATTGCGAGTACCTACTCACTTTATTCGCAAATCACTGCAGTCACAATTAGTGGAGTTACACAATAACCTTCGAAACCTATATAATTACCATCTTCGTTAATAAATCCCTCCCCCCCCCCCCACCACCTCCGCTTTCACTAACACCATTACAACTTCATTATAATTAAATCTTAAGTTTTCTGAAAAACTGCACAGCACACGTCAATTGGAATTAGCTGCTACCTACCTGTTGGGAGCAGCATTTGCAACTCAGTCACCTAACTGGAAATGAATCGATGAAATAATAATAACGATAGGAAAATAGTACCTGACAGCTATATACGTGGCGATGACGCACGACAATCGGAAGTAGGTAACTGAACAATAATAATTCGACAACTTGGTGCATCAGAACGGAGGATGAATTGAACGTGATATAGGAACAAATGTATCTTCCTATTTACTGGACCATTGTTGGATGAGTGTTTCAGCTGTTTTGCTTTTAAAAAGAAATGCATTAAAAAAGGCATTGAAAAAACGTGACCAAAGTATATATATGCATTTCCGATCGAAAACTTGAAACATGAAAAGTTATTGGTCTTTTCCCATGTAACAACGATGATTCGCCCGATCCGCTACATATATCACCTAATTAGGAAATAAACCCAAATCATGATAATGGCCCATTGTAAGGTCATCATCAATTATGTCCCACTCTGAAAGGAATTAATTAACGCTCAAAATACGAGGTGAGCCTCAAAAACAATAATCGACAATAGTCAATCTAACGTCTTATAAGCTGCAGCGGTCAGCCTCTGGACCGTGAAACCGATCAGTCAGTCAGATGAACCGGTTTCGAAGAAAGGATTTTCAAATTCATCAGCTCTTAAAGGAAACCAACCGTTCAATGTACCCGTGGCTTCACAGTGCAAACTGGCAATAGAAGTTCATTCCGTCGTCTTGAAGCGTTTCCCTCGATCGCAATTACGAGATGCCTTCAGCCCGGGCTACCCATTCCGTTTCTCATTACAGCAGCCCTCCAGCTGAGGGGAAATTGATTCGAAACAAGCCAATACGACTAAGTGGGGAAGGCAGTCAGTCGAGTTTCGCGTTAGAGCTGCAATACTTTGCGCTATTAACTCCAGGAGTGCTCAAGTCGTTTTCTTGAGATCGTTTGGTAAGTACCTGAGACAATGAAGCAGCTAAGATCCCCCTCTCATCTAAACAGCCTGAAATTTCTTTTGTTCTTGGTGGAGTGAAGGATCAGAAGAATACAACACATTGTCATCTCTGAATAGAAAAATATTTATAGATGAGAAATTATTCAACACTAATCAAAATGGAGGATGATGTTCAACTAGAGATATCGCAAGTCCGAGTTTCCAGGAACGTTTACAATGTCATAAAATTTGTCAATCAGATGTTAAATTGGGGAACTAAGCAATGAAGAATGGGGATTCTTCACCAGTGAGTACCTAATAGCTTTATTCAGGCCTCAATGCGGAAGCTGATCCGTGATATTTTGGTTTATTATTTTCAATTATGAACCCTTGGAATCGAGCATGAAAAAAATTAATATATCCCCCCCCCCCACCCAATTTTATGGTTTCCGTTTCAAGGTATGTAGAATCAGAGAATAAAGTAAAAACCCCGCAAATTATTACACAACGATTCACTTTTTTCTGTGGTCAATAATACCTACCCTCGTGCTTCCCCCAGGAAAGCCCTAAATCGAGTACTGGAGGCGGCCCGGAAATTAAAATTTCATAAAAATGTGCGGGAAACAATAATTCAACCATTAATTTGTTACAATGTGGAATGATCAAGCAAACAATAAACCTACAACTTACCACTAATTTACATTTAAAACGAAGCTTTTCGCTCAAATTCTGAGCATCATCCATGGAGGAGCAGAAGCATCCCCCACACTGCCAGCAACTGCGCCGCGGCTGTTGCTGTTTTCTGGGGCATCCTCCATGGATTCTGAGCATGCTCCGGGTCGTCTCAAAAAAATTCTTAAGCTCAGGATTAATTTAAAACTGTAAACAAATTCGAGATAACGGCGCCGCGGAAATGTCAACCCCATCTTTCACCCCTTAAAGAGATGGCTGACAGTAACGATGAACTTCGCGGACCAATTAGACCCCAAAAAGGACCCACCAAATTTCATTAATTTTAGTCCATGGTTACTAAGGAAAGTGCGAAACAGGACGTAGAGAAAAAATGATTTTAGTCCATTTCTGGATACTACGTACCTTGAAACGGAAACCATCAAATTTTGAGGGAGGGTTAATATTTTTTTTTTTTTAATGCTCGGTTTCATGGGTTCATAATTGAAAATAATAAACCAAAAAATTCTGCCCAACCGCCGTACGCCCTACTTTCCTTTTCCACTTTCCTTAGTTACCATGAACCAAAATTAATGGACTTTGGTATTTATGTCCCATTTGGGGTCTAGTTGGTCCATGAAGCTCGGCGTTACTAACTGTCACAGTCATCTATAGGGGTTGAAAAATAGAGGTCAAAACTTCCCGGATGCCGCATGTTGAAAACATTCAATAGAAGGGTACCTATGGGTTTTTTGCGTTTTTAAATTGATCTCGAACTTAAGAATATTTTGTGACCAGATAGCAGCTCAGATACCACGCTAGGAAACTAGTTTTTCATTTGAAGAAAGATGGTTATTTAGATTTTGTTGATAGTGTAGGGCTTTCCTAAGGGAAGCGCGAGGGTACTTACTGACCATAGAAAGGATAGGTACCTCTATCCATTCAGGAAAATGATAAACAGTTTTATAATAATTCGCAGGGTTTTTGCGTTCTTGTCTTACTTCATGTTTCCTTTATCAACTATGTGCCTGAATTTACCCCAAGTTTGCGGAAGGCTCTGTCGTCCTTGTGACCTTGTTCAGTCCTTTCCGTTTAATATCCATCTCTACCCCTTCCACCAATCACCCCAACAAGGAGGACTTATGTGTATACCGATGTGGAAGAACGTCTCCGGTTCCGCCGAGCCAACTTTTTCGGGGTCACCATCACACACTCTTTTGAATAAGAGCTTTAATAAACGGGCTCCCATGGCACAACGCCTATATATGTCACTGACAGAACCCACCAACCCACGATGCTCTCCAGCGTTCCAGATGCTCCTTTCAAACTGGCTCCCTCGCTTTTCTTGACCGAAGCTTTATCGTCGCCATTCAGTGAGAGGAGGTCCATGGGAGGCATTGTTCCGATAACCCTCGTCCTTGCATAGAACCCCACAAAGCATTATAAATATTAAATCGTTTTATTCATCTCCATCCAATGTTGTCTTACGTAATTAAAGTTCCCATCAATGTTGATGATTCATTTATTTTATTTCCAAACGACAAATGATAAATAAATGCCAAAGCCACAAAAATATCTATAGCTTGATACGGAATCTGATGTACAAAACATACCTACATAACATCAGACAACGGGCGTTTAAATTTACTCAAAAAATTACAGTAATACTGAATGTAAAACCTAGTAGAAGCCTATCATTATATTTTAGCATTACCTATGTGTTATGATCTCCAAGAGATTACCGGGTTCCATCTATGCTAATAGGGTGTTTTTCGTTATTATAATCTATCTGTATGTCCTCTTACCGTTTGTCGTAAGCCTGTGCGTGAGCTTATGATAGTCGGGCGGAAAGTTGGATGAGTTTGGATGAGGGTGGTTTGCGTAAGGCTGGATGAGGTTGATTTGGATGGATGAGTGAAGGATGTGCTCCGTAGGAGTCTTTTGCTAACGCCCCGCGGTTATCACCACAGCAGGCGTTAGCTGGAAGGATGTGAGGGAAACTAATACCCGCGGTTGTCACCACAGCAGGTATTAGGTGCTCATTGGGAGTCTTTTGCTAGCACCCCGCGGTTATCACCACAACAGATGCCAGGAGGAAGAAGATGAATACAGCAGGTATTCTATAGAAGGTATTCTTAGAAGGGAGCAACCAGAGAGGGAGAGAGAGAGAAGGCGAGAGTGAGAGAAGTCGCCGGCCGTTACTACCGTTGAGGGGCGATGGAGCTCGATGGAGGGAACCCTTCTCCTACTTTCCCCTGGGCGTCGCTCAGCTCGTCATTCCCTTCGTTTATTTGGTTAGATCTTTTAGGTATTACACAGGAGTGGTAAATGTAAGAATTTGAGGGGTACCACGACACCATTTAATTTGCTGCTCTATCGATATTGTCACATCCCTTTCTGTTAAGCAATAACCTTGAAGAAGTCAAATTACTTGAGCAAAACGTTGGCCCAGTTGGACAATTTCTTTGCCATGACCAAAATTCAACATCCCAAGCTGGACTGTTTCAATACTGGCATTTATGAGAGTATGGTGGATCAACCAAATTAACCAACTGATAAATCAATAACTCCAGTAACACCTGGAAATAGAATTTCACTCTATGAATAAGCATGACGAAGTAGAGAAAAAACCAGAAGGGAATGCAACATAATGCAAAATAATAAAACAATAAAACAACGATCGCAGCGAACTTACAAGAATGCACACAAGGAAATTTCGGGTAAGAAACTAGAACAGCACATTTCACCATCTTGATCACCGAAGACATTAGGTAACAAACTCCTGAGTGGTTGAGATTTTTATTTTATTCTTTCCCACCGCGGAAAAATGCTTGGGGGGTAGAAGGGAGCAAAGAAAGTAAACGATGCGGAGGAAACGGATGAGCCCTAAGAAGGATCCGATTTTTGGTTCATCTCTCGTAGTAATGCTGATAAAACAGTAACAATACGTCTTGCCTTAATGCTAGGCGGATCTTCCCCACCTCCACCAAAGACCTTTGTTGAGAGCAAACCACTTCATATTATGATGAAATAGAAATACTTCAAGGCATTTCTCCATCCAAGAATTTCTCCTGCTATACATGCCCGTGATGCTCGTAAAAATCTGTGCACGATATAGAAATGTATCACAATATTGGTGGTATCTCATGAGTAGGATTAACACTCGAATTATGGTCTTTGAAATATTACAAAGTTGTGTAAACTGCTTTAGCTAAAATATTGTAAGAATAACGCCACTGTAAATAAATTAACTAGGACTCTATTTTGACTTTGGAACCACACTTTTTGGATTTTGCTCACATCAACAACTGATCAAGAACATAATGACCGTAACTAACTAGTAACATTTCCAACAAATTATTTACGGTGCAGTCACCAAAACTATTAAGTACCTATATGCTTTTCTAGAAATTCGCTCAGTCGTGCGGTCTTGTTACTCGTTACTTTCTATCAAAATTGGAGGAGAATTGCACAATAATATATTATACTCGTAGTGTGACGTACTTCGGAACTCTAGTTGTTGGGATAGTTTTTGATGTCCATTAATCTCATTACCTACCACATCTAAATGCCTCTTGGTTTTCTGATAAGGTCCTAACTACGAGTTCTAGTTCGACCACATCGATCAGCAACTAAGTTGAAGTTGCCGTAACAATAACTACGAGTACTACGACTACAACTCAAGACGACAACAATAACTAACTTACTAAAATGTGTAATGCTGTTTTACGACATAATAAATCTCATGATGAATAATGCTGTTATACGACATAATAAATCTACTATGTTACTGCTATGAATATCATATCAGCGAACCGTAGCAGTCTGGATAAGTAGCAGAAATGGAGAAGCAACTGCAACTGCATGCAGAAGTACTATATACCACCAGTACTTATATTAGAAGTACTATCCGCAATGTAAGCTCACTCAGCTATTTTTTATCAACACAACGCGATATTGTAATAGAACGTTGTAGTCGCTTATTGTCTATAGTATGAGTGTTTAGTCTCACACAACGGGTTGAACAAACTAGACTTGCACTGTTTTTCGGACAACCAAATTTCATTGATTTTGGTTCATGGCAAATTAAATTGGCTTTTACGGCTCGCCGTATTTGTAGCGCCTCCCCATGAAATATGACAAGACACACGTTCAAAGGTAATTTGCTGAACCATAACCTCCAAATTGCCTAGTAGAGCAACGGCTCACAGACGTATAGCTCGTCGATCCTTGCCAGACCATAGCCTTTTTTTCTCGCCGCATACGCACAAAAGGGTCTCGACTCGGATATTTTTCCATTTCCGCTGGTGGAAGTCGGCTGCTCGCCGCAAAGAAACGAAATGACATGGCAGTCGTATTGCTCAGCATTTCGAAGGCTCCCACGTCCACATATTATAAGTAACATAACGAACGGGAAGGGATCGGCCAAGGAACGAAATCTTTGCTCGCAGGGCGAGCTATCTGCGATATACTGCTCCGCCTGACTATTGTTGTCACTTTCCGCCTGTCTGTATCACCGCCCCTATTGACTCCCCTTCCTGGCTGCCCTTCCTGTCCGCTGATCGACCTCTCACGTTTCAGTATTGACGGAGCAACAATGCCAGTAAACCACCGTCGTCCTTTATCATCTCCGACTCGTGTCATTCAATGTGGACTCGGTCCAGTCATTACTTTGGGAACGTAGAGAAACGCTTATAATATTTACTCTATCTTTGCACTGGGAATAGCTAGCCGATGGGTTTTTACTTGCGACCTTCAGTTAGGCCTTAGAAAATACAAACGTCACGAGAGATATGAACGAAACTCGTCTCAACACAGTGCTAAGAGAAGCACCAAAGGCTTCATGAAGGGTGAAGGCAGAAAATCTGTGGAATTACGTATAATTTCAATAACAAACTGAAAACTTTGACTGTGACAGCTACAGACCTTGTTAGCAGGAATCCTGAAATACTCCCTCCTAAAAATCTCTTCATATAATTATACTCCGTCGATCCTGATGACAGGAGTTTTTTATTTATACATTCATCACACCTTAACTAACAAGGAGAATCCTACACGTGTTCTGGCCACCGATCTTCACCGAGTTCTTTTTAGTTAACCCCCCCCCCATGCTTGCCGTTCCAACGTGCGTATATTCCAAAGATGCAATATCCGTCCGCCATTCGCCGTATCATCCACATCTTAGGGCCCCACTTAGGCCCTAGTTGTGTCCCAAAACTTGCAGCCCGATCGGAATATACCCAACAGTGTTATGGGTGAAAAATGGGTGTAAAAATAGGGGGTTTAGAGATTTTTTGGGGTTTTAGTGAACTTGAGCTTGTGAGGTATCGTTTTCCATGTTTTTTAGGGCGAGAAGACCGAATACGAAGTTGATTTTTACCGAAAAGGGAAGGATTGAGGTTATAACGAAGGTTCAGCTCCCAAAATTCATTTTTTATGTCTCAAAAACCTGGGGAATTGTCTGAAATCACCATAAATTTGTACAGTAACACTAGAAGTAGTATCAACAGGTGAATCAACATGATTAAATGGCACCATCAATGATGAATGATAATTTGTCAAAAATAGGAGCCTGATTCTCCTGTTTTTGGGGGCTAAAATTGGTGGAAACCATCAAAAATAGCTATTTCAATTATTGCACGTGAAAGAAACAATAAATGAACGGGCAACATTTCTGTAGGTATGTCGAATAGAATAATAAAACAATGTGACAAGGACTTTGCTGCGTTTTTCGTTAGCCACCAGGGTCCCGTAACTCCCACCAAAAAATATAGCGTAAGCTGTGATTAAGCAATTTATAACCTACCTATATATATTTTTTTCAATGGAATAATAATAGGCAGTTGTGCATACAATGTAGCGGTTCGGTTGTTTGTACATTCAACGAAAAACGTCGTGTCAAGAAAACTTTAACGTGAATTCAATTATTACAGTCCAATGGCCTTGCCAGGTGGAATAAACCGGTTCCCGATAGTACTTGGATGGGTAACCGCCGCCGTGACCAAGTATGACCCATGTAGCTGTTGGGCGAACCCCTCACCACGCAAGGGGGCGAGGCAATGAGTAGCCAAGTAAAGAGCGAAATGATCAAAAGTACTTCGTGTTTTCTAATTAAGTGCATATAAAACCCTGTAACAATAAGGTACATTTATGTTTCTAAATTGTCTCAATAACGAGTTCACAAAACAAAACAAAAACTTAAGAACAATCGATCCGAGTTACCTGTAAGTACGTCAAAATTGAATTCTATTATGAGTGGGAGAGAGAAGATGACTGGCATAATGGGAGATGACCGAAAAGGGATTAGGAATATAAAAAGAAAGGTCAATACATACATAAAATCCTACGTCTGCAGCAGATGTGTGAAGCAGATTGACTCGTTGACGCGCAACAAGGGTATTTAGTAGCGAACATTCCATCTGCTTGTAAGTTATCTGCCACACCCCATGTCACACAACAAAGCGTCATGTTTGATTGACACTTCAATTGATATCGTATACGACAACCGAACTGGGTGAAACGTGAGATGATCTTTTCTGTTTCTGATCCGCCTTCACTTCTCTATGCACAGAGACACCCCCGCTTCAGCACATCACCCTTCGGATTCGCCTCACTACATTATTCATTTCTCGCGTAATGCTGGTGTCATTTACACGTCGTTCAACCACCCTTTTCTCCATTTTAATCTATTTTTTTCTCCCCATCCTGCTTTCTAAAACATCAACCGAGGAGCAACAAAATGCATATTTTAAGAAAACCCTAAAGAAAGTCCCGACTTCGGCTCGGAGTCCCTCAAGCGATGTGACTAATTCAGAATTCGTGGTGAAAGAGGATATTTAAGAGTTGACAACCGTGAAAGACATTCTGAAGCCTTGTTTACGAAATGTTGGCCCAAGAAGGCGACGAAACCACAGCCAAATATATCTTACACAATGTACGATTGAACTGAATTCTTTATTAGTTCAGAACTTTAGAAGTAACACAGTTACGTAGTTCAAGTGCCTCATCTCTGTATCAAACGAGTAATCACTACGAGTTACTTGATGTGGTTGAAATCCTGACAACCGATAAAATTGGAAGGAGTTTTATAATTACAGATTTTTCATTATAAGTTTTATGATTATAACGCTTTTATTATTTTATATAGTTTTATATATTATAAATACACCTTCTTAGTTAGCACATCTCGTTGCTAAGTATATTATGGATATAATGAGTTTTGGGGAGAGAAATACTGTTTTCTCCTACTGCGTTAGTTTTCATCCTAATAGAAACAATATTTTTCTGATTCGTTCTCTGTACATTCTATGCACCCTCCAAAGGCCATCGTACTTGTGATTAAAACAGTTATGCCAGCTTCACCTCTCCATAAGGATGGATGTTGAGCTATAAGGGGGGGGGGGGGGGGGGGGCACTCCAAAGGGCGCGAAAACTGATGCATCTAAAGTTAAAGTACCTATGCTATACCTTTCCTCCAATATGGTTTACAAAACGTCGATATCACTTGAAAATTCGTCAAAAAACAAGGAAATTCAACAGAATCCTTGTCCAATCAACGGGTTTCTGAGGGTCGAAATTATACGATCGAGAATGTAACGGATTCAGTTAGAATATATTGCCCGAGAGCGATGTAATTCATAAGCAACTTCTTAGTTGATGTGCCACTGAATTTTAGTTTTTATTTATTATTTATTTATTTATTTATTTATTATGAAACGGGCTGGTTCCCTGTTTACAACATCAACAAAGAAGAAAAACAACTCAGTTGTACTCAGTACTCAGAAAAAATAAATAAAATGACGACATAAAATAACGAAAATTCTGGTTTGATTCAGTAAATACCAACAATAATCATTATTATTAAGCATTCAAGCATAAAACCACTAGATATAGGAATTGTGGGGAAATGAGGTTGGAACAACTGTTCTAACCCATTGTAACTACACGCTTTGGTTGTAATTTGTGGTGCTGGGCAGGACGTATCCGAAGAGACCGATAAAGGTTACTGTACCTATCCACAATTATCTACTAACATTGAAGCACACCTACCATTCTTACAAGTCGTGGGTGAACTTGGAGCGATTTGAAAAAGCCTGTAATTCAAACTGTACTCTAAGGTGTTTTTACAATTCATGGGCCACTAGGTATCCTCAAGAGTCGCAGTTTTTTGTGCCTCCACGTGTCACATGTAACTGCACCAAACCACAGAGTGTTCCTACCTAAAACGAACAACTGATAATTTTCACCGTTCATAGCATTCTTCTGGGGACATGGAAACAATAAAATGACACTAATTAATCAAATTTTCTTTTCTACATTCTATAAAACCACTTTCTGGGATAACCAAAATCTCTGCAAGCTACTACACACCGGTTTTCCGTAGGTTTCCAGTAGACAGATCGCTTCTGCGTAGATCACAATGTTTTCTGTGGTCAACTAACGGGCTTCAATTTCATAGATGACCATCTAGGAACTTCATGAAATACCTACCTACCGAATTTGAGGAAAAACGCGTCATCGATTCGCGAGAAATTAGCACCAATCTCGGATTAGCGTTTGCGAATGCGCACGGGAATGCCATTCATAGGGGAACATCTGGGGCCCAACCCGAAAGATCCCTGATAATTTCAGCAGAATATGATTTGAATTGAGAAAGTTATGTGTACGGCAAGGGCTTGCGACACACGGACGGAAATAATCGAAACAAATTTGTTAATTAATTAATGAAATTATCAATACGGATTCTAGGTACCTTGAAACGCAAACCATCAAATTTTGAGAGGGAGGAAACTTTTTTCACCATCGATCCCAAAGGTTTATTATTGAAAATAATAAACCAAGAGGGTTTCGTATAAACCAAGGACCCGGCAAAGGTGTTTTGTCCGAAGGAAGGTGGGATGAAGTGAAGTGGCCGAACCGTGGAAGGGGCAAGGAAGTCACAAGTGGCCTCAGACCACAAACAGCGGAGGGCCGAGTGCTTCTAAGTGCACTCCATGGCACATTCACTCCAAGGAAAGAGCACCCCTGCCTGCTCCCACCCTGAGTGGTCTTTGCCCAACAATAACCACTTACAGTCCTATTGTTCATGGCCATTCTTCTCATATGCCCCAGCATGCCGAGAGGGTGGAGTGCACGGAAATATAAGACCCTTTATCCGAAATTGCAACCTGAATGGAGATCCCTTTGTGATAGCCAACCGCATCTTCGAAGGGAAAACTATTCCTCGAAGGGAACTCAAGGAATCTGGATCAAAGGCAAAAAAAAGTTTGTGAAGTACCCTACCGTGCCGCACTACATTTCAACGAAGAACTCTTAATAACATCAAAACCTTCCTGGTAAGTAAATTAATTTGATCTAATTAAGAGATGGGATTTAAGAACAAGCTTAGCTACCTTATGCGTACGTAGTACGTAATCGTTTGAAACTGTTTCCTGTTGTAAGCCCTGCCTGGATCATCTGTAGGTACTATTCTGTAGACATGGATGATTAATACAACGTTCGTATTCGGCGTGCAAGGAGTTACAAAAAGAAACAATGTCCGTGAATTCGATCTTGTTATTTCTGTTCTCCCAGAGGAACACAAAAAAGTTGTTGAACTTTGACTCAACGGAACAGACGAATCCAGTGGGTTGAAAATGTGGTTCATTATTCCGCGCCCCTTGGTAGGTTCGTTCTTACAGGAACTCTGTAGGTTTATGTACCTACCTTAGTAATTCAGCAAACTTCTTTTGATGTAGTTCCTTCTTTGGGTAGCCTCGTGGAAAGCAGAAGAGGAGTATTTTTTCGATGAGTTCTTTGTAACGAAAAGAGTGTAACAAACCAAGTATTTTTTTCGTTACAGATATTTTACTAGTAACTAGTAACCGATTCCCTTGCGGTTTGAATTTTCTCGCCGACTCCTAAAATACACCACGAATGTGTGGCCAGTGTTTCACGACAAAGAGAAGTTTCAGATCGCATACAACTAAGATCGGACCAAATAATTTCCGTAGCTGGAGAGCTCGCGTTGGTCTCATTCGACGCGGACATTGTTGTCACTCACCTTCCTTCGAACGAAAACCAGTTTGATTGGTACCATTGTTGGGCTGAAATATGAAAATTTCGTTTTTCTCTCTTTCTTGTTCCTGTGATTCTGAAGCTGTTTAGGATATTTAAAGGAACATGGCGCCATAATAGCTGTAAGCACCGAGATAGGCTTGATATACTGCGTCGAATGAGACCTTGAATACCGCGTCACGAGGAATTCTTCCGCCCGTTTACAGCCTTCTAGGAATTTTGAGTTGTAAATATTCTCTGGCATTTAACTACTTATGCTGGACACGAAGACATATGGAACGTGCAGACTCATTGGAACTAGGCCTAACACACCATGCAAGGTCACGAGCCACACCATAACAACCCTGAGAAAACTTTAAATGAATAATAATGGCGCTAGCTGTTCAGCAACGACGTGACACAGTCGCTTTCATTCATTTATAAATCGAATGTGGATATAAAACACCCTTTAACGTTACCGAAAGAGAGACAGAGATAATTTACTGGCGGAAAAGGATATTGGCAAAAACATATAAAAGAAGGCGATTTTTCAAGGAAGAATGGCGCGGGCTTCGACCCTCAAGCCGTTATTACCCGTACACAGGCGTATGATATGAGTTTCAGCGGAGAATATAAAAACAGAGAGGATGCATGGCGTTCATTTTCATCCCTTGAGAGGACAAAAAATTGTGGTATTTCTTCAAACCTCATTCGCTAACAGTTTTTTCTCAAACGGGGTCAAAACAGCCCGCCCACATCGAATTGCGGGATGCTCATCACTCGTGAGCGTATAATCAATATTCTACCTCACTGTTTTCCATCAGAGAACGTATAGCGCTACCCGTGAGATCGCGCGCACTTACGGAGTATCAAGATTCTTCATGGAACCCATTTTCTACTGTACTTAGCTGAATGGGCAGCCAACTACCTACAATCATTTCGTATAATTTTTTTTTCAATCAAAACTACTTATAACTACCACTCTGTGATAGTATGGCCGATAAAAAGTCAATACCGAGGAGAAGAAAGGAATTAAATAGAAATACGCTACTGAACATTTCACTGACGTCAACAGTTTTTCACAGTGTTCAAGTTTACTATTACAAACTCTTTTGACCAATACCTAATCACCACGGCAAAGTCGTGTATGTACCATTTGTGTGTTGTTAAAAAAGCCTTGGCCGTTCCGGGGGCAGCCCCCCCCCCCCCCCCCCCCAAGGGCAATTTTTATTCTGTTGAGTGATGGAGTAACCAACGGTCGCACCCGTCACAGCGACACACTTTTCCGGAAATTGAAGTAAGTGTCTACATAGGAAGATAAGTTGTCAGTAGTCACACCCTATAGCCTATACTGTTATCTCGGAAAAGACGGCTCCACCTATACACGGTTCCACTATCCAAAGCCAAATATGGTACAAAATACAAAACCATGGATAAATGTAGATATAATCGTACGACCCACTGATCGAAAGCCAGCGAGAATTATATTTTTGTAATAAATTATGTTGTAGGACAACAACATGATAGTTGCGGGAACGTAATGACTTGTGACATTACAGTAGTGGGTTGTCTGTCACCCTCTAGGAGAGTGGCGAATCAACTCAACCTCTTGAATAAGACCACTTGTCACTTCGTATGTCGATGAAACTAGTCTCTCCAGGCAAAGCGGCATCAGCTACAACACCTTTATAAACCGGAGGTACAACAACTCGAATGTCCGACCCATAATTCAGTTCGAATTATTATCACGATGCAGCTCTATAATCTATAAGCTATATAACCTATAATGCTCTATAATCGGACTGTAACTGTCATCTGCCATCTACAAACATTAGCACACGTATGAATACCGATTTGATTTTATGGGTGGATTTGACAGTGATTCGATCAAGTGTCGTGTCAACATTTGCAGAATCAGATTTTGAGGTCAAAACTGCGCGTCCTCTATTGACAATTTAAAACTTTCCTTTGGGTCAATGTAAAAGCTAGAGATATCTGCGAAGAGCTAAAGCTCAGTAAAAGTGAGGGCTGAGTGATGAGCTAAAATGATGATTAACAACATAATCAACGCTTGTAGTCGGGGGTATGTTATTTTCGACACCCCAAGGGCACTCACGTACCGGTTATCATCCCTGGCATTCTTCCGTAGACTCACTGAACCTCAACGCCCCTTATATCCTACTCAAAATCAACCAAGATTAGATTATCCTGGGTGCCCGAGGGAGAAACCCTTCGGGTCTCCCTGTATACTAAGAGTACCTATATCTTACACAGAGTAGGTAGGCAAATAATTTATCCACCATACATCCATCCAAAGAGGAACTCTTATTATCTCACTTTTTTCAGAGGGTGGCTCTGAGAGGCACTGATGGAGACAGGAGAAGGGCGGTCCTGAAGACGTGGCTGGAATAAGATGTTCGTGTCAAATCAGAAACCCTTATCCTGCAAGCAAAAGCCACACCCAACGCCCACGAGCGTGTCCGTCGTACGGTAGCCACTATATTGATTCGCCCTGTACTGAAGGTGGGCAGGAGGAATAACATGATTCACACATGAACCATTCAAAACTACACCGCATATGGATAGATACACCGAAGGTATAGGTATGGAACGTAATTCAAGTGAGCGTATCATCGACAGACGCAAAACGCTTTATGTAATGCCACATTATGAGTCCACCACATTTCTGTCCGTAACATCTGCGTGACACCAAAATCAATCACCGCTTGACATTATGATAATATGTGAACAAAAAATGTGTGAGGGTGAACATGATATGTCACACAGTGGTTAAAACACTGATTTATAGCCAGCCAATATGTGCCAAGGCGACAAAAAAACACTTGGAATGACCGAAAATTTATAGGATGAATTTAATACGCTCTTGAATTCAAGTTTGACAACGTTTGATTGGCTTCGTTCTCACTGTTGGGCGAAGCCATAAATTATCATTATGGACATAGTTATTTGAAAATCCTATGTTTTGTTTCCACCATTTTCAATCAACCATTCCAACATTTCCTCCAACATTTAAGAAGGAATTTTCTATTGGTTAATTATTTTCTATAATTATTATTATTATAGTATATTTTTAGCATTATAGTTTTATTAGTTAGAACACTGATTTATAGCCAACCAATAACAGCCAAGGCCTTGGAATGACCGAAAATGTAGAGGATGAATTTACAGATGCTCCTGAATAGAGTGATCCAAGTTAGACAACCTTGTCTGACGAAGCCATTTGATCATTACGAATACAGTTTTATCATTCATAATAATATCATTGGCAGGCTATTCACTGAAATTTGTCCGACCGACCGACACCAAATATTTTTTTGCTTTCAGGAGTCGTTGCTAAGCAACTATCATTCATTATGATTATGAGTAGGCTATATTGACGATGCTGTTTGATTTGCTATTCACTTTACATTAATCATTATGAAGACAGCCTTCTGTTTTTTTTTTGTTTTTTTTTAAACATTTTAGATCCTATGTGATGTTTCTACCATTCTAAAAATTCCTCCAACATTTGGGAAGGATTTTTCTATTGTTGAATATTTTCAATAATAAATCTTCGGGGTCGAATATGCGTCAGGTCAGCGACATCAACCAAATGTCCGTTGAACCTGCCAGGAAACCAAGACATTCACCCTGTGGGAAAATACACACACAAACGCTCTCACAGGCAACCAAACCGCTCCCAAAATGCAAATTCAGAAAAGCTGACTTCCAATTTCCCAAGACCTTACGTGGCTCCAGTCAACGACCACATTTTAGCCCTGGTGACGTAGCGATAGGCGGTTCCGTACCCTTTCCCCCAAGTAAACAAAATTGGTTCACAATGCTGCCGTCACGACTACATACAAAAAGCCGAAATGATCTTACCATCACTCGAACCAAGGGAAGAACTCCAGGATCCAAAGGCGGAAAACCATAAAAGTGAGAGACAACTTCCAGAATCCGAAACTATGATTCGGCCCTAGATCCAAAACGACCCATCACGCCTTCAAACCGAACTGACAAATTGATCGGGGACGAGGAACAAAAATGTCTCTCCCTGGACATCATCGAGACAAGTGCTATAGGTCGAGACAGGTGCACTAGGCTTTTTAACAGTGCCATTCTTGCTTCCCGCCGATTGCTCCGAGAGGATCGTTTGGGAGGACTTCACCTGTCCATCCCATCCTAACGGCAGAAACTCTGCGCCCGACAAGGTCGTCTGGACCAGCCGCCAGACAGCAGATGATGCAACTGCCATAAACAACAACAGGTCAGAACTTTCCGAACCTTGAGTTCATCTTGAAAGCCCGTCACCGAAATCTGCACGCTCCCGCGAGATATCGAGACCCCACTTATACCTCGCGAAGTGCGAATGAGACAACTGAAACTTGAATCCGAGGGCCTGTAATCTTGAACATTAACTGTGCAATAAATTACAAACTGCTATGTCTTAATGCATACTCATTCAATATTACCTCAAATCATATTATGTTTTAGGTAATTCAAATTCAGATATTTCATCTCTTGAAATAGTTTGTCGACCTACCTCTGATCCCCAAGTCCAAGATCATAGGCCTACCCTTATATCTAATCAAGTAATCGCTAAGGAAGAAAAATAGGGGGGTTGCAATAATTGTCAAAACACAGTAGCTCGAGAACTTTCAGTGAAAGGGTATGGTCTTTATGGCGTTTTTAAATTGATTCCGAACAGCATAGGGTTTTGTGAGACCACCCGGAGCATTGTACGTCCAGCCGTACACAGTAAGGCCCTGAAGTGTGACCTGAAAAGCTTCGTCAACATGAATGTAAATCACACGGTGTACACTGCTCCAGCCACTGATAGCACCAATAGCGAACAGCTGATTATAACCACGCATTGCTTTATGAAATCGAGTTCGCTATTCCGATATATTATTCCATTTGGAGAGAGATGGTTAACCCGGTCCTACTTTGGTTCAGCGATCATCGGAATTTAAAAAACGACGGGGTGGGCGGTTCGTGGGGCCAAAATGACGCGTTACATGAGATGGGTGCGGAGGAAAAACGCACCTACCAATTAATAGCAGTAGGCACTACCTACAAAAAATATCTACCTCTAAATATTCACCACATATTTCCTTCTACTCAACAACAAAGTCGAATGTTGATTCCATAAGACATGGTGGGTAGGTTCGATACGATCTAGGTATCACGTCATCAGAAATTACAAAGAAACAACTTTTTTGTTGTTGAGAAATATGACTCACGTAGCTGTTGGGCGAACGAACCCCTCTCCACTCAGGGGCGGCGAGGCAATGAGTAGCCAAGAGCGATATGTGACGGTGACAGGGCAGTCGGACGCTGAGCCCCAGCCTGAAGGGATGGCGGTCTTTGGGCAAAAAGTCTTGGACAAAAAGTCTAAATTTCAGGGTGGACAAAAAGTCTTGGACAGAAAGTATTGGACAAAAAGTTTGAAAAATTCAATGGCGGAAAAGTACAAAACCCGAATGAAAACGTAAAAACGTAGGTAGGTAGGCATTGGTTTTAGGCGTCCGTCGGTTCTCCTTGAGTTCGGTGGTAGAGGGAAATATTTTTCCCAACCCCTCTTGAGAAACTCTTATAATTTTTTTCTCCACTAACCCTCTTTTGGCACGGAGTTCTCAAGCGGGTTAGGAGTTTGACGAATTTGTCTTTGGCTTTACGTCGAGTGTGGACAATTCCAACTTCTTCCTGAAGCATGATTTTGTCAATCGTCGCCTCCTCCTTCTGAAACCAGCTGATTATTCGCCCATCACAACAGTAAGTTGTGAAACACATTGTTTCTCCCCTCGCACATGTTGTTAGTTCGGGCACAATTGTTGAGGGCGGCGTCATGGGCATTCCACATAGGTGGTGGAAACAGAGGAGAAACTCCACTAAGTTGAAGAACTGTCGAATACGACACACACACGAATACGTAAACACATCGTCCTGGCATTCCTTATGTTGGTAAAAACAGCAGCTAATTTACAAAAAAGACTTTGTCGATGACTTTCTGTCCGCGTACCGCCTGAAGGGGCTGTTAACTTTATAAGAAATGGCTGATCGGTGACTATGGCAACACTGGTCTCCGGTTATACCTTTCGTTTGACCTGCTGACTTTCAGCAACGTTTCACCTGGAACGACGTGAAACGTCGAAGAATACCTAAATCTAGCCAATTTAACGAGATATTCGACAGCTAAGAAATACAATTTTAGCTAGTTCTTCACTGTAAAATGGAAATATTGAATTGGTGAATTTACTGTAATTAATTACCTATCGGTTGCATGCACCTAAATGGTGGACGCCCACCGTAAGGCGAAGGAGCGAACGGTTTTTTTCAATTCGCCCTTCGAATAAATCATGTATTTTCACTGATGACTTTTTGAAAGGGCAGCATTTAACATCCTTGGCA
This sequence comes from Leptopterna dolabrata, assembly GCA_954871275.1. Taxonomy (NCBI): domain Eukaryota; kingdom Metazoa; phylum Arthropoda; class Insecta; order Hemiptera; family Miridae; genus Leptopterna; species Leptopterna dolabrata. The sequence goes on from OX940976.1 coordinate 23,241,744, forward strand.
TTCAATTAGTGCTATAATTGAAGCTGTAACCATGATGATAATTAATGGTAATTAATGAGGTTCGTTACATCAGAATCATGAGATACCTATTCTGCTGAAGGATGGGGCTGACAAGGCATGCTTTTCAACCAAATTAAACCCCCGCGTCCTTATAATTCGTCGTGGGCGGGGGAAGGAGGGAGCAGTTTGCTCAAGACAGAGTGGCTTTTTGAGAGGTGACTATGCTCGGAGGGCGGAGTTGTTACCCAAGTTAATATGAGTGTAGAATTAATCTTGACTTGCTCCCACCAAAGACCCCTTATCCAGCCATTCAGGTTCAAGGGGCGAATGTTGACTTTTCCTGTGGTGTTTGTCTTGGATCCAAGTTGGGGAGCTTACATTCAGGGGTAGCTTCCTTCGGTCAACTCGTCCTGTTTTTGGAAGAGAGGCTGCATTTTACCTTACACCTTCTTTGGCATCCTCGATACCGAAGGTTTCATAAAAGAAACGAAAAGGAATAATTAAGGCATTAATAATGTCATTGGAGCAGCATCCTATTAGTCCGTATCTATCCAACTATGATACCCCTTTTTCATGATGATTCGTGACCGCCATGAAAGCCTACACGAGAAAAATTACTATCCTTAGCTATAAGGCTTTTTACTATACTGTCGACCTCAGCGGCCTTTTTACTTTTCTAAATAAATCACATAAAATCTATTAATCGCGTATTCTTAAGCTCGTTTTAGACAATTTCCTCTGCAGATACAACTCTGATGGTTGATCACCTGGGAAAAGTTCCGGTGTGGAGATACTTTCATGTTCTCCATAATACTATAGATATAACTTTGGCAGCAGGGCCCGCACATTTCAGCCTGACATGCCGACTATAGCGGCCTGACCCCATTTCTGTCAAAATCCATAAACTTGCATAGCAATTTCACTTTCAGCCACTGTCTGACACCACAACAACGTCATTTAGCTATTAAACCTAGAAAATGTTTAACCCATTGACATATTGTTTTATGACGAGCTTAGAATCAGTAGGCATGATCTTGTTTTCCTAACGGACATTTTGGTACCAACTGCATCAATTCTGGTCCATTTTTAAGACAGTTTTCGTTGAAAATTGAAAAATTAGAAAACCGGTGAGTTCTCTTATTCTTTCACCAGAAAGCTCGTTCTCACCTCAAATTGAAGAGTTCAACGAGCTGAACTAAACCCTAAAATAAATCTGAAAAGTCCGCATTTCGGAGAAATTATGACCAATTGAAATTCCAACATACGCACCACTGGTATCCCAACCGATCGAGATCGCAAATGAATCATCACTGACGGTGATGATTAATTCAGGAGGAGAGAAGATATAAACTCCTGCAAACACTATAGGGTGAAGGTGCAGGGGTAACAGAAAAGCGCCTAAAGATGTTTACACAGATATGAATAATTAACACTACTATGTAATACTATATCCCTATTACGAGAAGGTTTTTGGTATGGCACGTTGGTTTTGAGACCACCATTGTGAGGTTAGCATGAACATTATTAATAGCATTTGAGCTCAGCGTTCAAACTAATTAGTACACATCATCATGCTTCCCGAATTACATCCAGTCTTGATATTTAATTATTTTGATAGTTAATTTTCCGTTACTCTTGATTTTGAGGGGGTCGTAAGTACATCTACCTTAATTTGTGATGACTGATGAAGTAAAAACGAAAGTACATGAATTAGAAATCGTGTGTTTCATCATTGCAAACTGAACACATTTAGTTACAGGTAACTAACAGTTACAGTTAAGTGAGCCCACCTGCGTGGTCCTTAACCAAACCTAACCTAACCTGGTTACAGCTTAGTTTGTCAGTCACTTAGTAGATATACATTTAGTTAAGCTAAGTTTCCTGTTCTGAAGTATGCACTAAGCTGATAACTTTTTGGGTTGACAGCGACAATCGAACATTACCGTGCTTAGTAATGCGACCAGCCCGTCTTAAAAGGCCAAGGCGTTTTTTGAAGCGAAAACCCCCAGCATGAAGCTTGATAGTAGAAAAGGAACAACATGAAGCTTGATAGTACCGGAGAGGGTCAGAAGTACAACGAAAAACTCGTTGAAGTGTCATTTGACGGTGCTGTCCAACTCGCAAAAGAAAATAAGCCTCACACCATTCCGTGAATCACTAATAAAGCCCTGCTTAATAAAAGCTGTATAAATCGTGCTTGGAGACGACAGTAGGGGGTGAGGGGGGGGGGGGGGACTGAACAACTTTTACTGTCTGACAATGCCGTGAAAAGGTGCATAGATGGCTACTGACTTGCAAAAACAAATAGATAAGCTAGCACAAAATTCGTTATTTTTCGTTCTGCGATGCGATGAATCCAAATCAAAACAAAATTCAGAAACCGTCTGGACGTCGAATCTGATTTAAGAAGTTCACTGTCACCAATGCAGCCGAACATAAAGAATTTAATCTGAACTAAACGACCCGCTACCATCCTTCATATTAGATTTCTACATACATTTTTTTTTAAATATTTTATATTCGGGTATTTATTCACTTTTTCTAAATATATTTTTAATAATTTTATAAGTATATTTATATGAATTGATTAAAACCTATATAATTTGCTAGTCAACACTATTTTATCCTTTTTGTTAACAAAAATTCCTTGATTTTGGTGATTTTGTAGGAGGTTTGATGGAACGGGGGCGTGAAGATGCCCTGATACTCCCAAGGTGGGCGCGACCTAGAACAATTTGAGAACCACGGTTTTAGACAAAAACTGTTATGAGGGGGGGGGGGGGGGTTAAAGAACGGATGAGGACTGAACGAATCAATTTAATTCAGAAAATCTCTCTCCCGTGAAACTATCATTTTTCATCGTGACAACCTTTCTCTTCAAGCTTCTTCGACCTGAACAAATCAAGTTCTCCGAGATTCGCAATAGTGTGGTCATACTTCACGCCCTGTTCAACAACAGTTTGGCTTTGATAAGTGATGAAAACATCCCCAAACACCCCTAGGGGTCGCCTTTCTTTCCCAAACACTCCATCCCTTATTTCCTACTTCCTCCAGACGAGTTTCCCCGGCGGTTCTAAGTGATTACGTGCCGCGGCTGCGAAACTCTGACCCACATCGCTTCCACAGCATTCTTCGCTACTGGGAATAAATTATGGAGGTTCCGTCGAGAGCGGTGGAGAAGGAGTTCAACGGCGGCCGGCCTCTCCTCCCTTGAGGATTTATTTTTTGGAATTAATTCCAAACCATTTTCTCCTGTTCAAGTCAGCTCAACCTGGGCGTCTGCATTCTGTTAATGAAACAGCTCGATATCACGGAACACACCACACTAAATAATGGGTACGTTCCAGCGATCCGCAAGGGTGGGCGGTCCGCGTGGGTTCCATAAACCGAGGTATGGGAGTAGGAGTGAAAGACTTTTCAGTTTGAAAACTCACTCGATGGAACATCGTAAACTAACAAAACGGACATCGCTCCTGTCGCACCCGGTCTGACGAAGAACGAGTGAGGTTATCGTGACATCAAGAATCGCATGCAATAACTTATTAATACATACACAAAACATGGCTTTTCAATGTGTTTTTTTTTTCACATTTGGAGAACTCAACAGTTTGAGTGACGGGTTATTCATTCATGAAATTTTTCGTAGAATCCTAATGTGTAATGAAATGGATATTCCTATCTACAAAATCAAAATTTAAACTTTTTGAACATTTTTATGATATTTTTGGTCCATTAACTTGGTGGAATGATCGTAAATTGAAAAATTAACAACACCACGTTATTCAGCGTGAAACGATACTCCGAAACTGATTTATTACATGCAGTAATTGGATAGCTCGACACATCCAGATAATTTGCGTTTAGCGCACATTTCGAGCGTTTTTGCGCGCATTTTCGCCTTCCCCAAAATTTTTGTGACAGGTCATTTTTTCGTGAGATTTTACGTAGAATCCAAATCTGGAATAAAAAATGCGGGTTCCTATTTGAAAAACCAAAGCTGGTGTCGGAATTTCAACTTTTTCAACATTTTAATGAAATTTTTATTTTTATTTGAAATCTACGTCAAAAATCATGGGGAGTTAACATTCGAAATTGTTTTCTAACACGCTTTTTAAGGAACATAGATGGGTGGGGGGGGGGGGCTGTGGAACGTCTTGTGGGATACCCTATACCGCATATGGCTTAGGTGTGATTGCTGGTTACTGCCCTCGAGTGGAATGGGAAACACATGGACAGTCATTCGTCACTAGTTCTAGCATCCACTATCACTTAATAGAGCCTCAACCATTTGAACTAAAACTACAGAGCCTGGCATAAAGGACAGATTTATTAGCAATAGTATGAAATAACCTCGTTAGCGGAGACGGCATATCAAGAAGAAGTATGGAATATGGATAGAACTTGATACCAAACAGAAATTAAAAGCAGTATTTTGTTGACGCTGAAACTCCTAACCGGCGTACCGAAAATTCGTAGAGATAAATTAGGACGAACAGGTGAGACATATCGCTGCAGAACCAGGATTATGTCTTGCAATTTATAAACTGGTCGCTGATCACATGGCGTTCAAGAGGGGTTTTCCGACATGCGGAACAAGCTGTGCTACAAGTTGACGTACATACAAATGCTAGAAGACATCACTAGGTACAACATCTATATACGTTGCTGTCCGAAGACGCTTTATAGCAAGGAGCACAGAAACATGGCAACTCTCTTTCCTTCGTATTTGTCTTGGTCTCCTCAACAGCAATTTGTCTTCTCCTTGATAGAATTAGATTAGAGCGTAACGGGGGAGTGGCAAGTGAAATGCGTGTTTTGGAACGAGTTGGGGGAGTAGTTCGGGTGGACCAGCAACGATATTGAGGGAACGGTTCCTGCCGATAAGAGAGCGAGATTGGGAGAACTCGAGAGCATCAGTTGTCGTTCACCTCCTGACAGAAATGAACGTTGTTATTGAAGATAAATTCACAACCCGACGGGGAAAGCCCGTGAATGTGGCGGATGATTATAAACGAATCGAATTCCGAGCGATGACTAGTTTAGTACTTACACGTGCTCTAATAAATAAATAAACGTGTAATGTCACGATGTTTCTCCCTGAGCTTTCTTCCACCCGAGCAAGTGTATAATTCATTCACAAGTTTGATAGAGAAGAAGGGGGGGGGGGGGGGGTTGGGGTTGAAGTTTGATTTCTCGTACTATACAACCACAAATACAACTACAACTACATAAATCTCTTCCACCTATGATGTGCCCTGCTGCACCGCACAACTCTTCGCTGCGTGCGGATCCACCCCCAAATAGTCGCGTTTCGAGCCAATACCCCCAAAGTAGGACTTCCCCTAGAATTAGGTTAGCTGGCACTAGAGGCAACAAGAGATAAAAACGCCTTGCCGATATAAAAAACAGTTATAACTGTAATACGTACGTAAAAATACATCAGTCTGCTCAATTAGTGACAACTAACGAGCAAATCAAAATATGCGCAGTGTAATATATCGACGGTATATAACGCTGCAAATTCTTTTCGATACCGGTATTTATTTATTTATTTATTTATTTATTACGGGCAAGCCCAATTACAATACATACATTAAAACCATTCTAACAGAGTGGGGTGAAGAGGGGACAACGGAATGACAATAAATCATGGAGGGAAAAAACAGTGGAAATACTTAAACAGAGAAGTGGAATCAGTTGAATATAAGGGGGGAACTAGCGATGATGGATTTAAGATTTGAGAGGGAGGAGTGAAAAAAGTCGAAGTCGGGGTTGAGGGACAGAAATAGGTTGGCGCAGCGAGGTATTCTTCGGAAGGGACGATGTCGTTGGTAGTTCGTCGGCATGAAGGGGATGTAGAAGAGCGGCGGTGAGCGAGAGGAAAGGCGAGGGACGAGAAGATATATTTTCGAGATGAGAGCCGGGCAGTCGATGTCGTTGTTAAGGAGTTTGTGGAGTAAGGTGAGATCAGCGGCGCTACGACGGTTTTCGAGGGTGGTCAGGTGGCAATTTCGCAGCAACGGGTCGTACACGACATCAGCCGAAGAAATGCCCAGCTTGAAGGCGACGTACCGCAAGAACTTGTTTTGGACTCGCTCCAGGCGGTATTTGTGGATGGAGTAGGCAGGAGACCAGACGGTAGACGCATACTCCAGGATCGGCAGGACTAGAGCTTTGTAGAGGGCTACGATGGCTGGGATGCTCGTGAATTCCCTAGTGCTGCGCTTCAGGAAGCCCAGGGCGCGCATGGCACGGTTTGACAGCTCCTCGATATGGGCTGTAAAGTTCAGCTGCTCGTCGCACAAGACTCCCAAGTCCCTATACTCGCGCACACGCCGCAAAGGAGCGCCACTCAGAGCGTAATCATGGAAGACGGGCTGGGAAGAACGATGGAAGGTCATGACCGAGCACTTTGACGGGTTCAGGTACAAGTGATTCGATACACACCACGCCTCCAACCTCCCGATGGCCGACTGCAGGGCGACGAAGTCCGAACGGGCAGCCACATGGGCAAAGATCTTCAGGTCGTCCGCAAACAGTAAACACCTAACACCAGGTGCGAGTGCCCCCACCACGCTGTTAATCATCAGGAGGAAGCAGAGAGGCCCAAGATGGCTTCCCTGTGGGATACCGGATGAAGCCGAGAAAGGCAGTGAGAGTTGGCCCCTCACCCGAACAACCAGCCGACGATCGGTCAGATACGACTCCATCCAGTCAAGGAGAGAGCCATGGATCCCCAGGGAATGCAAGAGAGCGAGAAGATGGTTATGGGATAGTTTATCGAAGGCTTTGGCGAAGTCTGTCGAGATGACGTCGGTTTGAAGGCCGTACTGGAAACCATCGGTGACGAAGTCCTGGAATTCCAACAAGTTGGTCGTGGTTGAGCGTCCCCGAAGAAAGCCATGTTGCTCGCCACTGATGAAGGGGGAGAATGCAGGGGTAAGCTGCTCAACAACGAGCTTTTCCAGAGCCTTGGGGATGGTCGACAGGGAGCACACCGGGCGGTAGTGGATCACTAGGCTCTTGTCTCCATTCTTATGGATTGGCGTGACGAATGACGTCTTCCACTCATCAGGGAAGTGACCCGAACCAAGAGACCTGTTAAAGAGGGCGGAGAGTGGGAAGGAGAGGTGAGCCGAGCACTGCTTCAAGAGGATAGGGGGGACTCCATCTGGGCCCATACCCTTCTTTACATTCAATCCGGCCAAGTGACGAGAGACCATCTCCTCTGAAACACGAAGTGAACCCAGGGAAACAATATCAAGGGCAGGGTAGATGGGCACCTCCTGGACAGGGGGCTCAAAAACAGAAGCGAAGTGGGCTGCAAACAGGGCCGCGATCCCCTCAGGCTCCGACTCCCGGGTTCCATGGAGCGACATGCAACTGGGAAGGTTGTTCCCACCCTCTCGATAGTTGAAAAAGTTCCAGAATGCTTTCAGGTCGTCGGGAATGGACTCCTGAACTCGAAGGAGGTGGTCAGCGTACAATTCCCCAGATCTGGCCTTACACTGGGAGCGAAGAGAAGAGAAAATTTCGTATCCTTGACCGGTGCATTTGTAACGAGCATGTGCGATCAACTTCTGACGGGTCAGGGAAATCAGGCCGCTGTCAAACCACTTTGGGAATGAGGAGCTGAAGTTCGAGGTCCTGGGAACGTGAGATTCGATGGCCCTGTGTACGGTGGCATAAAAGTTCCTGAGAGCGTCACTGAGTGACCCGTCCAGAATTTTCCCCCAGTCGCACGAAGCGAAAAAACGGCCCATAGCTCCAAAATCCCCCTTCTTGAAGTTATATGAAAATCGATTGTTCGGAAAGAATGATTCGGTGCAATCAGGAGAGGTAATGGAAAATTCGAAGGGAGGGTGAGCAATGTCCACCGGCAACAGAGATTCCGCGGTTCGAAGGTTGCTGATGGAGGCGTTTGACAGAAGGAGGTCCAAGACATTACCGAAGGGGTTGGCCGTAAAGTTATACTGCTTGAGATCGAGGAGCTGCATTGTCTCGTACACAAGTCCACCCCTCGTACCAAGCCTCACTGAGAACCCCCCATCGGACTGGAGCCTCCAATTTATGCCAGGAAGATTATAGTCACCCGTTATCACCAATCTGAAGTCCGGGTAGGCTGAAGAGATAGAGTCCAGTTCCGTGAGGTGAACGTCGAGAAGCTCCGCGGGCTGATCGGGGGGTAGGTAAATGCAACCGATGACAAGCTTCAATTCGGGAAGAACGGCAAAAACGTGTTCGGCGAGATCTGTCGAGTCCCATCGATAGGCGCGGTACTTATTTGAGACGGCAATCAATACACCACCGCCAAGAATTTTATTAGAACGGTTGTTTGATGAAGAGCGGTCGGTTCTGAAGACGTTATAACGGGTGAGGCAGAGTTCGTCGGTTTGAACATTCGGAGAGAGCCAGGTTTCGGTGAGACAAATAATGTCGTAGGAAAGGTGAGGAGCCTGGTGATGGATAATAGATAATTTTGAGTTTAAACCCCGCACGTTCTGGTAGAAGGTAGATATTGAATTGGGCCTTGCTAGTTTAAAGAATGTTTGGAGGATGAGCGATTTCTCTGCGAATCGATAGTTACAATCCGAGGCTCGTGATTTACATATTTGATCGTAATGTTTTTTTCACCCGCCTCGATTCTGCGGTTTAGTTCATCCCTCAGCTGATTTAGGTGCGAGCGTTGCTTTGGGGTCCGATCGGACGAGGCTGAGAAGGGAGGGGTGGCTTTTGAACGGTTCAGAACCAGGAATTTTGTGGCAGACTGGGGATTGTCAAAGGACACTTTAAGGGGACGGCAATCTTTACCAGGCTTACGTTCCCCTATGCGTGAGACACGCATGACCAGCCCGGCTATGTCCGGAGATAATTCGGTAAGTTTCTCCTTGAACCTCCTCACATCCGCCTCGACAAAAGACAAATCCATTTCCGCGGCACCGCTCTCCGAGAAACCGTAAATCAAGACGTTTGGGGCACGGCGGCGACGGTCCTCGAGCTCAGCCAATATTTCCTCGAAACTTGCGGCCGGTTGGGTCTGGCCAGAGGGACACGGCGCAGCGGCCCCCAGTGCCGGCGAACCCTCCTCGAGCGACCTAATGCGCCGGTCAACCTCAATATGCCTTTCCTCCATCTCGCGTCTGACCTCGGATAGTTCGGTTTTTAGGGACTCATAATTCAATAAACAGGCCTCGACCTTACCGGACAGGTCTGAAATTTTCGCAGATAGTTCATTGCGAGTGGCGATAGCCTCCTCTTTCATTTCGGATCGGATTATTTGATTTTCACTTTGCAACCCCTCCAGTAGAGCCTCCAATCTCTCCATCCCAGATCTACAGTTTACACATTTCCAATTTGCCTTGTTCGTCTTGTTAAGCTTGCGGAAATTTTCCTCCCCGAAACCGGCGCAGCCAAAATGAAATGACCCGCTACAAAATACGCAGATCATTCTGTCCTCCGCGAAGACAGGCTCCTTACATTTGCTGCAGCTCATTGTGGCGCCGACTCCACTATTCACCTCCACTATTTCTTCGTGTAAGGAATTTTTCAATATTTTGCTGCATCAAATTTCACGCGCTTCGTCTCAAATTTGACCTACGCCCAGACAGATACCTCGTCGCTCACTGAGAGGAGTGAGAGGTGTACAAGCGCTACAGAGAGATAACGAAATGATGAAACGAGAGGGGGACTCACCGATGGCAGGCAGGTGGGGGACCCAGGCCCCTCCGAATCCGATCGACCGCAGCGGATCGCTTATCTCTCTGACCAATCTAGATAAGGCAAAGTGACCGCATCCCAAACGATGCCAGTTAAGATTGAACAATTGTCCGCTAAACTACGGATAACGAGTCAGTTGCCGTAAGTTCGATGAATGAAGCAAAGACGCAATGTTCTAGCAGTATGCAAAAAATCCGGATGAAATTCGTTCAAGAAACCACTTTACTCGAAGAATATTACAGAGAACAACACAACACGTCCGTTCACGTTCAGGTCTCAGCCAAGATCTGAGCTGAGATCTGGTATGCCTTCTATAGATTATATGACTTCTATAGACCAGATAGATTATATAACCCTTTTATGTGGATAATAGTTCGGACTCTATACTTGAAACTAACTTTCCATGAAGGATATTTATGAAATTTTGAGAAGTAAACTATTTGTGAAATTTACATGACATCAACTTTCAACTAACTCGCATGTACTCAGATCACAGGTTACGCATAAGCGCATGACCATTCCGAAAGAATGCTTTTCTTGAGCTGACATCGTGACCCGAGTACATCATGTCATGTAAATTTCACAAACATTTTAATTAAGTTTCGTCTGTACGTAAGCCGAAGTTTATCTGAAAAGTCTGTACCTACTTCGAGCACACATTTAAAGAGTCGATGGGGGCTGGCTCGGTGATAGGGCCGGTGCACTGCAGTTTACATCCGAAGATTCTTCTCGGTACCATCTACCAACACCGTCGATTAATATCCGTTGTAAATGTAGGGTAAGAGAACGCGAATAATAAATTATCAGTGTGAAAACTCGCCACTTACCTCCTACAAGTATTCAAGTCTGACTCTCGCAGCAATCGTGTGCACATCAACCTCGTGTGAAACAAAGGATGCACTTTTCCAACATTATTCGGACAAACCGCATTGAAAACCAGATTGTGTACATAATTTCTATGGGTGCGATGGAAATGATATTTGTGATGACGATGGAATTGATTCATTACATAGAAGATCAAGAGAAGAAGACAACCCAGCGGAAGTGACCCACTGCAAAGAGGGTGCCTTTACAATATGTGAAACACACCACGTTAATCCTAATCCACTTGATAATCCTTCGACCACCCCAATAGGTTCGTGGTGCCAAATTCTTAACCAGCTTAAGGGAAGAGTTAGCACCACCGGAGTTGCGTGTGACGTGTTCATTAAACACATCGCCTGCATAGCAAAACGCTAGTGGGAGCGGTTTTAGTGGAGAGAGAGAGCACTCTGGAAAACTTTATCTAACAAGATGAAGCACGGCATCCACCTCCCCTTGACGTGACGTGGGTGCCGAACATTTGCACTAAATCTCTTAAGCAGGTTTCGTCCAACAGACTTAGCTCTCGTAAGTTTTGATCCTCTGAAACATTTAGTTGTCTCCGGAGTGGAATCCACTGTTGTCGCCCGGAAGGGATTGTGTGTGCCCACAATGGAATGTTTCGAGTGGAGATGATTAACGGAAGTTGTGAAAGGCATTAGTTATTATAATTAACATTTGTGAGATACCTATCAGGTTTCAAATGGAACCACTCATCTAGCACGAATCCTTGGCATGGTTCTAGCATCAACTCGTAGGTCGGTTGGAGATAGACGATATGCACGACGTAGCACACTAAATACTACATAGATACTAACAAAAAAGTGGCCCGTACGGCGTACGGCGTACGGCGTACGGCGTACGGCGGACAGACAGAAATATTTTTATTGCAGTTTTGGATTCTACATACCTTGAAACGTAAACCATCAAATTTTGAGGGGGGGTAAGAATTTTTTTTTTCATGCTCGATTCCAATGGTTCATTATTGAAAATAATAAACCAAAATTTGATGGTTTGAGAACCAAGTTAAAAATCCGAAAATTTCAGTCTGTACGCTGTACGCACCAGTTTTCTTAGTTACCATGAAACAAAATTTATGAAATTTGGTTTGTGTGTTCCATTTGGGGTTTAGCTGTTCAGCGCCGGTCGGCGCTACTGGCAGCCACCTCAAGGGGTGACGATTAGGTTTTGAAATTTTCAGAGCACCGTAACTGGAAAACTCACGGTTTTGAAGAGTATGGTTTTTATGACGTTTTCAAATTGATTCCGAACTTGAGAGTTTTTGAGACCACGAGGAACATTGTACGCGTCCAGCCGTTCGTTCACAGTAAGGCCCTACATTCTGAACCGAAAAGGGAGATAGGTAATAAACCAAACAATTTATCAACTCAGAAAATCCTGAGCCATCCTAGCGGATTCTCAGGAAAAAGATGGAAAGGAGGGAATTCTACGAACTAGGCCGTTTGATCACTATTCGCGGCCTAGAATATTATGCCAGAACGTATGGGAGGCTTGTCAGTCTGTGATTTATCACCCTGCGTGAGGCTGTTCCGCGAAAAAAGACTTCCATGAGTATTGTGATTTGAATTTCGAGAATACTCGTGAGGTCAACGGAATTGGCTGTGTAGTTTTGGGTGTCAGGCGAGTCTTGCGACTTGAAATTTGGAGAATAAACTCACTAGGCCGTTAGAAACTGATGCATATTTTTGTTTTGGTAGACTGAGATCACCAGAATAGCGAAAAAGAACCGGTTGGGTTCTACTTAAGGTGGTGGGGGATGGGGGATGCATTTCTGCTGTCAAGTGGGCCTTGTGGTTGGCATGATCTTGATGGTTCGACTACAATGGAACTATGAGATGGAACTATTTCATGAAAATGGAAGACATTCAATTTTGGACCACATCAGTAAAAGCATTTTCCGATTATAGAACAAGTTCGATTTTGGCGAGGAAAGTTTGACGAACGGAAACCAATCAAAACTCATACATTCACTCTGCTTGATTTACTTTAAGGTAAAAGCCACTTCAAGAGAATTTGGGTGTTGTCAATGTGTTTACCCAAAACAGTACTGACGTGTGCAAAGTAGAACCTACCACTGACTACCGAGCTAGTTAAATAATACATATTTCAAGAAATGTCTTATCCTCCATCTCAGGGGGGCAGGTTGATTTAAGAACAAAAAAACGCTGCAAAGTCCTTGTCACATGGGTTTATTATTCTATTGGACATACCTACAGAAAGGTTGGCTGTTCATTAATTGTTTCTTTCATGCGTGATAATCGAAATAGCTACTTCTGATGGTTTCCATTAATTTTGGCCCCCAAAACACAAATTAGGTACGCTCTTTTTTTTCTTTTTTTTTTAAACTATCTTTGATCATTGGTAGCGCCATTTAATCGTCCTGAACCACGCCTTGACACTTTTCCAGTGTTATTATACAAACTGATGGTGATTTCAGACGATTTCCCAGGTTTTTCACTCATAAAAAATCAATTCTGGGAGCTGAACATTTGGTAGAACTCAATTTTCCACTCTTTGGTCAAAATCGACTTCATATTCGGTCTTCTCGTCCCCAAAAACATAGAAAACGATATCTCAGAAGCTCATGTTACCAATATGTTGCTAAAACGTAAAAAGTACCTATTTTTACACACATTTTCACCCATAACACCCCTGGGTATATTCCGATCGGGCTGAAAAGTTTCGGGACACAACTAGGGCCCAAATGGAGCATGTGTGCGAAAGAACGATTTTTTTAGACCGAAAATGAAGCCTGTACACGTGATACGGCGGACGGCGGACGGCGTACGGCGGACGGACATTGCATTTTTGGAATCTATGCACCTTGAAACGTAAAAGAAAAAAGTTTGAGGGGGTGTTATAAAAATTTTTTGCTGAGCGAATACATAGGTGTATTATTCACAGAATAATAAACCAAAAGAAAGAAAAAGTATATCTACCGAGGCCCAACGAGATGAATATCCTGCAGTTAATCGTAAATCTTCCACTCCTAGTTCTAACAGGCTGAACAACATGGCGAGGTTAATCTTGGTATAACCACTGAGAATGCGATACGTGCGTGCCTTCAACAACTATGTAGAATACAGAAAAACTCATCATTTGTATAGAACACCGTTCTGTTACAGATCACAGCTCTCTGTATAGATAACCCATCTGTATAGATCACAGCCCCTCCGTAGTTCAGTACCTATTCGCCACTACAAATTAATATGCGTTGTATGTTCAAGCAGTCGCTAAAATGGCAAATTTTTTCTTTCGATTTTTAAATCAAAGGACCACTTCATTTTTTTGCGTAAGCAAGAAAAGTTGTTCACAGGAAATCATGAGAAGACGATCCATGCCTGAAGCCTTCGAAAGGCTATCGAATGCCTTCAATTAGAAACGCTTGATTCGAACAGCTTGAGAGTCTAGGTGAGGATGTAACGGCAGTTGAACGGCTCGTTTTATATTTTAGACACAGGTACGTCCCATTTTGAGGGATTCAATCACATGTCACACAATACACAAAGGGCCGGTCCCTCAAGATTCATATTTGGCCACCCACTGTTAATGACATACATAAATTAATCACGTACTGAACCTGGAGACAAGTGGCTCAGTTGTACCATTCGCATAAATGGTATAGCACCAACAATCCCAGATTTCTCGTGAAATAAAATAGCTTGGTCCTCTCGAATTTGATCAGTGTTTTGAGTGCATCCTATATTAGCCACTCAATATATTCGGACGTCATTCATCACGACTTATTATACCTACACTGTCTTGAAATCATAATGGTGTGAAATTGCAATGTCTCGAACAACCGAAGATGCTAAATAAATGTAGATGCTTTTTAATCTCATCAGATCTTTCGACCTATTTGCTGCTGCTTAATTACAATTCATTCCACAGGGCCTGTAAAGAAAGCCGTTCTTCCTTCCTCCTACACTGTAACTCTAAACGGGAAGTTCAATGCATATTTTACCAAGTTCATGTCTAGAGCCCAAAAGTGATTTGCTTAACTCCGGTTAATCGTTGTTTACAAACTTAGAGGCTTTCGTGCAAATGTGTAGAAGCTGAAATTCAAAGAACGGGGATTGATTTACTGCTTGATACAAACTCTGAGGGTGAAACTTGGAGACATGTTGTTACAAAGGGTAAATAAACTTGCAAGAAAAGTGGGCGTGACGATGTTTAGTTTCACTCGAGTTTTTTCACATGAAAGGCATGCTACCCAGAGATGAGCTATTTTATACATGGAATGGGAGACAGAGCCACTGTTGATACTTTAGACCAGCTATTCACAAAAACGCTGCGAATCATTACACAACGGTTCATTATTTTCCTTTATCCTAGATACCCCTTCTGCTTAGATCACTAAATACCTATACTATACTATTAGCGTTAGATTAAGGTTAGACGTATTGTTGTTCCACCCTGAATTAGTAGGGGAGTTTTTATGGTGGATACCTACCTACTGACGCGCAGTGGGGTCAAAAGGCCCTTTTTCGGGGAAAAAACTCTGTATCTTTATAGGAAATTCAACGCTGATCACGGACATAGCATATGTTCCTATACATATTTTAGCTCCTTGACGCATTTTTCGCAAAAAAAAAACACGTTTTTATACTTATTTTTATATATTTATCTCATTATGACCGTTCATAAAATTTGATGTCACACAGAAAAGGTGTAGAAAATTAAACTGACAAATCTCAAAAAATCCTACAGTTCGGAATACATTTAAAAACGTCATTAGAACCGAGGAGAATGGCCAAAAAGATGCCTCGCGTCTTCTTCCTGCTGTTCTTTTGTCCGTGCCCAATGGGAACGGGATCCGCTGCGCGTTCGCGAATGTTTAGCCACGTTTTTTGAAACATTCGCGAACGATTATCGTTTGGTGTAAACCCGCCTAGGAGTCCGACCAACCCGCAGTGTCGAAACTATTGCTGTTTAGAATTGTAAGGCGCTTTCGACTGCTTGGTGATGAGATGAGTGATGAGCCATTCCTCGCAAATTAACGTCGTACCAATGAGGGGTGACCAGGAATACGTATCAGCCAATAGGCAATGTATGAAAGTTCCCGAAAAATCAAGGAAACTCATTTATCCCTTTGGACAATGTGTTCCTGAATTCCAAAATCCTACTTAGTTTGAAATTAGTAATAATTAGCAGCCAGATGGTATGGTATAAAGGTAGGCTATATCATAAACAGAAAATTTTATGTGAAGGCACGTGAAGGTGCGATTAAAGCTATTCAATCCTGAGTTACTAACGTTCTGGACTTATGTTACGTTCTTACTTATTTACAAATGTTTCAAAGCAGTCGGAAAACGCGGACAACGGATATCAAAACCAACGCGTACCACCCGTTTCCTGGTGAGGGAAACCATCGTAAAACAGACTCCCATCGTCCTCCATTCGTGAAGATATAAAGTTTAACGTGTTGTGGGTGGTAATGGAGTAGCTCACGAAGCAAATCGACGTTCTACGACCAAACCCACTCCGTATGATGGCCCGCCAGTTTTTATTCATTGCTCTTGTACATTATTACCCAAGCTTTCCAAGAAATGACTTTTTCCTTCTAAGCAGAAAAGGCTCACTGAGCACAGTCAACCACTTTGGCGAAGCTTCATCACGCTACACTAAACGGAATATCACAAAATACAATACAAAAAAAAAAAAAAAAAAATAAAATAAAGATGCAGAATACCTATTTTTTCTATATGAATCATCACTGGCAAAATACCACTTATATACCTACCCGTAGAGTAACAGATCTGAAGAGCGTTAACTTCCCAGAAAATGCTCGATGGCATTTCGTATTTATTGAAAACTCATTGTTATTCCTTTGGTTTATTATTTTCAATAATGAATTGCAATGTGGAATAAACAAAATTCGATGAATTGATGTTCAATAATGAACTTTCGGAATCGAGCATGAAGAAAAAAAGCAAATTCCTCAAAATGTGATGGTTTAAAACACAATCCAGATACGCTGACTTCAAAAATGTAATTGACAAATTTCTCTTATCTTAAGTTACCATGAACCAAAGTTAATTAAATTTGGTTTGCAGGTCCCATTTGTCCACTGTTATAGCTCAACCCCATATGACTGCCATCTGAAGTTCAATTTTATGTATTACCCAGATCTTAACAACGATATATCTACTTTCCCAATCAACCAAAATGAATATTTGTGGTCCGCTGACTGCTGAAAAGCGAGGGCATCTACATAGCCGCTAGTTGAACTGTGTACTTGAACAGTTGATTTTTAGTATGCACCCACGCGTTTTGGAAGTGCAAAACTGAATAGCCTTAATAAACTTGATGTTGAACTACCGATCAATTAAAAGTGCGTATTTAATTAATTAGTGAGGTCGGGTTTGTTCAACTGTAGACAGAGCAAACATTTGGCAGTATAAAACTCCGGGGAGTTCCGGTTATCGGGTATCGAAACATTTCGCAACCATGAAATTCTTCGCAGCTCTCCTCATCGCCGCAGTCTTCGCCAGCGCCGCCACGGCCGAAATAGTCCCTGCCAGATCCGGCCAGGGAATCAAGGATATTCTCGCCGCCAAGGCCAAGGAGCTCCAGGCTAAGATCGACCAGGCAATCAAGGCTGGAAAAGGCAAAGCTGAGGAAGTCGCCAAGCAACTCGGACAAAAAAAGAAGAAGCTCTTGTCAAGCTCAACGAACTGCAGGCCCAAATCGAATCTAAGCTCAGTAAGTACCTACCTATTGCTCCAAAATACTCAACATAAATGTACTGGCGATCGTTCATACTATGACATACTATAACGACTACATTGCACTGACTTCAAGTTGTAGGATAAATTTCAATTCAATAAGCGTTTATCTGAACAGTGAATTTAACGCATTATGATGGGCTGTTTAAATTAAAATATTAGACTACTATCTGAAATATAGTAATGAACGTTATCGGTTTTAAATATGAGTATGAACAAATTCATCAAAAAATGTGACTCCGTTTCTATACGTCTGATGATGCCCACAAGAAAGGCAAAAAGCATTGTTTATAGAAAGGGAGGGGGGGGGGGGATGTGATATAATACAACCCACATTATGTGTGATAACCACAAAAAGGTTAGCAAAACCCTTTCTGCTTTATCCCAGTGGGTGCAAAAAAAATATACGACACAACGCCGCGCAAGTCTGGCAGTACTAATGCACCATTTGGCCGCTTATGCTAGTGATATTTCTTCAAGTTTCAAATTCATAGTTAGCTAGTTGGTTATACATCTTCAAGTTATGGGTCAGTAAGAGTAATTATGAAAAAATTTAACAAGCAAGTTTCAACAACTAACACCTCTGAGAAGCTCATGGTTCAAGCATCAAACTGTAAAACGACATAATGCTGTTGTTTCACTCACAACGTTCAATACTTGTTTGTTGGAAACGCCGTGGATTTGAAATGGACACCTTGAAGTGGTTGATCATGAATAATACCCAGATTCTATGTGATGATTACGAACACCTGTTTTCGTGTTGGAGTAGGTAGGTAGGTTGGTAAGCTATAAAAATAGAACTCACAACATTTATCAGGAAAAAGTAATAGAGATCTAACTAAAATATCAATAAAAACTAACTGGCAGGTATCAAAAATAAAGTGAACGATCTCAGTCTATCAAGATGACGTAATGATGATTTTCACCCCCTTAGTTTCTGCTACCCACAGACAAGCGGTAATGCCGCTTGTTCTGAATTACCCCAGTTGACCTTAGACTACACGTTAAAAAAATTTATTAACAATATAATTATTGTTGTGGTCGGATCATTGATGTTCATGGTGTCTCTTTCAAACTTACAGACGACGTCGTCATCCCCGCCGTTGTTAGCGCTAAGCAACAGGCTGCACTCAAGATGAAAGCAGAACTCGAGAAGGCCATCGAGCGCATCGAAGCAGCCAAGGCTAAGCTCGAGAAGCTTCAATAAGTTTACTACCTACCTCCCCGAAGTCTCAGACCCGCCAGTTTCCACTGGTCTTGATGGCCTGAAGAGTACCGATAAAAATTGCTCAACATATTCCTCGTTATCTGCTTACAAGCTTTAGCGATGACTCATTCTGGATACCGCAATAAAGATACCAATCATCCAACCACTGCTGGAGTCCGTTCTTGCGGCAAAATCCTTACACTATTACATACTAAACTTGTACTTCATACTCACATCAACACCGGGAAGAATGTACTACCTAAGCGTATCATGATTGAAAATGAACTACTTACCCATGAAAATTATGATTATATAATAAAATTAATAAATATTAATATGATGATAGTTGATGATGGGATGATAGTTGAGATAGTTTGATACTAACAGTTGAAACACTCCAGGAATATATGCTTAGACAGCTAAATCTGGGGTGACTGTATAAACACGAACTAAATCACTCGCGATTAAATCGTAATAACAATAGTATAACAATGTAAAACCTTACATTTTTATACACGTATAAGGCCTATTCCCCACAACTTGAGCCCCCACACCTGTACGTAGACCATTCTTTGGGGTGAGTAAATTTCAAAAAACATATTACCAAATCAATTGTTGACTTGAAGATTATCAGCGTAAACTACATTGTTATCTATTGGTAGAACATATCAACCGGAATTCGAAGAATTGCACCCGCACCTATCCTCAATAAATTAACGAATTTTCATAGTTTTCCCAATTAGAATACTCACATGCGAGTAAACTGAATCGAAGATGTATACATTCCTAGGATCCCAGAATCCCAGGTCTATCAACGCAAAATACTTGAGCTGAAGTTCTATCTTGCGATGGGTAAAAACTAGGAAAACTTTGGAAAATTTCTGGAGACTTCGATTCGGTCGCAATCGACAGGGACTCTGTTAGTCACTAACTTTTCTATGTGGTAAATGTTTTCTTTTATACAAGTATAAAAGCAAGTTTATTTCTATATGAAAATGAGCTAGAATGTGGTAAATTAACTATATGGGACTGAAGTCGCTAATGACTAGGTAAACTGCATGGGTTATTTAGGTAATACCTACTAAACTCAGAACCGCCGCAAACATTCATATTAGAATGTAGTCAATGCGTGTATATATACACTTCTTTTGGGTTATTATTTTCAATAATGCACCTTTGGAATCGAGCATGGAGGAAAACAAAGAAGTTTGACCCCCCCCCCCCCCCCTACAACACACACACTCACACATTTGATGGTTTCAGTTTCAAGGTATGTAGAATCCGAAAAATCCATTAAAAAAAAAGTCCGTCAGTCCGCTGTACTTCGCACTTTTCTTAGTTACCATGAACCAAGATTAATGAAATTTGGTCTGTAGGCCCCGTTTGTAGTCGAATTGGCCCGCAAAGCTCAGCGTTACTGATTCTGGGGACACACATAGCTTTTATTTTCCGCGCGGACATACTTCCAAGAACAACGCGCGCAGAGAAAAATTCGTCGCACGCACGCGACTAGGTGACACAACAGCGTTTTTATCCTGCCGTCGCTCGTAGCAGGGAAGTGGAGGGGATGAAGGTGGGCTATTGACCCTTCAAACTTGAGCGTTAAATTCCGCCGCGTTTTTTTCCGTCTTCCGACGGGAATCCGGCGCGGAGCGGGTGCGTGAAAAACCTGCCAAAGGGCGAAAAATCCGCTCTACTCCGCTCCACGCCAATGTGTGTTCCGTTCCATTTGACTGCACAGCTGTCAGGTTCCGCGCGTGAGGCGGGCGGAGTTCTTGGAAGGTCAAAAAAGGGGTTGAAATTTTCAGAACGCGTAGCTCGAAAACTTTCAATAGAAGTTTATTGTTTTTTTAAACGTTCTTAAACTCATCTCGAACTAAATAATAATTTTTTGAGAACACCCGGAGCATTGTACGACCAGCCGTTCGTTTGCAACGAAAAGCATCGTCAACATGATCGTGAAACGGTAATAAAATGCTATAAATCCAGCCGAGATATCATTGCTAGGGAGCACCTGATTATAACGACGGATGGCTGTAAGAAATCGAGTTCGGTGTTCCGTGATATTATTTCATTTGAAGAATGATGGCAGTTTTGGATTTTGTCGACAGGCCTCTTTTGTAACTTGACTCTTTTATAACTCGAACTGACGTTATGCTTCATTAATAACAACAGATGAATAATTAATTATTGAATTATTGAATCCCGCGAATTTTTATGAAACTGCATTCCCGGGCTTCCCTGGGGGAGCTCGAAGGTAGCTATTTACCACAGAAAATAGTTATCTACATAAAGGGGGCATCTATAGAGATAAATAATAAACCGTTGTGTCGATCTGTAGGGTTTTTTGTTCAATTCCAAAGGTTTATTATTGGGAATAATGAAGCGTGCGAACATGATTCGAGTCACTGATTGAGAGGTTGTCAATCCTGAAGAGCTGTAACCGTATGCATTTAACCCCCATAAAATCCTGCCGTCGATGAACTCCTTTAAAGAAAAACAACTAGAGGATTCTCGAGCCCCGAAGTTTGCTCATTCCGCTGTTACCCTCCTCCAAACAAACTTGGCACAAACAGTTTGACCCCGTTTCCTCCGCCACATGTTCACCTTCCGTTGTCGCAAGTGTCAGCGAAAAATGAATTTTCTCCTCCCCGTGAATAAATAGCCTCATCTTACCCAAAAACGGGTCCTTTGGGCCAAAGGAGGAGTATCGCTCATCACCGAGAAAGAGGCAGGAAAAAACGTGAGAGGAGGAAACTTTACCGTTCCTAGACAGAAGGAAGAGTGATGGATCACTATCTATCGCGGCCCTCGTTTTCGAACCACTCGACCCCCCCCCCCCCTCCACCACCACCACAAGCAACTCTTGTGTTCTGAGATGGTACCTTCCTTCTCTTGTTCTCTACTTTTTTACATTCGCTTTTTCCCTCCCTAACCTCTTCTTTCATTTTTTCTTTACAATTCACGGTTTTTATCTCATTTCTCATCCCTTCTCAACCGATTTTTTTTTCTCCGTTCCCCTTCACTCACCGATTCATTCATGTAATGAGAGTCACGAAAAAGAATGTGCAGGAATTAAACATTTTTTTCCCCTTCCGATAAAGAAAATTGACTTCATGTTGGTCGAATCCATTCTAAAAGCTGGACAGAGGTTCATTCCTTTGAAAGTCCTGCAATATGGATGTTTGTTGTTTCAAATATGTTATAACAGCCAAGTACCACTGCTGTTTTTTTCCCCCCAAGATTTCTACAAATTACCACATTTTAGAAAAAATGTCAAAAACATAAGGAACAAAAAGAGTGTTGTTGTTGAAAAATCACCAAAATGATGGGTTCATATTGTATGGAGAGCTGGAAATTATCTCAAACGACCCATAATTTGATTCTATACAACATTACTTCCATACGAAAACTACCTAGTTTAGTCGATTCAAACGGTCTAAAAAGTAAATTTTCGAGGTTTTTTGAGTTTTCCGCTGGCAACTTAGGTAAACAAACATGGAGTAGATATTCAGAATCGGCAAGAAATTTCCCATTAGAATGGGGAGGAACTTAATTTAATTAGGGAAACCTTTTTCTTCCCACAGTGGGGCGTGAAGGGATCCCTGGTGAGAGCGGGCAGATGTTGGATCTAGGAACTCCGACCTAGGTACCTCCGCAGTGTCGAAACCGTCAGGCTACACTTGAAAGGCGCTTTCGACTGCATGTTGATGAGTCATTCCGTTGAGTGCACCATCTCTTCCTCATATCAACAGCGTTAAGTGATGCTGCACGGTCACAGATGAACGTCGTATCCGGTAAAAACTTAATCAACATCACTGAGCGATTTAATGTGATGAGGAATGCATACCCCCAAAAATAACTCTGGTGTAAAAATTTACCGGCCAAGAAAACCTTCTCAGCCGAAAAAAGGATTGATATCGATTTTGCCAGTCAAAGTAGCTTGCTCGGAGCTTCGCACCTCACTCTGGGATGTGCATAGAACCCCTCATTTGGATATGTGTATAGAAACATATTCCTTCCCCCCAAACCTTGAATTTCGTTCAACGCTGCTTGGTGTTGAAGGCGGGGGCTTTTCACTTGGATAGAAAAGGGGAGGGGGGAGGGGCACAAAAGCACTTCTTTTGAGCATAACAAATTTGTGAGCTCGATCCGTTTTGTCGATCCGTTCAATACTGACAACATTTTTGGTTCAAACACCAGGGCCTATCGTTCAAACTGTGAACGGACTGGATCGACGTACCGGTGGTCTCATAAAATCTTCAAGTTCGGAATCAATTTAAAAACGCCATAACGTCTATCGAGTTTTCGAGCTTCGGCGTTTTGAAATGTCAACCCCCATTTTTTTCACTCCTTAGAATGACAGTAACACCGAGCTTCGCGGAATAACCAGACCCCGAATGGGACCAACTAGCCAAATTGCATCAACCTTGGTGAATGGTAACTAAGGTTAAGTGCCAAATACGTTGTACGGAGACACTGGTGGCATTTTTGTCGTGTAGGTATTTGTGTTTGCGTGCGTGGGTAGGAAGGTATCCACCGCAATTAAGCGACGACTAATTCATGGTCTTACGGCAAGAGGAAATTAGTGATCGACGCTGAAGGACTCGCGAGAGGGAGGGTTATCTAATCAGGAAAATAATAAACCGTTGAGTACTAATTTGAAGCATTTTCTGTCCCAAGCCAATCCAACGGTTTCCAAGCCAAATCAAGCTATGTATTTCAACTAAAAAAAATCCATTTTTCTTCATTAGAATTCAGCGTTCCAACTATCAATAACGATCAAATCTAATGATAAGTGCATGATATTGAGACCCTGGAAGGCACGTAACCCAACGTAAGCGAAGAAACGTTTCTGCTGAACACAGCGGAAATTAAGAAGTAGAGAACAGCTCTCAAACTCTCTTGGACTAATTCAAACAGCTTTATTGGCGGAGGGTAGGTGTTGACCCGTTAATCGTTTCCACTGAATAGAGTGACATCCACTCGAGCTCTTCACTTTACATAGACGAATAGAACGACAAATGAAAGTGGACGGTCTAGAAGAGTCCTGTAATAATTATTATCTCTTTTTTTTTCTAATGGTCATCGAAGTCGTAATGTCCTACTTCATGATATGGTCATTAAGGTTTCATATTGTTCACAGAAATACTGGAAGTCGTTGTTATGGGGCTACAGATACATGCCATGAATTTAATAATCCACCGTGGAAAATCGTGTAGGTTTTGTATTACAGGTATTGTATTATATCATAAATATCAGGAACCTATTTGGGTAGGACAATTTGATGGGAACTTGAGGAATATGCCAAGGGTCCAACTTGAATGTTGTATCCAATGGAATCTCTGAAATGAGACTGAGAAGCGGTTACCTAGTTGACGGGGAGGGGGGTTAATTTCAGAAATATTAGTGGAAATAGGGCTACATTCCTGAGTAATGTGGATCAAAAGACGGATTTTGGTTATAAGATTATAATTCATTCGTTTTTATTGGAAGGCAAATCAAAAAAACGCTGCAAATCCCTGCACAACGGTTTATTATTTTGTATAGAATACCCTTGTGTTACAGATCACAGCTCTATGTATAGATAACCCGTCTATATAATATGATATGTACTATTCTATACATATTATGTAGATCGCAGACCCTCCGTAGGTTAGTACCTAACCCCGTACTCGTTACTAGGTACCTACCTAAATCACGAGTTAAATGTTGCTAAAATAGTTCTGCCGATGACAAACAGTACCTAACAAAAAGAAACACACATAATGAAGTTCTGAAAAGAAATTGTTGATGAGGAGTGAAAAAAGTTGCAAAAGTACCTACCAACAAACTCCAGCCCCTTCTACGTAGATGGTATAATGAACCGTTGTGTAATAATTTACCGTTGAGTAATGATTTACCGTAGTAATAATTTACCCATCAATAATACTTCAACGTTTGTTCAAGTTTCACTACCTACCAACAAACTCCAAAAGAGCCATCATTTTCCAAATTAAATAATATCACAGAACAACCAACTCGACTTCATACTCCGCCAATATAATCAGGTGATCCCTACCAATGATTGGCCGTATTCACAAATTCCTATTGTGGGCGCGTCTCTGGTTACGAGATTTGGTTTGAATTGTATACAATTTCATTCACACTGGAGTCGAAAATGCCTGTCGGTGCAAACTTCGGGGCCTTACTGTGAACGAACGGCTGGACGTACGATGCTCCGGATGGTCTTAAAAAACTCGCAAGTTCAAGAACTATTTAAAACCGTAAAAATATTTACGTAAAAAAATTGTATAGGCGTTTTGAAAATTTCAACCCCTATTTTGAACCCCTTAGAGATGACTCACAGTAACGTCGAGCTTCGAGGACCAACTAGACGCCGAACGGAACCTATAACCCGAATTTCATCAATTTTTTTTCATGGTAACTAAGAAAAGTGGCCCGTACGGCGTACGGCGTACGGCGTACGGTGTACGGCGTACGGCGTACGGCGTACGGCGGACAGACAGAAATATTTTTATTGCAGTTTTGGATTCTACATACCTTGAAACGTAAACCATCAAATTTTGAGGGGGGGTAAGAATTTTTTTTTTCATGCTCGATTCCAATGGTTCATTATTGAAAATAATAAACCAATAGGTAACCCAAAGAATCACCATCCTTACCAATACCGCTTTCCAATTATCATGTTGAGGTGCTTTAAATAATATAATGTACAATCGAGGTGCTTTAAATAATAATATAAAGTACAGTCGCGAAGCCAATACAATGAAACAAGAATAGTTGGTTTTGGGTCAAGACATGAACCTCACGAAAAAATTGGGGATGATAGACAATACTGAATACCTACAATGGCGTCAGTTCTTCGCCCTCCATGGAGAATAGTAGGAATGACAGTATGAGCGGATTATAACTAGGTATCATTAGAATACGGTAGAATTTTGGAACGCATTTATTCCAAAATTAAATACTAAATTTAATTTTAATTAAATCTGTAAAATTAAATACTACAGTTTGGATCGCGAATAAATTTTGGGTCACAGCTGACTTTATTGCCAACAAGAAAAATTTGTGCAAAGCTTGCAGCGCATGCAACGGAAGAATTTTACGGACACCTCTCTCCCGATGATTTCTAAAAAGACCCTTTAACCTTAACTGAAATGAGGAAATGATTTTCTAGATAGACCTTATTAAGAAAACCGATTTTTAATTGGCACCTCGAGTGAGTATGTAACACAATGCGGCATTCCATGAGAATTCCCAGAGGATCTGGGCTGCTGACCGGGTAAGCGTCGAAGAGAGAAATCGTGGACGAACCCCAGGGCGGTTTCCTAAGCTGTTTATTATAATATTTCCTACCGTCCAACAAGGATACTCGCGCCCTGGGGAACCTTCCGTGTTCCAACGCTCCAAAAGGGGTAAATTATAACCATGCGAGCTATCCTAACTCAGAAATGGGTCTTTGGATAAGCTCTTCAGCACCGTGAAATGGCCTCACAAGCGGTTCAAACGAGATTTCCGTATTATGATAAGCTTTTCGAACAATAACAAACAGTTAGTGTAGGGAAGCAATTCCTCAGGGAGCCGAAACTATTTGTTCATTCAACTCAAACTCGTACTCCGATTTGTATTTTGTGAAGTTGATTTGTTATAAATTAAGTGAATGTATAACAAATCCACTTAACATAATTTGCAGCCCAAATCTCATTTTATTATTTGGTCTATAAAACGGTTAATAGACAGCGATGGAATAAGAAAATGAGTCCAACAGATGTCAACCAACAACAACTTCCATCAACGGACACCGTATTCAAAGAACAACAATCCATCGATAGAATTAATAGGTATCGAAATTATTATAGCAGCCAAATTGCTACAGCATGAGCTGGTCTATCGGTAAAGAGTTTGCAGTCAACATGCTTTAGCTGATTACTGCATAAATGGTTCTTCCTATCGTCACCGACATGGGTAGTGGGAGCGAATTTAATTCCAAGAGTGAGCAGCAGTAGTAAGTGCCTAAATTTCAAGCTCTTTTTGCGAAGTGTAGAAATGATTTTCAGAATTGGCGGAATTTGAGTTCAGACTTCAAAATAAGTACCTACCTATACATTTCAACCTGCGCAAATAAATAATTTTTTTTTTTTTTTAAAGAAACAAAAAACACAAGAGACGAAATTCGTGTGATTTGGGCGTAGTATTTATTCCCATCGGATTGAACTTCTGATCGGGGTGAGTTTAAAAACTGTAAAAATTATACGAACAAGAGTACAGATTAAACAGAGGAACAGCAGGAAACAATCGACCATATTCAAACGAATGAAGGTAAAATTGGAATGTCATGCAAACGCTTGTTTAACGTACACATTGAGAAGTGGACTGGGAGTTTGGAATGTTTACGTACATAAGAGTATATTATATTTTATGAAAAAAGACTGTTTCCTCTGGACTTGCACATGCCAATTACACGGCTTTGTTATGCTGTAGCCGGTAGTGGACCAATCACAATCATCATGTAGGTAGTCAATCAAACGACACATTTTAGGCCAGGCTTAAAGAAGGGTCGTGTTACCACGGTATACCATTAATCTGAAATCAAATGGATAAAAAACAATGGACCAAAATGTCTGTATATACGTACGCCAAGCGCCGTCCACCTTTTGACCAAATGTAAAACAATCGTTCTCCGAAACCCCCATCGCTCGAGAAACATTAAAACGAAATTCACGTTTTGTAATTTAAGCTAAACGACTGGAGGATCTCACAGGGAGGATATGCATAGGGTCACACCATCAGAACACGCCCCATGAATTCCAAGCGTATCCAAACGCCAACCCTGAAAGATGTAGCTAGCTCTTCATTAGTAATGTAGTAGAAGATAAGGGCAACATTGAAGCATCCTCCAAGAATCACATAATTATGTTAAAGAGGAATTACAATCGTTAAGCCTCAATATTTGACATCTCTAACGGAGAAAGGTTTGGAACACCAGCATTCGATGTAATCTCTTATATATATCATAGATATTATCAATAGTATAATATTACCCATTTT
The DNA here is from genome assembly GCA_954871275.1 of Leptopterna dolabrata. Taxonomy (NCBI): domain Eukaryota; kingdom Metazoa; phylum Arthropoda; class Insecta; order Hemiptera; family Miridae; genus Leptopterna; species Leptopterna dolabrata. The sequence continues at coordinate 23,269,329 of OX940976.1, forward strand.
TGTCAAACAAATCGTGCCAACTACTTAGATAATTAGATTCCATGATGCTGAATTCAAACAAAATATGTGATTTAACGAAACTGGTAATTTAGTAGTCTGACCAATCAGAGGTGCATAAACTACAACTAAAACACTCGAGTTGGTTGCCGAGGGGGTTAGCGCTGTTGCATGTGGTTGGTGGCATCGGGATGGCGGCTGAGGTCGTGCGTTCGAATCCCAGCAGTCTTTGTAGGCTACTGATACGAAGCAAGGTAGCCTTAAGCGAGAATCTCGGATAAAATTCTGATCCCCTCCACAAGCAGCTGAAATTTAAATACCGACCCGAATACGCCACAATCAGAAACAACCAATCATTTTTCCTTGAGAAAAAATAATGGTTCGATATTCCAATCAAAAATGCATACGTTGTTCAAATATAAGAGTTGCTATTTCAAAGTTATCATCCTGTGAGTCACTCACTCATTTCCGCCACCTACCTGCTCTGTCCTCCACAGCCCTCAATCATTTTCGTAGAAGTGATAAGATGAATCATTTCTTACCGCCGAAGGAATCCTTTTTCTCGCATAACATCAACAGACACAAGATACTTAATTTTTTTCTCCTTCACTTTGTCGATCCATAAAAACCTCTTATCTCGATGGAGACAGTAATGGCCTCCTGCATCATTGATGATTTATTCGCTATGCTCCTTCGTTGCTACTGTAGTATTCAGAGCTCTCTGTAGTGAATACAGGTCGACCTGAAGAAACCTCATTTCATATTCAATGCTTCTCGCTCAGAACAACACTACGATTTATAGATGGGAGCCTCAAAACGAAAACGCTGACAGTATTTGTGTTATAACGAATCCTCAAGTCTCAACGGCAGGAATTCTGTTGAGGTGCAGACTAAAACCTTATGTTACATTGAGTTAAATTTCTCATCAAGCCCGAAGGGTAATGTAATCATTTAGAAAATATAAATCTAGAAGCCACCCAGAATATGGGAATTTTTCTATCAATTCGCTACCACATCTAAATGTTTTAGATAAAGGTATGAACACAACCCACGTGAAAGATTCCGCCCTTCAAAAACATTATAAAGAAATTTTGATGTCGAGGCTTGGCTCGATTTCTATTCACACAAGGGATCTTATGAAGAAATATCAGCTATAAGGTCCATTGTTAGGTGATCTTTCAGTGTGAAACAGAGGAAAATCCTCGTTATATTAAGGGAATAGTTCAACTGCATTGTTAAGGTCAGATGTCTGGTTATATAAATCGCTTCTAATTATGTAATAATCAGTCCCAAGGAACTTTAGGGCTCAAGTTCTTGTTTATCAACTTACTATGTACCACTTAAGCTACACTTAGGCGTCTACTGTCTCGTAAAGCACAGGCGTTTATTGCCTTGTAAATTATTAGAACATCGTTAATTCGCAGATTCTTTATTCATTAATTTTTCCCATGACACTTTGGTCCTCGCCGAATGTCTTACATTCCTGACCCTTCGAATACCTACCTATCCAAATGGCTTATTCTTCTAGGTCTGAGGTAAAATTCATCTCGAGTTATTCATGTCTGTAAACGGTCTCCGTCGACCACACCAAGCCCACCGGGATGAGATATAATGCGGGCCACGCCACTTCACTTCTAAGTAAAAGCGCAAAACGGCGGCGAGGCCCGTTCCGCGTTAACGATAATCTGCATTGCGGACGGCGAAGGGGGAAAGACCCCGCGCGGTTTTTTGCAGCGAAATATCCGAGACAGCCCCTCTCATTCGCCCCTTTAATGTTCAAGCTCTAATGAAAGTTTGTTGGTCCCTCCCTCAGAAGCTGCGGAATACCCCCGCCCACGGGATCTGCACTTGTTACTCCGTCACTGCTGTTCCGGCGAGGCGACAAAGTGCGACTAGCCCGAAAACCACCCACAACACGCCCTTTCGACGTTCAACTTTTTTTCTTCGTTAGTTCTTCGTTCAGTTATAGTCGTGTTCCGACGCTTCTTCCCCTCTAGGACTCACCGGTGGGTTTCACGGAGTAAGGCGGTTCCTCACACAGATTCCCGGTGAAGGTGAGGGATGAAGAAAGACAGAAGGAGGACATAGAATATAAGAAGATCAAAGAACGCTTTTACGTATACGTAGGTACTGGTTTACTGTTTATTTCATGTTTTATATAAACACAGTACCCCAGCTAATGATATCAAAACGTGCTTAATCTACACTAATGAGGAATGGCCGCGCATTTTTTGTATTATTCAAATTGTTCGTCTTACGGAAAGCTTCCCAAAAAGGTGCTTTAATTATGATGGGTTGGAAATGAAAGGAAGTGGGTGAAAAAGCATCGACAGCCACATTGCAAATGCCTGTAAGTTCAAAACCTAAAGTTTTCAGGAGACGGAAAAAACTGCATGTGCCATATGGGTGTAAAATCCTGTATGTTATTGTCATTCAACCTCTTCCAACATCCCAACTGTTTTCTGAATTACAGCCACTCCCCATTTAAAGTTACATGTCCGCTACCTGTATTCTCAACTTTTGAAGCTGCCATACGACAAAGGTATATATGAAACAATAGGTAGGTAGCAACCTAGTCTTAGATCAATCAAACAATTTATTCACAATATTCTTGGGGCAATTTTATGACGATAACACCAACTACTCCGCTATAGGTAGTCAAACATGTACGTAAGATGTCTCGTCATTAGTCATGAATGTAGGTAATTAAATTGCGCAATGAACTCACAATCGTCATCGGTTACTTCCAGACGATCTGCAATGAGTGAGAGTGATCTACACACCACCATAAGGGACGTCCAATGTAATGCATGCATTACTCTACGGGATTTTTGTTACGGATTTCGAAGATGTAATACACTACCGCAATGGGTCCTGAAATGTTAGTACATGCACTTTTGAAATATTTCCCATTTCTTTTCTGGTTAAAATCTGAATCGAACGCTGGATTTAAATGTATAAATAAATTTATATATAAAGGGTGGCTCCAAATCGGGTGACAGTACTTTTTACCGAATCGGGTGTCAGTAGTTTTACCGATCCCTCTTTAAAGGTCAACCGAACATTTTAAGGTCAAAGAATCCACTTTTCGGAGTGTTGGAAAAACTCTCCGAACAAATAAAATTTCCATGCTTCATGATAAAAGTTTCAATTTTGGAATATTAGGAAACAATTTACATTGCCAGATCATCTCAGAGGTATCAGATTTCAATATCTGAAATGGCTGAGGTTCCTCTTCCATCAAAATCCTTCAAAATATGTTAATTAAGGGCAACTTGGTCTCAACTGACGCATCATTTAACTTCCTAAAATTTATTTCTTAGAGTCCTTCTTCTTTGTTGTCTTTAAAACTAGTAAACCGCATTAGGGGACCAAGAAAGCATAATATATTCGTCATTAGCCTGAAATTTCCTCAAGACCCACAAATATTGACAATCAATATGGATATACCTACCCTAACTAGCTATATACCCGGCATGGTTGCAATGCGACCCAAAGAAATAAAGTGTTTGATGAAAGTACCTACTCAAATATCAATTTTCGTGGGCCAAGAGCCATCACATAAAGCTGAAAGTTTAGTAATTCTCCCCAAATCATGGTCAAGTACCATGGGGTTATGCTTTTCCTGCACATGAAGTTTTCATCTCCTGTAAAACAAAACACACAGTTATTAGTAAACGACGAATCAATTACATGGCGTAGATTCAATTCGTTTGGGAAATCGATAGTTAACCACCAGCTAGTTCTTATAAATAACACGCCATGTTCATGCCCTGTCGAGACAATTATTGGGCTTGCATTGTAAGTTTCTAGGGGAAAACCTATTATTTGTAGATACGCGGACAAACAACAGAGTTCATTAGTTAGCACTATTTTGTTCTGGCCGAAACACGCAGTTGGTGCTTGTGACAAATTATGCGTGTTATATGTACACAGAATTCCAGACGCCATACACATAATACGTCCTGACTCAGTGCAAGAGCCATGTTTAAATTCCTATACATTTATTCACACAATGAACTTGAAATTGAATTCTTCAATTCTTCAATACATAAAATGAGATTCCTCTGTGGAGCGCAGGTGGATTTTAATAAACTGTGCGTAGATGATATATTACTGCTCGAAACAACAACGTAGGGCACGTTTCAGGAAAAATGTAGGCAGGTACATTGCTAACCAACTCTACAGGTTTCCCATATTATACAAGTACCTATATTTTATCTTTTTTCGGTGAATTCAACTTAGAACAGTAGTTGAGAGGGCGTGGCGGCGCTGATGGAACGGGACGGAGAAGCAAGCACTCTTATGGAAAAACATTCCCTTCCCAACTCAACCTACCCTGTCAAAACATAGAAAGGCTGCCTTCTCAACTGTAAATCCCTAATTTGTATTCTCCGCTCTTGTTGGTGACGTCAATCAAAAAATTGGGTCACCTCTCGCTTGTTCACCCCACCGTTTCGTAATCGCACACATCAGTCACTCGTAGCATACAGAGGATGATAAATTGCTGAAATATTACGATGTTTCCAACTTTATGGGAAAGTTGCTGGATATGAGCGGGAGGGGGAGGGGGGCACGAATAAGTTTTACACTTTTCGGCCCACCTGGGTGCGAGAACGTGAAAGGACTTTTGAGGTGAGCTAACATTGTTAGAGAAGTCGGGTACGAAATTGACAAGCGAATCTTGGACAAATGGGAACGAATACGAAGACAGAAACAGAGGGATATGGAGGAGAGAGTATGTAGCCCACACACTTCTATTCAGGACAATTCTTTTGGACCATATGTATTTGTCACCCTCCAACCTGCGGTGACAGGTGTTCATTTACTTTTTCATGAAGGGGAAAATTAATTTCAGAAAAATACATGATTTTGCACACAAACACACACACAAAAGTTTTCACTACTGAAATACGATGCGCTACAAATATGCGCAACAGATTATACCAAAGGAGGTGTAAGTAACATGTTGGTTTGATTTCGGTGCGTTATAATGGATTTATCTTGGAAACCTCTATAAATAATCCAATCGGCAACAAAGCTGTAAGACACAGACAAACTGAGTTTTGATATCAACTATAGCCTAGAGAAGTTAGATATCGTTTTCGGCATAATTTTCGACGCTGACTCGAATGGTGACACTGATTCATTGTCACCGATGGAAAATTGGAATTTGGGCAGTTTGTGGGCTAGAGCGCTTAGAGGTTTTTTCGATACATGAGCTTTTGAGGTATCGTTTTCCATGTTTTTGGAACGAGAAGACCGAATATGAAGTCGATTTTTACCAAAGAGTTAAACTGAGTTTTTACCAAAGGTTCACTTCCGAAAATTGATTTTTAATGAGTCAAAAACCTGGTAAATTGTCTGAAATCACCATCAATTTGTATAATAACACTAGAAAAAGTGTCAACAGGTGAATCAAGACAACTAAATGGCACTACCACTGATCATTTGATCAAAGATCATTTGAAAAAAAAAGGAGCGTACCTAATTCGTGTTTTGGGGGCCAAAATTGGTGGAAACCATCATAAATGGCTATTTCAATAATTATTTCACATGAAAGAAACAATAAATGAACAGCCAAAATTTCTGTAGGTTGTCCAATAGAATAATAAACCCATGTGACAAGGACTTTGCAGCGTTTTTTAAACTATATGCATGTTTATAGGGATGTAGGTACCTAGTCCTGGAGAAGATCCTGAGCGGATGTGCGTTAACATCACAGGGTGACAGGGCAAACGGGTGGGGAGAGAAGGATCGTCAGGTGGGGGGACCCTAGATCCGAAGGAATATTTCCATCGGGCCTCCCTAGCAAGTGGGAACGCCCATAACCGGTCCGGAGGAGCGTTTACACGGCAGGGCGGAAGTAAGCACTTACTGTACTCCTCGGATTTATCCGGCCCGGTCCGCCATTTTAGAATTATTGAAATGTATACCAAGTAATACATTTTCTATTTGGATAATTATGGTAAATAAGTATGAGCATACATTACTTGGGAAATTCAATAAACACAAATAGCATAGCAAGAAAACTGGGCGGAGGTGTTAATACAACCAAAAATGCAAACTTTTTCTCGGAAAATCAATTTTCATCAGTCAGAATGAATCAGGAGTGTCATTATTCGAGTCAGCGTCAAAAATTATGCGAAAAACTATATCTAACTTCTCTAGTCAGACTCTAGGGAGACAATACCTCAGAATGGGTTACTTCCAACTGACAATGTATTGAAAATTTACGAGTCGTGTAACTAGCACACTGGCGGTTCTTACCTTCCCACACTTATGGAATTCTCTGACTTTTCCCGACGCTACGAATTCCCTGACTTTTTCCGGTTTTCCAGAATTGGTGCCACTCTGACCGAAGGGAACTTACGCTTGATGAAAAAAAAAATACTTGGAGAAGGAATGCAATGTCCCAGTTGTTATTGCTATATTCAAGGGCGTATCAAGTGGGAAACGAAGTACTGAGGGGACCACTCCTTTCAGCACCAGGTGAGTGACAGAATAAGCTTCACAGCACTCCCATCGAGAGTGCAAGAGAGTGAATATAAACATCTTCGCAACACGCTGGGAGGCTATGTGAGGTGAAATACGCCTCAGGAATACTGAGTCTCACATATATATGACGCCAGTCGGGTGTATGGAGAGTCACGTAGAATGGAAGACGGAAATGATGTAGCTCAGGTCATTCCCCAACGGACAACCACAGGAAATACAAAATCATTTGCAACTTTATTGCAATCCCTTGTAGCGAAATCATGAGGTAGCTGACACTGATCGAACCTCGGCGCTGTGTCGAACAGATGAACGAGAATCATACGGATGAAGAAAATCAGAGAGAGAACATTGGTTCGAGAACGTTGAAGAGAGAAGTGGCAATGACAAGATGGAGCTGCAGAGTGAAGAGAGAGTGGCTTTATCATATAGGCAAGAGACACGACAGAACTAGGAAGGAGATGAAACGTTAGGATGATTCCAGACAATCGTGTCAAATGTTTACTGATGAAGTGCTTTCTAACCTACCTGGTTTTTCTGAAACTGCCGTCAGCATCATATAGTTACCAAAAAATAAAGGATATGAACTGCCATCAAGGAGTGCTAAACGAAGGTTCCATTCACTTTCCAGACGTAGAGAAAGATAAAGAACTTATACACGGCAATTTCAAACACCATTTGGCGGGCGTATCTCAAGGCGATGAAAATGAAATCTCAAACAATATGTGCCGAAGTGCACCGTGAGGAACTAAAACTCATTAGCAGCGCAGAATGGTTTAGCAACCTAGCCGCAGGGGCATTATGAATATCTCTCGTTTGATAGAGAATTCCTCTGGTCCCCCAATTAACCCCGCTGTTGGACCTCAGAGGTTACCCTCCGGAGCTGACTGCATGCAGAATGTACAGCTTGCTAACTCAGTTCTACGTATAAAAGACCGGACGGACGCCTCGCCTCTGGACTGAAGCGAAAAGCGCCTTTTAGACACGTTAAGCTACTGAAGGTTCTCAAAAGAATGTACATAATTAATGGTGGCGCAGTTCTGAGGCTCCTGTGTATATTTAGCTCTAAAGCATTATGAATTTACTGCAGAGTTGAAAGACCTTACTAGACGTATTACGTTCAACGTACACAGAGGGGAAGGATGAAGAGTGGAAGTGTTGCAGCTACAGTTTGTTATCCTAGATATTTTCATAGTAGCTAGACTGCCAAGTAGAACTTTAAACCCGAACGCTTGGGTAAATTGGCCCATTCATAAAAATTAAAAAACACATTAAAAAAAAGTGGTTGTAACCCGTTAACACAATAGGTAATGAAACAGAATAGCAACAAACGGTATATTTTTATCAAGCAGAGTTACTAGCTAGTAATGTGTTGACAGGGTACTATTTGATGATTCCATAATTTGGATGAAGACCCTGAATGCTCATCAATCAAACACACTCACAAAATAATAATAATAATTATTATTATACTTTCGACCCTCATGTAGTCACTGCGTTCTGGGCAAAAGCAAGGGAACTGCAAGACATACACGTCAATATCAGGTGGTGTGGTAAAGGCTGTCGCAAAACCCAACTTCACTTTTTTGGCGCGGGACGCGTGCAGTAGAGCACCCTGGACGGAACATGGAGTTGGCTACCTTCCAAAACGTAACAACGGGAATTCAGGGATATAGATGTTTTTCAATGCTAGTAGAGAACGGGCCGATCGATTCACTCAACGGTGAGTTAGAAACCTGAATAGAGATTTGGGTTAGTAGGTGTGACCATGTGGACCAGCAATGGTACAAGGAGTGGCTACCAGTATGGCAAATGCCCACATTTCATGTAGAATCAAAATTCGATGTTTTCAAGTACCTACAATTTTATTCACAAAACTTACTTTTCTTTTCCAAATACAACTTTTTTTTAAACTTTGTTGGAAAAAAGGGTACTTTGTCGAAAAAGTGTTGGTCGATTTTATGCAATGATTTACGCGATCAAAGTGTGGTCTAGTGATGATGATGTGGTTGATTAATTAATTAATGTACGTTTTATATTATGTATTCACGTAGTGTCATCAAATGCATGCAAATTTCAGCTGAATCGGACATCAGGAAGTGGCCGAAAAATCTACTACAAGATTTGACCACCACGGGTAGAACGAGTTAAATAAAACCCTGTAAGAATAACAAAACGGGTGATTTTATCTGACCCTTACCAGCACAAAAAATGGGTCAATCAGCGCATGATGGTGTTTTTTGGAAAGCGAATTTCCTTGCGAATCCAGATGTGCGTTTATCATTACTTCAAGTAGCCTGATCACGAATTATAAAGAACTAACTGTGTCCGCTCGCTTCGTTTGCTCAGCCTAGTGAGTGTATAGATCACTGGACTTTTTCATCAATTAGTTTAGAAAGATCTCGCGGGTTTGATTGCGAGTTGTGGAATAAATTCGCGCAATTTTGGCGTGAATAAGGGCGTCTGAGTAGAGCGCGTGCCTATCCGTTTAAATACATTGAAGTACTTTAATGTTCACGTCCCATTGCAATAGCTACTCCTTAAAGAAGGTCATACACAACCGTGCGGTATACTCAAACTGTGGGATCCAAGCCCGTCAGGTATGAACTCGAGTATGATAGTCTAAAGGCCTTACCAATAATTCTCATCCCGCCAACCATATTATTAGTATTATTATTATTTATTTTATTTACTTTATTAAATGCCATTTATTCACAACATTGTATACATAAGTAATAAAAAAAGAAGTATTTGATACTTCAGTGCAAACAGAAATAAGGTACACGTCATGAGAGAAACAGAAAGGCAGTTACTGATTACTATAATTATAATATTATATATTATTATTATTTATAAATTATTATATATTATTATTTTTATTACCTAATTATTTATTATTATTATTTTTCTTATTTATATTATTATTATTATTTTAATATTTTGGTAATTATATGTACAACAATATTCATGTTATATGTTATATACTCGTATGATATATTATTGTTATTGTATTGTGTATTATTATTATTAATATTATTACATATTATTATTTATTAGGTTATTCAAACTCAATCATCCATCATGAGTTTTCTCAACGAAGGTTGGCCTGGAGCACTCCAGGTATTCACTGATGGCTCCGAAATTAATGGGAAAGTTTATGATAATGCGAACAATATCAGTTCAGGACATACTCGTAGACTAGCTATGAAAGCATGTTGCGCAGCTTCATCCCGATTCAGGGGGTCGAGTAGTTTTGCTATCGGACTCATTAAGTGCATTGAAGACGCCAACAAAAAACAAAAAAAACGCTGCAAATCCCTGCACAACGGTTTATTATTTTGTATAGAATACCCTTCTGTTACAGATCACAGCTCTATGTATAGATAACCCGTCTATATAATATAATATGTACTATTCTATGCATAATTATGTAGATCGCAGACCCTCCGTAGGTTAGTACCTAACCCCGTACTCGTTACTAGGTACCTACCTAAATCACGAGTTAAATGTTGCTAAAATAATTCTGCCGATGACAAACAGTACCTAACAAAAAGAAACACACATAATGAAGTTCTGAAAAGAAATCGTTGATGAGGAGTGAAAAAAGTTGCAAAAGTACCTACCAACAAACTCCAGCCCCTTCTACGTAGATGGTATAATGAACCGTTGTGTAATAATTTACCGTTGAGTAATGATTTACCGTAGTAATAATTTACCCATCAATAATACTTCAACGTTTGTTCAAGTTTCACTACCTACCAACAAACTCCAAAAGAGCCATCATTTTTCAAATTAAATAATATCACAGAACAACCAACTCGACTTCATACTCCGCCAATATAATCAGGTGATCCGTACCAATGATTGGCCGTATTCACAAATTCCTATTGTGGGCGCGTCTCTGGTTACGAGAATTGGTTTGAATTGTATACAATTTCATTCACACTGGAGTCGAAAATGCCTGTCGGTGCAAACTTCGGGGCCTTACTGTGAACGAACGGCTGGACGTACGATGCTCCGGATGGTCTTAAAAAACTCGCAAGTTCAAGAATTATTTAAAACCGTAAAAATATTTACGTAAAAAAATGGTATAGGCGTTTTGAAAATTTCAACCCCTATTTTGAACCCCTTAGAGATGACTGACAGTAACGTCGAGCTTCGAGGACCAACTAGACGCCGAACGGAACCTATAACCCGAATTTCATCAATTTTGATTCATGGTAACTAAGAAAAGTGGCCCGTACGGCGTACGGCGTACGGCGTACGGCGGACAGACAGAAATATTTTTATTGCAGTTTTGGATTCTACATACCTTGAAACGTAAACCATCAAATTTTGAGGGGGGGTAAGAATTTTTTTTTTCATGCTCGATTCCAATGGTTCATTATTGAAAATAATAAACCAAAACCGAAATGTCAACCCAAATTCAATTACCATCTTCTCGGAAGGAGACATTCTGAGGACACCCGAAAACCTGCGAAGTTTAGGGTGGCAATGCACACTGATGTGGATGAAACGTCACACCGGCATTACAGGAAATGAGCTAGCGGCTCATACGCAAAACAATCCACAAGTCGTGCAACAAGTGACATCCTCGCACCAGTATATCCCCAACTGACACTTTCAAAATCCAAATGATGCAGCAATGGCAACAACCATTCAATTGTTATCCCGCTGGTAACACAGAGGGATGTTCCCTAACATATCGTTGAGGCTGTGGTACGCCAATTGCTGTAGTAAAAGCAAAGCCATCTTCAAAAGTGACACCAGAAAGCGTGCGGGACAATGTGCCACGAAGGTTTACTTATTCAAAATTGGAAGGAGCACAACCCATTATAATTTAATAGTAACTAGCTGTGTTGCCCGTCGCTGACGGGTAGAACTCGGGGTGGGTCCATCTGACTTTGTTACCTCTCGCTTTACAGATTATATCTCTTACATGTCCCTTTAGAAACTGTTATAATGTTAAAGACAAAAAGGTAATTATCATACGTAGGAACCAGCCATCTGAATACGGGAGATGGCTTTGATCCATTCAGCCGTTTTTGCGTGATGGATCATAAACCCCCACCCCTATCCATCGGATCCGGAAGTGAACCCCCCTATGTCCTTCCCCGGTCATAGAAACATTTAAATACGCGAGATGGGTTCGATCCATTGAGCTGTTTTCGAGAATTTAATTTTTTTATGTTTCGGCTTCCCCATAAACCCCCATCCATATTCATCAGATCCGGGAGTGAATCCCCCTATGTCCTTCCCCGATCACTGAAACATCTAAATACGCGAGATGGGTTCGATCTATTGAGCCGTTGTCGAGAATTTGATTTTTTTTTGTTTCGGCTTCCCTATAAACCCCCACCCATATTCATCAGATCCGGGATTGAATCCCCCTATGTCCTTCCCCGGTCACTAAAACATCTAAATACGCGAGATGGGTTCGATCCATTGAGCCGTTTTGGCGTGATTGAAGGACAAACAGACAAACAGACACCACGATCACCTGTAAATTTAGTTATATAGATATATCACGATGTTGTGTTACCCAATATGACTGCACAGTTATACTGATGCCATTAAAAAATAAATAAGAATGTGTGTGTGTTTTGATCCGCACTCCACCTAGAACGGGTGTCCTCAAGAATCCACCTGCCAACTTTTGCCTCCCACTGCCCTCGCGACGTATCTCCTTTTCATCTTCATAGAAATTTCAAAGCGGTATTAAAATGGGTGGTTAAAGGGAGGCTGCGACGGAGCTTTCAACCAGTTCCGTTCAGCCCTTCAGGCTGTGATGTTTTCTGTCATTTCCCGGACAACGCACGGGCAAAAATGGATTCCGACAACGAGACTATTTAGGCATCCTTAGAGGATAATAAAAAAATTTCCATCAAAATAGGTACAGCCGTTTAGGAGTTGCGCACAATTAAGCATTGTGCACAATGTTCTAAAATATCCTACTATTCCCTTCCGACGGGCATACTGCATAAACGTATCAAATTTGGTGAAGATCGGTTGAACCGTTTGGTAGTAATCGGACAAACATACAGACAAAGAAATTCATATTTATATTAGTATTGGTTATACCAATTCGAGAAGTACTGCGAGGGAAACCTTCCGAACTCCCTTAACTAACATATCATAACTGTACTAATTTGTATATCCATAACATTATTCCATACTCAATTAAGTACTTCTGCAATGTAACCCCACCACCCGGCAAATATAAACAAGCTAATGGTGATTGGCGATTTACATTCTGTCTACCGTTTGAACAGCAGGCTTTTGGAATACCCTGAACAGAGATGAGTTGGAACAACCAACACCCTGAAGGTCTTAACGCAAAACTGGGGGACGTTAGACACACGCTGAGCAAACAATTTGAAGGTCGGTTCCAACCCGCGAATGGCGAGGGGTCCCACTTATACAATCATCAATTACCATGATGAAACCACCGCACACACACACCAAATGCGGTGATTGTTCATAGGAAGCATTACATTGTATTAATGTATGTAGTATGTACTCTTTGTGATGTTATCAACACCACTATAATCACAATAATATAAACTCCATCAAATAATACAGCATTCACATTAGAAATGATCAATCAGACAATCAAAATTACAAACATTAATTTCAATTTATAAAAATAATTCTGGGTTTAAATTACCATGTTTACGAAGAAATTGATAACTGTAAACTGTGGAATGCAGGCCTAAATAACATCGAATCTTGGAGCAACTAGGGCGAAATGACGTCACAGCCCGCTAAGCAAAAAAGAGGAACCGTTTATCAGCTGAAATGTCTTTAAATTCGAGTAATTGGGCTAAAAATATGGTAACAGGAGTTATGGGGTTTGGGAATAAGAAATAGAAGAAAAACAATCAGTATCATATCCCATATCTCCCCCATGCATACAATCTCAAGTACAAATAAATACAATCTCAAGGGATACCGAACACTTGTTTGTTCCATTAGGAAAACGGGTTTGTTGCTCAGATAACGGAGCGAAATTCATATTGTTAATGGAAACCGTTTCCCTTTATTTGGCTTAGCAGAGGTTTGAGTTGCCATAGAGAATACCCTCAGAACGATCCCTATGCGGCCATGCCGCTCTCTTCTGGCCAGCTCTCTCCAAAAGCACATAAACCCAGTCGCATCCCTTTCGCATTCAGTGTAATCGAGTGCAACGGACCGGAATATGAAAGTTTCATCCAGTGGCTACCATGTGGCTATTCCAAGAGTCCAAGCTTTTAAAACGAGAGAAATTACCTTTCTTTAGCAGCTAAATAAGAAGCACGCAATGAGGGAGATTCATTTCATCGCTCAGTAGAAATAATTGGAAACATAAACGATGTGACATGTGAGCGTTTGAATGCTAGCATACATTTATCTCACTGCAGTAATAGCGTGCTTCACCATCCCCTGAGTTCAAAACAGGAGTTAATTCAATAGTTCCGAAAGGAGCTGCGAGCGACTTTAGAACGGTTGAAACATAGCTCTGCATTTCGCGTGTCGCCTAATAGCTGGCGCAATAACTAATCAATGACATATTGATTCAATAACGTAGCGACCGAGATTAACGAAATAAGATAATACGCACAGTTGGCGACATGATATATCTGGGACAAGACTTTCCAGACACTGGTGTCCAGCTCAAAGATATACAATACAATACACTCCTTGATCTTTTTTTATGCAATGAGGTGTAGCTGAATGTATTAATTGTTGCTGGTTGTATTAATATTTTCAATTGTATTGGTCAAGTTATCAGCTTCAACCCCCAACTTTCTCGTCGTTTTCTTCGTTTACTATAATTGGATAAATGTCGCCTCCCCTTATGTCAGTCGGTACCCATTTACCTGCATCGGACATTTATGACACTGTCGCGGTTCACCTCAAATCTCTACGGTAACCACTCCTATGTAATATTGAAAGATTTAACGAAATGAACGAAGAGGACGACTAGCTGAGCGAAACCGAGGAGAAAGTAGGAGAAGGGTCCCTTCCATCGACCGCCATCGCCCCTCATCGGTGAGGTCATAGCTTCGTTCGCAGTGGAGTTCCGTACAGTTCCAGACAGTTCTAACAAGTTCCGCGCAGGCGCCCTAGTGTTTATAGCGTTCGCAGAACAGGCGTTTGGAGTTCTAGTTTTGAGTTCACTGTTCACAGTAATTTTTTCTCCAAGTCCGGAACACGTTCCGAACGCAGTTCTGGAGTTCGGGTTTTTTTCTCGAACTGTGGGGACTGCTACGCAAGAGCGCTCTGGTGAGTAGGAGGGAAATGGTTATCATAGCTAACCCAGCCAGATTTTTGGTTTATTATTCTGCAAATAATAGGTACACCTATGTATTCGCACAGCAAAAAATTTTATAACACCAACTTCAAAATTATTTCTTTTACGTTTCAAGGTGCGTAGGTTCAGAAAATGCAATGTCCGTCCGCCGCATCGTGCATAACTACTTCATTTTCGGTCTAAAAATTCGTTCATTCGCACATATGCTCCATTTGGGCCCTAGTGGTGTCTCGAAACTTTGCAGCCCGATTGGAATACACCCACTCATAACACCCCTGGGTATATTCCGATCGGGCTGCAAAGTTTCGGGACACAACTAGGGCCCAAATTGAGCATGTGTGCGAAAGAACGAATTTTTTGGACCGAAAATGAAGCCGGTGCACGTGATACGGCGGACGGACATCGCATTTTTGGAATTAACGCACTTCGAAACGTAAAAAAAAAATTTTGAGGGGGTTTTATAAAAATTTTTTGCGGAGCGATTACATAGGAAAAACGCTGCAAAGTCCTTGTCACATGGGTTTATTATTCTATTGGACATACCTACAGAAATGTTGGCTGTTCATTTATTGTCTCTTTCATATAAAATAATTGAAATAGCTATCTCTGGTGGTTTCCACCAATTGTGGCCCCCAAAACACGAATAAGGTAAGCTCCTCTTTTTTTTTTAATAAATTATCTTCGATCATTGATAGTACCATTTAATCGTCTTGATCCACCTGTTGACACTTTTTCCAGTGTTATTCTACAAATTGATGGTGATTTCAGACGATTTCCCAGGTTTTTGACTCATAAAAAATCAATTTCGGGAGCTGAACATCTGGTAGAACCTCAATTTTCTATTCTTTGGTCAAAATCGACTTCATATTCGGTCTTCTCGTCCCCAAAAACATGGAAAACGATACCTTAAAAGCTCATGTTACCAACATGTTGCTAAAACGCAAAAAGTACCTATTTTTACACACATTTTCACTCATAACACCCCTGGGTATATTCCGATCGGGCTGAAAAGTTTCGGGACACAACTAGGGCCCAAATGGAGCATGTGTGCGAAAGAACGATTTTTTTAGACCGAAAATGAAGCCTGTACACGTGATACGGCGGACGGCGGACGGTGGACGGCGGACGGACATTGCATTTTTGGAATCTACGCACCTTGAAACGGAAAAGAAAAAAATTTGAGGGGGTGTTATAAAAATTTTTTGCTGAGCGAATACATAGGTGTATTATTCACAGAATAATACGCCCCCGTAGATTGGCACTAAATGACAGTTCACGGAATCACCCTCAGAAGTGGTGCATCCGTAAATATTATGCGGTCACGGATGCACTGTATAAATTTATCCGTAACCTCTGTATTGTTGAAGGATCGTCAACGGAAACACCCGTGGTTTCCGTGGTGTACTACTTAGGCAAAATCAACGGATGGTCATTTTCACGGAAGCGCCCCGAAAATCCCCGTAAAAGTGTAGCGATTTCCGCGTTAATCCTTCAACGTTCCTTCGCACGCCGGTGGTTGTACCGTGACTTTGTACAGATCGTCATAGCCCCACCCTTGGACAATCCCGTAACACTCCTTCGCCATCCCCGTAGCCCATCCATGATTTTCCCGTGAGCTCTCCCTAGATTTTCTCCAACCCACCTTTGACTGTCAGTGCCCTTCCTTCACACCTTCACTGACTCAGCGTTGATTCTTCCGTGGAGCATCATAACGGTCCATTGAATGTCCTTGAAGTTTCGGTAACCCATGAGACTCCCGTAACTATCCGTGGACTCTCCCTAGATGTAGGTACTGTAGCCCACCCTTCACTGGCGGTGCCCTTCCTTCACACCTTAAAGGCCGAATTCATAGTCCTAACTCAAGTAAAAATAATACTTTATTTCTGAAAGTAAAATAATTTCTTAAGGAAATGCTTTATCTGATTTTGTTTTCATAGACATTACTCTGTGAAGTAAAGAAAAATCTTTACTCAAGTCAAAATTATTGCAGTATCACAGAATTGCAGTTTCATAAAAATGCGCGGGATTCAATAATTCAGTCATTAATTATTTGTAGTTATTCACGAAGCGTAAGGTAAACTTGTGTAATAAACCGTTGTGTAATAATTTACCAGTATAGATCTGCGTAGATCACCGTTTCCTGTGGTCAGTACCTACCCTCGTACCCCCCCCCCCCCCCCCAGCCACCACAGGAAAGCCCTAAATTGAGTATTGGAGCCAGCCCGGGAATTACATTTCATAAAAATGCGTGGGATTAAATAATTCGATCATTAATTATTTGTTGTTATTCGTGAAGCATAACGTTTGTTCAAGTTCCAAAAGTACCTACCAACAAAATCAAAAGATCCACAATTTTTCGAATGAAATAACATCACAGAACAGCCAACTCGACTTGATTATAATCAGGTGATCCCTAGCAATGATATCTGGGCCGGATTTATACCGTTTCATCACGATCATGGTGACGAAGGTTTTCGGTTTCATTGACGAGCGGCTGGTCATGCAATGCTCAGGGTGGTCTCAAAAAATGCTTTGGTTCAACATCAATTTAAAACGTAAAAAAACCATACCCTTCTATTGAAACTTTTCGAACTACGGCGTTCTGAAAATTTCAACTCCTATTTTGAACCCCTTAGAGATGACTGACAGTAACGCCGAGCTTCGAGGACCAATTAGAGCCCAAACGGGACCTACAAACCAAATTTCATTAATTTTGGTTCGTGGTAACTAAGGAAAGGGCGAAGTACGGCGTACGGACAGTAATTTCTTATTGCATTTTTGGATTCTACGTACCTTGAAATTGAAACCATAAAATGTTGAGGGTGGTGGTGAGTGGGTGGGGAGGGGGGGGGGGGGGGGTTAACTGTTTTTTTTTTCACGCTGGATTCTAATGGTTCATTATCGAAAATAATAAACGAAAAAGAGGGGTTTTCTGCAAAGGTCGGGGTAGTTCTGGATTGTTGATATTATGCTCCGCGGGCGCAGCCATCTTGAGAAAATCGTCGATTTTCGGTAACTGTTTCGGTTTTTGGCCTGTAACTCCTTTCCGACGCATTATTTCGCTCTTTGGCTCCGTATACAAAGTACCAGAGTATTTGGTAACCCATCGTATCAAAATAAAAAACCCGGAATACTTGGGAAAAGAAATGAAAATGCCGACACTGAAAAGATGACAGAAATGAAAAGAGAACAGTGCAAACTATCAATAAGGAAATGCTCACGGTACCTTTCGACGTACCTCGGTTTTTTCTAGGTACTTATTTTGGCTCGAAAGTAAAGATTTTACTTTATTTATTTTCTATGAAATAGGAATAAAGGAAATGCTTAAGGACGGCTTAAGCATTTGCTTTATCACTGACTATGAATAGCCCAAGTGGCCATTGCTTCCTTATTTGTACAGTTAAGCATTTACTTTTAATAAAGTGAGGACTATGAATACCGCCCGTGGATTTTCTGTAGCCCACCCTTCACTATCCTTAATGCTTCCGTGCCCTTCCTTTAATGATCCGTGATTACTCCGTAACACATTTGACTGATGGCGGATGGTTAACGGACAGGCTATGGAAGGGCAACCCTCCATTGCCTTTCCGTTGAGGATGCCCCTGTAGAAACATACGAGCCCTTTATGAACGAGCAGAGGAGAGACGTGTACCACATTCACCTCCCCGTCAACCGTTTAACGGAGACGCGAGGCAGTGCACGTCTCTCCCACAACGTCCGTAAAGAGTCCGTAACCACCTACCGAGAACCCTTTACGGACGAGCGGCTGATGATGACGGAGAGACGTCCACTGCCTCAACGGCTCCACTAACCGTTCGCCAGAGCGGTTAAAGAAGCACACGTCTCCCCGTCGCCCAGCCTAATTACACCTACCGAGTAGCTGGGCCGAGTAGTCGGTGGAGTACTCGGCCCAGCTACTTCGATGGGGCGAGTAGGTGATTACATTTCAGCTGGGCAGAGACGAGACAGCTGCGTCGTGTAGTGTTCCGCGTCAATATAGCACAGTGAAGGAAAAAGAGAAAAACGCTGCAAAGTCCTTGTCACATGGGTTTATTATTCTACTAGCTGTGTACCCGCGCTTCGCAACGGTAGAACAGACACCCCCTTTGGGGCCGGCCCCACTCATAACAGATACCACCTTCCCCAATGCCAACCCTAACTGCCTTTAACCCCCCCCCCCCCCCCGTATCCTATGAACCCTCCCTACCTGGTTAGAAACATTCCTCAATGTTCACACAACAAATTCCCAAAGTTGCACACCAATTGGTCAAGTAGTTTTGACATTTCTGTAGACCCCCCCCCCCCCTCTCATAACCTGTACCCCCCTCCCACTAACATCCTGATTGAAGTACCACTTGAATGTACTCGTCGAGCTGAATCCAGAATCTAATTACAATCGGATTTACGTCCAACCGTTCAAAGTTATTATAAGCATAAACGTCCTCATAGAAGTGATTATAACACGTTTTTTAGTAGTATTTCATTCATAGCGTTTCAACGGATGGACAGATTCAAATACGGATTTTTCATAAACCTTCCCAGATAAATTCTGCGTCAAATGGTACCAGCCGCAACTTTCTACGTTCAGCCGTTCTCAATTGATGCCGAGACAAACAAACAAACAAACAGACAAACAAACAGACACTGTTTTATTATATGTATAGATATAGATTGGACATACCTACAGAAATGTTGGCTGCTCATTTATTTTTTCTGTCATGCGTAATAATCGAAATAGCTATTTCTGGTGGTTTCCATTAATTTTGGCCCGTAAAACACAAATTAGGTAGGTACGCTCTTTTTTTTCTTTTTTTTTTCTTTTTTTCTTTTTCTTCTTTTAAACTATCTTTGATCACTGCTATTGCCATTTAACCGTCTTGATCCACGTGTTGACACTTTTCCTAGTGTTATTATACAAACTGATGGTGATTTCAGACGATTTCCCAGGTTTTTGACTCATAAAAAATCAATTTTGGGTGCTGAACATTTGGTAGAACTCAATTTTCCACTCTTTGGTCAAAATCAACTTCATATTCGGTCTTCTCGTCCCCAAAAACATGGAAAACGATATCTCAGAAGCTCGTGTTACCAACATGTTACTAAAACGCAAAAGTACCTATTTTTATACACATTTTCACTCATAACACCCCTGGGTGTATTCCGATCGGGCTGAAAAGTTTCGGGACACAACTAGGGCCCAAATGGAGCATGTGTGCGAAAGAACGACTTTTTTAGACCGAAAATGAAGCCTGTAGACGTGATACGGCGGAGGCGTACGGCGTACGGCGGACGGACATTGCATTTTTGGAATCTACGCACCTTGAAACGGAAAAGAAAAAAGTTTGAGGGGGTGTTATAAAAATTTTTTGCTGAGCGAATACATAGGTGTATTATTCACAGAATAATAAACCAAATGGGTAAAAAAGTACAGTAGGTATTTTTTGTGTTTTGGTTTATTATTCTGTGAATAATACACCTATGTAATCGCTCAGCAAACAATTTGTATAACCCCCCTCAAAATTTTTTCTTTTACGTTTCAAGGTGCGTAGATTCAGAAAATGCCCGCCGCATCATGCGTAACTACCTACTTCATTTATGGTCTAAAAAATTCGTTCTTTCGCACACATGTTCCATTTGGGCCCTAGATCTGTCCCGAAACTTTTCAGCCCGATCGGAATATATCCAAGAGTGAAAAATGGGTATAAAATAGGTATTTTTGTGTTTTTTGAGTTTTAGTAACATGCGCTTTTGAGGTATCGTTTTCCATGTTTTTTGGGACGAGATGACCGAATATGAAGTCGATTTTGACCAAAGAGTGGAAAATTGAGGTTCTAACGAAGGTTCAGCTTCCAAAATTCATTTTTTTTTATTTGTCAAAAACCTCGGAAAACTGTCTGAAATGACCACCAATTTCTTTAATAACACTAGAAAAGGTGTCAACAGGTGAATCAAGACAATGGCACTAGCAATGATCAAAGATGATGTTTTTAAAAGAAAAGCCGAGCCTAATTCGTGTTTTGGGGGCCAAAATTGGTGGAAACCATCACAAACAGCTATTTAAATTACGGCACATGGATGAAATAAATGAACAGCCAGCATTTCTATAGGTATGTCCAGCAGAATAATAAATCCATGTGACAAGGACTTTGCAGCGTTTTTTGTCTTTCATCCACGAAAGACGCAGGTTGTTCTCTAGTAACGTTGACAGTTCCAGATTCACTGAGCGTTCGTAGTGTTGCGGAATTCGGAACCCCTTTCAGAACCTGAGGCGGCCATTTTCCAGAACTCCTGGAGTTCGGAACAGAGTCGCGATGTGTACTGCGAACGAACCTCATAACAGCCGATTGTGGACGAGGGAGGGGTAGAAAGGGCCCTTTATAAGCAGCCCTTCCCAGCTCCTCATTCGACCGATCACTCTCCGACTTGCGACTTCTCTCTCTCCTACCCTTCTCCTGCACTTGCTGTGGTTCATCCGCAGAGCGCCTTCCTTTCCCTCCTCTAGCACTCACTGTGGTGACCTCCGTGGGGTGCTAGCAAAAGACTCCTAAGGAGCACCTAATACTCGCTGTGGTACATCCGCGGGGTATTAGCTTCCTTCCCATCCAATCCTGCCCTACCGTTAGGGAACACCACAGACACTATGTTGTAGAGGGCCGGATTATTTCACAGAGACCACAGTTGAAGTTATGCACTTTTTATTAACAATAGAACTCGTGCGTATGTTCATGTTAGAAGACTATATTATATACATGACTCGTTGGCTGGAAAACAAAGTAGGTACACAAGTGATTATTTTACAGGTTGTAACACAAGTTGTCTGTCAGCAGTGCAACAAGCATCCCTACATCAACGGACATCACCCCCTGACTCAGAGCTACAAAATACCCCATTATCATGTGTCACATTCTATAATTATACAATGTGTCTTCGATCATAAATACTAGTTCTTTGATATAAAAGCGCATAGATTTTTCACCAGCCAAATCAAATTTATAGGGAGGTATAAATAAAACATTCTGCGGTAAGCAGGTTGCATGAGGCGCATACAGAATGACGAGACTTGATATATATGAAATTTTTCGATCACACAACAGTTCAATATTATTTACGAACGAATTATAAAAGTACGACGAAGATGAGATACCCGAACACCAAGCGGTTCATATAACCAACTGTCATCTCATTTACCTTCCGTGCAAAATAGCTTCAGGTATATCCTGGATCCCCAATGTATCCGTATAGTTGCGAGGGATGTAACCATACACTGCATTGTGAGTTCTGCATTTAAGAAAGAAGGTAAAGTACAGTCAGGATCGTATATCATCAGCAGGACTGCTCACCACTTGCTTGGCCTGAGGCATACGGCCATTATGGGGAAGGGCCCATGAAAACCGCATCAATGATTAATCACCTAGGACATGAGCTGTGATGAGAAGAGGCTTTTGCCGATACCGCACACGTAATTGTGCCTTACGGCGTTTCCCATATTACCAGTATGGGTGCCCAGGCTAGATATAATAGGCACGCCCCGACAGGAAGGCGTGAGGAGACTCTAAAGGGAGTACCGATCGAAAGAATCGACACAATGTGACGCCGAACCATAAACGACGAACTAAAAAAATGATGGCCATGGAATAGAAATAAATGGAGCGCTAGAAGCCTAGTTCGCACGGGAAACCATGCGTGCCGCTAATGTCGTCCTGCTGAGCAGCTACAGCTAGAGAAGGACCAAGCAACTAAATGGGAAGGGAAAAACGCTGCAAATCCCTGCACAACGGTTTATTATTTTGTATAGAATACCCTTCTGTTACAGATCACAGCTCTATGTATAGATAACCCGTCTATATAATATGATATGTACTATTCTATTATATGCATATTATGTAGATCGCAGACACTCCGTAGGTTAGTACCTAACCCCGTACTCGTTACTAGGTACCTACCTAAATCACGAGTTAAATGTTGCTAAAATAATTCTGCCGATGACAAACAGTACCTAACAAAAAGAAACACACATAATGAAGTTCTGAAAAGAAATTGTTGATGAGGAGTGAAAAAAGTTGCGAAAGTACCTACCAACAAACTCCAGCCCCTTCTACGTAGATGGTATAATTTACCGTTCTGTAATAATTTACCGTTGAGTAATGATTTACCGTAGTAATAATTTACCCATCAATAATACTTCAACGTTTGTTCAAGTTTCACTACCTACCAACAAACTCCAATAGAGCCATCATTTTTCAAATTAAATAATATCACAGAACAACCAACTCGACTTCATACTCCGCCAATATAATCAGGTGATCCCTACCAATGATTGGCCGTATTCACAAATTCCTATTGTGGGCGCGTCTCTGGTTACGAGATTTGGTTTGGATTGTATACAATTTCATTCACACTGGAGTCGAAAATGCCTGTCGGTGCAAACTTCGGGGCCTTACTGTGAACGAACGGCTGGACGTACGATGCTCCGGATGGTCTTAAAAAACTCGCAAGTTCAAGAACTATTTAAAACCGTAAAAATATTTACGTAAAAAAATGTTATAGGCGTTTTGAAAATTTCAACCCCTATTTTGAACCCCTTAGAGATGACTCACAGTAACGTCGAGCTTCGAGGACCAACTAGACGCCGAACGGAACCTATAACCCGAATTTCATCAATTTTTTTTCATGGTAACTAAGAAAAGTGGCCCGTACGGCGTACGGCGTACGGCGTACGGCGGACAGACAGAAATATTTTTATTGCAGTTTTGGATTCTACATATCTTGAAACGTAAACCATCAAATTTTGAGGGGGGGTCAGAATTTTTTTTTTCATGCTCGATTCCAATGGTTCATTATTGAAAATAATAAACCAAAATGAAGAAGAGGATGAAAAGAGATGAACGAAATAATTTCAAATTGAAAGTAATGTGGAAAGGTGAACGGGATTCTGTTGCAATGCTGGAAACATGCAACAGAACACCTTCAACAATACTTTCAACAACATTCAAACGGCAAAACAAGCCTCGAATCACTGCTCAAATGAACGTTCACGGAACGATTGTCAATGGAGAGTTATCGCAAACATTTTCCGAAAAACGCGTGTCTCTAAAACGTAACTCCGTTCTAGGGCAACCAACTCGGATGCTAACTTTCCAGCACAAGTTCCGTGACAAAGTTACGTGTCCACGTAACTCCGGACATATGTTGAAGTGACGTTAACGTAATAATTTGACAATACGATTCAGAACGCATCCTGAAAACGGATCAGTTAAGACTGTCCCCTTGCTAACGTAGCAAGATTCTACTACCTGGATCACCGTGGCATTTTAGACTCAGACAGCCCAAGTTAAACAAATTCGGGATGATTATGTCAGCTGCACCACTTTGGCACTGGAATACGCCACCATCAGCAGATATAAGGGTACCTCGAACAGCCGACACGTAGGTACCTCACTATATACTCAGACGACTACGATCGTTCAGAACAAACGTCAATGTCAGTTTTATCCTTCAATATGTCACAACGCTCGGAAACTGCATCAGTAAGTACCGATCCGAACTTCTTGCTACCGTTGAGCGAGACTCCAGAAAAACGAGAGTTCAAAAATATCCGTTTAATGAACGAATTGGGTCTTGGAGCAATGGATTTTGGACTAATCCAAAATCAACTATCAGCCTCACTTTTTATCTCATTTCCTTTCTTCTGTTCTTTACTCCTTTTGTATTGTTCATTTTTTACTTTCTTCCCATGCTTCTTGTGAATAAACTATTTGTTCTTTACCTACCACTTACAACTTTTCATTAATGTCCGGTCATCCAATTAATTTAATGCCGCTTGCTTTCTCGCTCGGAGGCCGGCAAAGTTTTCTAGTTTTTTAAGATAAAATATGAAAAAAGTTACTAAACAACGAACTCCTGGTGTGAATTTTCACTACCCGTGTTTCGAACAATCTCATTCCACTAATGAGAAAACAAAACATCACAGTCCCAACCCAAAAAACGCAATGAGAACAAGCGAATTTCACCATAGGGTTTTTTTTATACCCCACGGTTCACGGGAATTCCCGTAGGCTAATGCTCTTACGTCTGACCCGTGTCCCATAATCGCCGGAAGGTTACCCCGTTTTTCCCGTAGCCCCTGGCACAACCGGATGTCTTCCTTGGCGGATATTGGATATTTTACCGCACCGCGATACCTTACCTACCTTCATCTCGCCCACATCCTAGTCTACCCCCTTGATGATACTTTGATGGCCTCCGGAATGAAAAAAACTATAAATTCGCAGATTAGTACCACACCCCTTTTACTCGCTAATGGTTTCATACCTATAGAAGGTTTCTGCTTCAATTTCCTAGCCTGGCTTTTTGTTCTCTTTGTTCTTGAGTTATTCATTGTGTTGAAATGGGGTTTCAAGCGAAGTTCATGAAATGTTCTGAACTCCCTGGATTCAACTAAATTCTATTCTACTATTCTTTTCATGTAATATGTTTTGAGTACTGGCTTTTTGTGCGAAGGGAAGAACAAATGCTAAACTGCCAGTATAAACATAAATAACAATTTCGATCGTTCTCGTGAGAAACATCAAGCAGCAATGGTTATATGAAGGTTTCACAAAATTCGACCAAAGCAGTCGTGAAGTAAGAGAAAAGTTCAGTTTTCATAAATAATATCACGCCAAATTAGTTTCTATCCATCTCATTTACATTTCCGATTTTAGAAATGTCGGATTCTGCAAACCTAATACGTTTGGAATGATATTCCCACTTATTTATATTTTGTGTGGTAAGGATTGATGTTTTTTCCAAGTTTTAGATGCGCTAGCTAGAATCCAGAACACCTCTACATGCGGAAGAGTGGTGATCTAAACCATATCATAAATAATATGTGATAGTTTCCACTTTATTGACTATACATACTCTGAATCATTTGGTTCACTATATTACTACAAGGATCGTATGTTTTAGAGTATACCTAAGTTTACAATGTTTTAGAGTATACCTAAGTTTACAATCATACTTTAAAAAACAGAAGAATCAAAGTGAAAGCGAATAGAGTTTATTTATTTATTTTGAAATTACGGGCAAGCCCAATTACACAACGAACATCATACCTACCTAATTCCCCTGACAGTACGATCTTGGAACAGCAAGTCATTTATTTATTTTTGTCGATAAGAAGATGAAAACCCAACCTAGCGCAATACAAATGACATATAGTACTCATCACAAGAAGGTTTTAACAAACGCCATAAATATTTCAAGGCAAAGTCCATAATCGTACTGAATTTCCGAATTTTTCATAAGGTAATAAAGAAAAAAGCAACACGAATCACATTCTTCCTTTTCTCTCGTCGGAATTACGGCCAGCTTTACGACAAGTGAATTTACAACCTTACTATCGACAAACAATCGCTTCTGTCGGATAATCCACCTACCTCCTACGATCCGCTCCTAACCTTGCCAACACTTTATTCAAGTTCGGGGCCGCACACTTCACTCAGCCTTTTACAAGCTATTTTACGGCCACTTTCGTTTTATCGCAGGGTCCGAGTGTTTCATGCTAGGCACATCAATTGGTTTCTAATCAACGGGCCAATGGTTCGCCATCTTTCTGCGGACAAACGCTTTTTGAATTTTAAGCACGTGAAGGAAGAGATCGAGCGGAGTTAAACATTTTAGAATATATTTATTTCCTATGCGTCTTCTAAAGGAGGCGCCTTCCTGTTTTCTACTGTTGACAAATCAATTAGAGCCGCAATCGCTCACCATGTTGAATCATTCATTTTTCTAGGTACTAGGTGTAACTACAAATTGTGAAAAAAAAAATCTGACTCCAGGAGATAATGTGAGGTATATGGAACTTATATATGGAACCAACGAACAAAAACGAACTTTATGCACAGACAGTTTTTAAGCACTTTGGTTTATTATCTTCAAAAATGGAATCAAGCATGAGGAAAAGAATAAATAAATAAAAACTCCCTCAAAATTTGATGGTTTATGTTTCACGGTACCTGCACAGAATCCGTAAAGAAATAAAAATGTCTTTCCCTTCGCAGTACCAGGCACTTTCCTTACTTATCTACCCAGAACAAAAATTAGGTAATGAAATATGACATTTGGGGTCTTATCTACCGCGAATATTATATCGGCGTTACTGCCACTCATCTCAAAGAGGAGGGTAGGAGCGGATTGGGCTTGAGATGGGCCCAACACGATGCAGTCCGTCCCACCGCGGCACAAGTGCGCGGCTAGCCTTTAGTCTGCACGTTATGCGCATCCATGCGGATCCATTCAATTCCTGATGTAATCGGATTATGATGATAATGAAGGAATTCGCGAGTAAATGGAAGAGGAGGAAGTAAATGGAAACGGAAATGCAGAGAGAAGATAAAGAGAGTTTATTCAATGAAGTGGGATATGAGAAAGGATAAAAGTTCAGAAAAATATGGAAGACCATCAAGAAGAGATCCTAATGATAACCAGAGCTCTGCAATAACGAGAACTGAAAAGCGGAAGGCTGCAGAGAGGTACTACATAATGAAAAGTAGCATAATGAAAAGACCGCCTGGAATTAGATTGCATTCCTCTAACCCGTACTATTCTTCGATCGTAATCTTGCATTATAATATATATACCCGCACGTTCATGCATCACTAATCAGTTTTTATGCATGGATACAAGACCACACAGATATTGCATGATTTTTTATTTATTTATTCTCTCAAATAAACATTACATCACCATTATATTATCATATAATAATAATTTACAAATTACAGTGGTTTAAAACCTAATTACAGGTTATTTTCTGGCCTATAGGTCACTGGCCTGTCCAGGCCTTCTCTCTTGTTTCTATCTGATGGGCCTTATCTGTATATATGTCGTCGTCTATTTGAGAAATCCGTGCCTCCTGTAGAAGACGCATAGGAAATAAATATATTGTAAAATGTTCAACTCCGCTCGATCTCGACAAAATTATTGAGTTTGACTGAAATTCTTATGGCTTGTTCCTCCGATATTCCTGAAGGGACTCCATATATATTGCCAGACGTGGCAATTTTTAATTTTTTTACTGTGCGACATACGATTGGACCAATGTCCTTAAATTTCGTGATTTCCAAAATCAGATCACGGTCTCTTTTAGCGGTACCTCTAATCAATACGCCTTTTTTTCCCAGGTTCCTAACGGTCGCTATTTTGTCCGGTTCTTCAACAAGATTAAAACCAGCCCTCATTTTCTACTTTTTGTTGTTCATGAAGCATAACGCTTAGTTTTTAAAAAGTTCGACGAAAATTCCTCCGTGTAGTTTGAGGGGAAGTTCCTGAAAATGTCACAAAAATCAGGCCATTGGTTCATGAGAAATTGGGCACAGATTTTGAGTTTTGGCCACCGAGATTGAACTAAATCGGGCCACCGATTAACGAGTAATTTAGTACCTTTGATTTGCGTTTCCGTATGCGCAGTGTTCATAACAATGATCTGATCGTTCTGGAATTCATAGCGGACCACCAGGTAAAACGTAAGTAAAAAGTAGGTATTGCTATACTTATCGATCGACAGATCACTGCAAGGATGTAAAGGGGAAAGGCGATGCTAATGCATATAGGCGTTTAACTCGGTAGACTAGAGTTAGAATTCCCTATTAGATGCATTACTATATATTATGAACTCAACGATTCGCTCGGAGGTGGCTTTGTGTATCAGCAGATGGCAGACTTGATTCCGCCCTCCCCCCTCATCCTACATTCAAGTGCTATCTTTAATGACCATTAATGCTAGGAGGATTAGAGGATTCCCATAAATAGCCTTACCAATGACGAGGATCTCATTCATCGTAATCCAAGAACCACTTCAAACCGGGAAAAAATAACTATCGAAGCGACCGAGCATTGCTACAGGATCGTAAACAAGAAGGATATATCCTGTAATAGTATTCGCTTTGTTGAGTAACATAAGCTCCCCGAACATTATAATACAAAAGCGCTCATTTAACCATGCAATATATGTCCTCTGAAGGTATCGCTTTAGAGAACCATTGACGAAAGAGAATCATCAAACATTGATTGCTGGTGAGGGGCGAGCTAGATCAATGGATCTAAGGGCCATCATATAATAATGCAGAAAGGGATCAATGATACCGGCCTTCAACGGGATTATTATTTCATAGGGTGTACCGTAGAAGCTGCTAGTTATAATCGGTGGTTGGAGAGATGGGAATGAAAAGTAGTAACAAACTGTAAATGTCTTTCCTTCTAACAATCTCATCGCAATGGGAAATGAGATTCTCCGCCAATTACTGCTTTTTAAAAACGACCGAGGGAATGTCTGAATGCAACATATTCTAACCACCATCTAACGCGCCCAAGAAGGGATCCCCCCTCACCCCTTAAAAACAATTAAACCAAGAAGAGATAATTGCCAAACATTGTAGATATCTTATCCGTATCCCAACAGCTTCGTAAAACCTTTGAAAACATAGTAGACTTCTCATCCCAGTGACTGAGAGATCCAGATGCGATGTATTACAAAGCTGTAGAGTCCAGGGATCATGTACAAAAAATATTCAATATAACTACAGGTACTTCACTTTTTGCAATATCTATTGATAAAGTATTAAACAATAACGATGAAGATAAATTGCTTCCCAAATGTAAATTGAATCAGAATGGCCCAGGGAGCGGTTTCCCCCTACTAGTTCTGTCTGTTTTGTTGGGGGGCGGGACGCTCCCGCGTCCTTAGATTTTCAGCTCGATTGTCAACAATCAACTGACAATAGTGACTAGTAAATTACCAATAGGTTCAGAATGGTCACTTCTTTGGCAATACCACAATTTAGTGTTGAGAGCAACCAGACGAACCAACCAACTCCACAACTTATATGAAGCCAGGTATCAGCATAAGGGTCCGCATCAGTATGCTATAGGAATTCCCAATCCGTCAGCTTATTGTGACTGTAATACCAGCTTGCTCCAGCAGCTAGTAAAGTAGAAAATGGTCATTCTATTATCGACTTGACTTTTGATTTACTTTATTTACACCTCATTACAATGGTTATTATCCCCTTACTGTCTACGGTAATGGGAATCCTTCAAAACTCATCCCCGTGCGTTTGAATCCTGATTGAGTTGATTTAGTGAGAATACATTTAGGATGAAAAAAGAAAAAAAACCTGTTGGTCAACCTGATGGGTCGCCCTGCATCCTCAAACCCTTGGAGAGGTTGGGCGATATCGACGAACTGCTTTTCGTTGCTTCCCTCGTGAAAAATAGCTCACTGGAGGGGCCCTCGCTTAGGGCGTTCGATGATTCGATTAGTCGATCCTTCGCAGAGCAAACGCGGTCTGAGTAATTTGTTTTATAAATCGCTTCCTCTGAACCTGAACGGCCTCCGAGTCCCGAGCACTTTCGAGAAAAGAGCAAGCCCACGGGAGAGGATCGGTGTATCTCATTACTTATAATGAGCCTTTGAGGAATCACATTGCGGGCCCTGATGGAATTCAATGGAGCATCATTATCGTGATATACGAGCAGCCATCCACGTGTCACTGAACTGAACTGAATGCGTTATCCAACGCTTCCATAATCAATATGGATGAGCATCATGAATACGTCGAAGATCAGTTTAGTAGTGGTTAAATTTTATTTCACTCAACGTTCTCCCATGCCATACCCACCACAACCCACAGTTTTCCGAACCATAGGTTAACACATTTTTATCGTACACGTGTAGGTAAATGGTCATGTTGACCAAATTTGTTTATTTAGAAGAAGTAAACAGTTAACTTGACTGGTTCTGACCATTTTGATCTCCTTTACCTCACAGACAAGAAAAATTTGGTAGTGGAGAACTTGAAAGTTAGGATTTATGTTTCCAATTTCCCGGACAACAGCCAACTTGAAGGGCTTTGATGTACATTGTATGAACAGGTTCTATAATTAAACCTTAGTTAAGATAATCAAATCGGGATATGTACCTACCTACCTACTTTTAGAAGACTAAAGTCGCATGAAGCTATATTCATTCATTCACAGAGACGTGAGATTTCGTTTATTTTATGTTTAGCATTCCTAACACACAACAGAGAAAATTGTGTGGGATTTTCTTCGAGCGAAACGGGATAAAGCAAAGGGGAACCGCCGAACAAAGTAGCGTACACCTCAATATTCCTTCGAGACGAGAGCTTTTCTAGATCTCGGTAAGGACTCGGTATGAAAGTACTCGGAAAGAAAGGCAAGAGTGGAAGGGGAACAGGAATTAATTTACTTAAAAGGGAAAAAGGAGAGGGAAAAAATACCTTGCATAAGGAAACACAGGGCCCTCATTCCCTCAAGACCATCATTTGCGACATTTTTAAGGACTTTTTTGTGTGGATTACCATCAAAAGAATGCGTGGTCAGAAGGATCTTGAGTACACACGAAGGTGGTGGGTGTTGGGAACTGAAACAGTTTTCAGGCAATCCTAGTAGATCCCTTCTTTTACAGCTTTTATATAGTTTATTATTTTCAATAATGAACCTTTGGAATCAAGCATGAAAAGAAAAAAAATTAATCCCCTCAAAATTTGATGGTTTACGTTTCAAGGTATGTAGAATCCGAAAATACAATGTAAACCGCTGCAAATTATTACACAAAGGTTTATTATTTACCTGAAATAGATGCCCCTTCTGCGTAGACCACGTTTTCTGTGGTCAATACCCTCGAGCACTTGTTGAGCCTTTTTTGGATGTGTTGAGGTAAATGTAGCCTTGTGAGCCTTGTGGCAACTTAACTAAATTGTAGCCTCAATTGAAATTTGCGCTGGATAAGATTGAATCGAGAGACTAATTACTAGATACATACAATTTATTATTAATAATGGAAGTTGTCCTAAACGTACAAAAAAATGGCATGCCATGTAATGAATGCTATATACAAGGTAGGTACATAGGTACGGAATTTGTGCACAGTTGATGATGCGCGGCGCAATTATTCTTTCGCGTTCGAAGATGGTAAGCAATCCAATTTGAGGACGTTGCGAGAAACGGGGGGGGGGGGGGGGGGGTCCAGAAACGTGTTCTGTTCCAAAATGCGTGAAGTTCCAAAACAGTGTTCGATCGATTTATTAGGTACTGGAACGAACTGACCTTAGTTTCGGAGATCGGAAGACCAGGAAGCCAGGATGTCAATCCTGGGAGAAGATAAATTCAGCTGCTGAAACTGCACGTGGTGCTCAGGCGGCCGCCTCGTGGAGGAAAAATGGCACACTCGTCGTGAACGAGAAAGCAAAAAGTTGGCGAAGATACAGGGCGAGCGATCGATCATGGACTGACGATGGGACGAGGAAGTCAGTTAGAACAGTCTGGTGGGAGATGTTGATGGAATGGAGGACAAGGGCCGTTAGATCAGCACAAGATCATGGCAAAGTTCACCGGTGCAACGCCTGGGCATTGTGGTGCTGAAGATCGACGATGATTAGTATGGCTCTTTGAACCACTCATACAACTAATCCTACCACCACATAAACTAATCGGCAACAGTTGCCTAAACATCCCGCCCACCAAAATTTGCAAAATTTTCATGATTCAGGTTCAGGAGCAGGATGGGTCTCAGGGTCAGTAATAGGGCGAAGCGAAACTAATTTGGTGACAGGGCGCACCAGCACACCATGGGCAGTCCTCAGCTCGACAACTCGCAGGACACCGTCCCTGCCTGGGAAGACCTGCTGAACACGACCAAGAACCCACTGTGTTGGAGCAGAGTTGGCCTTAAGGATGACAAGGTCTCCTATCTCCAGGTTGGGGTGCTGCTTGGTCCACTTGTTCCGCTGCTGCAAATGATGGAGATATTCGGACCTGAATCTCTTCCAAAAATGCTGGGTCCGTTGCTGAACAAGCTGCCAACGGGACAGTCTATTCTCAGGAAGCTCCAATAGTGGTAATTCAGGGCGAGCAACCAGTGGAGCACCAATTAACAAGTGACCTGGCGTCAAGGCTTGCAGGCTCTCCGGGTCGTTGTTTAGGGGGCAAAGGGGCCTGGAGTTGAGGATCGCCTCTATGCGGCAGAAGAGGGTTGAAAGTTCCTCAAAGTTCATAGGAATGGTGCCGCAGATTCGCTTGAAAATAGCCTTTGAGGACTTGACAGCCGCCTCCCAGAGCCCACCAAAATGTGGTGTGGCTGGGGGATTGAATGACCACTCAACACATCGTGCCGTCAGGTGTTGGATTATGGCAGATGAAGTCTCTCGATGGTGATGCGACTCCAAAATCTCCTTCAACTCTCGGCTGGCACCAAGGAAATTAGATCCACAGTCAGAATGGATCCGAACTGGACAGCCTCTTCTTGAAAGAAACCTGTCAAGGGTGGCCAGGAAGGCAGGAGTTGAACAGCTGGACACTACCTCCAAATGTACAGCCTTGGAGGTCATACAGATGAAAACACATAAGTATGCCTTCCCAAGTGCGGCATTTCTGCGGAGCGATTCCTTTATATAAAAGGGTCCTGCAAGGTCGACGCCTACCTCCTGAAAAGCTCTGCCTTCTTGAAATCGACACTTGGGCAAGTCACCCATATATGGAGCTTGAGGTTCCTTTGACAACTTGAAACAGGTCGCACAGCGATGCACTCTCTGACGGACCACCAAGCGGGCAGAAATGATCCAAAATTGGTTTTGGAGGATAGCCTGAAGGGAAGAGGGTCCAACATGGAGGTTGATGCGGTGGTAATGGTCGATGAGAATTCTGGTAAAGTGGCATTTTCCGGGCAGTAGAATGGGATGCACCAGATCTACAGGTAAGCTGGAATGGCTCAGTCGACCGCCCACCCTGATGACACCATCCCCATCAATGAATGGGCTGAGCTTGGAAAGGGTGCCTGACAGTTGGATTTGGTCAAGTTTAGAGCCTCTCAGCAGCAAATGGTGATATTGTACGAGCTTGATCAGGGACAGGGTTGCAAACCTATACTCAGGCACAGAAATTGGAGGGACATCCTCCAAGAGGACATCAAGTGGAATGTTGGGCATCTTTTGTTTGACCTGTGGCTTTCCATTTGGCCATCCAACATAGTTTTTCAAAAACCTGATGATATAGGCTGTTACACGGACCACTTTGCTGAATGAAGAAAACCTGTTCATCCATGGAATGAAAGATGAAGCAAGTTGCTTACCAGCAAAGTGGCTTATGACGGTAGCTTTCATTTCAGGGAGGTCCGGAACGGGGAGTTCTGAAGACGGACAGATTGGCCAGCTTGAGATTGGGAGCTGCAGCCACGATGGACCTGATGTCCACAGGGAGTGATTTAGAAAATCTGCTGGCAGAAGCCCTCGTGAAGAACAGTCCGCTGGATTCTCCGCAGTTTTGACGTGAAACCAATCAACAGAATTAGTCGTGTCAATGATTTCAACCACCCTATGAGCAACAAACGTTTTCAGCCTACTGGGATCGGTGTGAAGCCACCCCAAAACAACCATCGAGTCACTGAACCAGTAGTGCCTGCTAACTGTTAGCAAAGTAAGAAAGTCGTTGAGAGATGTAAATAGTCGACTGAGAAGCAAAGCTGCTGATAACTCAAGCCTTGGAACAGTAAGTGGTTTTAGCGGAGCTAACATGGACTTCGCCTTCAAAAGTGCAACATGGGTTCCCTTGGGACTATCAGCACGCAAATAAATCAAAGCACTATAAGCGTGTTCTGACGCATCACAAAATCCGATTATTTGCACAGACTCGGCATTTGGCGCAGGAATAAAACGAGGGATGATGACTTTGTCTAATAGAGGTAACTGATCAACAAAGATTTTCCACCTTGTCGCAACAGCGGCAGGAACATCCTGATCCCAATCAACCTTGGCTTGCCAACACAACTGGAGGATAATTTTGGCGCAACACACAACTGGAGACAAGTACCCAAGAGGGTCAAAAATGCGGGCGATTGAGGAGAGGATTGATCGTTTTGAGAGAGCTTGAGTAGGAGCCTCAACATGATACGTGAAATTGTCTCCGACCGAATCCCATTGGAGACCCAAAATCTTTATGGTCTGATCTTGTGACCCAAGTTGCAATGTGCCCGAGTCAGACGGACTGTGAATCGTTTTCATAAATTCTGGATGATTCGATGACCACTTGCTCAACTCGAATTCACCCTTTTGAAGAAGTTGAATTAGTTGCGTTTTCAATGCAAGAGCTTGTTCAAGAGTTTCAGCTCCACTGCAAATATCGTCAACATAAGTATCGTTGAGGATAGCCTTGGAGGCTTCAGGGTAATATTCACCCTCGTCCTTCACCAACTGAAGCAGAGTCCTAATTGCAAGCCAAGGAGCAGAGGTAGTACCGTAAGTGACGGTGTTCAGAGAAAAGTCTTGAAGCTTGTCAGTGGAATCACGTCGCCAAAGGATATGCTGATACTTCAAATCCGTGTCACTAATCAACACCTGACGGAACATCTTGACGAGATCCGCGGTGAAGACGATGCGGTGCAAACGGAAACGAAGTATTATTGATCCTATGTCCTTTTGAAGTTTGGGTCCAGGAAGAAGAAAATCATTCAAACTCCCCTTCGAAGTCTTACATGAACCGTCAAATACGACTCTAATCTTGGATTTTACACCATCAGACTTAAATATAGCATGGTGAGGAATAGTGTAAGCCGGAATTTCATTGGAAATGGACATATGGTTCAAACTGTAATATTCATCCATGAATTGGACATAAGCATGTTTAAAGTTAGGGTTGCGAGCAAATTTGCTCTCCAAATTTCGAAAACGAACCATTGCAGCAGTGCGAGAGGAAGACAAGTTAGGAGGGTGCTCCTTGAAGCGTAGTGGGACAATGTATCGGCCGGATGCAGTTCTGCTATGATGGCGCTGAAAAAGCTGCTCACAATATTCATCCTCTGGAGAAGACAGAGTTTTATCTTCCACCTCCTCGACTGACCAGAACTGTTGCATAATATCAGATAGTTCTCTATCTTGGGAAGTGAAAAGTGATGTGGAGTGCGACTGTTTCATTGGGCGTTGAAACCTACCACCAACAACAAACCCAAACACAGTGGGCGTGAGTTTAGGGATGTTTGGGGCGATATGAATAGGTTTACCTTCCAAAATATCAAAGAACAAGTCTCCGCCAAGCAGGAACTCTACTGGTCCGGGTTTCCAAAAATGTGGATCGGCCAGTTGGTATTTGCGGTACTGGGTACACCAGCCTGCTGGTATGGGCGTTTGAGGAAGGCCGCTAGTGATATGTGGTAGCACCACAGCCTGCGTGTGAAAAATAGGGTCGTCACTAGTGGTTGGGCGTATTGTACAGTCCACTATACCCTTGGGGCTACGACTGTCAAGCGCTACCCTACCGATTCCACTAATTGACCCGTGGAAACTATCGAGCGTGAGTCCAAGTTTGGAGGCAGAAGCATTCGTAATAAAGGAGAACTGGCTACCACTATCTAAAACCATCCTTACTGCCTTAAAATTGCCCCATGCATCCTGGATTGAGGCCACCACAGTACCCAGCATCACACACTCACCAAGTCCTGGAGTACCTAGAAGAGCTGGAGCAGAAACCGACGAGCTCGAAGTATTCTGCGGATTAGTTGAGCCAGATGAAGAGGGATGATCGGATTTTGAAGGCTTATCAAGGTGAAGCCAAGTATTGTGACGTTGGTTGCATTCACGGCAGTTGGTACTAGATGGGCATCCCTTGGTTTTGTGGTGTGCAGAAAGGCAATTTCTGCAACCATCCCAATTTGACAACAAGTCAAGTTTTTCTTTGGGCGTGCATGATCGAAATTTGAAGCAACGATGCAATGAATGGTTAAGGGTGCCCTTACATCCGGGACAATTTTTCGAACTATTGGAGTTGACATCCTTGGGAGAATTCGATTTAGTTTCAAATGTATTTTTATTAGTGCCACTAGACTTGTCCGCTACGAAAAATGATTTTTTCGATTGGTTCGGCTTACTCGAAGTTGAATTTTGTAAAGTGTGGGAGGAAGTAACAGAATCCTCAGAGTTCATACTGCTCAGCTCTCTAGTCTTACAATCAACTTTAACAAATTTAAACAGAGCATCAAATGTTGGAAAATCCTTCCCTACGTTGTCCTTTTCGAAAGCGTGTCGGGTGGTTTCATCCAAACATCGAACCGCTACAGTGAACAAAATAAATTCTTCAGAATTGGGAATTCGAAGTTTCTTGTATGCATTAATATTTTCGCATACATCAATGATAAACCTTTTCTGGGACTGAACAGTTGGTTTGCCAGAGTACGGTTTACATTTCAGTATTTGCTGCAAATAATAATTCGCCATAATACGTTTACTGTCATAATGTTCAACAAGAACATTCCATGCTTGCTGATAAGTGCCATCTGAAAGGGGAATGCCTTTAATCAAAGACAATGCCATACCTTCTAGATTAGAAATTAATAAATTGAACTTTTCAACTCTTGGAATTGAATCATCTAAGTGGACAACAGATTCAAACTGATCTTTGAACAAGGGCCAGGTGCTCAGTTGCCCGTCAAATGTATGCAATTTAATTGGAGGTAATGAAGCAGGCATCATTCGGCTGGTACTCGCAGGAGGGTTGTTAAACTGAACCGTAGGACTAGGAGGAGGTATCGCAATAATTGCCTCATGAATTGCCCATGATTCATAGTAGTACCTATCTGTATCCTCGATGAGTTTTTTCAACTCTGCCGAAGGATGAGAGGACAAAGTATCAGCAAGTACTCCATGATTTCATCGATATATGTGGAAAAAGAGGTATAGTATGTTTTAAGTTCCTTCATCATGCCCTTGAACATGAATTTCGCCGAATCATCGGTCCTTGCGCTCCGACCCTTCAGAACGATTGTATAAATTTTAGATGCAACATTCTTCGCCTTGGAATTTAATATTTCAACTTGAGCCTCTGTGGTAGCATCCATAGTGAATCGAACAGGATTGCGGAAAACTTCGTAAAGAAATGAGAGAGGAATTATTAATTATAGTTGCACTAGGACGGAAAGATGGACGAGAGGAAAAGAGAGGAAACCTGAATTCACAGTCAATCCCCAAAAATGAATAAAACTTTGAATAAATAAATTTAGAATAAACTATTCGAATATAAAACAATACCTACCTACACCCTATACAACTAATGAAAACAATGAACAATAGGCTCAAAATTTTAATAAGATACCTACGTAGGTATGTCCACAAGGATATTATAAATAATGTTTTAACATTTAAACAACAGATACGAACATATAATACGATATAGGCCACGTAGTAATATGAAACAGGTTGAGTATGTGCCTGGTATATGGTAGGTAGAATTCCTAGGTACCTACCAAAAATAGTCTCTGAAACTTCAAGGGTTATAAATCGCGTGTATCGATCGTTTTGGGACCGACTCCTTTTGAACAAGAATAAATTCAAATTCAATCAAATATCTGCTGCTCGAAGGACCATGCAATGTTGAGGTAAATGTAGCCTTGTGAGCCTTGTGGCAACTTAACTAAATTTTAGCCTCAATTGAAATTTGCGCTGGATAAGATTGAATCGAGAGACTAATTACTAGATACATACAATTTATTATTAATAATGGAAGTTGTCCTAAACGTACAAAAAAATGGCATGCCATGTAATGAAAGCTATATACAAGGTAGGTACATAGGTACGGAATTTGTGCACAGTTGATGATGCGCGGCGCAATTATTCTTTCGCGTTCGAAGATGGTAAGCAATCCAATTTGAGGACGTTGCGAGAAACGGGGGGGGGGGGGGGGGGGGGGTCAGAAACGTGTTCTGTTCCAAATGCGTGAAGTTCAAAACAGTGTTCGATCGATTTATTAGGTACTGGAACGAACTGACCTTAGTTTCGGAGATCGGAAGACCAGGAAGCCAGGATGTCAATCCTGGGAGAAGATAAATTCAGCTGCTGAAACTGCACGTGGTGCTCAGGGCGGCCGCCTCGTGGAGGAAAAATGGCACACTCGTCGTGAACGAGAAAAGCAAAAGTTGGCAAGAGATACAGGGCGAGCGATCGATCATGGACTGACGATGGGACGAGGAAGTCAGTTAGAACAGTCTGGTGGAGATGTTGATGAATGGAGGACAAGGGCCGTTAGATCAGCACAAGATCATGGCAAAGTTCACCGGTGCAACGCCTGGGCATTGTGGTGCTGAAGATCGACGATGATTAGTATGGCTCTTGAACCACTCATACAACTGATCCTACCACCACATAAACTAATCGGCACAGTTGGCCTAAACAGGATGCTCAAATACAAACCCAAGGAGTCTATTTCCGTTGATGTACCTTTCATTGACATGCTGCACAGATTTTGATGCCAGGACTGCTCCTGCAAGCGGAGGCACCGTGATTATGATAGAGCAGCCCATTTTGGTTTATTATTTCAGGAATGATTTGTATAGAGTTTATTCCCCCCCCCCCCCCCACCAGATCATCCATCCCCGGTACGCCGTGTCATCCGTATGTACTTTATTTTCGGTCTAAACAATTCGTTCTTTCGCAAGCTGGCTCCATTTGGGACCTAGCTGTGCCCCGAAACTTTGCAGCCCGATCGGAATATACCAAAGGGTGATATGGGTGCAAATGGGGTGTAAAAATAGGGTTTTTTTTGTGCTTATGTAACATGAGCTTGTGAGGTATCGTTTTCCATGTTTTATAGGGTGAAGAGACCGAATATGAAGTCGATTTTGACCAAAGACCGAAGAACTGAAGTTCTAACAAAGTTTCAGTCATAAATTTACGTTAAATTTTGGTCTAAAATCGTCCTTTTTCAGCAAACAG
The DNA here is from genome assembly GCA_954871275.1 of Leptopterna dolabrata. NCBI lineage: Eukaryota > Metazoa > Arthropoda > Insecta > Hemiptera > Miridae > Leptopterna > Leptopterna dolabrata. Next base: position 23,308,869 of record OX940976.1, read on the forward strand.
GCTCCATTTGTGTCCTAGTTGTGGTCCGAAGCTCGGAAGCCCGATAGGAATACACCCAGGGGTGCTATGGGTGAAAAATGAGGTTTCAGTGAACATGAGTTTGTGACTTCCATGTGTTTTTAGTGCGAGGAAGACCGAATATGAAGTTGATTCTGACAAAACAGCGAAGAAATGAGGTTGTAACGAAGGTTCAGCCCCCGAAATTCATTTTTTATGAGTCAAAAACCTGGGAAAATGTCTGAAATCACCATCAATTTGTATAATAATACTAGAAGTAGTATCAACAGGTGAATCAAGGCAATTAAATGGCACTATCAATGATCAAAGACAATTCGTCAAAAGTAGGAGCCCAATTCGTGTTTTGGGGGGCCAAAATTGGTGGAAACCATAAAAAAATAGCCATTTCAATTATTTCACATGAAAGAAACAGTAAATGAACAGCCAAAATTTCTGTAGCTGTGTCCAGTAGAATAATAAACCCATGTGACAAGAACGTTGCAGCGTTTTTAGAATCTGCCTACGCACCTTGAACGTAAAAGAAAAATTTTTGAGGAGGTTGTTGTAATCGTTTTTTGCTGAGAGAATGCATAGTTGTATCATCAACAGAATAATAAACCAAAAGAGCGAGGGTTTTTGAACACAAAATGAATCAGACTGTCCCAGCTTTCCCGACTATACATAAAAGACAGTGAAGTTGCCGACCTAATCCCTTGACGGCGTCGGTTAACCTTGGTAGTTCCAGCGGTTTTGGTTAGGTCAACTCGACGGAGCGTCAGTTCGTAACCAAGGTTTGAAAAACGCTATTTCTGAGATTTAGCGGTCGTCAAAGTTAACTGAGCTTTGAAAAATCCGGCTTAAATGTATAAGTAAAAACTTTATGGAGATAGGAAGACCTAGAGCCGGCCCCCACAACTATGCATATTGTTTGGCAAAAAATGGGATTCGATTTGGACGAAAAACACCTGCATTGATGAGTTGCCTATATTTGTGTTCGCGTTCTTCATTGCCGAAGCGTTCGCTTGTTAGGCGGTTTTGTTTCACACATCAAAGGGATTACCACCGTCTTCATTTGCACTGGCCACCTTAGTCGTGGCATCCGCATGGGCGGCGAATTTCACCTTCTTAGGTGCTACCTGAAGAATTCATAATCCAATATGTTGCATCATAATTTTAATTACGTACAGTACGACAGCATCTAACACCTACCTGAATAAGTAGATACCAACGAATCTACCCAACATTTCCAAGTTGTAATTCAATGCTTTCCTAAACAAATAAATTGACAATTAATAAAAACAATTAGGTACTGTTTTCCAGTGGCGCACCCAGAAAATAATTATGGGGGGGGGGGGGGTGACCCTGGGCCAACCAACGGAAAACTTCTTAAAAATTCCTTAGAAAAACCGATATTTTAAGGCATTACTTTAAGTTTATTTTAGCTCTTTGAATGCATGTTTTGAGTAGGGACTATAGGAATGAATGATAAAACCCAGCAAATTAAATAAGATTTTAGGTTTTATTTTGACAAAATCTTTTTACGTTAGCTGTCTCACAAAACAAAATTGAGTCTTCTTTGGCTATTCTTCAGTATGGATAATACACTGTCTGCGTTAACCGGAATTTCCCTGTTGCCAGTGCGCGGGGGCAGGTAGAAATCAACGTAACCCATTCCTCCGGGCGATGGTTTAGTGATTAAAAATCACCCGTCAAATAGGTCTGGACGCAACTCTTTAGTCGCCGTGATTAAAAAGTCGCCCGTGCGCGGGGCTGCATGCAAGGCAGCCTCGTCAAGGCTTGCTGCTGGCCACCCGCCACCACAAACAAACAAAGCAAGCGCGCGCGAGAAATGTTCCTTTGCGGAGTTTGGAATAATATTTCCCTATATTATTATATGAAATACGTTTTATTTATTTTTTAGTGCATTTCGTAGGATGTACCTAACTCCCGCAAACCGGGTATTCAATACGCGATGTGTCCACTATTGGCGGATTTAAAAACAGAATGCAATTTTTTCTTGAGGGGGGGGGGGGGGCTACAGCCCCTTTAGCCCCCCCCCCCCCCGTGGGTGCGCGCCTGCTGTTTTCCTATTTTCTTGTTGGTGAGTTTTAAATGAAAAAATGCGATGAATCTGGTTTGAACAACCTTGAATTTCTCCAGGAATACTACTTCGTATTGAAGATACTTCCTACGTATATTATTTCAGCAGATCCTGTTACAGAATTTTCAGTGAATGATCCCGGACTTCCCGATTAATTTTTCAACTGAACTGAAGAAAGGGCGGCCCCATTAGTGATTAAAAGAACCTACATTCTCTCCAATCTGTCCTCCATGGATGAACCAACCCTTCTGGCAAGTGACATGGCGCTAGTGTGGGGCTGGGGTACCCTCCGCAATCAACGGATTTATACCAATTACACCAAAAGAATACGTAGTCTTCGGCACCAGCCCAATCTCGAGGGCAATCCATAGGGAACAGAAAAAGAATGAACTTCGAAAGAAGCACTACACTTTTGAGCCCTTCAGCGGCTCGCAAAAAACCTTATATAAATCAGTTTAGTAGCCACGTGATAACCTGGCCAAATTGCCCGGCCCCTCCCAGTTCCTCTTTCAGGGTATTCGTTGGCCTCTTGCCCTATGACTCATTTGCATAAGCCCGGGTACGGGATTCACTTCCAAGCCTTGAGCCGTCTGGCGCGCCTCATTTTATTATAATTTACAGCAAAACGTGAGTAGCACGCCATCTCTCGCGCCCGTTTCCTCCTTCAACGGTATAAATCACCATTTCTACCCACTGGGATATTATGCATAAAGTTATCTTTCATTACGATGAGATTACAAGCAGTGAATGAGATGCTTTCCGACGGTGAAAACATATTTGCGTAGGTTTTAAACAGTGCTCTGCGATGCGATGGCGTTCGCCGACCAAATTACACGTAAAGTACACAACTCCACCCATCTTCTGGAATAAACCAGTTTCTTCTATTATTCTATCTTCTATTATTTACTGGAAGGTGCGGAAGTCAAGAATACTCAACAAGTCTTACATTAAATGGTTACTATGGGCTCCAAGTACATACAAAAATATAGCTTCATGGAAGAATTAGACGTTCCGTTATCACAGATGCAAACTTCCATGAAAAAACGTATCGTGACGTAGATAGAGCACAATAGCGGAGGGTAGCTGGGGAACAGGCTGACTTGTGAGTCCATCAAAGTGGTTAGACCATATTTGAAGTTTCTAAGCAATGAAGTAGTTTAAGCATTTCATCTACCACGTTGAAAAATTCTGGCAGAAACAATCGGTGCTGGTACCTACTTAAATATGTTCGTGCATGTATGCCTTTCAATTTTATTATTATAAAAAATGAACCTTTGGAATCGAGCGGGAAAACCATTTGCCCCCCAAACTTTGATGTTTTACGTAGAATCCAAAATGTAATAGAAAAAATTCTGTTTGTTGCGGCACCTTCTTTAGTTACTATGAACCGAAATTAATGACATTATTTGGTGTCTAGTTAGTCGGTGAAGCATGGCGTTACTGTCAATCATCTCCGGGTATGGTTTTTCGGCGTTTTAAAATTGATTCCGATCTTAGGATTTTTTCAGACCACCCGGAGCATTTAACATCCAGCTGTTCGTTCACAGCAGGCCCGCAAGTTTGAACCGAAGAGTTTCGTCAACATGGGTGTGAATTATAAATACGGTACACATGAACCAGATATCACTGACACGGAACATCTCCTTACAATCACGCATGACTCTTATATATGAAATCGAGTTTGTTGTTATTATTTCACTTGAAGAATATGGTTATTTTGGATTTTGTTGACAGATAGGACTTATTTACCTCTGATATAAATAGAAAATAGTTTGCTGTTCATGTCCAAACTAATCACCGAAATTAGGTGAAAATCTGGAAATATATCAAGGGTTCTACTTGCGTTCAGTGACCATCAGAATTTCAAAACTGATCGGGTGGGGGAGGGGGGGGGGGGGGTCGTGGGGCCGAAGTGGCGCGTTATAGGAGATGAGGGCGGTCAAAAACTTCAAATTTATGAAACTGAAATAGACGAAAGATAGAGAGCTCATACTTCGACTCTGGAGGTCAAGTATAAAGGTGTATGTGTAGGTAGTTATGTATCCACCGCAAAAAATTACCGTACTAATGCAGGGTCCCATGCCAGTAGGAATCCTTCAGTGATCAACGGGAAAGGGTGATATACAGGGATATATCAATTGTGTAATAAACCGCTGAGTGATAATTTGCAACGTTTTTTTTTTAATACAACGCAACGAATTTTTGTTCACCTTTGGGTTCAACCCTCCCAAAAATCGATTCATGTAGAAACGAAGCCAAGCCCTTGTCTCATGGGTTTACTATTCTATTGGACACAGCTACACAAAAGTCAGCTGTTCATTTATAGTTTCTTTCACGTGCAATAATTAAAATAGCTATTTTTTATGGTTTCCACCAATTTTGGCCCCCAAAAACACGAAATAGGGCCCTATTTTTTGATAAATTATCTTTGATCATTGATGGTGCCATTTAACTGATTTGATTCACCTCTTAACACTACTTCTAGTGTTATTATACAAATTTATGGTGATTTCAAACAATACCCCAGGTATTTTATTCATTAAAAATTAATTTTGTGAGCTGAACCTTCGTTACAAACTTAATTCTTCGCTCAGTCGTCAAAATCAACTTCATATTCGTTCTTCAAGGCCTAAAACACGTGGAAAACGATATCTCACAAGCTCATGGTCACTAAAACCTCAAAAAACTTAGAAACCCCTTCTTTTGCACCAATTTTGGCCCCCAAACACGAATTAGGTACGCTCTTTTTTTCTTCAAATTATCTTTGATCACTGGCAGTGCCATTTAATTGTCCCTGATTCACCTGCTGACACTTTTTCTAGTGTTATTATACAAGTTGATGGTGATTTCAGACAATTTCCCAGGTTTTTGATTCATAAAAAATCGATTTTGGGAGAAGAACCATTGGTAGAACCTCAATTTTCCTTTCTTTCGTCGAAATTTACTTCATATTCGGCCTTCTTGTCCCAAAAAGAACAAGGAAAACGATATCTCAAACGCTGATGTTACTAAACCACAAAAAGCACCCATTTTCACTCATAACACCCCTGCGTATATTCCGATCGGGCTGCAAAGTTTCGGGACACTACTAGGGCCCAAATGAAGCTTGTGTGCGAAAGAATGAATTTTTTAGACCGAAAATGAAGCCGGTATGCATGATATGACGGACGGACATTGCATTTTCTGAATCTACGCATCTTGAGACGGAAAAGAAAAAATTTTGAGGAGGTGTTATAACAATTTCTTGCTGAGCGAATACATAGGATGTATTATTTACAGAATAATAAACCAAAACGCTGCAAAATTACTACACAACGGTTTATTATTTACCTGTATAGATGCCCCTTCTGCGAAAATCACAGTTTTCTGTAGTCGAGCTCCCACCAGGAAAGCCCTAAATCGAGTACTGAAGCCGGCCCGGGAATTTCAGTTTCATAAAAATGCGCAGAATTCTATAATCCAGTATTAATTATTTGTTGTTATTCATGCAGCATAACGTTTGATCAAGTTACAAAAGTACCTATCAACAAAATCCAAAACCGCCACCATTCTTCCAATGAAATAATATCACGGAACCAACTCGACATCATACAGCTGTCTGTCATACAGCGATTTGAGATTATAATCCAGTTGCTCCCTAGCAGTGATATCTGGGCTGGATGCATACGGTTTCATTCATGATCAAGGTGACAAACCTTTTCGGTGCAAACGAACGGCTTGACGTACAATGCTCCGGGCGGGCTCAAAAAAGTGTTTAGTTCGAGATCGATGTAAAACATGGAAAACGATACCTCACAAGCTCATGTTCACTAAAACCGCAAAAACCCCTCGAAACCCCCTATTTTTACACCCATTTTTCTCCCATAACACTCCTCGGTGTATGCCGATCGGGCTGCCGTGTTTCGGAGCAACTAGGACCCAAAAGTGTTCCCAAATGGGGAACCAAACTGTGTGCGGAAGAACGACGAGTTTAGGCCAAAATTTAACGTAAATCTAAGGCTGAAACTTCGTTGGAACCTCAATTTTCCACTCTGGTCAAAATCGACTTCATATTCCGTCTTCTCGTCCCAAAAACATGGAAAAAGATACCTTAAAAGCTCATGTTACTAAAACATAAAAACTAACTATTTTTATACCCATCTTCCCTCATAACTCCCCTGGGTATATTCCGATTTGGCTGCAAAGTTTCGGGACACAACTAGGGCCCAAATGGAGCGGACGGACATTGCATTTTTGGAATCTACGCACATTGAAACGTAAAAGAAAAAACTTTCAGGGGGTTACAAAATTTTTTTGCTGAGCGATTACATAGGTGTATTATTCGCAGAATAATAAACCAAAACGTAAAAAACCATACCCTTCTATTGAAGGTTTCGAGCTACGGGTTCTGAGCATTTCAACCCCTATTTTTCACCCCTTAGAGATGACTGACAGTAACGCCGAGCTTCGTGGACCAACTAGACCAAAATGGGACCTACAAACCCAATTTCATTAATTAGGTTGATGGTAATTAATGAAAGCGCGGCGTATGGACAGACATTTTTTCATTCCATTTTCGGATTCTATGTACCATGAATCGGAAACCATCAAATTTCGGGGGGGGGGGGGGGGGGAGGGGGGGATAAAAACATCAAACTTATACAGCGAAATTTAAACGTCAAAAAACAAATGCGAAGAAGAATTTTTCTGACAAGAGTTTACTCCCATTTCATTGAATTCAATTTGATATCAAAGGACGAAAAAAAATAACAAAACGATCAACACCCTATACAGAAACCTGACCAGTTTTTGAAGCTTCAACACTCATTGTTACGCTTAAAAACGTTATTGGATTCTCGGAATATGGGGCCTCATATACTGTCCATAAGTAAATTAATGTTTTAATCCGTATAAATAGGTACCGTTATTGATTCAGATTAACAGAAAAACATATGAGAATGCCAAGCACGTGCGCTATTCGAGATTTTATAGTTATTCTTATTATGTTCGTTACCTACCTGCCCAGCTGTTTATAAACATGTACACCCTGATAAGGTGAACGTTTAAAAGTTACTATATCTATCTAATTGTTCTGTGCATTTAGATACTCCGGAAATCACAAATTCATGCACCATTGGTCATTGAGACATCAATGGGAAAGTAATATGCAACATGGGAGTGAAATTCAACAACGTACCTATGAAACAGAACTTGGTTAGGTAAATCGTGGGTGTGAAAATGGATTAATTTTATATTTTAGGAAACCAAAGGAGACAAACTTTAAGCAAAAAGAGACCTAACACTTTAACCGCGATCCATCGATGGTGAGAAACAAATCGGGTATGAGAAGTCAGGTCTGGATCACATAAATTTTGATATATTATGTACATTAGGTTACACTCCACGAGTGATTCGGAAAAATTAGTTGAGTCCTCGCAATAAAACGAAGAAAAAAATCAATAACTTAAAATTAGTGTATATAGCTTATTGGAGTTCCTTCATCGCGAGCTAATCATTTCTGACTTGGGCTCATTGAGACGTCACTAGATGATCATCTTGGATGAATCATCAACTGTGATAGGTGTAAAAGCCTTTTCATCGGCGTTTCATCCGGAGTGTACATCAAAGATGAGCGATGAATGAGACTGCTCCAGACTAATTTTGGATGAGAGGTCGTTCATTCGATTCCTCGAACCGATGTTTCATCCAGAATGGAAGGTGCAGGGACAGGTGTAGACAAGCCGGAACGCCTTCCTTCGTTTCTCTCGCATTCAGTACATTCCAAATCCAGCAGATTTGTGAATTGGCTCTCGCACATTCTTAAATAATTCCTTTACTCTTCAGGGTTTCCACCTGCCCATTCTTTCAAGAGCGCTGAAGACGCTCCCAGACTGCCCCTCCGTGAAACCCATGGTTTCACCCACCAGTGTCTTTGAATATGGCCACTTCTAATACTTTCGTATCGTAGTTCACGAATAAGTTCATTTGCAATTACATCAATGGCCGCACGCATGATGTTTCCATTCCTCCTCGAACGCGACATTCTCCATTCACATAATACTGGGTGCACGCAATGATGAACTGAGCAGTGAAACAACAAGACTTGAAGAAAACACGTTATACAAGGATGATTCACTCAAGATGATACAACCTGAACTTCTGGCCTCATTCTCGAAATCTCCGTATTACTAGTATTGAAATACCAAAACTGGTATTTTTGGGGCTCTGAATGCCCCGAAAATCGGAATTCCAGATATCAGAAAAAATCAGAATTGTGCAAAAACGACCAACTACTAGAGATCTCAAGCACCAAGAGAGTCTCTTCAAGTCTTCTCCTGGACATCAACTTTACAAGTATTTATTGTGTTCCAAGTTTTAATGCTATAGCGATAGGTTATGTCCACCACAAACTCGAACAATTCAGGTGATTTCAACGGTTTTAATTTTTTCTCGTACGGAACGGAAAAATTATATACTGTGACAACATCTAATAATATATATGTAACGTGTTCGGTATCCTGTTCGAATTTTGATATTTACAAATATATTTAGCGGACAAAATAGCGACTGAGTCTAGACAAAATTGATGGTTTCGACAAAATTGATGGTTTTGACTCCCCGAAAACTAAAGGAATCAGAGAGGTTTCTACAGATCTTTGACTGGTTAGTCGAACACCCCCCCCCCCCCCCCCCCCCAACCACCACGAGCATCATCAACTGAGTGGAAGTTGACTTTCATTTCGCTGGTATAAATTGAAATGCCTTAAATTACAGTTATTGGTTGGAATGTTTATGGACATTTCAGATCATGATAAGGTAAAGTACGTATGCTTCAATAATACTGAAGAAATGGAAGATTATTATGCTGATCCAGAATACGAGAACGTTGCACAGCAGGTAAGAAGTCAGGCACCGAGTGGCGGGTGACTGAACATGTCGCGCTACTCACTGCTACACTCCATGATCTTACTGTGACATTAGTACACGCTTGAGGTACACTGTAACGCACTTCCATATTTAATAATTCATCAAGCTAGCAAAAGTAGATTTGTTAATAAATTTTCGTATAAGTAATATATTTATATTATTATCCTTCTCATAAATTCTAGAACATAAAATAGTAAATCATCAGTTAAATTTATTATACTCACATGACCGTAGAGCGTCGGATAAGGGTGTCAAGAATGTGTGATCATCGGAACTACGTAATAATTTGGAAGTAACAAAGATGAATTCAACAGAACTATCTCAGGGCGCTTTACAGCATAAGATACTGTTTTTTGATCTTTCCCTTTACTAGTTACAGCAAAAAATATTCAAGGCACTCGGATATGCTCAGTGCTATTGGATATGACGCCTTACATTGGAACAGAGGATGGATCATACCTACATAATCCATGCAAAATATATAGAAAGGCACTGCAGTTGATAATCTCGAGCTCGTTGTAGAACCATCCATCCATCCAATCACTGAATCACCTCCATGAATGGGTGTACGAAAACATCAACATCGGCGACCACGCACCAGAGTGGCCGATTGGGGGGGGCTACTTGTTCTGTCGCGTAAACTGTGTTCTTGGGATCTTAGGTTTCTTAATGCAGCGTTTTCACACTCGGAGCTATGAAAATCCCAATACAGTCCCCAATTAGGTAGGTAACACTAACAAAGAGAATCATTGTATCTAAGATTGGTGAGTTGACAGAGATTGTAGCAGTTTTGATTCGTCATATAATATGTTACGTCCCCGTCACACATCAAATCTCGGACTAACTTGATCGATTCAAATCGCGTTGTCTCCTACATCTGGGATTGTCTTAAAAACCCAAGGTCAGTTATTAGGCATTTCTATCGATTTGTACAGTAAAAATGGAGCTCCGCTGCATGAACATAACCCTCTTAAGAAACAAAATCGTTAGAATAAAAGGGGCTATGCCAAACAACAGTTGGTACACACACAGGAATACATTAATGTAGTTCCTACAATCTGTATCTCTGCAACCGAAAAACGCTACAAAGCAGCAATTTTTAAACGAAATTGGATGACAGATTAGTGTAGTTGTGGAAGGAAACACGATTGTTAGGCTCTACTGATATGAGATACATAGCAGAGAACCACTCGGAGACTTTACTTCTAAGGACCGAGGCTCATTTTGATGGTTACTGCTCCGCTAAATACATCATGTTCTATGATATAAGCATTCCAATATAACCACAGAAATATAGCTAGGTTGAATTACGGTTACGCGGTTAATCCTTTCTCATTCTGCGGCCTCAGAGCGGTTTGTTGAGAGATGAATGATAAATTGGAGTTAATATGCGGGATACAGACAGCGATGTGCCTCTCTCGTGTGAGCAGATATCCAAGGGCCAGCCTTTGTGTGAGCAGATATCCAAAGGCCAGCCTTTGTGTAGTTCAATCAGAGGCGGCCGATGTGTTCGAAAGATCTTTCAGTCTCAAAAACAGGGGCAGCTGCTTTGTGGTGGTTAGCTGAACCTCATGTGATTGCTGTAGGAAACTATTATACATTAATATTACCCATAGATGTAACTACATAAGAAGCAGATTAACCTTTACAGACTTTAATCTTGGGACGCGGGACCCTCAAGTCTCCCAAGAATAAAAATATTTATGCTTCGCAGAAATATTTTGAAAACGCTTTGCAGCATCTAGTCATGATGTTAGTGGCGGAGAATATGATGGGAGGAGTTGGGAGACAGAACTGAAATTTGTCCAAGTGTTTACAAAGTATAAGATACACGCTTTCCTTAATGGATGTTACAGTATCTGAAAATGTGTTTATACAGAGTTTGGAGAAATTAACATGCGAGTAGGTTAATGCTCGTAACTGTCGGTAACTCTCAAATATTCCAACTGTGAAATGGATAAACGAGAACAGTAACTTCCTTTCCTTCATGGAAGAAATCTTCCTTCCTCAAAGCACCACATTATTCCATTATTCAAGCAGCGTTCATAATAAATTATAGCTCAGCATGGGGAACGTATATCAAACTTCTTTCCAGCTAAATTTTGTTTTAAATCGTTTTCAGCAGGAACGTGTACAAATCATATTTTCCGCATAACGTGAATTGCGTACATTTTCTCCTTCGTCAATGAATGAAAAGTTCCAGTCATGCAACATGGCTATAAGAGCGAATTTTCAAAGAAATATTCGTGCTATTGTGTGAAAAAGATGATACAGCGAGAAACCATACCACTTTTCGTGAAATTATATAATTTTAGCAATTTTTACCGATTTGTGACCATTATAAAGTAAAATTTGACCCACACCTTTTTGAGGAAAATCGTTCTATCATTGAAAGTATGATTCACATTCCCACACAACTTTAGGTGAATCAATATTGATTTTAGCTCTTAATACCCATTCCTGATCCCCAAAAATCCAAATTTGACCGTATTCTGTATGAAAAACAACTGAAATGTCCTTACTCATCCCTCCGTACCACTTCCAGTGAAGTTACACCAACTGTTCTCGGTTTTAGCCGTTTTTACCGATTTTTTAACCCCTAAAAACTCAAATCAAAAACTCAAATCCCTTATAATTTTTGAAAATAGCTCATCTTCGAACTCGTCCTTTTGTTTATGGCAATTCGAACGCTCTGGCGAAATATGGAATTTGTATCATGCACCCACCGACAGATATCGTCTGGAATGACATACGCACGCACGCAAGCACACACACACACGCACGCATACACACACAGTTACACACACGCACGCACGCACGCACCTAGGTATGAATTCAGAGGGCGCATGCATGAAGAGTTCCTGGGAAGAGTTTTTACGCACGAACAGTCCCGCACCCTTTCTCCGAGTATGCACCAGGAGTCCCTCTACCGTTTTGGAGCTATGCACAAAGAGTCCCAACACCTTCCGCTGGATTTGCAACTGGAGTCCGACACCAGGAATAGGCAGTAAACAGAAAAACGCTGCAAATTGGAGTACACGGGCTTATTATTCTGAAATAGGGCAGGTACGTTAACAAAAACTGACTATAGTTGCACTGGTATTCGCGGTTGGTATTTGAGGGAGAGTATATTTATGTAGCGTGCAAGCGTAATGGCTTCCTGTCAAGTTTGTCTAGGTGCTGCAGCCAAGCGTTTTTTCAATAGTCCTTCGTCGCGTGTAGGTTCCATCCACCATGTTAATTTTTATGTACACGTCTACTACCAACGGCTACCAACAATGTCTATAACTTTTTTTCCGAGCGTTTTCGCGGCGCACCTGCACGGCTTTCGAAGGCAGACCCACCTGCTTACATTCAGCCAATGCCTTACGGTACCGAAATTTGAAATTATTCATGTCTAGTACTTCACGCCCGGAACGGGTACCTGAGGGGACGAACTTCGCAGATTCCATATTGCCTACTGAGATTTCGTTGTTGAGCGCCTAATCGCAAGCAACGATAAGAACGATCACACGACATTTTGACCTTTAGATACAGAGGCCCGGGGACTCTTCGTGCATAAACACGATACACAATTAGTAAGAGCGGTATTCCTCGACTACACTCCCTTTCCCCTAGCCGGACTCTTCGTGCATAGTGCAAATCACTTTCACCTCGGATAGGACTCCACGTAGTCACCCGAATTCAGGAGGCTCTGAAACAGATTTGCAACAAAAAATTCAAAAATACAAAAATTCATGTTCTGGAAATTTTGGACCCATTGCATAGCTTCATTTTCCTCGAAAATTCGCTAAAAGGGACCAATAAATCACAAAAGCAACAGGAAATAGCCACTGTCCACAATGTATGAAATTACAGAAAGCATCATCGACAAAGAAATCTCTCGACATTGTAAGCTTTGACTGAAGTTGGGTCGAATGTCAGTTAGGGAAAACATTTCCTCGGAGATTCAAATATTTATCACTCAGGGCGTTTATATTTAGAAAGGTCTTCAACATTTTTGTCATTCCCTAAAGGAAAAAGGGGATGAAAAGTCTGAATATTCAAACGAACCTCGGAAGAGGTCTACAAGGCTTTCGTAAGAATGGTACTTTGAAACAAAATAAAAAGAACCCCACCCCCCTCCACCAGATCTAATGCAAAGCGCCTGCAGGGTCAACTCGTTAATATTTTAATTCCGGGCCAGATTGCCAGAGGGTGGAGGAGTAGCGAAGGAAGAGTGAGAAGCACGTATGGAGAGGGCTCCAGTGAAATATGCAAAATCCCAAGTTGCGACACCATCATTCATTCAGGCGGTGACCTGCCGACCTCCCTCCGCTGGGACCTTGAATTAGGGAGACGTCTCCTCGGTGTCTTTTATGAATGAATGTGAAACCTCGTTGCCGACGTAGTACTTACCGTTGCGACGCCCTGTGCTCCAGAAGATGGGTCTCGATCGCGGTAACGACCCGCGGTTATCTATAAGTCACTACCACTAGGGAGGGGGTTCCCTGGTCCTTTTGTGTTTTTTCTCTCCCTTCGCAGTCATTTCATTCCCCTTAGCGCTCTGTGGACAAGCGATTTATACACCAACAATATACCACTGTGTAATGTATTCAATAAACTTTTGGTTTATTATTTTCGATAAAGAACAATTGGAATCGAGCAAGGAAAAAAAATTCTAACTCCCCCTCAAATTTTGATGGTTTACGTTTCAAGGTACGTAGAATCCGAAAATGCAATAAAAAAAATTTGTCTGTCCACCGTACGCCGTACTGGCCGCTTTTCTTAGTTACCATGAAAATAAATTGATGAAATTCGGGTTATAGGTTCCGTTCGGGGTCTAGTTGGTCCTCGAAGGTCGGCGTTACTGTCAGTCATCTCTAAGGGGTTCAAAATAGTGGTTGACATTTTCAGAACGCCGTAGCTCAAAAACTTTCGATAGAAGGGTATGGTTTTTTTTACGTTATTAAATTTGTCTTGTGCTAAACAATTTTTTGAGACCACCCGGAGCATTGTACGTCCAGCCGTTCGTGTGCACCAAAAAGCTTCGACAAGACGATCGTGAATCAAACGGTATAAATCCGGCCAGGATATCATCACTAGGGAGCACCTGATTATAATCAAGGATGGCTGTATGAAGTCGAGCTGGTTGTTCTGCGATATTATTTCATTTGATAAGTGATGGACTATTGGATTCTGCTGGTAAGTACTTCTGAAACTTGAACAAACTTTGAAGTATTATTGATGGGTAAGTTAATACATAATGGTAAATTATTACACAACGGCAAATTATTACATAACGGTAAATTATTACATAACGATAAGTTATTACACAACGTTAAATTATTAAGCAACGGTCAATTATTACACAACGGTTCATCTACCAAGAAGGGGCTGGATTTTGTTGATCGGTACTTTTGCAACTTGACCAACCGTTGAAGTATTATTGATGGGCAAGTTATTACACAACGGTTCATTATACTTGACCACGAGGGTAGGTACTGACCACAGAAAAATTTGATCTACGCAGAAGGGGCATCTATTTCACTCCACATCAACATATTTCCTTCAGAACTTAATTATTTGCGTTTCTTTTTGCCATTTTAGTTACTGTTTGTCATCGACAGAATTATTTTAGCAACATTTAACTCGTGATTTAGGTAGATACCTAGTAACGAGTACGGGATTAGGTACTAACCTACGGAGGGCTGCGATCTACATAATATGTATAGAGTAGTACATACATATTATATAGACGGGTTATCTATACAGAGAGCTGTGATATATGTAACATAAGGGTATTCTGTACAAAATAATAAACCGTTGTGCAGGGATTTGCATGTTTGTTAAATTTTATTTACTTTGGCTGATTACTGTCAATGATGTACCTTTGAAATCGGGCATTTAAAAAAATGGCCCCTCAAAATTCGGTATTTCCCGTTTCAAGATACGTAGAATTCGAACATGCACCAAACATGAACCACTATAATGAACCAAAATTATGAAATTTGGTTTGTAGGTCCCATTTGAAGTCTAACTGGTCCGCGAAGCTCGGCGTTACTGGTTGTCATCTCTAAGGGGTGAAAAATAGGAGCTGTAATTTCCAGAACGCCGTTATACCGAAAACGATCAATAAAAGTGTTGTGATCGGCTGCTCCTTCACAACCTACACTATGTGTAGACCTGTATTCTCTCAGAGTGGGGACCCGACCTCCCTCTGATCATGTCAGGGGGCTATAAAAGAGCCAGGTGCCACAAATAAATTAACCATTCTCAATCAAGCGATCGACTCGTCTGTCTCCTCCTCAATCACTACACTGGTGACCAGAACAACGCCGCTCAGCGCCCGCCGATCGTCTGCATCGAGCACCGCCTCCGCAGCGACGAACCCCACCACGCCCCCCATAACCGCCTAGGCAAATTCTCCTCAAAAGATTCCAGATGACGGTGGTGATTCGCTCATAACCGCCTGGACACAACCTGAAAGATCCTAGATGTCGGTGGTGACTCGCTCATAACCGCCTAGGCAAAACCTCATCCAAAAAGATCTAGATGTCGGTGGTGACTCGCTCATAACCGCCTGGGCAATTTCCCTCACACCACCGTGATGAATATAAGCCAATTTTAAATTCATCACAATACTTAATCTCGACGTGCTACTTGGGGTTCAGTCCGAAACTTACGTAAAGATGCGTAGTCCCTTCCACAACAGACCAAAGAAAACCGTCGAAAAGGAAACCTACCTCATGGAGCAAATGGCAAAATACGATCGAGGTGAAATGACACGGTTCGAATTTGTGCAAGCTGTCTCATTCAAGTTTTTGCCCAAATGAACAATTTTGACACAACGTGAAAAATGTGGTTGATGGATGAATTGATTCAGATTGAATGACGAGCTGACTAGCATGGCAGCAAAAAACGTTTTGGGAAACGATTAGCCGACCTCCTCGTGGTGTCTCCTGGGTGATGCTAACAGGCTATGCGAGAGACTCAACTCGTACGTTCCTGTTTAGAGGACTCAATTCGTACGTTCCTGTTTAGGGGACTCAATTCGTACGTTCCTGGTTAGGGGACTCAATTCGTACGTTCCTGTTATAAGGCGGGGACTCAATTAATACCAAAACCTGCCCACGGGACTCAATTCACCTGCACCGGGGCATTGTACGTCCAGCCGTTCTTTCACAGTAAGGGGCTGAAGTTTGAACCGAAGGCCTTTTTCAACATGTGTGTGAATCATTAGGTACCCAAATATCCAAGCCAAGATATTATCATTCATTTTATCCTTCATGATTATGGGCAGGCTATTCAGTGAAATTTGACCGACCTACCGACCGACACCAATGTTTGCTCGTTGCTAAGAAACTATCATTCATCATGAGTACGGGCAGACTATTCATTGAAATTCATAACAATTCAAAATAATTCGCCCCTTTCAATCATTCTCATCAATATTTGCACTGAAGGTTAGAAGGTCGGGGAAGATGTCATTGTGGACATGAAGGTATTCACTGAAGATGAGAAGAAGTCAAGTTCTGGGTGGAGAACTGAGGGATCTTGAATGATAATTATACAGGAGAGGTCTGGTGGGTCGATCTGATTGTTTTGACGGTGTGGCTGTTCTCGAGTCGCTTGTTTTTCCGGTGGAGATGGGGTCGTTTGGTGGTAGCCTAATCGATACTTCTTAACCGGTGATAATCTCGTCTGTCTAGGAGGGTCCACTGTCACTCTCCTCTAACTCTTGTCACATGGTAGCAGAGCGTGGTTTGCTAGTATGCGCTGAGCGTTTCACCATACTCCACCCACTTTTGTGGGCTTAGGCTCACCAGAAGGATAAGCCCAAAGGTTTTCCAGAAGGATTCCTTCACAAACATCCTGTCCCGTTGATAATACATCTATCGGCTTTCCCGCCCCCAAACCGCCCTTTAGAGTGTCAAATAATTAAAATATATTGAGCTCATTTGACGGAAGTAATGCAGTGTCCCAGTTTACAAGTCGCAATAGTTGGTCCATCCTAACGACGGAGGTTCATAACCTAGAGATTGCCCAGATGAGCACAATCTACTTGGCAACAACCTCTGACAACATTTTTTCTCCGCCATTACTCATCTGTAGGAGCTTTGTTCTCCACCAGTAAATATTATTGAGGTAGTACCATTACGATGGAGGTTAGTCACCTTGAAGTTGTTCAGATGTCCTTTCCTGAACCAGAACTTCATACTACTTTCCATTCCCCCTTTTCCCTCTCATACTTCTGCTACCCAGAAGTATGTCAAGTGGGGAGGAGCGTGACGGTGTGGTTGTTCTCGAGTCGATTATTTTTCCGGTGGAGATAGGAAGTTTGGTGGAAGCCTAATCGATATCCCTCCTTAAACGGTGATAATCTCGCTGGTCGAGGAGGGGATTTCTCGACTCCTCCAACTCTGTCACACTTTTCAATATTTTTTGCTTGAAGATCATATCGGAAGACTGTCTGCGTTTCACCAGTAACCTTTCAACTGGTAATAAACATATTTACAATGAAAACGCTTCATTATAGCAGCTGCATGGTTTCTCTTCACATGCTTCAAGAAATAAAGAAGGTTTGTTAAAGTTTTTCGGCAAATCGTACATTTTTCCATACAATCATCAACCATCGCTACGCTAAAACTAACTCACTACGATAAAATATTAACACTCAACCTTATAACCATCGAATCGTCAAATAGTCGGGTATTGAAATGATCTGGTGAAAATGAAGTTGTTTATCGTGATCAGGTAAAGTAAGTAACAATGGAAGGTGATAACACTGATTAGCAGGTTTCCCGCAACGCAGCGCTAGTGGGCTCAAGCATAGGGGGTCGCGGTGCAGACACTCCGCGGTGAACCGCCATTTCTCACTTCCCCCTGGGCACTAGGACGCGACACTGCCAGATCCCCTTTGAGACGTCCCTACATCCCTAGCACCCCTGTTGTATTCCTGTGCACAGTTTCTGTTAGCCCCCGAGCAGAAACAAGTTAACCACTGATGACCTACAAGTAGATATATACATATAAGGTCCTAGGATTGCCCCCTTCCCCTACTTTACCACTGCATCCGCCCATAACAACGAATAATTCTATGCAGTCGAATCTCGATAATTCGTTTCTGTCTATAACCTGTAAAATATTAAGCAACGGTTTAAATTATGGTGTATATGTCAATGAATTTCTAGATCCGCAAGATCCTGATTTAGTTGGGTCGTTTCTGCGGTGAACACAAATGCACATGCACCTTGGGACCTACAAACCAAATTTCATTCATTTTGGTTGACGGGAACTAAGGAAAGTGCCGCGTACGGCGCATGGATGAGAATCTCTAATTCTCATTTCCGGATTTTAGCTTATTTTTTCAATTTCCAGAAAACTTTATTGATTCTACCTTGAAACGCAAACCATCTAATTTTATTCACTCATTATTATTGGAAATAACAAACCAAAGCTAGGTACCTACTGCGTTTCAATTGTCAAGAAACTCCTGAATTTAACTGAATGAGAAAATACCATAATATACTGAGACCGTTACAGTAGACGATGAATGTAGAATGACGGCTATTGTTCCGTTTTGCATTCTAGCGAGAGATGAAGAGGAGGAAAAGTGTGTTGCCCTATAGCTCTGCCCATTTAGTGACGCTTATCACCACATAACCTGAGAGAATGGTAGGGGTTGGAACTGTGTTAAATTTCGAGCGGAAGAGAGGTATGGGTTTATGTAAAGTCGCGTCATAAGTACGACTCTTTCGCTGTTATGAAAAGCCGTAAAATTTGTATTAATGAGGCTTTCCGCAGGCTCCAGGCATAAGTTAGATGAACAAGGAAAATGAATAAATCTATCAGTATGGAGAGGGGGGATTACTCTTGCACTTTCGATAACAATGGATTAGTATGAGGATCACTAGGGGCGGTATTCATAGTCCTCACTTCATTTAAAGTAAATGCTTAAGTGAACAAATAATCGTCAATAACAATAATAATCGTCGACTTGGGCTATTCATAGTCAGTGATAAAGCAAATGCTTAAGTCGTCCTTTAGCATTTCCTTTATTCCTATTTCATAGACAATAAGTAAAGAAAAATCTATACTTTTGGGCCCAAATAAGTGGAAAAAACTGAGGTACCTCGCAAGGTACCTTAATCATTTTCCTATTGATCGTTTGCACTGTTCTCTTCTCATTTATGTCGTCTTTTCAGTGTCATCGTTCTCGGCATTCTTGTTTCTTTTCCCAATTATTCGGTTTTTGTTTTTGTTTTGATACAATGGATTACGAAATTTTGTTTGACTTCCATGAGTGGGATGACGAGTTCTATGTAACGGAGAGCATGCGGGTGATGCATACCCGCTTCATTTTCGGTCTAAAAAATTCGTTCTTTGGCACAAATGCTCCATTTGGGCCCTAGTTGTGTCACGAAACTTTGCAACCCGATCGGAGTATACTCAAGGGTGTTATGAGTGAAAATGTGTATGAAAATAGGTATTTTTTGTGTTTTATTAGAATGAGCTTTTCACTGTCGGTTTCCATGTTTTTGTGGGACGAGAAGACGAATATGAAGTCGATTTTGACCAGAGTGGAAAATTGAGGTTTTACCAAAGGTTCTGCTCCCAAAATTGATTTTTTATGAGCCAAAAACCTGGGAAACTGTCTGATATCACCATCAGTTTGTATAATAACAGTAGAAAAAGTGTCAACAGGTGAGTCAAGGCAATTAAATGGCACTACCAATGATCAAAGATAATTTGAAAAACGCTGCAAATCCCTGCACAACAGTTTATTATTTTGTACAGAATACCCTTCTGTTACAGATCACAGGTCTCCGTATAGATAACCCTTCTATATAACTATGTACTATTCTACGCATATTA
The DNA here is from genome assembly GCA_954871275.1 of Leptopterna dolabrata. NCBI lineage: Eukaryota > Metazoa > Arthropoda > Insecta > Hemiptera > Miridae > Leptopterna > Leptopterna dolabrata. Next base: position 23,328,730 of record OX940976.1, read on the forward strand.
CGTAGATCGCGGATCCTCCGTAGGTTAGTCCTAACCCCGTACTCGTTACTAGGTACCTACCAAAACCGTTGTGTAATAATTTACCTGTATAGGTTCCCCTTCTACGGAGATAGAATAATGAACCGTTGTGTAATAATTTGCCCATCAATAATACTTCAACGGTTGTTCAAGTTGCAAAAGTACCTATCAACAAAATCCAGCCCCTTCTTGGTAGATGAGTCGTTGTGAAATAATTTACCGTTGTGTAATAATTTACCGTGGTGTAATAATTTACCGCTGTGTAATAATTTGCCGTTGTGTAATAATTTACCATTGTGTATTAATTTACCCATCAATAGTACTTCAAAGTTTGTTCAAGTTTCAGAAGTACTTTCCAACAAAATCCAATAGTCCATCACATATCAAATGACATAATATCGCAGAACAACCAGCTCGACTTCAAGCTCAAACCAGAGAGTTGGGAAAAACATTTACTTAAATAAAGATTTTTCTTAATTTTATAAAGTAAAAGAAAAAATTTGACTTAAGTAAAGATTTTTCTTTACTTCGGGGAGTAATGTCTATGAAAGCGAAATCAGATAAAGCATTTCCTTAAGAAATTATTTTACTTTCAGAAGTAAAGTATTATTTTTACTCAAGTCAGGACTATGAATACGGCCCTAAGGCGCACAGAATCTACTGGAGAGTTAGTTTCTGAAACTCACGGACCCGCCATTCGCGTTATAATGTTAAACCGGTGAACCGTTGATGTTGAAAACATCTCAGTTATCGTTTTCTGAAAGTTCATAAGGATATTCGAAGATGAAAAAGATAAACGTTGACCTTGGAAGAAGTAAGTTCTATTTACTCAACCACTCCGACGGTGGGAAAAGTACGACGTTCGCGGAAACCAACTCGGGATATTATTTTTCAGCAGTCCGCCCTCTGCCTCGAGCATTACCATGAGAAAACAATAAGAGGAAATACAGAAAGAATGGGGTTCTCCTAGGCGGACTTGTACAACAACCAAACCTCACTTTTCCGCGGTCGCTGTTCCGAACACCAACTTCGTCAGCTAATTTGAATAACAAAAGCGACGGTTTTTCTCTTGCCCCTCTTCGCTCCGAAGGGCTTCTGTTCCGCCGCGCTGTTTGATACCATCACAACTGTAACGTCGTTTGTGTGCGGCCTACCCCGGCTTCGGGGATAGACCACTAGGAGTACGGGTAAAAAAGATATGACATTTCTCTCCGCCGTTATGACGTTGTTTTGACATGGCTGGGGCGAGATGGATACGATGCCAAGAACAGCTTGAGGATTGTAAGCGACATCAAGCGTTCCTACATCACTATTATGTAATATCTACATCACTAAGTTATGTATATTAAGTTGAGTAGCTAGGAACATTACATATAAATGGGAAAGGGAACTCAAGCACTCGATCACTATCGAATCTGCTTGGCACAGTCAGCCATTTTACTCAAATTAATCCATAAATTAATTTATATTAACCATACTACAGCCAAGTGTTCGTTAGGTTGTGTGTCCTTGTTTCAGGCAAAAAGAGACTACCTGGCTATGGAAGGAAAGTAATGGAATCAAAAGTCATGAAGTCGAAGGTGAAGCAAATTATAACGGACGTTGTAGTATGTTACAGTGCTAATGAGGTAATGAGGTAACAGAATGACTAATGACAATGGCATGAGCGATAGGATGATACTGTAACATACTAGGGAAGTAAATACTTCTGAAAAACAATCATGTACTTCATCAATGAATAGGTGCCTGAAACACTGCGAACGTAATTATTATTTATTGTTATCCGATGAAGGTACTCGACACCCAATGATTGGTTAATAGTTATTCAACTTTCCATCGCGACTATCGTATTCAACGCTATGTCGTTCAATGAAGGATGATCTGAATTGGGAACAAATCTTGAGAAGAGGAGGGGAGGGGGGATACTATATATTATTTGGTGAGTTTAGCTATTTTTGCCAATTTTAACAATTTCTGAACCCCAAAATCTGAATTTAAACCACGTTGTATTTTCGAAAAATGCCCATCTTCGAACGCACCCTACTGTTTGCCATCACGACCATTTTGGCGTTCGCCTTTTATTTTAGATTTTTTCGTATCCTGTATCCGAGGTTATACGTCGTCTGGAATGACACACATACAAGCTTACACACACATAATATACCTATATAGTTACATTTTGTTTAAATTTAGTGATGGATTCAGAGTGATGATGGAACGTTTTTTATTCAAAAACACAAGAATCGAAAGTTTTTTTCCATAAACCTATGCGGGTACCTAATTAAATATCTGGACGCACTGCAACATAGCGTTATTGTCTGCGAAAATTCGCTTAAAACTACTTGTCTCTGTTCTGAGACATGTTGGTTTATTATTTTCAATAATAAACCTTTGGAATCGACCATGAAAAAAAATCACCCCCAACCTCCCCCCTCCCCATCACGCCCGCGACTCAAAATTTGATGGTGTTTCAAGGGATGTAGAATACGAATATCGAATAAAACAATTTCTGTCTGTCCGCCGTACGCGGCTATTTTTCTTAGTTCCCATTCATGCACCAAAATTCACGAAATTTGGTATATAGGTCTCGTCTGGGCTCTAGTTGGTCCTCGACGTTGCCATAAAATTAGCTATACAATTTGCCGTAAAGAGCAGGGTGTATGCACGCATCAAGCTGTGTTGAGGGCGCACATCAATGGCCGTCCCTCTGGATCTAGCCGATCGTGACGGAGGTATGTAGGTAGCCCCTGGTGCTCAACATCTCAGGTGGCGGAGCAGTGTTCCCAATAAGTACACAACCCAATCATCAGGGAAAACTAATTTTCGAGAAATAGCCCCTTAAGCATGAAGAAATAGTAGTTGAAGGTTACCTTCTCAGACGGCGAGAGAAAGTAGAAACATTTTATAAGAGCGACGCACGACACGTATTTTCATTATTATACGTCCTGAGAAGATTTTCTGCATGATTGCAATTCCATAACCTAGTAAGTGGAACTAAATTTATTAGTAAGTATTAGTAAATATTAGTAAATTAGTAAATATTAGTAAGTATTAGTAAATTCATTGGGCTCCGAATAATAACAAATAACCAAAGCCGTATAGATTAGAATAATCGAGGCAGAGTCTGTTTCGTTCAAAGAGCCGTGAGACAGGGCTGCTTTCTATATTGCCTTCGGACGGGCCCTGCCGCCACCTTTTTTCGAGATCAGAGTTTTCATTTTCTTTCAAGTTCGCTTTTTACCTTTTCTCACGATTTTTTGTATTTTCCCCCTCTTTATTTTGCAGCAAAGCCTAGATTTTGATAGATAACAGATTGAAACGCCAGGGAACCGAGATCAAAGTTATGAAGCTACGTCAGAAGGCACAAAGCTAGCAATTTTGTGAGGAAGAAAGAGGGAGAAAGAGAGAAGGCACGTTTCTCTCAATGAAGACCGATGAAGGGTATGAACAGACCTCGGATCAACTGAATGCGTATAAGATATAATGATTGATTCCCATTCTACTATCAAAGGTAAGTTGCTTTCGAGGGACCTAAATAGCCGGACCCAAACGGCGGCGACAAGTTCTACAATTATGTAAAAGTTAGATAACTACTATCATGTAGAAGCTATAAATTTTCAATTTTTAACAGGTTTTTTATTTTTTCAACACTCATACTTGACGGGAACACAATAGAACATTTATCATCAAGTGGGAAATATATGTATGTCGGGAAGAGAGGTTGGAGATACGCCACATAAATTATATCAGTTTCCAATATGAAAGTTATATGTAAAGTACCAAAAGGCGGGCTTGGAAGAGCAAAGAACTAGACAAGATGAAAGAACTAGAAGAATGGGATATGTATAAATACTAAAGGGAGAACTGTGGGAGAAATGATGAAAGTTTGAAGAGAAGGGAGTTTAATGTGGCGGGGGTAGAGCCTGTGAAAAGGGCTGCAGACACGTCTCTCCAACACCCCCAAACCCAACACCAGAGGTCTCGCATTCTCTCTTTAACCCTCACAACGTCTCCAGGCACGGATATGTAGAGCTCTTCAGCGCTACGTGACACTTCCAAGGCACGAACGTGTTGCTCCCGAAGCATACATGGAGCACACTCCAATACAGCCAGAGACGTTACCGGCGACATCGCAAATGGTGGCCGATGAGCATAGCGCATACAAATGTCGTGTTAAAAAAAAATAATAAAAAAAATAAAAAAAATCGTGTGCCTACATAATGCTGACACACATCATGAATTAATAGGTAGATTTAGGTAGGGTAGAATATCCGTAGGGCCCCATAGTGGTCTTACATAAGTGAATGCAGTCCGAACGAGGCCAAGTTTGTCAGCACTGTCCTAGTTCGTCCGATAATAATTATTCCGTTCCTATAATTCTTCAATGTTGCTCGTTGTTTCTGACTTCCTAAGTGGCTCAGGCGGCGGACACGTTGATCTGGAAAACCAGAAGACTGAGGGTGTGGCTCCCGCCTGAAGTATAATTTCAACATTAGTAGGGATTTGGGCAAGCCATTCGAAAGTTTGCATGATACCGAAGATAAGTGGCTCAATGATAATCAGCTCGGGTGTTTCTACCAACGAGAACGAGGGATGACATGACAAATGAGGCTTCAAAATCGGTTGACTCAATATTTGAGCTACCAAATCAGCTCAGTGGAAAATTGAGCTCCCAAATCAGCACGCTCGCTGAACCTAAGTAGCACACTCACCACATACCTAAATTTTGCATGATCCGTTAGATCGTGAACCACAAACTTGTCCCTATCAGCAAATATGTAAGATACTGCAAATAATAATTACATAATGGTTTATTATTTTCCTGTACGTATGGCACTCTGTATAACCTTCTGCGGAGATCATTATTTTCCTGTCTGAGGATAATCCGGCCATTTTATTCGTAATAAACTGAGTACCTCGGATTCGTTACTTGTGAACGCGCAGTGGCCGTACTCAAGATCCAATCGTTCTGTATTCATGGGGGCCATCGAGAACCCCTGGAAGCCAAATCGGAAACTTTACACCTGCACTTGACACTTGACCATTATTCTCAGACGCATATCAAGCACATTATACCCAAGCAAGGTATAGTGAGGAGAAATTCTCCTCACATGAAGGGGTGAGGAGAATTTTCATTCACCGAAACGTTATCAGCACATTGATTTATTTCAACGTAGTCTAACAAAAGTGTAAGTAACGTATGCAACAACGGAAGGGGTAAGTAGAGAATCATTTTCAAAGCGAAACTGGGTTTACACCACACCGAAATATAATCAACGTCCCACCCGGACGGAAATCCATGATAAACTGTACGCGTATCTGTGACCTGGATCTACGACCTGCGGGCTATGGATGCGGGGGCGAATCGGTTCAACAACGGGTCCCAACTGGCAACATGAGTCATCAGAGTGGGAGGCAATGCAATCGCTTTAAATCAACCTCATCCGTCGAACCTTAGCAAAACATAATATTCGGGAGTGGAACCGAGCTAGATTTAAAACCCTCCAGAGTACAAAATGAAACATGGATGGAAAACTGGAGAATATAATTATTACGTTAGTTCATACGATCAGTAATACTCGTAATAACAAATAATCGTACGACAATTGATCCGTGAAAATGCCACCCACAAAAAGAGGGGCTGAGCAAAAAGTTATTATGGTAAATCTACAAAGTATGGGGAACACTGAATGGAGTCCAAGAATATGGCCATAGGTTCTGATCTTTATCTTCAGCGCCTCATAGTACACAAAGATGAACTCGTTGTAATGTCAAGTCATTTCCATTTAATCAATTACGGTTAGCTAATACCCGAACGATAAGGCTCTTGAAGAATAAAGGGGAAAATTTTGACGAGAACTGAATTACCTGGAGCTAGCTCAATATAAGAGTAGATAACCTAACTAAGGTTGTTTTTCAACATACATAATAATAATCAGAATACCTAGTGAGCACGACTCAAATGCGTATTATGATACTCATACTAACATCGTGACCGCATGAAAGAATCTCGCGCGCTAATTAATTTTTCTGTTGGATGCACTGAGAATTCTCAGTGGTTGGATGGAGGAATCAAATAATCTTATTGAACGGGTGTTGCCTAATTTTAATACTCAGTCTTCCCCACTCTTCACCCAAGAAGCTGAGTATTTTCAGTTCGTAGGAGCGGAAACAAACGATCAGCGATCGAAGGGGATTCGAGAAAATGTTTGCTCAATTTCCACCGACACACCCCTCATATGGCAGTATATATTTATGATTTTCCGAGGGAAGTATCAACACGTGAACGCTATCCAAGTTCGACTGAAAATACGATCGGTAACAGGGCAGACAACGATCAGTGGGAACGTTTCTAGAAATTCAGTGAAGCCTGGTAAAACATCTGCCAGGAGCAGAGTACAGACCACCCGTTATATCCCCCAGCCTGTGTCAAAATCAAGCGAAACTTGCGAATTATAATCCTGATTTAGTTTTATTTACAATATTGGGTGAATCCACAGCCTCCACGCTAGTGAAATTTACAAACAGCTGAAGCGTGCATGAAGTCACAGCCACACACAATACGTTTATAAGAAATCACTTAAAATGCTAGTGAGACATGAGCAGAATGGTCTAAATCAAATGGTCAAAAATAGTTGTCATGAGGTATACGAAGGTCTATCACTGGATTGAGTCAGGCAACCCAATGATCCCCTTAACATGGTTCCCTTCATTACATACTCCGAATTGTAGCATAATTTAAAAAAATCAATAAAAATAACAGCCAAAACGTGCCCAAGGATTTTGCATGAACTTCCAAGGAGGATTCCGCAATGTAGGTCAATTCCAGTATAGACTGGAACGGAAAATAAATCAAAAACGACCTGTTCGTGGTTTCTCAGCTAGGATAACTAATATAAAATGATTGATGTAATGCAAAGCTGAATGCCACTACTCAGTGGCTACCCACCTTTTTTATGATGCAACATGATAAATATGTGAAAAATTAGTTGGATGGGGGAGGGGGGGGGGGGGGGGTCCATGGCTCTCAACTCGAAGTCGGAACCCCGGCAAACCACTAAAGAGCGTGCGTACCTTTGAGACAACCCACTTCACTTGACTTCGCAACATCACATTTGAAAATAATAGAAAAATAATTAAACAACAATTTATAAGTTTTCGTGAAGTAACTGTTTTAATGACAGGAGAAACAAATATTCATTATCAGTAATATTCAGTAATTTTTTTCTGGTATCACTAACAAAGTACCATTATCAACACCCATTCATTTTTTCAATATTTCTACAGGCTAGCGTACCATCTGCAATGATCTTGCAGGCCCCTGATCGAAACCCTTGCGGTAGATAATTATTCAACAAACTCAGGAAACTCGATAGTGTGGTGCCAGCCAAACATTAGAAGGCATAAAGCCGTCTGCATCCATGAGGCTAACAACTATACAGGCACCAAAACATAGGGACTTCCTCAAAAATGTACTAAAACCAACATTATAACAAATTTATCAGACACTCATACTTACTTACCAACAGCAAATGACGGAGGGTACCTGGTGTAAACGGAGGCACGTTAACTGTTCTTACCTGAAACAGTAAATAAATACATCGTTAAATGTGGGTGAATAAAGGCATAGAGCAGTGATAATGAACACCCTCCCCCACAACAATAACTCCGGAGGAGGGGGAGGAGTTGTGTAACTAAACTACACAATAACTGCCACATTTCATATTAAAAAAATATCCTTGGATGATGGGAATCAAAGCCGCACAACCTGTCTCCGAATAAAACTACTTCAAAACATTTATGGAAAAATCCTGAAAAAATACTCATCTCTATCTATAAATGATCACATGGCATGTTGAAGAAAATAAGTGGACCCATGCTTTTATTGGACCTTTCACCAAATCCTTCAACCAAACGAATTTAACCTTTACTACTTTCGATGAATTGAAATTTTCAAAAAACGAATTGAACCTTTCAAACTCTACATTGAATTTTCTAGACTCAATTAAAAGTGTGGAAGGTGTAAGTTAAAGATTAAAATGTTTAATACATTTGGTGAACGTTTCAGATCATTCAGTAAAAGGAATAATTAAGAAGGCAAATGATATATTATCTTTCAAACCGGAAGAGCAGGTATGCCATTATACGCACCGTGCACTGGCCTGGTGTCAGAAAGCTCTACGAAGCGACGCGTAAATTAACGTTGTATGAATTCTCCGCTCCGCCAACTCGCCTCCCCAACTTCCCAATGCTGGCCAAACCGATTCCACATAATTAAATCCCTTCACTGCACACTGTTTATGTCTACTAAACATAGAAAACATACTAAACAACCGAACAGAAGAAGAAGTCGACAAAAGGTTTTCACCAGCTATTTTATATTTTGCTCAACAGTGACGTTTCAATTCCCGCCTATTCTTCCCTACTTTTTATTTATTTTTCTTCATTCCCTACCTTCTTACATAATGGATCTTATTCAAAAACGTGGGTTTGCGATTGTAACTATAAATTTGTCAAGTTCAAAAACCTAGCGTGCAAAAGCAAAAACTCTTCAAATTATTACCCAACGGTGGATTATTTACCTGTATAGATGCCCCTTCTGCGTAGATCACTGTTTTCTGTGGTCAATACCCTCGAGCTCCCCCCAGGAAAGCCCTAAATGGAGTACTGCAGCCGGCCCGGGAATTAAGGTTTCATACAAATGCGCGGGATTCAATAATTCAATAATTGATTATTTGTAATTATTCATGAAGTATAAGGTAAATAATAAACCGCTGTGTAATAATTTACCTGTATAGATGCCCCTTCTGAGTAGATAATATAATAAACTGATGTGTAATAATTTACCCAATAATACTTCAACGTTTGTTCAAGTTGAAAAAGTAGACAAAACCCGAAAGATCCTTCATTTTTCAAATGAAACCTCATGAAACCAACTCGACCTCATACAGCCATCCGTGATATAATCAGGTGATCCTTAGCAATGATATCTGGGCCGGATTCATACCGTTTGATTCACGATCATGTGCAAAGCTTTTCGGTGCAGACGAACGGCTGGTTGTACAATGGTCCGGGTGGTCTCAAAAAATTCTTTAGTTCAGGGTCAATTTAAAAACGTAAAAAAACCGTACCTTTCCATTGAAAGTTTTCGAGCTGCGGCATCTGAAAATTTCAATCCCTATTTTTCATCCCTTAGAGATGAACGACAGTAACGCCGGCTTCGAGGACCAACTAGACCCCGAACGGGACCTACAAACCAAATTTCATTAATTTTGGTTCATGGTAACTAAGAAAAGTGCGAAGGACGGCGTACGGCGGAGGAACAGAAATTTTTTTCATTGCATTTTCGGATTCTACATACTTGAAACGGAAACCATCAAATTTTGAGGGGTGTTGAAATTTTTCTTCATGCTCGATTCCAAAGGTTCATTACTGAAAATAATAAACCAAAAATAATAATCTTATTTTTATAAAATAGTTTCTTATTTTGAAACGATATCAACTATCTCCCCATAAATATTACTCAAATATTAATTTATCCCTCAAGATGTTTAGGGATCTTGTAAGGTTGACATAGGTATTAGGGTACCTCCTGATAATCAGGGTTTATCATTTGGGTATTAACCCGACAGGGGTCCCTACGGGGATTAGATGTGCAAATATTTCTTGAGATTTATTTATTCACCCAAAGATTATTAATACGTCCGGGGGTGCCATCGATTTTCAACCCTATGCTTGGGATTGCTCAAGAGTGGATAACGTCTGAAGATGTTACTATAGTCCGTGCACTAGAATAATGCCCTCTGACCCTGCCATCTGACGGAGAACGTGGACATCATTTTTAACACGGAATTCCCCGTTTTTTTTTGTTTTTCCCCTGTCCAGTGGCAGCACTTTCCCCCTGTAATCCTTTTCTAGCTGAGTGTGAACCGTCATAAATATACGGAAACTCTTAGCAAACGCTTGCATACGAGTCTGCAACACATTGAGACATTTTCATGTCATCCCCCCCCCCTCCCCCCCCCAGGAAAATGTCGCCGTTTGTCAATCGAAGACGACCACAAAGCACTCGTAACGCAATTGCGTATATGTACCCAGGCGACACACCGCTCATTTGGGACACCTAACGACCATAATGTTGTGTGCAAACAAACTTCGTATCAAGTCATGCGCATATCTCAGCTTTTCGAAGGGCGACAACCGAGTGAGAGGAATGTATTATAGTTCTATAAATCGAGAGGTTTCCAACGAATGGTGAACGGTTTTTGTCCGATGACAAATGACGAAGTACTATTCCCCTAGCAACGACTCGGTTGTACGCGGAAATCGTCAGAAACTCATTTGGGACAATTTTCGTAGTCAATTTTCGTAACGGTTTTTGAGTTATGTGCCATATATGAAAGACATGAAAATGTCAAAACTAGTAGATTCAAACCGTTTGACTGGAAGCAAATCGGCTGGGATATTTTTTTTTAAATTGAACCCGTTAACAATTACAACATTTTTCATTGGCAATCATGGTAATCACACGGTATTTGTTCCATATTGATTAGCATTTCCTTCATGGAAGAAATACTTACAGTTATTTAAATGGTAAACAGTAAGTTAATTAACTTATTCAGTTCAGTTTCACTGGGCACTTCCATACTTCATCTGCGTTCATGCCAACCACGTCCAGGTTATGACGCGGCCGTACTAATCGCTGTATCTCCGGTCGCCTAAAGCCTTCAACGACGAGTGGATTTCTGTGCTCTTGATTTGATTGTATAAACTTCGTCATGTGTTGGTTCAGAATTTCAGTTGGTGTGCCAAGTCCGAAATCCTTGTAAATGGTTTCATTTCTCACGAAATCTGGAGTATGAACAATTATATTCTGTAGAACGCCATTTTGTTGTTGTTCTAGCTTCCTCAATTGTGAGCAGGAACAGGTACCCCAAACGTTTATATAGCATATGTCCATATCAGCACAATGAATGTTCTATACATGATGATTTTATTCTGCACTGACACGTTCCGACTGTCCAACAGTGGTTTCAGGCAGGACTCTGCCACGTATTCTACTGATCACATCGGTGATATGTTCACTGAACGACAGTCGCTTATCTAGGTACAATCCGAGGTATTTGTGTCCCGTAGCTTTCGGTACGGATTGTCCGGCATAGAATAGGGGTGGCTCTTCACATTTCAAGTTGTATATATACGTGAAAACGCAGGACTTAAGTGAATTTATTTTCACTTACCATTTTGTACACCACTGACCCAGCACCCGAGGATGAGTCTACACTGATAGAATCATCCGACAGAAGTCGGTTTCTGAAAATCCCTAGTTCTGTATGAATTCAGGTACCTACTCAAGTACAATAACCTCTTCGAATAAATTTGAATCAAAATGTGAAGAATGATGAGTAGGTACATCATTCTTCACATTTTGATTCAAATTTATTCGAAGAGGTTATTGTACTTCGGGGGTTACTGTCTGTCGGATGGTCATCGGATTTATCCTCCTCCTGGACGAGGATAAATGTATCGAAAAACAGTGAGCTAGGTACATTCAAAACAGTGATACGTAGGAAATACGAAGAAATGCTCTAATAACACCATGAATTTTGTTCTAATAACAACACGTCATGATGCCTTCCCGGCGAGATAGTCTTGATTCGTCGTAGGTACGTTCGAAAGAAGGGACAACGAACCAGATGGGTCCGCGAAGTCGTAATACTCTAAAATTATGTCCCTCAATCATTTATGAGACCGCTCGCCTTCCTCAGAAGAGATAATAATGTAAGAAAACGAAGGTATGAGGGGGCAAGAAGTTGGAGACGACAGTATATCGTAGTTCACAGCGCTTGCTCAGAGGTTGAGAAAATGGGCCCAGATAGGAATGGCGTCAACTGTTGGAAGAACCGATCACCAAAAGGATGTCAGGCGTTCCCGACTCGACGAACCGTGTCTATCTGGCCCAAGAGACAGTAGAATGAACAACACCGCCGAGGTTTTTCGGAAGGAGAACTCGGGAAGACGGAGGGTGATCGAAAATGATGATCACAAGAGTCTTCTCACCCCTTCCGGCAGTTTCTTCCATTCACGGAACCTCCCCAGAAAAACGCCTTCACCCAGTATGGTCAAACCTGATACACTCGGAATTGCCGAAAGTTAGAAAGCCTGAAGATTGGAAGCGTTTTAAGTTCTTGTCACAGGTGTTTATTATTCCATTGGACATACCTACAGAAATTTTGGCTGTTCATTTATTGTTTCTTTCATGTGCAAATATTGAAATGGCTATTTTCACGCACACACAGATGAACGACAAAATTCAACCGGATCCGAAGTAAGAGCTCTCAAACGTTTAGCAAATAGTCATACATGAATATGCAGTTTTCCATAATATATTCCCATAACATGCGCATTTCCGGCCCCACCTGATCATTTATCAAATTCTCATGGTCTCCGTAACTATAAAAGTAGGACCCTCGTCATATTCCCATTTTCTCAGCTAATCTGAATGATTCGTTTGGCCGTGAACAACAAACTTGTACATATCAGCAAACAGGTAAAAAGTACCTACCAACAAAATCCGAAACAGGTAACCATCGTTCTTCAAATGAAATTTCAAAATAAACTCGATAACTCGATTCCATAAAGCGATGCATGACTACAATCAGCTGCTCCCTATAAATTATATCTGGGATGGAGTTATTATACCGTATGATTCGTGTTGACGAAGCTTTTCGATTCAAACTTCATGGCCTTACTGTGAATGAACGACTGGACGTACAGTGCCCCGGATGGTGATTGCTGAGTTTACAACATGGTTTCCTGCCACGACGACACCCGGTACGGCGAAATCCCATAAGAAAAACAAGTAATTATTGTTTTCATAGCAAGGTATTACCTTGCTATTTTGCTGGGGGGTATGTTTGGAATTAGCGTTCCAGTTTTGGTGTTAGGTTTGTGTGGGTCAAACATAGCTCAAAATCGTCAAGAACAGTTGGAAAAGACCAACAATATTTAATTAAAACACACAACTTGAAGTCACAAGGTGTGACTCGAGGAAAACAAAGATTTAAACAGTAAAACAATAGTTTTCTCAAAAAAAGGTCAACGTCGAGTTTTTGCAGATTAAAAGAAAAAATCTGAAACACGTCCGAATCAGCTAAAGATGACATGAAACTACTTTAAATCCATCAAAACCGTCCAGGCCAGTGGGCCGTGACAGAAATAAACTACTTCAATAGCCAAAAATATTTTCTCTGAAATAGGTACCGTATTAAATTGAAGGGTAGAGTGAGGGTATTAAATCGGTTCATAATAACAGGCTGCATGTCTGGATTTTATAGTTTTGCTCTCTGACCTGTGTACGCCACGGCCGTTCAACAGGCCGTTGTGATGGTGCAAGCTGCATGATCCTATTCACAACTGGAAAGCAGCAGCACAAAACTGGACGGACGGATAAATGTTTCCAAGGATTGTGGGTAGGAAAAATATATCCGTATGTTACGCGCAAGCAGAATTACCATTCCAATCCAGGTGAGATTCAAAAGGGCCATGTGAGCCCAACTCATACACTACATTTTAAATTTCAGTTCATTACGATTATTTCACGCGCCCTGTGCGTTGCGATGATTTGCGAGCGAACAAAGGAATCGATAAAAACGCGGGACCCGAATGGTTTAGATTGGTTTGACACGAAAACAAGAATTTGTTTGCTCCCGACACTAAAGAACGTTTTCGCCACATCGACGGGACCTGAAGCAAAATTATCATAGTAGTCAACTGTCATAGTAATCCACTATATTTTTGTGACCAATACCTGAAACACTCATGATTCACTTGTGCGTGAAGTTTTCAAAATATTAAACTGCCAACACTGGACTCATCAACATTATCTTGTCGGATCTTGCATCCCGCTTCATACTCGATTTTCCCAAACATTAATATTCGCTTAAGCCGAAGAAGAGAACAAACGTTCGGTGATTTCCGAAAGTCAGCCACTATCGGCAAAAAACCTGAGAAATCAGTGGAATAAACAACTGCTAGGGTTGAGCTAGAACATTTGAGGTACAAGAGATTTTGCTATTGTTCGCGCAACGAGGATGATGTGTTATGTGGAGCTCGCAAAACGTAGCGGAGCTGTGAAGAACTCATCTGATTTTCTGGTTGTGCTGCTGTTCACCATCAATGTATGAACATTGAATGACATTCGTCAGGGAATAGGAATCGTGCGACAACACCTACAAAACCCACTACTCTCAGTTACTGACTAATATCGATGACATGAATAAACACTATCAGTACAAAATCAAGCCAAAATTCAGTGATTTATGGCAGGACGTACACATCAATATTGTATATAAGTACGCCAAGAGAGCTATACAACCACAAAAACCACAACGCCAATCATCGTGGAGAACTCGTACGCATTTAACGCACTCAGTACGAGTACATGGTCAGTTTATAATGAAACTGTTCAAACCTTCCGTCAAGCTGACTTGATTTGTTTACACGAGGGCGAAGTGCGTTATTCATCCGAGGTAACGGAACGCACGCTGATTACCCCGAGCTGATGACAGCCATATTTTAGCCTAAATACGGCACGGATCAATGGCCAGTAACGCCCAGTTCGGTCCTAACCCCAAAGCTTCACATCAAGTGCCGCTGATGTTGATTAGTTGCTGCTGAAATGAGCTAATTATCGAGCAGCGCACTGATCCTTCAAACGCAATTAAATTCGATGGACTAATTAATGCTTATGCGATTCGATATGACTCAACAACCAGTGTAAACGTAGACGGCAGGAACAGCAGGATGCAGATCGTGAATTCTGAAGAGAACGATAACCGATCCCCTGTCAACACCGAAACTCACAAAAATATATTACAAACTTGAGTTTAAACGTTGGAACGGAGTGTTTATCAGAGAATTCAAATTATGCAATAGGCACATCTGAACAAACAAGTTGAAAAAACTTGACTGTGGATAGGTATTATATTACTGATAAATGAATCGGAAAATACCGATGGAAATCGAACTGCAGCAACCCTAGTTCATCGGGGGAAAAAGCACATTATTACACAACGGTTTATTATTTTCCTGTATACGATAACCCTCTTGCTTAGACCACTGCTTTCTTCGGACAATACACAAACAATCGAGCTTCCTCCAGGGAAACCCTAAATCCAGTAAATCCTACCAATAATCCAAGCACCTTAAAGGGGACCATCTAGAAGCTACACCCGAACTACGCACCAAATTTCAGTATAATCGGGCCATTTATTCGTGAGAAATTGAGTAACTCAGATTCGCGTATGCAGTGGCCATAGCGACGATCCGATCCGAAAATTATAGCCCCTACTACCAACCGAATTTTAGCAAAATCAGGCTATTGATTCGTGAGAAATTGAATACCTGAAAACGTATGGATGCGCAGTAGCCGTACCAACGATTCGATCGTTCTGTAACGTGGGGACCATCTGTGGCCCAACCAGCACGGTCCCTCACAAAGCTGGATACGACTGAGCGAAATCGGATCCGAATTCAGTTATAGATGTGGCAACTTTTTGGACACATGAGGACATACAGCACCGTAAAAATCGGTTCACGTTGCCCTGAAGTTTGAACCGAACAGCTTCACCAAAATGAGTGTGAATCATACGGTATATATGTGTGCATATATGCAGCCCAGGTACCACTGCTAGGGAATAGATGATTATAATTACACGTGGCTTTATGCGTTTATGAAATCGTATTTTGTTTTTCCGTGATACCTAATATTTCATTTTTGAAGAAAGGTGGTGATTTGAATTATGTTGATAAGTATATACTTCTTTACCTATTTGTTAATAGGTACAACTTTAATGGTCACGACCAAACGAATCATTAAAATTAGGAGAAAAATATATGATGACGTTGTGTAATGATTTCTAGTGTTTGTTTTGGGAGGAACAAAAGGCGAGATTCAACGCACACAATGGTTAACAAACTGACCATCAACCGTAAGGCATGTATAAACTATCGACGTTAACAACGGTCTAAAAGTAGAGAAACCTAGGTTTTGAAATCAAAGCTACTATAAATTTAATTTTAAATTCACCTAGGGTACGTTGATGTTGAGCATTTTGAAGTTTGTCTACATTAATCTACATTAATGCTTATCAGAAAACTCTGACAAAAACAAGAAACTGAAAATTGTTTCCTGTAAAATGTATATACTTTTCGCTCATGCCAATGACATGTCCAATCTCATGACCAACCCATAATTTAGAGCAGATTAAGTTGAATAGTTTACGATTAGGGAGCGGCATTCGCCTGGTGCAAGAACATTTCCAGGATCTTTATGTTTTTTCTATCAATATCGTGAGGTTGGAGGAGCCTCGTTCCTTGAAGAAGGATCGTTGTTCGAAACTGACAAGAACTGTTCAAGGTTGGGCGGCCTTCCCCGTCACGCATCATTATGCTCCCAATCGATAAAGTTCTTCCACTTGATGTTCGCTTCTTGATTCTCCCATAAGGAACTTCCCGATCATGCTCAGGGGCAAAGCCCTTTTTTCGGGCTAAGCAGTTCCCTTTGAACGGATCACACCATCAACAGGTAAGCGGTTCCGCGTTCGTTATATGCTCCTAGTTATCGACCCCTTAAGTTCCAGCTCCTCCAACCTCTATCGCCCCGTTAGGCCCTTGTCATAATATCGTTAATATTGATGCTCCAGGGGGAGGTCACTATCAGTACGGCCGTTAGGGTGTTACGTACCGTCGAATCACCATCCTACTCACGCCCTGAGCCCAAAAGCACGACTTCGGTCGCACAGTAGAACATACTATAAATTTACAGAACGCTCGATATTCAGAAACTAGATTATTATGCTCTTATTGTCCTATATGCAATATCCCAACTATTATTCACAAATGGGGGCATCCGATGTCGTCAATATAACAACTGACAATGTGATTCGACGTAAACGAATTCGGACTTTTTGCCGGAGAAGCGCACATGGGCATACGGGAATTCCCGTAAGATTCTCCTTAGGGAACTCAGGTCGGTCGTGCGTGAAGAAGGTCGGTGGTGGGATCCTTGGAAGCTTTCGGTTTAAATTTCAGGGCTGTGGACGAACAGTTGGACGTAGGTACAGATGCACCGGATCGTCTCTAAAAATGCTCTATTTAAAAACGTCATAAAAACCATATACCCTTCTACTGAAAGTTTCCGAGCAACGGCCTTCTAGAAATGTCAACCCCTATTTTCTACCCCATAGATATGACTGACGGTAATGCCGACTTTCTCAGACCACTTTCTCACGGATAAGTGACCCGACTATGGTCAAACAGAAAACAGTAATCTACGCATAAGGTGTATCTGTACAGGAAAAATAATAAGCTGTTGTGTATATCTTCCCCCTTTTTCTCCAACATGGTCCAGATAGAACAGCGGGTCCAATAGCTGGAATGTTCCAATTCTTCATAAAGTTACAGTCCTTCACGCCAAGTACATCTCCCCCCCCCCCCCCCCCCCAACAACAACAACTGGACCAAAAACCTGTGATGTCTAAATAATTAACTAATGATCCTTATGATCTTTCCCCTAGCGGCATCAATTTTAATTACCAATTTGCTTCGTTTCCCAGGTGCTGCGCCTTACAGGAGCATTATTCATGACTTCCTTGGTTTTTATTTTCCACGTCGACGGGAGGCCCTCCCGAACAACCGTAACTTTTAATTATTGGAGCTCTTTTCATTCTCCAAACGTTCAATTAAACGTGGCCTAATCATTAATTATGCGGTCGGGGAAACTTTTGTGTGGAGGTCCGCTAGCTCCGTCAGTAGATTTACCGCTGTTCTATCCACAACGCCCTTTCAGGTGATTGATGAGGCGGCATAATCGCTGGAACTAACCAACCTTGGGACGTATCGACTCCTCAATCGATTTTTTTTCCAGGGCCGATAATATGGGAACAGCCAAGAAGATATAAGGTAAATGCAGAACTTGAGATTAGTTTTCAATTTTTATAAATGAATGATCGCAATGAGAGCTTTCCTAGAACGTAAAGTTATGAATGGTAACCATTCAATTCATTCAGCGAAAAAGTCAGAAAATGCCCTTTGCTACATCACGGTCCTGTCAAGTGAACAAGGGTCATTCAATAGAATGGGAACACATTTCGTCAGGAATAAAACATTTCAATTCAACCCTCATGCCCACATCGATTCAACTTTTCAACGTTCATAGTGGTACCCCAGTGATAAACACCAATGAATAAGTGAAAGTATTTCCATCACTATCGTAGGTAGCTATGAACAACTCTAGGTGTATGAGCTTGACTTGGGTGCCCAGGTAATTTTGGTTTCTTATTTTCAATAATGAACCTTTGGCATCGAGGGGGAAAAAAGTTGTCAGCCCCCATAAAAATTTGACTGTTGCGTTTCAAGTAAGCAGAATCCGAAAAAGGAATCAAACGATTTCTGACCGCTCGACGTATTTCGCACTATTCTTAGTTATCAAGAACCAAAATTAATCAAATTTGGTTTGTAGCACCATTGGGGCCTAGTTGGTCCGCGAAGACTGACAGTCATAGCTAAGGGGTGTTTTTATTTTACGACGGTTTTTATTTTATGACATTTTTAAATTGATTCCGAACTTGGGTATCTATGAAACCACCCGGAGCATTGTATGTCCAGCCGTTCGTTCACAGCAAAGCCCCGCAGTCTGCAAAAAAGCTTCGCCAACATTAGTGTGAATAATACAGTACACATCCAGCAAAAATTTTTTAGATACATTTGCTCGGAATAGCTGATTAGGCATGGCTTGATAAACTAGTTGTGGAATAACCGTTGTATAGTAATTTGCAGCTTTATTAACAACTTAGTGCCCAATGCTTTGTTGATATGCACTGCGAATGCGAGTCGCACCGAAAACTGCGAACGTATGAATTCGAACGGCATATCTATTGGAACACTGGGATAAGTGGCCAAGGTAGGTGTACATCTTCTCCTTTATATTTTCCATTCAAAATTGAAGTTTCGATGATCTTTTACCATCTTTTTCACTGAAATTCTGGTACCTTTGCAAAGTTGTGGTAGACTGATGTTTCGGAGAACAATGATACGCCAATTTCAATGTTAAACGTACTTACTGCGTTATGCCTGGCAAATCATGTGAATTCAATAATTCAGGAATATAATGTGAAAACCTCTACCAAACTCTAATGCCTGCCATCCAAGAAGCAGGTATCATTACATTGATTTAAGTGGCCCATACAACATCTACTTATGTCTTGAAGCATTAACCTATTTCAACGAGTGAGATAGCTACTACCTACACGATAAGTACCTACATCATACCTCACCAGCCCCAATCAGCTACATTTTTGACGAATATTTTCAAGATTCCTAAAATAGCAATATTGGGTTATTGCCCACCTGTTATGTCACACATGAGATTGCCGCTAAATTATATGAAACATTAATTTGCTTTAAAGACTCGTGCGCCAGAAATTATAAAATCGTTCTGGCAATTATTTGTACCAAAGGAATTTATAATGTTTTATCTCGAGTTTTCTTTCATGTTAGTTTTTGCTTTTGTTAAAAAATAATGTGGGACTCGTCTCCCTAACTGGGGCCATAGCCCCACAGGGAAGTTTTTTCATCTGTAATTTTTTTCTGCTTTCGTAATTAACAATTCCTGCTCTCGGAGGGGGGGGGGGGGGGCAGAAACCTTAGCGGGCGTACGAACAATTCACCTAAGTTTCATCGGAATCGGTATAGGAATGCTAAGAGACAAACAAAGAACATTCATTTATTTATACATGTATGTTTTATATATTATATGATATAGGTATATAGACTTTCCTTTCTCTTGTTGGTTTTCCAAACCACGCGTTATGAAAATACCTACATTACGTCATTTTTCTGTGTACCTACTTTTGACATTTTTGCTGACTGTTCCCTGATTTCTAGGGTGTTTCTTTTCGCCAGGCACATTGAGAGATCCCCAAACATCTAATGTCCTCTTTTGTTCTATTGCATCATACTCCTTACCAATAAAACAGTTACCAAGCTTCGAACGACTCCGACGTGTAGAAGCAAAAGACCACAAATGATGTGCCATTTAGAACCGAGGAACCATCAATGGAGATTAATGACTCGGTCGCAAGCTAAAAATCATCACAGCAGTCGTTAGGGGAAGACAAAGGACCACCAACAGGTGCGGATTCAACACACAGGTCAGCAAACCAACGCCCTCACCCTAATCGGGCCACGAAGGTCCCAATTAAGACGGTTGAGGATGCAGCATGCAGGTTGATGACTCAAGAGGAAGGTAGGAACGTGAAAAGAACTAATTTGCATTACGGTAGGCCAACAAGGATTTTCACACCCTTTCCGAATTAGCATATTCATAGGGCTCACCTGACGGATGGTAGTGGCGTGGAGCCTCCGGGAACAGTTCAGTTGTATTCTAATTTAGTTTCATGCAAACAAGTAAAATCCTCAATTATATCTTCTCAACTGAGATATCAACTCTTTCTCCACTAACTTAAACGTTAAAATGTCCACTTTAGTACCAGCAGTTGAAACCAAGAGAAAGAAGGAAGTAAACATCATACTTTTTCAAAGCAAACAACTCGTTTTCAAAGTCCGACTTCATCTGTCATACATGTAATTATATCGTAGGTCTAGCTCACTTCATTATAATCAGACTGGTAACCCAACTTCTCTAGACAGGAAAAAAAAGGTTTCGAATCTCAACTGACTGACAGGTCGAACTGTTTACATACTTATAAAACCCAGAGCCAGATTCCGAGACTCGCTCTTTCATCTACCCTGGACCACGATTATCACTCAACCTCAACAAATCAGCATGAGAAAATTATAAAAATACATTACAAATATAAAATATACCGATAGATGCTTCGTCAATTAGAAGTTCAGGTACTTGACACCTAGAAAATAAGAATTCTGGGGTAGATAAATAAAGATCAAATATCCAATACGCATCACTCGAGGGGGGGGGGGGGGGACTTACTAACCATCCTGACAACATAATCCGTACACGAGATTTAAGAGCGACAAGATGAATTTATTCGAATTGAAAAAAAAACACTTTTCCTTTATTATTCAGTGAATAATACACCTAAAAATTCTCGCTTAGCAAACAATTTTTTATAACATCCCTCGACATTTTTTCTTTTACGTTTCAAGGTGCGTAGAGTCCAAAACGCAGCAAAATCGTTGTCACATGGGTTTAGACCATTGGACATAGTAGGTACATACAGAATGTTAGCTGTTCATTTACTGTTTCTTTCAAGTGCGATAATTGAAATAGCTATTAATTGGTTTATTATTTTCAATAATGAACAACCTTTGGAATCGAGCATGGAAAAAAATAAAAATTTAAACCCCCTCACCCAAAATTTGATGGCTTACGTTTCAAGGTATGTAGAATCCGAAAATCAATAAAAAAATTTCCGCCCGTCCTCCGTACGCCGTACTTGGCACTTTTCTTAGTTACCATGAACCAAAACTAATGAAATTTGGTTTGCAGGTCCCGTTCGGTCTACTTGGTCCGCGAAGCTCGGCGTTACTGTCAGTTATCTCTCAGGAGTGAAAAATAGGGGTTGAACTTTTCAGAACGCCGTAGCTCGAAAACTTTCAATAGAAGGGTATTGCTTCCTCACTACCAAAGGTAGGGAAGCCTTGGATTCGTGATTGAGTAAAAAAAATATGTATGTCCATCAAAACGAAAATGTCCACTACCATTTTGCGTTTCAGACATCAAGGAACATTTTTGGTTCCGTGTCTCTGTGGTAATTCCTTGTGACGCCCATAAATACCCGAAATAATGATCGAAATGGGCTGAAATTTGGAGGGTAGGTGCGGGTTGAGTCACAGATAGTCCCCCACAAAAATCATTGAAAAAGTACTGTGACTTCCGTGAAATACTTGAAACGCCCACAACAACCCTAAATATCGTGGACACGAGTTCAAACTTAGAGGGACGATCGGGAATAATACTATGATAATTCCAAATGAATTTCACTAGAATCGCAGTGTAACTTTCGTCTGCGCATCCGCGATCATGAAATATTGACCATTGTCTTGTAACGCTTCTAACTACGCGAAAAATAGTCGGAGAGCTGAAATTTTGAGGGTACACGCGGGTTTAATCGCAGATGACCCCGTTCCAAAATAATGGAAATCGTTCCGCCTGCGCATGCGCAAACGTGAAATACATGAAACGCCCACAACTAACTTAAATATATGTTCACAGCTAACACGGTACACAACTAACGTGAAATGAGTTCAGATTTGGAGGGTGGATCAGGAATAGTTTCATATGAATTTCATTTGTCTGCGCATGCGCGAACATGAAACATTGATCGTTTCCTTGTAGCGCCTCTAACTACGCGAAAAACAGTCGTAGAGAGCTGAGATTTTGAGGGCCCACGCGGGTTTGATCTCAAATGATCCCGTTCCAAAAGCATGGAAATCGTTCCGTCTGCGCATGCGCAAACGTGAAATACTTGAAACGCCCATAATTACCTTAAATTTAGTTGAAATGAGTTCAGATTTGGAGGGTCGATCAGGAATAATATTATTTAACAGTTCCATATGAATTTCATTCGTCCGCGCATGCACGACATGAAAAGTTGATCGTTTCCTTGTAGCGCTTCTAATTACGCGAAAAATAATCGTAGAGAGCTGAAATTTTGAGGGTACACGCGGGTTGGATCGTAGATGGTCCCGTATCGGAACGAACCTGTCCAACTATTCTATACGCTCATGTGATTCAAGTGAGGATGATATGCTGCCTACTCGAATTGGAGGACTTTTTTTAAACATTTTTAAAATGATCTTTAACTAAAGAATTTTTGAGACCACCCGGAGCACTGTACGACCAGCCGTTCGTTTGCACCGAAAAGCTTCGTCAACATGATCGTGAATCAAACGGTATAAATCCGGCCCAGACATCATTGCTAGGGAGCGCCTGATCATACTCACGAATGGTTGTATGAAGTAGAGTTGGTTGTTCCGTGATATTCCATTTGAAAAATGATGGCTCTTTTGGATTTTGTTGATAGGTACTTTTGCAAACTCAATTTTCCACTTCTTGGTCAAAATCGAGTTCATATTCGGTCTCCTCGCCCTTGAGGTTACTAAAACATCAAAAAACCCAATTTTTACACGCATTTTTCATACACCCCTGGGTGTATTCCGATCAGGCTGCAAAGCTTTGGGACACAACTAGGGCCCAAATGGGGCCTTTGTGCGAAACAACGAATTTTTTGTACCGAATATAAAGTAGATATGGATGATACGGTGGACGGCGGACGGGCATGGCATTTACAAATGAACGTACAAAGGAATATCTACGGACTTTTTATGAAAAAACTGCCGATTCCCTGTTTCATCCTGAATATGAGGATTTCTTATCTTTGACATTCAAAGCACGCGCCATCTACGTCATCCAAAGGCAACAGTAGCGGCACGTATGGCTGGAACAGAGAACAACGTTGAAAGGATGAGCGATACCTATCCACCGTATTTACACTCGGATATAACTGCTCGCGAATGAAAGAGCAGAGGGAAAAGATTCTACTGACCCGGAAGTAATGGGGACGCTTTGAAGATAGAATTTTTCCCTTTTTCTTCCACCACGTCGGGGCTCAAAGTCTCATGAGTTTGATGAAAACCAGAGAGGACGCCAAAAATAAAATTTCAATACCACCAACGAGTTTCGCCAGCGCTATAATAAAAGTGATGAATAGGCCAGTGTTTGAAAGCTTTTGAATTAGGCACAAAGGTGTCAGGAGGTGCTGCATTAAATGGAGTCAGAAGATACAGAGTGGACGGATGGAAAAGATAAAATAAAGGAGGGCGTTGAAAAGCCATCTACAGCGTTTGTTCAATCTCATAGCGCCCAAAATTAATTTGAACAACACTCAGTGCGGAAATTTGACTTGGTGGAGATGTGCATCGTAGGAATATCGTGAGAAAAAATAGACCTACGGGTTTTTAGGTAGCCACTCCGCATGGATTCTCGAGGATCGTTAATCTCAGAATACGTGTAAAACATCACATGTTATTTCAGAGCAAATGCAGGTATGGACAGAGGAATCAAGCGAGGGTAACACAGCAATAGATATTTGAAAAAAAGAAAAAGCTAGGTGAAAATCTGTGTTGCAAGGGACTAAAAGTTGCACATGTTGGAGCAAAAACTAGCACTAATAATCAAAATCAGTATCCATCCATTCTCCGTAAACCGTTGTGTAAGAAGCCGTTGGCGTTGTGTAATAATTAACATACGTATATCTGCGTAGATAACTGTTTTCTGCGGTCAGTACCTACCCAGCCCAGGAATTACATTTTTGATAAAAATGCGCGGGATTCAATATATCAGTCATTAATTATTATTATTTTTGTTGTTATTCATGGAGCATAATGTTTGTTCAAGTTCCGAAACTACCTATCAACAAAATCCAAAAGATCCATCAATTTTCAAAATGAAATAATATCCCAGAACAACCAACTCGACTTCGTACCTAGCCACCTGCGATTAAAATCAGGTGATCCCTAGCCGGATTCACACCGTTTCATTCACGATCATGTTGACGAAGCGTTTCGGTGCGAACGAACCGGTGGTCGTACAATGCTCCGAATAGTCTCGATAAATTCTTCAGTTTGAGATCAACTTAAAAACGTTAAAAAAACCATACCCTTCTACTGAAAGTTGTCGAGCTACGGCGTTCTGAAAACTGCAACCCCTATTTTCAAGCCCTAAGAGATTATTGACAGCAACGCCGAGCTTCGAGGACCAACTAGACCCCAATCCCGCGCATTTCTACGAAACTTTAATTCCGGGGCCGGTTCCAGTACTAGATTTAGAGCTTGCCTGGGGGAGCTCGAGGGTATTGACCACAGAAAACTGTGATCTGCGCA
The DNA here is from genome assembly GCA_954871275.1 of Leptopterna dolabrata. NCBI lineage: Eukaryota > Metazoa > Arthropoda > Insecta > Hemiptera > Miridae > Leptopterna > Leptopterna dolabrata. The sequence goes on from OX940976.1 coordinate 23,353,675, forward strand.
GAAGGGGTAACTATACAGGTAAATGATAAAACTCTGCGTGATTTGTGTCTGCAGCGTTTTTATTCCATTTTCGGATTCTACATACCTTGAGACGTAAACCATAAAATGTAGGGGGAGGGGGGGGGGGAGGGGATTAAAATTTATTTTTTCATTCTCGATTCCAACGGTTCAGTATTGAAAATAATAAACCAAAGATGTGCGTAGGAATCTGCACCGAATTTAACTCCCGACCTTTTATCTCCTGGATAAAACCCAACGTATCATGTATATTCTCATCGCGTGCTTAACTATTCAACGACTATCACATTAATCTATGACACAGTCAAATTCAATAAAGGCTCTTCACATTACCAACTGCTTAAGAGGGAGGGTGTTATTTATGATTTTTTTCCTTTCTTTTCTCCATCTTGAACGCAATATAATCGCCGAAAAATACCTCTGTAGAGATGAATTCAGCGTTAAATAAAGTCGGTCGGAAAGCGCCTAAGGCTGAAAAAGGAAATGAACAAGAAAAGGAAAAGGAGAAAAAAAGAAGACGAGAAGACGGGGTTTTCGGAATATTAATTGCTTGCTTCACGGGAAGCTCCTGCTCCAACTCATTCTATCCGACTGATCAAATTATTCAACGTTCGTTTCCACTAAGCCTACCCCATTCCGCCCGTTCTTCCTTACCGAACGCGATGGAATCTATGAGTATATATATATATAAAATTGATTAATTAACACCTAAGGAAAACTGTTAACAATTCATTGGAAACCCTGAAGGTTCCTCGAGGGATTAGAAATATCTTTTAAGAATGAAAAAGGCTGACGATGTGAATTCATGCCCTTCAATACGGCTGATACTACGGTATCACCATGAACTTCAGCATTAAGTTTACCGGAAGGCTAACTTTACAGAATTTCATGGCTCAAATATTGTAAGGCATCCCACGGTTTTTTGGCAGCGACTTAGACCGTTATTAGTGATTATAGGTGGGGCTTTAGTGGAAAGGCAAATCAATGGGGGAAACGATTTTCAACGAGCACTGATAGACTGTGGTAGTACAACATTTATCGTTGTTATGATCACTGTAATCATCTAATCACTAACCACCGTCAGCATGTACTTCATGACGTTAGTCCCAAAAGGTAAATCACCGGTCTATCCTTTATATTAGAAAATAAACGGAACAACTTTCTCAACTTTCTGTATCAACTCAGATGGGAACTCATCAATCTAACTCATATGGGACCATATAGCGTAAACCTAGCCCCCACCCCACCCTGCAGCTCATTCCAACAACTTTAACAGATAGTTATGGTTTGTTCTTTCGACGAAATTTGGAACAATATAAAGACAAAGTATCTCCTACGAATCTCAAGCGATCGGAATTTAGTAGTGTAGTACATCACACTCGAACTGGAGAATGAGTTTTAAACTTTTAGTTCAAGAATTCAAATCGAAAAATGAGTTTCAGTTTGAAATTTATTGTAGTCTCTCTACTTGTTAGTCGAAAGACGGTGAATCTTATCTGGAGTTGATGTATCTTGATTGTGACGGTTGCCATCAGGTCTTGTCACCTGATGGTGGAAGTACTCAATTTACGCACCAAAATAATAAGTAATGGAGATCCACGAAACCAACGCCTTTAACAACAAAATAGAGGAATGGACTAATAAGGTATAGATCACATAAAGCCTGGGGGGAACGAGAAACTGTTCTCATAATCGTAAAACAATGAAACGAATGGAGGAGGAAGGGATTCGGGGAAATGCACAGATTTCCACCGGGCAACTGTAGACTATTCCCCTCCCCCGCATCGTTCATTGTCCGCATTTAACCTCAATACCTCCGCACTTATTAATCCTTTACGGCCAAGCCCTACCCCCACAGTTCCTGAACTTGTCCCAAACTCCGAAGGGCGAGACCCCGGCATAGGGAATTTATGTCGGGGCGTTTCAAAGCCATTCCTCCCCCACCACCAGGTAATACTGGGAGTTCTCTCTCCCTAACCCCCTCCCTAACAACGGCGTCGAAGCCACACTATACAAGGTTTATAGTTATAGTTTCCCGGGAAAGCTAACTGTATCACGGCGGTTCAGGGTTGTGGCGGGTGTCATTAATCTTTCGAGAGGCAGTGATTCCGGTTTTACGGCCCCGTGAGGCTCTGGCGTTGAAAAATAAGGAGACGGTGGGAGACCCCCAGGGAGCGCCTGAAGGTTTCCTCCACAAAGGCCGTGCGCGCTGTGTAAAACGGGGTGCATGAAGAATTGAGGACATTACACGAACGTCTGAACTTTATCAGTATCTGGAGGATGCAGGCCAAGTCCTGGGTCCGGGCTTGCTCTATAGTTGTGGCCGATGCACAAGATTTTGCTCACCGGAACGTAAGCAAATTCAGACTTTTATGAGCAGGTTTAATGGGGGATCGAAAAATCAGCTTGAATAGTGAAATGTGTCAAATCTTTAAAACCGGTAGCTTTTTAAACGCCTCTTAACCCAAACAATTTTGCATGTTATGTAGCGTGATCATCTCACGTCTCCAAAACATTTCCATTCCTGACGAACCCTGTGACCAACTTTCGCTGAAGCAACATAGATAGGGATTGTGTCCGACGTTGGATAAGCCACGTGATGCGAACCAGCACCGGCGATGGATAGGATTCTTGGAGCGGGACAGCAGAAAATCTGGAGGCCTACGTTTAAGTTTTGTTTTAATGAGAAATTTGGAGTTCTGTCTGTTGATCATTTTTTCCTGTCTCTGGGCTGTAAATCGCCGCAAGAACCGACAAAATTCAGCCACCACACCAGGATCTCTCCTTGTCTGGACCTAAATTGGAAAAGGTATGCCACAGAGCTCGACTGGTTCCTTGTCTTACTCACGTTTGACGGGTTTTCCGATTTATAAGGAGGTCATGCACCTCGAGTCCCAGATGAGCAACATCAAATAGGCTGCTCCTAATGTTCGCAGGCTGATTTGCGGATTACCTCTCGATATACGTGCCTTCTCTCCCTGCGCTGACCGTGACGCCTGCAGTGCCACAGTACTGGCGAACGATAAATTGTTACAGCATTTAATTGTTTGTTTTTTTCTAGTCAGTCCGTGCCTTCTGCCTGATATTAATTTATAAATCCCATCTATATTGTTAAGTACCAGCCTAGTCAATTGATTCCTGTGCAACTGAGTCTGCGATATTAATATTTATATTTCGTGTTGTAATTTGCAGTGGTACCAATTAACAAGAAAAAAAAGGCCTATAGAAGTTAAGATTAATGAGCTGGTCGTGATGATGTGTGATTGTGGGACAGAAGTGCAATAAGATCGCTGATACAATATAATAAACTATTTATTCTTCTATAGCACTCGAATTTGGTGAGTCAATTGTTCAACTACAATGCCTCAGAAAAAGCCACTCGAGTACTAGCCGAGGCTCTGGCAACTGGTCGGTACTTCGACACAAACCAACATGAAGAACGGATACGCGAAATACAAAAGGACGAGAGGATGCTCAATACGGCCGGGATGGTAGCAAGAAGAGACCGAATCATTCGGTCGCTGCCTGAAACCCAAAAGAGAGCCGTCGAAAGGATTACGCAAAGCCACTCATCACAGTGGCTGACGGTGGTACCCTTACAGAGGGACGACCTAGACCTCTCACCATCTCAATTCCGAGACGGGCTGTGCGTCAGATATGGTAAAGAGCCAAGAGAATTACCGAGTCACTGTGATGGGTGCGGCGACCGCATGAACCTCTGCCATGCTCTGAACTGTAAGAAAGGTGGATTGGTCAAACGAGGGCATGATCAGATACGAGACCAGTGCGGCAAAATGGCTAGCCTGGCCTGGAACTCAGTTGGTCTAGAGCCAGTTATGCAGGAAAATGCAGACGGAACTCCGAGGTTGGTGGCTGACATACGAATACATGGCTTGTGGAACCAAGAGAGAACGGCGTATTTTGACACCCGCGTTGTGAACGCAGACGCCTCCTCTTACGGCTCCCAGGCCTGGTCCACAATTTCACAGAATTCAGCAAATGAGAAGCACCGCAAATACGATACAGCCGCGGAGGATCTGAGAGGTTCTTTCACTCCCCTGGTCGTTTCGTGTGACGGATCCCTGCACAGGGAGTATGACAGCTTCCTCAAGAGAATGGCGGAAGTGCTCTCAGAAAAGTGGGCCAAACCCCTTTCACAGGTCACACATTGGGTCCGCGTGAAGACACAAATTGCTGTAGTAAGAGCGGTGTCCTTAAGGGTAAGAGGCTCAAGAAGAAGAGTGAGGTGCCTCGGGCTAGAAGATGGCGCCCTGATGCCCTTATAGTAGAACAATACGTGAACAAGGGACCATCCCATTTTCCACTCTTTGGTCAAATTCGACTTCATCTTCGGTCTTCTCGTCCCCAGAAATATTCTTTTTAATGATTTAAAAGCGCTTTGTTAAAAAATAAAGATTTTGTATATGGTCATAAACGGGAGTAGGTCAGAGATAGAATGGAATTTGAGATTCAGGAATAAATTGATATTGCATGAAGTTGATTTTGCCTATCCATTGTTATTGGACTTGGTTGGCGGTTCGCCCTTAAACTGCCTGGCGCCCAAATTTATACTTTACCTTGAAGGCAACGCTGGGTACTTCCCAGGATAGGCGTGGTGAACTGCGACCCTACCATTGTCTCAGCCGGGGACGTAGAGGAGCATCCCCCTTTGATTACAGTAGGGGAAAAGATCACACTACAGTTAATTTTTGCCTGTAGGCCTAAAAGCTGCGCTCGTCTTTGCAACGGTGGTAATGGAACTTAAGAAAGGTCGATCTCAGAACTGCAAAGGTAGTGTGGAACTTACGAGAAAAAATGACGTTCGAATGCGACATGGATTATTCAAGGAAATCGTAGGTCGTGTTATAAGACTTGGCCTAAACAGACCATGAAGAGTTTGGTATCGTTTTACATGTAATTTTTCACTCTGAATCGAACGTTGATACTACCATTGATAATATTTCTAGATGCCCCCTTTGTGTTGTTTCTTGACGAGGAAACGGGTCGTTGGAATGGCATATATTGGATTGGTTCCCATGATAATGTGGAAAGCGGGAGACAGCGGTCATTGCCAGTAGGTACTTCTTCCTCCACGCTACAGCATAGCAGAATAGGCACCGACACTTCTCGGGCAATAGTATAGTATAGCAGCTGACGCTTTACTCCGCTGCTCTCTATCTGCAGGTTCCAGTTTTGATGCCCAACGTATTATGCCTCCCGAACTGATAGTGACGGAGCGCACCCATCACTTCCAAACTTAAATTCACTCCATTCCCCAAATTCTGCCAAATCCATATCCATTCCTCTTGCTCATATTGGATGGCAACTCATCGCCCCATACGGACCTTGCTGGAGATAAAACCGAGTATGTCCTAAAACGCTGCAAATCCCTGCACAACGGTTTATTATTTTGTATAGAATACCCTTCTGTTACAGATCACAGCTCTATGTATAGATAACCCGTCTATATAATATGATATGTACTATTATATACATATTATGTAGATCGCAGACCCTCCGTAGGTTAGTACCTAACCCCGTACTCGTTACTAGGTACCTACCTAAATCACGAGTTAAATGTTGCTAAAATAATTCTGCCGATGACAAACAGTACCTAACAAAAAGAAACACACATAATGAAGTTCTGAAAAGAAATTGTTGATGAGGAGTGAAAAAAGTTGCAAAAGTACCTACCAACAAACTCCAGCCCCTTCTACGTAGATGGTATAATGAACCGTTGTGTAATAATTTACCGTTGAGTAATGATTTACCGTAGTAATAATTTACCCATCAATAATACTTCAACGTTTGTTCAAGTTTCACTACCTACCAACAAACTCCAAAAGAGCCATCATTTTTCAAATGAAATAATATCACAGAACAACCAACTCGACTTCATACTCCGCCAATATAATCAGGTGATCCCTACCAATGATTGGCCGTATTCTTAAATTCCTATTGTGGGCGCGTCTCTGGTTACGAGATTTGGTTTGAATTGTATACAATTTCATTCACACTGGAGTCGAAAATGGACTTCGGGGCCTTACTGTGAACGAACGGCTGGACGTACGACGCTCCGGATGGGCTTAAAAAACTCGCAAGTTCAAGAACTATTTAAAACCGTAAAAATATTTACGTAAAAAAATGGTATAGGCGTTTTGAAAATTTCAACCCCTATTTTGAACCCCTTAGAGATGACTCAAAGTAACGTCGAGCTTCGAGGACCAACTAGACGCCGAACGGAACCTATAACCCGAATTTCATCAATTTTTTTTCATGGTAACTAAGAAAAGTGGCCCGTACGGCGTACGGTGTACGGCGTACGGCGTACGGCGTACGGCGGACAGACAGAAATATTTTTATTGCAGTTTTGGATTCTACATACCTTGAAACGTAAACCATCAAATTTTGAGGGGGGGTAAGAATTTTTTTTTTCATGCTCGATTCCAATGGTTCATTATTGAAAATAATAAACCAAAATTCGCAAGAATACGTGGAAGTGTTTCCGATTTTATTCAAATTGGGAAAGCTACATGAAATAATATCCGCAAATGGGTTTAAGTAGGGACAACGGTTTTGAGGTAGGTAGAAAATGTAACCTTACACATTTTTTTTAGAACCTGAAAATAGGTTTGTATTAACTTCTTAACACCTACCTACCAAGTCGGCAAAGGAAAAGGTAATTGGTCCCCTAAAAATATAAAATAAAAGTTCCTTGCATGTCAGTGAGGAGGAAAAAATAAAGACAAGGCAAATCTGTCCCCGGATACTCTCACCAGTTTTGATAAACTGTAAGGGAACCGTATTTGAAATAATATTCAAATTTGAACTTTTGAAATAATTCCGCACAACTTAATTGGGGCACTTCAGCGGCAAGATTGCATGATACACTGCCCGTGCTTACTACGTGGCAGTTTTGGCGATATTAATCAGGTCCGGATAGGAGGAGAAGACGCCCGGCCCGATAAGGGTTTCCTTGCAAAGGGTCCGAGAGCGTGACAACTTTAAAAACGCTGCAAAGTCCTTGTCACATGGGTTTATTATTCTATTGGACATACCTACAGAAACGTTGGCTGTTTATTTATTGTTTCTTTCATATAAAATAATTTAAATAGCTATTTCTGGTGGTTTCCACCAATTTTGGCCCCCAAAACACGAATTAGGTACGCTCCTTTTTTTTTTTTTTTTTCAAATTATCTTTGATCATTGATAGTGCCATTTAATCGTCTTGATCCACCTCTTGATACTTTTTCTAGTGTTATTCTACAAATTGATGGTGATTTCAGACGATTTTCCAGGTTTTTGACTTATAAAAATCAATTTTGGGAGCTGAACATCTGGTACAACCTCAATTTTCCACTCTTTGGTCAAAATCGACTTCATATTCGGTCTTCTCGTCCCCAAAAACATGAAAAACGATACCTCAAAAGCTCATTTTACTAACGTGTTGCTAAAACGCAAAAAAGTACCTATTTTTACACACATTTTCACTCATAACACCCCTGGGTATATTCCGATCGGGCTGAAAAGTTTCGGGACACAACTAGGGCCCAAATGGAGCATGTGTGCGAAAGAACGATTTTTTTAGACCAAAAATGAAGCCTGTACACGTGATACGGCGGACGGCGTACGGCGGACGGCGGACGGCGTACGGCGGACGGACATTGCATTTTTCGAATCTACGCACCTTGAAACGGAAAAGAAAAAATTTTGAGGGGGTGTTATAAAAATTTTTTGCTGAGCGAATACATAGGTGTATTATTCACAGAATAATAAACCAAAATGAAAGCTTCGGCTAATGAGACGCAACACGTGTCAAGCAGCGAGCGACTGTGCCACGAACTTTATCAAACACGGAACGACATTATATACAGGGAACAGCAAACCCACCTACTCACGACGGTGATGTGTTTTTGATCTTACCCTTATCTCCAACGCGGATGTACTCTGGCTGTGCCGACATGGATGTGCTCGCCTCGCTCGGAACTGTTTCTGTTCCTAACTAAAATAACTGTCTAGTTTCAATGTTCCCAAAAATTGTCACTAAACTGATTTTAATACGAAGAAAAAGGTTTTTCCTAATAAATAAGACCCTTTATTGTTAGGAATCATTGAATGAGGCGTGGAAGGCTGTCATCAGAAGCATTAACTCTTCGGAAAATTGTTTAGATTAAACTGTCCTGGGGTCCTCTCCCTCAATTATTAAACATTAAACATAATAAATTAATAATTATTAAACTGCCCAATAGTCCCCACGTTCCAATAGTCCACAAGGTGGTGAATGAGTTGGTTTATCTATCCAACAAGGCAATCAAATTATGTGTTGAATGAGACCAACCTGAGCTGAAGCCATAAGCCATAATTTTTGGCGATTTAACAGAGATTTCTGTTTTTGTTGTCAGCTGTAAAACATGGTAACTTAAAGAAAGTGTTGAAAACCATAGTTACTCGTACATAGCTGGTTTACTTCGCTGAAGACAAATACGCTAAGGCGCTATTAAAATTTCCCTCCACATTCTAGGCACTGCAAATAATGAAGCAAGGATTAAATGAACGACTCGGGGATAGGATTAACAACGAATTTGGCACAATGACGTTTCCATCTTACTGTAGAACTGCAAGTAGATCCTACCTCTATCGTCAATCTTCCTTTCTTTGGGCAAGTTAGGCAGTGCCACTATTTCAATCAACATTCCCTACTTACCTACAGAAAAAATCTACCACAACAAATGTACAGGGATCCACCTTTTCAGACGAGGATGACTACATCTAAACGAAACATCCGCAATCAACTCAACAACATGTATTATTCGGCACTTGGGTCACGTTAAAATAAACGAGCAAATCACATGCAAACTAAGAAATAATGCCAAAAATATCGGGGAAAATTGAAGCATAAGCCGTGGAGTTCACTTTGTAGCCACTAGCAGCTAATCTTCTTTTGGAATCGCGAACACCTGTATATCGTAGCAGTTGAATTCTGAAAACTGCCAGAATTTCGTATCCATCTGCAGGAGACTAACAATATTTGATGGGTGAGGGAACCTAAAGTTGTAAATGAAATTACAAATCTGTCATAGAGCAACATAAGTTCATGTCATAGCGGAATCATTGTTTTAGTAGACAACCGACCATCGTGACTTTGCCCCTACATAATTAACAGGGCCAAGGCACGATCAGAGTTGGTAAGCCCATCTCATCAAGAAGTTTTGATTAACTGAGGTAATTGCTTGTGTATGAGTTTGTCTCTGTGAACCCCGCGAGATCCGGCCCGATTTGAATCCCCAACCCACCTCTCAGGCACTTCAGCCACTTCCTACGAATGATAGAGTTAACACTTTATTTCCCACAGGGCCTTTTCAACTTGATTGAATTATTAAACACCCCTCCCCCAGTTTTCATTCTTCTCCATCCAAAGTTAGTTGAGTTGCCTGACATCACCATTCAGAGCACTCAACGCGCGAATGTAATCCATTCTAGCAAGCAATCGTTTTTTAAGCGCGCACGATTTGCACATGGTGCTGTTTTTGGAAAAACTTCGAAAGGTCCCAGCTCATCCTATTATAACACTCGCGTGTTTCTGTGTGTGTAACGGCGTTCTGGGCCAAACGGCTGAAAGGATTTTCATGACGGTGGTCTCATTTTGATCAGCGAGTTCCGGGCCAGGTTATATGTCATCGCTCGATCTTCCAGAACTCTTTGATCGTATGCCTGGCCGTCCCTTAATGACGGCGTCCGAGATCGTGTTTTGGTTGCTACGGTCGATCCCATGTCGCAGATCACTTTCGACCCAAAGCCAGAATGAGGTGGGTTCTCTCGGAAAGAAGTTTTCATTGCAGTTTCAACCGTAATAAAACGAATTTTTTGGAACAGGGTCAGAATAATCGCGCTGTTGATAGGGTTCATGTTTTTTACCGCCCCATGCGATTCGCAACTGAGATCTCCAGCTCTTATTCTTATTCGTCATTGTCTGACATAAAAAGGGGCGTTACAATCGAATCATTAAATTTAGGTACATAAAATAAGTAATTAGCCTTTTTTTTTAAAGAAACAGAAATAATTGCCTAGTGAGTGATATATTTAACAAAATAAATAAATAAATACTATTTTAGTAGGTGTAGTGTGATATGGCTTCCTAACCGAATTTTACGATACTATCAAATAAAGTAATTGTGAGTACTGGCATCAGTAACAATGGGTTCTGGTTTTGTGCATTGAATTACGGTAGTGTTTTAATTTACATTGCAGGTCTATTTGTCTTTTTTAATAATTGATCAGGGAGTAGGTAATTACATTATGCTTCGTGGTTAAGGTACATGGCTAAAAATCAAATAGGCACAGATGTCGGATTATAAATACTGCAACGATGAATCGGTGGAGACGCTGAAGGTCGATTTCATTGGGAGACCGGATGATTGGTATGGCGAGTTCTGGGTAGAGGAGGTAAGGACATATTTCTTCTCTTGGGCTTTTGTACTGTGGACATTCGAAGAGTACGTGAAAAAGTGTTTGATTAGCTCCCAGCCTACAATCCGCACTCTTCTTTTGGAGTAAGCTTCAAGTTCTTTTCCCCAACTTTTAGCACGGCACTGTAAGAGCCCATCATTCTTATTTGAGCTAGAAGCCGCTTGAAGGCCATGGGCACGACCAGACGAAGGTAATCCTGGCAGCCAGGGCGTGGAGAGTAAAGACGGATGAAAGAGTCATTGAAACTTGACGCTGTCAGGCTGGTCAGGTCACGATCGAATAGGGCTAGTTTGGCAGTATCTAGGATCTCTGGGAAAGAGGCAGTCATGGCTGCGGCTTCAGTGGCAATCACCATATCTGTGCTGTTGAGACTCTGGCTGTTTTGTGGCTTTCTGTCCAGGAAAATTAGAGCCATGAGGCAAATTTTTGGGAATCTTGAGTCGTCCATTCTTAGCAATTTGAGGAGGAAGTTGAAAGAAGTCCCTTGTTTAAGGACCTCATATGACAAAAGAGGTACACCTGCCTCCAGCCTGACCATATAGCTAGGTGTGCAGCGCGGGAGACCTAGAATCCTTTTGAAATACTGGACCTGTAAGCATTCAATTTCTCTTGCATATCGGAGGGCCCAGACAGGTGAGCTGTACAGTAGAGTTCCTAGGACGGACGCTTTGAATATCTTATGGACTGAGTCCCAGGAAGAACATGAGCTGCGGGCTAGAGCATCAATAGCTATTCCAGAAGCCACTTTTGCCTTGGAGATGCGGGACTGGCAAGCTTTGCTAAACACTGTGGATCCTGACAACAGAATTCCAAGATAATTGGCTGAGTTGGTTATCTGGATAGTTTTGCCGTCGTAAGTGAAGGGAAGCCTCAAGTTTGGTGTGCGACCAGACTGACTAAAATATAATATTACTGTTTTATCCGTGTTCAGCTGAAGTTCATTTCGAGAGAAGTATTCGAGGAGGGTTTTCAATCATCGCTCGGCGAGTCGGCAAGAATCAGCTGATCGTCAGCATACTCCAAGGTCATTATCTCCGAGCTAGGTCCAGCGTATATGCCTGGTAGTCCTTTAGAAGCTCAGAAGGCTCCCATGTCTGCCGCAAAAATATTAAACAGAGTTGGGGGGCCATACTACGTAGAACACACCGGTTCTCGTCAGACCACAATGTAGTCTTATGTAATTAAATCTCGATGATTGGAGAAAACTGCTCAATGTGTTGTCATAAATGAGCATTCAAAAAAGCCACTGGGGGTTAGGTGGTTCTCAACGATCAAACTATGGTAAATTATCTAGAATTTGTTGAATATCTACGGAAAAGGAGAGGTTATAGATTTCCGCAACTCCACGGATGTCGCAGCCACATCCGTATCAAATAGTGGACTCGTTGATATGACTATGGAAGTAGATATTGTAGGTATGTTTTAAACATACAATGTTGGTGGGATAATTAAAATACAGTTTACACAACTCACGCTTTCTGTGACATCGCCAATTCAATCGTGAATATTATCCACAGAAATATGTTATCAAAATGGGTCGTAAAATAACAGCCGTCACCGAATAATTGATCATTCCTTTCGCCAACTGGTGGTCTCCAATTACCTATATAAACATATTTATTTTCGACACGGTCACTTCGTCCTATTTTTCCATCGATTATACATTTAACATCGGTTGTGCTTGTGAACAATTTATATTGCATTCAGTAACACAAACGACGCGACTACTGTAGAGTACATAATACAAAGTGCTGCAGTCAAACTGAAACTATTATCTCGCAAACTGGACAAACAAAGGATGGATGGGACAACAGAAACGTAGCCAGATTGGAATAACAAGTTAGCAAGAGAACTAATGGATCGAAAAATGTAGAAAGGTAAATTATAGTAAGTCATATTTTACCGCTGAAGGGTTGTTTGTTCAGACGAGAGCAAATAGGGTGGGAATGGTTCCAATATTCCTGAAGATACGAGGGTTTAAAAAGTCCGAGCTAGACCGGAATGAAATTTTAGTTTACAGAACCAGGGAAGGAGATGCGTCTGGGAATGCCTAGGAAGGAAAACTTGAATATCTACTGGGCTATTGTGGATTATGTTGACCTTATTAATAGATACAACTGTGATGGTACAACTGCAATCAGCAGTTACGATTATGCTCCTTAAGATTCTAAAAACAAATGCGTTGGCTAATGATGATTTTACTTTTAAACAAACCTACATCTAATAAATTACAATTTAAAACCTGTGTACAGTAAGTACAAGTGTGTGTGTGGAGTTCATTTATCTGCCCCGGCTTTGTAGAGTAATACTCAACTATATGCAATGTGGTTTCTAAACATATTTTTGAGCAGTGCGACATACGTTTGCGAAATAGCCCATATTGCACGCACAATATTGCGGGTCCCAACGGTGGCACTAGAACTGTCCACCGAGATAATGACACTAGAATTGTCTTGGATACTTGCATGTGGTTAGTCGTTACGCCTCCTGAGTGAAAATCGACGTCATCTGCCAGAAAAAAATGGAGTTATTGAAAAGTTTTCTGTTTCCACTAATACACGAAAAGACGCGAAAAATACACTGTTATACCTATAGGTTTCGGTGATCAAACAATAATTTAGTTTGTTATTGTTGAAATGGGTTTCCAAGAGTTCTTCGCGAGTAATTTAGTTCGTCATCTGCCAGGATGAAAAACGACTGAAGGATTTCGTCAGGAATGTCTCAACATTTTCATTGTAGGATTTTCATGTGTAAAACCGACAGCTTGCCGTACTTGCGATACAGGTCAAGAAATCTCTCTCGATAATTGAAGGAATGGAGAAGGAAAGACCAAACAACTCGATTCGTTTCTTTCATGTTGTAGGTATGTTAAAAGATGGCTGAAGCAGGAAGTGGTAAACTTGGCTTCATAGGGACTCCGGGAATAGAAGTAAAGACGCTTCGCGGTGGTCCCGACGGGAGAAAAACTTTTCACGGATAAGATGCAACGATGAATGGGGCGGTCTTGAGAGTGGATGTACAACTTGGCATTGGACTTCTTCGTTAAGTAGGTTCCCAGCACTCACGAGAGGCGTGACCTAGATAAACCTCGTGCCAGCGAATGTTTTTCCCCACTTTTCTTCAGGTGTCGGCATTGCTTCGAGAGAGTCTATCTTGTTTATGAGACCACTTCACTCATGAAATGTCGTTAACAGTGGAGTGACCATGCGCGAAAGAACTCTTCCACTGTTCCTAAACGGGAGGTGGATGCATGTCACTTTGCTAAGCTGAATGAAATAACCTGATTTTTTTAAGCTTTTATTTATTTTTTATATAACAACTAGTTACACAAATGTAGTTTTACAAGTAACTATCTAGTTATTTATTTCAACTATCTTTACGCATTGTTTTTATGGTGAATGTTCACAAGCAGGCACCACGCTAGTTTTTTACATTATAACGTCAGCATCCAAGATCCAGGGGTTTGGTTCTTTTCAGACACCGAACTTGTTGCGAATTGTCCAGTAGCTGAAGAGCTTCCATATTTGAGTGCAAGTGAAGTCGGTTCTCGTAACGTCGCGCTGTTTTTTTAACGACATCTATGACGCTCTCCACGCGTAAGTCTCTGTGGAGGTCGTCGTTTCTAATGTACCAGGGAGCATTTACAATGCTTCTGAGCACTTTATTCTGAAATGCTTGAATTATTTTTACATTTGTTTTGGCTGTAAAGCCCCATAAATGAATTCCATAGGACCAAATCGGCATCAATACTGTTATTGTGGGTGCTGAGTTGAGAGTATCGGCCCATCAGCCAATATAATTTTCTGTATTTAATTGAGAGCTCTTTCTGTTTCTTCTTGACATGCTATTTCTTCTTTAGCTTCGTATCTAGAGTCATACCTAGATATTTTGCTGAGTTAGCATACGGAATGGTGTTGTGATTGATCTCCAATGGAATATTTATTATTGTTTTGTACGTGAAGTTGACATGTGTTGATTTTGTTTCATTCAGTTTTAGCCTCCATTTCTTCGTCCATTTATCAACTGCAATTGTAGCTTCCTGAATTTTTTTGTCGACTCTTCTACCGAATCTGCAACGGCTAAGATTGCTGTGTCATCCGCGAAGGTTGCTATGCATGTACCATTAGTGACTGGGACGTCACATGTGTACATTAAATAAAGCAGAGGTCCCAGGACGCTCCCCTGCGATAACCTGATTATAGCACCACTGTCATGATGCTATGATATGATAGCTTAGTTATACAGGGAATTAGGTACATAGTATATATATATATATACATGGAGGCTAAACTTAAGTTTTTCTCAACTTAGGTTCCTGGAATTCTAGGATTAGCTGCTGGCCAGAGGAGCCACAGGAGGGTTTCCCGGAAAAGAGAGAAAAACGTCGCTTAGCTATTTATTAACCCGTCTCGGCCCACGGTGCTCCAGTAGTCGGTGCGACCTCGCTGAGATAGTAACCCCTGTCTCATCCCTCTTCCGCAATTTTAGAAGAAGTTGTGCGTTAATTACCAAAGTAAACTACGGTCCCTATTATAACTAACTTGTTCAATGAACCAACAATACCGAGGTGGTATTGTTGGTGAGACGTATTTTCCCCGTTTACGTCTTTTGAACTTGTACTTTTCACCACTCAGGAACTGACAGCCTATCTTTCGCTGTTTGTACATCCGCTGCGGGTTGAGGTCGCTCTTACTAAATCTCTTTCACTCCGACATAGGTAGGTAGGATAAAACCAAGAGGTACCTATACAATCCTTTTACATTTTTTCGAAAAGTCTGAGTATTTTATCTATCCCAAACTCCCAACTACATGGAAATGTATCCCATTTGAACTATATAGGTACTATCCAGATTTGGATAAATTCTTAGTAACTTTTATGCAGGGTTAAGTAGAAAATATCATCCCCTTAGCGAACTGGGTTCGGTTTCCCTACGGTTTTCCTAGGAGAAAATTTCCTTGGTGCCACTAGAACCAGGAAGGGAGTGATATAGGTACCAGATGTTACACTACTGTCACGGGGTGATAGTTGAAGTCGGGCCCTGGAAGAACTATAATCGATACATGTACGAAGGTGTTTGGAGCTTCAAAGTGGGAAGAATCAGCAGAAGTTTTATCAACAGCACTCAATTCTCTCTGAACTCAATTATATTTCAAACTTCGCAAAATAACTGCATTCTCTTCAGGAATATAAATTTTCAATTTTTGTGTTTCGGTTTATGTTTCCTATACATAGACACAATTTAATGCAATATTTCAAACAACTTACTACAATGGAGAGGCCATAGGGTGCTTTATGTCCTTATATGTAATAGCCAAAACGGTTCTTAACATGTTGAGGGAAGTTCTGGTAATAAGCGGCCTAAGCCTCCTCACCCCTTCATCATGATGAAACTAATACCTCGATGAAATACAAAGCGAAGAGGCATGGGGAGGCATACTTAAGCCACTTACCGGTTGAAATAATACGCACTACACGGCGTACCTATGTAATCAATCCGACAATAAATTATTTCCCGTCGGACTCTAAGAGCTGAATAACAAAGTTAGAATTTCGGAATATGTACTCGACCAACATAGAACGGGTACCAGACACCCTCGGGGAGATCATTTCCTCACATGTTCCCTCGTTGTATTCAACCACGTCCTCCGTTGTAAATGGATTGAAATACGCGAGGAAGTAAGCGCGACACACGGAGTCTGATTGGTTCGAACCCCGACAAAGGTAATTTTGGTATTCAGCGGAAACGGCAACTAGAGGCAACCGACGGGCATGTGAGTCACGTTCTCACGTCGCTCCACAGTTTCTCACCGAAGTAGGGAGGGGTGATGAGGCCCTTACTTTTCACCGAAAGCAAATCTGAATGTACTTGGCGAGTGACTGAGGAGAGAAAACGGGCAAAATTTCTGTCTTTGTTTCGTTATTTGGAATAAAATAACACGGGACAAAATAATAAATTAAAACGAAGTAATTAACATTACATTGTTCTGGAGTGTAGAAGACTACGGATGAAATCTCAGCCGTCTGAATAAAAAGCGGCATTCCGAAGGCGCTGGAGAACCCCCTTTTTCACGTTAAAAGAAAAAGAACTGAACCGCAAGAGAGGGCGCTGTGACTGCGATGAAATCTAAATAAAAATGTTAAAGCACGAAATGAGAACCAAAAGGCGTCGTGTTTGCAGACGGTGGAGGATGGTCGGCGGACGCGGAAACGCAAACGAGCATAAAAAACTAAAAACGATAATATTACAACTCCAGAACACTTTTGGGCTTTGCTTTGCACACTGGCCTCACTGTACGGGTTGTCCAATGAGAGAAGACACCCTTTTGCGTCTCACTTTCCCGCTATAGAACAAATCTCAATATTTCAATACATTTTCTAAAATTACAGATACACTGTTTTTATCCTACAACTTCACTATTGTTTCTTTTAAGTCATTAACTTTCAGAATTTTTTTTTTAAATCGATGAAAATTATTGTAGACCGTCAATATGCATGATGTTATAAATTTAATTCTTTTCCACACCAAAACAGACACAACAATCCTACGAAAGTTGTTATTATGACGAACATTAAATTACGGATTGCTAAGGAAAGGGAATGTGGATGTAAAATGCATTCAAGAGATCTCAACCCTTAACTACTACGAACAAGATTTCGTAATTGTAGAAGGCGGAAAAGCTGTGCTTCAAAGTGAAATTATGCAATTCTGCTCGACAAGCTCAACCGACATTAACTTTGAATATGAGTAATTGAAGTTAACGATTCTGAACATACAATTTTATAAAGAAACGTGTTCATAATTCCGAAGTTATCAACTTTTGATTCATTGTTATTCACATTTGAATAGAAAAAATTGACTACGTCGAAACTGACCGGTTTTGCATTTCCTAGAGAGAATAATGAAAAACACGAAGAAAGAAAAGAACAGCTGTAGACACAGCTGAAGAGTTTTCGTAATATTCTAGCTCGTCATGTTTCAAGATAAGAATGGATTTTATAGTCCATTAATACCTGCAATCAATGATTTGTATTGATATGTCAACTAATAATATGTACAATGAGGGTAATTAGACATATGAATGAGTCATATGATCAATCGTCAAAGCTGAATGATGGCCCGATCAATGAAGTCCCCACGAAGCCCCGGAGACCATTGACTTGCACGAACCTTGTACGCCCATCATATCCCAAGGAATTGCTTAGCCCTTCGGAGCGTTGGGGAGTATGAATATTCATTCGCATATCCTATCTAGGTATATATTTATTACGATATTTTGAATATTCATCAATCTAGGAGGTCTTCCTTTCATGACTAAATGTGAAGTTAGCAACTTGGAGGAGACAACAGTGTTCAATATGTATCTCAAAAATGTTGTGACGTGAAGTAGGAGCACAAGTCAATTTTGTGTCCTTCTTTCTCTCATCAATCGTTTTCCCTTCCAATATATTTTGTACTCTGATTTTTGTTGTACAGCTCCGCTGTTGTCTTTCATATATCTATGAAGAACGTTGAGGAAGGACATGATCGTTAGCCAAAAGATTGAGTGACCGATTCACTTTATAGTTCGATAAGTCAAAAGTTAGGGCCTTCTGGCTCTAATATATGAAAATAGTGACTATATAATGAGAAGAAAATATGTCAGATTCCTGAGTTACACATACTATTTTCATAAATAAAATGCTAACCTCTACGGTGCAGTACAAAATAGAATAACATCAACTTGAAAAATCAAATTATACAGCAAACGCGAGAATATCTCTGAAAAAGATGATGGAATCGTTTATTCTTGAACAATTTTACTGCTAGTTCACATTTCTCCTTCAAATCTGGCAAAATTTCAATAATTTCATAACGTAGGCACCAATATCAGGTATACGTAAGATGAGAGAGACATCAATTTATTCAACTGGTCGGAGTGAACAGTGGCATCGATGGGGGCGAGGAAACTCACCACTGGGCAGAATAATTACCAAAAGGAGAAGGCGCAGCCTATGAGTGATCAAGATCGACAAACTCCGAAATTCCCGCCTGCCACCTATGTCCGTATATGGTGTGAGATGGAGCAACTCCAGAGCATGTTCAGGAGATACGAGCAGAGTAGGAAGCGAGGCTGCTGCAAGTGACTTGGCCCACGTAAGTGACCGTTAGGTGGCTCCGAGCCTTGTCATTCTTTCGTAATTGCAAAAATGGTAACGCACAGATGGAAATTGCATTGCAACTTGGATTAGCTCAATCACTAAAAAACGTAAGTATTTTCATGTTAAAATGCAATATCCCTGAACATATCAGTTCGAATAACCATATATATTCTCATGTTGCAACGAACAACGACTCGCCGAGTTATAACTATAACTACATCAGTGTAGAAAATCAGAAGAAACACTAAAAAAACGCTGCAAATTCCTGCACAACGGTTTATTATTTTGTACAGAATACCCTTCTGTTACAGATCACAGCTCTCTGTATAGATAACCTGTCTATATAATATAATATGTACTATTCTATACATATTATGTAGATCGCAGACCCTCCGTAGGTTAGTACCTAACCCCATACTCGTTACTTGGTACCTATCAAAATCACAAGTTAAATGTTGCTAAAATAATTCTGTCGATGACAAGCAGTAACTAAAACGGCAAAAAGAAACGCAAATAATGAAGTTCTGAAAGAAAATTGTTGATTTGGAGTGAAATAGATGCCCCTTCTGCGTAGATCACTGTTTTCTGTGGTCAATACCTTCGTGGTCAAGTATAATAAACCGTTGTGTAATAACTTACCCATCAATAATACTTCAACGGTTGTTCAAGTTGCAAAAGTACCGATCAACAAAATCCAGCCCCTTCTGGTTGATGAACCATTGTGTAATAATTTACCGTTGTGTAATAATTTACCGTTGTGAGATAATTTACCGTTATGTAATAATTTACCCATCAACAATACTTCAACGTTTGTTCAAGTTGCAAAAGTACCGATCAACAAAATCCAGCCCCTTCTTGGTAGATGAACCGTTGTGCAATAATTTACCGTTGTGTAATTATTTACCGTTATAAAATAATTTACCGTTGTGTAATAATTTACCGGTGTGTAATAATTTGCCGTTGTGTAATAATTTACCATTGTCTAATAATTCACCCATCAATAGTACTTCAACGTTTGTTCAAGTTTCAGAAGTACCTACCAACAAAATCCAATAGTCCATCACTTATCAAATGAAATAATATCGCAGAACAACCAACTCGACTTCATACAGCCATCCTTGATTATAATCAGGTCCTCCCTAGTGATGATATCCCGGCCGGATTTATACCGTTTGATTCACGATCTTGTTGACGAAGCTTTTTGGTGCAGACGAACGGCTGGACGTACAATGCTCCGGGCGGTCTCAAAAAATTGTTTAGCTCAAGAAAAATTGAATAACGTAAAAAAAACCATACCCTTCCATCGAAAGTTTTCGAGCTACTGCGTTCTTAAAATGTCAACCCCTATTTTGAACCCCTTAGAGATGACTGACAGTAACGTCGAGCTTCGAGGACCAACTAGACCCCGAACGGAACCTATAACCCGAATTTCATCAATTTTGTATCATGGTAACTAAGAAAAGTGGCCAGTACGGCGTATGGCGGAAAGAAAGAAATTTTTTTATTGCAGTCTTGGATTCTACATACCTTGAAACGTAAACTATCAAATTTTGAGGGGGTTAGAATTTTTTTTTTCATGCTCGATTCCAATGGTTCATTATTGAAAATAATAAACCAAAAACAGTAGAAAATTTAACCTGACTGCTTCGATACCAATAGGACGAACGCCGAAGTTATTTATACAGGTTTAACAAACATGTTTATAAATACAGGTACCATACAGTAATACATATTATTATAAATCATTCAGTGACACATTGTGAATCTTACACTAATATGATGACAAGAATGAAAGAAAAGAAAATCTTAACCCACATCCAAACCCCACGTTACCGACATCCAATATCCCTTCTGGACTAGTACCTACTCTCTCTCTTTTCGTGATAATTACATTGAATTACGAGTCTTCATTTAGAACGTGAAGACACTACCTGGAATGGTAGTAATTTTATTTTACTTTACTAGTCATCTCCACTATGAATCTAGAGACGCGCTGTATATTAGTCCATAAGTTCCCTAGAATAAATGTAAAGACCTCCTGCAGTCCTTCGTAACCGCTCTGAAATTAAACAATAATATTTATCTTACTCGTTCAGCAAGCAGACGCTCTCCCCTGTCCATAAAAATAGGTCGGCACGGCGAGGTGCACGTTGGTCTACTTCAAACCTCCGAGATAGTGTCTGCCTAATTTACTTCTAATGAATGCGCATACATTTCCCGCCTAGCTTGTTGAATTAGTGTATTTTCTTCAGGAGGGTTTAGTGAGACATGCATTCAGGGATCTAGGAACACAAAGAACTCATTTCGGTTTATTATTCTGAGAATAACCTGTGTATTCCCTCAGCAAAAGATTTTAATAACACCCCCTCAAAATGTTTTCCTTTACGTTTCGAGGTGCGTAGATTTCAAAAATGCTCTGTCCGTATACCATCCATATATCGACTTTATTTTCGGTCTAAAAAATTCGTTATTTCGCACGCATGCTCAATTTGGGTTCTATTGTGTCCCGAAACTTTGCAGCTGATCGGAATTTACCCAGGGGTGTTACGGGTGAAAAATGGGTGTAAAAATGGGGTTTTTTGGTGTTTTAGTGACAAGCTTGTGAGGTATCGTTTCCCATGTTTTTTAGGACGAGGAGACCGAATATGAAGTCGATTTTGACCAAAGAGTGGAAAACTGAGATTCTAACAAAGTTTCAGCCTTGAATTTAAGTAACATGTTGGTCTAAAATCTTCGTTCTTCCGCACACAGCTTGGCTCCCCATATAGGAACACATGTAGGTCCTAGTTGTGCTCCGAAGCTCGGCAGCCCGATCGGAAAACACCCAGGGGCGTTATGGGGTTAAAAAAGGGGGTTTTCGAGTTTTTTTTATTAGATTTGAGTGAAAATGAGCTTCTGAGGTACCGTTTTCCATGTTTTTTAGGGCGAGAAGACTGAATATTCATGAAGTTTATTTTGACCAAAGAGTGAAAAATTGATATAACGAAGGTTCGGCTCCCAAAATTCATTTTTGATGGGCCAAAAACCTGGGAAATTGTCTGAAATCGCCATAAATTTGTATAATAACACTAGACATAGTATCAACAGGTGAATCAAGAAAATTAAATGGCACTATCAATTATCGAAGATAATCTGCCAAAAATAGGAGCCTAATTCGTGTTTTTGTGGGCCAAAATTGGTGTAAACCATCGAAAATAGCACAACCAACAATGAACAGCTAACATTTCTGTAGGGAGGGCCAGTATAATAATAAACCCATGTGACAAGGACTTTGCGGGGTTTTTGGCTTGGGAACCATTTATTTCTGGAGTTTTAATGAGGGGGAAAAAATATAGATCGATTGGATATTGGAATTTGGATGGATCGCTTCACGAATGGGTAGAGGAAGTTGAATGCAAACTGAATTTGTATATCGACCAGATGAAATCCTAAAATCCTGTATATAATACATTACGTACAGGATAATGTACATTATACAGGTTAGGGATTTAATTAAATTTAATTATTCATTTATTTTTTCCTGAGTTTACAACTCCTTTGTTCAACTCTTGTAAATTGCCTTAGCCGTACTATAAAATAAAATAAAATAAAATTATGGAGTGATGAAGGGATACATTTATAAACGTAGGTAAAATGAAAGTGCACTGAGAAAGAAGTGGTGACGGAAGGACGGAGATCATCACTGATGGTCTTCCATCCGCAGACATTCCTTCAAAAATGACCATCCTTGGCCGACATTTTGACCATCCGTAGCGACCCGTGACCGTCAGTTAAGGTCAGTCATGGTTTAACGGGACCTCGGCTTTCACGAAGGCGACTGTGGTGTCCGTGAGGCAATGACGTTCCGTCGCGTTCCGTGCGCCCTAGTGAACACGACGGATGTACTCCGTGGTGGGTTCCGTAACGAACAAACATCCGTCAGGATCACGGAGCCACTCATTTGACTGAGGATCTTCGTTCCGTAAAACAACGGTTATGACAAAGGACGGATATGAGGAGCATCCGTTGTTTGTGGGGTATAAAGGTGGCGTCCGTCGTTGGAACGCCTCCGTAATCCGTCCGGTGTGAATCGTTGTCATTAGAGAGTTTTCGCAAAAGTTTGGCCACTAGGTCGTTGACGGGCTAAGGCCTACGTACGAAGGAATGTGTGAACTGCGCATGCGCACTTTTTGGTGGGAACGACCTAACTTAGCTCATCAACGTTGGATGCCACCAGTCTACGTAAACGACCTAGCACCAGGTCGTATGGGCCGTTTCCGGTACTAACCTTCCACCAAGGAAACCTCATCGCATGGATTGCCTTCTTCCATGGCATTTTTGATTATTTGTTCGTGTTGTGTAGGTGTACCTATTAGCGTGCGTCTTTTTTCTCCTGATTTTCGGTTTTTCTGCTGTATAAAAACCCTACATTTCTATATTTTTTTTAAAACAGTTTTAGGGAACATTTCTGTGACCCTTGAAGACTGGAAAATGTCAATAAATTGTACCTGGCTAATTTCTCTATGTCTGTGGACAACCTTACAGTTTTTTGGCTAATAATGTCTACCTATTAGCCACTAATATTTGCCAAATAACTTTAATTAGCCAAACCTTTAGTTTTTTGGCTAATTTGTCTCGTGTCTATGGACAACCCTACATTATTTTCCATTTGAAAATAGTAATAGGAAATGTTTCTGTGATCCTTTAAGACTGGATAATCTTAACTAATTGTACCTGGCTAGTCTATGAACAACCTTATAATTGTACTTTAGCGAAGATGAAAACTAAAAACGGCTTTTTAAACTGAAATCTTCAAGTGATGAGAATATGATGACAACAGTTCAACGTTAACGTTAGTGTCAACCATCGAATCAGCTTAGGTCGTTCAACGACCTAACTTTCACGATCGAAGAGGTTAGCATCCGGTTTTTTCCCCTTAGATCGTTAGCCCGGAGATCCTCAGTCCGTCAGCGACCTAGTGGCCAAACTTTTGCGAAAACTCTATTGAGGAGGGGTGAAATTGTGGCTGCCGTCGTGGAATGCCGTCCGTAGTGTGTCCGTGGTCGACAGTGCTGTTATTGAGGAGGGGTACAAAAATGTGGCTTCCGTTGTGGGAACACCGTCCGTACAGTGTCCATAGACGGCGTATCGTCACGGACGGGCAAGAAGGTGTCTCCCGTCAAAGGAACGCCCGTGGTCCCGTCCGTGGTTGACCGTTGTTATAAGGCTAGAGTCACACTTCGCGTATGTAGCGCGGAGGCATCGCGTAGGTCCTTCCACGAACTATGCGCTACATACGAGCTGCCTCCGTCGCCTTTGTATGGGAGAGGTATAAATGTGGCTCCCGTCGTAGGAACGCCGTCCGCAGTGTGTCCGTAGGAGGTCCTTGTCATTACAGAAGGCGTAAAGCTGTCTTCCGTCATACAGAAACGTTACTCAGTAAATAACGGTTTTTTCCAGGAAACAAATGTATAACAAGGTTTCTCAGCAGTTCCAAATGAAAGAAGACTCCGTTAAGTTTCTCCGTTAGGTTTCTAAGTTAAGTTCGTGTATCAACTTTCAAGTTTGGACAATCCATAACGCCGCAGACACGTTTTGAAAATAGGCCGAATTTGGTTTATTATATTCAACAATAATGAACCTTTGGAATCGAGCGTGAGAAAAAAATTAACCCCCCCCCCCCCCACAAATTTTGTTGGTTTCCGTTTCAAGGTACGTACAATGCGAAAATGGAATAAAAACGCGGCAAATTTTTACACAACGGGTTATTATTTACCTGTATAGATGCTCCATCTGCGTGGATGAGTGCCTGGGAATTAGAGTTTCATGAAAATGATGAAATTCGGCTGAAATGCAATCACCTACTCGTCCCATCGAAGTAGGGCGGCCGAGTGCCCCACCGACTACTCGGCCGAGCTACTCGGTAGGTGCAATTAGGCCTCAGAGCTACGGACGAGCGACGGAGAGACGTGCACTGCCTCGACGTCTCCGTTAACTGGTTGACGGGGAGGTGAAGGTAGTACGCGTCTCTCCGTTGCTCGTTCATAAAGGGGGCCACGTATGTTTTTTCCGGGGGCATCCTCTACAGAAAGGCAATGGAGGGTTGGGCCATCCGCCATGATTCCCTCGACTATGTAAAGCCGGGTATCCACTTGTATCAAACTTCCGTACCGTAACACCGTTCCGTAACAAAAATCAATTAAAAACGTGATACGCACCTGCTCGGGATCGGGTTCGGGGCGGATCGCTCCGTTGGCGGTTTTTCCCCGTCGCATCAAAGGAATGAGACGATACGAAGTTCGGATAGTGGAGACGGGGTGGAGCGCCGCGCCGTCCCGTATCGTAACATCAGTCGAGACCCCCTCCCGTCGACTCTTTAAAAACACGGATTTGTTTCGAAATGGATGAGTTTTGACGGTAACGATGTTGAATGGTGGCACCATAAATGTACTTAATACCTCTTTCATAGCATACGAGACAGTCTGAAACCGGAGAATATTCCAAAATCCATGATCAACGATAGGTACGCAACACATAAATCCGTGTGGCGCCCCTCCCTGATGTCAGTCTGGCACCACGTAGCCTGACCGTGAGGCGTCGGGAATGTAAATGGACATTTTTGAAGTCCGTAGACGATTAACTCTGAATTTCAAGATGAAGACCCAAAATTACCTCCGAATTTCAAGACACCCAAAATTAGCTCTGAATTTCAAGGTAGACTATTTTTATTACCTCTGAATTTCAAGGTAAAGACTCAAAATTACCTCTGAATTTCAAGGTAAAGACTATTATTTATTAACTCTGAATTTCAAGGTAAAGACCCAAACTTTGATCAAGATTATGCTGTGACACGGTTTTTGACGCCACGGTACAGTTTCCTGGCGCCATTTCAATGCCGAACGGTGGCACCAAAATGTGCAAGAGAAGAATGACGTGAAAGTTGGGTACCTATTTGTATTAGTATTCTGGCGTAGACTTTTTTTATAGAGCCCACTGACTTGCTTAAATGCCATGTCTGCCATGAGACCAGTCCCACCGTACGATTCGCGGTTCCGCCAAACATTCAGCATCCACCAGCGAGGTGGTTTGCGGGTCTTTTGTTTTTCTTTGGTTAACAAGTGGATAAAAATGTACGCAGCAGCGACTTGTTGCAACGAGGTTATTTTCACGGCTGATCGGATCGCTCGGAGTTGATACGGAACGCAGCGATGATTTTTTTTTCTAGTTTGATACGATACGGTGTTACGGAACGGTGTTACGGTACGGAAGGTTGATACAAGTGGATACCCGGCTTAACAGTTCCGGTTCAATTGAGTAACCAAAGGAACTGTTACTCGGAGCGTTCAGGGGAACGCCCGAAAAGGACCCGCTCAACAACTGACTTCCAGCCCAGAATCCTATAAGGTAAGAGCTCTCCCCACGTAATATCAATTTCATAATATCTTTATATTGCGAACCTTCCACATCTACCCAAACCCAGCGGTATTTCTCAACCCATATTTTGAATAGTAAACGCAAAATAAATCACTCCCCCCCCACTTTTTCCCCACTATTAATATTATTTAGGAGCGCCATACCTACAAAAAATTTTAAATATACTTTAAAGAGTATCCATTACATTTGCAGTACCCTCATTTAACCTAATTCTTCTAGTATATTCACATATACATAGATACATCTTGATATATTAAATATTAATTATTAGGAGAATATTCCGATTGTAGGAGGGAATTAATTAGCGAATCACAGCACCCCCGTTACAACCATCAGTCAAATATGTTACGGAATAATCACGGATCATTGAACGAAGGGCACGGAAGCATTAAGGATAGTGAAGGGTGGGCTACAGGAAATCCACGGAAGAATCAGCGGTACATCACTTAAGATATGAAGAAAGGGCAGGGTCAGTGAAGGGTGGGCTACAGAACGTTTAGGGAGAGTCCACGGACACTCACGGGAAAATCATGGATACGGGGAAGGCGAAGGAGTGTTTAGGGGCAGTCAAGGGTGGGGCTGTGACGATCCGTACAAAGTCACGGTACAACCACGGGCGTGGGACGGAGCGTTGAAGGATTAGCAGCGGAAATCACTAAACTTTTTCGGTGATTTTCGGGGTACTCCCGTGAAAATGATCATCCGGGTTTTTTTTTGCATTAGACCGTAGCCATAGCCATGAAAATTTTTTATTCAGAATACATTTTTAAAAAGCCTCCGTCATATTAAAATAATTTCATTTACAAAATTTAAAATAAAAATTCTAATAAAATTAAAATAAATTTTTGATTTTCGCGCACTGGAGTTGAAATACTTAAATTTTTACATTAATATTATTTATAAAAGAGTATATAGCTCTGCACACTGGGAGCTTCTTGGAAAAAATCATTTGGTGGTAGCAGATTTTGCCTAAATAGTAGACCACGTGAACCACGGGTATTTCCGTTAACGATCCTTCAACAATATAGCGGTTACAGATACATTTATATAGTGCATCCGTGACCGCATAATATTTACGGATGCACCAATTCTGAGGGTGATTCCGTGAAAAAGTGCATCCGTGAACTATCATTTAGTGCCAATCTACGGGGGCGCCTCCGTGGTTTTTTACGGAAAACTCCTCCTTCTGGTTTATTATTCTGTGAATAATACACCTATGTAATCGCTCAGCAAAAAATGTTTATAACACCCCCTCAAAATTTTTTCTTTTACGATTCAAGGTACGCAGATTCCAAAAATGCAATGTCCGTCCACCGTAGGCCGTACGCCTCAGTCAGTAACATGAGCTTTTGAGGTATTGTTATCCATGTTTTTGGGACGATAAGACCGAATATGAAGTCGATTTTGACCAGAGTGGAAAATTGAGGTTCTAACGAAGTTTCAGCCTTAAATTTACGTTAAATTTTGGTCTAAAATCGTCGTTGTTCCGTACACAGTTTGGTTCACCATTTGGGAACACATTTGGGTCCTAGTTGTGCTCCGTAACAAGGCAGCCCGATAGGCAGGGGTGTTATGGGAGGAAAATGGGTGTAAAAATAGCGGTTTTCGACGGCTTTTTGAGGTTTTAGTGAACATGAGCTTAAGAGGTATCGTTTTCCACTAGGTTTCTCGGTTCTCCTGCGTCTTCCGTCCCAACTTCTGAGTTTATTTGCGAGATCTTAAGTTTACAGGGAGTGGTTCTGCTGGGAGGATACCACGACAGCGTGGTTGATAGGTGGTTGCCCTCACATTTCTTACGGGCCCATGTGATTCACAGTAAGATCTTCAGCTTCTATTGAGCTCTTCTTAACCCATTTTTATAATTCTACTCGTACTATCTCAGTCACTACACCTACTTACCGCTCTAGAGCCCATTGTATTTACTACAACAGGTTTTCGTGCTAGTATACGTAACATACCATATTAGTAATTTCAAGATCTGACGGGGCGGTAAGTATTTAGTACACCGAATTTTCTGGATAACTGCTGATGGGAAAACTGAACCAATTCCGACGATTTATCGCTGACGCAAATCCGTCAGAAGGAAAATAGGGACCAGAATTGAATTGGGAAAGAGGAGAATAAATGTCGACGCGAGATATGATAGCAACGCTGCTCCAGTCAACATGGAGATGACGAAGCTGTAAACATCATTTCGGACAATGATTAATTATTCATCAACCCTCCCATCCCACAGTCTCCCACCCCAATTACTGTTGCTAATTATTCATCGCGTCGAGGAGGTTGTGAAAATCGAGTTTACTGGATGAGGGGAATTGCAAATATTGTTTTCGCGACTTTGATCGGTAGATTATGACAGAGCCATCGCCACTCAGGGAGCAACCCATCTAATCGTTTCTGTTTCCCAGAAAATTGCAATTTACTGCCATGGAACCAATACTTCACCGGATTCTATGTGCTCTGAACTATCAGGTTCTGAAAATAATATTAAAATAAAATAACCTCCTCGAAACTTAACGGTATGCGTATCATGGGACGTAAAATCCAAAAACGGAATAAACACATCCTGCCTGCCCACCGTACGTAACCCGTCACGTTCGCATACTAATTACTACGAACTAAAGTTAATGAAATTCCATTTGTAACGTGTCCTAACGGCGAATTATTTTTTCGTCATCTCAAAATAATAGGTATATGTTCCAAATTAGGTAGTTATTCATGAAAATTGAATGAGCAGCAGAGGAATATAAATAAGAGTACTCTTGCTTACAAAACTGTATCCTTGTTTTGTTTAGAATTATTTATTTTACGACTGTGATATTAGATTAAGGAAACGGTGAATGTCAAACGTATGGTATGGAAATTTATTGCCTGAATGGCTGTTGAGTGTGCGACCACTGCAATAAGCCTGCCGCGATTACTGCGCAGTTAACTACGTGACAATCCCCTTTCTTATAAGCCCTATGTAAACGAAACCACTATAAATTACACACATTTCCATACCTGTAGTATGTTTTTGTACATAATTGCGAAATAAATTCTTATTCTTATTCCCATTTGCGGTCTAGTTGGTTCTCGAAGCTCGGCGTTAGTGTAAGTCTCTAAGGGGTTGAAATTTTCAAAACGCCGTAACTCGGAATTTTCAATAGATGAGTACGGTTTCTATGAAGTTTTTGGATTAGTTTTGAACTTCGCAATTTTTGCAGATCAACTGGGAGCATTTTACGTCCAGCCGTTGTTCGTTCACAGTAAGGCCCTGAAGTTTGAATCGAAAAGCTTCGTCAACACGAGTATGAATCATAATACATAAATGTGATAATATACAAATCATAGAATACGTAACTCCAGCGCAGATAATATTATCATTGATGAGGAACAGCTGATTATAAACAAGCATGATTTCATGAAATCGAGTTAGTTGTGCCGTGATATTAATTATTTCACTTGAAAAAAGATGGCTGTTTTGGATTTCGTTGATAGGTAGGTACCTACTTTATTACCTGTTTGGTGATGGGCTATTATTGGGGCTATCATTACGTTGATGGGCTAAATATTTGGGGCAGATACTTATTTCAGGCCTCCCGGGAGGAAGCACGAGGATAGTATTGACCATAGAAAATTGCGATCTACGCAGGAAGATAAGGAACCGTTGTTTAATAACTTACAGCGTTTTTCTAGTTAAAACTAATTTGACTGCCTCACATGCGTCAGTTGAAGAACTAGGGCAGTTTTTCAAGACATTACATCCCGAAAATTTGAAGTTCTCCACATTGGCAACCGTGAAAAGTGAATCCAAGGGAAAACCCCTAGCTGCCAAATTGTGATATTAGAAGGAGATTTTATTCAAGTTTATATTATAATGGGATTGTAAATTCCATTCGCCAAGAATCAATTTATCAACGTCGGGGCAGTTTTGCGAAACAAATCCCGCAGTTGTAGTTTTTTACAAAAACGTTTGATTTTCCTAATTCGTAGAAATGGAAAATATGTACGATAATACAGCAGGTAGCCAATGTGCACAGTAATGTTTTAACCTCAATTTAAAAATACGGTTTAGTCAAGTAATCTGTCGTTAAGACATTACTTCGTGAAAAATACAGTTTACGAAAAATTCGGAAGGTCCGAAGAAGTCACATTGAAAATAATTATAAACTTGAGCAAACCAGTTGAAACACTGAAACGTTTGGAAATTGTGGAAAAATCGTAAGATGAATTGTAGCCAAAACGCAGAAGAAAAAGAAAAACAGGAAAGAATGAATTTTTCGGGTTTGGCGTAACCGCCCCAACTTTTCTCTACCTTGTAACTACATTATATTGGTAGAGTTTCGAAAAGAGGGAAAGAAACCGCAATATGAAATGTTAGTTTGGCGAAAAGTATTTGAGACTCATATCGATCGGCATCCTACGTGTTTACTTCGTACAAATCAAGGTCATCGCGAAAATCAATAAGAAATCGGAAAACATCAATAAACAGTCAAAACAATAAGCAAGTAACATATATATCATATCGATATTAATTAACATAAAGACTCGAATGAATCAAGAATACTTAGTTTGGTGTAACAAAAAGCAATCCAACAGTGCGAATGAGAAAAACAAGCTTTGTGTCCAGTTAGCTGCTCCAGTTCCTCCTCTAAGTTCTGACTGAATGTTGGTAGCTACAGCTCTCCTCATCGAACCAGTGTTCAAACATGGTCAATATCGGAAGTAAACCACAGTGCTTCCCCGGGTGAAAGTAATGGGAACATCCCTTTCACGCCAACCAGAATTTTTCTCTCCTCGATGAAAGAACCGATTGTGTTCCCCGCCCAACCCTACGCCGCCCATTTACGGATTCGGCCGGCTATCTCGAGCACTCTACAGTAATTAACAGTTGCTACGGGAGCGTTAAATGATAGATCCCCTGCAGACTAATCTTCCCGCAACCTGATTGATAGTCCACTCGGCGTTTTCGCCACTGTCCGCAGCCCTCCGGCGCTCCATCACGCTCCTGCCCGCTGAGGATTTTTCCGCTAGTGCCCACGACATTGTTTTCCTTTGTTATCTGTGCTATTCGATCGAAAACTTTTATTCGTGGCTACTGCCTCGATATCCACGAACTGCTAAGTAGCTAAGCAGCGGTTCTGTTTGTTCGGCCGAAAAACCCGATACTTTTCTTTCAGTCGTGTACTTGTATCGACTTGAATCGCATCTTGTACAAAGTATCGGGAGATGATTACTTTCAACAGGATGGTGCCAGAGTACACAGTGTCAATTGGGAATTACGTATCCATGGGAGTTGTGAAGGGCATGGTCTCCGGGCGACTGATTTTTCTTTATTTTGGTGCCGTGCCATAGCGCCTAACGTCACCAGATTTATTTTCATGCGAATTTTACCAGTGTGGTTGAGGGAGTAGCGGATCCAGAGAGGGCTAATGGGGCCTTTAGCCAGAAATATACACTGAATAAAATGAGCTTTGAAGTTTGTTATTCGTTGCTAACAATGATGTTAATAAGTCCGTTCATTTTAAAGTAGGTAAAATACCTATTTTGCATTGTGCCAGTGACACTAATTATTATAACCATGTTGTAGTGGACTGATATTTCATAAAACATTAATATACTGTAGAGAGAATGTATGTAGATTTTATTTGGAATAATGATGTCGGATTAGAAGACCAAAATATACATAAAAACTCCGTTTTGGGTTAGGACTGTTTCAAACTTTTTCCAATTAGCCCCCCCCCCCCCCCCCCCTCCGCCCCCCTCCAACCTTTATCACTTTTTGAGGTATCTTCACGAACATCAATCATAACTGGATTTGAAAGGTGTCATCGCGAACAATCAGGAGCGGTTAGTTGGAGTGATTAAATGATGAACAAACACCAAGTCTGTTGATTTCAAAGACAAACCGTATACCTACTTATACAGCTACTGCGCTCCGCTGGCATAAACCCCTTAGAGACGATATTTAGTAGCCAGAAATGTAATACCGCACGGACCTAGAAATCAACACGGGGAAAGGCGGAAGCAGTGGCGGATTAATAACGTTGTCACCATCCTAAAACCAGGAAACTGAGTGGACGCCGGTTTAAAGGGACACTAATCCCACGGAAGCTGCGGACATCAGAAATTAGTTTACCCGAACATGAGAGGGAAAGGATGGAAACTGAAAATCGAGCGGTGAGAGATGGATAGGGAATACGAACGGGTTGGCAATTAGTTTTCAAAGCGAATATCCCACACCGGAGGCGTCAAGTTGCGGACATTTGATAGTTGCAGACAACAGCAGCACGTGGCTTTTCGTTTGGGAGAATCAAACTACTCGAGTAGAGCCGCCAGTTGGAGGCGCGAGGGATCAAAGTCTGTATGACGTAGGTACATGTAAGGTACATCTGAATTATAAAATTAGAAATATTTACTGAAACATTTCGGTGAGATGTGCTTTGACTTACAGGATTCTACTGAGTATCGTACTATGCACAATGATGAAATGATTTGAAATTGGCTTCCCAGGGTTTGCAGGACAAATTGAATGGAATGTGGTCGGACCACGTTCAAATTTAATATTTTACTGTCCATCAATGAAGACTTTTCAATTTCAATCCTTACTGATGAACCAACCAAATACTGAAATAAATTACAGAGATAAATATGACTGCAGAGTCTTTGAAGTGATATAACCTATATGTATTTCCTTCCAGTGAACGAGAGATTGTGCAGGGTCTAAAACGAAAAGAGTCGAACTGGGAGCCGGCGAACCATAGCGACCCTTCCTTTTCACCTTCTTACAACACCAGAGTCTGAAAAGGCCTCATTGATTGATTCACTACAGCAACAAGCCATATCGGGTTGCGAGCTCGGTATTCACCCCAACCCCTCCACCACCACAGCATTCCCATCTCCCCCACGTCTAGATCAGGACTATCAATCCCTTCTCACGTTCGGCAAAATCCCAACGAGAAGCCTGGATACACGTATCAGTTCTTTCAGTGAGTCAAGTCCACGCCCCGCTCTACTGTACAATTCTATGGTTCAAATTATGTATTAAACACGAGTGATCTATACAAAAATGTGATCATGAATGTGAAAGGTTCCGTTCTTCTACACACGGCACTGTTATCGCAACTGGGTAACCAGGGGTATCCAGCACACATTGGTGGCACGTTAGCGAGCGCATTACTAACACGAACAATATAGGCAATACAACCCCACCCCCCTTTTTTTAACCTACCAACGCGCCTTTTGTACAGAGTGGCGCAGAAAAACTTCATGATTTTCAAGCCACCGTAAGTCTAAGTTAGTAACTATTTACCTACTACACCAAACGAATATTTTTTATCTTTTTGATGAAACTATACAGGTGCCCAGAACCACAGCCACTTTCCTATCTTGAAATAAAAGTACTCCGATGAGGGCTTTATGAAACAAGCTTATTATGAGCTGAAGAAAAATTTATTCCGCAAAAGTCGACCTCAACTCCTGCCGTCTCTGTTTTTAAGGGAACGGTAAAATAGGGAAATAACATGCGTTTCTAAATCGATTACCATAATACAAGGTGACAACCCCCCCAGCAGGCACAGGAAAACAGGTCGAATAATGCACCACCGTGCATTACGACGAAATTTTCTCATATTAACGCTCAATATGATCAACCTCCTTCTTATGTGATGGTTGGTGAACCATATTTATTCGTATCCTCCCACAAAGACCTGCATATTACATCGTGCGCGTTACATGAATGATCTGAGCAAGAGCGCATTCATCGCGTTAAGGACGAATAAGTCAAAAGTGCTGCCGACTGACGTAATTTTGAAGGTATAAACAAACTCTTGAAGGAACTCCTGAACTTTTGAGGAACTGTGGGCATCAACATGTTGATATAAACAAAGTTTCAAGAGGCCATTTTGCAATGGCCCTCACACATAGCTCTGATTCATCAGCTAGTAGCCGTGTTCAAGGTAAGTATTCTCTTCAATAGACGGAAGTCTTCAATCTTTAACGAACCACCTTTTTTTGGGAAAAGGTTTGATAAGGGTAGGTAAGATTAATAGGTTCACACAAACAATCTTTGTTCGTTTAGCACTGAATGAACATTCGCAGTTTATATCGAGTTGAAATTGAATGCAAAGGGGATGTTCATTCAGCCAACGCAGGGCATTGCCGAGGAGAAGCATTAAGCAGGGTTTCCTGATCCACTTTGAAACCAGTTACATTATCTATTGAAACTGACGCTACAGGTTAATTTATACCCCTTAGCTACCCTTCGACTTCACAATAAAGCGCCTATAGCGACCTCCCTTCCGTCCTATTACTCCAAGTCCCCTACATTAACCGATTTCCATCGGTCCCGTCCGTCATGAATCACAGCGTTATCAGAACGGCTCAAAGGAGCCGTAACATTTGTTTACTGCCTACTGAATTATTAGGTGGGTTTCCTGATGATCGGGCTAGACTGTTCAACAATGAGAGAAGAGAAGTTAATAATACTCCAGCAACAAATTCTAAGAAGTAGATATTAACATTATTACCAAACAGATGATAAGAATGATCCACAAGAATTATATGTATTACTGGTAATACATCACTCCAAATCATTTTCGTCAGTCACAAGCAATAACAAAAATCACTGTACTACTGTTATCGAATGGACATAGACAACGTTCCCAAAATTTCATAGCGAGTGATTTACTACGTATACATCCATACACTCCATAGATAGGTTGATAAGGCCTATGAAAGAATAGTATGCTTACCGAAAGCTCTTCCAGAGCAGAAATTATTCAACATACCTGTGGACAAAATAAAAGCAATATATTAGTAGAATCATGCGACAGGATTCCAGGAGATATTTTCAAAACAACTCCTGAAATTCAGGACATCATAGATATATGAACAACAAAATCAATGGCAAGCAGGCAACGGTTTGTCGTTCGCCACAATTTAGGTAGAGGTTGGATAAGCACATAGAAGAACGAGCCAATATGTAAAACAAGTAAACTATAGGGTTATGAAGCAAACGGTAGGTAAAGTTATAAGAAAGTTGAAGGAGCAAATTCACGCAAGCTGAACCGTGACAACGAGCAGCGATATCGGACATCACTTTATTACAGACATGAATTGAAACCGCAGTGTGGCGAGAGGAAAGGTTTTATGGCCTATCAACATCTTCCAACTACCGCGGTCTATCAACAGCTTCCAACTACCGCGGTTACACACGGTATGCCACACCACATGAAATTATCGACCGAAACGAATTCTGAATCCACTAAAAAGCGACAGGGCTTGAAATGAAATGATGGAGTGATATGTGGGCTGATCGTAGGCACGGGTTCCCCCATCAGGTTAAATTGATAGAACCCCCCCTGCCGGATCAAATCACATTCATCTATTTTGTAATAAAAAACTAATCAAACGTAGTCTAATGAGTGACAGAGTTTGTGGATCTTCCCTTTACAATGAGTTTTACGTCCTCACTGGTGTAATTATGCATTTAATTATAACCAAAAGACCAAAGGTGCCAAATTGTTGTTACCTACAGCTGGAGGATACCTATGTGCGTCTCACAGGTTAAGTATTTACTCAGGTTATATTGACAGACTCCCCCAGGATCAAATGAGAATTCACATTTATCTATTTTGTAATATAAAACTAATCAAACAAAGTTTGATGATTGACACAGAGGTTTTGGTTC
The DNA here is from genome assembly GCA_954871275.1 of Leptopterna dolabrata. Taxonomy (NCBI): domain Eukaryota; kingdom Metazoa; phylum Arthropoda; class Insecta; order Hemiptera; family Miridae; genus Leptopterna; species Leptopterna dolabrata. The sequence goes on from OX940976.1 coordinate 23,389,386, forward strand.
TTTCTTTATACTGAGTTGTACCCACGTCTTCACTAGTGTAATGTTGGATCTAATTATAACCAAAATACCAAATGTGCCAAATTGAATGGTTACAACATTAGGAGACAATATTTCGTATTTGGTACGAACCGGACCATCAGTATTATCATTAACGTCTTGAATTTCAATATTTTGGAACGGTGTCAAATTCATCAAATTCGACTACGGTCTTAGTAGACGTGAAATTGGCCAAAAAAGCAATTATTCTTGGCATTACATTCAAATCGCACTATATTTATGTAAAGATTTTATTAGTTACCTAAGTTTAGTTATATCCCCGTCTCGTAACCCCCATCCATCGGTACAATATTCATTCTTCGCATGATATCAAATTTCTAGCTGAACTCTCTTGACGCATTTCCCCAAGTACTCCAATCAGAGTACTTTGGTAGGTACAATAGTAGGATGTGAAAAGTAAAATGCCATTTCAGGCTTCGGCTTTCCGTCCAACTGCCCTGCGAGGTGATCAGCTGTCCTGAATTCGTCTGATCATTTCGCTCTTGACCACTCATTGCATTGCCCGGTTCGCCCATCCGTGGGTCATATTTGGACGCGGCACCACGTGTGCACCTGTCTTCACTTCGGTGAACTCACGGGAACCGGTCTATTCCACCAGATAATAATGCCGTTGTGCTGGTAGTAACTCAGCATGAATAATAGTGAAACCTCCATACTTCCAGCGATCCAGGTATCACGGCGTTAGAAAAGACAAAGAAACAAATGATCCGGTAAACGATACAAGTAACTCAGCTATGATAAAATAATGATAGGTACATTAGATAGGCAGGTTTGCCCCCTCAAGCAGCATTGCCAAACTACGTCACCCCATTAAATGGGAAAGCAACATCTCGCGGTTCTTATGTATTTCATTAATATATAAATATTGATATAGAGAACAGAAACTTTTCGAGATGAGGAAACTGATCGCATCGCCTATCTCCATCAACTAGGCGGAATGATCTCGACAGTGAAACCTCATGATTCGGATAATATTGTTAGATGAAACAAAGGTTGACAGAGGTTAAACTAAGGTTAATCGTGAATTTCCAGTCATGTAGCATGACAGCATGAGGAAATGAGCGAATTTTCGAAGTAACTTACAGTACCTACCTTGAAAGTATAATGTCTCTGAAAAGATACACGAAAGTGCCTAAAATATAAAAATAATATCAATGCGAAGTATAGTGTGAGAGGAATGAAGGGAAGAAATCCTATAAATTTCGTTAGACATGTCTAGACATCTCTCGCCCAACCGTCAGATGGAAAAACCTTTTGTTGGGGGTATTTATCTAGTTACCACATAGAAGGATACCGTTCCCAAAGAGGCCAGTTCTTCCTGCACGCGGTCGGAGTTCAGGTTTCAACCAAGGGATAAAAAATATTACAGTTTGGAGACTCGTCGAAGTACGAAATACAACGGGGGATATACAATATTAGATGGCTGGAAAGCTTTTATACGCATACCTATTAGTATCCTGCATTGTCTACCCGTTCGTCTCATCTCTTTAGTGTACCTTTCCCCTCAAACTATTTGATGAGATGCCCATTTCACTGCGCACCACGTTGGCAAACCTCTTCCTCGCCATGTTTACGGAATATGACTTCTTGATGATCTCATTTAACTCAAAACCTTGTTCGCATTGACTTTTAAATTTTCCCATCCTATTTAATTCTCTGTTAGTGCACTTATTGCGAATCCTTCGACGCTGTATTCATGGTGAATTCTTCTTTTTGATATACCTATGTTCAGGATTTATTCGACGACCGTGATTTCATCGTCAGAATCAGAATAATCGCGCAATACATAGGTGAGGTGGGTTGCCCTCATATTTTTTTACCGGCCCATGTGATTCATAATAAGATTGCGAAAATGTGTGTCCACTCTTGAGAGTGGAGTGGCTTTGTTAGAAGCGAAGTTGATGATTTTAGTGATGAGATTCGTCGTTAGACTAATCGCTCTGAGTATTAGTGGACCTACAGTTTTCACCATTTTTTCAGCGAACTTGAATACGAAACAGAGAGAGACTTATGAAACAGGTTCGTATCCATGAGAAATTTCTGAAACTGCCATTATCAAGTACGAATTTTTCGTTACTTCTGTTCGATGCCTACCGCTCTAGCGGTTGGATCCTGTTGTATTTAGTACAACGGGTTTTCCTGCTAGTATAGTATAATTGATGTAATTGGGCTTGCCCGTACAGAGTAAATGAAGATACCATTTCATATCATATTATTTTAATACTTATTCATATCATTTTACTAACTACTTAGGAATAATCTGTAAATACTGTTAGTTCTTGATCAATGTAACTCATTCTCCAAACACTAACGGTGTGCTCTGTCAACGAAACTGCTGATACATAGATACGGAGTAATAAATACCGGTGGAATAGACGAGCCTGGACCTTAGGCTCATAAACCAATAGAAGTTCAGAACTTGTATTATGTACATAGACTCACTAAAAATCATTATATTAGTTGTACAAGGTATTTGTTGAATAAAAAATAAGGCAAATGTGCAAAAGGAGGAAATAAGACGGAAGTTAATGAAAATGTTCAGGAACTCCTCGATTACCTCCAGGTGCTTGTGAACAACCCATCGTCATTCGGATTTCCGACATAATAATATGCTCGGAACTATTAAATGGAATGGAATCCTCAAAATTCCAATCCTCAATCGGGGATAGATTCGACCAAGGGAAATGTAATTATTGTGTAAATCTATTCCCGAAAGTATGATGCCACCGCCTGTGTGACTTGATCCCTCGACCAGTGTTTCGCCAAGTGGTGTTTGAGCCCGACCCCCAAGGGGTTTACGGAGAATTTCCTGGGAGGCCCTGGAACGCTTCTGTATTACCGGTTCACGATAACGATGCTTGAAGAAATGTTACACCCAACGGGTCACTAGTAACTTCCATGGTCCAATAATGACTCCTATGGACAGCCAGTAACATTTAAACGGCCAATCAATCCCAAAACGTTTGCCTGATCTGCGTTTAATATCTAATACTTATGATACATAATACTCGTGCCATAATCTTCTCGTCGGGAGAGGGAGAGGTATAACGTGGTCGGCTCAAACATCAAGAAAAGGTGGTTCGGGTGTAACAGTTCACGTTTTCTTCCTATTTACCTGTTCTCCCCACATCAATTTACCACCGCTTGCGTTGCAATGCTCTCTTTAAAGATTCCCGCTTCAACTGATACATCATGTTCATGTCAGTTTCAATAAAATTAGTAAGTCAAGGTAAATTAGGATTTCTCTAAAACAAATTCCGTTGTAGATTTGCATTTTGCATATGTCCATGTCTTTTTGAGTGCTGAATACGAACCTCAAGTTTGCTAACACAATTTGCTTGTGGGTTTTAAGATACAAATTACACATAAGCAAAAAAAGTACCTTTTTCCGGTTTTTCACTTATTACTCGAAAATGATGCGTCCTACAGAAAAAAACATTCTCACCAAAATCGAAGCTGACAAAGTTTCCTACATTCTTCATTCCTACAACATTTTTCTAGCTCCAACTTCACGAGGTATCCGCTTCTGAAATCGCTATTTTCTGGAACAGGTCGTTTCGCATCACATTTTTCCCCGAAGTTCTATTTAGTTGCATACACAAAATATGGTATCCTACAGTTGGCGATCCCTCGCCTTATTCAGCCAAATATCGATTCCTCCTCCCTCCTTTTCAACACCACCACTCACAAAAACCTTAATTTCCATAAGAACATTCCAACCCCCCTACTATGATTCCCCTTACACCCAGATCAAATCCTTCACTGATTCCCCAAGATCAATCATTCCCTCAAAGATTTCGCTCCCTTCCTTTTCACCCACGACCATTCCCATCTCTTCGTTCCATCACTACGACCATTCCAACCAACAACCCACACCACTCTGACAACCCCCTCCCCCCCCCCTCCCAAAAACGCAAATGCGTTCTCTCGACACGCTCTTCTGCGTGATACATTGTGTATCCACCACACACTGGCTTTCATATATATGTAAAAACGTGACAATTTCTGATTGAGACAAATGGCTCCACCTTCTCCCTTTTAACCGTTGAGACTATTTTTTCCTTCAATCGCTCAGATAATCCATTGAGGCAATTATGTCAAAGACCCCTCCATACCTACACCTCCAATCTGCAATATCACCAACATCGTTATAATCACGGGTATTTTCTAACTTCATACCGCCACCTCCAACTTGCATATTCATCCCTTGCCATATACAAGTGGCCCACGACTCTTCTATGCCCCAACCTGCTGGTCTGCACTATCAACCTCTAAATCGTCAACTCTCGTTATTCATTCGTGTATAATGTAGGTATGTATACGTTCATTTGTACAAATCCATCGGATTATTACAAGGAGTTCGAAGCTGAACATAATAAACTTTCTTACTAAAGATAATATTACATAGGTAAACATAGTTTGGGTAAATATATAAACTGGAAAGTACTTAACAATCTTAAAGTTGACTTTAATCCTTCAACTCTTCATTCCGTCATCTTATTCTTCCAAGGCAAAAGCCGGCAATCTTAAGCCGGTAACAATGACGTTGTAAACGTCAAACACTTCTTGCTTCGCCTTGCTTGACAGATCCAAAAGGGAGCTCAAGTTCTGACTGTTGCGAATACCTGCCCCTGTCCTGTGTTTTGGAAGTAGCGCTGTCGGTAGCAATATTGTACAACTAAAGAACAAGCAACTGCAATATTGGGTAACTAAAGAAAAAATGCATCAAGTCACCATGTTCATTCTTGTTGCATATTGTGCGTGTAGCAGCCCCCCTCGTTGTAGAAAAAAAACTAACATTCTGCATGTACGACATCCGCACCTGCGCCAATATTCTTTCACAGAGACATTCCGGCACATGCCCAAATATTGTTGCATACCCTCTTAAGTTTAGGATTTGATGAAAAAACAAACTGTATCGGTTTGTACACATTTTCGATATCCAGCGACCAAAAATAGTTGTTAATGGCTGTGATCAACCCCTGAACTACTTTACTCTTTATATCCTCAGGGTCAAGCATAGCAAGAGTTTCGGGGGATCCTACTGGAGTAACATATAGTTGTGAGTGCCGAGTACCAGTTAGATTCGGTGGAATTACGAGGGAGAAAATATATTTCAATGAGAGCGTTTAAAAAACATAATTTTGGTCAACCGTCAAATGCTCATTTTTGACAGCTACCAACATTGCTCATTTTCCAACTTCATACCGCCACCTCCAGTATACATATTCATCCCTTGTCATATATAGGTGCCCCACGACTCTTATATGCCTCAACCTGCTGGTGTGCACTATCAACTTCTAAATCGTCAACTCTCTTTATTCATTCGGGTCATTATGCACGGAGCCAATCATGGTGATAGGAGGCAAACTTTGACAACCACTTTTCTAGACGAGCAATATATTATACGCCAAGATAGGAAACAATGGCTATTCCAAGTGATCAATTATAGTAATTGTATAGTAACCAAAACACAATGGTTGGATGACCTATAATAATTTTGGACCTTGGAAACCCAAGCTAGTGGAATTTTGGTTTATTATTTTCACTAATGAACCTTCGGAATCGGACATTAAAATTTTACCCCCCCCCCCCCCTCCCACAGACATCAAAATTCGATGGTTTCCATTTGAAATTACGTAAAATCTGAAAATGGGAATTTCGTTTTTTCTTAGTTACCATTAAAGAAAATTGAAGAAATTTGGTTTGTACTCGTAGGTCCCATTTGGGGTCTCGCTGGTCCGCAAAACTCGGCGTTACTGTCATCTCTGAGGTGAGGTAAATAGGGGTTGACATTTCCGGGGCGTCGTTATCTAGATTTTTTTGCGTTTTTACATTGATCTCAAGCTTGGGAATAGTTATTGAGACCACCCGGAGCATTGTTCGTTCATTCGTTCGTTCACACTATAATGGTCCTGACATTTGCACCGAAAAGCTTCTTAAACATGAGTATGAATAAAACGGCATACATCCAGCCCCAGAAATCATTGCAAGGGAACATGTGAATAAAATTGCGAACAGCTGTATGAAATCGACTTGCTTAATCCGTAACATTATTCAATTTTAAGAATGATGGTCATTTTGGATTTTACTGACAGGTAATTTTGTAACGTGAACAAACGTTATGTTTCCTGAAGGAGAACAAAAAATTAACTGTAGAATTCTTGAATCATCCGCACAATTATGAAACTGTAATTGACCGGATGGCTCCATTAATCGATTTAGGGCTTTCCTGTGAGGAGCACGAGGGTAGGTATTGACCACAGAAAACAGTGACCTATGCAGAAGGGGCATCTATATCCAGGTAAATAATAAACCGTTGAAGCGTTTGCAGCGTTTTCCGCATAATTTGCCCGATTGATGAAGGAGCCATCTGAACGGTTCCATCTGTCATTCATAAGCAATCTAGCGGCCACAAATTCATGTCTAGGAGGAATGTCAACGATATCCAGCCTTCCAGAGATTTTATGTAGAAAGTTGCGATACATAGTGCGATGGGTTCGGGTTAGGTCAAATTCGGAATAAATTTATTCCGTTTGAGTAACTGTGTAGGTAAGTTGTACAAGTCGGCTTCAGTCATGTGAAGTTGTGTAGGCACCTTCCTATTTTTTGCCCCAACTTCGGTGAGAAACGAACGCGGCAACCGTGGTCGCTGAAGGTTACAATGAATTTCGTAGCGATCGATATTACATTACGATCCCCTCGCATCGCACTAGAGGTGTGTACCTTGTTACATTCACATCTCATAAATGAGAGAAAAGTAAGCGTAGGCCCTGACTTCTAATGCCTTGTTTCTTTATTGAACACAATTTTAGATGCAAGCGTCAGCGAGCAGCCAGACCACTTGTACGTGTCGTAAGGTGACGGTATAATAACCAATCCTATAATCTATTAATACTGAGTGGATTGACGGATAATCCGGTGGGAGATTCAGTCTTCAGAACTGGCGTAATGAGATATTTAATGTCACAGATGAACTGTATCTTCACCCAAAAGTCGTCGGAAGAGGTAATTCGGATAGAAGGAAAATGGAAACTGTTATCTCTGCATTTAGCTTGGGCCCTATCGCTAAGCCGTCCATCCTCAAGGAGACCTCAAGATTATCGAAGCGTAAGCAATCCGCCTCCGCCGTCTCCCTAAGGCCTTTTTGTACGGCTCGACCTCAAACCCAAGATTGGTTTCGTCATTCCGGTTCGATTTCTCTCTACGAAGAGGAAATAATCGGTTTTTCCGACCGGAACGGCGGCATTGGAACGAATAGATACAAACAAATCCATTACTAGTCTACTATACTACTACTATACTAGTCTGCGAATATAAAATATGACACGATTTGGATGGTATGAATCAAGTTATGACATTGTATAACTTTTTATAATGCAACTAGCTTAGCTCGCGAGTTCGAGTAACGTTCCTGTCGTGAGTCCCTCCCGGGAACACTCCTATATTATTAAGTTCTCACCAACATTCAAACGCCAAACTAAAGCTCCGTAAATAAAGATATGAGTGGGGACAGGCGACAGAACCCAGGGTTACTCAACCTGGGGCCCCACTACCAGCTCCCTGCAAGGAGCTGGAGGGAGAGGCCCCCAAGTACTATAAAACCCCGGATCCTGGCGCTCAAGCTTCATTCGACACTTCCTCTAACCAGCTCTCTCTTCTCTCTCTTACCTTACCTCCCAGATGATCGGTTGACTACAGCCGCCTGGGAATTTCACCTCCTCTCTCCTCCTCCTTGTCTAGATGATCGGTTGAATACAGCCGCCTAGACAAGGGACCTCTCCTTTCCTCTCCTTCACCTAGATGAACGGTTGACTACAGCCGCCTAGGTGAAATTCCCTCATCCACCTCTCTCTCCTCCTAAAGTCGTAGATGTTCGGTTGACTACAGCCGCCTGCGACTTTTCCTTCTTTACCTAAATTCACTCACTCACCTTATTTCCACACCGCCGTGATGAAAATTCTAAATTCATCACAGTGGTGAACCCGACGTTCACTCAACCTTCTTCCTTCCCACCTTCCCACCTCATGTGTCGCCCCAGTCAAATAGTTCGGTGTCCCAAATTTTAAATTCAAATTTCAACCAGTCAGTGTAAATTCGCAATTCTTGGCCCAAACCTCACCATTCAACTCTCAACTCAACCCACCACCGCTCCCGCCGATTGCGAATTTCAAAATTCAAAACCACGTCAAATTTTTGAATTTTAGTTACAGAAATGGACCCGACCTCACCGACGCCGCCGCTCCTGCGACCAGCCACACTGCAGCCGCCCGCCGCTGCGACATCCGACGCATTGGCCGACAACCCTTTCTCCACGCCCTCCCCGCCGACCTCTGCAACATCAGCCGCCTCCGCCGCTCACGCCGCCGCCGCGGCCGCCGCCGCCGCCGACGTCATGACGGCATCCGCGGCGTTCCCTCTGTCGCTGCCCCCCTTCTATACGCACGACCCGGCGCTTTGGTTTTTCCAGGTGGACGCAGCGTTTTCGGCCGCCAACATCCGCAGCCAGAAAACTCGATATTCCCGGATCATCTCGTTGCTGCCCTACGAGATCCTGCTGCAGACTTCCGATATCTCCCCCGACGCCGCCACTGCGTATGACGACCTCCGCAGCCGTCTCATCAACACCTACCAGCCGTCAAAGCTCGCCCGAGTCGCCGCCCTCTCCCAACCTCAACACCTAGGCGACCAGAAGCCATCCCACCTCTACCGACGGCTGCGGCACCAGCTGCACGACATTATGAGGGCCGACATCGCACGTACTTTCTGGTTGCGCGCCCTTCCCCACCCCATACAGATGGCCCTCGCCAGCCACCTAGACGGTCCCGATGAGCCCCTGCTGCGACTCGCGGACACCGTCCACGACTTAGCCGCAGCCGCCAGCGTCGGCGAAGTACACGCCCCCCGTCAACCCCCACCTCTGCGTGACCGCACCGCCTCCCGGGGTCGCAGCCGGACCCCCTCCCTCGACAGACGCAGGCCCACTTCCAGGGATCGCCGGCACTACCCCTCCGCCGACCGCCGACGCCAGCGCTCGCCGGAGCGACGCACCTCCCCTCCCCATGAGCTACGTAGGGGTAAATCCCCAACGACCGCACCCCCCTCCACTACGAGACGCCCCACCAAGACCGACTACCTCCCTGCGGACCCCCCCCACCGTTGTTTCTATCATGTAAACTTCGGTGGGGAGGCCCGCAAGTGCCAACCCCCCTGCTCCTTCGCCCCTAAGCAGGGAAACGCAGACGCCCGCCGGTAAATCCGGCGGGCCCCCCTCCTCGCCAACACGGGGGGGACCATGGACAAACCCCCCCCGCCCGCATTCACACAGCCACCACCGCCAAGCCACGCTACCCCTCCTACGCCGCCGCCACGGCTGCCAACCTCCCGGCCACGCCTACAGCGCCGCCGAAACCCTCACCCCACCACCACCGAAACGGAACCTCCCCGCCCGCCACCAGGGCAACCAACCTTCCGGTCGCCACTCACGCCGCCGCTACCGTTCCCCCACCTCGGAACGGCCCCTCCACGCCCGCCACCAGGGCAACCAACCTGCCGGCCGCACCTCACGGCGCCGCCAAAACCCTCTCCCCGCCAACTACCGTTCCCCCACCCCGGAACGGAACCTCCCCGCCCGCCTCCAGGGCGCAACCCCCTCCACCCACCACTCAACCGGCCACTACCGTTCCCCCTCCCCGGAACGAAGCGAAGCCACCTCCTCCCAAACTGGCCAAACCCACTGCAGACCCCACAGTTCCCCCCCTCCGGAACGTCAAGAAACCGCCCCGCGTCTCCTTCGCGGCGGACCAGCCAACGCCAACACACGTCCCTACCTCCGCAATCAAACCCAACGCCCTCCCGAACCACCAACGACTTTTCCTGCGCTGCAGGAAAACTAATGTTCCTCTCCTGGTAGACACGGGGGCGGCGCTGTCAATATTTCCCAACAACATCCTCCGTCGTCAGGCGCGCTGCTACCGGCAGCTTCTCTACGCCGCCAACGGTACCACCATCCCCTCGTACGGGACGTACCGCTCCTCAGTTTATATGAGCGGGCTCGCGTACGAGTGGGAATTTACCGTGGCGGACGTGGAGAAGGCGATCCTGGGGGCCGATTTTCTTGCATATTTCGGTCTCCAGGTCGACGTCCGGAACGCGCGCCTGATTGACCCCGCCACCAAAACACCCATACCCGGATTCATACACGCCATCAACCACCCCCCCACACCGTTTGAACGCCTCCTCCTCAACTACCGTCCCCAGCGCCGCCCCACTGCACACATCTCCACTGTCCAGCACCACATAGAGACCACAGGACCACCCATCACCGCAAAAGCCCGCCGCCTACACCCCCTTCAGTTATCAAAAACCCGCCAACACTTCGACAAACTCATTGCCGACGGTATCGTCCGCCCCTCAAAATCCCCTTGGGCTTCTCCGCTCCACATAGTGCAGAAGCCCAATGGGGATATCCGCCCCTGCGGGGACTACCGGCGGCTTAACTCTAAAACCACACCGGACCTCTATAATGTCCCCCACCTGCGAGACTTTTCGTCACATCTCCATGGCGCCACCATCTTTTCCACCCTTGATATTTCACGTGCGTTCCATCACATCAACATCCACCCCCCCGACGTCCCGAAAACCGCTATAATTACCCCGTTCGGTTTATTTGAATATGTGAAGATGGGCTTCGGGTTAAGGAACGCGGCGCAAACTTGGCAGCGGTATATGGACAGTATCTTGCGAGGCCTACCGTTCGTATTTTGCTTCCTCGACGATATCCTGATCGCCTCCAAGACACAGGAAGAACACCTCGCCCACCTACAGCAAGTCCTAGACATCTTTTCCACCGAAGGCCTCCTCGTCAACACAGACAAATGTGTCCTCGGCCAACCCTCCGTCCGCTGCCTCGGCCACCAAGTATCCTCGGACGGCATCACACCCCTCCCGGACAAGGTCCACGCAATTATTGACTTCCCGCAGCCCCGCACGGTCACCGAGCTCCGCCGCTTCCTGGGTATGCTAAATTTTTACCGTAGACACATAAAGCACGCCGCTCAACATCAACAACCACTCATACACGCCATTCCCCAACCCTCCAAAAAAAATGATAACCGCCCCATCACCTGGACCCCCCAACTTTCCGCCTCCTTCAAAATTTGCAAACAGGACCTAGTAGACGCCGCTCTATTAGCCCACCCCGACCCTCACGCTCCCCTTTCCATCACTACCGATGCGTCCGATTGGGCCATCGGGGCAGTGCTCCAACAGCACACCGGCGCCACCCCCCAACCCATTGGCTTCTTTTCGAAAACTTTATCCCCCACCCAAAAAAATTACTCTACCTTCGACAGAGAACTCCTCGCCATCCACGAAGCCATCAAGCACTTTCGTGACTTCGTGGAGGGCAGGCAGTTCTCTGTCGTCACAGATCACAAGCCCCTGACCCACGCCCTCCTTCAGAATCGCAAGTCCGCCTCCCCGCGTCGCCTCCGGCAGCTCGAGTTTATCGGACAATTCACGTCCGATATCCGATATTTGCCGGGGGCCGACAACTGCGTGGCGGACGCGCTCTCCCGACCCACCCCCACCCCCGCGCCGGTGGCGGAGCTGCTGCCGTTCCCTTCCCCTCAATCCATCAAGTCAAAACAAGATCCAACCTCTGACCCCGCCCTCTCCAACCTCATTTCCGCATCCAAGTTGGAACAGCTGCCCCCCCTCGACCTCTGGTGCGACGTAACGGCCGATTCACCGCGCCCTTACGTCCCACCGGGGTTGAAGAGGCAGTTGTTCCTCCACTACCATTCCCTTCACCATCCTGGCATTCGGGCGAGCCGGGACCTCATCAAGACGCGGTACTTCTGGCCCCATATGAATACAGATATTCGTAACTGGGTTCTGGGGTGCCAGAAGTGCCAGCGTTTCAAAGTCTCGGCCCACCCGCATGTCCCTCCTCAACCAATCCCCGACTCCCTCCCGTGGGAGCAGGTACATTTGGATCTAGTGGGCCCCCTTCCCCCGTCCGAGGGGAAGAAATACTGCCTCACGATGATCGATCGTGCCACCAACTGGGTGGAGTGCATCCCCCTCTCCACCATCACCGCGGACGCCGTCGCAACGGCTTTCCTCTCTCAATGGGTTAGCCGTTACGGTTGTCCGCGGACAGTCACGGTCGATCAAGGGAGGCAGTTTGAATCGGCCCACTTCTCCGAATTGTTACGCTCCCTCGGGATACAAAAAATCCACACTACCCCTTACCATCCCCAATCCAACGGGAAAATAGAGCGGTGGCACTCGGTCCTGAAGCAAGCCATTTCTACATCAGCAAATTCCCCTTCCTGGACAAAATCTCTCCCCTACATTTTACTCAGCCTTCGAACATCCGCCCGTCCTTCAGACCAAACTAGCCCCGCACAAAACGCCTTTAAAGACCCACTACGTTTACCGGCCGACATTTTCATCCCAAACCACACCCCGTCAATTAACAGGGAGCCTCTACACTCCACAACACCCACAAACGACACCACATATCCCAAACGCTTTTTCACCACCACACACATGTACCTGAAAGAGCCCGGCATCCATAAAACTTTCCGACCCCTGTATGCCGGGCCCTTTCAGGTCATCCGCACAACACACTCCACCGCTACCCTGTTAATTGACGGGAAGCCCCACACCGTGCCATTGGCACGGTGCAAACCAGCCCCAGTCCTCCCCGACCACTCTCTCAGCACCAATCCCACACCCAGCCCTACACCACCAACACCACACATCGCCTCCATTTCACCCGCCGGACCCCGGCGTCGCCGCCTCTCTCCGCGACGCCCCGGGTACCGGCTCCCACCGGCTCTTCCCCTTCACCGCCACCCTGGCAGTGAAGGGACCCCTCTCTCAGACTTCACTAACGTGAAGACTGTTAGAGGGGGTCGCCTCCCTCACTCACACACTTCACACACACACAACCACTCGCCACACACTAACCACACCCAGGAAACGGCGGATTCTCACGACCGCCTCCCACATGTTGACCAAATTTTTGCACACCCCTCAACTTTTGTAAATACCTCTTTATCTTCTGTAAATACTCCTTCATCTTTTGTACGTACTCATCCATCATCTGTAAATACTCATCCATCAATTGTAAATACTCCGTCCTCCTCATTGTAAATCATCACCCAATACTTATGTACTTACTCTGTCTTATACGCTACTTACCATATCTTATACTCTACTTAATCTGTCTTATACTCTACTTACCATCTACTTACTCTATGTTTACCATTCCTTCCCATGTACTTACCTTATACTACTTACATACACTTAAGCCTCCTAGCTTTAAGACTGGCCTTCAGCCCAACCGCCTGTTTGCATCGGCCTTCAGCCCCTGTCACCTTGCGCCTTCAGCACCACCTTTGTTTGCCGTAGCCCTCAGCTCCTGTCACCTTGCGCCTTCAGCTCCACCTTTTGTTTGCCGTAGCCCTCAGCTCCTGTCACCTTGCGCCTTCAGCTCCACAAATATTGGTTCAAACTGGGGGGACCTCTGTCGTGAGTCCCTCCCGGGAACACTCCTATATTATTAAGTTCTCACCAACATTCAAACGCCAAACTAAAGCTCCGTAAATAAAGATATGAGTGGGGACAGGCGACAGAACCCAGGGTTACTCAACCTGGGGCCCCACTACCAGCTCCCTGCAAGGAGCTGGAGGGAGAGGCCCCCAAGTACTATAAAACCCCGGATCCTGGCGCTCAAGCTTCATTCGACACTTCCTCTAACCAGCTCTCTCTTCTCTCTCTTACCTTACCTCCCAGATGATCGGTTGACTACAGCCGCCTGGGAATTTCACCTCCTCTCTCCTCCTCCTTGTCTAGATGATCGGTTGAATACAGCCGCCTAGACAAGGGACCTCTCCTTTCCTCTCCTTCACCTAGATGAACGGTTGACTACAGCCGCCTAGGTGAAATTCCCTCATCCACCTCTCTCTCCTCCTAAAGTCGTAGATGTTCGGTTGACTACAGCCGCCTGCGACTTTTCCTTCTTTACCTAAATTCACTCACTCACCTTATTTCCACACCGCCGTGATGAAAATTCTAAATTCATCACAGTTCCCATCAGCTGACAGCAAATATCGGAACTATTTATGGAATTTATGTACTCTACAGTTAAACCTTCTCTTAGGCCTGTGATCACAGTTCGTCCCAGTCAGCTGTCTTGCTTACCCACTAGTTCACACAAACCTTCATTATACTCTGCTTGTCAAGCCCATCAGCAGTTATTAAACCCCTCACTTTCTGATTCAATAGGAAAATCATATTCGAAGCAGTCTAGCAGTCTAGGGGATTATGGTTATAGCATTACATATCAGTTGAAGAAGTCTCAAATGAACAATAATTTTGGTGCAGTCGGTAAACTACCGTTTACCGTCATAGTCCATGCCAATCGAAACAACGCCGGGGGAACTAGAAACCACGTCAAAAATATAATATGCAACGATTTTATTTTCCTGTTTAGATTCTCCATGATCACACACCACCAGCAACATCCACTGACTCGTGAAGTGTTCTCGGGCAACGGGAAATTTATCGACGAAAGGTCATTCACATAATATGTGATATTATCACACCCGAGCTTGTCTTGGCTCTCAACTCCGAGTGCCCATATCAACGTTATCCACCGATAAGCACGGAAATTAACAAAAACAAGAAAACCATGAAGCCCACGATTGACATCTTCGAATAAGCCATGCCCAAGAAAAAATGGACGCAAGCCATAAACCAATAAAACTATTAGGTATTACAGCATTTTAGGATTGAAAAGAAAGCATTTTAATTTATTATATCAGAAGGTAATCAATTGTGAAAAATCTAGTAGATTAATTTGCTGAAAAGGACGATTGAAACGATATGAATAAATACGTACCGGAATCAATTAGCGTACAATTCAGCTATGTAAGGTTAGAGTAATAGTCGCAGTTGTTTGCTGAATACCAGAGTTAGGTGCTCTGCAAATAGAGACTAGCAATGGGTAACGTGGAAAGAAGTAAATCACTCGCGAAGAGATCGTGGAAACCCATTTCAAAGAAAAACGGAGTTATTGAAAAGTTGATTATCTCCATTGGGTAATACATGAAAGAACGCGAAAAATATATTGTTATACGATGGTTTGATCACCGAAACCGGCATAACAGTGTATTTTTCGCGTTTCTTCGTGTATTAGTGGAAATATACAACTTTTCAGTAACATACAGAAGGCCGTGCTGATTGCTTCGCGTAGCCTGGTGAGGGAGTTTTTTGGGGAGGCTATTATGCCCGACCACTGAGCCCTCCCACATGCAGTTACGGGTGGGAATAGGCCCTTGGGCCCTCCACTCGCGTCACCCCGTGGCACCTCTTACCTCCGACGGGTGATGACCACCCATATAATAATAATGGGGTGATTAGCATTTTAAAATATTTTTATGCAAAGGACAAATAAACAGTGGCAATATGCTAATCTAACTGAACTCTGCTGAACCTGTTTCGATCAAATTAATAGAAGGTGACAACTTTATAGCATAAAATAAAAATGACTGAAACTTGTAGCGCCTCTAGGATTAATTTGTTAATATATATTTTGACTTAAGGTACTTGAACTAACGAAGAAAAAGAAGATACTTGAATTACTGGGTTACTTTACGGGAATCATGTTATGACTTGGGAACCGAATTTTATAAACACTGCAAAGTAGCTGTTCAACGTCTCGTCCTTTGTCAACTATCCATTTAATGATTTTGGTTATGAAACTGGACCTAGATATTATTGAGGGGGATTCGGAGGTGGAGTGGCAATTTGTTTAGTACGACACGAACGATGTAGTGAGCGTGTTTGGTAGATGATACTAAGCAATAACTGAGAGCTGATAGGGTGTTGGTGAGGGTGGATATGGTGTTGTAATTTGCAGGAGAAATGGAGGCAAAAAGGTGACTATTTTGTGGTAACAGAGCAAGCATGTTTTGAGCAAAAGCTGTCTGATATTCAGGATTTTTGAAGTCCCCAAACGCCTGCTCTGTTGAATACCTACAATTTTTGCCCAATTCTGCCTTTACTATGAAGTTCTGAGTTGTTATGATTGGGTTTCACACTGAGAGTAGTACTGAATCCCATGATATAGTCCCATAATTAAGGACTGGCTGGTCAAGTGCGTAATACACTAGCTTGACTACTGAAGGACCTAGGTTCCATCAGATGGTTGGTTGGCTGCATCAGTCGGATTGTTTTATAAAACGACGTATTTCTGCGCTCTGTGATTCACAAGTGCCGGGCAGTCACAAGAAGAAGTGGAACGATCACATAAGTAGAGTTGTAGTATGACGCTAGGAAGCTCCTCGCGATGGTAATTGATCAGCATGTAGGTGGACTGAACTTCACAGAGGGCTGCAACAGCAACCGAGTTTGAAACATCCTAACAAACCTGGTCATTTCCCGGAGCGGACAAGTTCACGTGGAAGAGGGGAAACGTATTTTTCGTGTGAGACGTTGCGTCCCATTTGTGAACATCCGAATTCATATAGAATTGCAGTCTCAGCTTCGATGGGTCGTCGAGTCAGAGGCAGTGCAATACACATCAACGAGTTGGGGTGGACTGAATCGCACAAGTACCTAATACGATAATTCATCGCATGGTCGAAGTGATTGAACGTGAACAATCCTTCGGCGAACAATAGAGTATTGTGCCGGGAAAAAAAACAATGGATACAAGGGAAGCACCGAAGAGAGAAAGAGGAAGCTGAGTGCGTAGGACGGGAGACAAAGGAACATCAAATCGATAGAATCAAGAGCCAAATAACAAGGAGATAGAGGAATGGAGGAAGCCGCGGAGTCTCAATCACACTCCAGAAAAAGTAAAGTAGGTTCCACAACTGCTTAGTTCCAACGACATATAAACAACGGCTACATTCCCTTTCTTTTACAACTGATGTGGCACTTCAAGTGGTACTACGAAATATTTTCTCATTTTTCAAGTTTTGATAGTCCTATTCTTTGGATTGTCAATCTGAGACGAATGTAACATGACAGTTGTGTGTGCACATTGCATGACGTATCTGTTTCTGAAGCTTCTACTTCTAAAACTTCTCCCATTCTTAGAACCACTCATGTCTCCTCGGGATTTTCATTCATGCATACAACAACTCCACAGGGGTTGCTGATGACTGACTCTTACGAAGTGAAAGAAGTATTCAAGGCCTTTTTGTGGACTCAGGGAAAGCATCCAATCGAGTGTGGCACGCAGGGCTTCTTTTTAATATGAAGGAAGTTCCTCCCGACACGAATTTTCCTCGTTCACTTAGATACATGGGTAAACAAATGGTAACATTCAACCCATAGAAATCAGATTCAGATAGCTACAAACAAAAATTGCCATGACTCAGTGCTCTACCCGAATAACGAGCGGGTTTCTACTACAGCCCGCTTACGATATTCTTCCTTGGAAATCGTTCACCACTGTCTCAAGACACGAAGCGTTTCGGGTATCTTACGCTCATCATCGCAGTATCCGCCACGCCGGGGAGGCGCATCTGACTCTCAGGTTCGCAGAATCCAGACATTCCCAAATCGGGTACTTATTACAACGCACCTATGCATTATGTACGACCATAATGACCTTTCCTTCCAACCAGTTCAAGAGTTCATTTGAGCCTCACTCGACCGACAGCACCAACGTCCACGCAAACCCAAACCCAATTATCTCCACCCAAACCCAACCCAATTATCTTCTCCCAAACCCAATTATCTCTAGCACCCCCAGACAACTTACCACTACAATGACTGGTTGTAATTCAAGAATTTCATTTAAACAGTGAGAAATGGGCGGAAAAATCGCTGAATTCGAGATCTCACCGTCATTTTTACAAAACAATATGGGGGGTGGGGGGGAGGGGGAGGGAGAGAGGGAGAGAGAGAGAGAGAGAGAGAGAGAGAGAGAGAGAGAGAGAGAGAGAGAGAGAGAGAGAGAGAGAGAGAGAGAGAGAGAGAGAGAGAGAGAGAGAGAGAGAGAGAGAGAGAGAGAGAGAGAAAGTGAACCTACATAAGTTATATTACCCAAAGTTGAGCCATTAGAAGAAATTCGCAGTTTTCGTAAGAAGAAGAAGGAGAAGCGGATTGCATATTTTTCAAACAATGTTTTCCACCTTAATGAGCTTCGGATTCCTCACACCGGAGGACACTGAAATGAATAATTCTCCGAGTCCCATCATTTGAAAACTGCGTATGTATTTACAAAAATGGCGCAACGTTTTTCGTATGCTATATGAGGTTTTGGCAGTGCTATATATTCGTAATTTCAAGGTGAATCTAATGATAACTCGGATGTTTCCCAGTTAAACTATGTACTTATAATGAGGCTAAACCAGGAGTTTAGAATTGAGTCACCTAGACTCAATTATTTCAGTTATGACGTATTCTACCAACAATAACTCTAAGCTATTTGTTCAGTAACTATACGTTTGATGAATAACGAGAAATCGGTTATTGCCTCTCCTGTGATAACGTGCGGACTGTTATACCGTAGCTGAGGAACTAACCTGGCTTATATAAACTTCCAATTTCGCGGGGAGAAAGGAAGAACTGATATAAACCAGGTTAGTTCCGCAACTACGATATAATTGTAAAAGTCGCATGTTATCAGGAGATAAAGTTTTGATCAGAGATACGTTATCAGGAGTTCGATGGAGGGGGTTTGTCCGTGTCCAGAGGTCAGCAAATTCAATTAGGCCTCGCCTCCTTCATTTTGAGTGGAAGAAACACTTGAGTAGGTAACTCAATTGGTGCCACCCAGAGGTAAACACACTTCCCAGAAAAGGAAAATAAGAAGAAGAAAAACGTGGAATTGGTCCATGGTCGGTAATTCAATTCAGCAGTGCGAGAATATAATTATGGTGAAGTTCTGTGTCGTCATGTTATAGTATCTTCGGGTGGAGTTGGGAGAAATGAGACTTCCCTTATTTTTCTGCTATTCTATTGTCTCTAGCGCTTTCGCCCATATGGTCAGGAGGTGGACACAGGAGTTGTGTGTTACTGCTCTGTGGGGTGGTTCTTCAGTCCAACAGCATAGACAAATTACACATTTGACTGGAAAAAGTTCTGGGTGATGTACCATGCTTCCCATTTTTAAAAAATGTGAGAATAAAACCGTATTTCGTCGTATAACTATTAACCTACGATAAATCTACTAACCAATGATCGAGGCAACTTCTACAAACCCTGTATACCATAGTAGTGGCAGACAGGTGACTAGTGGTTAAAACGACTTTTAAGATCTCACTGCAAATAACAACAGGTAACAATATATAAATATATAAACAAAATATATAAAATAATAAAATATATATATAAAATATAAAAATTAATAACTGGATGAATTTGGAATACAAACAAAATTTTACTCAACCAACAAATAAGATAAAGAATAGGTAGACAGTTGAGGTCGACATTTAACTTGATGTACTGTGTAACATAGCTCCTGACGGGGCTTTAATGCAGCGAATGCGCTGGAGACATAAAAATAGTAGAAAAATAAGGGAAGTGTCATTTCTCCCACCTCCACCCAAGGAGGTGGGAGAAAACTATTAAGGATAATACAATTTATCGTAATACTGTTCAACTTAACATCCAAGAAACGTATGCCACACTGAATGAATTCAGAACGAACCACTCACAGAACAATCAACGCATCGCGTTCAATCAAACTTTTCTCCTTTCTTAATTTTTATTCATATTCGCTTCGATTTAACAAATGAACGGAGAAATGAAATTTAAGTTTATCACGAAACCCCCAGGTCAATCAATTACAGTAACATCCGGGAAAATGAGCAAAATAGTCGAGATGCGTCTAGTTCAACGGGATGTTGGCCTCGTGGCATCCGTTTTATCAACTAACCTTGCACAAGCAGGCCCTGTAGGCACCTGCATGAATTATTTAGAAGATGGAAAAATCTCTGCTTCACCACCCCATTTGTGGTTGTTATTGTTTTCTATCATGTTCTGGAAAACTTGAGAACAATTTTGTCGACAAACATAGGGCTAATGAAGTTCATTTCACACTGCATGTACAGTGCCAAGTTCAATATTATCACATCCATCACAATCATTCATTGTTTCAGCAGCTCTACCGTGAGCAAACAACGAAGCTTATTTCGTTCAAGTAAGTAAATATGATGAGAGAAAAATGTTTCCGAAATTGAAATGGTAAGCATGAATGTAAGATTACTCTTGATTGTGTAATAATTGTTATTGTTCTTATGATAACCTAGAATGGAACGATAAACAAAGAATTTATTATATGATAGATTTCTACAGATTCCCATCCGGTCATTATACCAAGGAAATGTTGCTCGTTAATATTTTCATTTTTCAATAACACACTCTCCGAGGTAGCGATGAACATCAGGAGTATACAATATATACTTTCATACCTACTGGAATAGTGAAACAACGGGTTCATGGCGGTTTTACGGGTTTTTACATGCATCTTCCGGTTTCTAAAAATTAAGACTTGTAACGTGCTAATTTTTTTCAGAATTACCCCAACTGTCTCCTTTTGATCTATGGAGAATCTTACAAAAATTGTTAGATAGAATTTCAGCTCCTTTTAGATTTCTAGGTTTGGTTGTAGGCAAGATTGTATAGATAACCAAGTTCCAGAGATACAAATAATTTTCGAATTCGGTGACGAGCTATTTTTGACAATGTTCAACAATTTATGACCCCCAAAAAGTCCAGTTTGACCCACTTTTTTTTGCTGTAAATGTGTGTTGAAAATTATTTTTAAGTCTCCATTCATACTCAAATTTTTGTGAATTGTATAAATTATTGGCGATTTTAGCCTACTAAAAGGTTTAGGATATCAAAAAGAAAAGGCTAGAAACCTTTGGAAACGGCAGGGCGGAAGGATGAGAACGAGGATATTCGTCAGTGAAAGGCGTATAAAATGTTAGAGGTACCTGTGAAAAAGTATCGAGAAGGAAAGTGGAGAGATGGAAAACTTCAACCGTGGAAGATCCGTTTAGAAAGGGGGCACAGCTGGAGGGATGATACCGAAAACAGAAACAGGGCGAGCTATCAAAAAAAGGTGAGATTATTCCTCGAGCCGCGGGTCGGCCCACGAAGAGATATTGTCAGAATTTTCATGAGCCTATCCCACCATTTTTCCTGCTGTCCAGTCTTAAGCGTTCATCGGTTTGAAATACGGCTGCGTTTTACGGGAGATTTCGGCGGTCCTTCTTTCCCTAAGAGGGTGCCTCCGCCTTTTTCCCGAAAGCTGATATTATATGATTTGAGAAACGACGAGAAAACTCTTTCTCTACGGAGGGGATCAAGCCCCAAGGAATTTTTTAATAATGTACTCGTAACACCACTTGAACACCACTTAGGCTGAATTCATGACACTCACTGGCTTTAGTCATCACTCGCTTTATTTCCTGATAACGTGGTTACTTAATTGCGAAAATCACATAACTCCACCGGCCCGAGAATTGAGCCTGGTTCACATGGCTCCAAGAAAATTCATTCATCAACGCGAACAAGGACACTGCGGCGATGCGAAGACGCATCTCATGGATACATAAATTTCCATGATAAGCCGGGTTGCCACACTTGACGAATCTGTTGCCATGGTCAGGGTTAAGTTACATTTTTTGTTAAATTTTTTTTTAAAATGGTTCGCCATGTTTTCACTTTTGATATACCAGTATGATGAGTTGAGCAGATTTTGTATTTCATTCGAAACGTTCTATTACTCAATTCATGATGAATAAATAAAATACAAGAATTATGATAGAATTTTGTCTGCATACAGTTGTGCAAAAAACGTAATTATGGTTTGTTGTGATTGGATCGTAGGAGCTACCACTTGACTGGATTGTAGGGGTCACCAGAGTGGTGTATGGTTGGTAAGCCTGGGGTATACGAGGGTGTGATGGAGGGTGAGGTGTCGGGTGAGGTGCTCGGAAGGTTACCACCACACCGGTTATACCACAAGGGCCTCACCAAGGCAGGTTCCACCACTCACGAGGTCTTTTCGAGGGAAGGAAGGTAGGGAGAGAGAGATAAGTCATTGACTTAGAGGTGCAGAATGAAGAAATATGGTCGGGAGTACGAGTTATATCGGGCTTGTTCCACTCCCCCCCACAGTCAGTAGACTTGGTGGGGAGAGCCGGCGGTCGGACGCCTCCCGTCTCTCGTATACCCCTTCCTTCCACTTGGTTTATTGAGTATAATCTATTACAGATTTTGAGTGGTATAGGTGGACCACGACATGGTTATTTTGGTGGTATTTGTCTGCCGGAGGTTGACGTTACTTGTAGCTCGGCGCTGGGCGCAACACCAGCCAAAATATCCTAGTGACAGTGACAGGTTGAACAAGTTCTATGTACCAACGTTTCTACAAGCTTGGAAAAAAGGTTTCAGGATTGCTCGCACTGGAATTTTGTCATGGATAGTGCGGAGTGGAATGCGCAGTAGGTATAGATGATTTGATGAATAAGATATACGTGAATTAACCAATAAGGGAAATAAGTACCTACCTACTTTTGTTAACAGATTTTTTTTAAAAATTGGCATGTCAGGAGTTGACCAAACCGTAACAATGCAGTGCAACAAAAAATCCTGATGTGGCTCTGACTCATATTTTCACGCCATTTTACAACCGGCAGCAACAAGGCAGCATTAACGCAGCGAATGGTACAGCAACCTTGTAAACTGTTGCATATGTTCGACTGTAATTGAATCATTTTCGAATTAACTTTCTTATTCTATTCTATCCTTGAGCACCTTATTTATAATCAATTACGTAACAATTTGTCACTGACTGGTTATAAAAAAGATTTCTGACAGCACTGATTACCCCAACCTTCGTATATACTATCGTACATAACCCCAACCCCAACCCACCGACACACCTCTGGAATTGTTCCACTAATATTAGGGAGCTTTGGGAGACTTAAATTACACCACCGTGATTCAAGCATTTGTAATCCACCCGCAATGAACTTATTTCCTATTTATGTGGTACATGATTACAAACTAGCACTCCCTTATCCCCCTCCCACCAATCATCCACACAACACCGTGTGACGTCATTGTGCACAGTAGCTCATACTACTTACGTGTTGGTTTAGGGGGTAAGGTTTGGGGTTTGAAGTAAAAGCAATATAATTATATTCAATATCGATATACATTTTGGTCCAACATTTCAGCATTACGGGCTTCTAGATCAACATCAACAAAACATCAACGAAAACGCCAGGGAAAATTTGTTATAATAAGGGCGGAGGCGAACTAGTTGTAGAACATTCACCAACTGGTTCTAGTCCGTTAATTTCTCATCAAGAGATAGACCTTCGGGTTGGACCCTAATTGGTTTGTAATCTATCCCAACCTAAACGCTATCGATTTATTGTCAGTTATGATGAATGACACACCTGAATTATTAGCAAAGGGATGTGCTGATATGCCTACGAAAATAGCCTCTAATGACAGTTAGTTATGGCGGCGTTGTCATGTCGTTGACAACGATCGACGTCCTCGTTGTGGGAATAAATACTCTAAATCTCGGGAAAGTCGAAGAATAATTACCCATCTATTTTAGATGAATTAGAATCGATTGTGCTTTGATTAGTGAATTCTATAGCTACTCAAGTCGATCACGGGAAAGGCATATCGTAAACAGCAAAATTTGATGTCCATATGTGAATGCAAATAAGTAGGCCTGATGAAATTAGTCTTGGTTCGAGAACAACTTTAGTAGGTTTGTTACAGAGCTGTTCAGGGATGTTGTAAAAATATAAGATGTTTTCAATGTAATCTTGAGTTACTGCTAATTAACTCCATTGAAGAAGATATTGATGGATATGCAAGGGCATAGCTATAATAAAGCATGTACATCAATAAAATTATGTATCAACTAGTCATTAGCAAACTGATGACAAAGCCCGAAGATAAATAGGAAGGTATCTGAAAAATTTGATCTGGACATGCCTAATTTCCCAAATTATTCAATATTCTCTGCTGAAGGGCACCTCGAGCTGTTTCATACACTCGTAATAAATCCGAAAGTTTGTTGTCTGATCATTTATAATTGAGTTCTAGAGTCATTCCTGACTTTGGCCATGGTACTTCTGTTATATGGCAAAAATATTCCTGCGTTTCGGAACTTGCAGTATGATAGTACCCCTCTTGGCTATAAAGAAAACAACAAGTCAGAAAGCAGGTATTGGAATAGGAGCAGCTGCACTGTCCTTGATTCATTTTGAACAAACCGAGAAATAAGAATGCAAGAGCCCATCCTATTTGTTGGAAGATGAACGTCAACAATGAAGCAGCTACATTCAGTTCTAATAATGAGGAAACGATTTGTAGCGCTCAGCACGCGGCAGAATACAACTAACTCAGAACAGCTGACATTGACCGATGGTTTTCTCACGAGGGCCGGGATCCAGAGTGGACTTGAAAGTTTAGTCGCTTAGAAATTATTCTGAAAATAGTTCGTATGAGTTTCGGTGGCGTAGAGTTGGCTGTAACATGACCGTGATATTCATATCAGTGGTATGAATCATCTCAAATTGTGGGAAAAATATTCGATTAGGGTAGCCTACTAAAAGGCCAGGCTAAAAGGAAGGGAGAGGGGCACTTCCGACTGACGGAAGTACCTAACGTAATTGATTCAAACCCACGCAAAAAGGGACAGGAGGGATTCACCATCAAATAAAGCACAACACGTCCAGAAATTCATTTGAAGTCCTTTTTTTTAAATTGGATTTAGCACTGGGAAATGCGTTTGCGGCAATACGAAATCCCAAAAACGGAAACATCTCAATCATCGCGGCCGTTTTCAGTTTTACTGAAAAAGTTGAGAAACAAGAGGTTCAACGCGAATACGCTAGCAGCAAAAATCTATTCTAATAATTTGTTTAATAATTTGATATAACATAATTTTTCGTGCGAACCGTCTTTTCGTCCTCCGATTCTGTCAAAATAATGGGAAGTATTTATATTGGGTACGTGTAATGGGTAAATAGGCCTAGCATTGCTCAACCTCAGCAATGCTAGGGAGTTACGGTCTCCATGACTAATCGTTACCCGTGGTGTTGATATTGATTGTTAGGTATGTAAAGCCAAAGCCTCGTGGAAGAAAACGGCTGTGACGATGGAAAACTATCGTGGTAGTACAACCGAGGAGTCTGGAGGATTGATGCGGCGATACCTTTTCCTAACGAGTACGCAAGCGCACTGATAAATAGAATTCACCGTTCTTCTTAATAAATATCCACAATGTAAAAACAGTTTTTGAGCTGACTTTATTCCTCAGTGCAACGACCATTTGTAGGTAAACCTTCATCAATAACTACAACACGTGTGTCCTTATCCCGACCTTGTAGAGATTGTAAGTCATGTTCGTACTTTTTCCAACATTCGTTTGCCTTTGCAATAAAAACAGTGGACCTACCTAGATATCTAATCCGGACCTTAGGGAAAGAAAAAGAAAAGCGTGAAATTCACCTATGTCTTGACAGTGACTTATCTTGTTGATAACGATAAGTGCGCGTATCTTGTTGATCGCGAGGCACGTTGATTATTGCTATGTACGGGTCGTATTATTAAAAGCCAACCAGAAGTGATGAGAAAAATCATTCAAGTCTTGGCGCATGCGCACTCGTTAGGAAGCGGCATCGCCGCATTAATCCTCCAGACTCTACTAGCTAAATCAATCCACCTATACTCGTATTAAAAAAACGCTGCGAATTATTACACAACGGTTTATTATTTACCAGTACAGATGACCCTTCTGCGTAGATCACTGTTTTCTGTGGTCAATACCTAACCTCGTGGTCCCCCTGGGAAAGCCCTAAATCGAGTAGTGGAGCCGGCCCGGGAATTACAGTTACATAAAACG
Organism: Leptopterna dolabrata; assembly: GCA_954871275.1. Lineage (NCBI taxonomy): Eukaryota > Metazoa > Arthropoda > Insecta > Hemiptera > Miridae > Leptopterna > Leptopterna dolabrata. Next base: position 23,415,367 of record OX940976.1, read on the forward strand.
TGGAAAACGATACCACACAAGCTCATGTTCACCTAACCTAAAAGGGGGAAAAACCCCCTATTTCACACCCATTTTTCACCCATAACACCCTTTGGTATATTCCGATCGGGCTACAAAGTTTCGGGACAGAACTAGGGCCCAAATGGAGTCTGTGTGCGAAAGAACTACTTTTTTAGACCGAAAATAGATGGATAAACCGAGTACTGGAGCCGGCCCGGGAAAGAGTTACAAAAAAGTGCACGGGATTTAATAATTCAATAATTAATTATATGCTGTTATTCATCAAGCATAACATTTGTTCAAGTTACAAAATTACCTATCAACAAAATCAAAAAGAGCCATCATTCTTCAAATGAAATAATATCACAGACCAACCAACTCAACTTCAAGCCACCCGTGATTATAATTTGATGCTCCCTAGCAATGATATCTGGGCTGGATTTATACCGTTTGATTCACGATCATGCTGACGAAGCTTTTCGGTGCAAACGAACGGCTGGTCGTACAATGCTCCAGGTGGTCTCAAAAAATGCTTCGTTCGAGATCAATTTAAAAGCGTAATAAAAATCATACCCTTCTATTGAAAATTTTCGAGCGACGGCGTTCTGAAAATGTCAACCACTATTTTTCATCCCTTAGAGATGACTGACAGTAACGCCGAGCTTCGCGGACCAACTTGACCCCTGAAGGGACCTAACCAAATTTCATCGATTTTGGTTCATGGTAACTGAGAAAAGTGCGAAGTGCGAAGTACGGCGTGGTGTACGGCCGTCGGACAGAAATTTATTTTTATAGAATTTCGGATTCTACATGCCTACCTTGAAACGGAATCCATCAAATTTTAAGTGGGAGTTGAACATTTTTTTTCATCAGGATAGTAGCTGTGTCGACAGTGATAAATGCCAACGATCACGTCAAACCTGACAGTACGACAGTACTGCCACGACAGTAAATAATGCTGTCATGACGGCAGTTGTAATACAGTTCAAACAACGGCAGTGACTGTGACACTTGAAGCCATAGCTGTAACTATGGCGGCAGTGATAGTAAACTGTCACCATGTAAACGAGGCTTTAATGAGATTTGAGAATTTTCAAGTGGAGTTCTTGTGCTGGTGTAGACTAGTGTTTAAATGCTGATCATGGTGTGAACCCATTTTAAATGTAAACCTAACGGGAGAAACTACAGGGATAATTTTCTACCACCTGACTGCGATAATTATTGTGTTATGCGTGGCATCATTATAGCAATGATGTTGAGAGAAACGGTGGGATTCGAGTGAATGAAAACAGAAATGGAACTTGATATTAGCAAAGCACTAATGAGCGGATTTTTCTTTTGTTTTCCATCGACAGAATGTCAGAGATACTGAACTGTTGAAGTGAGCATTCGTAGTGAAAGGATCGGAACAACAAAGAACTACGTTTAGGATTTCGAGGATCGGAAAAAGTGGGAGGGACGGAGCGGGGTACGACATAAAAGAATCCGGAAAGCAGAGAAGCACTGAGGGTCTGCGACCGGAGGGGTGGAAGGGCCTTTTTGTCTCGCGTGCAGACATCTAACCCTTTTCGGTTGTCCCCGTGAGTTACGAGGGCGAGACCGATAAACCGTTTGGAGTCCACTGATGTCTCCAGAAGGATCCCAGAAGATTAACTTCAAATGTAAAGTACAAGGCGGTAAGAGCGTTTTTACAACGTGGAAGGATGTAAACAAAGTCTACAAATCGGAAGGTTATGAGTCAATGTTGAGAACAGTTGTCTACAGCCCGACAGGTTCCAGTAATACTCTTCATGATAATCCAAACCCACAAAAATAAACTATTCTAGGATTAACGATTTTGGATAGAAATGCTACGACTCTGATTCAAAACCATATTCATACCCCATGTATTTGAAAAACCAGTCACGAATAGCGTATTTTAGCAAAATGCGGATAATTCACTGGCGTAATGGGTGATACTCACTTTCTGACGGCACAAATGACGTAGCGGCATGCGCAGATGACGCTCTACGCTAATGATGCTGTTTAAAGTATGAGTTTAGAAAATAGAATAATAATGGATATAGGTCGGTAATTTTATCCATTTCACCTCATGATAGATGAATAATTACTAAAATCAAACAACTTCGGCGAATATTCTGTTGTCCGGTGAGAAGTTTAGCCATCGTTATTTTGAAAACCCCATTTTCGGCGCATCACTACTGGCAACCTCTCCCAGTACTCCGTGCCACTTAGAGGCATGAAGAACATGAAAGTAATTAGTGGAATTTTGGAATTCCAACAACCTCAGCTTCCTCAAAAAACGCCATACTTCGCCATACTAATGCAATTCACACAACGAACTAAGGCAATGCATCCATATTAATAAAATCGTAATTGTGCTTTTATTGAAATCACGAAATTGTTGTTTCTTTTCCGCTTTATGACTGAAGACGGGGGTTGGGGGAAAATGCATATTACAGTAAATACCTACCGAGATGTTTCAATTCGAATGGAACTTGAGGAATGTTCCTGGGATAGTCCAGGTATGAATCTGGGATCAGTAAAGTAAACAGCCATTCCAGGCTGGGGCTTTTCGCCCGACTGCACTGCCAGCGTCGCGGACGAATTTGGGATCATGAGAATCGTAAATATTGGACCGTGAAGAGGGTCCATGAGGGAGGGGTTTCACCAACTGCTTAAATGTATTGAAACCTAAACTACCTAAACTAGCACCTATTTAAACGAAATATAGATCAAATATGTCTTGACCATATTTCGCCTGTGTGTATCTAGGTCTAGGGTATTTCGGGCTTAAATATGACGTCATCAGAAATTTAGAATATCAGACAGAGAGGGGGTGATGGGAGAGGAGTGGGATGATGAAATTTTTTTTACTGAATTAAAATAACTAGCTACCTACCTACGTGTAGGTAGGTATTGATTTGAATAGAAACTTTGAATCTGTTTGATCTGTGATGATTTGATTCGTTCGCGCGGATTATTCAGCTGGTTGCTTTAACAAATCTGCAGAACCATGTAAGTAGGTACTTTTTTTGTAGTGAGTCATCAAACCTTTCAACTGACCAAAAGGCTTTTTTCTGTGTTGAAAAAGGAACGAAAAAAACTGCCAAAAATTTGGGTCGTGCAGATTTTTCATGTCTACTTGTAGGTATCTCATACTGATATAAAGATGAGACCCAAATTTTCAATACTTATTGGCAAGAATTCATATTGACATACATCATATTATGTGAATTCACGAATCACAGAAATGACTGATACCTGAGGACGAAGCATTACCATATTAAGGTGGCGATCCCTTATTAGTCTGGTAATCAACTGTCATTCGTTACAACTGTTTTAGTCAATCACCTGTGGGGCGGGAGGTTCCAAACCAATTAGCGAGGGCCTAACGCCTAATTTCAAGTGAGTAGGTTCGGAGGATGGGGTGACGGATATGGGAACCCCCACTCTCATCCGTCCAACCCTTCTCACGAGTGTGAGCCCACTGGCGAAGAAGGGAAGGTGCGTGAACGTGATATTGCTTCCAGTCGACAGAAGCAGCATCCTTTCCGCCGCTACGTCAACTCGCCGTACTGGAGCCCCTGTTCGTGTTCGCGAACACCAGCGAAATTTGATTAATCCGAACCGCATCATCCACAAAGCCGACGCAACATTGCTATTTGCAACGCGAATGATGTAATCGAATTAAGCTGGCAGAGAGACGCAAGGGGGGAAATGAGCAGGCAACGATTTCGAAATTCAAAAGAAAAAATTCATCTTGCACAAAGCAATTGCGCGGGGCTAGGAAGTAGATCTTCCAGAGCAATCGAGGCGAACTCTCAGCAGTTTAGACTACAGTAGGTCTGTTACACGTATCATAACCCAACCGCCATACGAGCCTTTCCCAAACTCCCGAAAGGCCTGTTAAGGGGGAACGCAACCCACAAAATCTTGCGGAGCCTGGGATCGATAAAAGCGTCGACCGGGCGACCGAGTTGAATTGGGACGAAGAGGGAAGGAGATTGGCTCTGGGTCAAGTTCCCACCTCCAGCGGTGACTCCCACAAGAACAATAAAACTACTGTGCCGAATAATGGGGGCTAATACGGATGTTGGCCTGCCCGAAATCGAAGAACCAACATCTGCTACAGATTCAGAACGACTTTCTCCGTCCCATCCCTTTCCTGGCCCTCTAATGGACCACGTGATTGAGCGAGAAAAACTAGAAGCCAATGTGTCACATCTGTACTAAGGCAACAAGACGTAGCGCTTTATTACAGGTTCACCATTTTTTCGCGAGCAGTTGAGCGCGTCCTGCAATAAATAACCGAAGTTCTCATTAGGAAGATATTGCAAACAAAGGCGTAGAAAATTATCATTCTTGAAATTTACGAAAGAGATATTTTAGCAGCTCTTGTGATGAGCTACCGGCCGAAAAACGTCATGCGATACGGAAAAGCGTTACTGAAGCCTACGCTCGCATTGGCTTCCCCACTGGTTCCCCTTCGCTCCCGTTCCCGCTTCCGTGGTCTTCCCCATTCTAGAGCATGTATCATGTTTCATGTATCTGTTTTTTGGCTCGGATCAGGCAAGCGGCAGATAGGGCATCATAGCGAACTGCTGCTCTGAGCCGCCTAATGAGAAACGTGAATGGGCCTAGGCCATGCAAACGGCGCCTGATGATGTCAGTGGTTCATTCTATTCTCCTGCATGGAGCCGAGGTCTGGGCAGATGCTCTAAACGTTGCTTATTACAGGAAGAAAATGATTGCAGTACAGCGAAGAGGGGCGTTACACATTGCATGTGCCTACAGGACAGTATAACTACCAGCAATACTTTTCCTTGCAGGAGTAGCACCCATACAGCTGCTGGCGGCAGAGAGGAAGCGGATCTACGAAAGAAAAGGAGAAAGTGAAACATCCCGCATTGCCAGAGAAGGGAGAGAAAGTACGATGGCAAGTTGGCAGGAGCAGAAACATGGAGAAGTGAACTACTTCCTAACTCAGTTCTTTTCAGCGCACCGGTTATTCTACAGCTACCTGACAGGATGGGAGAGGTAAGCGTTCCTACATATCGCAGCTGTCAGGAGGAAGATGATGTGCATCATACATTCTTCAGCTGTACGCAGTGGACAGTAGAACGGACTTACGTACAGGAAGAATTGGGAGTTTCAACAGACAGCTTGACACAAGAAACGGTGGTCGCATGATGCTGCAAAGCGAGCAGCATTGGAATCAATTGGCAGAATATGTAGGAAAGATCCTGAAGAACAAGATGCAGCTCGAACGAGATCGGCAAAGAACAGAGGGTGCGGACCGACAGAAGGAGGACTGAAGAGATCCCCTCAGGACTGAGCCTGAAGTAATGTGTTGAACAGTTCAAGGCTGAGTTCCAACGTGGGAAAAGGTAGGTGAGGTTTTAGTGCGGTTCGAGTCCCACATAACCTGGTGGCGCGGTCCCCTCCAGGTATCTTACGAAGTCCAAATTCCACCTATGGACCTCAAAGATTTCCTCACCGCCCTACGACAAAAAAAAAATTGTTTCACAGGCATCAGCTGGGGTCAAGGGGCGAAGCGTAGTTTTTTATAGGTAGTAATTTAAGGAAGGCGAAAGGGATGACAAATTCGTAATAGCTATGATAGGATCTCCACCCTAAATTATGTGAACCATGAGATGAACCTAAACAATACCTACCTCATTATATAAAGAATCTAAAACTAGTTTATACAGCTGCTCACCCAAGGGCCGTTAAATGTAGCATGAATACCATTTGCAACCCGAACTTATCGACCTACGGTTGCTCTGCCACGATACGTTTGACCTGTTGAAACTGGGTGGAGATCTTGGAGGTCGGTGTCCGGTTACTTCCACCGCGTTCGGTTCCATTTTCCACTTCATTTCCTCCTCCAAGAAAGATTCTTCTCCGTCGGAAAACTGATGAGATATAGATTTTTGGTCTGTTATTTCAATAATTATTAACCTTTAGAATCGAACAAGGAAAAAAAAGGTAACGTCCCTTCCATCCAGTAAATGCCTCTCTCCTGTTTTCGCCGTCCAATTCGAGGTCCCACGGAGGAATGGACGTGCATTTTTTTTTAAATAATTTCAAATTGTAGGTCCCAAAAAGGTGCTATATGATGAGCCGGAAATGAACGGAAACGAGTGAAAAGGGGAAGGAAAAATCGTGTGACTTCATAATGGTATGTATCGCTCTCTCGCTCCCGCACATAGTAACCGAGTGAGAGGAAGCTACATACCAGATAACGTCGCGCGTTTCTTCTTCAGATTAATCCTGCCAAACCACTCGGATTTAGGAGCTGAAAATTGGGATACAGGGGTTTTCGAGGGTGATGAATCTGACTGTGAGGTCAAAAACAACAAATTCCGATCCATGACCATTCCTCCTTATTTCAACATTTGAATTACAAGGAATGATTTATAATATATCGTACAAAGACCTACGTAAGACACACGTTAAGACAGTCCTACCGGTAGGCCCAGAGTAACAAATCCTTGACTAGGCAGAACTCAGTCTTTTCCAAATTGATCTCAGCCAGAGATATATATATATAAACCTCAACGTTTGAGAGCTCACTTTTCCAGGCCGCTCATCAGGGACTGCCTGACACCAGGGGCTCCTATCGCGCCACAGGTTTTCATCCAAAGTGTGCTGTGAAATGGAGTCCACAACTCCTGCTCTCGACGTGATCCGTGGACGCCCTTTTTTTCTACGAACTGACGGTGACCAGCTCAAGACCTTCTGTGGCCATCTGCCTTCAGGTGTTCTCCTCAAATGCCCATATACCATTCCGGACTTATTTTCCCCAATCGATCGGTTCATGCCGACTGCTGAGTTACGCACTCTCCATATTCTGGATACCCTGCAACTGCACCGTGGCCCATAGATCTTCACGGAACACAGCCACTGTCTATTTCATTGGGTAAGAGTCGATCCTTCTCCATACGTCAGGATACTATCCAAGCTATCATTGGATAGCTGCATGTCCAACAACTAAATTTGGAAAAAAAATCTGAACGGAATTTCCAATCCCTGATTTTAACAGAAAGTATCAAATCGTTTGGAAACATTAGGTAAGAAAATTAGTAGTTATTGCTCAAGTTTTTCTCAAGTTTTCGGGGAACGAAAAAATTTATTGTAGGTAAGTAATTAAAATGTGCATCAAGTTTTCGGGGAACCAAAAAATTGTAGGTAAGTAATTAAAATGTGCATTAAATTTCCCATAAGACGGGGATTACGGCATCAGGCTCTCTGAGCATTCAGTTAAGACTGATGTTCACACCCAAATCCTGGGATATTTACGACGGAAAAAGTAGCAAATGAGTTACCTACATACATATTTCTTAAGACGAGCTAATACGGAGAAAAAAAAGATTATGTAAACTATTCTTCGAAACTTTTAGAAACAGAACTCAGAAAAAGTTTCAGATTGACCCACCTCGCCTCCGAACATCCCTACACGTGGATCCCTTGGCCGCATTTGACTCTTTCAGCGGGCACTTTGGACGCACCTGAGTAAACACCGGTACACATCGTATCACGAACGGTATCGGCCCTATCATTAGTTAGTTTCTTGTGCAATATCGACCAGTGTTCTAGTCAGCGTTCGTGTGATAATTAAAGTGAATTTGTCAGTTTTGGTCTAAAAAAATCATTCTTCCGCACACAGGCTCCATTTGGGCCCTACTTATGTCCCGAAACTTTGCAGCCCGATCGGAATATACCCAGGGGTGTTATGAGTGAAAATTGGTATAAAAATAGGTATTTTTTGTGGTTTAGTAACATGAGCTGTTGAGGTATCGTTTTCGATGTTTTTTCGGACGAGAAGACCGAATATATGAAGTTGATTTTGACCAAAGATTGGAAAATTGAGGTTCTACCAAAGGTTCAGCTCCCAAAATTGATTTTTTATGAGTAAAAAACCTGAGAAATCGTCTGAAATCACCATAAATTTGTATAATAACACTAGAAAAAGTGTCAGCAGCAGGCGTTCTCCTAAGTGACTCCACAGCAATTAACGACGATGCAACAATTCTGCAGATAAAGGTTAGAAACTTTTTCATTCAATTGCTTCATAGGTGCTTCCCAAACGGGTTCTCCATTCAGTTACGAAGGTGCGTCCAACCGGTCGGTCAATATGCGTCCAAACGGTCTGTGGTTTCGGGGGTTACGTCCAAACGTCATACTACATACCATTCCCGAATTTTGTAGACTAACAGTAAAAGTAAAGGTGCATGCCTGTATCACGGCGTTTAAATTCATTAACATGCTGACACGTTGCAGCAGCCATTGAAAATTACACAAAGCTTCCTTCATGTTCGGAACTCTCCAACTTTCAAGCCGACACATAACTTCGACCAAACAAGCTCGAGGCCGTATCGATTGCCAACCCACAATTTAACTTTCCATTTACGCCCGAAACAGTTCGCATGATATCGTGTTCCATTATTACGAGTAGGTACCCGCGAAGGAGGTGAGCGTGAAGGTTCATTCGAACTCGAGTATGACAGTCACCAGGAGTTGCGAGTTGAAAGGTGTTTTCGCCAGTATAGTCCAATTAGGCGACACCGTTCCGCAGTTACGAGCCGTTGAACTTAGGCTCTGACACCTCAATCGTGTCTCTTCTTCCTAACCGCCGACCTCGGTGAACGTCTTCTACTCGTAGGTCTGAATAAGTGACGCCGAGAATATCCTTGACAGGGATATGTATTTGAAAATTAGTTGAAGGCTATGTCGGCACGAAGTGTCGGTTTTACAACGGAGAAGTTTCTGGCGCAGAGATTAAAACTCAAGAAGATTATTTGCCAACAGGGGGAGAGTCAGAACATTATCGAGCTTTATAATTGCACTTACAAATCAATTTTTGATGAGCTTATTGAGAAACTGGTTGAGAAATAGACATAGGACAGGACCATAAAATACAAATTTGAACAAATGGAATACCTTCCAACGTTTTTGTAGCACAAATATAACGAACTATTATAATAAATTTGAACAGTTTTAGGCGAAAACTGTCGAATTATGAGCAATTTTCATTAGACAATTTAGTCAAATTTCGAACAGTCTTCGAGTAGAAACTACAACATTTCTAAGTTTCACAAAAAGTCATGGTAATGTTTCGTACCCACTTCTAAGATGCCATAAAACACTCCAATAGTTGTAATATTACCATACCTTCGGGAGGAGTCCGTCGTCACTAGCTGGTTGAGTACTGGAGGCGGGCGCTTTCGATGTAAGGACACCATCATCAAGCCGACGAGAGAATACTCTGAGTATTCTTACACTAGCGGAACTAGTCCTTTAGATTTAACACTCCAATAGTAGGTTTTCAGAGGAAAGGAATATAAAATACATCACACAAATCGATCTACCACAATGTAAACTATAGTGAAGATACAAAAACCACCAGCAAGTAAGCACCTTCGGAGTTATCAAATGATGTATATCGGTGTCGCATCACTTCTCGCATGTTAACATGTAAAACAACCCCAGAGCGATATTACTAAGTTTGATGTGATCCATGGAGGAATGGAAATCTCGCGCGAAGGTAATGCTTTATCAAAACGGAAATATTTGTCTTGTGCGATATGAGAAGTTAAACCAGATTCTAGATGCGAGTGGTTTGGATTTCAGGCGAAAAAATAGATCCCAAGCAATCCTTTTGAAGGTAAGTGAAGGAAGGATGTGAAATAGATTCCCCTTTTGCATAGATTACTAAAATTATGATGTCAAATGCCTCATCGATAAGTAATAAAAATGCTTCCCCCATATGAGTGCGGGTATCGATTGATCTTAAAGCTTCGTAAACTTCCTTGCGGTTTTTCGGAAGGGTGGGAATGGATTTACGTTTTATCCTGTAGGCAGCTTTGCGTAAATGTAGATCAGTCCCGTTCACGTCGTCAGTTGGACACTCCTTCAGCGCGGATCTCACGATCTGTAACATCATGAGTACATTGTTGTTAATTTAGTTTTCTAACTCAACCTGAACATTAACGTTCTGTGCTATTTTATTGGACTACTTGCCTTGGAAGGACATGCGGACAGCTCGTCGGTGGCTTTTCTCTTCACAGTTGCGCGGAGTACGGTTCCCTGCACCCGTTTGTCATTGTTTTGTTCGTCGTGCGTGTGGATTTCCGACCCCTCCAAAACTTCCCTCCCTATGGTTTTAATATAAGCCTTACACCGCCACTTCTTTTGGTCCGCACAGTACCATCGTTTCACTCCTCCCGCTAAGTATTTATGAAAGACGAACTTATAATTATCGCGGAAAACGACGCACCTCCCTTTTTCGCTACCACCTTCGACAAAAACAGTCTTAACATCCGACATGGTCAGGTACAACACATAAACTGAGGCTCACTGCCTTGATGTCAGTGGAAGACTCTTCATTTGTTATCGGGGGTCAAAAGTCTACCCGTGTTTACCGCTCGCAACTTCTTGTCGACCATATTTTCCTCGCGTGGACCCCAGAGGACCCCAAATATTACGGGAGTAACGTGGGCAATCCCCGATACTTCTTATCGGAGTAACGTGTCCCCCTCGCCAGAGCGAAGGGACCACATTTTCCTCGTCAGGGAGTAACGTGGGTGTCACCCGGTCAGGGTGTTCGATTTGCTAGCGTCTCAGAAGAAAAACGCTGCAAGTAATTACACAACGGTTTATTATTTACCTGTATAGATTGCCCCTTCTGCGTAGATCACTGTTATCTGTGGTCAATACCCTCGAGCTCCGTCCAGGAAAGCCCTAAATGGAGTACTGGAGCCGGCCCGGGAATTAAAGTTTCATACAAATGCACGGGATTCAATAATAAATCATTAATTATTTGTAATTATTCATGACGCATAAGGTAAATAATAAACCGTTGTGTAATAATTTACCTCTATAGATGCCCCTTCTGCGAAGATAGTATAATAAACCGTTGTGTAATGATTTACTTTTGTGTAATAATTTACCCAATAATACTTAAGCGTTTGTCAAGTTGCAAAAGTACCCATCAACAAAATCCAGAACAGCCATAATTTTTCAAATTAAATAATATCACAGAACAACCAACTCGACTTCATACAGCCATCCGGGATTATAATCAGGTGATCCCTAGCAATGATATCTGGGCTGAATGTATACAATGTGATTCACCCTCCTGTTGATGAAGCATGTCGGTGCAAACTTCGGGGCCGTACTGTGAAAGAACGTTTGGACGTAAATGCTCCGGGTGGTCTCAAAACACTCCCAAGTTCAAAAACTATTTAAAAACGTAAAAAAATTTGGGTAACGGCGTCCGGGAGATTTCATCCCCTACTTTCCACCCCTCAGAGTTGACTGATATTAACGCCGACCTTCGCGGGACCAACTAGACCCCAAATGGGACCTACAATCCAAATTTCATCGATTTTTGGTTCATGGTAACTAAGGAAAGGGCGGAGTCCGGCGTACAGTGGACAGACAGAAATTTTTTTATTGCATTTTCGGATTCTACGTACGCTGAAACGGAATCTCGGAATTCCGAAGTTTTTCATGCTCGATTCCAAAGGTTCACTATTGAAAATAATAAACCACATTGGCCATTTTTGCCGATTTTTGACCATTAAGAAAACAATATGACCCACTCATTTTTGAGAAAAATATTTTTATAATCGAAATAGTCCATCCGTCGTAAATCACCACAGAACGCCAGGTGAATTAATATTGATTGGAGCCTTTAATACCAATTTATGACCCCAGAAAATCCTAATTTGACCTTTCTTCTGTAGGAAAAACAACTGGGATGTCAGTTTTTACTCGCCCTTCCATACCACTTTCAGTTAATTTGTATCAACTGTTCGCAATTTTAGTAGTTTTACCGATTTTTGACTCCTGAAATTCAAATTTGCCCACCTTACAATTTTTTAAATTGCTCATCTTCGAACACATTCTTTTGTTCGGCAATAAGAATGTTATGACGAAATTTGGAATTTTTAGCATTTATCTAAGGACAGATATCGTCTGGAGTGACACACAAACTTTTTACAAACATACACAAATTTGCTTCCACACCACCGAAGGTAACGAAGCCTTGGATTCGTGATTGAGTTTTAAAAAAGAGTATGTGCTCCAAAATTAAAATTTCCACTATCATTTAGCGTTTCAGACATCGAGGAACATTTTTGGTTCCGTGTCCGTCAGCCTGTCTGCGGTAATTCCTTGTAACGCCCATAACTACCCAAAATCATGGTCGAAATTGGTTCAAATTTTGAGGGTAGGTGCGGGTTCGGTACAGATGGTCCCATATCAAGATCATTAAAAAAGTGAAATACTTGAAACTGCCTTAAATACCGTTGAAAAGAGTTCAGATTTGGAGGGCCTATCAGGAATAGTTCCACATGAATTTCATTGGAATCGTGATGCAACTTTCGTCTGCGCATGCGCGAACATGAAATGACCATTTCTTCGTAACGCTTCTAACTACGCGAAAAATAGTCGTAGAGAGCTGAAACTTTGAGGGTACACGCGCGTTGGATCGCAGATGGTCCCGTATCAAAATGACCTACTCAACTTTTCTACACATTCATGTGATTCAAGTGAGGTAGCTATAGTGCCTACTCGAATTGGCAGATGTTTGTTAGAATCTACGGATGAATTCAGGATGCTCTGAAATGGATTTGCGTATAGTTTTCAAAAATTCATGTTCTGAAAATTCTGGACCCATTGCAATGGCGTCATTTTCTTTGAAAATACGTTAAAACAAGCCGCTCAATAAATATTACTCGGGAACTGTTCACCGAAATACGAGACCGATCCAGTGAGCCATCCCGTAGTAGTGGAACATAGTAAGCACCAATATAAGCTGACTCGATGTTATCCAGTCGATATCCCAACATCAATCTTCACTATGGTAAGCGCCTTGTAAACTTGAACACAGAAGGAGGAGAGACTTGAAAAGTCGACGTACTTGCACTCGTCAATAAATGAATTTTAGTATTAATCTGGCGATAAATCTTAAATGCCAACGAGTAGTACTTAAGTACTACTAGTAGTTCCAAGCAGGAAACAATTTCGTACTGAATTTCATTTTAGAGAATCTTTGTTGGCAGATAATGACCGAACTCAATTACTCGTAACCGGTAATAAGTATTATAACCCGTGAGTTATGATCATGAATATGGTAATTTTTAAATGTTCATGATTAAATTGATGCAATTGATAGGTACTATGAACTAGTATACTAGACTGTCAAATGGAACTCACTGAATCCCCATCCCCGATTACTAAAACGATAAAAGCAAACACGTAAAATACAATCACTACTACCAACGTATACTAGTTCACTATTTACGAGATGGATAGGGTCATGATCTCAGGTCATGTGATATAAATAGCGAGGGGTCGGTGTTCTGGTTCGATCAGATGAAGTCAGCCTCATATACGAGTATCTACATACCTCTACATCGATGGTATTTACATGGTAAGAAGCGGGTGATATGGCGTAAGGATTTACGTAATCATTACGAAGTTTACAGGCTTCGTAGTCTTCGTTTAAAGTTCAAGATAATGGAACTGTTTTGTACTACAAGCGAAAATGCTAAATAGAGTGGAACTAATGCATATAATTATGATTAATTAGGTATCAATATAGAAAAAAAACTTCCCGCTGAACCAAAAACCATAAAACATTCTGAAGAAATATTCATGAAACTACATTTGAAAACAATGAACTGACAAGGAGTCATAAGTAAGGTGTGTGTATATAGTTATGCATGCATAATATAAATTGATATTCGAATTTCATGGATATTAAAACAACGACGATCAGATACAAAAATTCGTCAATCAATAACTCAAGGTACTTAATACGTACCTAGACGACCCATGAAAATTCAAACAGTAAATTTGCATTAAAAACGGCAGAAAAACTTAACTGTGCGATACATTAAAATATATTAGTGATAATTTCGGGTTTGAAACAGAGGAAAGATAATAATAATACTAACATAGTTAAAGGTGATGAACTAACATGGATACAGGTGATCATACCTAGGTGTAACTAGCAGGTTTACTGAAAGGAAAACGTTCCGCAACAAAGGTAGACTATCACGATTGTGGGTATCATAAATACTATATTACCAGGATGAGGTTATTGCTGAACATAAAATTGGTGTGCGGAGTCAAAAACACTGCAGGTCAGGTGCTTCGGTCGTGGAAAAAGAGGGGCCTACGGGTACCAGAACTGGAAGGGTTAAATTTCTGTTTGAGTTGCTTCTTTAAGTTTTCTCATTTACCTGATTTTGCGGCAAGAAGCTCAGCGACTGATGAGTTCTTGGTCTGGTCGCGGGTGGAGTAGCGGGGTAGTTCATAAACCTTAGCTCGTGAAGGGACAGCGTCGATTTGTTGTACGGCTTCGATATTAACGGAGACGTTTTGAATGGGAGGAGAGAAAAAAAGTCGGCAATTCGTTAGAAGAGGTTGAAGGAAATTCGAGGTGATTTTTAAAAGTTTTAACAGCTGGAATTTAGGGGATAATTGGGATTTTGTAGGACTCCAAGAGGGTAAGGATGTTCTTAACGTTAGTCAATTCAGAAAGTGTATCTCTCACCCAAATTCAATATATTCTATAAATGCGGAATAATCACATTTTCGAACACAATAAAACTTCAGAGATCAAATGAACTCTATAGAATGAAGAACATATATTATTATTAATTATTTTCCCTTTCTACACTATAGTGAAAAGCAGTCCTGTGATACTGAAACTAATGCAGTCGGAATTATCAAGCTCGGACGCACCAAGCTGCATAACTAGTTTAATATTTTGTACAGAACCCCCAACAGCCATGCATTACTCTTGAAACTCCTAACTTTTCACAGAAATTTATGGTAAAAGCCCGGACTACAAGCGGTTATAAAACGTTAAGAATAGATCCAGTTAAGACCTATTCCAATGCAGTTCTGAAAAACACTGTACATCCAAACATTCGCTTCATCTAATTTAAAAAATTGATGCTTTGGGGTTTTCTATCATCACCAGAAGAGTTTTATGGTTTGAGATAAAAAATAAATTTCTAACAGAATACAGCAAGACTACGAATAAGAGAGTTAATCTAGTATAGTACCTATATATTATTATAACATCGAACAGATGACTTCAAATAGGTTTGAAGATGATAACAATAACAGCCATAACAAGAAGTCATCGATAACAACAGGTAGATAAGTGGTCGAAAACACGCGATCTAAATCACGTTAGATTTCAGTAGCTTCCTACCTACACAAACAAGAGCTTGGAGAAACTGAAGGAGGAAAAAGGAATTAAACATGGAGAACTGATAGATCGCTGAGGATTTAACCAACAACTTTAACCACAACGTACTAATGAACAACAAATCTGCAGTAATAGCATCGCTATGATTTCCACATCTCTGGCTGACTGACTGACTAACATGATGTTCAACATTCCATTTGCCTAATGGTTTACGAGTTCCTCGCCCAATCTCAAGTTAGTTGAATTCAAAATTGGGACATCTGCCAGTTAAATTATCTAAAACCCGATTACAAAAATATTGTTCACTAAGCTCCTCTCAGCTATCAGCGAGACCCTGAAATGCCTGAACTATGCCAACTTAGGATTTGACCGAGTTGTAAGGGTGAGGGAGAGGTAAAAATAAATAAGATTACGCCTGCCCAAAAACCAAGACAATTACTTCAGGAGCCACTCCTCCTAGGTTTACTATAATGTTCAAGCCCCAGCCATCTCATCAAGTTTTCCATGGCCTTTCCCGTGCCTCATCAGATTTACTTACCAATTTTCGAGCAATAGAAAAAGCCACTGGGTAACTATTGCATGAAAAGAACTAACTAAAGGACTAACTCCAGACGGTGAAAGCTATAAACCAAATTTCATACGATTTTGGTTTCCTCGTGTAATTTCTCTACTATGATGGAAGATGTGATGAGAGGTGAATGGATGATTGAATGAGTGATGTACATTAAAGAGGTTGTATTTAGTTACCTGTTGATGGTTCTGTGGTATGTAGCTCATAGACTGGTGGTGGTGGGGGTGGGTGGAGGGGGGAGTCGTAGGGTAGTAGGGCCCGTTGGGCTGCTGACCGCCGCTTCTGCATAGCTCGTGCAGCGACGACGACGATTTGTTATACTGTGTAAGTGCACCAAGTGTGAGAGGGTTATTTCACCAGAAAAAGGTAGAATTACAACGAAGGTTCGAAATATTGCATTTGAATGAGAGGCGGTAGAAAATTACGCGATGTACGGATTATGCTATCCACGACAGTGTTTGTATCCAGGAACGTGAAATTACCATTTTTACCATTTTTAAAAACCAAATATTGACTCAACGCAAGCAATACGAAAGAAGACACATTCTAACCAGCGACGACATCTCAAGACGTCATCTGAGTCATGAAGTACCTACTTAAGACAAATTGAGTAGGTACATACAAGATTTACCACGCGTACGATATTGGAACAACCCAACAGCTATAACTCCGAGAGAATCCATCGTGCTACACAAAGCCAAATGTGAAATGACATGAAGACAGTAATTAATTTTGAGAACAGGTACCTACAAATTTTACACTGAAACGAAAACTATACTTGTCCAACACTTTTTACACTACATCACATAATGAGCCAAATATACAACAATAAACTATTGAACGAGTAGCAGTGGTGGTATTGGGTGGCTGACTGATATTGTCGGTCGTTCTTGGCAAAGGACGAAGAAATAAACTTATTGCGCTTCATTAGGGAACCTTTCGTGCTATCTTCGAACCCGCCTTCATCAGTGGGCATACTGATGAATTGAGCGATGATCAGCGATTATGTACAGGCAGAAAGGAATGTGAAGAATAATGAAGATCCACCAGATGAAGGTGAGTCAAATACTGAAGGACTTGTTTTATTTACCATTGTCTAGATCCCAATAATACGTCGGTAGGTATTTAACTTTTTAGCGAATTTTCAAGATGTTCGTATTGCCAAACAAAAGGATGAGTTAGAAGATGAGCCATTTTCAAAAATTCCAAGGGGTCAAATTTGAGTTTTAGGGGTCATAAATCGCTAAAAACGGCTAAAATAGCGAATAATTTATATAAAACCAATGAAAGAGGCATGGAAGAGTGAGTTAAGACAGAAAATGACCATTTCAGTTTGAAAACCAACTGAAATGGTCATTGTCGATGTTTAAGTAACCCTTCCATAACATTGGCTTACATACCACTGACCCCTATTCTGTATAAATAGGGGTCAAATTTGGATTTTTGGGGGTCAAAAATTGGTGTTAAGGGCTAAAATTCAATACTGATTCACTCTACGTTGTGTATGATGGTGATTCACGACAGAAAGCAGGACTATTTGGATGATAAAAATATTTTTCTAAAAAAAATTGGGTAAGATTTGACTTTATAAGGCTTAAAAATCGGTAAAAATTGCTAGAATCACAAAAAAATTTACGAGACGTGGTACGGTTTCTCGGAATATCACCTTTTTACACAACATCAGGAATATTTCCTTGTTTAATTTTGATACACCTTGACTTGTAACATCACTGGACGCCGACGCCATGAACCAATCTGGCTCATCAACAGACTAGATTTAAACGATCCTCATCGCATACATCTCTCATCCCACACAACGTACACACATCGACATTCACAGGCCGGTCACACGTCCCCGTAACCCCATAAAATTTCCATGTTGGGTTTTCCAACGCGAATTAGGGGCAATCGGGTAGGACGGGCACTGGGGATTAAAACCGATCGACCGGACCACTCCGCAGTCATCGGCCATTAATGATGCATCTGTATAAGCGATCACCCTCCGGCCCCCTTTGAATTATGACCATGATTTTTCACAGCCCGTCTCTCGTGCGCGGGCGTGTCGCAAGGTCATAAATAACTCGAAATGAGAAAAGTAAAGGGTTTGGAAAAGGGAGTGCGAATTATTAAAAATCGCTTGTATCTGAACGAATGAGATGCGAAAAAACACTCCGAAATGTAGAACTGAATTACTGAGGCCGAACATTGAATGTAACACCACATGAGAAATGCTCAACCCGCCTAAGCAACACGACATAGAAATGCGAGTCTTTATTCAGCCTATAAAAGAGCAAAAGATGTAGTTTCACAGATTACCAGAATACCTACGTGTTTCACCTTTCTAGCTGCAATTTTCTAGTCGTTATTCTTAGGAATAAGTACTTCGGGTTAAACGAATCAAAAATATTGTCTCCTCCAGCAAAAATATATTTGTTTCATTCGCAGATTCAATAGTAGAATGCCAACAGTCTTGCTTACCAAAGAACTGTCCAATAATCGTCCGATACCCGAATCTGGACAAAAATGACAACAAATGACGGAAAATGTTGAAAAATCGCAACATAGTGAGAAAGTAATCAACCTCTATCAACTAACTACATTTTATGTTAGAAACTGATACTAAGAGCTAAGAGTAGCGAAAAAGATCCAGGAACGTCGATTCGTCCCGTTCAGACGTGATCAGCGCTACAAATCGGTAGTGACCATCAGAAGAACAAACTGGGCTCAAAGCCGTGTTCAACGATTAGCCCGAGCTGTGAACGCAACGACAATCTCAACCGCTGTTCTAATCCTAACCACCAAGTAACCGAGCTCTAACCCGCTGGGCCACCGGCTCACTTTTTCTTTTTATCAGTTTAGAATAGACTGTTAGTACTTAACTAAAGATGCGTGGTCCTAAGTCATATATCGATTGATTATGTCAGGAGTAGTCGGTTATGTTAGGGGCTACGTACACTGGATGGCTGGATGGTAAATTCAAGTTTATTACTGATCAAAAAACGCTGCAAATCCCTGCACAACGGTTTATTATTTTGTATAGAATACCCTTCTGTTACAGATCACCGCTCTATGTATAGATAACCCGTCTATATAATATGATATGTACTATTATATACATATTATGTAGATCGCAGACCCTCCGTAGGTTAGTACCTAACCCCGTACTCGTTACTAGGTACCTACCTAAATCACGAGTTAAATGTTGCTAAAATAATTCTGCCGATGACAAACAGTACCTAACAAAAAGAAACACACATAATGAAGTTCTGAAAAGAAATTGTTGATGAGGAGTGAAAAAAGTTGCAAAAGTACCTACCAACAAACTCCAGCCCCTTCTACGTAGATGGTATAATGAACCGTTGTGTAATAATTTACCGTTGAGTAATGATTTACCGTAGTAATAATTTACCCATCAATAATACTTCAACGTTTGTTCAAGTTTCACTACCTACCAACAAACTCCAAAAGAGCCATCATTTTTCAAATTAAATAATATCACAGAACAACCAACTCGACTTCATACTCCGCCAATATAACCAGGTGATCCCTACCAATGATTGGCCGTATTCACAAATTCCTATTGTGGGCGCGTCTCTGGTTACGAGATTTGGTTTGAATTGTATACAATTTCATTGACACTGGAGTCGAAAATGCCTGTCGGTGCAAACTTCGGGGCCTTACTGTGAACGAACGGCTGGACGTACGATGCTCCGGATGGGCTTAAAAAACTCGCAAGTTCAAGAACTATTTAAAACCGTAAAAATATTTACGTAAAAAAATGGTATAGGCGTTTTGAAAATTTCAACCCCTATTTTGAACCCCTTAGAGCTGACTCACAGTAACGTCGAGCTTCGAGGACCAACTAGACGCCGAACGGAACCTATAACCCGAATTTCATCAATTTTTTTTCATGGTAACTAAGAAAAGTGGCCCGTACGGCGGACAGACAGAAATATTTTTATTGCAGTTTTGGATTCTACATACCTTGAAACGTAAACCATCAAATTTTGAGGGGGGGTAAGAATTTTTTTTTTCATGCTCGATTCCAATGAAATCGGAAGAATCGGTCAATTGTGAGAATTGGAAGAATTTGAACAAAACAAAATATCGGACGCCACCAAAATTCAAAACTCTCAGAACTGATTTTGGTAACATATGATCGAAACGAAAATTTTGAAACTAGAAATGAACTGTAGTGTCGCTACAGACATTATTGAAAATAATAAACCAAAATGAAAGGATAGATTGTGCTACGCATCAGATCGGAAGCAATGGGATGATGGTGGTTTGAATCACAATATTTACTGAAGAACTATATATAATCCATTAACTCCTCCTCCTCCTCCTCCAAAAGACATGCCCAAAAACGCCTGGGACGAATTTCAAGTTGTAATGAAGAAAAATAATGTTCATTTAATAAGTTTTATTTTCATCCTTCTCCTCCTGAGGACATTTTTTTAATTTATTTTTTATATGAAGTTATTTTCCTTTTTATCGAGATCAGAGCAGTATATCAAATTTATTTTTTCATTTTTTTTTTTTTTTACTAGACGTTATTGATAATTTTTTATTTTTGCAAACCCTGTTGATAGGAAAGAAAATTTCCCAATCAGACAATGTCATCCAAATTTGTTTTAAATAAATAAATACACATAAAATACGTATCGCTATACTGAAGAACAGAATGCATCGAGATTCGTCAGACTAATAATAAATATTGATGGCTATTTTTCGGAGAGGTCAAAAATGAAACGCTTTTCAGCCATCAGCTTGAGCGGCAAATAATTTCAAAACAGGACAGATCGAGAGAGATCCTTATTATTTCCATCTACGCAGTGAAATACCGCTCTTGAACTAGAGGAAACCGGATCTCTTCTGAAGGTG
This sequence comes from Leptopterna dolabrata, assembly GCA_954871275.1. NCBI lineage: Eukaryota > Metazoa > Arthropoda > Insecta > Hemiptera > Miridae > Leptopterna > Leptopterna dolabrata. Next base: position 23,436,060 of record OX940976.1, read on the forward strand.
GGAGTATGATGGAGAGGGTAAACAAAAAAGCACGTTAACCACGTCACAAAGCCAATTCACGGAGCGTGGAAGGCTGTTATATGGGGGAATGAGATTTTTCACACTTCGCCGCGGTTATCCTGTGGTAAGTGAGAGTTGCTAAGCGGCAAATTACATTCCCCGCATCTTTTCATGTAGCCATGAAGGCAGTAATCAACTCGAAGCTTCGCTGAAGCCAGGCGAGAATGCATTCCAAGAAACGTGGATTTTCTCTCCAAGCCGAACCTCCGGCGAGATTGAGTAGGTACGTACCCAAGATAGCAGCAGGTATGAATCTGCTTTTTACTGCGACTGAAATGAAAGGAGTGACGACAAACGGAGAAAAATCCAACACCTGTGAAACGAACAAGAAGCTAAATTGAACGCACATGGAATATATTGAATTCTACATGGAAATACATATGACAGGTACACCACGTTACTGGACACTGTTAAACACTGCGTTAAGTCGGAACTTGAACTTATCATTTAATGCAAAATCATTCCATCAAATTGATTACGGTTTGCAATAAAAATGAATCATACATCGAAACAATAATGAAAGCCTGATGACACTAGATCTGTTAATAAGGGGTAAAATAGTAGGAAAAATCCGATTTCACTAACTGGATTGGAAAATCGAAGTCTCGAAGAGCAGTAAACGTCGGTAGACTAACAAATGAGAGATAACAACAACAAATTAGAGTTAATCGTCACCGTATTGAAAGTTGCATCATTATTGATTCATAAAGAAGGATGTTTAGTTATGTGATGATGGAAATCAATAATATGGGTTTTAATCATCGATAAACCGAAAATGATTCCAGTTCCTAATGGCCATCAGGGGGGAGTGGTGGTATAACCCTCTTCACAAAACTTCGAATCTCCGTTAGCGGTCGAAGCCAAAACCTTGAAAACCACAGTTAAGTGCTTTGTGCGTAAAACAAAACCCATTATAGAAATGCTTTTTTCAGCGGGTAACATTTAATGCACTTATTACAATTTTAGATCTACTAATTTCTACTAATGTACCCAAGTGATTTGGTTACAGTGATGACGGTGAGTGCGAATCAAAGAATCAGTGTTGACTTATTTTTTGCTCATCCGCGCAGATTAGGGATTCATAAAAGTATATAGGTGAATTTATGCGTGATGATGTAAACGTCATTCCTCACCATTTAGAACAAACTTATTAAATTAGGCTAATTTTATTCCTAATGGGCAATGTACAGTAATCTGCAAAATAAATGGCAAACGGAAGGGGATTAAGAACTGTTTTTCCCCATCTTAAATCCACTGATAATATTATGCTATTTTAAGGAAAAGTAATTCCTATTTATAGTGACATCACTCTGACAAATAAAGTGTTGACAGGTCAAAATCTTCGTCAGAATTCTTTATACATTTGAGCAAAAAAATGGAAGAGAATTTGAGTGGGTGAATTATCAGAAGAGAACTTGAGAAAGATTCAGTTGTCTTAGAACATAATAATAGCAATCAGGGTTCTATTTTCTCCCATCTCTAAGGGACATCAAGAACTGCATGGAAATCGAGGCTGATTTTGGATATGTAGCTTTCAAAGGGAGTGCACTATTTAATAACGCTGGGTTGATGATTCGAATCCACCATAACGGATGGCTGAAAAAAGATGTGATAAATCATAGAAATCGCCCCGAAAGAAGCTGAGAATAATGTATCAGAAACCCCATTCCTGCCGACTTAATGATAGGCAAACTTGTCCCATGGGTATCATAGTTGTTTCCCTATTCCATAGGGCGTTTAGGCCTATCTGTGGAATAGGAGGAAATAACGAATAATCGATTAATCGTCGAAATCGGAAGAGCTGATTCTCTTTTATCAACAAGTAAGTATTTTTACATATGATATTTCAATCAGTTTTGAAGGAAAACGAAGGGTTTTTAAAATCTACCGACCACTTAATGTGAAATGAAAGTAAAACGGACGACGCAGGCAGCAACGCAATGCGAAAGCAAATTAACAGGTACTTGAATGAAAATACTAATTTATCGGCTGTTTCTACTAAGAAGTGGTACGAATAATACTTTACTTCGAAACCTACTACCACCCCCCCCCCCCCCTTCATCATGAAACCTACTCAACTTTTGTAAAGTTAGTACGTAGTGCAGCAGTTTTATCAACCCGCAAAGCGTCATTTACAAGAGACTATTACACCAACTGAGGAGGAGGAATAAGTTGAAACAAAGGGCTGAGTACCTAATTACCTACAAATTAACAAATAAATTCCAAAATGAAAACGGGCTGAGCACATGGAGAGCCCCATTGATAACTGGGTCGACTGAAACCGACTACCTATGGTTTCAAGAGAACGAAAAATAAAATAAAAAAGAAAACAAAATTGTTGTAGGGAGCGGAAAATTAAATCGTGCATATTTCAGAGAGAAAATGAAACAAAGAGGGAACCCGAAGCGGGAAAAACTTTAATCTACCACCGGAATTATTGAGGGTGGTTTCGTCGGCAGGATTGGGCAGTATAATCTTCCATGTGAAAAATGTATCGGTTTCCAGATGGAAAGGCTCGGCATCACTGCAACCAAACCACTCATACTGGACGAAACTAATATTGTAATTTTCCAGGTTCATCGGGAAGGTGGATAGCTATTCGTCTGAGGAAATAGTAATGTCGCAGGGTTTAGTAGATCGTAAAACAGGAGGAGGTTGCGGTTTATCCCTTGAACGTACAACATGAATATGGTGTTTGCAGCTGAGTATTAATAATAACAGTAATAGTAATAGTAATAAACCAGGTACTGAATTCAAGAAGGAAAGAATTTGATCATGTGATGTGAAGGTAGCTGTGACGAAATGACTTCCTTACGTGTACGTGATTATACAGGGTGGCCCCGAACTGAAATTTTTAAATTCACCCACATTTCCCAGAATCAATTTGAATTTCCCTGGCCGTGACCTCCGAATAAAATTATTCAAACACAATTATTCAGAAAGAACAAAAGAATCGAATTTTTAAACGGTTTAATTAGTAAAAAATATATAATTATGCTTTATACAAAATATACCTACCTATAATATACATTTTGAATTTTTTTTTTTTTAGCTAATTTTCAAAAATGTAGCTATTTGGCTTGTTCCAAAATTTCAGAAATGCTCCCTGTGCACCGGAAAACCATCAAAAATCCGTTTTATGCATCGAAAATCTGATACGACTTTTCACTTTTCCGTATAAATAAATAAACACGTGTATATATATTTTTTAAATATACATAGGTATGTCATTCCGCAAGACAAGTCCTTTAATTTCCGCGGTAAAAAATTGTTCTTGCGCAGAAAAATCCGCCTCCACAAGATTAATGATGAGTTGGTGACCCAGACTGATCGCACTGCGCGCAGCGGCCCAAATTTACAAATTTTTGCTCCAAAACATCAACAAAAGAAACAGTTTCAGCAATAAAGGCGTGTGGGGTGTTGCCGAATACTTTTTTTTGGACGCTGAATCGATTGCAACTAGTCCGAGTCCGATTAGGTGCACCCAGCGCCCAGTGCTTTGGGGTTTGGAAAAAAGTCAAGAATCGATGATCAATTTTTTCGGGGAAAAAGTATGAATAAACCCGCCACTAGATAGTCCCTGAGGCTGATTTGAAAGGTTTTCATTCTGAACGAGCCGTATGCGTTCAACTGCAAAGCAAAGATCAGAGCTCTGTAAACAAAACGTACCAGACTCAACATCGCGATGAATTACCTATTTAGTTTGAGTGTAGACACCTCCCGCGAAGAATTTAGAATAATCCTCTCCATCGCGATTATTTACGCTCCTCCCAAAAGTCAGTACATTTGCAGCATAGTAATCTAACAGAAGCTCTAATTATAGTTTCATTTGAAAACTTTGAAAGAGAATTTCTTAAAAAGTTTAAAAATATAGTTTTCCAAATTTTAACATGTTAACCTTCAATTATTTCCTGTCACAACAGAGTTGGAATTTTCTGCGATTAGCCGCGATTTATTTATTTATTTAAATATGTATTTCAATTTTTTCACTTCAAATTCCCATGAATAGAGAATTGTTTTGTTATATTCTGTAAATTGTACCTACTTACAAGCCGCCGACTGTGTTTTCTAACTTTAATTTTAATTTTGGCCTTCAAAGAATGCGCAAGTTATGTTTTATTTCAGTGGAAAATTTATTCAAGTTTTTTCTAATCATTTCATTTGTTTACAGTAATTAATAAAGCAATCGTTACCAAACGGGATGACATCTATGACGAATGCCTAACCCCAATTTTGGATTGCTCTTATTGTTGAAACATAGGTACACGGAAGCTGTCAGTGTCAGTTTCTGAACTCTTATTCTACGTCATTTTTCGAAGTTATTCTCTACTTCTCGAACACCATGCATTGAAACTGATTTCAACGCCAAATTTGGATTCTGCGTGGAAAAATACAAGGGACACCTTTTCTGGTGTCGTAAGCCAATAATATGACTTTTTTCCACGTTTCCCGAACAAACACAGCATGTGCAGCGCACCACATTTACAAAATTGTATTCCGAAATCCAATTGCAAATTTTTTTATGTAGGCATGGGAGGTGTTGGTTATCATGTTTTTTGTTGATTTTTTTTGTCGGTGAATTGATTGCGAGTAGTTTCAGCACGCTCAGACTGCATCGACTGATCAAAATCAAAACCTTTTGGTTCAAAACACCCACAACTGATTTTTTGACATAATTTTTCAGCAAGACGTGCCAGCCACTCTGGTCTCAACAAGTGCCCACCAGTCAGGCCGTGATGAGTGCTCGGGCAGATGACCATTGGTTTAAATTCTTAATTTCCCAAACTGTTTCTTTGAAAATTCGCTCCTTAAGCCATGCGGCATGATTGGAATTTTTTTTTTAAAAGATTTTTCTGTTCAAAATTTACTGCTTTACCTAAACATAATAATGCCTAAACAAAAACAAAAATGACTAAAAACTGAACAATAATAAATCATTTTGAATCTTCAGTTGATTTTCATACATTGTAACCAGTGGCAGGTTTAGTGACTTCTCAAATTCATTAGTTCGGAGGTACTGAAAACGCTATGATGTGCGCAGGAATAACCTCATCAAAACGAGAAAAATGTTCATTTACTTCTATGAACTCGAGAGGCGCAACCGAACTCGCAGTACCTCGTTATTTATTCAAAGAGAAAAATTAATGAACTTTGTTTCAAAGAAGATTTTAAGAGTTTTCGCAGAAAAAAAAGAGTATCACTGGCGTAACTACTAAAATAATTCAAGCAAATTGGTAATTAGTACGCACTAATTTTTCAAACTATTAATTTCGTCAACTGAAAAGACTCTAAGTAGTAACTATACGTACTGCGTAAAAATGATGAAAACTTGCAATGGAAAATCATCAACAAGAAATAAATTTCCGCAGTGATTTAAAACCAAGCGGCCGTTCAAAAATTGCCTGACTTACGGAATTCCCTGACTTTTCCCTGTTTTCGACTGGGGCTCACCCTGTTGTAAGCATCTGGCGAAATTCGAAATTGTTTTAACATAGAGTCAAAGTTAGGTAGGTAGTTAGGTAGATCATGAAGATTTCGTATTCAGGGGTTGGATTTTTTGGTTGGTCGTATTCAGGGGTTGGATTTTGGTTGGTCGTAAATCATGGAAAACAAATATTGGATTTTTTGTTGAAGCGAAAAATTTGAAATTTTGGACTTTGAAAATTCGTTGAAGGCGAGTTAGTACGTTCAAGGGCTGGTGGTTGAGTGATGAATTTGAGGTGTTAGAATTATGACAGTCCTGGTAGCAGGTGACTGTGGCTGGTAATTACCTGGTGGTGAGGCAGAGGGTAATGAGCGGGGTGGAAGGGTGGGGGAGTGGTGGGATGGTAATAGGGGCCGTTCGGAACGAGACCGAGGCGGTACGGGCTGTGGACCGGACAGGTGGGTCGGACCCATCTCGGAACCGTCCAATTGGGGGGCTCCAGGATTCACTCCGGGGGTTGGCTATAGCTTAGCCAGCGCGGGGCACGAGCACACCACTGACTGAGCGGCAGGCGTCGTGTCACCCCCCCCCCCCCCCCCGGCGACGCCGCCGCCCAACGCCGCATCCGCCCCGCCAGTGCGCCTGCCGCCTCCCTCGTCGCCAGCGGCGGAGTTTACAATCGCACTGCCCGAGACTGCACCCCGGCTCTGGGCACCCGCCTTAATTGCCGCCTCCTCTCACAAACGGACTTCGTACCTACTGAAGACTCCGAGAAAATAAAATTTGTTTTCCACCGAACTCGCGAGACCCAGAAATGAAGGCCACAAAATTAATCAAAGTTTCAGTCACGCAGCATGGCTATAAGAGCGAATTTTCAAAGACATATTCGTGCTACAGTGCAAAAAGATAATAACGCGCAATTTCGCGGGCTACAAATTCTAATTTTTTTTCGGCCAAATTCTGTTCAATAATGAAAACTAACAATTTATTTATTTATTTTAAATTACACGGGATTTTCTTCCCTTTTCTAAATAACAATAAATTTACAGCCCAATTTATACAGAATCGTACCTACTTACTACGACTAAAAGAAAAAAAAATGCACTTGTCCATGAGGTTAAAAAAACCTACCAATTCGAGTAGACGGTATAGCTGCCTGTCTTCAATCACATGAACGTATAGAACAGTTAGGTAGGTTCGTTTTGATAAAGGACGATCTGCGATCCAACCCGCGTGTACCCTCAAAATGTCAGCTCTCTACGACTATTTGTCGCGTTCTTAGAAGCGTTACAAAGAAATGGTCATTTCACGTTTGCGCATGCGAAGGCGAAAGATACCGTACTTTTTCAATGATTTTGGTGTGGGATCATGTGTGACCCAACCCGCACGTACCCTCCAAGTTTCAGCCCATTTCATCCATTATTTCGGGTAGTTATGGGCATTCCAAGGAATTGCCACAGATAGACAGACGCAGACATAGAACCAAAAATGTTTCCTGATGTCTGAAACGCAAAATGGTAGTGGAAATTTTCATCTTGGAGGATTTAAATTTTTTTTTTTCCTACTCAACCACGAATCCAAGGCTTCTCTACCGTCGGTAGTGAGGAAGCAAAATGTGAAAAACACAACAGATAATTCGACGCGAGACAACAGAAAAAATAACAAAAATAAAGTTCGGAAGTCTGCATAAAACGGGTGTGAAATTTGAATTTCTGAGTTCCCGCTAAAATTAAGCATCAGGTAAATTGCCGAGTAGTTCAACTAAAATCCCGCTTAGAGCGCTAGTGCACCGCTTTAAACAATGTACAGAACCGCAATGGATGTATGGAACCGCAAATTTATAAATAAATTTAAAAACATGTCCTTCAAAATCAAACCGAGGGGGGTTCACGAAAACATGAAAAGTCTGCCATTTCTAAAGATGGGATGTTGGCAGTTAAGAACCTTCACCTCAGGCTCCCCTCCGGCTCCTTGGGCCAACAGCCAATCAAATGCTAATAGACCTGATACGTAATTGTTTGCCGCATTTTTATTTTAATCGCCCTCATTTCAAAAATAACGCTTATTATTAAAAACGGGCTTTGATCTCCCATTTTTCCACGAGTTCTGAATAGGTTTTTACGACAACAAAATTTGAACAAATTCCCTGTTACCGAGAAAATATGGAAAATCTGAAATCATAGAGGGATTTAGCAAGTAGTTATGGTAGGTTGTTTAGCCAATAAACAGTAATAACACTGAGTGTCAATAACACTGTTGCCGATGACACTCTCCTTTATTTTTCAGCTCGGGAGTGGGAAGAAATGAAGAAAAAATTCGGCGAGCAGAAGATGGTTTCCAGATTGTTGGTTCCTGGCTGGTGGTAAACAAACTGACTTTCAATCTGAACAAAAAAAAACATCCTGGATACCATTCATTCTTTCCTCAAAAACGATTCCTTCGACAAATTTGAAGTTTTTGCAACATAAATTTGACTGCAGTTTAGATTATTAGCTCTCAATGCTCCTCAACACCTAGACAAACACACGCCAGGTATCTGGGTGCAGAGGCGTAGCCTGGATTGTTAAGGGGGAGTTATTGGAAATGGAAAACGTAAGATTTGACTTTACAAACAAAGCTGAATGTAAATTTAACAATGCACTACATGTTACAGGTAAAGTTAGGTAAGATAAACTGATAAAATAAACTGATAATATTTGTTTGGCAACAAAAATGCTATAGCAAATTTTCAAAGAAAATGAAAAGCTATTGCAATGGGTTCAAATTTTCAGAAAAATGAATTTCTGAAATTTTTGTACAGGCAAATGCGTGTCAAAGCATCCTGACTTCACCCCTAGATTTTAACAAAAATGTATATGTATATTATATCTATTTATTTATTTACCTGTCAATCCAGATGATATCTGAACTTGGGTACACGATAAAATTCCAAATTTCGCAGAAATGTTCTTATTTCCAAACAGAAGGATGAGTTCACAGATGAGCAATTTCCAAAAATGCTAAGGGGGTCTGAGTTTTTAGGGGGTCAAAAATTGGTAAAAAACGGCTAAAACCGCGAAAAATTGATATAAAACCACTGGAAGTGGTATGGAAGGGTGAGTAAAGACAGAAAATACCATTTCAGTTGTTTTTCATAGGGAATAGGGGTAAACTTTGGATTTTTGGGGGTCAAAAGTAGGTCAAATTGATGGCTAAAATTAATAGGTATCGATCGACCTGACGTGTGGCATGGTGATTATTTAAGCCCTTAATACCAATTTTGACCCCCAAAAGTCAGAATTAGACCCCTATTCTGCACGAAAGAACTGAAATGGTATTTTTCTGTCCTTACTCACCCATCCTTACCAGTTTCAGTGATTTTATATCAATTGTTCACATTTTTAGCCGTTTTTACCTATTTATGACCCCTTAAACGTAAAATTTGACCCCCCCCCCCCCTTCCAATTTTTGAAAATCGCTCATCTAAGAACTAATCCTTCAGTTCGACAATAGGAACATTTTGGTGAAATTTGGAATTGTCTATCATGTACCGAACGTCAGATATCCTCTGCAGCTACACACAAATAAATATATAAATAAATACATACATATCTATTTATAACATACATATATACATGTTAAAATCTAGGGATAAATTAAGGGTGCCTTGACACGGATTTGCCTATATAAACATTTCAAAACATTATGTTGCGAAAATTTTGGACCTATTGCAATAGGCAGCGATTTATTTTCTTTGAAAATCCGCTACTGAAGAAAACGGCGGATTTTTACGCAACGTTTTATTATGTTTTCCTGAACAGATACCTCAACCGCTTCAGTCATTGTTTTCTGTTCGAGCATTATCGGGCACTTATATCGGTTTCAAGATTTATACTTCTTTACCTAGTTGTTCTGGTTTATTATATTTCAATAATGAACCTTTGCAATCGATCATTTTTTTTTAAATCCCCTCCTCCCTCAAAATGAGCTTCCGATTCAAGGTACGTAGAATCTGAATTTTACTAGTAAAAACCTGTTGACTAAAAAAAAAATTTTTGAGATTTTTTTTTTAAAACTGAGAAAAACCGTTTACTGGGGGGTTGGCTGTACTTATGGCAGAGCAACTTGTACGTTTTGGAATGCAGTCAAGGTCGTGAATTGTCACTGTGTCGGGAGGTTGGATGTGGGCGGTTATTGAGAAGGTAAAAAGTGAAGTATATCAGTGTTCAAGGTATACTGTTTTTTTTAAAGCCAAGTATTGATGATCTTAACGCCTCTCCAGGCTTTGAGGTAAGTAGCTTTTCTTTCCAAGAATCCGCCGAAAAGTAGCTTTTCTTTCCAAGACTCCGCCGAAAAGATAACACTCGTCTTATCAGCAAACAAGATCAGGTCGCCACCTACGTTCAAGCCCGCCAGCAGATTTCTGCGTTGTGGAATCTGTAATTTATTGATACTGACTGCGATTACAATCAGAACATCCTAAATTGATTGAATTACTCTTAATTTATTACAGTAAGCTATTATGTCAGTTGATTAACAGAACTGAGAGAACTGAGTTGATAGACAGAAATTTCGGTTTGTTATTTTCGATAATGAACCGTTGGAATCAAGCATGAAAAAAAATTGTAACCCCCCCATCAAAATTTGATGGTTTACGTTTCAAGGTAGGCAGAATCCGAAAATGCAATTAAAAAATGTCTGCCCATCCGCCGTACGCCGTACTTCGCTCTTTTCTTAGTTACCATGAACAAAAATTAATGAAATTTGGTTTGTAGGTCCCGTTGGGGTCTAGTTGGTCCGCGAAGCTCGGCGTTACTGTCAGTCATCTCTAAGGGGTGAAAAATAGGTGTTGCAATTTTCAGAACGCCGTAGCTCGAAAACTTTCAACAGAAGGGTATGGTTTATTCAAATTTTCAAACTGATCTTAACTAAAGATTTGTTTGAGACCATCCGGAGCATTGTACGACCAGCTGTTCGTTTGCACCGAAAAGCTTCGTCAACATGATCGTGAATCAAACGGTATAAATCCGGCAGATATCATCGCTAGGGAGCACCTGATTATAATCATGGATGGCTGGGTGAAGTCCAGTTGGTTGTTCTCTGATACTATTTCATTTGAAAAACGCTGCAAATCCCTGCACAACGGTTTATTATTTTGTATAGAATACCCTTCCGTTAAAGATCACAGCTCTATGTATAGATAATCCGTCTATATAATTTATGATATGTACTACTCTATACATATAATGTAGATCGCAGACCCTCCGTAGGTTAGTACCTAACCCCGTACACGTTACTAGGTACCTACCTAAATCACGAGTTAAATGTTGCTAAAATAATCTGCCGATGACAAAGAGTACCTAACAAAAAGAAACACACATAATGAAGTTCTGAAAAGAAATTGTTGATGAGGAGTGAAAAAAGTTGCGAAAGTACCTACCAACAAACTCCAGCCCCTTCTACGTAGATGGTATAATGAACCGTTGTGTAATAATTTACCGTTGAGTAATGATTTACCATCGTGTAGTAATAATTTGCCCATCAATAATACTTCAACGTTTGTTCAAGTTTCACTACCTACCAACAAACTCCAACAGAGCATTTTTCAAATGAAATAATATCACAGAACAACCAACTCGACTTCATACTCCGCCTATAAAATCAGGTGATCCCTAGCAATGATTTCATCTCCGCCAAATTTCCTATTGTGGGCGCGTCTCTGGTTACGAGATTTGGTTTGAATTGTATACAATTTCATTCACACTGGAGTCGAAAATGCCTGTCGGTGCAAACTTCGGGGCCTTACTGTGAACGAACGGCTGGACGTACGACGCTCCGGATGGTCTTAAAAAACTCGCAAGTTCAAGAACTATTTAAAACCTTAAAAATATTCACGTAAAAAAATGGTATAGGCGTTTTGAAAATTTCAACCCCTATTTTGAACCCCTTAGAGATGACTCACAGTAACGTCGAGCTTCGAGGACCAACTAGACAGCGAACGGAACCTATAACCCGAATTTCATCAATTTTCTTTCATGGTAACTAAGAAAAGTGGCCCGTACGGCGCGGCGTACGGCGTACGGCGTACGGCGGACAGACAGAAATATTTTTATTGCAGTTTTGGATTCTACATACCTTGAAACGTAAACCATCAAATTTTTAGGGGGGGTAAGAATTTTTTTTTTCATGCTCGATTCCAATGGTTCATTATTGAAAATAATAAACCAAAATGATGGATCTTTTGGATTTTGTTGATAGGTACTTTTGCAACTTAAACAAACGTTGAAGTTTTATTGGGTAAATTATTACACAACGGTAAAATATTACACAACGGTTTACGAGTATTATACTATCTACGCAGAGAGGGCATCTATACAGGCAAATTATTACAAAACGGTTTATTATACTATCTACGCAGAAGGGGCATGTATACAGTTAAATTATTACACAACGGTTTATTATTTACCTTATGCTTCTTGAATAACTACAAATAATTAATGACTGAATTATTGAATCCTGCGCATTTGTATGAAACTTTAATTCCCGGGCCGGCTCCAGTACTCCATTTAGGGCTTTCCAGTGGGGAGCTCGAGGGTACTGACCACAGAAAACAGTAATCTACGCAGAACGGAACGGACATCTATAGTAAATAACAAACCGTTGTGTAATAATTTGCAGCGTTTTTTATTGCGTTTTCGGGTTCTACTTACCTTGAAACGTAAACCATCAAATTTTGAGGTGGGGTTACAATTTTTTTTTTTTTTTTTTTCCATACCTACTCGATTCCAAAGGTTCATTATTAAAAATAATAAACCAATAGTGAGCCAATTTGCGGAATTCAGAAGTAATTTTGGTCCCATTTTTATGGTACCTCAGGGTCCATATGAGTGAATTTTGTCGCATTCCGATCAGTAGTAGACACTGTACATGCGCAAGCGAGAAATATGTCGAACCCACATAACTCAAAACCAAATGGTATAAAATTGCTCAAATTCTAAAGGTAGTTCAGGGTTAGGTCCTAATTGGTCTCAATGAATTTCGTCTTATTCGTATCAGCAGTACCGACTGCTCACGCGCAAATATGAAACCCGTTGAACCGCCATATCCCACAACCCAATGGTCCAAATAAAACTCTTCCAGTCCAATAGCCTGTAGTGGTCCATGATAATTATATTTAGATCATTGTTCAAACCTTAATAAGGGGATCGCCGCTTCTTAATTTCTCCATCGGCCAGAATTTGTAATTGAAAAACATCCTCTGTTTCGAACTATCCTAGAAAATACCCTAAAAAATACTACTATGAACACGGACAACTAATTCCACCCATAGTACCAAGGCCTAGCCATGTAATCCACGGATTACTCTAGACGTCTAGACTATAAAAGCCTAAGATCGGTCTGGAAGTCAGACTCATTAATATCATATTTCATCAGGAGTAAACGGACTGAAAATGCCCTTCACGAACGGGCATCAACCATTCAGCAGTGAAATGATGGAGGCGAGTAAACCTATATTTGTTCTAACCACAGTCGACCCGTACATATATAACATTTAATTGATGTTGACATTACATCGAGCATAGCCCCCCCCCCCCCCACATCACCCATATAACTATGGTGGGTGTTGGTTTTAGTTAATCACCATAATTACTCCGGAAAAGCCCCACTGAACAGTCGCTGCCTTGTTCAAAGAACTAAAACCTGAACTTGAGAGTACTACCTAGGTACCTGCTATTCAGCTCTGAGCGACACTTTGATTCCAGTTCTTTCATCCGTTGTCTGGCAACACGTTCAAAAAGTAACCTTACCACTCAACCACTAATTAAAAAAGTTCGCCGTCTTGCGGAGTAGGTTTGGAAACGGGGGCCCCAATTACGACAGGGAAAAGAGTACTTTCCACCAAGGCTCCCGAACTGGGTAGCAACGTTAGATGATGGAGGCAAAGTAGGGTAGTAGGAGGGAAATCAAAGAAAAAACAGTTCAGTTCACAGAGCACTACAATTTCAGGTCAACTTTCTCACTACTATGAGCTTCATGTTGGATTGCATTATTGCCAAACAAGAGTGAGGCTACTAGGACGGTTCAGTTGTTGTTGCGCTTTCGTACTGTATCACTGTTGTCTTGTCGAGTCGCAGCGTGTGTTATCGTTCTCGTTATCGCACGATGTTTAGATGTGTGGCCGGTTCCGAGGCGATTTTTTCATCCGAAGTTATTCAATGCACCGGGAAATGTGCCGGAAATTACCACTACTCTTGTTGCTCACTGAAAGAATCAACTTTCCGTAAGATGAGTAGCAGTAATAGGAGTGTGTGGAAATGTGTCAAATGTAGTGCGGCAACAAGAGAACCTCAACATCAACACTGACAAAACCTACCGAGAAAAACATCTATCGAGGAGAAGTATGGTGATGATTATTTGATGTCTGAGGATGGTCCGGACGACATACAGTTGATTGGAAAAATGGTTCGAGCGATCATTTTGAAGGTGAATAAGCTAATGCTCCTCCAGAGTAAGATCTCCGACCTTCAGGAAGCCGTTAACGGCATTACTACCCAGTTTGAGGATCTATTTGGTCAGCTCGAAGTATGCCATGAAGAAATTAAACGAATTAAGGATGAAAATAGTACCCTCAACGAAAAAGTGTCGTTACTGGAGATGAAAGTTGACAGTTTCGAAATGGACAAGCGCAAGTCCGTAGTGGAAATACGGGGAATTCCCGAATCGAAAGATGAAAACTGCATCGAAATAAGTAAATCTGTAGCTGAGAAACTGTCGGTTGACCTGCATCCTTCACTCGCTTTTCGAATCGGCACCAAGAAGCAAAATCATCCTCATACTATCGTGGCTGACATCGAAGCTGAGAATGTTAAAGAAGAATTGATTCGAGCGTCGAGGAGGATGAGGATCAGCGCTTCTTCCATCATCGAATCCTGGCAAGAACACCCGGTATTTATTAATGATTATTTGACTACATATCGTCGAAATCTGTTGTTCCTTACCCAACAGCGTGCTCGGGAAGTAAATTGCAAATACGTCTGGGTGTCCAAAGGGAAAATTAGGACTCGTATGGCAGAGGGCTGCAAAATAGCAAAAATACGTAACCCAAATGATGTGCTCAGTTTATAACAGTACCTACAACTCATATGCCGCTATGAACACCAATATGAACTCTCCGTCGGCTATCAATGAGACTTTGAACCCTGCAATGTTAACAAGCGATACCTGTCTTTCATTTAATAATTTTGAACAGTACAGTAAATTTGTTAATTACCAAAAGAATACTTCATTTTTACATCTGAACATAAGAAGTTTTAACAAAAATGCTGAAGATTCATTTACTTGGCTTGTATCTGCGAAATGCGAACCTGATTTTATTGTTCTAACAGAGGTATGGCAAAGTTTATGTTTGGTACCAACTAGTATTCCGAACTATGATGTGTACTATACAACGAACCCAATAAATCGAAATGATGGTGTTACAGTTTACAGCAAAGCCCATTTATCATGCGAAGTAAGGGATATAAAAACTAACGAAGTATCGGCCCTATCCATTACATTTAGAATTTCAACTGAAGAATACCATCTACTGGCAATATATAGATCATGGTCCTGCGTCTCTGTTTCTGCTTTCTTGAATGCATTAGAACATTTCTTAAAGACCATAAATACACGTCATTCACTAATAACAGGTGATCTTCACATTGATCTAATGAACTATGATTTAAATGCTGAGCTTTATTCAGATATTCTATACTCACTAGGTTACGAAATCTAATAAATAGTCCAACCAGATTCCAAGGTGAGTCCAAAAGCTGCATAGACCATATAGCGACAAAAAGTACCATAAACAATTACAAATCCGGTGTTATTGAGGCTAGCATCACTGATCACTTTATTACTGTATTATCTATACCTATTGACTCAATTAAGAAATACTGTAACTCGACGTTTGAATCGAATCACCTTCACGTAGGCGTAATGAAAGAAAAAGTAAGTCAAACAGACTGGAGGTGTGTAACTGACAGAAGATTTAAACGAGGCTACTAATATATTAATAAAAACGATTAATGAAATAATCAATGATTCTACAGCCACTAAAACAATAAAGCCCAAACACAAGAAACTGACTCCGTGGATCACGGATGGGTTAATCACCTCTATTCGAAAAAGGGACTCCTTGAAAAAAAAAGCTGCGAAATCAAACTTTTAACACAGATTTGCAAACCTATTACACAAGTTCCAGAAATAAGCTGAATCAGTTAAGGAAAATAGCCAAGTCTAACTACTACAGCAACAAACTTGACAAGGCAGAAAATAATTTAAGTAAGAAATGGAATATATTGAATGAAATAATGCAAGGTAGTGAAAAGACCTCACAGGCAATCCCACTGGTTTCCGCACTTGCCAGAGACACTAATAACACATTTGATAATGCTAAACAAGTAGCTTGCGAAAATCTGAACGAATATTTTGCTCAGATAGGTGACAAAACGGCGAAAAAAATTGAGGGAAAACCATCATACAAACCGTACAGATCTGAAATCAGGCATGACCCAACTTTGACGTTTAGGATTCCTGAGTTAAAAAATCGAGATATAATTGAGATAGTCAGAAAGATGAGGGGCAATTCCACGCCCGGAATCGATAGCATTTCACCCAAAACATTGAAGTCATTTATCAACGACCTGTGTGACACATATCTTCACCTGAAGACATATCTTCAACTTGAGTATTCGGAATTCAATATTCCCCCAAGCGTTTAAAACAGCCAAAATAATTCCAATTTACAAGGGTGGGAAAACTTCAGACCTTGGTAACTATAGACCAGTCTCTCTTTTGTGTGTCATCTCGAAGATTTTGGAGAAGTGGGTTAACGAACATCTGTACAACTACTTGGAAATAAATAATGTGATAACGACCAGACAATATGAGTTCAGGAAAGGAAGGGGTGCTGATGATGCTTTGGACGATCTTTCATGCGATCTGTATAAAATAAGAGACCAAAGTCGAAAAGCTGTACTTCTTTTTCTCGACATGGCCAAATGCTTTGACTCGATCGACAGAAAGATAATGTTGTGTAAATTAGAGAGAGGAGGTCGGGGTGGATCTGAGTAGCATAACGTGGTTTAGGGACTACCTGTCGGACCGTCGTCAAATTGTTGAGGTCGACTCGACTAGAAGTGGTGAACTGACGAATGACTATAGAATAATTCAGGGCAGTACCCTAAGCAGCACGCTGTTCCTAATCTATATCAAACAAGTGGCTGACCTAACAAATGGCTGTAAAGTATACAGCCATTCGCCGATGATACAACCTTATTATTTGAAGGAACATCCTGGGATGAAGCTTATGGTTCTGCGAATGCAACGATTAACAGGTACCAGTCTTGGTTTGACAGCAATTTACTGACCCTGAATCCGGAAAAAACAAAGCTTCTAGAATTTGGCAAAACTGATGGAAATGACAGACTAATTGTGATTCATGACTGTGCTAGCTCTCAAAATTGTTCCTGTCCGTCCATTGAAAGAGTAAGCAGCCATAAATACTTAGGTGTTGTAATAGATGACAATCTAAGATGGGATAACCACGTCACAGCCTTATAAAAAAAAAACTAAAAAAGTTAGTCGGTATTTTCCATAGGATCTGAAATGTGTTGAATGGCAATAGGTTGAAATTGATTTACAACACCATGTTTCAATCAGTACTCCAATATGGTATATATGTATGGGGCGCTGCACTGAGTAATACGCTGGCAAAGATTACTATGATACAGAAAGCATTACTCAAAGTCCTTTTTCGTCTTCCTCGGAGATTCCCGTCTAGCGAGCTTTATGATCGGACAAAAACGTTTTCCATCAAATAGTTACACTGCAAAAGCCTCCTCATGCACTATCATAAGCACCCTAACATAATTGCCCCAAACTCCGCCCATGATTACTTGACGAGATATAGACTGGAAGGCAATGTGGTAAACACCCGCCCACGACTAAACCTGGCTACGCGAAGTCCGAACTATGTGATTACCATGATGCATAGACACCTAAGTCCACAGCTTAAAACCCCCCGGCTTTTTTCCAGATCAGTATATAAAAAGATGATTTTCACGTTTATTATTGGTAAAACACAACGCGAGAAAAAAAATCTTACAGTTAGCCAATATGTTATAACAAGTAACATAACAATGAAATCACATTAATTAAAAATTTATACGAGCAGGAAATGTATGGAATCGGGATCTACTCTGTGCCAGTGCCTATCCATTTGGTTTAACCTTGGCAGCATTCAACAATCCCCTGCAGCAACACAGACCTCAGTCTAGCGCTGTGGGGTAATTGACATTTCTTTATTTACGAGTGGAAAAAATTTCAGCAATACTATAATAATCATTTTGTAGCAAGTTGTATCCAGATTTTTTTTTTTTTTTTCATGCAACACAAACACTATGTTTTCTTCGTGTCAATAAATACTATGACTTACACGACTTTCTCTCTCTCTTTCTCTCTCGACCTGCATTTGTGTATGTCTGTACCGCGCAATAGACCGCGATGTTGTAAGACTCACTGTCCCAAGGTGAAAATGCGTTATCGAGAAATTGAATTGAGATTCATCGTGTAATGAAACCTCTTTGCGTGGCGTGGGCGTAAGCCATCAATAGGCAACGAATCCTTGAACCTCCCTTACAGTACGAGTATATTATCAATTGCCCCATTCGAAAACCAGAAGACCCGTCCATTCGCGGATGTCTCGGAGCCGTGAAAGCTGCTGGCGGCCAACACCTCTCCTGACCACCATCTTGCCTTCAAGAACCAAGCGTTGGAAGCAGTATCGGTCTCCTCCGAATACGTGGCCCAGGTATCCAACTTTTCGTTTCTTACTTTTCTTATTTTTCGTTTCCAAGCATCAGGGTCCACGTTTCCACTCCGTATAACAGGATGAACCATTCCATATATGGACCCTTAAAGAACGCGGTAACGAATGCTGTAGTTCAGATGTTTATAAAAACGACACAAAGCAATGACATCATACGAGGGTTTCTTTGGGGAAGGGGGAGGGGGTGCTCACACATTTCTTCGGAGATTCACAAATGTGTTTTTATTATTTTCAATAATGAACCATTGGAAACCAGCATAAAAAAGAAAAAACTCAAAATTTGTTGTTTCCGCTTCAAAGTAGGTAGCATCACGCATGAAGAATGCAATGAAAAACGTCTGCCTACCCGCCGTACACCGCGCGCTGTCCATCGTGCTCCACACTTTCCTCAGTTACCATGTATCAGAATTAACGAAATTTGGTTTTAGGTCCCACTTGGGGTCTAGTTGGTCCGCGAAGCTCGGCGTTACTGTGAGCCACCTCTAAGGGGTCAAAAATAGGGGTTGCAATTTTCAGAACGCCGTAGCTCGAAAACATTCAATAGGAGTGTGATGAATGTGTTTTGGCGTACATCCACCACGAGCGGTGCGAGGGGGGATGTGCCCGGAATTTGGTTATGAGCGAATCACCACCATGATCCGGGATCTTTTCGGATGTGTCCGTTGGTTATGGGCGTACCACCACCATTCACGGATTCTTTTAGGATCGTTGCCTGGTCGTCCAGGATCTTTTTGGATGTGTGCTCGGTTTGTTTATGGGCGGACCACCACCATGCCCGAGATCTTTTAGGAAGTGTGTCCCTTGGTTATGGGCGTACCACCACCATTCACGGATTCTTTTGGGTTAGGAGAGAGAGACGAGGTAAGGAGGAGAGAGAGCAGTCAGCGACTAGAGGAGAGCGTAGAATGAGGAAAAAGATGCAGGAGGCGAGTTTATATATGCTTGGGAGCTGTCTCCCTCCATCCTCTAGCTAGTAGAGGATGGTGGGGACCTCCAGGCTCGCCCTCGGCTCTCTTGCGTCTTCTGTCCCCACTTCTAGATTTATTTGGCGAGATCTTATTTCTACATACAAGAGTTGTGGTTCTGGGAGGATACCACGACAAGGAGGTTATGTTTTTTTCAAGATTTTAAATAGATCTCGAATATAAGAATTTTTTGAGGCCACCCGCAGCATTGTACGTCCAGCCGTTCGCTTGCACCGAAAAGCTTCGTCAGAATGATCAACATGATGATGACACGGTATACTTCCAGCCCAGACATCACTGCTAGGGAACACCTGATTTCAATCACACATGGCTGAATGAAATCGAGTTGGTTATTCCGTGACATTATTTCATTCTTCGAACGATGTTTATTTTGGATTTTGTTGATAGGTACTTTGGTAACTTGAACAAGCTCCATACATGACAACAAATAATTAATGACTGAATGATTGAATCCCGCGCATTTTTATGAAACTGTAATTCCCGGGCCGGCTCCAATACTCGATTTTGGACTTCCCCGGGGGGAGCACGAAGGTAGACATTGACCACAAAAAACAGTGATCTACGCTGAAGGTGCATGCAGGAAAATAATAAACCGTTTTGTAACAATTTGCAGCGTTTTACCTTTGCAGTCTGGCTGAAATAGGTATTTACAGATTCTGTGAGTCAGTACCTATAGATGAACGTTGATGTGAGAATACAAGGGACGTTTATTTTCAAACAGAATTAGTTCCCGCCTCAGTTGGAAATTTTGAAAACAATACGATGAAGGTAAATTTTGATTTACTAACATCACGTATCAGAAACGAAGTAGGTGGATACCACGTTGAATGAGACGTAGGTGGCAACTCACAAAAAAGTAAAAAATTATCGGCAAACATGGACCGTCCTCTAAAAGCGTGTTGATAAGCACAGATGAGCAGCGCTCGACCACAGCTTGAGGAACTATGTTCCCGCTCCCGCCATCCTCTCGCAATAATAACCACCCTAATTACCAAATTCAATTAGGGCCGAAATGGAGCCTGTGTGCGAAAGAAAGAATTTTTTAGACCGAAAATAAAGTAAATATGGATGATACGGAAATTGTGATGGGGTGTTCGAAAAATTTTTTGCGGAGCGAATACTCTGTGTGTTACTCACAGAATAATAAACCAAAAGGCGTGCACGCTACTTTACAGAGCTGGAGGAGGATGGCGAGACGTGGATAATATAATATTATTAAAACAGAATATAGAAAATTGTTTTGTCAATCGCAGTACAACTTCGTAAAGTTGAGTTGGTAGCAGAAAATGTTCAACGCCGAGCCTCTTCTATACACTGAGAAGTACAAATAGCCATTCGGCCACGGAGCTTCATGGTTGATTGATCAGTTGTTAGCGAATAGAGATGATGAAATGCGTTTCGAGCATCTCGCGAACGTAGAGCGGAATGCAGGCAGTGCGTACGTGTGCTGCATGGCAGGAGTGGGACGTCGCTCAATGAACGTCTCGTTACACCCGAGCCAGGGTAGTCGGACGTATTTCCACCTACTAGGACGTATTTCCACCTAACTCTTTTATGTACATTACTTCCGATCGCCGGCGCCTTACTTTATACATTGGACTTATTTTCTTTGTCAATAGAGAGGAGCCTATTACCATACTAATAATTTTTAGGGTTTTTAGAAGACAAATTTAAAACTAGCCCTCCTGAACAGGTGGCCTTCGCACTCCTTTTCCAAGTATATAATACAAAATTCGATTATCTGTAGTATTTATTTATTTAATTGAAATTTACCTGGGCAAGCTCATTAAACTGAAAATTACAAATCTCATATGAGGAACATCTACTTGGCTGGTAGGTGTGCCTGCCTGCCAAGTTGAGGAACACCTACTCGGTTGTTCGATTCGCGCTAGTTTACTAGTCTGTCTTCCTGAAGGTGATGGCTTCAGGAGAGTTCGAGGCAGTTACTAGTACGACACCGCCTTGTATGGATCGCGCCGGCCTCGAGCAAGTGTCTGAGGATTTGCTGAGCTGTTTCCATTTGTTTTATGGGAGCGTCCGCTTGTCTGTTTCCCCCTGGGAATCTTGGTAGCTTGGCGACAGGCTTTCAAATTCATATTTTTGAATGATGAATTAAATTCACAAAAGAAGCGATTAACGTCTATAGTTAGTGAGCGAAGAAATCAGAATTCGGGTAAACATCAAGAAACCGATTGGCTGACCATAGAATTCTGCTAAGTGGGAGGTGCTGAGCGGGCGGCAACAGAGGCGACGATATAGCCGAAAATCTTGGAACACTGAGACGAACCCACTCTAGAGCCGGGCAGTCATGCCTGCCGTTCAAGTCTGTAGACTGGGGGAGTTCAGCTATAGTTCTTCTACATTCCAAAGGCAGCAAGTGACATAAACTCTTGATGCTGATGTAATCTATATCGTCATAAGAAATTCCCTGTTTGAACGCAATATACCAGAGGTATTTAAGCTGAATTCTCTACAGGCAGTATTTGTGGATAGCACATTATGTAGGTAACTTGGGGACCAAACTCAAGAGGATGAGGATAGATGTTATTGATAAACCTCATTCCAAAACTGTAAGACACAGTGCTGCTCAATTTGCGGAGTTAGAAGATTATAAATAAAATCGAAATGGTTTAGTGTAAAAACTAAAATGTAGGTAGGACATTTTGTAACAACAACAGTATAAACTTATGTCCCTGCAGTTACAATTGAACTTTTAGAATTGGAACCCAAATGGTATCTTATGGTTATACCTATTTTCCAGTAAAGGAAATGGAAAGTAAACCTTGGGAGGAGATGTATACTTTTCTTTCTTTCGTGAAATATGGCAACCCTGACTTGCGCCCATCAGTCGGTCCCGTATTCTTCTCTGGCACCCTTGCATCCATGGACATTATGAGGAGGTAGACAATAAACACATTACAATACAAACACACAACAACATAAAACTTCCAAGAGTTTTATGTTAAGAGCTCTCAGCCCAACTTCTGGCACCACATGCTACTTCTTAAGTACTTTGGACGACACTGTGTCAAATTACCGGGATCCAAATAGCTTTGATGTCTAACGTGGCCGTATTATAGCGGAGTGGTACGGCAGAGGGGTGGGTGCGCTGATGCATTGAGGAGCGCGCTAAGTGGGCCAGGAGCACAGTGGGAGTATTGATTCAATTGAGCGCTAAGGGATGAGGAATGAAAGGACGATTGGGAGGAGGGGGAAAGTAAAGAGTGAATGGGTGATGGGAAAGGGGATTCGATTACAGACCAGCCTCGGGGAAACCTGATTACGCGCCATTTATTCGCCAACTAACGGCATAATGCCAACATAGAAACGCGTTTTGATTCTCTAGTTATCGCCTTTAGCGGCTATCGTATGATTTTAGCAGAGAAAAGGCTTCGGAAAGACCTTCACTTGTAAAAGCGGGGCTAAAAAGGTAATATATAAAATAAACGTTTCAGAACAAAGGCACACAGTAACACAAATGGCACACAGTAACACAAATGGCACACAGAACACAAATGGCACACAGTACTAGCACTGGCTTCACCGTAGCGTGCCAACGGTCGTAAACGCCTAATACACAACAAACGTTCAAACATCGACACTGTGTTTGAAAAATTCGCGTTCACAGATTATTTTTGATACTATAGATTATCAAACCTGATAAAAACAATAACCAGGACCCCCCACCGCGACTCGGGATAATTTTTTATTAGAATCAGCTGACTTGAATAGATATAATAAACGACCCACATTCCCACCATAAAAGCTGCAAATTCACAAGGCCCTTTTTTGCGGTGGATACCTATACCTACCCAAACAAACACACACACACACACAAACACGCCGAAAATGCCAACAGAGTCGATGCACCACCGTCCCAGTCTCCTGTAAAGCCATTTCGGCCCAGCGAACCAACTCACCCATTTATTTTGAAATGTTTCGACATATTCCCAAAATGTCACGTAATTTTGATGATTAGTTTGACTGTAAACAACAAATTTGTAACTATCAACAAAATCCACCGAAATAGCAATTTTTCTTCAAATAACAATCATATAATATATCAAGGAACGACTAACTCGACTTCATAAAACCATGCGTGATTACAATCAGCTGTTCCCTAGCAATGCTAATATCTGTAAGTACTGGGTGTATACTGTAAGATTCACTGAGAAAGCTTTTCGATTCAAATTTCAGGGCCTTGCTGCGACCGAACGGCTGGAAGTATGATGGTCCAGGTGGCTCAAAAAATCTTTGATATTCGTTCGGATTCATAAAAACCACACCCCCTCCTACTGAATGTTTTCGAGCTACAGCGTTTTGAAACTTAACCCTTATTTTTCACCCCTTGTACATGACAACGCAAAGCTTCGATTACCACCAACTAGACCTCAAATTGGACCTACAAACCAAATGCCATTTATTTTGGTTTATGGTAACTTTTGGATCTTATTGATAGGTACTTGAGGTTTGTAACTTGAACAAACGTTATGCTTTATAACGATTTGTTGTTACGAAGAACAAAAAAAATTAATGATTGAATTATTGAATCCCGCGCATTCTAATGAAAAAACTGTAATTCCCGGGCCGGCTACTACTCGATTTAGGGCTTTCCTGGGAGGAGCACGAGGGTAGGTATTGACGACAGAGACGCAGAAAGGGCATCTGTACAGGTGAATAATAAACCGTTGTGTAATAATTTGCAGCGTTTTTGTATTCCGCTTTGTAATCTACGTAGGAATCTACCTTGATACGCAAAAGTCAAACCACAAAATTTTGAAGGGAAGTTAATTTTTCTTCTCATTCTCGATTCCAAAGGTTTATTATTGAAAACAATAAACCAAAATGATCTAAAAGGAAAAAAAATTAACGTTGAAATTCCATATTGTTCATAATTTTTAACATTCAAAAATAAATAAATAAATATAGCAATATAATAATTATTATAGTAATACATAAAATAACTGAAATTTCTATCATTCATTCACACTCTACACCGCAGTGGTTCTCAACCCCCCCCCCCCCCCCCACCAAGGGGTGTAAGCGACTTCCGGGGGCGGGAGGTGGGTCCTCAAAAAGTTCAGAAAAATCTACTCACGTATCATAGATTTCCGATCGTGTCATTGAGCAGCAGATCAAATAATTGATGACCTGTTCTTCAACTAAATACCAATAGCTTACTCCTAACTAGAAACTACTGGTCACCCTCTATCCTCCTCAACAAGATCGAAGATCATCAGTATTGACAGTTATTCATTATTCGAATGTGGTTCATTACGACAGGATGGCCGATGGCGTCACAAGAAATTTTTTAGTTCGTCTGGATTCCGCTCGGAGCCTGTTCCGCAAGCAATAACATGAAGCTTGATAGTACCGGAGGGTTTCAGCGTTAAACGAAAAACTCGTTGAAGCGTCATTTGATGTTGCTCTCAAAACTGCAGAAGCAAATAAGCCCAATATAAAGCGTTTATTATCAACCCAAAATGAGCCGCCAAATACCATGCTTCTCACTAGAATTTTGTATTGCTTATATGGATCAAATGTATTGTTAAATTAATTACTCTCATTACATTAATAAATGTATATTTTTTAACTTTGTTGTTAATTAAATACATTTAATATTCTAATAAGTACCTACATAAATACGAAATTGATTAAGAACAAACTATTCTCAACTGCTAGTCGTCAACCTATTTTATCCTTTTTAATTACAAAAAGTCTTTGGTTTTTGTGATTTTGAAGGAGGGTTGGAGGAGCAGGTGGAGGAGGGGGGGGGGCACGATACTCCCAAGGGGGGAGCGAACAAGGCGTTACTCGCCTTGAGGCGCGACCCAAAACCATTGAACCACTGCTTTTAAGTTAAAGTGATCATCACATAAGCTTGGCCGTTTGAATCGTTGCCTTGGAAATGAAGTGGAAACGCTGCAAATCCCTGCACAACGGTTTATTATTTTGTACAGAATACCCTTCTGTTACAGATCACAGCTCTCTGTATAGATAACCCATCTAATAATATGTACTAGTCTATACATATTATGTAGATCGCAGACCCTCCATAGATTACCTTACCCGGTACTCGTTACTAGGTACCTACTTAAATCACGAGTTAAACGTTGCTAAAATAATTCTGTCGATGACAAGCAGTAACTAGAACGGCAAAAAGAAACGCAAATAATGAAGTTCTGAAGGATAATTGTTGATATGGAGTGAAATGGATGCCCCTTCTGCGTAGATCACTGTTCTCTGTGGTCAACACCTACCTTCGCGGTCAAGTATCATGAACCTTTGTGTAATAACTTCCCCATAAATAATACTTCAACGGTTATTCAAGTCCGCTCAACAAAATCCAGCCCCTTCTTAGTTGATGAACCGTTAAATAATTTACCGTTGTGTAATAATTTACCGTTGTGAAATTATTTACAGTTGTGTAAGAATTTACCGTTGCGTAATAATTTTCCGTTGTGTAATAATTTGCCGTTGTGTAATAATTTACCATTGTGTAATAATTACCCATCAACAATACTTCAACGTTTGTTCAAGTTACTAAACTACCGATCAACAAAATCCAGCCCCTTCTTGGTAGATGAACCGTTGTGTAATAATTTACCGTTGTGTAATAATTTGCCGTTGTGTAATAATTTGCCATTGTGTAATAATTTACCCATCAATAATACATACTTCAACGTTTGTTCAAGATTCACAAGTACCTACCAACAAAATCCAATAGTGCATCACTTGTCAAATGAAATAATATCGCAGAACAAACAACTCGACTTCATACAGCAACACACACACATCCTTCTACATCCTTGATTATAATCAGATGCTCCCTAGTGATGATTATCTGGGCTGGATTTATACCGTTTGATTCACGATCGTGTTGACGAAGCTTTTTGGTGCACACGAACGGCTGTACGTACGATGCTCCGGGTGGTCTCAAAAAATTGTTTAGCTCAAGAGAAATTTAATAACGTAAAAAAAACCATACCCTTCTATCGGATGTTTTCGAGCTACGGCGTTCTGAAAATTTCAACCCCTATTTTGAACCCCTGAGAGATGACTGACAGTAACGTCGAGCTTCGAGGACCAACTAGACCCCGAACGGAACCTATAACCCGAATTTCATCAATTTTGTTTCATGGCAACTAAGAAAAGTGGCAAGTACGGCGTACGGTGGACAGACAGAAATTTTTTTATTGCAGTTTTGGATTCTAAATACATTACCTTGAAACGTAAACCATCAAATTTTGCGGGGGGGGGGGGGGGGGGTTAGAATTTTTTTTTTCATGTTCGATTGCAATGGTTCATTATTGAATATAATAAACCAAAATTATGAAGTTTGTGTGTGGTGAAGTCGGTGAAGACTCTCTCATTAGATAGGTACTAACGCAGAAATCTTAGTGAAGAAGTAATTAAAAGATGAGAAATCCCAACAGTGGCATAAGGAAGAATACTCACTTCCATGAGTTGAAAATTATAAGTACTTCGACTTGATAGTATTTACATAAGGCCAAACAAAGGGAGGAAAGAAAGGGGCCAAAAGAGAATACCTTACACCAAATCAGTAATGTGAGCCAGTAAATTTTAATAACGATGATGAACGCCAAAGCCTGAACCGGGCGAGACTTTAGAGGAAGAAACTTCTAGAATTATAACGAGTATTATGAGAATAACAATGAGAAGCAAAACAATTATGAATATGGTGTGACTGTTGGAAAGCTTCTATTCAAACTCCTGTCCAAGTAGCCAGAAGATTTTCAAAGAGTTACCAATGAAAACATCAGGTTTTAACAATTTCTCTACTCCTGTAATCGTACTGCAATCTCTCCAAGTCGGAGTAAAATTAAATTAACTGACATTTCTCAAGACAAGAACTTATGAACAGGAACAGCACAAGGGATTTATCAAATGATTACACTAAGGGTACAGACAAGCTCTAAGTACACAATGATATCTTCTCATTCTAAAGTAACCACTTCAAAATCCTTTCGAACGTTCGAGTAATAAAGAGAAAGGCTGTGCCAGCCTTCATGCGACCTAGATCGTAAAACGGGTGTATCTGTTCTTTTAATGTCCCTCATAACAGAGACCATTTATCGAATAGCGTCCTGAAGGGGTAGGTGCTTCTGGAATCACAGACAACTTTACTGGCGCACTTGCCCGGGCCGAGTCTTCAGGATTAAATTCCATGGGTATTACATGAATCTATGGTGGTTCAGAACTGCCGGTTCTGCGCGTTTAACCGGACAGTTTCTTCTGGATCATTTCACCTCTGAAGTCACTGTCGCCGATGCCTGCGGAAGGATGCGCCGATGCGCATTCTCGAAAACCAGGTGGCTGCCTGGGGTTGTTGAGAAATGATTTGATGAGTGAAAGGAACTCGGTTATTTATTTCACTTTACGAGAAGCTGTCCCTTTCCAAAAGGTTAACTACCATCGTAGGTCGATTCGACTTTCGCAAGAGGCTGACTTGAAACACAACTGGGTCGAACTTCAGTGCTTCAAATTCCTCAAGTTGAACGCAGCATATTATTTTCCTTCCTCAGTTGTCCCTAAAATTCTCCCTGTATTATCAGATGCAGACTACAGGGAAAGAACGTGTTATTTCGGGGACACGGGCAGCTGAGCGTTAACACGTTTTTCCCCAGTACAGCCCCAGTAAACACGTTCTTCCCCTGTACAGGATCGTTTCACTTTTCATCCTCACCCATTTAGACTCGCACAAACCACCATCAGCACCGGACTCCCCGCTTCCCAAACCTTTAGGAACCGTCATACCTACATTTCGAGGAAAAAATTCGAGTTAATACACGTTTCTTTCCCCGTAGTCTTCAAATACATACCTACGTCAACGCTTGTACCCACTCACAAAATGGTAGATACATACTGCCTCATAATGATCCTCACTACCAAGGTAATTTTCTTTCTACAATTAATTCTTCGTTGTTGGTAGTATCAACTCAATATACCAATAACATTCGCTGTAAGCCCACATCTCATTTGATTCAAGTCCACGGACCTGCGAAGTCCACGCTTTCAAATTG
This sequence comes from Leptopterna dolabrata, assembly GCA_954871275.1. Taxonomy (NCBI): domain Eukaryota; kingdom Metazoa; phylum Arthropoda; class Insecta; order Hemiptera; family Miridae; genus Leptopterna; species Leptopterna dolabrata. The sequence continues at coordinate 23,464,425 of OX940976.1, forward strand.
AAATCCGGAGAACAAATTATATATACCACTCGGAAGTAAAATCTTTTATGGAGAGGTATAAATATTTTAAAAGATAATTCCTTTCTATAGTTGTATTTCCTAAAAAGCCGACATTATCAAGGGCTAGATTACCTTTCCGTGGACCATGCTCACACATGTATCGTAGCGCGAGTTGGAGGATTTAACTCCAAAAAGTAAAAGGTGAAATATTTATAATAAGGCGTAACAAATAACACTTAAAATGTTAATGATAATATATAGAGCTTATACAAATTAAAATAGCTTATACAACAGTAAAAGGCGAAAGATTTATAATAAGGCGTAACAAATAATACTTAAAATGTTAATGACAATACACAGAGCTTATACAAATTTAATTATAATAATAGCTTATAGAATAAGCATGTATTTGGCGAATGGTTACATAAAGGCCGAAGCCATTTCCAAATAGAAATTGTATTTGTTCACTGGCCAACTCCACACAGAAATCGTATTTGTTCACATTCCTTTTCCACTGATCACGCTAACATAATAATAATAATTAATGGACCCGACCACTAACCCCGGTGCAAGCATTGCAAAGAGCCACCTAACATTCGTTTACCCACAACATGGAAGGAACAAGATAGAGAGATGGTGGAATCGAACACCCTTTGATGTCCACCCAATAAATGAAATAGCCCACCTTCCTTTTAGCCGTACGAAATGCCGCTGGCCTTTGTATGGACCTACCCCTTCACGAAACGTGTTTTCCCATTCAATCGAGACAAACGGCGTCAGTGTTGAGAATTCCCAGAGGTGCTTTATCTCTCCAACCCACCTTGTTCAAGTTTAGGGTCCCAGTAAATTTCAATCGCGGGACGCAAAATGTGGGTTTGCCGGCCAATATCGATTTTTTAAATGGACCTGCTCCTGTTGACGCTATCCATAGCTTTCCAACAGAACTGGAATCAAGTTGAGCCGTTCATCTCATAGACGACAAATCAGGGTGGTATTTTTCTAATTAGAGCAAGACTTCTCTTCGAAAATCTGAATAATACGGCCAACGCTCCATTTCCTTAACATTCCAAATAATTCCATCGAAGAAGTCATCAAATGTCCTCCAAGTGTGCTCCAATTTTGAGCTACGTTCACATCCTTAGCGTCTCCCAGTACAACAATTATGATTCTTCTTGGACTGCATCATGGTAGGTAGTTTCGCACTTGAAATTGTGGGAGCATTTCAAGACCCACTTCAAGGAAGACTGAGAAAGGCCAATAGGGATTTGTCACGATTTCTGGTCTGTTCGCATATGATTTCAGTATACATACAAAATCATCCCACGTAAGTCTGCCACAACGATCAAAATTATTGTAAATGTATTGACTCACACCTCGCACAAGAATCACGTTAACCCCAAAGGAGTTTCATGAATATAATTCCTTCATTTACCTAGGGCTCATTTACCTAAGGCTGAAACGTGAAAACAAGGACAGCCCGTGCAAATGGGTACTAAAAAGCTCGTGTAACTGCTCCTAGAAGGACTAAGTTCTCAAGTAACCACAACAATAGGTTTGGGACACGCTAACCGTTAACCGTACTGTCCATAGGATTCGGCTGAAAATAGGTTGGGAACACATTCGGACTGTTACTTCTCCGTACAAGTTCGTTTTGCACCACTGTATATTAACCGGGGAATTTCAACTCTCGTGCGTTTACCAGCAGCTCTACACAGAGAAGTTTTCCCTGCACGATGGGAGTATTAGGTGGACCCGTGGTGAGAACTGTTTGACATTGATAAAGAGGGTTAGCCAAAGTTGCGGTTTGAATTCTCCCGAACCCTCCTCGGACACCACAGACCCAGAACATTCCTTTTTCCAGAGCCATCTTCACGCGACTCACAACACGAACTCACGTCCTTCTAATGACCCGCGACCATAGTTTGATATGGTTCAAACCATCATTCTTACTGAATTCTCGAATTGACAACACTGCTTGGGGATCTTCGTTTTTCATTGAATTTATTCACACGTTAATGACATAATACATGCAGCAAATCCTGACTCCCCACAATATTCAATTCACTCACGAAGTTTAGACCTTGTTTTTCGTGGCTCATAATGGGTGAAGAAAAAACCGCGAAAGGCTTTTTGGTCGCTCAAAATTCATTAAAATGTAGCAAACAACAGCTCATGACCACTAGTCAAATTCAATCAACTTATGACGCTTAAACTTTGTTGGATTGTGTGACAAAGTGTGACAGCGGACCCTCGAGAGTATCCTATATTATCACAGGTTAAGAAGGGAAATCGATTAGGCTTCCGCCAAACGACCCCATCTTACCCGGAACAACAAACGACTCTAGAACTGCCACTGTCACAATTGACAGTGACGCTGGGAGTCCAGTCCTTATAGATGAACCCGGCAAGACAGACGTTTAATCTACTATTCCATACAGATACAATTTCCTGCACTCCTCTACTACCACCTGATCATTAGATAACTGTGACTGAGTACCCAATACTACATCATGAGCTATATTACTCCTTTTCGTAATACTATGCCGACCTACTCCCCTGACCGAGGAACTAAAATGGACGCACCTAGTCCTAGAATGATTATAAAATAAAATAAGATGTAACATCAGTATTTAGGTACATATGTACTTAGACCTAGGTATATATTACAATATTTCAGTTAGCAATGAATAAGTGGGTAAATACGACAGATAATAAGAGTAGTAGCTGGTAGTAGTTATACACCCTCAAAATACACAACTCTCAAAATCTGAGGGAGTAACATCGGAGTGTGATGAAGTTCAAAGAAGAGATTATTATTTATTCAAATACGAGATTCAAAGAGAGATTATTTATAATAACTTGCAGTGTCCCTGTCATTCTAAAACGTTACTGAGATTGTCCGCGAAAATTGGGACGAATAAAAACTGTGACCAACTAGCCGAAACAGTGAAATGAATATAAGATAGGAGTAGAGAAGACCTAGGTCAGTAACTGATAGGCATTGTGCGGCAAGTTAGCGAGTGAACAATAAAGGGAGAAAGAGACAATAGAACAGATAACGATGAGAGTGATGGAGGATAGGCTAAGACCAGCAACACAGTGCTCTGCGGTGAACTGTATTCGGGGCCATGCTGCCCCTTCTAGGGAAGAATAGGTTTCATCTTAGAATGAGTATATAACAAGAGCCAAACGTTCACATGTACATAGCTTGAACCATTGGATGTGTCTACCTAATAATGGGATAAATGTGTTGAAATAAACAGGCATTCCATTGATGTTTTGCAACCTTTTTTGTGTTATGCCCCCGAATCTAGTGTTACTCCCTTCCAACCACACCTTGCAATACATTAAACCAAATGTAATATTACATCAGACCTAATATTACCATAAATATTACAATAAATGTAATATTAACTTATGATACATTAAACCAAATGTACCCACTTAACTCATAACACGCTATTTCTATAACATAATTGCCGAACGCCAGTGAGGCTTCACACTTAACCGCGAGCGACATTTTGCGGGTGGGTATATACGTCTGTACCGCGCTACAAGCCGCAGTTTTGGGAATTTTGACTTGAAAACTTGAGGGTAGACTCTGTGGGCCTTCCGAATATACTGTACAGTTTTTGGTGTCTCGACGACGTCAGGAAGAGGAACGCGACATCCCAAGAGCCAAAACACTGGTAATAATGGGTCCTAATACATGCAATTTTCAGGGCATAATCACAGGACTGTCAGAAATGTCTGTAGTAGTTTTGGTACTATAACGGCGCCAGTCGGTGACGGCAACGGCACCGCAAAATCCAAAAACAGCTAATTTGCGGTCGGTACACGTTGTATTCGTTTTACTAAAGAAACGTGAGGCTAGTGGTCAGCGGACCCACTCGTTTGATAGGTACATACAGCGTCATGTCAATGTCGTAATCATCAAAATGAAAAGAAGAGGTACATATCGTTGGTGCATTCCGCGGAATATGCGCAAGACATATTTCGACATGTTTACCCCAACGGCCTTATCAGATAAATGGAATGAACCGGTTCCCGTGAGATCACAGAAGTTAAGATACTCGAGCGTGGTTAGTACTTGGATGTGTGTCACGGCGAGCCGTGACATGTCCAAGTCTGACCCACATATGATAGCTGTTGGGCGAACCCCTCTCCACTCAAGGAAGTGAGGCAATGAGTAGCCAAGTAAAGAGTGAAATGATCAGAACGAATTCTGATCCTCTCACTGGAGGACAGCCGATCACGCCCGCGACGCTGGCAGGGCAGTCGGACGAACAGCCCCAGCCTGAAATGGCTGTTACTTTACTTTACTTTTTACTTACTTTGTTTCGACAATTTTGACGTTAAAATCCGAATCTGCGACTTCCAAAACCCATTTTTTTTTTTTTTTAATAATCGATATATTTGCTATATCAGTAACATAACAACTGAGCTTAGCCCATCAAGTTAGTTTGCTATAATATTATTCAACTGTTTGTAGAGTTTTTAGCCCAGTGGCTGTAACTCAGGAGAACACTCAATCACTACACTTGTCACATTGTCACATCACAAGGTCGAAAGGTTTTGTTCTATCAAGCCGCCGGGTGGCGTTGCTGTTGTCTAGGAGTCGAAGAACTTCTGGATTCATGTGTTCATGAAGCCGCTGTTCGTATTTAATCGCATGTTGCTTTGCCACTTCGCTGACGGAATCCATCTTGAGGTCTCGATGGAGGTCATCATTTCTGATGTACCAAGGGGCGTTGACAATACTCCTCAGTACCTTGTTCTGAAAAGTTTGTATAATCTTGCTGTTTGTCTTTTTAGTACAGCCCCAGAGCTGGATACCATAAGTCCACACAGGTTTTAGGATTTGCTTGTAGATTAGCAATTTGTTGTGTACAGATAGTTCAGAATATCTGCCTAGCAACCAGTACATTTTTTTGAACTTCATATTTAACTGATCTTTTTTTTTAATCACATGTTCCTTCCATCTTAATTTGGCATCAAGAGTCATCCCTAAGTACTTTGCTGTATTAGCGTAGGGGATCTGTTGGCCATTCATCATGACTGGTATCGTTGTTATGTTCTTGTTCGTAAAGTTAGTATGAGTAGATTTCAGTTCATTAAGCTTAAGTCGCCATTTTTTGGTCCAGGCGCTTACATCATCAACAGAATGCTGTAATTTCCTAGTTGCTTCCTCTACTGAGTCACCAACCGCAAGTATGGCAGTATCATCAGCAAAAGTTGCGATTGTCGTGTGTTCATTGCTAGGTACGTCACGTGTATACAGAAGGTATAGTAAGGGCCCAAGCACGCTTCCTTGAGGGACACCTGCCCTTATTTTTTTGAGACTGGAGTATTCTCCTTCGTGTTTCACTCTGAAATGTCTTTCGGAAAGATATGATTTCAAAATTTGAAAAAATGGCTTCGGTAAGTCTCTCTCAAGTTTGTACTCTAACCCTTGATGCCAGACTTTGTCAAAAGCTTGGGAAACATCCAGGAAGACACTTGCACAAACTTGTTTCTTTTCTAGACAATTCTCTATTACATCAGTTACACGATGCACTTGTTCTATGGTAGAGTGTTTTTCCCTGAATCCAAACTGGTGGTCGGGGATTAGCTCTTTTTCTTGAACGATTGGTTTCAATCTTTGTATCAGTAATCTCTCAAAGAGCTTAGATATTACTGGTAGTAATGATATAGGTCGGTAGGACTCTTTATTCTTGGATTCTTTCCCAGGTTTCAGTATCATGATAACCTCTGCCACTTTCCAGCAGCGGGGTACATATTTCAGTCTCAATGCCGCGTTTATCAGATACAATAGCATTCGCATGCCTTCCTCTGGTAGTTGCTTAATTGCCTTTCCTGTAATGAGATCATATCCAGGAGCTTTGTTCGTTTTGAGATTGCGAATTTGATTTTTCAGTTCACTGAGCGTTACTGGTTGTATGAAGTGTATATCCGTGGAGGAGGATACCATGGGTAAGCCTCCTTCATCACTGTTCCTGGGGAGTGGCACAAATGTGTTTTCGAGGTGTTCAGCAAAAATCTCTGCCTTTTCAGTAGGACTTTTTGCCCATTCCCCATCATCTTTTTTAATGGGAGGTACATGTTCCTTCGGCTGCTTGAGTGATTTGGTAATTTTCCAAAGGGAATATTCCGTATCTTTTTCCGGATTTAAACTATGAATTAGTCTTAAGTGCGTTTCTTGCTTCATTTCTGCTGATAAATTATCCAGGTGGTTCTTCAATCTATTCAATTTTGTTTTATCGCATGGGGCTCTGGTATGTTGCCATATTCGTCTAGCTTTCCTCTTTTCCCTAATCACTTCACGGATTTCACGGGGATAAGATACATTATTAGCTGCATATGTAGTCTCTGGTGGAGTACTAACCCAAGCTGCTCGTTGAATACATTTAAAGAAGTTCTCAGCTTCATCTTCTAATTGCTCTGTAGATTTGAGGGGCACAGACAAATTAATATTAGCAGATATGTGCTCCCTAAATATATCCCAGTTGGTACGTTGTGTAACTAGTCTGGGGGGATTTTCTTTAATTATTATCGTGTCACTAATTGTGAGAACTATTGCCGAGTGATCTGACATGAGACTTCCACAGTCTTCGACGTGAATGAAGTTGCTTGATATTCCTTTTATTACAAAGAAATCAATCAGATCTGGAATTTTTGCTGTATCTGAGGGCCAGTAGGTAGGTTTTCCAGTGGAGTAGAAATCACTACGTGTTTTTTTCGCGGCAGTGAATAGCTCTCGGCCCTTGGTTGTTGTTAAACGGGAGCCCCAGTACGTATTTTTTGCATTGAAGTCACCACCAATGACAAAGTTTGATCCCAAGCTTTTAAATAGAGATGCGAAGTCCTCTTCTTTAAGACTGTAGCGCGGTGGGCAATAGATAGCTGCTATATTGCATTTTTTGCTATTTACTAAAACTGTTATAGTGGAGACTTGCATACATTCTTCTTGAATTCTTTGCTGCACATAGTGACTAATGGCATTCTTGATAAGGACAGCTGACCCTCCTCGTGGTCTTCTAGATGGGTGGTCAGCACGATAGCACTCATATCCTTTGACTTTAATGTGAGATGACTGTGTGAAGTGTGTTTCCGATAAAAGACATATATCTATTTTTTCTTGGTTCAGGAAAATATCTAGTTCTGAGACATGCCGCTCAAGTCCATTCGCATTCCATGCTGCTATTCTAAATGTATTTTGTATCTTCATGGTTTTTTCAAGGACGGTTTAGGTTTAATACTCTTTTCGAGTGTGGCTACTCTTTCAATTAAGAGTCTGTTGGTATGCTTTTGTTCATTTAGCATTTCGAACATCAAGGTAAGCATTTTGTCGACAGATGAATTCGTATTATTGCCACTCACAACACTGGCGTACGACATAGTATTACTATTAGCATGAACTTTGTGTACGATGCTAGTTTGGTTTTTTTGAGTGTTATTAGATGAACTTTTTTTGTCCGAATTTCCAGGATGGGGATTTTTTGCTCGATCTTTGATTTTTTGTAACTCCTTAGCAACTTCACACCCACGATAGTTGGCTGGATGGGCATCGCCGCAGTTTATGCATTTCGGGTTCACCTGTTGAGGGCATGACGTGGTATCGTGCTTACCTGCACATGTCCAAGTCTGACCCACATATGATAGCTGTTGGGCGAACCCCTCTCCACTCAAGGAAGTGAGGCAATGAGTAGCCAAGTAAAGAGTGAAATGATCAGAACGAATTCTGATCCTCTCACTGGAGGACAGCCGATCACGCCCGCGACGCTGGCAGGGCAGTCGGACGAACAGCCCCAGCCTGAAATGGCTGTTACTTTACTTTACTTTTTACTTACTTTGTTTCGACAATTTTGACGTTAAAATCCGAATCTGCGACTTCCAAAACCCATGACATGCAAATTCTCAGCTTGGAAATGGGTGTATTGTAGCGAGAAAATGGGTCGGGTGGAGAAGGGTCCTGTGTAACTCATTATATATTTAATACATTATCAACTTATGTTATAGAAATCTTATCATCTGTCCCACAAATATCCAACGTATATTGGTTGATGGGACAAACTTGAAATGACCTAAGTTTTTTCAACTAAGGCTAGGAACATTTACGAGAATGAGAAAAGTTTTAAAAAGATGCAGATGAACAACAGTTATCAGGAACAGAACTGGAAGGTTGAAGCGCGAAGGAAACTAAGTGTGTTATTTCACTTTCTCAAAGTTTCCATCCATTCACAGGAAAGAGGATCAAGCAGAACGTGGCTCAAACTTGAGGGTAACGATAACTTCGGCGTTGCCGGTGAAAACAGGTCTGTTTGTAGGAGGAAAGGGAAATGGGAGAAACGGTAATTCAGAAAGCCTGTTTCCCCTAACATGCTACGTCAAGTTTAACCAGCGGAGGGGTTGAAGAGGTCTGAAGGGATGGAACTAAACGTTCAGTTCAGAGAACACGAGAGTAACAAGATCGTTGAAACAAACCTATGATTAGGGGAAGCGAAGCTTCCTCTCGTGAATCCTTCAGTGAAGCCCGGCGAATGTGGTGTTTGCCCATGCAAATGAGGCCATACATTGTGTGGGAACGCACAAGAAAGTACTTACGTGGGAGTATCAGAAGCTTTTCAATGACTCACCTGAAAACGAAAAGGAACGATTATTAGTGAATATAATTAACATTCAAACTGGGCATACTCGTAGTTAGATTGAAACACCTGGTTCAAAGTACTGCCATAATTGGTGTCCTGATACATGGCACCTACCTACCATTGATTAAATAGGTAATATTACAAACCATTTCTAATTCGACTTGCCATAATATTTTCCTCACCTCAGGAACAAACACCCTAACGCATCTACCCCCATCCATCAAAACAACCACTAACATACAATACCGAACTTTCGCGAGCAGTATACCAAGCAGTAGGAATTTCTCCTCACTTTCCATGGATTAAAATGTAAGTAAACCTAACCTACCAGGGTACCTACCTATTGATTCAATATTTTTGGGGGGATTTTAGTAGGATAGGGCACATCAACAGCTCAACCCCGCCAAATCTGTACCTCCAGCTTTGGAATCAAACTACTTGTTACCCGAAGCATTTCTCACTCATTAAAATGACCAAATATTTACTCTTAAATCAAACTGTTACACCTCGTCATAGTTTTATTTCAGTAAGATTTCTAATTTTTGTGTTCAATCAGTTCGAAACAGAAGGAATGATTAATTTAGATAATATGATTTATGAGATTTTCAAGGGAACAATTTTCTTTGGAGTTTGAGATTGGGACGGAGAAGAAAATTGTTACTACAAACGTTCCCTGTCTCTTTCTTCTAATTTTCCATAGTTCGTCGGTAATAAGCTCAGCTTGTTTACAACTTTATTTTGCATACTTGATAAATTAATTTTCTGGAATTCAAGAGTGCATATAATATTGTTAGTTACACAACAGCATTATGAACAGCTATCGCTCGCTGTATTTTAAGGCTTGGAAGCAAATATTGCTTTCCTCTAAATTTGGAATTTCCACTTGCACCTTGCGTTTCAGACGTCAAGGGACTCATTTAGCCGCGTCTGTCTGTCTCAAACCGCAGGCTCTTTGTAGCCAACGTACCTAAAGGATGAACAATCTAAGCAAGCTGAAATTATGATTCATACAAAATATAATGGGATTGAGGACGTTCCGTCAAGCTGTGGAGCTACAACCTACAGCATTCGACTCAACCCAACATATCTAAAGAACTAAGATCCCACGAAACATCCAATTTCGAACCAGCATCGCGGCACAAGAAACAAGGCTCCTTTTATTTGCAAGATGGGCGGAGGGGACGACGACTTCCCGGAACAATATCAACTGACGTGACAGCAGCGGGGAATTTCCCGCCCTCCCGGAGGATAATTCAGTAAATAACTTGTTCGGGAAGAAAACCTAAACCGCTTCGTACACGAAATAAGAACCCCGGACCGGGGACCCGAGATGCGACGTTAGCTATTGAAAGAAAACTTTTAAAAGCTTCGAGAAGGTTCTCAAGTTGCCACGAAGCCCTTGGTACCCACCGTTGTTCCCTTTCTATCTACTTCAGAGCAACCCGAAAACAGTTCAAGTCCCCCTCCTCAACTCCCTAAGGATGGCTTGTTATTGAGCTGAGTTTGCTACTCCCCCCCCCCCCCCCCCCCTGCCAACAGGAATTTTCTTTTTACTTACTCTCATCATTACTTTCGCATTCTTTCAATATTTCGTTTAGAAAAAAAACGTGTTCTTTGTCGTTAGCAAGGCGATAAGGTTATTTTTCCCCCTCTGAATACCTTTTTTTTTTTTTTTTAACATTTAGAAGGGATTCAACTGGGAAACTTTTGTCTCGCTACCAGAGTTTAAAGCCACACAACAATGAAAATAGGTCGGGAGATGTTTCTCGGAAAAGCCGTCAAATACTGAACTTACTGAGGCAGTTCATATCGTACAAATGGCTGAGGTCGTTGAAAAACCTCGATATTCAAGACTTCACAGCGATCGCGTTTTCATAAACGAAAAAAACGCTGCAAATCCCTGCACAAAGGTTTATTATTTTGTACAGAATATCCTTCTGTTACAGATCACAGGTCTCCGTATAGGTCCTCCCTTCTATATAACATGGTACTATTCTACACATAATATGTAGATCGCGGACCCTCCGTAGGTTAGTACCTAACCCCGTACTCGTTACTAGGTACCTACCTAAACCGTTGTGTAATAATTTACATGTATAGGTTCCCCTTCTACGGAGACAGAATAATGAACCGTTGTGAAATAATTTGCCCATCAATAATACTTCAACGGTTGTTCAAGTTGCATAAGTACCGGAAAACAAAATCCAGCCCCTTCTTGGTTGATGAACCGTTGTGTAACAATTTACCGTTGTGTAATAATTTACATTTGTGAAATAATTTTCCGTTATGTAATAATTTACCGTTGTGTAATAATTTGCCATTGTGTAAAAATTTACCCATCAATAGTACTTCAACGTTTGTTCAAGTTTCACAAGTACCTACCAACAAAATCCAATAGTCCATCACTTGTCAAATGAAATAATATCGCAGAACAAACAACTCGACTTCATACAGCCATCGTTGACTTTAATCAGATGCTCCGTAGTTATGATATCCGGGCCGGATTTATACCGTTTGACTCACGATCGTGTTGACGAAGCTTTTTGGTGCTCACGAACGGCTGGACGTACGATTCTCCGGGTGGTCTCAAAAAATTGTTTAGCTCAAGACAAATTTAATATCGTAAAAAAAAACCATACCCTTCTATCGGAAGTTTTCGAGATACGGCGTTTTGAAAATTTCAACCCCTATTTTGAACCCCTTAGAGATGACTGACAGTTTAACGTCGAGCTTCGAGGACCAACTAGACCCCGAACGGAACCTATAACCCGAATTTCATCAATTTTGTTTCATGGTAACTAAGAAAAGTGGCCCGTACGGCGTACGGCGGACAGACAGAAACATTTTTATTGCAGTTTTGGATTCTACATACCTTGAAACGTACCTAAACCATCAAATTTTGAGGGGGGTAAGAATTTTTTTTTCATGCTCGATTCCAATGGTTAATTATTGAAAATAATAAACCAATACTATAGGATGGTGAACCGAGAAAGAAATGAACATTTCCACAGCGACGAACAATCAATTTACGGTTAAACCCACATAAAGTGTAGTGTAGCTTTAAAGGTAGTTTAAGTAGATATATTAGTTCGAAAATTCGTTCATACGGTAATGCTCGTGACTGGAACTGGGACTAGGTACTAACAATGCCCAATCGCATCGCGCGCTCGTCCAATTAGTTAAACAAGTGTTATTTTTTGTCGTTACCAAGACGATAAGGTTACCTTTGTTTCAGAATAATATTATTATTCGACAACGTCAATTTACCGGGGTTCACTAGATAATTTTTCCAAGGCTGGAACCACAGAGGTAGGTACTTCACAATAACAAGAAAAGGTCGAGATATATTTAGCTGTAAACTCAGTAAAAGATTCAAATTTATTGGGGCATTTAACGTCGTACAATGGGTCGCCTAAGTCTTTGATTGGCAATGTTAACTTGAGGGAGGGAGGGATGAAAAAATACTACTATCTATTAGTATGATTTAATTAATCATAATTAATAGGTTCTGTGTACATAATTACTGTGTACAGAATTTCGCCCGTTGTAAGCGCATAATGTTTAAAAAACTTGAACCGTTCGTACCTACTCAATCAGCGATCTACCGCGTCCACTAGTAATTTTAACCACAACACCGGTCGACATGATATTTAAGCGAGAACTGATGAAGGATACAGAAAAGACAATATATTCCAAGACTAATATATTCTTGGCTCATCCATCTAGGCTTGGAAAACTGTCGCAGTTTACTGCGTATTGTTTATGGAACCTGAAATGTCACCGTTCTGCCATCTTATACAACTTCCTATTTTGTTTATTTTATAATAGTAACAGTAGCAACATTGACCGAAGTATGCGTTTTTCTAATTTAATCGAGAGTGCATTATTATTTTATTTTTAAACATGGATATGTTTTTGCCCTGGGGGGTCATTCTAAAATTTGCGACCGAAAAAAATGCAACGCTGCAACCGATAAACAATTTGGAGATGTGCGTGTGTAGTTACCGACAATACCCAGCGAAACAATGAAACTATCTCCACATCTACGGATTATACTAAACAATGGGGTATGCGCAGTTAGTTATATTATTTTTTAAAATGAAAGTAGATTCCATCCTGAGAATTCGACACCAACCGCACTGTAAGGCCCTGTAGTTGATGATAATAATCATGCATGGCTGTATGAAATCGAGTTGGTTGTTCTGCGATATTATTTCATTTGGTGAATGAGCACAAACCATTTTATTGAACGAATTGGAAGGTAACGATTGGAAGGTAGCACCTAAAAATGTGCCTTCTAATAATGAAATGATGATGATGATGTTGGAATTTGTTAGATCCGAATAGTGGTCGTCTACGTGCAGCTACATAAAGTAAGTACCTAGTGAACGAAAATACAGCGCCCAAAAACATATCCATGATTCAATGTTTTTCCATGAAGTGGAAAAATTTTCTTGAATTTTAGCCGTAGGCTCTAAGCAGTAAGCATCCGGGGGTCCAGGGGGCTTGCCCCCTGGCGAGGCGCGCAGTGCCGAGTTTTGTGATTAATTTTTGTATTTGATTTTACTGCAAGCATAATATATATGTTTATTAGTAAGTTCTACTCTTGTCTGGCGACACGGGCTCTGCCTAATGCCAGACAATAATATTCCTGTAAATATTTCGAAGCTTGTAAAATTTTGTTTTTTCTTTTGTTTGTTTCGTGAATATATTTTCTTCTCCCTCACTCTCTCTCAAAGACCTTCGATGGAAGGATAGTTACGACACACTTGTTTACATTTGACACCGGTGGAATTTAAACTACCTCCGTAGGCACCTGTGGAGGTTACGTCTGATTATACGGAAAACACGGTAATTTTGTGGAGTTTGGGCCCAGCCGCGCAGTGTGTTCTTCAGGGCGAGCGGCCCTGAGGGCCGTTACGATAGGTCGGCTCGGGCCTGTCGAAGCGCACAGTCACACCAACCACTCAACAATTTCCAAAAAATATCGAAGGTCAGTTGCATCCACTGAAGAGGTCACACACTCGACCCCATAATGCCATATTGTTAAGGACTACCATCCCGCAAGACGAAGGCTTTACAGCGGCAGGGTAATTTCCTATATTTATCTCGACTGTGAAAGTGTAAAGCTAATCTATTTATAGAAATAGGTAATTGTCTATTATACGTCTCACGGGTATCGATAGTTATCACGTTGGGAAACACGGGGAGCATGGTGCGAGGGTATATAGATAGTAGACACGGTTTACAGATAGTATATGTAGGGTATATAGATAGTAGACATCGATTGTTTCGATAGCTGATAAGAAGTTGATGAAACCCCGCAGGAAGTATAACTGACAAGTGCCTAGAAATAAACACTATCTTGTAACTTGAATCCCGAGGAATGAAGGCTGGCTACCCATTTCGTATCTTGTCCATTCTGCACTTCAAAGTAGATCGCAACCCAGCCGGAGTAATATAGGTAATAGACGCGCCAAGGAGAAGTAAATAACAAGAGTTATCCACCCTTACAAACACATAAAAGATAGGTCTCACTCAGCTTTTCGACGAGCCTTTCACTTGAATGTCCCCTTTCAGAAGGTCATTCCGACAGAGCCGTGAAGGGATGTTTATAAATACGGCCCTTTACTCTCAAAGGGGATCTCTGATCTTGATTATGCTATTTTACTATGGTTAGAGCGGTTTTCTTTTCTCAAGATGTGATCTATGAAACATCGGTACCGTGCTGCAATTCTAATGATTATCAATGCAAACACAGTCTAAGTGTACCTACTTTCTCGCTGAGAGACCGTAACAAAGCCAAGTGAGAATTACGCAAGCTTCAGTTAACTTTGGAGAATTCCGAGAGAAAGGTGAAGCTTCCAAGTGTCTGCAAGGTGTTTATATTCAAGTAAAGCGCATTTTCTCCCGGACATTAATTGTGATTCCAGGCAGCGGAAAGACAATAAACAAAGAAACAAAAACCAACTAGGTACCTCACAACGTCTGTAATTGGGTACTATTATTTTTAAGGGTCGGAGCGGATAAAGAACCATTGTGTATTCGGAGCAAGAACTCCCGAAGAGTAACACGGTTTCTCTTTTGTTTGCTTTGTATTGGCAGAGTGGAATCCCCTGCGGCGAACTGAACGGAACAGGAAGAGGGAAGAGATGAAGGGAGGGTAGACGGGCTAACTGGAAACGATTAGAGAGCGACGGGACGATCCGCTGGAGTGGCGGGAGAGAAGTCATTGTTACGTTTCACGTGAAAACCGCTAAGTGATCGACGGGGGCGGCGAAAAGAGGTGTCGGGAGAAAAACGAGGAGGCGAGGAAAATCGTCATCCGATCAGCCCGGAGGGCAGTGCAGTGATTCTCAACCTCTTTTGGTATGTATGTCTGCCCAAATTTGTGTAGAACATCACTGTACCCCCCCCCCCCCCCTTCATCGCACCGCCATACACCACTTGCCAATACCTATCGCTTCAACGGTCAGTCGATAAAAATCGAGATTTGAATAATTAAAAAAAAAAATGTAATTTTAGCGACTGCTGCGTTGGAGAAGAGATGTCTCGTGGACATTACATTTCCAAATTTTGATTCTTTCAAGGTGTGAAAGTCTTTGGTACGGTCGACCGACTAGATGTATGATACTGCGACTGTGCTCATGAGCATGCTACGACTGAAACTTTTATAACCATTTTTATAGAGAACAAAATGGAAAAGTAAGCATAAGTCGAAAAACGTAAAGTCCTCTTAAGTAATCTAAATTTCCACTTCCATTTTGTTGTTTTTTTATTTTTTACATCAAGGAACAAATTTGGTTTCGTGTCTGCACGCAAAGCCCTGCCACCATGAAAACCATGGAGTACAGCGTACGACAGCCTATTACACCAAACTCGTAGGTCAAACGGAGATGCTGTAGAATTAGGTACCTACGTCATTTTCAGGAAATTTCACTCTCGCAAAGATACTGACAAATTTAAAGAAATGCATCAGAATCCGTGTTGTGGTGGTTAATTTTACAACTAATCTTTTTAAAGTTTGGATGCATCGGCGCAATAGATTCAATTCGTTTTTAAACAAGGCACGGACGCGCAATACAGAAACTTGAATTTCGAGTACCAACTTTGTTTATCAGCAATATGATAACCACCTGAGCTCTGGTGCTTAAACACATGTACATAGATGTACGGTTGAAGTACCTAAATAAAATACAGCGCAGAGGGCCTGTAGACGCAGTTAGATGTGGTTCACGGGGGTAAAGAGCTTAAAAGATATAAGTTGGCTCAAGTTAGATGATATATTAAACGGCACGTGTTACAACCGACGACAACAGTAAGGGCCTGCTACAGTGCTATATGACGGTAGGGCTGGGGTGCTATTCGGAAAGATACTGTAACCCAAGTTTGAACGACTACAGTACACTAAAGCGGGCGGGCATATTAACCATCCGGAAGGAGGATTTTAGGTTTCTAGAATATTTCCCTGAATACTATGTCATATATATATAACAACACTTTATACATGTTAACGACAAATTGAATAAAACATACATCTCCATAATAGATCTTATACTCGCAGTGGATGGGAGCTCCTACATACCCCACAAGAAATCCCCCGCAAAAATTGGGGGGAGGGGGGGGGGATAAAAATACACAAAACTAAAAGCGCATGCTTATGTTACCTCATCACGTCTAAACCGCTTGACAGATTTTAATAAGGGTGGTCCCAACATGACCAGCGAGTTCCTGAGACGGACATAGGCTATGGTAAAATCGCGAAAACGTCACTCTTCTGACGTGAACGGGCATTCAGTCACGAAATTCGGCCCACGAGAAGAACATATTCACGTTGAAGATTCATGCGATGAGGTGCGAATCTTTGAATCCTAAGCGAAGCCCTGACGACGTGACTGAGCGCAGGTAGCCAAAAACAGTTGTCAGAGACGAGTGACATCGATAGCACAACGAGAAAGATTTTATGCATCGGAGTTACGCAGAAAATATTACAGATACAGGTATCTGTGATTTATTAATAGGTCTATAAATAGTTCGGAGATTTCTAAGTCAGACCAGACCTATCAAATCAGCCGTTGTGCTATGGTAATATTTGGTAATGCTGAACCAGTAGTAAACATATAAACGTCCTCTTAAGCCCTTGATATAACGATTAAAGGTTACCACCCAGTGACCTGCATTTCGACTCGGAAGATCAAGCGAAGCGAGCGGGCATACCAGATTTTTATGTTTTCCAAAAACATTGTAGGATATCTTTTGGTAAGGATTATATATATAATATTCTTATGGATGGTAAATTAGTGATATCATGTAAGGACATAAGGTTTTTCTGCAATAAAGCTCGTCGGGGCAAGCATGGGATTTATTTATCACATCAACGTTTTTCTATAATAGCCTGAGTGGTTGCAGAAAGTTAACCCATTTTATGAGAAGTCTTGTTTTGAAACAGGCTTGTCAGAGGTTCTCGGAAATTCAAGTCATCACGGACTATGCGGATGAAAACATTTATCTTTGTGAATTTACTCAGTAGGTACATCGAGTTTTGAGAGGAGTTATGATGAATTATTGTCCCCTGTCGATCATCAACGCCTGAGTCGAACCCATAAGCCTCTTCATAGAGATAGGATGAAGTGGAGTATCTGTGATATCTGAAAATAGTTTAATAGCAGTGGCCTATGCGACTCAAACTTCTGGATCAGATGACAGTCAACTGGCAAATTTTTCATAGTACCTACCTGTGATCTCAGAAAATGATCTAATATTGTACAGGTAACCTTCGAAACTCAAGATCTCAGAAAATGATCTAGTATTGTACAGGTAACCTTCGAAACTCAAACTTCTGTGATCAGATGAAAGTCAACTGAGCAGTTGGTTTCATAGAAGTTGGAAGGATTCCAAGAGCATTTTAACCAGATTTTGACGCGAGGACCTCAAAATCTTGCGTTCAAGAACACGCCGAAAGCAGCTGTGTGAATAATGAAAGTCTGCGGGATTCAAGACAAAAAGAACTGGGTCATGAGGTCAAAGGGCGGGGGTGAATTCTGTAAAGGCGCTGCGTATAATAGCGGAGGATGCGGACGCGAAGAGATGGCTAGGAGGAAAACGTAGGTGAAAGGAAGGATGATAAAGACGAGGCGTGAGGAAAATTACTGCCAGTAAGTCAGGTGGAGAAGTTCAAGTACCGTAAAAGAGGCGGGTGGGCATTATGGATTCTTTGCGGATGGATATTGTGGCTGGTAAGTCACTGCTGTTCAAGTGAAGACCACCAAGTTTAATATTAAGGGGACCGCCAGGTGGCGACTGCGTGAGGAAGTGCCTCTCGGCTCTTCAGAACGAGTTTTTGAAAAACCTTCGGTGGACGGGAACGCTGGGGAGAAGTTTATGAGATCCATAAGCAACGAGAGTGGGGAATAATTTTGAATAATATTGATTTGGATTGAGATGGATAGGAATAATTTTGTGTGACAGTTTGTTATGGTACCTAACCAAAAGTTCACGAGAGGTCGAGAGTGGTAAAACGTTGAACAAAGTGATATCTAGGGTATGCTAGAAAAAATAGCATTAATTAGTGAAAAACTTAAAAATAATAAACCAAAAATCTGTCCGTTCGACAAGAAAGAATGCTAGTCAACTTGAGAAGACCAATAGTGAATAGTGAGAAGCCCAACGGCCTTATCGGGTGGAATAAACCGGTACCCATGAGATCACCTAAGTTAAGATACTCGAGCGTGGTTAGTACTTGGACGGCTGGCCGCCGTGACGCGTGGTGACACGTCCAAGTATGACCCACGTAGCTGTTGGGCAAAACGCTCTCCACTCAAGGGGGCGAGGCAAAGAGTAGCCAAGTAAAGAGCGAAATGATCAGGTCGAATTCTGATCCTCTCATAGGACAGCTGATCACGTAGGGCAGTCGGACGAAAAGTCCCAGCCTGAAATGGATTTTTTTGTTTATTATTTTCAAAGGTGAACCACTGGAATCGAGCATGAGAAAAAAAAAAATCTAACCCCCCCCCCCCCCCCCTAAAATTTGATGGTTTACGTTTCAAGGTATGTAGAATCCAAAACTGGAATAAAAAAATTTCTGTCTGTCCGCCGTACGCCGTACTGGCCACTTTTCTTAGTTACCATGAAACAAAATTGATGAATTCGGGTTATAGGTTCCGTTCGGGGTCTAGTTGATCCTCGAAGCTCGACGTTACTGTCAGTCATCTCTAAGGGTTTCAAAATAAGGGCTGAAATTTTCAGAACGCCATATCTCAAAAACTTTCGATTGAAGGGTATGGTTTTTTTACGATATTAAATTTGACTTTAGCTAAACGGTTTTTTGAGACCACCCGGAGCACTGTACGTCCAGCCGTTCGTGTGCACCAAAAAGCTTCGTCAACGCGATCGTGAATCAAACAGTATAAATCCAGCCGGGATTTCATCACTAAGGAGCACCTGATTATAATCAAGTATGGCTGTATGAAGTCGAGTTGGTTGTTGTGCGATATTATTTCATTTGATAAGTGATGGACAATTGGATTTTGTTGGTAGGTGCTTGTGAAACATGAACAACCGTTGAAGTATTATTGATGGGTAAGTTATTACACAACGGTTCATTATACTTGACCAGAGGGTAGGTATGGACCACAGAAAACAGTGATCTACGCAGATGAGGCATCTATTTCACTCCACAACAACAATTTTCCTTCAGAACTTCATTATTTGCGTTTCTTTTCGTCATTTTAGTTACTGTTTGCCATCGACAGAATTATTTTAGCAACATTTAACTCACGATTTAGGTAGGTACCTAGTAACGAGTACGGGGTTAGGTACTAACCTACGGAGGGTCTGCGATCTACATAACATGTATAGAATAGTACATATTATATTATATAGACGGGTTATCTATACAGAGAGCTGTGATCTGTAACAGAAGGGTATTCTGTACAAAATAATAAACCGTTGTGCAGGGATTTGCAGCGTTCTAAATAGTGAATAGTGAGCTTTTATTAGTGAGCCTACTGCTACAAATAGAAGAACGTCGATAGTAACTCTGTTGTTTGAGCGACGCCAAGTAACTCAGCAGTTGAACCCATTATTAGGTGTGGGAGTGAGCTCCCTGACAAGCATCAGATGGCACATTTCCAACTATCTCTACGTTCAGTCATAATGCAAAACTTTTCAGGGGAAATTCCCATGGTTTTTTTTTTTTAACTGCCAGGGATGACCCTTGCACAAGAGACTCAGCAGCAGTTCGAAACGTAGCCCGATGAAAACATTTCCATGACATATCTATGTTTGGTGTTAATCCTTGGTCGTACCCGGAAAAAGAGGACGAACCAATCACGAACCAAATGAATATGTACTTGACAGTAGGAAAGCAGAGTCAAGGTTTTCCAAAGAACTGGATATTCAAAAAGAAGAGGTACCTAAGAAAAGTAACATAACGATATTGCACTAACTCTGGCGCACTAAATAGAAACTAACAGTCAGAAGTTCAAAGATATTAAATCGAAAGCAGTGATGATACAGTCAAACAAAATTAAAATTAAGATTAAAAACGAGCAGTACACTGATGATACTAGGTACACTGAAGCAACAGAGCATAATTTTATGTTGAGGGTAGGAACATAATCCATTGAAGTGGGTTAGGACCACAGTAATCGACGAAACGAGAAGGTGAGCCATCATTACCTAGTGGGTAGCAAAAAATAAAAATAAAAAAACCGCTGTCATCCTCCTATTACTGAACGGCAAATGTTTTCTCAAAGGGCGTCGTAAAACCTTATCTGGCAAAGAGCCCCTACATAACGTTGAGCAGTAGTCTGAGATGGCAAGCGGCCGCTTGCGAAGTGCGTGCGAAGTGACGAACACACTGCTGAATACCAAGGATCATCATACTACATAGAATTGATACCATAGGAAACTAGCAATCAAATCTGACCTACAAAGGTCTGGCAGTAAAAATCTCATCTATAATGCCCTATACGCCAGATTGCTAGATTAGAACAAGTAACAATAGACTTTCTCATCAACAGACTATTATTTTTCGTATTACACACGTGTATTCCTGACGAAGAAAAAAGATTCGATGTGGAAACATGAATTCCAAATGGGAGAAGACAGCACAACATGGCACCTAAAAACTAGATAAGGGGATTTACTGATCAGGAATCAATGTCAATTCAACTGATGTATGCAGAGCAGAAGATACAGGGCAACATTAATGAAATACACGAAACACATTATGAGAGGAGGATGAGAAATGAACCAAGAATATCAACTTAGCATATAACATAATTATGTGTCTATAAAATTCCCTAGGATACGTCCTTGGGACGGCGAACCGAAAACACATTTACGAAAGTTTCTACCAAAACTGAAACTGTTTTTCTATTGTTTATCAAAATCATAATGAAATTGTAATCTTGTTTCCAGTTTTCAAGAGGGCACGAGTTTATTATATTTTTTGCTTCCTCACAGCCGTAGGTAGAGAATTATTATTTAAATTGGTGTAAGTAAAAAATAAATAAATAAATTAAAACAATAAATATTAATAATAAATACTCCAAAATCAAAATTTCCACTATGCTTTTTGCATTTCAAAGCTTTCTGAACAATTTTGGTTCCGTGTCTGTCTGTAGTCAATTCCTTTTCACGGGCAAAACTATACGAAATTTTTGTCCGATTTTGATGAATTTTCAGAGATTGTGCGGCTGACCCTTAGACGCGGTCTCCTATGAATTCTATCGCCGTCGGACTAATGGTATCGTGTGCGCATGCGCAGAAGTGAATTTCACGAAACACGACTTCTCAGTTCCTAATGGACCGATATCGCTCAAATTCGGTGGGTAGTTTGGGGATGGCTGAAAGAAGATGAATTTCGTCGCGATTGTATCAACAACCACTTCGCATGAGCAAACCTGAAATTTGCTGTCAGGCAAAAACCCAGAATTACTGGACCAATTTCAGTGATATTTTCAGGGATTGTCCCTAGACGGTCATCTACGAATTTTGTCGCAGTCGGGCGTGTGCGCATGGGTATACGTGAATTTCATGAAACAACGATTTCTAGATGATAGCCAGACATTTTGATATTTTTATTTGCTAGATGCCATCCAACTACGGTAGAGCTGGCAATAGTGGGCTGCCATCCAAATGGCTAAATCACGGTCATCCGTACGTGTGTTACATGGGATGATCGATTACCCGTTGAAGCAACTCTAACCCTGATCCGTTGAACCTAATAGAAAATGGAGAGGACGAGCGGATGTAGAACAAGGGGGTGATGCAATGCAGGATTTCTATGGTAGAAAGCAATTCAGTACATGGAAGGGAACTATGCCCCGCGGGATGACAATACACCGAGGACAGCAACGGAGCTCGGCCGGCCGGCTTTCATCACACTCATCTTGTACGAGAATAACAGGAACTTTCGATCGAGCTCAAGATCAACCTTGTCCACTTCATCAATAGGGAAAAGCTACCTAGTCCAATTTTTCCGATTGAAGCCACTCAATTTGTAATTAAAAAAATTACCTATCTACTTTTTATAAATAATATCAATATTGAAAAGTATCTCGGTAGTCATGTATAGTAATACAAGTAGAACCTACCTCCCTCTCGCGCCCGTTATAGTAGAAATGTATTATGTTCCGGTGTTGTTGTGTTGTTGTGTTATGTGTTATGTGCCGGTTTGAAAACCGGCGGTTTTCAAATGGGCACATGTAGGCAGTCCAGGGGAGGATGATGGAGCAGGAGCCGAAAATAAGGGCTTATCGAAACATCGGATGTTGGTGACCACTATTATGTATAATTCCCAAAAACGAATAAATAAGTATGGTCTTTGCGGGGTTTGCTATTGTGATCAGAGAAACGTAATAACAGCCACGTCAAACAAGGCTCCATATCCAACTGCCCTGCCGGCGCCGCGGACGTCACCCGTTGTTCAAAGTGATATGAAGTACTTTCATCACTTGGATCCGTCCTTTGAGCTGGACAAGAGACGTTGGAATTAGAACGAATGCCGACGGATCGCAGTTGCCCTACACGATTTGCGCCAACGGCTCAGCTTGTGAGGTTTCGCCACAAAAGGCGGGAAGTAGGCAAAAAAATCAATATCAGTCACAGTGCGACCAAATTAATGATAATCGAAATGACTCTGGTTAGCACCCAATTCATTAGTAAAATTGTCATTTTGAAGGGGAACAGTATTCAACAAAACGTCCAAAGTGACATAAATATTATTATTATGATCACACGCTTATTTCTGATACATGAATTTAATTCGAGTGTCGCTAAGAGAATGTATTATTCCCCATTTATTTTCAATTTATACAATGAAAAGAAGTAGGTTTTAACTCTTAAGACTCATTACCTACTCATAGACAGATGCAATTAGTGTATTGCAGTTAATTCTCTGATTATACTCAACGAAAAGATTACTGATTGATTTATGATGGAATAAAGCAGGGTTATTGGGTGGAAGAGAGGAAAGATGAGGGGTGGGTATCCACTGATCAATGAAAAACTGATTTGCACTATATAACTTGAGAACTCCTAGTTCACATAACGGAACGAAACAAAGCAAAATGTCAGACTGCAACGAGACCGGCATTTAGCGAACATGGAACGACATTTGAGGCGACTAAGGTGAAAGTGGTATGAGACTGTAAATTTGAATCCATCGGGGAAATTCACAGAAAGGTCAGCAGTAGAAAGGATGGATTTTTGGCGGATATAAACTAATAAAGGACATTTCATTCAATGGCTAAAAAACAACTTGATGACTAGAGGCTTTAGAAATCCGCGAATCCCACAGATTCAAGAGAGATTCAACACGTCAACACCGACTCCCTTGTTTCAAGCAGTGACAGCGTGCAAAATAACCACAGCTGTCACTAACAGTGGAGTGTCAATTGCATTCGACATTTCAGGGGCAATATGATAATAATGCACGATATCATTTCAACCGCGATCACGGATTTCAGGGCTTTTATATGAGATGATGAAAACAATGGAATCTGTGGATATGAAAGAAACGCACAAATTAGCTTATATATGGGTAATTATAATCATTCTTAACAAGGAAATCAGCATAATAATATAGGTACATATTGGGAGTTAGTGTGTTGATGGTGTCAAAATACCGTTCATCATTTTGGGATATGGTACCTACACGATGTTATATATTTACACCTTGGTACAGGGATCGGGGCTCGAATTCAATTGTCGCTATCCATCACTGAACCAGTTGCTATTATCCATTTACATCAGCACTTCTAAGAAAACTTGCAAGTAGATAGGAGAAGTCGGGTTTATATGGTAGAATCTATAATGGACCGCCAGGACCTACCTATTGCGAAATATGTAACTTATTAACATGTGCTTGGCGTCATTGCATACTGACGTTATGCAATGTATATATATTGCTATATATATATATATATATATATATATATATATATATATATATATATATATATATATATCCCTGTTCCATCCTCCCATGGATCGTGGCACCAGCAAAAATAATAGGAAGATTGAACTAAATTGATTTGTATTAACGTCATCTAACCGAGATTAATCCAGGGTGTGGCGGACAGCGGTTTGTTGTCTCAGAAGAATCTTATTATGAAATCGCCACCATACAGCAAGTCTTACTACCTTCAGTCCGCATTTAATTTATTTAAATGTCGTGACAATTTAATTCAACGCCTTCTATATTCCCTTTAGTGTCGAATCACGTTGGGGTTTTAGGAGCATCCAACACTCCCCTCCCAAAGGGATGCTTCACAAGTAAAGGTTCTGAGAAGGCCGACTATGTAGATGAAGGGGTGGAACAGCGAAAGAGTAGCAGAGATTGGCTCCAACCCTCATCTAATTTAGTTTAAAAGGGCGGAGCAGCCCAGCTTTCAGCAAATACTATTTTACATCGACCGTATTCTCCAACAGGGTCACCTGTTAGAGTTCAAATTTCTCTACCGTAAAGTTGGGTTGTTATTATCACATTTTCGTCTGCATTTTACCGCTTATGCCAAAGGAGTTTCAAATTGAATCGGCAACAGCCAAGGTTCTGAAGTCACTTCAGTCGTGTACATGTACACCAATATGTTCATCAACATCTCGAAGATTCACCCCCTCAATATTATGACGACTTCATGCTTCACGCATCCACAACATTCTCCTTGTGAAAATAACGCTTTCCAATACTTATATGAACTCCTTCATGCAGGCGAATGCTCGTACACACCTCCCGGCAATCTCCGTCACTACAAGTTGTTGATAAGTACTGAATGACCTAAGTAACATTTCAACAGATTTTGGAGGATGCATAGTAATCAGAACGTAGTTCCCTACATGTTCCGAATCGCTTAAGGTAAACTGTTTAAAGGAAGACTAGGAATATTCTCATTCTCGAGAAAAACTGTTGATAAGTCGATATAATAAGAAAATTAACGTGATTAGGTAAGTACCCACGTAGGTAACTACTTATATTTACTAATCGTGAGAGGAATAAGTACAGAAACGTGTCTGCGTAGTTTTCTTAACACTGCAAATACCCTTAATGTCAATTTTTTAATTGACTTAATGTCAATGGAAGACACGGATGAAAACAAATAACAAAGACAACAAAGTCTTCAATGCCATTTCACCAAATGAATATATTGGATGAATCATGACCATGTTATAGGCTATTTAAAAATAGCCAGGTAAACAGGCCTCCACCCCTAATTCATTATATTTTCAACTTCACTGGAGGGAAGAGTCCAATAATCCCATTCCACAAGGGTCTTTTCTTCACAACAGAAAAACACACTTTTCTAATTTAGTTTCTTATTTTTCCATCCTTCTGATATAAATATTATCAACATGATTCTGTAGATATCAATAGGTACTAATTATTGGTAATAATATAAAATAAACCCATAGTTTAAAGTTACGGAGGAGGGGGAATCAATTAATAGCTATGGAGGGCACAAACCGAAAAAGTTGGGAACCATTGCTAGGTACTCCTTGAAACATGAGCAATTCAAGATTTTTGACATAATGATAGCGTTTCGATACAAATGATAGCAGTAAGTTCAATAATAATATAAGGGCTGCAGATAACTGAGAAGGAGTGGTGAGGTCATCAGGTAAACCACCAACATTCATTAGGTGACAAAATTATCAAGGGATAAAAAGCACATTGCTACAGCACAAGGTCACTCAGTGACGACCCAAAAACTTCTAAGCTAGGCACACTGGGGAAATAATCCCTAGTTTAATGGATGAAGAGAGCGATCGCGAATTTCGGTGTGAACGCAGCCGAAGCGAGCGAAGTAATGAATTACACTGAGATTCTTCAATCCCATCAGAGAGGGAAGTGGGCGGTTGGAGGCCTCTAGATCCCTTTAATTTATCCCTGCAATCTGTATAAAAGCCGAGGAGAAAAGGAAAATCCTTATTTGTGCGATGAGAGCAGTTCTGAGGTTCATTACCTACCGAGACCCGCACTATTTTCTAAGAAACGAAGTACCAAATTACTGCTTCAAATAAAAATAATACATTATCACTCTATAGTTACACTTACTTTCTCTTGCATCCACGATCGTTCAAAGCAGATTGGAAAAAAAACAATTCTGTAGACTGTTTCTAGGTAAGCGGTAGGCAACCATTACAGGTAGGTATCTATCCACAGCAAAAAACCACCCTACCAAATCAGGGTCTCAAACTAATGGGAATTCAGTGATCTAAGCATATCGTGTAATCATTTGCAGCGTGTTTAACATGGAGAGAAACGAATCATTCGCAGCGGTCGAGAGAGTGATATTTTACCAATAACGTGATAAGTGGTACTATCAGGTAACATTCATAAATTGATGCTTCCCGAGTTCTGCAGGGTAGCTCAGGCGATGGGTTTTTTTCCATCGAGTAAAAAAGGGGCGGAGGAAGATTGAAGCTAATAAGCAATTCACGGTGGTTTTTGCATCTGGTGCCCTCATTAGTGAGCCCAACACAGGCAGCTAGATTGTTTCCCATTTCTCTGAGCCCCCACCGCATAAGGTTTGTAAGAAGTGAATCGATATAAAACCCGTTTACATGGCGATGAGTTGAGAGACTGAAGTAGTTTCTCAAACACTAAAATTAGTTACAATCACAACCTAACATGATCGACGGGAGTCCAGCCTCATGCACATGGTACTGAGCAGGTGGAATAAACCAACCAGCACTTCTGGGTAGTTACCTACTGACTAGTTGTTGTGAAGATGAACTGTGTGCGATGATCTCGGATTATGTAGGCTATGGGCTACACGGAGAAGGAAGCGTTCAGTTTGGACTATGAAGAATTAATGGCAAATAGTAGGGTACGGATGTCCTCCACCGTTTGGCCTCCATGGTAGGAGTGAGAGAGGATTAGATTCGTCCGTTTTTGTACTCAGTATGAAGATGTTGAAGGCCTGATGGCTAGGGGAACGTTATATAAGATGATAAGTACTGCATGATAGATGCAGGGAGAAGTAAGTTTGTGAAGGTAAGAGCAAATGCTCAGAGGGCGAAATCCTAAAGTAGAATGGCATAAGCATCAAACGTTCACAATCAAATTTTTGGAGGATAGAGGATATGCAGGTATTTTTTCTTTCAATAGTGGCCAGTATCCAATGCAATATTGTGCATCAGTAGTAATATGACACACAGTAGTAATATACACACTTGAGTCTCCCCTACATTTGGTATTTGAGTTTCTATTGGATAATAGTTGGCAGAGGAGAACTTATTTCATGAGACATATTCTTTATACAAATTGACTGTCACCTTACAGTTCAAAACCTATAAAACATACCATGCATAGATTGTAGAATCGAGATATGTTCAAATTCGCCAAAGTAAAAAAAAAAACAAAAAAACACGGGAATAAAGAACCTTGTCTTGTTGAAAAATTGCCTAGCCACGGCGTCATACATCTTGTATTGTACAAATCGTAATATACGGCTTTCTTGATATTGGTTGGATCCCCACAGTAGATTTATGAGAAATGAGAGCCTCCGTGTAACAGATGGCCCGTAAGGGAAGGAACCGTTGCTCTATCCACTCACAAGGAAAAGTTATCGAATCCTGTTTTACAGCGGGAGTGGAATGATGAAGATGTTGATGGAAAAAGAAACAAACTCAGCGAAAATCGAAATGGCTGACGTTAAAAAGCTACAGTCGTTGATTCAATCGCTTTTAGATACTATTCGCGTTGAAAGTAATAAACCTAGAGATCCATGTCAGTAAACCTACGTGAAAAATAAAAATGTAGAAAATAAGAGCTCACCAACAGGACAAGAAGGTTGCAATAAATTCATGAATTGTGATCTGTGAACCCGTAGTTTGATCAGTATCTGGATTCTAGGTACGCACTCTATTAAGTTAATCAATAAATATGTGTTGATGAGACCAGTCACATGTATCAACATGTACGTTGCACCCGTGATTACATTGTAGAGGGTAAACTAAATCACCAGGAAAGTTGGGTTATTCTACAAAGGCTTGGTAACACCGTGTCAATTTTCAGTAACACTAGATTCAGGTTTAACGACCTCAAATACACTTCTGTTTCAAATGGGAAAAACTTAATTCAATGATGAATAATCACGGAAGCACAAAGGATAATGTGTTGAGGGTTACGAATTGGTTCTAACCAGATCCCCAAGCCTTCTCAGCAAGGCCTTCAATTGGATTTGCTATAATCCTTGGCCGATTCTCTTTACAGGCGACGGTTCGGGAAAGAAATGAAGATTACTGTAACAGGTAGTTGATTGTCCCAAGCTACTCCAATGATACCTACCCAATAAAATCTAAACTAAATTACATCGGAGTAGCTAGGGACAATCAACTACCTATTACAGTAATCTTCATTTCTTTCCCGAACCGCCGCCTGTAAAGAGAATCGGCCAAGGATTATAGCGAATCCAATTTAGTTTAGATTTTATTGGGTAGGTATCATTCTCAAAACTGGAATATAAGATGCCGAGAAATCGAGTTAAGCTAATGAATCAATATACATTATCATTTTTTCCAACATGAATAAAATGATCTTATTTTTACCAGAAATTCAAATATAGACAGACCTAATCCAAGTACCTACTATTCTTATTTCAACTTTAGTATGAGTTAAAATACCCCCCAATATTTACCGATATCGATACTTAATTTGCATATTTTACCGTTACAGCGGGATAGATAGCGGCCACAGCGCGGCGGCGGCGGCGGCTATAGTTAGGCACTAGCGATTCGATATTATCAGACTATTAAAAGAACCCCTGAGTTATCGGGTTCTATGATATTTCCCACGAAAGAAATCATTAACATTCCCATAAATCAAACTGTAAAACTATGGTCATACTGAAGAAATGGTTCACTGTAAAAATTATTGTCATAGTAGGGAAGGTTTTGACACAACTCATTGACAGTTCTGAGAAATCAAGTTTCATGTTCTCAGATACCAACTTTTTGTGTCCACTGGAAGACGGTAATGTATAAATACACTGCCAAGGTGATGGCACAGGAGCTTCCTCGTCACAATCAGAGTGACCCATTATAAAATAGAACAGACTCGGAAGCAAAATAACATAACATTACATTACATTACATAACATTACATAACGTTAAATATACATATTACATAACATAACATTACATAACATTACATGAAATATACTACATATTATACATAACATGACTTCCATAATACATTACGTCCATTATACATAACTAGCCTGACCGCTCGCTTCGCTCGCTATCCGAGATTCGCTGTACGCAGTATCGTGGAACCAACAAACGACGGAAAAATCCCATACCCTACCGGGTATTTGTGCCCAATTTTATCAAAATCCGTCAAGCCATTCAGGAGTTGACCATGGTCGACCATATTTCCGCTATGGTCAGGGAATTAAAAATGCGCCTACGTTCAACTTGGGAGCCTACTGGATATTGGTGCCAAATTTGGTCGATATCCGTTGAGCAATTCGGGATTCGACCATGGAGGGGCCCATGGATGCGCTAAGGTCGACCGCGGGGGTAGTCCGAAGGGTCGATCGTAGATAGAATTTCACGTAGATTACGAATACGCGATAAAAAAATAGGGGTTACCATTTCAATTAACGAAGTGGACCATGGTCGACCATAGTTCCGCTATGGTCAGGGAATTAAAAATGCGACGTTGCAAAACTTGGGAGCCTACTGGATACTCGTGCCAAATTTGGTCGATATCCGTTGAGCAATTCGGGATTCGACCATGGAGGGGCCCATGGATGCGCTATGGTCGACCGCGGGGGTAGTCCGAAGGGTCGATCGTAGACAGAATTTCACGTAGATTACGAATACGCGATAAAAAATAGGGGTTACCATTTCAATTAACGAAGTTGACCATGGCCGACCATAGTTCCGCTATGGTCAGGGAATTAAAAATGCGACGTTGCACAACTTGGGAGCCTACTGGATATTCGTGCCAAATTTGGTCGATATCCATCAAGCCATTCAGGAGTTGACCATGGTCGACCATAGTTCCGCTATGGTCAGGGAATTAAAAATGCGACGTTGCACAACTTGGGAGCCTACTGGATATTCGTGCCAAATTTGGTCGATATCCGTCGAGCCGTTTGGCCGTGCATAGAAGGACAGACAGACAGATAGAGCGCATGCGCAGGGCGAACCGCTGGCTCTATCATGTTGAAATTTATATGGGACCTCAATGGGCCCTACCCGCTTAATCCCTGAGAATTACATTGAAATTGGGTGAAATCTTTGGTTACTACGGCTGTAACAAGGAAATTGAATCTATTTCACGCCAGCGCATGCGCAGAGCGCACCGAGGGTCCGATCATGCTGAAATTCATACTGGAACTCACTAGGCCTTGTCCAAACAACCCTTGAAAATTTGAGCGAAATTGAATCAAAATTGTGAAAGTTATGCGTGTTTGTTGAATTTAACGTTAGCGCATGCGCAGGGCGTACCGCTGGATCAATCATGTTGAAATTTGTATGGGACCTCAAGGGGCCTTATCCGCACCATCCCTCAAAATTTGAGCTGAATCAATTCAAAATCGTGGAAGTTATGGCTGTAACAAGGAAATGCGGACAGACTCACAGACTCACAGACTCACAGATTCACAGACTCACAGACTCACAGACTCACAGACCGACAGACACGGAACCAAATTTGTTCAGTAGGCTTTGAAACGCAAAATGCAAGTGGAAATTTTGATTTCTGAAGACAAAAATTTTTTGGCTCACGAAAGTGAACACAAGGCTTCCGCTGCTTCGCAGACTCGGAAGCAAAATGTAGAACAATCTGCGCCAGTACCTTTTCCTTTGCGATTATTCCAGCATTTATTCTCCAGTATTCTTCTGCCTAGAGTCTATACAGAAGAATATTATGTAAGCAAAACATAATAAAACGCCGTGCAAGAATTTGCAACGTTTTTGCCTTGTCCCAGGTAATTTTCAAACAAATTATCGTTTGCCGATAACGATGCGTTTCAGAAATGACAAAGAAAAAAAATGATACAAGTAACGTTTCCTTTGACCGTATCGATTATTTTCAGGCGGTACAACTGCTTCACTATGAACACTTCGGTCCATGCACCCTCTTCAGGAAAAGTTGTAGAATACATATTTACATAGAAGCCAAGCCGCGCTTTTTCTTTTTCATAGAACTGAGCTATTCGAGTTTTCGACTCTCATAAACTTTCATGTTCTTCATTTCCATGATAACCGGAGTTTATTTATTATAAGTATAGTGTTTAAAGATCCTGCAGATCTTCAACCATTCTCTATTCTCAATTATTTCTTAATCTTAATAATTTTATCGAATGCGCCGATAATTATGATATTTTACCCTGCAGTACAGTATCGATGTAATAATATCGGATCGAAATGTTGTGGGATGGTGCCAACTTGGAACCGAAGGCACCAGGTAATTTTCAAGGACGACACCAAAATATGACAGGACTTGACTGTATAAGTTCCTTAGACTGCTGGCAGCGGTGTTTCGTTGTAACTGGGAACTGGCAGCAAGTGAGGCAAAAGGAGGGAGATACGACCAGTGTGTTGACGGCGCCAGAGGCTGAGCACTCACTTCAACAACGTTGAGCGTACAGAGTTAACCACCTAAAGGAGCAAAGGAAACTGCAAGATTTTTCTACTTTTTCGTTCCTCAGCCCTTTTTCCGTTAAACACAAAGCTGTGTGAAGGGCTATGCGGATGAGACGATGTCGAGCTGAGATAAAAGCTCGCCTCGGGGTCCAAGAGAAGCGTGGAGGCGTCATGAATAATTCCCACACCTACACTTTTTTCTTTCTCTGTACATTTCACCGCAATAATCCGCTCCAACTTATTCTGCCTCCAGAACATTTTTCTCATTTTGACCACAGGTATCACCAGCAGTTTCCACAGATCTCAACATTAATTTCATTTAACTGAACACACAAGCACGTCCACAGCTACCGTTCTGATAGGTAATTTTCTAATTTGTTGGCGCTACATCCAACTACCGGTGTTGAGTCTTTGTTGTAGCAAAAGGTTGGATTGATCTCTGTTGTTGACCTCCGTCGTCTGATCTGGATGTCAACAACCTCCCACCTAGTCACCATCAACTTGCAGGGCCCTTCTCCATCAACTCAGTACATCTCTGTCTCGCACCCCGAGTGGATTGTTCGCCATCTAATTTGCTATTGCGACTCACACGTGATTGGTGTTGATCTTCGTGCTTCGAAGCCCAATCTGCCCGAGACGTATCGTCCACCATCGCGACATTTGGAAAGGTACTCGTAGCTACCTAAGAAAAGCCCGTCGATGGAAACTAGTATTCACCAATTATCCCCATATTCATAGCTTCATCCTTTCTTCCACAGTCATTTTTGCTCCCACCTCGGCATTGAAGGATCGTTCCCCGCTCGAGGATAACTTCCCTGAGGTCGGACATCACCCCCTTTGCAAGACATCTTGAAGGTGATTTTATGAAACTATAACATATAGCTATGAAACTCGTACTTCCCCGCTGTAGACTAGTTTGTCCCATACGCAATCATGGGTCCTCTTTTCGAGCTGAGAGAGATTTTATTTCTGTTGTCTACAGCCTCCAGAACCATAGGCACTTGGAGGCAGCAAGTGTCGGCTGAACCTTTTCCGCTGTCGCCCTGGACGAACGACAGGGAACTTCCAACTTCCTGCTAGGCAGATAATTAAAGTCTGTCCTTCTTTTAAATATTTATTATTCATTTTTTTGTAAGGGTGGCCACTCAGATCTAGGGGTTTTGTGTTTGGCATCAAGAAAAGGTTATTTTGTTTGTGAAGGTCAAAATATTATTTTCATTCATTTTGTCCAAAGCTTTATTTATTTTTATTTTTTTTTTAATTTTGTTATTCCAGTATTAGATAGCTTCGAATAAAACCTACTCAGAGTTTACTCTCTCTCTCTGGCTTAATACCCTAATTCGGGCCCATCCCTTCTCCAAGCTGATGCTGGGGGAGTTCATTATGTTGTGTCTATTCGCTCACTTGTGATTTGTAGGAGTGGTAGTGCTACAATATTGGCGCCCAACGTGGGGCCCGAGGGTAAACTACAGCCAGATTCTTATCGACTTGTGATCGTTTTTACTCAGTTGTCGCATTACGTATTTTTTTTAAATCTATCTGCTTGGAAACAGTTTAATTATATCCTTCGTTGGTAAAGTTTATAAGTTAAGTACTTACAACATTTAGAAGGAGGCGTTGGAAATAACTGTCGACGTCCTCCAATTCTTCATAGGTACATACCTATTTTCCCATTATACTGCTTTGTTTGAAAATGTATAAAATGGAAAGGAAATACATAAACCGACTAGATAAGGATGAGTTAGTAGCAGAGTTGGAGTACAGGGGTTTAACAAAGGTTGATAAGTTGAACTACGAACAACTGCGGAAACAGATAAGGAAACTCATGAATCTTGAAGAGCAAGGTGTGACGTTTTCACCAAAAAAACTTCGTTCTGATGAAGAAGAACTCACTGTTTGTAGGGCAAAAATCAAGTCTGTGAGCGATAAATTCCAGACGTGCAATAAATCTGAACTTCAAACTTATTCTAAAAAGGCCGAAGCTCAGCTCAACCATGTCCTCTCGCGATTATCACGAATTAGCGCTACACCCGATCAAGTTTTAGCAGCAAATGTCGTAGACACAATCGCTGAGGGTGATGGCCTTTTGAAAACAGTTCATGGGTCCATTAAAACAGATCGCACAGGCGGACCGTCACTTAGGATTACCGATAGGAGTTCACGTTCTAATTCATCTAGCAGTTCGAACAGTGTTTACGATTCGGACGCGAGAACTTATAATTCCTCATTGTCGGATGAAATCGAATCAAACGCTAAGAAAACAAAGAGAAAACTGAAATTACGTGGTAAACGGACGAATAAGGAACCGGCGAGGAAGCTCTTTGATTCGGGGTCGGACAATGAGCAACTAGAAGCCCACAACCCTCCGAACTTACGAAATACGGCTTTTGTTAAGAGAGACCCTGTTTCTAAATGGAACCTTAGATTTTCTGGTGAAGATAACAAGATGAGCATACGCCGTTTCTTCACTGAAGTTCACGATTTCAGAAAGGCCAATCGTATGAGTAAGGCGGATCTTTTACGCGAGGCCAAATTTCTGTTTGATGGTTCCGCACTCGAAGTCTACCGAGCTTGCAGCAGATCTCTCCGCTCCTGGGATGACCTAGAAGAACGGATCACCCTTGCATTCACCGATCCTTCTTATGACAAACGACTGAAACGAGAGATTTTTGATCGGAAGCAGGGAGACGATGAACCTGTTATCGTTTACCTATCCAAAATGGATAACTTGTTCAATCTACTCTCCCGTCCAATCTTGGAGGTGGAGAAGCTGGATATAATAGAGGAAAATATCCTGCCCGAATATCAAATGGCACTCTGCCTCCACACTTATCACTCTCTTAAAGATCTTGAACACCTTCTGATCAAGCTAGAGAAGGGGAGAGCCCTAGTGCGTTCATCTCAAGACCACTATAGAAGAGCTGTTTTAGAACCAAGTCTGCAACACACCATAAAACGCCCTTCGAGGCAAGATACTGAGAAAAACCCTCAGAAATGTAGCAATAAGATATCTGCTGTCCATTCAACCGTTGACTATCATGAGCAGTCAGTCCAGACCATTGAGACTTCCAAGAGCAACAATTCTGGGAAAAAGAAGGGCTTGTATTGTTACGTATGCAAAAAACCTGGTGTAACCGTGCGTAACTGCCCTGATTGTACTGGCAACTCGGAAAACTCAACGACGGGGCGAACGGAACCCGGTGTTCGCCCCTCTGCAGTACAGACCCGGGAATAGAACGTGTTGATCACCGGAATCGTCTCATCATTGGGATGATTCTGGACAACGTTCCAGGTGATACCCGACCCCATCTGGTTGTTGAAATATTTGGAATAAAATTAAATGGATTGTTGGACTCAGGATCTAGTAGAACAATTATTGGTTCAGAGGGGTGGAGTAAACTGAAGGATTCTGGGTTGGAAATTTTACCGTCTCATATCAAATCGGTTACCACTGCCAGTGGTGAAGTGTGTAGTGTTCAAGGCATTCTAAATTTGAACATCACATTAGAACATAGAACCAGATTAATCGAGCTACTTTACGTCCCCTTCATAAAATCTCCTTTGATCTTGGGGTTAGACTTCTGGCGACGGATGGAGATAGTACCTAACCTCTCTAAGGGAACTTGGGTGTTTTCTTCCGAGGAGGCTCAAGTTTCCAGTGTGGAAACTGATCCGGTCATTCACTCTCGAGATCATCTATCACTCGATAACCAAAGACTTTTGGACAATCTTGCATTAAAATACTATGGTTTATTTTCAAAATCCCCCGGATGTACAGATATAGTTGAACACCATATAATAACTGGAGAAGCACAGCCCATAAAGCAACGTTACTACCCAGTCTCCCCAGCTATGCAGCAGATTATAAATACCGAGCTCGATCAAATGCTAAAGGACGGAATCGTCGAACCTTCCTCTAGCCCTTGGTCATCACCGTTGTTGATGGTACGAAAACCTGAAGGTAAATATAGATTTTGTATTGACTATCGACGTCTCAATGCTGTCACTAAGAAGGATGCCTACCCACTTCCCTATGTCAATAGTATCTTGGACTGCCTTCGCGATGCAAAATATCTGAGTTCCGTAGACATTAAGGCTGCATTTTGGCAAGTGAAGGTCGCAGAAGAAGACCGAGAAAAAACGGCATTCACCGTCCCCGGACGAGGATTGTTTCATTTCATCAGGATGCCGTTTGGACTACATGGGTCCCCTGCCACTTGGCAGCGCCTAGTCGACAGTATTCTTGGGGTCGATCTAGAGCCATATGTTTTTGTTTACCTAGACGACGTAGTTATTTGTACATCCGACTTTGCAAAACATTTGGAGGTCCTTGAGAAGGTTTTCCAAAGACTCTTGGCGGCGGGCTTGATGATTAATCAAGAGAAATGTCAACTTTGTCGACCACAGCTAAAGTATCTGGGCTACATCGTGGATGAATTTGGTTTACGTGTTGATCCGGAGAAGGTAACCGCCATACTAAACATTCCACGTCCCAAAACGCAGAGGGACGTACGACAGTTTATTGGCACCTGCTCTTGGTACCGACGCTTCATCAAGGATTTTTCAACCAGGATGGCCCCCTTGACACAACTTTTGAAGAAAGGTCGACGGTTCCACTGGAATGAGGAGACTGACAAAGCATTTGTAGACATTCGTCAAGCCCTTATCGAATCGCCAGTACTTAGTTGTCCAAACTTTGACAAGCCCTTCGAGATCCATTGTGATGCCTCCGCTTATGGTGTTGGAGTAGTACTAATGCAGAACCTGGATAATGTACCTCGCATTATCGCCTATGCCAGTAAGTCATTGACGAAGGCTCAACGCAATTACTCTGCTACTGAACGAGAGTGCCTCGCCGTAGTATATGGCATTGAGAAATTTAGGGCTTATCTCGAGGGCTCACACTTCAAGGTTTATACAGATCACCATAGTTTGAAATGGCTTTGTAACCTTAAGGACCCTCAAGGTCGTCTTGCTCGAAGGGCTATCCGTCTCCAACCGTATGACTACGAGGTTATCCACAAGAAGGGAAAGGAGAATGTCATCCCCGATGCATTGTCAAGGGCCCCACTGGGTGAGACTGTTTCGGCAATCCATTCTGAGACTACAACTCCCGATACTACAGACAGTTGGTATAAGAATATGATTGAAAGAGTCCAGAATACCCCTGCCATGTACTCGGATTGGAAAGTTCAGGGTGGGCACATCTATAAGCACCAAACTACAGATTTCCAGTCTGGGGGGGAAGCTTGTGGTTCCTAAGGACAAGCGAAAGGAGATCTTACACTCATGTCACGACGAGTTCACTTCTGGCCATCAGGGGGAAGAGAGAACATACAACCGTATCAATGAAAGATACTATTGGCCACGTATGCGTGCTGATGTGAAGGCCTTTGTTAAACACTGCCGGATCTGCCAACAAACAAAGGTCCCACCTTCCAAACCTTTAGGATTGTTGGGAGAACGCCATTTGCCATCGAGACCCTTTGAAATTATA
The DNA here is from genome assembly GCA_954871275.1 of Leptopterna dolabrata. Lineage (NCBI taxonomy): Eukaryota > Metazoa > Arthropoda > Insecta > Hemiptera > Miridae > Leptopterna > Leptopterna dolabrata. The sequence continues at coordinate 23,501,676 of OX940976.1, forward strand.
GCCACAGATCTAATTGGCCCTCTTCCCCGAACTCCAAGAGGAGCCCGATATATATGTGTAATAACAGATGTTTTCTCAAAGTATGTTATCCTCAAGCCGATACGAGATGCCAAATCCAAGACAGTCACCTCAGTGATGGAATCCGATGTATTCCTCACTTATGGTGTCCCTTCCAGGATATTATGTGACAATGGCCCAGAATATCGAGGAGCTCCCTTCAGGTCTCTTGCCGATAACTATGGAGTTAAAATCTTTTACAATGCACCTCGACACCCACAGGCGAACCCAGCAGAACGTTATAACAGGAGCCTAATAACCATGCTACGTTCCTATCTCAAGGAAGATCAAAAGAAGTGGGATCTACTCCTACCCAAGCTTGCCGTGGCTCTTAGGACAGCTGTTAGCCACACAACAGGTTACTCTCCTGCTTCCCTCATTTTCCTTTTCGGCTACGTATTGAATCCAAGTCACGTGCAACTTAAGGAAGAGAATTCATCACACCCCCTGTGTACAGCTGGTGCTAGGAAACAAGGCCTGGAAACCCTCATCCAGAAACTACAAGAGAGAATGGCAGAAGCTAGTCGAAGAAACAAGATGAATTACGACATCAGGAGGAAAAACGTTGAATTCCAAACAGGTGAATGGGTATGGAAGAAGAATTTTGTACAGTCAAGCGCTGCTAATGACGTTGCCAGTAAACTCTGCAAGCGATATGTCGGCCCTTTCAAAATTTCCAACAAAATTTCCAACCTATCATATATCATCTTGTAGACGAGGGAGGCACGGACGTAGGCACATGGCATATTTCAGATCTCAAACCATTCTTTGATTTTGATGACTCCTGAGTTTCTTCCCACGAAGGGTCTGAAACTCTCCCTACGGAGGGGTGTGGTTGTAGCAAAAGGTTGGATTGATCTCTGTTGTTGACCTCCGTCGTCTGATCTGGATGTCAACAACCTCCCACCTAGTCACCATCAACTTGCAGGGCCCTTCTCCATCAACTCAGTACATCTCTGTCTCGCACCCCGAGTGGATTGTTCGCCATCTAATTTGCTATTGCGACTCACACGTGATTGGTGTTGATCTTCGTGCTTCGAAGCCCAATCTGCCCGAGACGTATCGTCCACCATCGCGACATTTGGAAAGGTACTCGTAGCTACCTAAGAAAAGCCCGTCGATGGAAACTAGTATTCACCAATTATCCCCATATTCATAGCTTCATCCTTTCTTCCACAGTCATTTTTGCTCCCACCTCGGCATTGAAGGATCGTTCCCCGCTCGAGGATAACTTCCCTGAGGTCGGACATCACCCCCTTTGCAAGACATCTTGAAGGTGATTTTATGAAACTATAACATATAGCTATGAAACTCGTACTTCCCCGCTGTAGACTAGTTTGTCCCATACGCAATCATGGGTCCTCTTTTCGAGCTGAGAGAGATTTTATTTCTGTTGTCTACAGCCTCCAGAACCATAGGCACTTGGAGGCAGCAAGTGTCGGCTGAACCTTTTCTGCTGTCGCCCTGGACGAACGACAGGGAACTTCCAACTTCCTGCTAGGCAGATAATTAAAGTCTGTCCTTCTTTTAAATATTTATTATTCATTTTTTTGTAAGGGTGGCCACTCAGATCTAGGGGTTTTGTGTTTGGCATCAAGAAAAGGTTATTTTGTTTGTGAAGGTCAAAATATTATTTTCATTCATTTTGTCCAAAGCTTTATTTATTTTTTTTTTTTTAAATTTTGTTATTCCAGTATTAGATAGCTTCGAATAAAACCTACTCAGAGTTTACTCTCTCTCTCTGGCTTAATACCCTAATTCGGGCCCATCCCTTCTCCAAGCTGATGCTGGGGGAGTTCATTATGTTGTGTCTATTCGCTCACTTGTGATTTGTAGGAGTGGTAGTGCTACATTGTGGTAGGCAGGAAGCACTCTCAATGCGATTGCATTAATTTCCTGATTTACCATCATGAACATTTTAAAGGCAGGAAGTCCCTATGATTATTTTTACCTAACTAGAATCCTTCATTTTCCTGCAAATTCCTCCATTGTGGAGGAGCGAAAGCAGTTATTCTGCATATGATCCCAGTAATCAATGTTTTTTGTTGTTGTTCATTTCGACCGATGTCGATGAAATTGATGGAGTCATGTGGCATGGATATGGAATGGTACCGTATGATTCAACGTTGACCCTGTAAACGTACATTGCACCGAATCCTAAAGCCCCCTCTACAGAATGGCCTGAGCTGGCCCAGCTCGATGGCCTAGCATCGCCACCGGCGTTGGCCCATTTCGATGGTGACGACGAAATCGCGGGCCAGCGTCGCTCATTCACGCACTGGCAGCCGCTGGGACCGTAAATGAGTAATAATGTGACGATGGCCCCTTGTGAGAACGCGACGACACGAAAACGTGCGCGTGCAAATCCTTGCCCATGCTGGTTTCCTTAGATGTTTCGTGAAAAACCCGCGACGGAGGCGATTGCCGGCCAACCTCAGCACGCATCCGTCATCGCCAGCTATTCCAATGTCACTGCACGTCCACCCATACGGCAGTGGCGTATCGTGGCCGAGGCTGGAGCAGCATGGGGCAGTGAGTACAGGGTTATCGACAGCCGCCTCAACGCATGCACAAACTTGAAATCCTATTGCACCTTTCATTTTTTCATGGACTCTTGTCCGATTTCACAACTTTTGACAAGGTAGGAGTATAACAGAGAGTTGGATAATGCATAACATATGAGTATTGTGTAGTGTGGATTTTGGAAATACCCAGCTACTAATAAAATTAATCATGTGAGGAAGCTATACTAAGTTCGCTCTTTTCCTGAGTGCCTAGATACATCTGAATATCGGAGCTGAACATGAATATCTACTTCTACGAAATACCGGAGAGAGTATAGGTACCCTACGCGGTGACACACTCACAATCATAGATTTCCAAAGAATAAGGGGACGAAACAGTCTCATTTTGTTAGCTATCAAGTTATCCTTTCCCTCAGCATTTCAAAATTTAATTTCTCAATAAGAAATTTCCGTTAGGTACCTAATTTACATGTTTACCTGGAAATTTTGCAGTATTTTTGAACGCTTGAATCATAGTTAAGGTGAAGTTTGTAGGAGAAGCTTATTTTACATCAGTAATGTCATGATTTCACTGCTGTGAGACGATAATATAATAATCATCTGACCACCATTTTGCTCATGTAGGTAAACCAAAAAATGAGGGGGTAGGGGTAACCATTTGTTAGGTACTTTCTGTAACCCCCTTCCTAAAACAGTTAGGTGAGGGGTGCATTATTAGCAGACAGCCTGCACAAACGTACGATATTGATGAATCATACACGTTATTTCACGAGTCTTCAACGTTGGAGAGCTTCACCTAGCCACGTTTTACCTCGAAATTGATTGACGGGTTCAAATGGATCACGGAGACGACCAAACACCATTTCTCCAACCCGAGAGTAATTCGCCTGTTACTCGGGAGGAGCTTACTACTCACTGTCCCGACACATCTGCGCACATTTGAAGGCTATTACTCACACGTTTCACTGTCAAGACTCTGTTGGGCCGCCTCCCGAGATGAATTTAGCGCTCAGCGTCGTCGACATCTGAGGCTGAGAGGGTAATCCGAGGGGTTGTTGGTAAGCCTGTCAAGAGACCAAGGCGTTCGTGATTCCAGCACAGGACTTCAGTTTTTCATCAACCAAAAAGATTCAGAGAAAACTGATAGGTACCTAATATCTTTCCAAAAAAGGTTCAAGTTTCGGTTTAAAAAAAAATAAATAAAGAAAAAAACTAAATAAAACCGTGCGTTTGAGCGATCTGAATCAACGGTTCATCACTGTGGAAACTAGGCCAGTTTAACTTCCCCAGAAAAAAATATGCACCATTCCCTACCCAGGATATGATCAGAATCAAACATCTTCGGGAATGACTCGTCTCGCAGATTTTTCAGTTCAACGTCTAATGAAAGAAGAATAGAACTGATGGTATGATGGTACGATGTTTCTTAGGTTCAAAATGATGTTTCTTAGGTTCGAAATCCAACTCAAAATCTCACTGTGAACGACAGGTGGGCCTAACAGCGAGAATTTTGACGCCTACTTTAACCTATGTTGAGCTGTAATAACATTATCCTGGGCAACATTACTGAATCATCACCTTGATTGTGGAAGTCTAGAGCCCGGAATGTAGAATAATTTAGGATAGTATTTAATGTATATAAACGGCGAATTGCATTGACAAACTGGAATGCGGCTCGGAGAGAGGAAGCTGGTACACCATTAGTCAAGATCAGGATTAGGCATGCCGACCCAGTTATAACGGTAGACCGAAAAGTGTTGAATGAGCTTTAGGCCAAGAAGGGATTGGTAAAAGATAAGAAAAGGAGTTAGAAAAGAATTTTATCATTGCAGATGCCGCTATTACCTAATGCATGAGGGGCGTGAAAGAAAAAAGGATTGGTGGATTGGTGAGAGACGCACTTTTGAAAATACGGAATTAAGAGATCTCAAACCCGTTAAAGATCCATGTAGGTATGCATTACCAGAGAAACTGGACGGTTTCTTGACATAAATGTTCTTACAGGTACTCACTCCCAACGTTTGTAGCACTAGGCTCAAAACTGAGTCTTTGCACGATGGGATTCGAATGAAAATTATAGCATGAGCATCGTACAAAAATTTCGTCACGTCATAAATATGTACATAAACAGACGCTCAACTATGATTTTCATCAAGGATTTGGTTGTAGAATTGTCTGAAACGGAGTTTTAAACGGTAATTCATTCTTTCGGATTTAGGATGTCCTCCTCCATTAAGCATTTAATCCCCCCCCCCCCCCCCACAAACCCTCCCGCTCTTGATACTGGGAGGAATGGTGCGAAACTATTGAAAAGGTAGTCAAACATGGAACTTCATAATCACGAAAATCTAGGGGTATTTACTAATCCATCATCCTCACAATGCAATTACGAGGGGTTGTACGCAGCGGCGGGAAGGAAGGAGTGTCTATCTGCTACGCCTTAGTAATAGGGGTCGTGGATCACCCTATCCAGGATAGTGAGATTCCAAATTCGACTTTCAAGAGTAAAATCAAACAGGAGACTACAAAGACAGGTCTACACGGCGCAACTAGCGGCGTCGTCAGAACTGAATGCCAGGGCCGCGTTTCCTCGGTCAGCATTTGTTGAGTAGATCGGGTAGTGCAAATGTACGTTCCAGCGCACGAAACGCTCTGTCATACGTAGCCTCCCAAATTTTCACCGCTCTCCTGTCTTCTAACGTGCTCACTAGCCATCGTTAGACAATCGCAAACTCAACTGACGCCTTCTGTCCCTATGCTTTTTAGTTCCTACTATATGTTGTGGTTCCTCTCGATTAACTAATTAGTTATTTTACTGTAGCCTAATTACTTATTTTATTGCATTACCTACCCAAAATGTTTAACTATGGGTTATTTTCCCGTCATTTTATGACTTATTCTGTCGCCATTCTACATAACTTGATTCAATCGATATTTGAACATAGCAGTTAATGGGCGCACGCAGTTAATTTAACATCACCTGGTGAAGTGGTACTTTCTATAGGAACATTCAGTGCTTCATTATAATAAGGAGTGTAAAGAAAAGAAATTTAATTAAATGACACTATTGATGTTCTGGTATATCTTCTAGCAGCATCATCACGGAATTATAGGTTAATATACACTGCGTGCCCCGGAGTTCTTGAAAGCAATTAAAACTTCGACGGATGAAGGACATCACAGGAAACCTACCGGATGGGCTTTATACCTAGGTTCCTACATATTAGGATGTGACAAAAATGACAGAGCTACCTCGTGAAATTTGAAATTATAATGTAATAATCCTAACTTCATTTGCATCGTTAGAACGCCAACCGAACCATCGACGTGTAAATGGGCTCGCTCTCTACCGTATCACAGAGTTTATCTTTTTTGAGTTTATCGAACTGAGGATGTAACTATATGAGTACTTTTACCAACGTGATCAGTACATCAGGATGGCAATAAATTGTATTTATACAGGAGTAGGTACCAACCATGCTTACATCCTTTATTTGGTACTTGATACATTACACACAGAGGGGAATAACTCTATCAGATAGGTACCTAATTGTATCGACATACAGAAGTAGCACCTAATTTTGGTTTATTATTTTCAATAATGAACCATTGGAATCGAGCATGAAAAAAAAAAATTCTTACCCCCCCTCAAAATTTGATGGTTTACGTTTCAAGGTATGTAGAATCCAAAACTGCAATAAAAATATTTCTGTCTGTCCGCCGTACGCCGTACGGGCCACTTTTCTTAGTTACCATGAAAAAAAATTGATGAAATTCGGGTTATAGGTTCCATTCGGCGTCTAGTTGGTCCTCGAAGCTCGACGTTACTGTGAGTCATCTCTAAGGGGTTCAAAATAGGGGTTGAAATGTTAAAAACGCCTATACCATTTTTTTACGTGAATATTTTTACGGTTTTAAATAGTTCTTGAACTTGAGCTTGAGTTTTTTAAGACCATCCGGAGCATCGTACGTCCAGCCGTTCGTTCATAGGCCCCGAAGTTTGCACCGACAGGCATTTTCGACTCCAGTGTGAATGAAATTGTATACAATTCAAACCAAATCTCGTAACCAGAGACGCGCCCACAATAGGAAATTTGGCGGTGATGAAATCATTGCTAGGGATCACCTGATTATATTGGAGGAGTATGAAGTCGAGTTGGTTGTTCTGTGATATTATTTCATTTGAAAAATGATGGCTCTTTTGGAGTTTGTTGGTAGGTAGTGAAACTTGAACAAACGTTGAAGTATTATTGATGGGTAAATTATTACTACGGTAAATCATTACTCAACGGTAAATTATTACACAACGGTTCATTATACCATCTACGTAGAAGGGGCTGGAGTTTTTTGGTAGGTACTTTTGCAACTTTTTTCACTCCTCATCAACAATTTCTTTTCAGAACTTCATTATGTGTGTTTCTGTTTGTTAGGTACTGTTTGTCATCGGCAGAATCATTTTAGCAACATTTAACTCGAGATTTAGGTAGGTACCTAGTAACGAGTACGGGGTTAGGTACCAACCTACGGAGGGTCTGCGATCTACATAATATGTATAGAATAGTACATATCATATTATATAGACGGGTTATCTATACATAGAGCTGTGATCTGTAACAGAAGGGTATTCTATACAAAATAATAAACCGTTGTGCAGGGATTTGCAGCGTTTATTAAGTAAAGACAAAGAGGAGACATCTAATTTTAATACAAAACTACCTCCCTCCTTTTTTGGGGGATTAAGTGCCTCATTTTACAACAAACTCACACACAAAGCTAGGCAGATAATTGATGATAAGGTAAACAAACCAACTGATCATTTTCTGTCTAGAAACAACAATTTCATCTTCTTAATAGTTTAATCAAATTAAATTAATTAAAAATTGTTTGGGCATTATGACACGAAAAATAAGAACATGAAGCGTTAGAGACTTCACTAGACAAATGCGGCAACGTAGAAAAATGCTGATTATTCATGAAAGGAGATACAGCGCTCAGTCACCGTTTCATTGGCAGCGGTTGGCATTGGCAAGCAGATTAACTACAGACCTAGGGCGTCGCGAACAACAGTTAGGTGGAGACACTTCTATTTCCATATCATCTTGGTTTTTACACAAGACGGTTTGTTAAAAAGAAACACCAAACAAATTTGATCTGATCCAAATGGTTGGTATATTTAGCACAGCGGATTGGTTCTCCGATGTTGCAGAGGTGCAAATGATAATCGCAAGGAAAAACTTTCATTTGTAAAATTGTCCTTATCCATTCAATTTTATTTATACATAATTTTTAACGTGCAGGCAACGCTCAGTCTGTCAAGAGAATTGAATGAATGGCTGAATGAATTGGCTTTGTTCATATAAAATAATATAAAATTCACGCTATTTTATATTTCTTCCCTAAACTCCTAACTATCTTACTATAAGTGATGTACATACGTACCTATAACGGTTTGGTGAGAAAACAATTCTGGAACGTGTAGACTGGTGTAGTCGGGGGGAAGCGGTCAGTAGCATTTCCGTTAAGGGTGTGTTAGATGAAAAAAGGTTCAGTCGTGTACGTATCGCTGGTCGTACAACGGTTTCATTGGAGGTTTCTTCTTGTAGTGGGGGAGGGGAGTTATATTCGTAAACAGTGTTGAATAATACCGGATATATGTCTACTCCGACCACAGTTGAGGCGTATAAACTTTGCGTCAATTTCAAAACAATGACTACGAATAGAACTAATGCGACCTGAATAAATTGTATGTAGAATTCATTGTGAGTCGTCTCGACGACGTTGTTACTATACCGTCAGTCAGCTGTGAAAGGGTCCTCTTTTATCTTTCAAAACGACGTCACTAATGAGTTCCCTTTTCTGTGCGTTTCCCCACCACCGTATTGGTTAAGCAAATTAGGAAATGTCTTTATTAAGCGCGCCGCTCATTAAATCTCTTTTGCAAGTCCATACCGAGTGAAGAGGTGGGGGTCTTCATAAAGATAGAGGGAGAAAGGAGGGAAAAAACGAGATTTGATGAGCTGGGTCGTTTTAAAGGGGAAGGGAAAGAGGTAGGAGGGAAAGACGGCAAAATAGTGAATCTTCGAAAAGGGAGGGAAGCGTAATGGAGCGTTACAGCGTAGCAATGCTACCGAGCAGCCTTTGAAAGTCCCTGAGGACTCCACCTGCTCCGCCCTATTCCGGAAATTTCGTCAGAAATACGTGGTCTTTCTCGGGCCGCAGAGTTGGAACAGTTGGGTGGAGAATCAACTCTTTTCTTGAGTGTCAACATCAAATTTATGGATTCACTTACAAAAATACATACAAGTATTCAGTTGTCCTCAACCTGTGGCGCGCGCCATCCAAAATGGGTTGGGGAGGGGGGTATACAGACCTTAAGGGTGGTAGATGAGCAGAGGGTTGAAAATATAAACAAATCCAAATTTGAAAAATTGGTTCATGAGTGACACCACAGAATTGATTCCAATCATTCCTTCAGATTATCCAGTACAATATTATGGGGTTTTAATGTGATAAGTGAAGATCTATCATCTCTAATGGTAGACCACTAAGAAAATGCATATGAACCACATCTCCCACATCATCCACATCTCCCATTTGACTTATGAGTTCCTGAGATCCGAAATTCTAAGCGTATTGTACAGTTCTACAGATTCTTCAGGACTAGATACGTTTCAATTCAAATAGAAACAGCAGAAATGTTGGAATATGTTTACAATCAATGGAAATCGGATGAATGATTGAGAAATTTGACCAGACAGATAGATGCAACACGTATTTGAGTGAGGGGAAAACACGAAAGTGAGGAAGGAAGGGAATGGTGGGAGGGAAGGTTAATATGAGCAGAGGAAAAAATCTCGGCATGTTCTTATTCCTAATTTTAGATAGATGCCCGACATTAAAAAATGTGTGTCATTAAAAAATGTAATTCTGATAAAGACGAAAGACGAAAAATGTTCAAGAACAACCACTTAATAATTAAACGGGCAACAGGAAGATTCACTCGTTTCTAACTTCGTGGTTAAGTTTACATCAGCTTTCCGATGAGTACGCCCAGACCACGGCAGTGGTGATCGGCATAGTGTGGACTCATCTTTTAAGCAATCAAAACTGAGACAGTGACGAGCCCCCCCCCCCCCCCCCCAAACAGACTAGCAATATTATCACCAGTTAAGAAGGGATAGCGATTAGATTTCAGCCTGACTGCCCCCATCTTCAATGAAATCACAAACAAGTCGAGAACTGCCCACCGTCACATCCACAAAACCATAATAAACAGAGAGGGGCGTAAGCGGCTTGGATTGGAACGCACATAGCACTCAAAAAAAGTTGAGAACCTGTGATTAGAACTTGTTGAACGGAAAATCGGGTGGGAGTGGTAATTCGTAGTGCATGTCATCAATCGTGTTTCTATTCAATTTGATAGACTCACTAGACATCCACTCGTTAATCAACCTTTAATTTACCACAACATATGGATAATTATCTATTTTGAAGTCACTTTTTGGTCCTGAGCCCACCAGATTATTTACATTACTCTGCTCCTTTTTCTTTTTTCTCACTAGAAATTTTTATAGAAAAAATGTTACTTTTACTACAATTTTCATCAAGAGCCATGGAATTTATTCTTTTTCTTATAAGCAGGTACCGGCCCATTACATTTTTGGTGTCAGCAGGTAAATTTCAGCCCAGCCCAAAAACATATCGATGTTAAAAAAGAATGTTTTAGGTAAGTAACGTAACATTTAATTTGTAGTAAAAATGGGGTTGGAACGAGGGGAGTTGGGATTCGAACCGACGGACCGCAGTCGCGGTCCCAATCCCAACCACGAAGTGACGCGCTCGGCCCCTCGCTCACACCTATAATTTATGGTATCGACCACGAGTATATAGGAACATAAATACAATTTATTAATAAAATAGTCCTGAAATCCATGGCAATCGAGGAGAGTACTTACGGTGAAAATGAAAAATGTTGCTCGCACATTCTCGGTAGTGGCTGCACACAGGACCCACCGAACACTGAAATCGTTAATCACATTTCTCTCTGTTCGAATGATCGAGGGCTTTGGGGGCATCAGCAAAATTCCTTTGGACAAATAGTTTGAAAGATTAGCGCAGATGAACTTGTTTCCCCAGGAACGCCTAATGTCGGGAGTTTTCCCATTACATTAAAATGTCACTCAGCCTTTGTCAGACCCGAACCCCTGACTCCAATCAGCGTAATGGTAACAGCCTTGAAAACATCAACCAAAAACTTGTTTTTCTCTGACCTTTTTCTTAGGCTCGAGAAGTAGTTGATGAGCACCTGGCAAGAGCGATTTCGACCCCAAAGTTCTGAGTAACTTTCAGAATGCGTTGAATCGAACCAAGATGAGATCATCAGGGAGAATCCACGACACCCAGGTGAGGTTATTCATTCAGCTCCAGATTGGATTCAAGCACAGGTAATTAACGTTTGAGTCGACCATCATTCTCCAGCTTGAGTCAACCATCATTCTCCAGCTGAATGAGGGAATAGACGTTGTGAACAAAGGCTGTACCTAATTGGTACAGAAACTTACATAAAGATGGAGTAAAAAAGCGCTAGGCAGAAATCCCTGGACAATCAGACAACCAAAATCATCAACAGAGATAGATGGCAATGACATGATCTTATTTACCCGTTATTGGACTCTTTACCGGCTCATTAAATCTTATCGAATACCGTCCTAGGTACGAAATAAATCAGTCGCGAATAAATCGTGGAAACCCATTTCAAAGAAAAACGGAGTTACTGAAAAAGTTGCCTATTTCCACTAATACACGAAAAAACGCGAAAAATACACTGATACACCGGTTTCAGTTATCAAACCATCGTCGGTAACAAACAATAACAAAATAACCTTGCATACATAACCTTTAAAATCTGATCAAAATTGTGGTCTGAGCAATCAAAGTTCTAACGTATGAGCAAAAATTCAAAGTAAATAACTGTCATTTTGAAACCAAATGAGAAAGAATTTTGTAAATCAGAAAATATTGGCCAACGAACACAGTTTTTTCAGAATGTATGGTTTCACGCTGGTCTAATACAGTATGTGGATATTTTTTCGCGCAGCTTCATGTAGTCCCCTAAAAATTGGAAACAATAGGGAATAGGGCACCCCTCAACTAGAAGATAGCAGCGCCTCTTCTGGAGCGCTGGAGCACAAATCTGATCTTGTTCTAACGAGAAAGGGTTTACATTCAACTTTCTTTTTCTTTTCAGCGCAATGCTAAATAAGAGGGCAGTCAACCTGAACTAACCACATTGCACGGCAAGAAATTTCTCAAGAGGATTCAGGAAGCGGTTCAAAATAAGAAGGAAACAACGAGCATTCGCAAACAGCAGCACTAATTTAAACGAGCGAGAAACCATCTAAAAAGAATTTGGTACCATGTAGTAGGTAGCCATTATTACGTAGTAATTTAAGATTTATTTCCAAGTGGTCTGGTCTACAGAGAGAGAAACCAACAAAAAAGAGAATCTTCCACTGAACAACAGGGATACCGCATGAGAATACCTCACCTACGACGAGTGTGGAAGAACGTGGGGGGAAAACCCCAAAAAACGCAGTTTCACAACGTTCCTTATTGAAATTCCAGTCTTTTCACCGCGAGACAAACGCATTGTTCTCTTAGAAAACTTCGAGTACGGGAACATCTTCGCTATTATCCGCCACAGTGCTTCTCCTATTCCAAAAGTTCTAAATCCACCTTCGTTTTCAACTTCGGTTCTCGAGGCACTTAGCGGAGTCAAATTCTCTCTTGAGCTCTGCTTTTGATGTCTGCTTGACAGAATCGTGAGATGAGTTCGTTGATTCGATTCTACCTCAGAGATCTGAGGAGAGAAGATGTTCAGAGAAGAGCCGTAACAGATGAACAGGTGATCAACAGAGTGGTAGTCTAAAGAGTGGAGCTTGAAATTTCTAGTGAATTAAAATGAAATGTCTTTTCCATTTCGTTAATTTGCAGGTCTGAGCTCAAAATGAAGAAATCAGTTTTCCATGGGCTCTAAATCCACCATCAAGTCTAAAAATCTGTAATCTAACCCACAGGTCCAATACCTACCGTCGCGTCGTATCCAAGTAAGATTCTATTTTCCTTTCGACAACTTTTTATGCAACGTGGAAACGAATACATATTGTGGTGATGGTAAGTTTGAGTAGATTCGGTAAGGTGAGGCTTCAGAAGCAGCATAGGTGAGCTAATATCTAGAAAGTTTTATCACCACATTGGCTTGCGCCAGAAAGGTTTATCACCACGTTGGGATCTTTAGGGCCGGTAACTAGAACACAGGTTAGCGGTTATCGTCTGACCAGATGCTTGTGAGGCGTAACAAGAATCAAGGTTATCGCCTGATCAGACGATAACCTCTAACCAGCCGTGCATGGGCGGTTAACCGGAGGAATAAGCAATCTGATTGGCTAACCGCGCCTTGCCGGGAAGCGGGGCTGCCAACTGAAGCAGCTTGTCTTTTTCAACGCTTTTTTCTTTGCGTTGAAAAGAAAGGAAACATGTCTGCTTCGTGTATCTCTACTTCGTGAGAGGAATGCTATGGTAGTGTTACCAAGCAACCCTGCGCTCAACCTCAGGTTAACTTGACCTAACCGCGGAATGCGTTCTAGTTACGCTCCACTGATAAGAAAGCGGTCAGCGGTTACCGCCTGTTTAAACTGAGGTTAACTATCGTGAGGTTATCGTCGGTTCTAGTTACTGGCCCTTAGTGAGAGAGAGGTTGAGGAGAAAGGTAAGGTGAGAGAGAGAAGGCTCTGGTTCGAGAGAGGTCGGTAGCATGGCGATCTGGGCAAGCCGGGCACCTTATAAAGGCGCCTCTACCCTCCCCCGGTCATCCGACGGCAGTTGAAAGGTTGGCTCTGCCCCTTGCATTACGCAGCTTGCCTTCTCCTCGTCTTTACTGGTAACAATATTATATTACAGAGTTGGAGTGGTATATTTTAAGGGTACCATGACACATGTTATGAAAGAATAATCAGATGTACTTGTAAAATGTTTTATGGGGGTGAAATGACTGTTAATAACTGGACCTATATGGGAAACACCTGTAGCGTGATGAGTTCAAATATTGTTGAAAAAATATAATCTCGTCCAAAACTGCGAAAAACGCACTTCCGAAACCATGAACGAGAAAACTAAGCCAGTTAACTTAACCCCACTTGATTCAAACTTTGGTGATATTAAATAAGATTATTGTTGAAAGTTGGAATTACTTTCAGAGTCTCCGCCGAACCTCAGTGAACAGCGAAGGGCGGCCCACAGGGCAAACTCGCCATCGCGATTATGGCTCCCCAGACTAGCGGGGACAAAACTTCAGAACAAATTACTCAATCGTGTTATCACTTTGAAACTGCTTCCCCCAACCCAATGCTAAGAATATATAGAAGAGAAGAATATTGTATCTACACATATAATCTACAAGTGAGGTCGAATAAACAAAAAGTGAAGGTAGGCAAGTTGAGAGTTGGAATATTTGTCAACATCAATCTGGTAAGTGCAATCAATACAACTTGAATCTTCAAATTCAAGACATCTAAAACTACTCAGAATAACATTTATATAATCAGAAACGGAATAAAGCGTAGTTAGCTCAAGTGCGAACGTATCCTTGGAAAGACTAATTTTAACCCCAAACGAGAGAGAAGGGAGCAGGCATACTTAGAAGTTCATCAATATTCCTCCAAAATTACGGCCCAACCATTACTTCGTCGATCTCCACTTACCAACATATAAACTGAACCATTTAAAACACGAATGGTTAAAAATAGTGGAGAATATTTGATAATGTAGTAAATTGAAGATTGGATTAAGTAGATACTTTCTTTGAAAATCCGTTCCTATGGCCATGCTGCAAGACTCGAACTTCTTTGTGCGAGCTGTTGAAGAATTACTTTAATAAGTTTAATAAGTTTAATCATGCATTTTGGGGAATTTTAAATTTTCTCTTCATTATAGTGAAAGTAATTGGATAGCAAGCAGGACTTCCCATGAGCAATTTTTTGATTGGGTGAACGGGTAAAGAGAAAAAACGGGAATAAGTGAGAAGAGTGATGCAATACCCCCTTAAGATCTGCAGGTGGCTTTTGGATCTCAAAGGGTATATGGAGAAGGACCGCACCACGAGGTTCAGGCCCGCCAGTGAACTCATTCATTGGTGCAGTGAACTCGTTCGCCCACATTCCTTTGATCATTAGTTTCTTAGATGAAAAATAAACATATAACCGCATCAGATACGTTGAAATCCAAGCATAACGCGGTAGGCTCCGATTTCTTCCTCGGCACTGATAATAACTCAATGTATTTCACTCGATTATGGAAAATCAAGACGAAAAAACGAGAAAACCATTCACCATCCTAAGATTGTGATTTTGGAAAACCAATGCCTCACTTTACCGACCACTAAATGGAAATGTCCTGTCTAAAGCGGAAAAGTCATTCTTTATAACCTAATTATTTAGTGAATTATCCAAAGTTCTACGATACAACAACTTGCCGCTGTTTACTCTTGTTCCATTTCGATCTATTAAGTATCTGCTGTAGATTCAGCGCATACGCTGAAACCCTTTCTGTAGGGCGTACCAAGTCTAGGCAGCACGTTTCAATAGCTCATTAACATACTAAACCCGTTCGTATCTGTGCCTCAACTCGATTTCGAGTTCTTATTGAGGACAAATGGCTCGTGAAGGATACGGCGCAGCGGAAAAAACGATTCGTTGCGGGAGATTTGAGGTCGAGTTTTGAGTAAATATCGGAGCTCTAACAAAAAGCATAAGTTAGTACACTTAGTATGTATCGGGACTAACGTTTTTTGAAAGTTTAAAAACCCTAGTTTCTTAATATTCTGTATGGTATTTTTCTGTCATTAATCACCCTGCCACACCACTCAGGGACAGAGTGAGGAGAGTGAGGGTGGACCCTCGAGAGTCCCCCTTCTATGACTAGCACTATTATCACCAGCTAAGGAGGGATAGCGATTAGGTTTCAGCCTGACCGCCCCCATCTTTACTGGAAGAACAAACGACTCGAGAACTGCCCAACCTCACAACTTTCAGAATTTATTCCAACTGTTCACGATTTTGGCCGTTTTTACGGACGTTTGGCTCCTAAAAAACAAATGTGACCCCCTTAGAGTTTTGTAAGATAGCTGATCTTCGAAAAAATCCTTTTGTTTGGCAAAAATAACTTTTTGGCGAAATTTGGAATGTTAACCATGTACCTACCCAAGGACAGATACCGTATGGAGTGACATATAAACAAAGACAACTTGCACACGGTTGCAATTTAAGTGCAATTTGTACATAGAAGAACCGATGAAACCAATATCCAGCGAAACGCTGTCACATGATTAGTGTCCTGTTCCAGGACCGAAACGTCGTGGTCAGGATTAAAAAAACGACTAGATTGGTCATACCTTCACCTCCGTTATCCAAACTACCTAGTCAAAAGAAAATCACCACGAGGTATATATATATATACATACATATATATATATATATATATATATATATATATATATATATATAAGGTATATATACATGCATTTTTGTTAAAATCTAGGGATGAATTCAGGATGCTCTAAAACGGATTTGCCTGAAACTTTTTGAACCATTGCACAGCTTCATTTTCTTTGAAAATTCGCTAAAAAGTGCTTATCAACAAAATTCAAAATAACCATCATTCTTCAAATGAAATAATATGAACAAAAACTCGATTTCAAACAGCTATGCTTGATTATAATCAAAGGAGGGTCTAGTGGGAGAGACGGAGCCGAAATTGACCGAACGCAAAACGAACCCGAACATTGCCGAGCCCTCATTTGAACCAGCGGCTTCATATAAAATATAAGGATATTACTTCATTTGAGTGATATTACACGAGTTAAAACTGCCTCGAACAAATGAACCATCCAATGATCCGGATGTGATAATGGTTTTACGGTAAAAAATTAACAAATGCCAATACTCATAGCGCAAACCTAAAAAATATAAATTTGGCAAGATATGCAGCTATTTCCTGAAAGTTACCCCTCACCCTGTGATCTGTTTTATAATTTTTTGACCCTGATTTTCTTTTACGTCCACACTCATGTATGAGATAAAGACGAAAATTCGCTGAGATGGAATTGATTGAGCGAAAACCGGACTCCAGCAGGATCCAGGGGGATTAATAGAGTGGAGGTTAGTAGTAAATGCAAATTAGGTACGTGCTCATAACCCGACAAACAAAAATGTGTAGGAATCCGCTATTAGTTTCAATAAAAGTTTCACGTCGAAAATCCATCAGGACTCAAGTCTGTAACTGTCGCTTCGTTGCGGAAAAAGTGCAAAAAGTAGTGTAGTAGGTACAACATTGCACTGCTCAGTTCAATCATGAATCGCTGTGATTTCGCCTTGTCGTATTGAAGCTACATCAGAAGGAGTCTGAGGGGGGTGTCGTGTGCCGGCCTTTTCTAAGACCCGTTGGCATGTAAGATATGGTGGTCCTGTACAGACCGTGGTGATTTTCTGTTGATATCACTGTCTTGTGAGGTTAGGTGAGTTCCCGCAGCTCACAAAACACATGCACCGACACTGGCACTTATCTTATGGATTACAAAAGTTCTGAGGAAACATTCAGGGTATTAGAACAAATATATAGGTACAGACCTGGGGTTCGCCTCATTCGACCCAGAATTGAATAGCACCTACAACTTTTCTGACAAATTATTTTTTTTTGAAAGGTCCTAATCGGATAAATATGGAAACGTACGTATAAAACAGTATGGGGTTTTTTTCTGCGAAAAATGCGGTGAGGAGCTATAACAGGTATAGGAACAAACGGTACATTCGTAATCAGCGTTAAAATTTCTATGACAGAAAAAGGGGGATAGAGGGAGCGGTGACAGGAGTGGGGATTTCCTGTATGGATAGAGTAGTTTTCAGAGCACTTACCGAAAATGGTAATTTAGCCCTCACTATGGTACGGCGGCCGCAAAGAAATTCTTTAATGATATGGGGGGGGGGGGGGGTGAAAATATTTTGCGGGAGGGTTTTCCATGCTCGAATCCAAAGGTGCATTATAGAAAATAGCACAAACGGAGTAGGTATGACATGCGCACGAGTATGCCAAATACGTAGGTAGACACATCGTATGGGTTTCAACACGTTAGAATACACACCGCTAAATGAGAAGAATTATTGGAATCCACGAGGTTTAAATAATGAGTTGCCTCAGGCAGAAGACACCGCTTTAAGTGATATCAGAAACGGAATATTCCGATCGAACGACAGGCAAAGTGATTTCAGAACGTTCTCTTCAACACTAAACTGGAGGACAAGGTGGTTTCAATCTGCCATTGTTCCGAACAGGACAAATCGTGTAATCTGAGCGCTGTGGGACCACGGGCCCCCGGGCTAAATCCAGGTGGATCGGTTCTCATGCCTGTTTAATATACATGCAGGCGAGAGAGGGTTGACGAATATATAGGAAACAATACACCAGATTCAAAAAGAAGACGTACAAATTCAGAACGGGCGATGTTGAAGTCATACAATACTCAATAATTTCTAATTCCATTCATTCACGAACAGAATCACAAAACATATTTGATTCTCCGGAATGTTATAATGTTATGATGAGTGTTGGAAATTCCATGCATCCATGTCATCGCAACGTTTATCCATATTCACATCCATGCAGATGTTTGTGTTCCATGTGTTCTGCATCGTATTATTTTCGTATGGTTTGGTTGGTTGTATTTTTCGATTTCCATGGAATTCACGTTTTACTTTGCGTTCATCTAGTTTGTGCGTCGATCTGTGAATTTAAGTTTGTTCAAGTCGATATTCTTGTCTTTTTTTTTTTCACCAATTTTTATTCGAGTAAAGTTAGTTGGTCAGTTCTGTGCGTTTACATAGTGAATACAACACTCTATTTCAGAAACTGTTCGACTTCTTTGTGGTAATACCTACCCGGTTTTCTTCCAGTCGATATTGTTCCCTTAACTCTTTTGAGTTCCTTTTAAGTGATTTATCGACAATGAGCATAAATAAGTACAGTAAGGTACCATCATTCTCATCAGCATAACATTTCATTAGGAAATTGATTTTTAATTTGATGAGAAGCGCGAAGAGAGGAAAAAATATCTTGAAATTCATCAACTTTCCGTAGAAAGCTTGGAGAGAATAATCACACTGAAAGTGTAATCAATGAACACGGTATCTAACTTGACCTAAACCTAATTAAGGAGTTCTTTACAAACTGTGCAGAGAATCCGCTCATGGTATTAACCCTGGTAACGCAGGTTCAGTAATGAGTTTTAAACCGAGTTAGCTTCACTGGGCCTGGTTTCAGAAAGGTTCATTCGAAATTGATAGAAAGAGAGAGACTAACACAACAAAAACATCTCGGAAACAGTGATCGCCAAAATTTGTCTGAGAATGAGATATGAATAAGGCGTTGAGCAATTTTTTTAATGAATCAACGGAGCTCCAATGCATCGCAGTCCAAAGGATAGCCAGATGATTGGTTATACTCTTAAGAAAAACATCAGTAGGTACTTGATCAACAAACGTTTTCCTCCCACCCCAAAACTTCGCTCTGACGATAAAAATTCGAAATTCTAGCTCCTTCGGGTAGTCCGTTTGTGACGTGCGTCAACGCAAATCCTCGAAAGGACCATAACAACTCCATGACAAACCTATGGAAATAAGGTGAAATTTCGAGGGTGCGAGCGGTGTCCAGATGACTCAAAGTCAGATTAAACTAATTTCCACTGTACATTCGTCCGCTCATGCGGAAAACATGGAATCTTTAAAAATCCATCGGAAAAAACGCTGCAAATTATTACAAAACGGTTTATTATTTACTTGTATAGATGCCCCTTCTGCGTAGATCACTGTTTTCGTGGTCAACACCCTCGAGTTCCTTCCAAGAAAGCCCTAAATGGAGTACTGGAGCCGGCCCGGGAATTAAAGATTCATACAAATGCGCGGGATTCAATAATCCAATCATCAATTATTTGTAGTTATTCATGAAGCATAAGGTAAATAATAAAACGCTGTGTAATATTTACCTGCATAGATGCCCCTTCTGCGTAGATAGTATAATAAACTGTTGTGTAATAATTTGTTGTGTGATAATTTACCGTTGTGCAATAATTTGCCATTGTGTAATAATTTAAACGTTTTTATATAGGTGAAACGTGAAAACGTCATTTAAACGTGAATATAGGTAAAATTTAGAAATCAAATCGGAATTTACAAATAAAACGATGCAAATCCCTGCACAACGGTTTATTATTTTGTACAGAATACCCTCCTGTTACAGATCACAGGTCTCCGTATAGATAACCCTTCTATATAACATATGTACTATTCTACACATATTTATGTAGATCGCGGACCCTCCGTAGGTTAGTACCTAACCCTACTCGTTACTAGGTACCTACCTAAACCGTTGTGTAATAATTTACCTGCATAGGTTCCCCTTCTACGGAGATAGAATAATGAACCGTTGTGTAATAATTTGCCCATCAATAATACTTCAACGTTTGTTCAAGTTGCAAAAGTACCTATCAACAAAATCCAAAAGAGCCAACATTTCGGTTTATTATTTTCAACAATGAACCTTTGGAATCGAGCATGAAAAAAATAAAAAATAAAAAATAAATGTAACCCCCGCAACGTCAACTCTCTCCCCATCATCAGCATGGCAGGCGAGAACCCCGTTGACGCTTGATCGGTAGCCCTATATGCCAAAAGAGCCAAAGGAAGCTGCTGGTCCCCCCCCCCCCCACACACACACACACACACTGAAAATCTGATGGTTTACTTTTCTTAGTTACCATGAACCGAAATTAATCAACTCTGGTTTGAAGTTCCCGTTTGGGGTATAGTTGGTCCGCGGAGACAAACAACAGCCTGGACAAACAATCCACGGACTGCGCTAGACTGATATGTTTCGTAGGCGTATGAAAAGCTGTATTTTACACTTACAAAACATGAAAGGGCCAGGAACGAGCGTTTATGGATTCTCGCTGGAAAACTGGGGGTTTGCACACCATTCCTTTGCAGCTAGAGTGACGTTAATCTCTGAGAATGCACGGAGAAATATGCTGATCTTCTGTTAGATTACTCGAGTTGGAAAGTGACTCGGTAAATGAACCATGAGAGATGTTGGGCCTAAAAACGTATTTCGTGCGAATGCTTGTGAATTGAGTGAGAAACTGAGAGCCGCTTACCCCTGGGAAAGTTAGAACTACCACAAACGTGATCAATCTATCGAACTCGATAACAGCTCCTGCCCGTCAAAACGGATCATACGTTGAACGGGCAATTAGAACAGAGCTGGTGGCCAAAGGGGGGGTGAAGGAGGAAATCGGAGCATTAGTTGAACCAAATGGTCGGTCACGCCGTGAGAAGAACAGTTCGGCAACTCAATTTGTTATGGTCTCTCATGTTGTTACCGTTTCCCGGCCTCACTCAATACGTACCACAGTCAATCGCTGGGATATCTTGATAAATAAAAACATTCTGCAAAAATTTCATGGAATCTGAAATAATAATCACAGAAACAATAGAGTACTCAATGTTTGCCTTATTTTCAATAATGAAACTTTGGAAACGTGCATTTGAAAAGAAAAAAAATGCGTAGCCGTAGGAGGCGTCTAGCCGCCAGTGGTTTGTGTTCATGACGGTACGTTTATTGTCGAATGAAATCTGGGGGACACCCCCAGACCCCCGGATTAGAACAGTATAGATGAAGGATCAAAGCAAGGAAACACGGAACATGTTTTTTGAATAGGTACATGATAACAGAGGATATGGAGATATGTATAAAAACGTCTGCCAATTCGAGTAGGCACTATAGCTTCCTCACTTGCATCACATGAACGTATAGACTAGTTGGGTAGGTCAGTTATGATACGGGACCATCTGCGATCCAACCCACGTGTACCCTCAAAATTTCATCTCTCTACGAATATTTTTCGCGTAGTTAGAAGCGTTATTTTAAGGAAACGGTCAATATTTCATGTTTGCGCATGTGCAGAGGGAAATTACAGTAAGATTCCAATGAAGTTCATACGGAACCATCGATGTATTATACTGATCGACCCTCCAAATGTGAACTCATTTCAACGATAATTAAGGTAGTTATGGGCACTCCAAGTATTTCACGATAGCGCATGCGCAGACTAAACGATTTTCATGATTTTGAAACGGGACCATCTGCGATCCAACGCGCGTATACCCTCAACATTTCAGCTCTCTACTACTATTTATCGCGTAGTTAGAAACGTTACAAGGAAAAGGTCAACATTTCATGTTCGCGCATGCGTAGATCAAAGTTACATTACGATTCCAGTGAAATTAATTTTGAACTACCAAAGTATTATTCCTGACCGACCCTACAAGTTTGAATTGATTTCAACGATATTTAGGGTAGTTATGGGTGTTCCAATTATTCGTTCGTTCGTTTCGTTCCAATGATTTCATGCGCAGACGAAAGTTACGGTACTTTATCAATGATTTTGGTACGGGACCATCTGTGACTCAACCCGCACCTGCCCTCGAAATTTCAGCCCACTTCGACCAACATTTCGGGTATTTATGGGTGCTGCAAGGAATTACCACAGACAGAAAGACACGGAACCAAATATGTTCCTCGATGTCTGAAACGGAAAATAGTATTGGAAATTTTCATTTTGGAGGACATGAACTTTTTTTTACTCAATCACGAATCCAAGGCTTCCCTGCCTTCGGTAGTGAGGAAGCGAAAAAACGTCGTGGGATTTCCAAGCCTCGGATCACCGACCTAACGCAATGTCACGTAATACACGTCGTCAGCTGCTTTTGGCGTTTTTCGGGTAAGTAGAACCCCCTCGGCAGTTTTCGGCGGACTGCGCCATGCTCTCCTCGGATTTGGGTGGCAGGAGTGGAGTAGAGGGAGAACTGTGCGGGCGACGGGGAGGGGAACAGAGTTCCCCAGGACTGGACTGGACGTTTTCGAGCCTGGTTTACTCCCGTAAAAACATGTTCCATGTTAAAAAAAACCTCCCCCTCCCGGAAATTTGATGTTTACGTTTCAAGGTAGGTGGAAACCGGAAATCCAAAAAAAAAAATCTCTGTCTGTCCGCCGCAGTCCGTACTTCGTACTTTTAGTTACCATGAACCAAAATTAATGAAATTCGGTTTGTAGGTCCCGTTTGGAGTCTAGTTGGCCCGCGAAGCTCGGCGTTACTGTCAGTCATCTCTAGGGGGTGACAAATAGGGGTTGGAATTTTCAGAAAGCCGTAGCTCGAAAACCTTCAATAGAAGGGTTTCAATAGAATAAAGCATTTTTTAAGAACACCCGGAGCATTGTAAAACCAGCCGTTTGTTTGCGCAGGAAAGCTTCGTCAACAAGATCATGAATCAAACGGTATAAATATATATTCATCCATTTTTTAAATTTAATAAATTACTTATGTGTCACTCCAGACGACATGACGGGAACATGATAAACTCATCAAATTAAATTTCTCCCTTGAGAGGGAAAAACATTAAATCATGTTTAATGTTTTTCCCTCGCAAGGGAGAAATTAGATATAGTTTTTTAATGTCAAGAAAAAATGAAAGCCACAATTTCACTGAACTCTACAAGTATAATGTTGCATTTACTGTACTTATTATAGAACTCGCCATCAACATATGGTTGCTACAACAGAAGGTAGTAACTGTGTAGTAACCAATGAAAAACGTAGCTATTGACTCTTGTTTCTTTCGAGTGCGATATTCTTTATGGTTGCTACAACAGAAGGTAGTAACTGTGTAGTAACCAATGAAAAACGTTGCATATTTGCGTGTCGGAATTCACCGAATGACCCCCAGCCCTAAAACATTAAACATGTTAATATACATCGGCCCAGATATCATCGCTACGGAGCACCTGATTATAACCACGGATGGCTGTATGAAGTTGAGTTGGTCGTTCTGTGATATTATTCCTTTTGAGAAATGATGGCTCTTTTGGATTTTGTTGATAGAGTTCTTTTGCAACTTGAACAAACGTTGACGTATTATTGGGTAAATTATTACACAACGGTAAATTATTCAACAACGGTTTATTATACTATCTACGCAGAAGGGGCATAAAAACAGGTAAAATATTACACAACCGTTTATTATTTACCTTATGCGTCATGAATAACTAAAAATAATTAATAATTAAATGATTGAATCCAGCGCATCTGTATGAAACTTCAATTCCGGGGCCGGCTCCAGTACTCCATTTAGGGCTTTCCTAGAGGGAGCTCGTGGGTAGGTACTGACCATAGAAAATAGTGATCTACGCTATTGTGTGATAATTTGCAGCGTTTTTCTAATTTCCTAAACCATCAGGACTAAATTTCAATCATTTCGGGGCAAGCGGAAAGTTGTAACAAGGGCGGATGAACTTACCATTCCAAAGCTGGACGGCTTGGCTAGCGGTCTACGCTGATACCATGCGCTACTAACCGAACAAACCCGAATTGCTAAATGATACCGCTCAACGAAGTAATGATGGTCACAACCGGCTACACATAATTGGGCGCCATAACTCTGGAAAGCGGCTAATTGTCTCGGGTACCCCAAGCCATTATTTCTCCCCGCTACCCACTCCTACGAACTTATTGCTTTTCGAGAAAGGAGCCCCAGAACAACAGCTGTTAGTCACTGAGTTGTTCATAGAGCTTACCAGCATTCCACACCATAATGACTGGGACCAGCTAGAAATGTCAAGAAACCCCCGAGAGCCCACCTTCCAAAACACCGAAAATTACGTGACAATTGCTTTTTCCTTCACGTGTGACTACTTTCTCTCCAAGAAACTTTATCAGAAACAGTTTTCCCATCCAAGGTCGGTGAATAGAGAAGGAAAGTTGAGCGCTACTTTTTCTACCGCTGCCTATACCAAGGAGCGGCCGGAGTTTCGATGGACTCCTCTCAGCGGCAATCTCGAAACAGTTTTCATACGGACAATTGTGATGAGGGGAGACAACTGAACAATACAAATCATCAGTCACGAGGAAGGAAAAGGACGTGGAGACAGGCTGAAACTGAGGAGCGAGAAGAATGTGCCTAAACTGAATTACGCATGAACAATGGAATGATGGAATACGAAAAACACTGAATTTTGTTTTGTTTTAGCTACAGAAGGTTACTTACTATGCGAGCCTTGGTCGGCAATTTTACACGGGAAGGTATGATCCAACCATCTTAGAACTTCTGAATCAGACTTGCTCCATACTGACCGCAACCATCGGGAAGTTCATTCAATAATTTCGAGGTAACGCTTGATGATTCAGCCTCCGTCTTCTTATGCAGTCAACTCAAAGGAAGCTCGAACCTGAAAACTGTCTCACAACGGTTGAAGTCTTGCTTCTTAATCCCATGCACAGAAGAGCACCTGGTAGCTCCTGCGTGAGCACAACCTTAGGCTTACAGCATCCTTGTTCGGTAACCTCACACATTTAATTCACAACAAACCTAACACAGATTCGAATTGCAACAGTGCAAGTTGTGTTGGAAGGCATGTTTAACACGAGGCAATCATTCAGCATCATACGTACATCACACGTTCAGCAGTCTTGTTCGGAAAACTGAACCTTATGGCAAAATTAATTTCAAACGACATTCAAACTTGCGGAACGCTTAAACTCGATCGAGCAACCTCACAGTTCATAATAAGTCAATATTGATCATACTTTCATCACAATTCGAACATCCTTACATGTGGACATGCCATTAAAAATTGGTTATAGGTACAATAAATTTGAAATAATGTTGACAACTGAATCAAATGAAAATTCATTACATAAGGTAGCAATATGGCATCGACGTTTTCAATTTTAAGACTGAGCAAACGAACTAGCCTGGAAGCAAACAAGACTGGAAGGAAGGGTGCTAAACAAGACTTGATGATGGATGACACGGAGCTGTCTAATAGAAAGATGAATATAGCCCTCTCTACCTAACTTGACAGCTTCTTTATTTTCCATTCCTACCGAAATCTCGGGGCATCCTTTCAACGCACTTCAAGAGAAAAATTACACCTTAATGTAATTAAGTTGATGTTATTACACCCAATGTAATGTAGCTCTTTCTGGATACCGTGGAAATTCAACCAGGTCATAAGATAAAACATTATTTTGGGTTCGTAAAATATACCGTTTCACATTAATCATCAGGTATTAAGCTACTAAATTACCTGTTCTACATTCACGTCATGTTAATAACGGCTGGTGGATGAAAAGTTGATGAAAGTAGATACAACAGTACGGAGGTGTCATCAAACAGTTGTTATAATGATGTTAAATTTATTGTTAATGTTAGTTATAATACAAAATTTTCAAGGGAAAATGCTAAGATTTCGGAGGGAACTCCAAAGGAAGTAATAATACATAATGTATGTAATTCAACCCACACCAACGCGCAGGACGGCGCTCAAGGTTCTCATGTCCTTCAAGACCGCTCGGTCATGCAGGTTTTGCCTACTCGTATTTCCTTTCTGGACGGTGGGTGTACAAGCGGCGGGGTTCTTCTCTTTCTTAGTCGTCTGCAGTATACCTCATTTCCCTATTTCTTTACACTACATTATATACTTCCTTCCTTTTTCATTTATTTCCCCACCTTTTCTCGATCTGTTGTGCTTCATTATCCTTACTACTCAATGATTTCATCTCACCTTGTTAGGTATAATATTCTGTGGGTAGTTTATATTTTCACCTGGCTTCGTAATACAATCATTGTTGAAATGTTTAGTAAGTAGATGGATTAATATTAATAAAAACCCATAAATTCTTCATACCTAACCCTCCAGGAACCAAGTCACCTACGTCCACGCATCCAAACATCTGATGTTGATGAACTATATACCTACAAAGAATGAACTATACCTACCTAACAACTCAATGTATCAAAGCCTTGGGAGAATCAAACACGTTCGAGGGGAAAAATAATAGTTAATATATTGATACATAATTATTATTAAGTACGAGTTCACATCGACCATCAACAACATGAATCCACGCAATCCCTTCGAGTACCTATCATTGAGACATAGTTCTATCATTCCTTAAAACTTGGACAGTAGGTATCACACAAAAAAACGCTGCAAATACACAAAGGTTTATTATTTACCTGTACAGATGCCCCTTCTGTGTAGATCACTGTTTTCTGCGTCAATATCCTCGAGCTCCCCCCAGGGAAGCCCTAAATCGAGTACTGGAGCCGGCCCCGGAATTAAAGTTTCCTAAAAATTAGCGGCATTCAACAACAATCATTAATTATTTGTAGTTATTCATGAAGCATAAGGCAAATAACCGCCGTGTAATAATTTACCTGCATAGATGCCCCTTCTACGTAGATACTATAATGAACCGTTGTGTAATAATTTACTGCTGCGTAATAATTTACCGTTGCGTAATAATTTGTCCATCAACAATAGTTCAGTGATTGTTCAAGTTGCAAAAGTAGCTATCAACAAAATCCAGCCCCTTCTACATAGATGGTACAGTGAACCGTTGTGTAATAATTTACCGTTGTGCAATAATTCACCATTGTACAATAATTGACCCATCAATAATACTTCACCGTTTGTTCAAGTTGCAAAGTACTTATCAACAAAATCCAAAACAGCCTTCATTTTTCAAATTAAATAATATCGCGGAACAACCAACTCGACTTCACACAGCCATCCTTGATTATAATCAGGTGCTCCCTAGTGATGATATTTGTGCTGAATGTATACAATTTGATTCACCCTCCTGCTGACCGAGCCTGTCGGTGCAAACCTGGGGGCCTTACTGTGAAGGAATGGCGGGACGTACAATGCTCCGGGTGGTCTCAAAAAACTCGTAAGTTCAAGAGCTATGTAAAACCGTAAAAATATTCACGTAAAAAAAAGGTATAGGCGTCCTGACAATTTCAACCCCCAATTTTCACCCCTTAGAGATGACTGACAGTAACGCAGAACTTCTAGGACCAACTAGACCCCGAACGGAACCTATAACCCGAATTTCATCAATTTTGTTTCATGGTAACTAAGAAAAGTGGCCGGTATGGCGTAAGGCGTACGGCGGACAGACAGAAATTTTTTTATTGCATTTTCGGTATCTACACACCTTGAAACGTAAACCATCAAATTTGGAGGGGGGTTAAATTTTTTGTTTTTCATGCTCGATTCCAAAGGTTCATCATTATTCAAAATAATAAACCAAAAAACTGTAATTACCTAATCAACACCTGGAGCTAGATTTCCAATAGCCTACCATTTTGTAATTTGAGCAATTTCTGCCCAGACTCGAGGAGAATAATCAGGTTTGATGACCAACAGTCCACAGTGCACACAGATATTAAGATCCGTTTATCGAATACAAAAGAATACTACCAACCAAGATAATTCAAACAGGTTCAAGTAGGACTACTTCTGTAACTCAACGTGGTAAAGACTTACATCCAACCGATCTACCCTACTCAACTGAGTACTCATATCCTAATCCATGACCTATCCTAATCCTACTGAAATGACAGACAAGACGGGGGTAATGTGACTAATAATCTGATTGACAATGAATGCTAAAAAGAAGAAGAAACCGGCCGCTTGTAATCCTAACGTCGAGTTATTACCTTCAGCTTCCAACAAGACACCAAAGCATTGTTTCTTTCGACAGTAAGAATAGGAAGCTCTTCTAAAGGAGGGTATACCGTGGTAAACGTTTTAGTGCTTTAGGATCACAGCCACACAAGCACTCCTTGTTGCCATACACTGCGGAGGCCGGAGTAGGGTATGTATCAGGTGCTGGGGCACCTTCATGACAGTTCATGATCACCAGATGGACTCTATAATTGTTCTGAATAGTGGTCATTCATAAAACCAGAACGGTTTTTCATCACTGCTTTACACTACATACTACATGGATCCATCTAGTAAGTATATTTACTAGAACGAGTAAAGGTTCCCTCACCCAGTGTTCCGTGACCCTCCTCGAGGCCAAACTTTTAGGACTCAGATAATCTCAGATTCGGTAAAGCGATTTGGACAGGTTTTTTTACACCCCTGCTCTGCAACCAATATTAAGTCGCCCATAACCGTATTCCGATTTTTTCGAATTCTGATGATTACAAATTTTAAAGAGAACTACTTAAATTTGAAACCTTCGGATGTTCCGTTTAGCCGCGATGTACAAACAAACATACCGAGAAAAATCCAGATGAGAGCAACACGTTTTCAAAAACTATCTATACAACGGAAAATAAACAAAATTTCGGAATTTTACAGGCAGCTATATTTACACGCAACTCATCATGATCAGAGTGGATAAAATGAAAGATTGTTCAGTGTTATTAGTAGTCAGCAAGAGATGGAGTTGACCCATGAGTGTCAATATGTCAATAAGATAGGGAATAAGACCTAACAAAAAACTGTATACGCTTTCGGCAGACTTACTACCATCATCAGAGTTCAGAAGAAAATATTTCGGATATGGTGGAAAATCTTCCGAAAGGTTGATTAAAGAAGTGACGGTTCCTGTTAGAACTCATTCCCAATCTTACCAGCATATTATTATTAACTTTAGTTTTTTTATTATTCTATAATAAACAAGCTTAGAGTTTTCTTACATAATAAAGTCGCATATAAGTAGAGTATTTTCAATATACAATTACCTATTAACAAATCGAACAAGAAAAATAAATAAGACCTCCTTTTTCACGATCAACACAGCTTGGCCATTAGCCTTGAATGGTTCCTACACGAAAAAAATAGAAGGGTTAGCGACAAGCAACCAAACAGGCTTTTTGGAAAACTCCGCAGTTCAATCCCTTTTCATCCTAGCCTGATGGGGCTCCACACTCCACGAGGGCTATATATCACGACCACTAAAAATGCCGAACTAAAAAACGGGAGAGAAACGACTAAGGAAGAGCTGGGCATTGGATTTATGAAGGGTGGCCTCGCACGGCACACTACATTACCTTCACTCTTTCAATCATTTATGGCTCTCGCCGATAAAATCCATGAGATCGCAAACGCACATGTGGACGACGCATATTTCACGTCGTCAGTTTCGTGCATTCTGGGTGAATGTGAATAAACTATAAGGAAGTTGACTGTAACCGGTAACACTTCACGAGTTGTAACCTGTAGTATTATTCATATACATGATTCCATTTAGCTGTGATACTGATGAGCTGAAGAGTTCGTTAGAAACATTCTGCTTTAGAATCTCAAATGAGGTAGCAACTTTGAAAGCATGGAAGTCGATTCCGGCCTGGAAAGAGTGATTCTAGCAAGGCAAATAGCGAATAGCTAATGAGGAAGAGAGCGTGCAGGCCACCCATCCATGCTGATTTGTAATCTCTCCATTAACTTAAATTCCTTTGAAAGGATTGATTCAGGGATATATATATTTAGGAAAAATTCCAGACCACAGAAGCAACCCCTATTTTCAATTTACACCTTATTTTCACAAAATGAATAGAAATCAGCCAAACAAAACGATAGTTCTCCTTTGTGCAAAAATTCTCCTGTCCCTTTTTAGCGAATTTTCGAAGAAAAGGAAGCTATTGTTCTCGGTCCAAAATTTTTAAAACTCGAATTTCCGAAAGATTTTTATACCAAAATCCGTTTCAGACCATCCTGAATTCACTGCCGAAAGACACCAAAAATTATGTGTGTGTATATATATATTAGTAGTATAGATATGCCGATCCTGGCTCACGACTTAAATCCCTGATGTTTTTATTTTCACTTGAATCTCTGATGTTTTTATTTCACTTAAATCTCTGATGTTTTTATTTTCACTTAAAATCTCTGATGTTTTTATTTTCACTTGAATCTCTGATGTTTTCATTTAGTAACTTTTTTTTAAAATATTTTTTATCAGAAACTCTAGTGAAAACTCTAAAAAGTCACTGGTTCTGATGTTTTGTGATAAAAAGTTATAACAGGGATTTAAGTCGGGAGATAAAAATGCAAAATTAGGACTATTTAGGGTTCAATATTTTCGAAATTTAGCTCTCTCTGATGTTTTCACTAGAAAAAATAAAAAAATTAAAATGACGTCACGCTAAAAATATTTTTGAATCGTCTTAAATTAAAATGATATCGTCTTAAATTAAAAAAACGAGACGCTAGATCTCTTCTGAATTTGGGAATCCCAAACCATTAGAGGTTGGGTCCCACCAATAAGAATTCAATGGGTGGATAAAAAAAAAAAAGGTAAGGGGTTAGTTAAAAGGATGATATGGGAGACAGGATAAATAGTATCCATACAAGAATAGACAAAAAGAAAAAGTGGGTGGATAAAAAAAAATGAGGGGTTAGTTAAAAGAATCTCTTTTCTAATAAAAATGTACGATACGAAAAAAAATTATATATCCTATAATAAAATGTACTATACGAAAAAACATTGTGAAAAGTGCGATGTTAACATCACCTATAAAAATTGGGCTAGACACCTAAAGTCTAAGCGCCATGGAAAAAACGACCCGGACCGGACAATGACTATCAGAATTAGAAAACCTAGAAAAGCGAAACCTGTATTTGTAAATCCGAGGAAATTGCACAAAGTATTTAATTTTAGTGAAAAAGTATTTGAAAAAAATATAGAACCGAGAACGGATGTTGGTGAAAAGGAAACTGCATTTGAATCTAGATTAGCGACTTACGACATTAAAAATACGAAAGGATTTAAAGATGCTTCCAAATTTCTTAACAGTATTGAAAATATCGTAACAGGTTTACTCAACAGGGAACTTAGAAAAAAGAACCTGAAAGTTAATGTAGTTTTAATCGCAGAATTTAAAAAAGGAACTAACGAAAATAACATGGAGTATCAGGAACTCAATTTCAAAACTAAAAACGCTGCAAATCCCTGCACAACGGTTTATTATTTTGTATAGAATACCCTTCTGTTACAGATCACAGCTCTATGTATAGATAACCCGTCTATATAATATAATATGTACTATTCTATGCATATTTATGTAGATCGCAGACCCTCCGTAGGTTAGTACCTAACCCCGTACTCGTTACTAGGTACCTACCTAAATCACGAGTTAAATGTTGCTAAAATAATTCTGCCGATGACAAACAGTACCTAACAAAAAGAAACACACATAATGAAGTTCTGAAAAGAAATTGTTGATGAGGAGTGAAAAAAGTTGCAAAAGTACCTACCAACAAACTCCAGCCCCTTCTACGTAGATGGTATAATGAACCGTTGTGTAATAAATTACCGTTGAGTAATGATTTACCGTAGTAATAATTTACCCATCAATAATACTTCAACGTTTGTTCAAGTTTCACTACCTACCAACAAACTCCAAAAGAGCCATCATTTTTCAAATTAAATAATATCACAGAACAACCAACTCGACTTCATACTCCGCCAATATAATCAGGTGATCCCTGCCAATGATTGGCCGTATTCACAAATTCCTATTGTGGGCGCGTCTCTGGTTACGAGATTTGGTTTGAATTGTATACAATTTCATTCACACTGGAGTCGAAAATGCCTGTCGGTGCAAACTTCGGGGCCTTACTGTGAACGAACGGCTGGACGTACGATGCTCCGGATGGTCTTAAAAAACTCGCAAGTTCAAGAACTATTTAAAACCGTAAAAATATTTACGTAAAAAAATGGTATAGGCGTTTTGTAAATTTCAACCCCTATTTTGAACCCCTTAGAGATGACTCACAGTAACGTCGAGCTTCGAGGACCAACTAGACGCCGAACGGAACCTATAACCCGAATTTCATCAATTTTTTTTCATGGTAACTAAGAAAAGTGGCCCGTACGGCGTACGGCGGACAGACAGAAATATTTTGGTTTATTATTTTCAATAATGAACCATTGGAATCGAGCATGAAAAAAAAAATTCTTACCCCCCCTCAAAATTTGATGGTTTACGTTTCAAGGTATGTAGAATCCAAAACTGCAATAAAAATATTTCTGTCTGTCCGCCGTACGCCGTACGCCGTACGGGCCACTTTTCTTAGTTACCATGAAAAAAAATTGATGAAATTCGGGTTATAGGTTCCGATCGGCGTCTAGTTGGTCCTCGAAGCTCGACGTTACTGTCAGTCATCTCTAAGGGGTTCAAAATAGGGGTTGAAATTTTCAAAACGCCTATACCATTTTTTTACGTAAATATTTTTACGGTTTTAAATAGTTCTTGAACTTGCGAGTTTTTTAAGACCATCCGGAGCATCGTACGTCCAGCCGTTCGTTCACAGTAAGGCCCCGAAGTTTGCACAGACAGGCATTTTCGACTCCAGTGTGAATGAAATTGTATACAATTCAAACCAAATCTCGTAACCAGAGACGCGCCCACAATAGGAATTTGTGAATACGGCCAATCATTGGTAGGGATCACCTGATTATATTGGCGGAGTATGAAGTCGAGTTGGTTGTTCTGTGATATTTTTTCGTTTGAAAAATAATGGCTCTTTTGGAGTTTGTTGGTAGGTAGTGAAACTTGAACAAACGTTGAAGTATTATTGATGGGTAAATTATTACTACGGTAAATCATTACTCAACGGTAAATTATTACACAACGGTTCATTATACCATCTACGTAGAAGGGGGTGTAGTTTGTTGGTAGGTACTTTTGCAACTTTTTTCACTCCCCATCAACAATTTCTTTTCAGAACTTCATTATGTGTGTTTCTTTTTGTTAGGTACTGTTTGTCATCGGCAGAATTATTTTAGCAACATTTAACTCGTGATGTAGGTAGGTACCTAGTAACGAGTACGGGGTTAGGTACTAACCTACGGAGGGTCTGCGATCTACATAATATGTATATAATAGAATAGTACATATTATATTATATAGACGGGTTATCTATACATAGAGCTGTGATCTGTAACAGAAGGGTATTCTATACAAAATAATAAACCGTTGTGCAGGGATTTGCAGCGTTTTTATTGCAGTTTTGGATTCCACATACCTTGAAACGTAAACCATCAAATTTTGAGGGGGGGTAAGAATTTTTTTTTTCATGCTCGATTCCAATGGTTCATTATTGAAAATAATAAACCAAAACGTAATAATATTGCAGTCAGCAGAAGTTGCAAACTGTTACGAGAAAATGAAACAGAAAATTCTAAATGAAATGGAAACGTTCGAAATAAAAGGATCTCAATGGCAACTTCACGAAATCAAACATTTGGAACTGAACGTTAACAAGTACACTCCTTTGAGAGGATCATCTTTCATCCCACTCCCAGCTTTTCTACAAAGTAAGAAAGCAATTATAAATGTAAAAAATGACGATAATAAATGTTTCCTTTGGTCTGTTCTTTCAGCTTTACATCCAGCTGATAAAAATTCTGATAGAATAGGAAAGTACATAACATGGGAACATGAGTTTGACGAAGCGTTGAAAGATATCAGTTTTCCTATGAAACTTACAGACGTGAAAAAGTTTGAGAAAAGAACTGGGATTTCCATTAATGTTTTCTGTTTGAATGAAAAAAATACTATAGTACCCTTGGAAATAACGAAAGATGAAAAGGAAAGGCACATTGACTTGTTGTACTTGAAAAACGAGGAAACTGAACATTATTGCTGGATCAAAGATCTATGGAAACTGGTAGGGAATAGTCAGTTAACAAAGAATGGTCACAAACGATTTTTATGTAAAATGTGCTTGAATAGCTTTGGAACTCAGGTCAAATTAAACGAACATAAAGAATATTGCGGAGCTCATAAAGCTGTTAAAGTAGAATTACCAGAACCTTATGATAATGTTTTACAATTCAAAAATTATAGACACTCTTTAAAAGTACCATTCGTTATCTACTCGGACTTTGAAAGTTTGCTTAGAAAACTTCAAACTTGTCAACCTGATGAAACTAAGGCGTTCACTAATAAGATACAGAAACACGAAGCTAGCAGTTTTTCATATTACATAAAGTATTCCAACGGATATTATAAACCTCCAGTCGAATATTCTGGTCCAGATTCTCCAAAAGTATTCTATCAGAAACTGAAAGAGGATGTTTTGCACATTGCTAAGGAATATTACGATAAAATTGTGCCAATGAAATCTTTGACAGTTGAACAGGAACGGAAATTCAAAAATGCTAAAGCTTGTCACATTTGCGAGAGAGGTTTTAACGAACTACCTCCAATGCTTGAAAAGAAACTCGAGGTGAAGGAAAAAGCTTTGGTCTACTTTCACATGCAAGGAGATGAAAGTAATGCAAACAAAATACAAACGGAATTGACGGAATTGAAACGAAATATCGATATCAATAAAAATCGAGTGGCTGACCATGACCATTTGTCAGGGGGCTTTAGAGGTTCTGCCCATTCTCTGTGTAATTTGGAGTATCAATGTCCGAGATTCGTACCAGTGTTTTTCCACAATTTGGCTGGTTACGATGCCCACCTATTTGCAAAACAACTCGGAGAGGATGAAGGGGAAATACGTTTGATTCCAAATACTGAGGAAAAGTACATATCATTTTCCAAAATTCTCAGTTACGACTCTGGAAAATTGGATAGGTAAGAAAGGAAAACCGGTAATGAATAAAATTGAAATAAGGTTCGTGGATTCTTACAAATTTCTAGCAAGTTCTTTAGAAAAACTAGTAGGAAATTTAACGAAAGATCAATTTAAAGAATTAGAAAAACACTTTAGCCCGGAACAATCGGAACTTTTGAAAAGGAAACTAGCTTATCCCTATGAGTACATGGACTGTTTGGAAAAGTATGATGAAACATCTCTACCACCTATTGAAGCATTTTACAGCAGCCTAAATAAACAAAATGTAAAAGAAACTGAGTATCAAAATGCGCAAGAAGTTTGGGAAAAATTCGGCGTAAAAAACAAGTGGGAATTCACAGAACATTACAACAAATGCGATGTATTACTCTTAGCTGATGTAATGGAAAATTTCAGAGATATTACCCTGGAGTCTTACAAATTAGATCCAGTTTGGTATTACACAACTCCTGGATTGGCATGGGATGGTATGTTGAAAATGACAAAAGTAAAACTGGAGCTGCCGACTGATTACGATAAAATTTTAATGATTGAAAAAGGAATTCGCGGTGGAATATCTCAATGTAGCAACAGACATGCAAAAGCAAACAACAAGTATATGGTTGATAAATACGACCCAGCTAAACCCTCTAATTATATAATGTACCTTGACGCAAACAACTTGTACGGCTGGGCTATGTCTCAGTTCTTACCAACTGGTGGTTTTAAATGGGTTGAGAACTTGGAAACTTTAGATGTTGAAAATATAAGTGATGAGTCTCCCAAAGGTTATTTTCTGGAAGTTGACTTGGAATATCCTAAAGAACTGCACAATTTACACTCGGATCTACCACTTGCACCGGAAAACAGGATTGGAAATACAAAATTACCTAAATTAATGACAACTTTGTACGACAAAGATAAATACGTTTTGCACTACAGGAATTTGAAACAATGTCTGAGCATGGGAATGAAACTAAAGAAAGTACACAGAGCACTGGAGTTTGATCAGTCGGATTGGTTGAAAGTCTACATTGACTTCAACACAGAACTGAGAAAGAAAGCGAAAAATGATTTTGAGAAGGACTTTTTCAAAATGATGATCAACAGTGTATCCGGAAAAACGATGGAAAATATCAGGGAAAGAGTCAATATTAAATTATGTTCAAATGGAAAGAAACTGGAATCGTTAATAGCAAAACCCACTTTTGATCGTAGAACGATATTCACTGAAAATTTAGCAGCAGTTCACATGAAAAAGACTAAAATTCTGTTCAACAAACCCATCTATGTTGGTATGAGTATTCTAGACATTTCAAAAACTCTCATGTACGACTTCTACTACAACACAATGAAGAAGCAGTATGGAGAAAATGTCAAGCTTATGTATTGTGATACTGATAGCCTGATTATGGACATCAAGACTGAGAACTTTTATTCTGACATTAAAAACAACATGATTGATCAGTTTGATACATCTGATTATCCGAAAGAAAATGCGTATGGAATTCCACAGGTGAATAAAAAAGTGCTTGGAAAATTCAAAGATGAAATGAATGGAGGAATTCGTTGGACTGAGATCGAAACAGTACGCGCATAAAACGTTCGAGAATCAAAAAGAAACAAAGAAAGCAAAAGGAATCAAGAAAAACGTTGTTGAAAAGGACATTAGGTTCGAGGACTTCAAGGATTGTCTGTTGACCAAGAAACCGATCTACAGGAAACAAATGTTGTTTAGATCAAACAAGCACGATATTTATACCATTGAACAGAACAAGAAAGCGCTTAGTGCGTACGATGATAAAAGGCATATTCTAGAAAATGGTATGGATACTCTTGCTTGGGGGCATCATAAAATAGGAATAGGAAAAGAAAATTTCGTAGATCATCTAAAGGAACTTACGAAAACGCAAAACGAGAAAGAAATGGAAAAATGAAATAGACGACTAGGTAGGAAATTAAATATAAATGCAAAGGAAAAATGGAAATGGAATTATAGGTAGGTTAAATTAAGAATATCTGTTAGTTAAAAGAAAGAAAATAGTAATAAAATATATTATGGAAATTATTAAAGAAGAGCATCTGAAGGAGTATCGTGATTTGGTGTTTAAACGAACCAAAATAATTAAACTGTTTCTTTCATTTTTAGATAAAAATAAAGTTGAGAATATTAAGCTAAATAGACTAGCATCCATCCAAGTGTTAATTGATTTGTGGATGGAATGTTCTTATACGTTATCTAGAGATTATTATTCAAATATGGAATTTCACCATGCAAACTTAAATTATTTACGATGTAAGGAATGGAAAAATTATATTTGTTATTTCCAAGATTGGAGAAAGAGATGATACGTCTCGATGACGAATGTAGTTTAATTTTATTAACTAATTTATTATTTGATAATTAATTTTTAATATTTTTTATAAGGAAATCCTTATAAAAACCTAATATGGACCTCCTCTTACAAATATTTTGTGCACAAAGTTTAGCATAATTTGATTATCCTCTTCGATGCATTCAAACGTTAATATTTTTGAAAGGAGTAAAATTTAGAATGTTTTCAGTTAGTTTATTTTTTCCATTGAGAAAGTTACGTTTCACAGTTGGTAAATTTAAAAACTTATGATACTTCCTCACGAAATAATCAGTCAGTTCTTTAGATTCAGACAATTCCCACCACTCACTCTTGGAAAGACAATTTCCATCTTCCAGTTCTCTTAACGATTTAAAGTGTTCCATTTTATTTTATTGAAGAGATCCTTTTAACTTACCCCTCATTTTTTAGATTTTCCTAACCACGTTGAATCCTTAAAGGTAGGTGTATGGCACACACCTTTTTACTAAAAAATGTTCTAGTCAAATTACTCAAGTATTTCAGTAATCACAGCGTATCTTGAAGGTAATGAGGTTCGAACGTATGCATTTTATTAGATGAGGAGTTTCTTTTAACTAACAGCATTCAATTTCCCTGTCGAATTATTCGAGTTATATTTTTAATGTTTTCAGATTGATTATGATTGATTCCAGTTTGATTTATAAGATAGATGAATGCTAGATCGATTAAAAATATTATAATTACGAATGTCTTATCGATACACGATGAAAAATTCAAACACAACATATTTATTATATGAAAATTTTTTGAAACACCTAGGCGTTAAAACAATCGTTCAAACGTTTCTTGAATAAACTGACGATGGAAAAAAAATATGTTTTACTATAATAAAAGAAATGCCTACTGAAAAACATTTAGAAAAACATTTAGAAAAACTTTTGTTGAAAAAATATAACGAACATAAAAAAAAATATTGAAACTGATGATTCAGAAACTCGTGATCAACCTGATGATTCAGAATCAGAAAATCGAATTTTCCTGAGAAAACCCAAAAAAGGAATGACTGTCAAGGAAGCGAACAAAATTCGAGAACTAAAACAAGAGTTGAGACGTGCTTTCCGAGAAGCTAGAGTAGATAAGTTGAACGAAAGAGAAACTCAAGAAAAGATGTTTGCGCCCATCACTGAAAAATTAGTTGAAGTAAAAAATGCCGTGGAACAAACTGGCGAAGACCTCAAGAAGTTGGAGCTTGTTCCTTACATGCAAGCTCCTATGGCGAGTAGTTCTCCTGTCAAGAAAAGAAAACTGGTGACTTTCGGACCTACTAATACTTTTGAAATTAATCCAACGGAAGGAGCTTCTGCACTAGTTGATACTGTTGAAACTTATGATACGGCGTCAGATGATACCGTAGTAAACACAAGCATTAGCTTATCAAACATCATGGATATGGTAGATCGGAATGAAACCCCATCGAATAGCGTTGGTCCGAAAGGAATTGGTCCGATTGCTAGACTTTACATCAGACAGGATGATAAACAATTTGGTATATGGGGAAAAGAGGACAAAATTTTCATCGGAGACCAACAAATTCAAGTAAATGGAGATACAATCGTTATTCAAAATGAAACTTACAAAGGAACGCACGGATTATGGCGTTTGTTAACTGTTCCTCTGGGACCTGATCCTGATAAATACACTCAAGAGGATTTGAAAGTTTACAAGAAAATTCTCATTCAAACGAATTCTTTATACCAAAAGAATGATCCAACTACGGGATTACCAAAGTCAAGTAAGGGGAAAAAGTACAGAGAGTTGATTGCTCCTATTTGGAAGGAATTGAAGGCAGGTAAATCAGGATCTGGAGTGATCGAGTATACAGAAAATCCTGTAGAATTTAAATACATTGACAACCTCCAACAGTTGCAACAGCGATTGTATTATTTGTACGCTCAAGAACAATTGGGAAACAACAATTTTCACAACGAAAAACTAGAAATTGTAAAGTTCGTGATTGATCAGTTGGAAAAGAAAATTGATAGCGAAAAAGGAATAGAATATTTGATAAGAATCGTAAATTGTTTGCCTAAAGGTATTGTTAGGAATGCACCTGAAGATTTCAACAAGACAGAGGATGAAACGTCTGAACACACAAAAGATGAACAGGATCAGGAAGTAGTTGATGAAAATTCTGAGGATGAGATACTGAAAGAAAATTTTGTTGAAATACCTGTGAGAAAAATAAATAGTAGAACGAATTATGGGTTCAAAGTTCGTTATTAATTTCTATCTAGGAGCTTCAGAGCAGAGTTTAAAAGTATTCTAGATAAATATGAGTAAAAATAGGTTTTAAGTCAGTTTTTATAGGGATTCCCCATAAAAAACACAATGTATAATTATTGTAAGTCTAAGTTTTGGAAAAGGAAATAACAATAAACAATAATAAACATTTTATTTTACATCGAATAGTTTCATAAAAGAATAACTAGAAACGAATGCGGTCTTTGAGGGCCGCTTCTGTATATCGAGGCGCTCCTGCAGGAGCGCTTTGGGTGGGGAGAATCACGTCACATCGTCCCGCGGTCCTCGAGGACCGCTTTTGCATTCAGATAAACAGGCGCTCCTATAGGAGCGCTTGGGGTGGGAGAACACGACCTTCTGGGTTCAACTGCATTTAAATTCGTTTCCCAAAATGTTTTATATTCTGGAATCTTTAACATGGATTCCACTCGTAGAATTGGAAGTACAAATATTGGATACTTTTGCCACTAGCACTTGAATGTTTCCATCTGTTATTAAAGTTCTTGCAACTTCCTAACTTTCACAATTTTCGCAACTTTCCACTTCCTCAATAAAGTCTATACACTCACAATACACTCACTATACACTCACTATGGTACGTTTTGTAACTCTGAAGTTCCAAATAAAAGTCTTAATCTTCAACAATAGCTAACCACAAAATCTTTAGGTTGAAACGTTGTGTGCAGAGCGGGTCACGCAGATAACTGAATAAAATCCTCGGAACGCCACTCCCTGTTGTCCTTGAGTCATATCGGTGATGGGTTATGCAACTGGTTCATGATAATGCAGATTCGTCGAACAGTCGGTAGATCGCGCTTGCAGTTCTAATTCTTTAGACTGACAGGTTTTTTCAGAAATATTTTTTTTTGTAGCGTCTCGTTATTCGAGTTCCTGCCATAAGTCCACCTTTTTTCTTTTGTCTTGAAAAACAACTTAGTATAATATTATTGTTTTAGTGGAAATTTTCCCTTAAAACGATTTTTTCTTAAAATTAATAATTAAACAAACTTGATGTTATGCATGTCTTTTCCATTTTTCGATTTAATCATTCCAGTGTACACTAAACAAACACCATGTTCGAGTAGATTTAAAAAATCGGATTTTTCAAAAGTGAGTGCATATCTTTCAGGTAAAAATACTCTGAATTCTCCCAAGTTGGCAATTACACTCTCTTTGTTTTCCTGGGAGTATTTCGTTTTCACGAACTCAAAACTTATAACCTTGTATGGTTTTCCACGTTCCAACTCAGAGAGTTTATTTGTGGAGCTTTCAAAATTAACCTTTTTTAATAACTGTTCCTTAATCATTTTTATTAGAAAAGAGATTCTTTTAACTAACCCCTCATTTTTTTTTATCCACCCACTTTTTCTTTTTGTCTATTCTTGTATGGATACTATTTATCCTGTCTCCCATATCATCCTTTTAACTAACCCCTCACCTTTTTTTTTTTATCCACCCATTGAATTCTTATTGGTGGGACCCAACCTCTAATGGTTTGGGATTCCCAAATTCAGAAGAGATCTAGCGTCTCGTTTTTTTAATTTAAGACGATATCATTTTAATTTAAGACGATTCAAAAATATTTTTAGCGTGACGTCATTTTAATTTTTTTATTTTTTCTAGTGAAAACATCAGAGAGAGCTAAATTTCGAAAATATTGAACCCTAAATAGTCCTAATTTTGCATTTTTTATCTCCCGACTTAAATCCCTGTTATAACTTTTTATCACAAAACATCAGAACCAGTGACTTTTTAGAGTTTTCACTAGAGTTTCTGATAAAAAATATTTTAAAAAAAAGTTACTAAATGAAAACATCAGAGATTCAAGTGAAAATAAAAACATCAGAGATTTTAAGTGAAAATAAAAACATCAGAGATTTAAGTGAAATAAAAACATCAGAGATTCAAGTGAAAATAAAAACATCAGGGATTTAAGTCGTGAGCCAGGATCGGCATATCTATACTACTTATATTTATATATGTATGTGTCATTCCAGACGATAACTCTCGAAAGAATTGAGATAAAAAGTTCAAATTTGCACGAAAAATCTGTCTTGGCAATTGACAGGCTAAGTTCGAAGATGGGCACAATCGGGTCACTCTAAGGGGGAGTTTTGGGGAGTTTTAGGGGGGGGAAATTACCCATAAATTCCCAAAATGAAAAAGTCTGACAAGTGACATCTCATTTTAAAGGTTTTTGTACGCTGAACACGATGGTGAAATCAGAATTACGATATCTCATTCCATTCTCAAACTGGAGCACTTTGAAGATGAAGGAACGTGGTTATTTCTTGAGATGTTCTTCCTGGTTCGTCTGCTCTAATCTGATAACGGAATGGGATATCGCAATTCTGACTTCACTATCGTGTTCATTGTTGGAAAATCTACAAACCGAGGTGTTACTCGGCAAAAAATGGAACAAAAAATTTGTTACGTATCCAATACCTACTCTTCTGGTATTCAAAACATTTTTGATTTCCCCCTCCCCCTCCTTCCACCCCAAATTTTACTTTGCGTAAAACTACTCCTGTTTTAATTTTGTATGGTATCAAGTCGGGAAAACATTGGCCGAAAATAAATTTTCAGAAAATTTTAGGCGGAGGAGGAAGATGCCGAAAACTTCGAAAATTCGCTCTTATAGCCATGCTGCATGACTGTGGTTTTTATTTTTAAACTTTCTCTTCGATATTTTTCCGATCCCTCGGCTGCCGCCATGTTGGTCACGGGTAGATTGTATCCTCCCCAAAGGTATCATCCCCAAAAGGTACCGCTCCCATATATATATATATATATATATATATATATATATATATATATATATATATATATATATATATATATATATATATATATATATATTAGCAACCGCAAAAATTAGTGATCGTCCGTGATTACGTTTGGTCAAGCACACAGCACGGCGTAGCTGATAGAAGTAGTAACCGCATGCAAGCTGTTGAATGATGAGCCCGCGAGAATCTCGGTGGGCATCTCCATAGGTTAGATGAACTGGTCGCCTTCTTTGTCAAAAGTGCGGCGCAACAGGCTATGTATGAAGAGGATGACCCACTCACTAGAAGGATAACGCTTGACA
The DNA here is from genome assembly GCA_954871275.1 of Leptopterna dolabrata. Lineage (NCBI taxonomy): Eukaryota > Metazoa > Arthropoda > Insecta > Hemiptera > Miridae > Leptopterna > Leptopterna dolabrata. The sequence goes on from OX940976.1 coordinate 23,544,518, forward strand.
CCCTAATATGCTAGGGTTGTTGCCTGCGTGGGAACCTATTGCGATCGAACTGTCAAAGGCAGAACAAGGAAGAAAAGAAGCTGGAATACAATGCGGTTTACCAAATAGGGCAATTTCAACTAACATGTCACTCCTGCCGTGATGCAGCAATAAATTCCACTGAGTTTTTCTGATACTGATTGAATTACGAATGACGTGTCGCATTAGTATAGTTTTCAAAATCTAAACGTCAAGAATTGAATCCTATCACGGCAATGGACATTCAGCAAAACTTACTGAAAACTGAGAACAAAACTGAGTTTCTTGTTTATTCTGAATTCTTTCATCTACGTTTAGGAATAGGAATCGAAATAACTACATCGTAATAACTACATCGAAATCGAAATAATACTTGACAAACTCCATGATGTCAACATGTAAACGTAGATGAAGGAATCCTATAAACGTAATTACGATTACATTATTAATTTTCACCGAGAAGATAGAAAACAATTGTTCCATGTGAATACTGAACACTCAGATGTATGCCGACTTTACTGAATGTATTTTTGATGTATTGATGATGATTAAAGTTGAAGAGGTTCTATTTCCTCCAAACGACAAACCCATAATTCACGTACCTAGTACCATTGCCAGGTGAATTAAGGATACTCAATCCAGCTGAGGTGTCTAACAAGATAACTAGGTATTAGGATAACAGATGAAAGCGAAAACAGAGGTGAAAAGCGCATTGGAATACCGGAACCACTCGGTGAGATTTCACCAATAAGATGATTTCCGTTAAGATTTCACCATGGTATTGAGGTTTTTACCCTTCGGGAAAGGTCCAAATCTCGCACTCGCCGCCGTCGGAATGAGAACTGGGGGAAGGACAGCCACATCAAACAAGATGAGGGCTTATACTACGGCACAGATCATTAGGCAAGGAGATACAAAGTACATTCCACTTGCCGAAGCAATCTGGGTAAAATACCCCCGAGGAAGAAATTCGACTGGTAGCCCGGCGGCCTGAATGGACAAGAAAAGCAATGAAAAACGGACAAACTGAAAGAGAACTAGACAGCGTAGAGGTATGGCGAGGAAGAGGATTGGAGAAGTCCTCCTGTCTAAATACCGACAATACAGAAGAAGAAAGGAGAACGCGCAAACAAAAAGCTGACCCACTATCGAGTTCACCACAGGTCCACTCCCAACGCAGGAAATTGATTCCCTACCATTTCCCTAGAGTACCATGCTTCATCCCATTTCCCTCTCACACCCCTTATTTATTCTTCTTTCATTCTAGAAGAGATCCCTAGATAAGATTGGATTTTTTTCCCTTCTCCTTATAAATCAATCAGATTCGCCGAAGTTGAAGGGACGACGACAAGAACTGAGAAACCCTGGAATGGGTGGATTCGAAGACCGATTCTTGAAGTTTATTAGCTTAGGAAGGGGGGGTCACAAATGATTTCCGGGACAACTCTCCTTCCGAATATTTGGTACAATACGATTCAACCGAACGAAGGTAAGTAAGTAGAAAGGGACGCTCCCGCTGGGGTATTTTCAAAGAAGAAACACTGAGCCAAATAATATAATTCGTTGAAACAAAAGGAATTCAAGACTGAAATTCGGTCAACTTGCGATTCCCATTGAAGGGCCCTTACAAAAGGATGATAAGAAAGGGGTATTACGAGATATAGTCTTGAATCGGTCATTTCGAAGAGAGAACAACTACATTTTTCTTATAATTCGTATTCACCGAGGTTCGAGCCATCAAGTTCAACAGTGAGACACCGTTTCTTAAGCTGATTAGAGACCATAATAATTTTGAAAAGGACACAAATCGGTAAGCTGTTCCCTTTCCGTCATGAGAGACAGATCTTCCGTCTTTGGTCAAAATTAACTTCATATTCGGTCTTCTCGCCCTAAAAAACATGGAACACGATACCGCACTTGCTCTTGCACACCAAAACCTTTAAAAAAAAACCCTCGAAACCATGTTTTACACCATTTTTCATCCACAACTCCGATCGGCCTGCCGAGCTTCGGAGCACAACTAGGACCCAAATGGGCCTATGTGCGGAATAACGACGATTTTAGACCAAAATTTAACGTAAACTAAAGGCTGAAAGTTGGTTAGAACCTCGATTTTCCACTCTTTGGTCAAAATCGACATCGTATTCGGTCTCCTCACCCTAAAAAACATGGAAAACGATACCTCACAAGCTCATGTTAATGAACCACAAAAAAACCTATTTTTACACCCATTTTTCAACCATAACAACCTTGGGTATAATTCGATCGGGTTGCAAAGTTTCGGGACACAACTAGGGCCCAAATGGAGCATACCATATTTTTAGACCGAGAATAAAGCAGACATGGATGATACGGTGGACGGCGTACGGACGTTGCATTTTGGTTTATTATTCTGTGAATAATACACCAATAATTATTTTTGTTTAAAATAATAAAACCAGTATACCACCCCTCAAAATGTTTTCATTTACTTTTCAAGGTTCTTAGATTCCAAAAATGCAATGACCGTCCTCCGTATCATATATATCTACCTTTATTTTGTGTCTAACTAATTCGTTCTTTCCCAGACAGGCTCTATTTTGGCCCTAGTTTTGTCCCGTTACTTTGCAGCCCGATCGGAATATAAACAAGGGTGTTATGGGTGAAAAATGGGTGTAAAAATAGGGGTTTTCGAGAGTTTTTTTGAGGTTTTGGTGAACAAGAGCAAGTAAGGTATCGTCTTCCATGTTTTTTAGGGAAAGAAGACATAACATGAAATTGATTTTGACCGTAGAGTGAATAACTGAGGTTGTAGCTCCCAAAATTCATTTTATGAGTCAAAAAACTGGGAAATTGTAAGAAATCACCATAAATTTGCATAATAACTAGAAGACGTATCAACAGGTGAATCAAGACAATTAAATGGCACTATCAATGATCAAAGATAATTATTCAAAAATAGGAGCCTAATTGTGTTTTTGCGGGCCAAACTTGGTGGAAACCATCGAGAACAGCTATTTCAATTATTGCACATGAAAGAAACAGTAAATGAACAGCCAAAATTTCTGTAGGTATGCCCAATAGAATAATTAACCCACGTGACAAGTACTTTGCAGCGTTTTTGGAATCTACGCACCTTGAAACGTAAAAGAAAATATATTGAAGGGGGGGGGGGGGTGTTCGAAAAATTTTTTGCTGAGCGAATACAAAGGTGTATTATTCACAGGAAAAATGATGGGGAGAGGGAGGGGAATCAAAATGGGAAAAAATTTAGTGATTGCAACAAAGAAAGAAGGAAGGGTAAGGGAGGAAGGTGGCGATTTGAAAACTTAAACAACTATGTGAATACAACGTTTGGGGTAAGAAGGTGCTGATGTTTTGATTTGTATGTTTAAACCTATGAAAAAGAATGTGACGAAGTAGGTTGAAAGGTCATATCGGTGAGTTAATTCAATAATTCGCACGTACAGTCATGCTGTAGAACTGAACCTTTTCCCAGTGTACCTACCCTACCAAAGCGTGACAACAAGACTAAGAGCAGTAGCAACTGAGTCGAACTTCTTTTCGTCACCCCAAGCCGCCTCAGCGGATGCTCCAACGCCTTTCGAATGTCACTGTGGATTGGATGGTGGTGGCTCGCGTGAAAGGGCTCTGAAATTTAAAGATACTTTACGAGGACACACGGAACAAACTGGATTAGACCGAATCCAACAAGGCAAGCTGCGCACGACCATTACCCGGCTTGTGCTCTGGTAATATACTAAGACGTCCAGTCCTTGGCGGTGGAAACCCTATTTAATCAGGGTAGGCCTGGGGGTATAAATCGGTCACCGTGTCGAGTCCTTGGCCGCACGATCCTCTCCCGATCTTCTGGAAACTGATCCATTTAGACGCCCACAGTCTCTTCCCTTCTCTGCGGCATCTGCTTCCTAAACTAGGGGGGCTCTAAAGTTGAAGACCGTTAACGCCACTGCAGTTCTGGTTAAGGTAGTGGAGTGATGGGGGTTCTTGGAGCTTTTCCAACAGTCTCGGGGTCTTTGAGTCGAGTTCTTCAACTCTAAACTCCCGTAGCAAACTTTGAGGTCTTCTCTCTTCATCGATTTCCTTCTGGAGCCAGAGCGTCCGCGCACAAACTTGTTAATTAGCACTAAATCTACCATCCATCTTTCCAAGCAACGGGAAATATCAAGTGGATTGATGAGATCAATCACAGTCGTGAATTTTGGTTCGTTATTTTCAACAGGTAATTTACTAAACTCCACATAACAGCCTACTATCACCAGCCAAACATAACTTGAATCCCTGAAATCTCATACTACCCTACAATTACGTAAAGCATACCGCTGAGTGTACCATTATTCCCACGTGCATAGAAAATTTTCGGTTCATCATTTCCAATCAAAAACACCTTAAACATTTGTTTGTTAACCCAACAAAATTGTTGGGTTACATTTTTGAAGGTACCTGAAGTCAGAATACCTCATTCAAAAAGTTCCAGTCATGCAGCCCGTATTATGAAAATTTTTGAAGTAACGTACCTACCTATTCAATCTACCTACCCTTGAATTTAATAAGTGACATCATATATTTCCTGTAATATTTAATCCATAAAACCAAATCCAACTATAAAAATTCAAATCTAACTATTTGTAGCACTCTAAACGTTTTTCTCATTCGAATAATGGTTTACTGTAATAAATTATCAACTTCCCCTAGTTTTGTCGATTTACCAGAATTTATTCCGATTTTGGGTAATTTATGGTGATTGCATAACATTATCGCTGTGTGGGGTTGTATATCCAGAACCAATTATATTTTTGACCGTCAAAAACTATCTTCCAACTATTTTTCTTCTATTATTAGATCAGAACTTGAAAATGGTATAACAAGTGGAGATAACTGTACCAACTAGAGATGTAGTTCTATGTAAATTCTTTGGTCTCCAAATTTATTTGGTTCGTTACGTGGGTGTTCCTAAAACAGAACAACATTATATGAAGTGAGCAACCTATCTCACACGGGTCATCAAGCAAAAACCATAGTAAGTTTCCCTAAATGTTTATATCGAAAGAGAATCGCGCACTGAGGAAATCATCGTAGAAAATTATCAAATTCAACAAGGTTTTTCATTCGTACCTACAATATAGCTGTGCTAACTGTGGTTGAAAAGTTTCAAAATCAAGATATCTACCTCTCTCTCAAAATCAAGATATCTAAATATCTACCTATCTCAAGATATCTACCCATATGAAAAATTAATTTATAACCAAAACACTAAGTGCATCTGTGCCTCCCCACAGCAATTGCGAAGCCGGCCGTGGCGCATGCGCACTTTGTTCAATTTAGCATAGCGTTCCATTCCTACCACCTACACTCCCCAACCCTACGACGTTCCCGTTCTTCAGAGCGCTCCGTTATCAGTTCCAGTAATTTAGCTACTCCTTCCAGACGGGATATCTTCCCGAAAAATTCTCACACTCTGCTTACTTGAAAACTCAAAGCGTTCTAGAACAAACCTTTTAACCTCAATTACAAGAGGATCTATCAACTTTTACGCAAAATAACATCGCCAATCGATTCCCCACTATGAAAACCTTTAGGATTGGCTGGTACCTCAAATTCGGCGAAAATGGATTTAGCCACTTTTGCAAGTCAGCGCCTCACATGTCATTGAATGAGATAATGTGCTAATGAAATGAAATAATTAGATAACTCGATAAATGAGATGGTAAAATAAGGTACGTTAATGAGAACAACACGACCGACAAGACTGAAGCAAAAGAAAACGACAATAGCAGGGATTTTTGTTGTTGAAACTAATGGAGAAGTTCCACAGAGTCCGACGGGAGGCGAGAACCGACGATCTCGGGTCCGAAATTGCTGTGGGGAGACAAGTCATAAAGTGCTTGAATATAAATGTCTATGCATTTCGCTGGAATGGAAAGTAAGTAAAACCAAGTTTTCATAAATATCAGAGACAACTTAGAACGTGAGTGGGACCACTGCCGTAGTCTTGATGTACACAGAAATGACAGAAGGAATCTCGGAGAGCAGCAAAAAAAGAGATAAAATGAAATGACGGTTGGATATGGAAAGACGAGCAATTTTCCGTGAAAAGTTTTGGAAACGAAGCAAGATTTTCACGGAAAAAATTAGAGAGACACACAGATGAAAAGGGCAGAAAAAGGAAATAAGTATGCACGGTAAAGCAATTCGTAACGTTCGGATGGATTCCTTCTTCGGAGGAGAAGAAAGTTTCCAGTTTTAGGTACTTCCAGCAGTAGACAGTAAATTAAACTATCTAGTGAGTTAAGGAATGACCATTTCCAATTCGTGGAAGACGTGCTCCCAGAAAAAACCTATAATTAAACGAAATTAATAATGAAATTTGAGCTTGATAAAACTTACCGGAATGAAGAGCAAGACATACCTGGAACAAGGAAGAAAACAATTAGAGTGAATGTTGAGAAAGCATAGTACCTAACGTATTAGTATAGTATACAAATGTATGTAACAACTCAAGCAGCAGAAAAGGCACCTACAACTCGCGCACCTATCGGAAGCTGGCCATGGATGCTTCATTCCCATCAACATAACCGGACAATCCGTTCCATAGTAAGTATTCTGCATAGAACAAATTGAAGCCAGATTGATTGCAAGATAGTTTTGGATCATTAGACGAGCTTATGCTCAACTGCCAACATTATCCCCAGTGTAAAATAGAATGAGGCTCCGAATTTAGAATCGGTTCATCCTCCTTTATTCCGTTAGCAATAACTCGATAGATAATAGGATAACATAGGGGTTATGTAATGGAATACAGAGAGGTAACAGATCAAGTTGTTTCTGTAGATACCTAATGAAAGAACTTGCATGAGTCACAATTTCGCTCTTTGTTATACCTTAATATACGGCATAACAAAATCGGTTCAAGCACCCATTAAAACCCATTTGTGCGAAATAATTTCAGCTGAAATTCTATACGGGTGAGCCGTGACATGGACTGCCTGCTGGCGTCGCGGACTTGATCGGATGTCCTTCTCTGGAGGATCAGAATTTGATCCGATCATTTCAAATGCACATGAATATTTATTTATTTTCCAGATCCATCATTTTTCAAATGAAATAATATCACAGAACAACCAATTCGACTTCATTCAGCCATCCGTGATTATCAGGTGATCCTTAGCAATGATATCTGGGCTGGATTTTTAAAAACGTAAAAAAACCATTTCCTTCTATTTAAAGTTTTCGAGCTACGGCGTTAGGAAAACTTCAACCCCTATTTTTCACCCCTTAGAGATGACTGACAGTAGTAATGCCGAGCTTCGAGGACCAACTAGACCCCAAATGGGACCTACAAACAAAATTTCATTAATTTTAGTTCATGGTAACTAAAAAAAGCGCTAAGTAAGGCAGGCGCATGGAGGACGGACAGAAATTTTTGGTTTATTATTTTCAATAATGAACCATTGGAATCGAGCATGAAAAAAAAAATTCTTACCCCCCCTCAAAATTTGATGGTTTACGTTTCAAGGTATGTAGAATCCAAAACTGCAATAAAAATATTTCTGTCTGTCCGCCGTACGCCGTACGCCGTACGCCGTACGGGCCACTTTTCTTAGTTACCATGAAAAAAAATTGATGAAATTCGGGTTATAGGTTCCGTTCGGCGTCTAGTTGGTCCTCGAAGCTCGACGTTACTGTGAGTCATCTCTAAGGGGTTCAAAATAGGGGTTGAAATTTTCAAAACGCCTATACCATTTTTTCACGTAAATATTTTTACGGTTTTAAATAGTTCTTGAACTTGCGAGTTTTTTAAGACCATCCGGAGCATCGTACGTCCAGCCGTTCGTTCACAGTAAGGCCCCGAAGTTTGCACCGACAGGCATTTTCGACTCCAGTGTGAATGAAATTGTATACAATTCAAACCAAATCTCGTAACCAGAGACGCGCCCACAATAGGAATTTGTGAATACGGCCAATCATTGGTAGGGATCACCTGATTATATTGGCCGAGTATGAAGTCGAGTTGGTTGTTCTGTGATATTATTTCGCTTGAAAAATGATGGCTCTTTTGGAGTTTGTTGGTAGGTAGTGAAACTTGAACAAACGTTGAAGTATTATTGATGGGTAAATTATTACTACGGTAAATCATTACTCAACGGTAAATTATTACACAACGGTTCATTATACCATATACATACGTAGAAGGGGCTGGAGTTTGTTGGTAGGTACTTTTGCAACTTTTTTCACTCCTCATCAACAATTTCTTTTCAGAACTTCATTATGTGTGTTTCTTTTTGTTAGGTACTGTTTGTCATCGGCAGAATTATTTTAGCAACATTTAACTCGTGATTTAGGTAGGTACCTAGTAACGAGTACGGGGTTAGGTACTAACCTACGGAGGGTCTGCGATCTACATAATTATGCATAGAATAGTACATATTACATTATATAGACGGGTTATCTATACATAGAGCTGTGATCTGTAACAGAAGGGTATTCTATACAAAATAATAAACCGTTGTGCAGGGATTTGCAGCGTTTTTAATTGCATTTTCGGATTCTACATACCTTGAAACGTAAACTATCAAATTTTGTGGGAGAGGGGGGGGGGGGGGGAGATTTGCGCTCGATTCCAAAGGCTTATTACTGAAAATAATAAACCAAAACGGAGTTAAGAACTCAGATAATAACTCAGTTTTTCTTTTTCCATTGCATAGGATATTGGTTTATTATTTTCTACAGAACCTTTGGAATCGAGCATGGAAAAAAAGTTGCCCCCCCCCCCCCCCCCCCAACAAATTATATGGTTTCCGTTTCACGGTATTTAGAATCCAAAAATGCAAAAGCGCTGCAAATTATTACACAACGGTTTATTATTTACCCTTATAGATGATCCTTCTGCGCAGATCTGTAGTCAATACCACTCTCGTGCTTCCCACAAGAGAGCCCTAAATCGAGTACTGGAGCCAGTCAGGCAATCAAATTTCATAAATATGCAGTGCAATCAAGAATTCTAATAATTATTTGTTGTTATTCGTGAAGCATACCTAACGTTCGTTCAAATTGAAAAATTACTTATCAACTGAATTCAAAATAAACATCTCGGAACAACCAACCCGATTTGGTACAGCCATGAGTGATTATAATCAGATGTTCCCTAGCAATGATATCTGGGCAAGATTTATACGATTCCATTCACTATCACGTTGACGAGGCTTTTCACTGCAAACGAATGGCTGGAAGTAAAAAATGCTCCGGGTGGTCTCAAAAAATTCTCAAGTTCAAGATCAGTAAAACGTAAAGAAACCAAAACCATCTATTGAAATTTTTCGAGCTACGGCGTTCGGAAAATTTCAACCCCTATAACGCCGAGCTTCGCAGACTTCGCTGACCAACTAGACCCCAAATGGGACCTACTAACCAAATTTCATTAATTTTGGTTCGTGGTAACTAAGGGAAGTGCGATGTACGGCGGAAGGACAGAAATTTTTGGTTTAGTATTTTCAATAAAGAACCTTTGGATTCGAGCTCGGGAAAAAAAATTAACTCCCCCCCCCCCCCTTCAAAATTTGAAGGTTTCCGTTTCAAGGTATGTAGAATCCGAAAATGGAATTAAAAAAATTCTGTCCACCCGCCGTACTTACAAAGTCTACACACAACACAAGTCTGTAAAGTCAACTGGAGTTTCAAGCTTCATAGGAACCAGGCCGACGCGACGGGTCTTGGTAGCTGGAGAGTCAATTTTTAGGTTTGGCCCCTTAAAAGCAGGCTAGACTTCGATTTACCACTTATCAGAAGAGCCTGAACATATACATCGATGAAGCACGTCTTCCTTCATTTTACCATCTTGGGCAGGAAAGCTAACGATCAAATTCCGAAATTGCTGCTCCTTCAATAGATGAGTATGTGTTTACGCAATCCGTTGAATCTCCTATAACTACCCGAAAAAAATATGAAAAAGAGCCTAAAGTTGAAGGGTTGGTGCTGGTCGGGTTTCATTTTATAGCGTTGCTCGATATTCTTGGAATATTATCTATACTAACTGTGACCCTTAACGACCTGAACCTAAATGAACCTAAACCGAAGACATAATTGCTCAAATGGGACCTATAAACCAAATTTCATCAATTTGGTTCATGGTAACTAAGGAAAGTGCGAAGTACGGCGTACGTCGGAAAGACAGAAATTTTTGTTTATTATTTTCAATAATGTAATACCTTTGGAATCGAGCATGAAACCCCCCCCCCCCCCCCCCCCATCAGTGTTATGGTTTCCGTTTCAAGTTATTTAGAACCCGAAAATGCAACAAAAAAATTTCTGTCTGTCCGCCGTACGTCGCACTTTCCTTAATTACATGAACCAAAATTGATGAAATTTGGTTTGTAGGTCCCATTTGGGGTCTAGTTGGTCCGCGAAGCTCGGCGTTACTGCCAGTCATCTCTAAGGGGTGAAAAATAGGGGGTTTAAATCACCAGGACGCCGTTATCTCGATTTAAAAAAAATAAGTTTTTAAATAGTTCTTGAACTTGGAGTTTTTTGAGACCGCCCGTAGCATTGTACGTCCAGCCGTTCGGTCACAGGTGGGCCCCGAAGTTGGCACCGACAGGCTTCGTCAACAGAAGGGTGAATCAAATTTTATACATTCAGCCCAGATATTATTGCTAGGGACGTCGCAAAAATCTTGCACCCACTATTGGGGGAAGGGGGGGGTCATCGTATTCAGTGGTTTTCAATGGATTTTAAATTGGAATTGGATTTCCACTGGAACTGGATTTTAATTGGAATTGGAATTCACTTGGAATTGGATTTCAATTCAATCAATTTATTCATAAATTTCACTTAGTGATTGTTAATTGGAATTGGATTTCAACCAATCAATCAATCTATCTATCTATCAATCAATGTATTGGAATTCAGTTGGAATTCAATGGTTTTCAATGGATTGCATGCAATTCAATGCAATAAACTGGCATAATAACAATGGAAGATGGTCTGCAATGAATTTCAATCAAACAATTTAGTCACAAACTTCCCCGCGCATTGTTATGAAACTAATTCCCGGGCTGGCTCCACTACTTGATTTAGGGTTTTCCTTGGGGGAGCTCGAGGGTAGGTATTGACCACAGAAAACCGCAGAAGGGGCATCTACACAGGTACATTATTACATAACGGTTTTTTACACAAAGTTTTATTACACAACGATTTATTATATACCTTAATATGCTTCATGAATAAGTAAAAATAACTAATGATTCGATTTAGAGCTTTCCTGGGGGGCGGAGCTCGAGGGTAGGTATTGACCATAGAGTGATCCACGCAGAACGGGCATCTAAACAGGTAAATAATAAACTAACCTAAATAATAAACTGTTTTTTTTATCGGGAATTCGCTAAAACTATAAAACCACCCATCATTTCAGACGAAGAAACTGAGGAAAAGATGCAAAGGACTGCACTCACTGTGACCTGGTCTGCAGGTCACATTTGAACCCAAGCCCCCAACGCAACGAACACAAACACTGGGCTCTATAGACTTATGGGGACCACGTTGCTGATAAATGGTGCGCATTGGTTAGAGTATGCGAAAAAGGAATTAAATCAAAGGGGTTCTTCCTTTTTCACTATTTTTTAAACCCTCTATCAGCATGTTTTCGCGGCGGTAATCGAAAAATACTTAGCGCACCCTCATCCTTCCCGCTGTGTATTCTAATAATATCATCATAAATTATATTCGAATAAAGAATGACTAATTATGCTACTTACAGACAGACAATAATTATAAGAGAACTTAAAACCGCTCCCCTTTCACGGACTGTATAAGAAGAATTTATCATCTTCCGACCGTGCAGAATATGCTGAGTCAACAGCAGATGGCGAAGAGAAAACACGAAGGAACACGAATGCGTTCGAAAAACATAAATACATAGAAATGAAAAAGCGAGGAAAATACGAGAAATATTTTGCCATAGCTGGCTGGGAGATGGCGACATCCCTAACCACCTAGAGGAGGTGGCACCAGCGGTTTTTATGGTGCCCACCAGGAGGAGACGACGCCCTTATTTCCGGTTCTTGCCGTAGTATCGAGCTCTATAAATAAACGCTTGCCTGTTATCAAAGCTCCTCATGTCTCTCGCTTCGAAGAAATAACTATAGGTCCGCACCGCAAGGAGAAAATAAGGTTGGGGAAAAAAGTGATATCAATGAAGCACATCTACATATTTTTTAGCATGATTAATTATTGAAAGAAGGAATTGAAATGAAATGGTTACAGTCGTTTCGCACGAAATATCTGCAGTTATCTATTGTAATTTGTGAAGCACTGATGATGTCAATATTGGTAAGCGTTGGAAACTCCATGACTCGGTTGAGGCAGGAGCATCCCGGAATCCACATTATTGGTATAATTATCAGGATCAAAGACAATCAACCACTTAGAGCTTTGTAAGAAGGAGGATATCAATTAAAAACAGGCAGAAGAAAAATTAATGAATTAGAGGTCGTTCCCACCGCTGAACGTCATGTGTATTATTCCCTGCGATCTTGCGGAATTCTGATCTTATCATCGTTAGAAAAAAGGTTACTGTTCCAGACCCTGCCCTGCTAGAAGAAACATCAAGTTCAAATGAAACAAGCAGCCCAGAAAATATGGAATCAGTACCCCCAACACCAACTCCTAGCCCCCCAACACCAAGCTTAATAGCAAACCGAAGATGAAGAAGGAATTTTAATGATATATTAAAAACTACCCTTGGCTTTTTTGGAACCGTTCTGGCTCGTTTTTTGGAAATTCGTGAATGATTTATGTACCTATTTATATGTAATTTTTATATATTAAACATTAGTATAAAGCTAGAAAAGAATTCACAAGGCAGAGATGCTACTTGAAACATTATATAGGTACTTATATGTACTATGTATGTAGAATTACTATGTAGATATCAAAACTCGTTTATATACTTAATTATATATGTAATGACCACCATGCATTACAAAAATAAATGAAAATGAAATTACTCCTAAACTACATGACATGGAAGGCCAGACCCAGAGTTTTGGTCGTTTAAATGCCCACGCGCACGCACCAGACCCCAAGAACTACTACTAAAGTACTACTAACTCCAGTTCTAATCAACTAATGTTGATAAACATCAAGAATGCTCCCCCCCTCTCCATTTTTCGCAGGATTATCCTTTGATGACGTGACATAAATGCCGATAACACGTGCAAGCTTTGCTCCTAAGAAGGAATTCTGAGAACGGCCCCTTATCGGTAACAGGGAACGAGACATCAGGTCGACGGATGAGGAACTCGCAGGTCCAACCGCCAGCGTTGTAGAATGAAAGCGGGACGCTTGAAGGAGCAGGGCTTCTACCTGCGATCGACAGGAGCTGACAACCAACTCAACCGTGAAGCCAATGGAAGATAGGTTGAAGCAATTGGCTCAAGCAAGGTTGACGATTTCTCCTCGTTCACATGAAGATCCCCCCACCCCCACCATATCGAACTCAGCAGGTACCTACGCAACCTATTACTTTAATTTTCCTAAGGATCAATTCGATCACTCAATAGGATATCCTGGGGCATGTAGCATAATAATTTATTAACTAACTAGCAGAAAAGCCGTTGCACTAAATACTCTAGAGCGGTACGCATCGAAGAGAAGCCTCGAAAAATTCGCACTTGATAATGGCAGTTTCACAAATTTCTCATGTAGCGATCAGTTTGACGATGAATCTCATCGCTACCCTGGAATCCGTCGTGAACCTTCAACGCCGCTTCTAACAAAGCATTACCCCAACCAATCCATCCACAAGATTCTCAAGCTCGGACACACGCTTTCACGACCTTATTATGAATCACACATGGGACGGTAAGAAACATGAGGGCAACCACCTATTAACTACGCGATTATTATTATTCTGGCGGTGAAATCAAGATTGTCGAATAAATGCTGAACGGCGTGTCCCACAAAAATCGTTTCAGTACGGTTGAAACCGTCGTGAAACTTCTTTCCGACAGCACCCATCTTATTCTGGTTTGGGGTCGAAAGTGATCCGCGACATGGGCTCACGGTAACAACCACAAGCACGAAATCGGACGCTGTCATTAGGGATGGCCAGGAATACGATCAAAGAGAAGGTCTGGAGGATCGAGTGATACCATAATATAAAATGGCCCGGAACCCACTGATCACAATGAGGCCACCCTCTTGAAAATCCGTTCAGCCGTTTAGCCCTGATGCCGTCACACATACACAAACACACACAAGCGCGCAAGGACGAACGGACGCACGCACGCACAACACACACACGCACCTGTACATGGCATCTATAAAGGTAAATTATAACAATTGTGTAACAATTTGCAGCTTTTTTATTCCCATTTCCGATTCTACAAACCTTGAAATGGAAACCATCAAATTGTGAGGTTCCCCCCCTCCTCCGATGCTCGATTCCAAAGGTTCATTATTGGAAATATTAAATCAAAACTAATATTATTCCTACTGGTGTACATTATTTTGCAAATATCGTTTGCTGTTATGCAGTGAAGTTGGATAACACTTGTTGCGATGCTGGAAGAATATTTCCTTCTGATGAAGATGGCCCCGAAGCACCAAAGGCAGCAACAGCAATCATTCACAGCACTTTTTTGGTGGCTCACATAGCCAATTTTTTCATGTTACATATAATTCGAATACACATATTGGCATATCTCTTTCGCGAGCTTTGTTTTTCTGGCCTTTGATATGGCGGTCAGTAAGTGCCTCACCACCATTCCGCTTTATTTTGCTGACACCGCACAGCTTCAGTTTACGCTTATCCGGACGTTTCACTGTAAAATTGAACAATACTGAAGTAGTTAAATGAGTGACGGCGGTAAACGAAAGGAAAACCAAAAGAAAAACAACAATCATAACCTTATGCACCATAATCCATATCACAATATTTTATTTTCATCGACCAAAAGGTTCTTGCCGATGAAAATTGCAATGGGTAAAATTAATTGTTGCAGAAACTTTCCACACAATCCTATAAAATTCAGAGCACTCCGAATCCATCATTGGGTTTCAAAATTAGTAAGATTAATATGTAAATATATAAATACATACGTACGTACATACACGTATATTATTATGTATAAAGTACCATTCAAGACCATATCGGACGTTGGCTGCATTATTGACATTCCAATGTTAGCCAAAATTTTTATAATTACATAAGAAATTATGAGTTCGAGGCTTTCAGAATAGAACAAGTGGCTGAAATTTGAGTTTTTTAAATCAAAAATCGCTGAAACTCGTCAAAAGCAGCTAAAAATACCCACAGCCCCAACACAATCACCAAAAACTGAACAGGACTGTGATTTTCGACTGAAAAAGATAATTTCAAAACCAACAACTATTTTTGAGGGGTAAAATTTTTCGAGTCTCAACGAATTTTTAGGATCTAAAATTGCTACAAGTTCAAAAACTTTTAGTGAAATCAACAAAATTTTGGAATGTGGTAATTTGATACAATGAACCATAACCTATGGAAAATGTGATGTTATAGTTGGGCGAAGACAGGAATCGCTCCATTTCCGTGAAATAAGCGTTTTATTCGTAAACTCTCAGAAAGTTTATTGTTGAAAGGTATTTAGGCGAAAAGCCTTTTGTAAGGAGGCACGGGAACCCTTCAAAGAGCGGAAGCACACTCAAATCCTCGATCCTGCAATGAGAGCAGCCTCTCTTGAAACAACGAGTTGAGTAAGTTTTATTGTGGAAACAACGAGGTTTTATCTTGAAACTTTGGAGCAAAACATAATAATGTATTAATAGGTACCTACTAACTTTTGGATAACGAATTTCTGGGAAGTTTGCATCGTCTTCAATCACCTCGGAAAGTTTTACAACAATATAACTCGTACATGGAGTTCGGTATAACGAGTTCGTATAAGGAGGTTGAAGTGTGAACTTCGAGGAGACAAAACCACATACAGTTTTGACCCATGCACCATGGAACAAAGTGCTACAAGAGAGAATATTGGCGAGAACAATTACTATTCCGGGAAAAAACACGCACACACAAAAGACATTTAAAATCAGTAAAGGAATATTCGATTCGCAGAGTGAAAACTGAACTAAAAGAGGGACAACTGTTGAGCAGCACAAAGATTTGACGATGGTAAACGGAGATGCTCGGCTTGAAGTAGGTATATACTTCCAGATGAAGGAAGCTCCTCAGGCAAATCCAAGTAGGTATGTAGCCAGGAAGAGAAGGAAAAGAAAATCTGAACCATCAAGTTGGCGAGTTTCGAACTGCTAATGGGTTCTGAGGGTAATCTCAGGATTATCAAGTTAGTTTTCAATATTCATTCAACAGGAACAGTACGGTAAATCAGCATGTTTTAGGCAAATGACATTAGGAAAATTATTTCAGGGAACGTTACTAATAATGCCCACAATTCGAAAAGCATAACCTATGTCACCGATTATTTTTTGCTTTAATCGTTATAACACAAGGAGTTTCCAGGCAGGTAACTTCGAATCCCAGACCGACATAGAAATAATTACTGCAACACTGAGGTTGGCATCCGATCGAGCGAACGATTTCGTTTAGACACTAATGGTACTTCTTTAGGTGCCAGGTATTTTCGGTATCGATGCTGTTTTGCCACTGGTATAGATGCATGAGCTTGAATCGCCTAAAGTCCTCGTGAGCAGCGAAACTGCACGAATACCTACAGAAGATGCTGAAAAACATTATATTTCCATGTAGGTACGTACTTATTTAGGTACCCACTTAGTTGAACAGGAACTGAATATTCGATTAAATTGACTGGAGTTTTTCGAGTAAATCGACTGGAGAATTCGATTAAACTGACTGGACGAACGAGATTACTGGAGTTTTAATAACCGGCTTAAACAACTCACATTTTACATTCAATAGCTGATGAAATAGTTATTATATGACCGATGGAAGATGTCGAACTCATAACTTGCGGGTTCCGCATGAAACGAGATTTAGACTATTTCTTCTGATGAAATAATTGAAAAACTTCGATTACTGACACTCTGCTATGTTATCACCGAATTTCTCCATCGATCTACATGACTGTAGGATATAAGTTAGATATGATGTAATAACATCCCTTGTAAGATGATAGGCGGTTAATTAAATATAGAAGCAAAACGATGCCTAATAATCTTGGAGCCACAATAGGACTCACGCCCCTCTTGTTTCGGCATCTTTCAAAATTCCTGTCCTCTCCGATTCCGAAGCCATTGGAGTCGAAATATCCATTCTGTCCTCTGAGCCATGACGTGAAGCACAATAATAGCAGGGACCCAACAAATCCTAGTCGAGATAGAAAATCCTACGAGTATGACACCGTCAGGACAGAAGGCCAGTTACAATGTTTGCCTGAGCTGGAACAGCTACAGGGGGCCGGGCTGCAGGGTTTCGGGGTGAGCAGGAAAGGGAAGGCGATACCCCATGTCAGTTGTGTTATCAGGGAGTCTGTCACCCCTGCTCCGGCCATAGGTGTCGGGGAAACATCGACCTCCCGCTTTCTACCTTACATTTTACCGCGCAGTCCGCCCGAAACTCGCTTATCTTCGCAGTCTTTTGCCGGGTGCTTTTTGCTCCTACTGCAGACTAAATGCCTAGAGAATGCGCGAGGTGGGACAATTGCCGTGTTCTCTTTCGGTAAATTCAAATAAGAGAACCCTAACAATAGCAGTAACATAGTTGACGAAACGACCAAGGCTCAC
Source organism: Leptopterna dolabrata (assembly GCA_954871275.1). NCBI lineage: Eukaryota > Metazoa > Arthropoda > Insecta > Hemiptera > Miridae > Leptopterna > Leptopterna dolabrata. Next base: position 23,562,275 of record OX940976.1, read on the forward strand.
TGAGCGCTTGTTAAAGCAGGCCACACGAATCTGACAAGCATTACGAAGCGCCGAAGGGGACGGCGCTGGTATTCCACAAACTGAACCAATAACATCAACACAACCTACTGACATTAATTACAAAACCATTGGCTGTGACTAAATCAACAACAACTGTTGCAGGCTAAACCCAAAAGAAAAAACCCAAAAAGGCAGACAGATGCATACTGAGTTTGAATTTCAAAGAGAAATGAATTATCTAGAGATTAAAATAATTATAATAGAGACCAAGATTCACGATATCCTGGATATTCAACTCTTCCTAGAAACATTGCACTACCTACTTGAATTTGAAGAAATTGTGTATAGATTTATAATAGATTGCCTAGATACACTCTGCTGCGCCACTAGCGCCATCTCTTATCTCAGAATCATATACCTATCACCCGCCCCCTTTAGCCTCAATGGAAACAAAGCAGAACGACTGAATTTCAACAGCAATTATAGGATTCGGGGGATTTATGGTTGTAGTTGAATGTAATCTATATTAATATATATATATATATATATATATATATTATTAATCGCGTGTGACAGAGGACGTTTGCGGACACGTGTTATTATAATACTAAGGCCCTGAAGTTTGAAACGAAAAGCTTAGACGTGATTGAAAATCTTACGGTATGCACAACTCCAGCCAAGATACCATTGATAGGGAACAGCTGATGAAATCGAGCTTGTTGATCCGTGGTATTAGTTGATTTGAAGAAAGATGGTCATTTTGGATTTTACTGATCGGTACCTATTACCCATTTTGATAGACGTCCAAGTTTACTGTTCACAGCCTAATCATCCTGATCATCAGGATGATCATCCTCATCATCCTGATCATCTAAATTAGGTAAAAATGTGGAAATAATTATGTTGACGGTCCTATTCGATATCTATATAACTAAATTTACAGGTGATTTTCGTGATGTCTGTCTGTTTGTCTTTCAATCACGCCAAAACGGCTCAATGGATCGAACCCATCTCGCGTATTTGAATGTTTCTATGACCAGGGAAGGACATAAGGAGGTTTACTTCCGGATCCGATGGATAGGGGTGGGGGTTTATAGGGAAGCCGAAACATAAAAAAATTAAATTCTCGAAAACGGCTCAATAGATCGAACCCATCTCGCGTATTTAGATGTTTCAGTAATCGGGGAAGGACATAGGGGGATTCACTCCCGGATCTGATGAATAGGGGTGGGGGTTTATAGGGAAAACATAAAAAAATTAAATTCTCGAAAACGGCTCAATAGATCGAACCCATCTCGCGTATTTAGATGTTTCAATGATCGGGGAAGGACATAGGGGGATTCACTCCCGGATCTGATGAATAGGGGTGGGGGTTTATAGGGAAGCCGAAACATAAAAAAATTAAATTCTCGAAAACAGCTCAATGGATCGAACCCCGAGTTCTACCCGTCAGCGACGGGCAACACAGCTAGTTAAATCTAAAGGGATATTTCCGCTAGTGTAAGAAGTAATATTACCATACCTTCCGGAGGAGTCCGTCGTCACTAGCTGGTTGAGTACTGGAGGCTAGCGCTTTCGATGTAAGTACTCAACCAGCTAGTGACGACGGACTCCTCCGGAAGTTATGGTAATATTGGTCCTATTCGAGATCTGCGATCACCAGAATTTCAAAACTGACCGAGTGGGGTGTTTCCTCTTTCCTGAAGGAGGCACCGAGGGTAGCAGGCATTGACCACAGAAAATATCACAGATCTATACAGGAAAATAAGAAACCGTTTTGTAATACAATTTGCAGCGTTTTTATTCAATTTTCAGATTCTATGTACCTTCAAACACAAACCATCAAATGTTTCAGGCTAGATTCCGAAAGTTCATAACTGAAAATAATAAATCAAAATTTTCGTTCAGATGAATCTCATACTCAATCACTTTATTGATTTAAAGCAATAAACACGAAATAACACATTCAAAAAGATTCATACAAACATTTTATACAGCAGGAGCTACAGAACCTTCGGAGACTCTACTTTTCTCGAGAACCAGGTATGGAAAAACCACCTTTTTTGCCTTCCGCCGTCAACTTCTTTCCGGATATTTGAAAGGGGCCCCTCTTCAAGAAAGCAAATAATCCCCTGGAAGCTTCGGAACACCTTTCAAACTGCAAACGGGCTCCTTCGCATGACTGCTCAAACCCCTCCTCAGAGCTATCGCCACAGTAAATATTGTTGACTTCGCCGTTCGCCAGCATCGCGCCACATCTCCGAATCGACCTTATTATTCCCAAGTAAATAGGTCCAAGTCTGTATTCTCATTGTGTGTGTGCAGCGAAAGCGAGTACAATTTATTTAAAATGTAGGTACAAATGAATTTGTAGATCAATTCATACTGAGAAAGGAAGTTACTAGGAGACAGCATTTTTCGAATTTGTTTTTTTCCTGCCCTATCCTATCTACGACGACCTACGAACAAATGGTGACAGGAAGCACTCTCCCTCTTCAAATCATGACTCCCAAAGGTGGAATGCAGGAGGAGAATGACAAGAATAGTTTTTGATAGAAAGAACCATGTAATCGTCATACCTAGATCACTGGTAAATTACGTAAATCTTTACACACAAACACTATTATTTTACCAATTCCATAGAGCGAACCATTTACACCTGTGCACTTTTTTAAAGAAAACATTTGACCATCGCGCCGAAAACTATCGAGACAACGGGGCCAAGCACCGAAAAACATATTATACCGGACGAGCATTTCCATCGAATATCTGATAAAACTACCCACTCCTGTAGCACTACAATTTATATACCAAGCCACTGTTCCGGAACAGATTTACATATTATTACCACAAACAAAAGGATATATCGTAGCATACATCTGTTATTATCATGTGGGTTTTTCAAGCCACAATAAATTAGGTATTTCTGTGAAGATTATAATAGTTTGAAAAGTGAGAATGAGACTTAACGACAACAAAGATGACAAGAAAAGAGCCAAATGATTTAATAATTTAACAAACCAAAGGAAAAGACAAAATAAGTGTTCCGACGAGATTCTATCTAACCGAGCAACCTTAGAGTGGCGCAACGAGCCACCCACGGAACTTTACCACTTTTCAAACCACGTCTGAGTTGAGTTCCTATGAAGTACCTACTCCGTTCCCATCGCCACGAAGGTAAGCTGCTTGAATCCCATAATTCATCAGGAGGCCACTAAATTAATTCAGGGTTTATCTCGGGATGTAGGATTACTAAGAAAGCTCTAACAGAGCCGTTGCAACGTTAAATGTACAAAATGTGCCGAGTTTACGCAAAGACCTCGGGCTGTTGAGTAGTACGTACCTACGTAATGAATTACTAAACACTGCGAGTTGGTTGGTACGGCCTCACTGTTTTTTTCCAAATGGAAACTTTATTGTGGTTACCACTATTAAAGTACGACTACATGATAAATACACTCAATTCACATGAGACATGTAGCGTTAGTTCTCACCCCCTGAGGGCTAATGCAATATAAATATTCTAAATAGAATAATTCAAACTCAACATAAAGTTTTTTAATTTTTTTATTTTATACGGGCAAGACCAATTTACAAGTTGAAAAGTTGTTGAAGTTGTTGTTATTATAAGACAAACCAGGAACCTTATGCGCAAAATTCTATTTTGGAGCGTCTCAATTATTTTGGGTACATCTTTTGCTAAGACAAGGCAAGAGTGAAAGGCAGAGATGTCGTTTGATATGGAGGCGGATGAGTTCACTCCCCAGCACATTTCGACTTCCTAATTTTTTCACACTGCAAAAACTACCTTATCATACCAGGAATCTTCGTCCCAGGTAGGTTCAGCTACTCAGTGAATGTGACTACTCCAACAAGGCATACAACTATACACAGACATTTGAGATCGGAATTTATAGCAGTGTTGATCAGACGTCCTTCCTCTTAAAATCTGACCGAGTAGTGGTAATTATATAGAGTTATATAAGTAGTGTCTTCCCAGTGAATCCTTATGATGAATGAACTGAGGTCAGCACAAAGTCCGGCTTCCCTTTATGAAGAGGGTCGACCGACGGAGAGACAGATGACCAATACCAAGAGGGGAGAAAAACTCTAATACAAATGTGGGTCAGAGAACGAAAGAGATAAAAACATTGAACCGAGGGACTCGAACGAGCAATTAGGATGAGAACAAATGTAGCTGAAGAGAATAATGAAGAGCAGTAAAGAGCGATCCTGCAAAAGCCTTAGGGAGAATATCAGCTCGGATGAAGAGTGCGGAGTTGACCCACGAGGTTTGGGGGTTTAGGTGAGATAGATTTGGGGGCTTGGTAAGGCTCTCCCCCTACATCCTGAAAGAACCCCGCGTTGAGAGATCTCTCAGCAGAATCTGAAGGCCCGGTGAGATATTCCTGTACGGTAGTTAAGAACCGTGTCACAACCATGCAACTGGAAACGAGCAGACTCGCACAAACGAGGCTCTTAAATGAGGCTCCTGGTCAGCGGACCCACATATTACTTATCATGTACGGTACATGCGCCACTGCATTGATCACGAAGAGCTACCTGTTAAAACGACTTCGGGGAGCGGAGTCCCTAAATCCTATCAATGTTTCTCCTTGAGGGAAAGATATGAAGCATTGTGATTTTTTTTTTAAATCGTTGCCGTAGGAGGCGTCTAGCCGCCAGAGGTTTGTGTTCATGACGGTACGTTTATTGTCGAATGAAATCTGGGGGACACCCCCAGACCCCCGGATTATAACAGTTTAGATCAAGGATCAAAGCAAGGAAACATGGAACATGTTTTTCGAATAGGTACATGATAACAGAGGATATGGAGATGTGCAGAAATACGTCTGCCAATTCGAGTAGGCACTATAGCTTCCTCACTTGCATCACATGAACGTATAGACTAGCTGGGTAGGTCAGTTATGATACGGGACCATCTGCGATCCAACCCGCGTGTACCCTCAAAATTTCATCTCTCTATGACTATTTTTCGCGTAGTTAGAAGCGTTATAAGGAAACGGTCAATATTTCATGTTTGCGCATGCGCAGAGGGAAATTACAGTAAGACTCCAATGCAGTACATATGGAACCATCAAAGTATTATACTGATCGACCCTCAAAATGTGAACTCATTTCAACGATAATTAAGGTAGTTATGGGCACCCCAAGTATTTCACGTTTGCGCATGCGCAGACTAAACGACTTTCATGATTTTGAAACGGGACCATCTGCGATCCAACCCGCGTATACCCTCCGAATTTCAGCTCTATACGACTATTTATCGCGTAGTTAGAAGCGTTACAAGGAAATGGTCAACATTTCATGTTCGCGCATGCGTAGATCAAAGTTACATTACGATTCCAATGAAATTAATTTTGAACTATCAAAGTATTATTCCTGACCGACCCTACAAGTTTGAACTCACTTCAACGATATTTAGGGTAGTTATGGGTGTTCCAATTATTTCACGTTTGCGCATGCGCAGGCGAAAGTTACGGTAATTTTTCAATGATTTTGGTATGGGTCCATCTGTGACTCAACCCGCACCTACCCTCGAAATTTCAGCCCACTTCGACCAACATTTCGGGTAGTTATGGGTGTTGCAAGGAATTACCACAGACAGAAAGACACGGAACCAAATATGTTCCTCGATGTCTGAAACGGAAAATGGTATTTGGAAATTTTCATTTTGGAGGACGTGAACTTTTGTTTACTCAATCACGAATCCAAGGCTTCCCTCCCTTCGGTAGTGAGGAAGCAAAAAACTTCGTGGGATTTCCAAGCCTCGGATCACCGACCTAACGCAATGTCACGTAATACACGTCGTCAGCTGCTTTTGGCGTTTTTCGGGTAGGTAGAACCCCCTCGGCAGTTTTCGGCGGAGTGGGGTCTGGCTCTCCTCGGAGAAAGCACCACGTGTGGTACGGGTGGAGGACGGTGGGGGGGGGGGGTGGAGGAGTGGGGCAGAGGGAGAACTGTGCGGGCGACGGGTGAGGAGGAGCGAGTGTTTACGCGGACTGGACGCGGACGCTCTACAGCCCGGTTTACCCCTGTAAAAACATGTTCCATGTTAATACATGCGGAGCCTTTCCCTCTTTAGTCAGTACCTATCGTTCTCCACGGTTCAGTAGGTATCTCAAGCTAAGTTCACATAGATGCAATTCCGGACGGCAATCCGGTACGGCAACGCGTTCCTGGAGATTTTGATATGGTATTCATGACATTGCGTGGCAATAATCAATTTTGCGCATTGCAGAACGACTTGCCGTACCGGATGGCCGTCTGGAATCGCATCTCCATGTGAACCTAGCTTCAATCCCGCCATTTGTTTGTTCAATTGTACAAGGGTTCCGTGATTCGTTGGGACAATACCAAATAATATAGACAATTATGGAAGGTATAAATTAGTGCAAATACGTAAAACGGTTGATTGTTTCCAGTGACAGCTCCTCTTTTTGTTGTCCCACTTACACAATTATCACTGTGAATCTCAATTCAACTCAAAACTATGCGTATACGTATATAGTACATTATGTCGTAATCAATACCGTTTGAACGGTCTGATAATACTACGTGCCACATCACGCAATTTCCGCGTTGACCTTATAAACTCAAGCTCCATGAAATTGTGATATAGTCAAAGCAGTACACGTTTTTGTGATTACGTGGGCCTTTGGCATGATGATGAACACTACTAAAAAATTTACATTGCTCAGCCTCAACTGGCTAGGTTTCAACGGTGACCGAAAAGACTGATTCATGAGATCACAAGATTGATGAGACTGGAGCTGAGGGAGGCTCCAATGTCCCCCGAAGTTGAGAAGGGAGCAGTGGAACGACCGTTAAAGCTATCTTAGTGACACTTGAAGCATACATAATGTATTAAACAAAGTTCATGCGGAAATCACAAAGTGGGTCCGTAGAACAAGGCGGATGCAAGGGCAACAGACTACCTTTGTTTTGAGTGTACGGTCTTGCATTACCACGCAGTAACCGCACGTTTCCGAGGATTCGAAGAATGGGAGAAGATTGCAGAAGTGGTGGCTTCGGTCATTGTCGTTGGACAGTGATAAAAGGCTCAGACTAAAATCCGAAAACTTTCGATAGGAGGGTATGGTTCTCATGGCGTTTCTCAATTGATTCAGAATTTTAGGATTTTCCGAATTTCAGAATTTAGGATTTTTTGAGACCACTCGGAAGGTTGTAGCCGTAAGTTCGTTCACAGTAAGGCTTTGGCCATTACGGCGGCATGGTCACCGATGTCAAGCTCTGAATCAGAGGCTAGTAATGGGAGTCCAACTGCTGGTACGGAATAGTGGAAACATGTCCAGGCGAACCAAGCTGCGTAACGAATGTCGAATCCTTCCTACCCTATATGGATTTGAAACCAAAGCTACCCAAGATATTACCAACCGATTAAAATTCTTTAAACATGTGACTCAGGCGTATCATGAGGATTTGGTGGCCGGAGACAATAAGAAACGAGGAGATCCTCTGGGCAGCAACAGGTCAAGACCCAATCGCAACCGGAATCCTCCGTAGAAAATGGAGATGGTTCGGTCACACACTGAGAAAAAACGATGCCATCGAAAATGATGTACTGGATGCAGGCCAGGACGCCCCAAGTACACTGGTGACGACCAGTCCAGAAGACAGAAAGCGTAGAGTGTCTACAGGGAAATCCAAATCAAATTCCATGATTTTCCAGAGAAATACCTAAGAATCTATCTAGGAACGTCATTTAACGAAATTCCATGATTTTCCAAATGAAATTCCAAATGAAAATCCAAATGAAATTCCATGATTTTCCAAATGAAAATCCAAATGAAATTCCATGATTTTTCTGAGAAATACCTAGGAATATATCTAGGAACGTCATTTATTGTTGACAGTATGAAAACATCTTATGAACAGTGTGTTCAAGGAACTTAGATATGTTTTTAGGAACTTACACATTTACACAGCCTGAGAACACAAGCAATCGTTTTAGGAACTCGAGTCATATGTTATGATCTAAACATTTACGGATAGAGATGTATATCATTTTATTAATAGGCCTCAGATTATCTTAAGGCCAATCTTGCCTAATAGCTCAAAATGTAGACCAATACCTACTAATTATTATGATTCCAACCAATGTCAGCCAACATAATGTGGCAAACGCTGAGCAGTCAATAGCGACAGATCATGACCAGCCTCTACGGGTATGTTTTTGAAAAGATTTGAAAGAGATGTGTATACACAACCCCTGTAACGTAAGATCATTCCCCTTCTAGCTCCATGGCTCCATACAGCCAGTATCCGAAGGATTTATGGATACTATTCACTGGATGTATGTCAAATAGGTACCTGGTTAGAAAACAGAGAAAGTGGGGGGAAATAATCACCGCGCGGCGTACGTGAAGATAACCATGGCAGTTTAATAATAATGTAAACATTTGAGAAACCCGGGACGCTTCCCAGAACAGGGAAAAACCAGGACCGGAACAAACTGGACACCCCAAAACATAAACACGTCCTGGGAAACCAGGACGGATGGCATCCTCTGTGGATACCTAATTATTCTCCCACTACAGGTAGGCTTCAGTTTGACAAAAATTCTATGATTTTCGTCATTTACTTAAATTCCTTGAATTTTCCTTATTTGCAAAATTCCCTGACTTTCCCAGGCTTTCCAGGACCGTATACACCAAGGAAGAAATGGGGAGAAGTTAATAGTTTGGTGTAGAACAGAGAAGAATGGAGGCTGCTTACGGACGCACTACCACGCTCCACGAGGAGTTATGAATTAAGTCAAGGCCTCGAAGTTTGAACCGGAAAGCTTCGCCAACATGACAGTGAATCATACGGTATGTGCATAACTTCAGCCCAGAAATCATTAATGGGGAATAGCTGATTATAATAACGCATGGCTTTATAAAATAGAGATTGTTGTTCCGTAATGTCGTGATGAAAGATAGATAGTTAATTTGGATTTTGTTGATAGGGGTATTTTTTAACGTATTTGTCAATAGGTATAAGTTTGTTTGCTGTTGACGGCCAAAAGAATCATCCAAATATGTGAAAATTCCATGCAAAAAATCAAGTGAAAATTTCAAAATATATCATGTCTGTGTGTGTGTGTGTGTGTGTGTGTGTGTGTGTATGCATGTGCATGCATGGTCGTGGGTGGTAGGTATCCATCGCAAAAAACGACCCTAATTATTCAAGATCGTGCGCTAATAGGAATTCAGGCAGTATGTAGTATGTACAGAAAAATAATAAACCGTAATTTGCGGCGTTGTTTAAAGACTGTGCAAGAAAAGCGTATTACCTTGAAAAATTTAACATCAACTGAAATAACGCTACTGTTTCATTTTTCAGCGAAACACGATTTTCTTTCACTGTTTCTCGATAAATGAAATACCTGCGCGATATATATGTATGTGTTTCTAGAAGCTGATGAAAAGGCCACTGTCCAACGATCATTAGCGAAGTAAACACGGACGGATTTTTTTTTAGACTGATTCACTTTATGGCCATTAACTTGTACACGCTGGCTGATTTTAGCGAATTTTCAAAGAAAATGAAGCTATTGCAATGGCTTCGAAATTTAAATAATATAAATTTTTGGAAATTTTCTTCATAGAAATCCGTTTCAGACCATTCTAAAACGATTCCTGAAATTTAACACTTTTTTATATGTATATATATATTTATATATGTGTCACTCCAGACGATAACTCTCGATAGAATTGAGATAAACAGCTCAAATTTGCACAAAAAATCTATCTTGGCAATCGAAAGGCTAAGTTCGAAGATGGGCGAAATTGGCCTACTCTAAGGAGGGTTTTGGCGCATTTAAAGTGCGCAAAAATTACCCAAAAATCCCCAAAATGTTATTTTCCAACAAGTGACCCCTCATTTTAAAGGTTTTTGCACGCTGAACACGATGGTGGAATCGGATTTTAGATATCTTGATCCGTTCTCAAATTAGAGCATTTAAAGTGCGCAAAAATTACCCAAAAATCCCCAAAATGTTATTTTCTAACAAGTGACCCCTCATTTTAAAGGTTTTTGCACGCTGAACACGATGGTGAAATCGGATTTTAGATATCTAAATCCGTTCTTAAATTAGAGCATTTAAAGTGCGCAAAAATTACCCAAAACTAGGATAATCTTTAAACTCTTACCCCCCCCCCCCCACCCCCTTAGAGTGGTCAGATTGAAAAATGTGAGAAGTATTAATTGAAGACGAGAGTTCGAAGCAAAAAAGGGGGAGGCAAACGATTAGTACAACTCCTTGAATTTCCCATTTGACATATATTATAATTGTTATGATACCTTCATAGATAGACAAGTACCGGCCCACGTATTACTAGAAGGAAGACGAAAGAAAAAATCTATTTCAAATTATTCAATTTAGGTACTAACAGTAGGAGGAAGAAGTTTTCCTTTATTCAAAACCATAGCCATTAATTCGAATATTTCTTTGAAAATTCGCTCATTAAGTCATGCTGCATGACTGTTTATCATACGATATTAACCAACGTGCCAATGGACCACAAACCTAATGTGATAGATACCATGAAACCATTATCAGGCATGACAAATACAGTGCTCGAGAAGACCTGTCATAACGGAATACAAGAGAGAGCAAACCGGCATGACACCAAGTAAACGGACTGTGACACTCATTTCTCGTTAGCGGGTTGACCACAGACGTGTAATGTCGGGGAAAAAAAAGAAAGGGCCCGAACATCACTTGAGACGACACGGCTGGTAGCTCACTTCAGTAACAGCCTTGAAACCTCTTCTGAATAACAGCTCCGTTGATGAGATACTTATTTTCTCTTCTCTCCCAGCCGAGCCATCACCACTCACCGCCTGCCGTCGAGAGGGATGGAAAGGGGTTGATGACAGACGACATCTATTCATGCCCAGCCGAGTAGAGGAGTTGATTATTTGGCGGTGACACGACAAGCAACCCGTGCCTCGTTCGCTCTCTCCGGTCGTGGTCGCATTACGGTAATGTTATTATTCAACGGTAGTCCTTTAATAACACCCGTTCCAGTGCTCCGAGGTCTAACCCCCCCCCCCCCCAACCAGTAACAAGTATCAAAAATAAAAGATGTAGGTACGTGATGGGCAAGTGCCAAGATCCATAAAACTTGAAGTGAATCGGGAACGGAGAGGGACAAATCCTCTGCTGATTAAAATTCTTCATTTGAGACTATTTCGGGCAATCTCACCCACCATCAGTCAGTGGTTAAATTACTGTGAGTAACCACAAATAAAGCTTTACAACAGTACTGATGATGGGTGAGATGCAGCCCGAAACTAGTCTCAAATAAAGAATTCAAAGATTCGTTACTTTCAAATCCCTCTCTTAGAAAGTTTTTTAAAATTACATTGCCTTTACATAAACATACAGCCTTTACATACATAATAAAAAATTGCGATGTAAACTTGAAATAACTGGAAGGCAGAAGGAAGTCTTCAAGATTAAAGCTGCTAGGCTAGGACTGATTGCCTTGTCGCCGAATGTACTGCACATTCGAAAATTGGGTGTATTGAGGTTTCCTCACTTACTAGGCGAACCTGCGGTGACTCGGATATTTACCGACCCTGAATGGATGCTTTCTTGAAGAGAAATGACCACTTCTCAATCTGCCAATGATAATGAAATAACTCCTTGTTTTTACACTGAACCAGTTTCAACTTATTTTTTTTAATGGGCGCTGTGATTAGCGGAACGCTTTTTGGAAGGTAGGCGTGCTATGAATTCTTCCTTCCAGGACCAGACTAATTCTTCTGTTGCTGATCTTCTCAGGTCGGAGTGGGGGTAAGAAGCGTTCAGCGATAGCTGAGGCTGAGCTGCTGTCCTCTTCGCATCGAAATCGACTATACTAGTTCCTGTTGTTCCAGAGTGTTCTTTGATCCAGCCTAAACCAACTCTCTTTCCTTCGCTTCTGAGGAGGGCCTCTTCCTTGATTATTGCAGTTTCACCGGGCGTAAGGCGTGAGGGGAAAACGTAAAGTAAGATGGGAGTGAGGAAAATCGGGGGTTGGAAGTTCGGAAAAGACTAGATAGGTGTAATAGGTACCTACGTGTCACTTGTGTATGTATCTAGCAAGAGGACCAGAGAAAGGCGGGCAAAGGAATAGGTACCTAACGTCACTTAACCTTTCGTATTCCCGTGTAACGCGCACTTCCGGTGAGCAATGGTTCGCACCAGCGTTTGCTAGATCTAACAAGTAACTAGCTACTCAAAACTCACCTACTGGGACATGTGATGCATAGATATGAAAGGCAATGGCTGCGCATACACTTGATCACTCACATCTACCTGTACTAGTTATTCAATAGATCATTTCGATAGCTCATTGCGAAACATACGAAGGGCACTCTGGTTTACGCCAGCATGTACCTGAGAAAAACCCAGGAAAACTCGAAGCCAATCCGTTCTCTCGATGTCAGTTTCATCGGTTCGGACGAGATGAGCGGAAAAGTGTTGTGGTAGGAGGAAGGAAAAATGAGGAATGGAGGATGAAGAGGACGGTTGATGATTGATACAGGCGAACGGAGGTAGAGCAACAGTTGGTGGCAACGGGAGGCGAGAAAGGCCTTAATGGAACCCTCAACAAAAACTTCGATCTGATTGATCGAAGCACCTTTAAGAGTTAATAATGGTGCAACACCCACTCTTTGGTGGGTTACGCCCGCAGAATGGATACTAGGAGGTACCCTACATAGGCTTTTAGTGGCGTTGAATCTTAATGAATCACGTTCATTTTTGCCAGGAGGCAGTATCTTTAGAAGAAGGTTTACAAAAAAAAGGTTCGTTCAATCGTTAGGAACAAGAAGGTGAATGGTCTTTAAGAAAACATCTAGAACTGCTGATACAACACCACGATTTACCATTTAAGTACCTCCTAAACTATTGTTCAGACTGTTCTTTCTATTGTGGTCTCCCATCCAGGGTTCCACATTTACCTATACACAGGTATCGGTTTGATTAAATGATCGAGGCTGCCACGAGAACGAAGCTGTGTTGTAATGACAAGACCCAAGAAAAGAAAACACCAAGGTGTATAAAACACCAACTACTTACATATTTGGGAAATTGGGAGATTGAGAGCTCCACAGAGTAAGATAGTTGAAAAACCCAGGAAGCACAAATCCTTCCACTGAGTGAAGGAACAATTCCTTAAGGTTACTTAGTACTTAAGATAGTACAAAGAAATGAAATTATCGGGGATTAGACCAGGAAAAGAAGCAGGAATTAGCCAGGAATGAAGTCGAGTGTCTCAGACACTTTTTCTAATATCGCCATAATAAAATTCAGATGCAGAAAATACACCGCACCGTTAGGATCGTGCATTAAATTACTGCAATGTCGAGTAATAATTGCTGAAATCCGAAATCATGTTTGAATCGATCATACCACCGGTAGGATCCAATTCCGTAATGGATACGGGCAACAGCTTGTCATGATCTCGCATGTTGACGACCTAATAACACCGATGACGGCAACCCAGAAGGTCCAGAGTAACCTAAACACAATAAGATGCAGGCTGTATGATAGTACCGCCCTACGGGCGATATCTATGGACCAGCAAGCTCAGGTGTGTTTTTGAACTCTTCTTTAGAGTTCACCTAGACTAGTTACAGGAATAATGTACTTTTAAGTCCCATGGAAATGATTTAATAGCCTTGCTATACCAATCCAATTATCAACCAACAACAATAACTTGAAATAACGCAAAAAGAAAGATTTAACACCAATTCAGCCATTGATCATTCAACACGAATCAGTTCCAAATATCGAGATTGCGCCACCTAGCCACTTTGGGTCCTTAAATACCAGAATGAAGCCTTGAAGACAAATCTACGAAAAAATCAACTATAAATTAAGCATCGAGGATCAACTTCTAATTACAGCGTTTAATAGGCCAATGGATGGGCGGAGGCAATATAAGTATACGGTATGTACACGTGATCATGTTACGTTGTAATAAGTACATCTTCTTGTGATTAAGATGGTAAGAACTTTAATAACTTCGAGAACTTCATTTGTACATTGGAGAGGCCAAAGAGGAGAAGACCTCAATATGGAGTGCTCCCTCCCATTTGCTGCTTCAAGCGGAATAATACATAATTATTAAGATGTGAAAATTTTAGTTGACTTCAATTGGTCTATGTATGTATAAGTTCATATATTTCAAATAGTACATCTCTTTAAATATTACTCTATCTTTCTAAAGCTGCATCGCTATTGCGTCTCTCTCTATATGTACTGTATGCGGAGGGACATTGGAACACTAACATTCCGAATCATGTCATGATATTAACATTAAAACGCACACTCATTTGCGTTCACAAGAGACCCAATCACGACACACTCGGAAGTTCTTACATGCACTATCAACCGCGACTCAAGACTCCAAATCACTGAATACAGTTCCCAAGAAATGAAAATCATAATTAACCGAGTTTAACACCTTTGAGAGAGGAAAAGCACGGACGGACACGTAATTTATTCAAGAAGATCCTCGGGTTCGTATCAGTATTCGGAACGCCCCCTGATCCTCCCCACCTGGTAACGATGGTTTCTCCTTGAAGGACTAAGTAGGAATAATTAGGCATGAAGGACGGGAAAATGCTTGAAAGGTGGAAAATGAGTGGTGTCTCTTTACGGGGACCTACCCAACGCACGTTCTGCAGGAGGCACAACACAATCAAAACATCGGTGAACACAAGTAATTTTCCCAACTTTTCAGGGGAGCCAACAAACTGCTTTATTCGCAAATTACAAGCGCTTTTCATAAGTGATCCCCCCCCACCCCCTCTCATCGATATTTCCTACCACCATTATATAACGTTTGGCTCAGCAATGATGAAGAAAATTGCCAGAAGAGAGTAAGAACTAGTAACAGTAGGGAGGTAGGGCAGTAGGGGCTATCAATATCAGTATCATGGTCTGTTAACGGTTGAAAAAAAAAGGAGGGGGGGGGTTCCCCCCCTTTTCAACTATTAAAAAAAATCTATCGGTAAGTGGTTTCTAGATCCCTTCATAGTAGCACTGTACTGTAGCAGTACTTCGTTATCGTTATGTATCGTTATCAATATGTATCGTTATGTACTGCAGCGGAACTTCGTGTCGTTATGTTTGTTCAATATTTCGTCAAATCGCAATCGGGCTTCCTGAAAAATAGTTTAAATATTTACGTTCAAAATTCGTTAAACCGCGGCAAAACCCTTGGGACGGGGACTTTGGTTCGTTAAATAGCGAAATTCGTTAAATTGCGATTCGTCAAATCGAGGTCCGACTGTAGTATGTACCCATTTTATAACATTTAAAATACGTTCAGACCGCCTGGGGGAAAAAAAAGCTAAAGGGGGGGGGGGGGGGGGGTTAGGAACCAATTTCCTATTAAAACAACGCTGCTACACGGACTTTCGTATGAGATAGATAAGAGTTATAATCTTCCATAACGAATATAGACCGTGGACTCAAAATTTTTACAAATTACAAATTAGGGCCTCATAATGCGAGCGAACATACGAAGCGCACCTTCGAACTACTCCACAGTAAGGACGACCCTACCGGAAGTTTTACGGTTCATTAATCTTGAACTTCGTTGCTACAGCAATTATGAGAAATCCCCTACCGCCTGCCGCTTGGAAGTGAAATTAAAGCGGTCATCCCAAGCGTCAAATTTAATTAAGCACCACCTCTAATATCTCAAGTTGGAGTGACGTTTTTTCAGTGTTTCTTTGGTCTAACCCCCGAAGTGTGTCGTTGGAAAAGTTACGGCCTTCCCTTGATGTTCTAAAGATTCCAAGTTTTATTCGCCCCTTCCTAATTAAAAACGTTGTAGTCTCTCTCGCCTTTAAGGCCCTCATTTCTTGCTGAAGGCATACGTGACATCACGCATAACAGAGAGGTAAGCGAGAATTTTTCAAGATGTACGTGTACCTCGCCAATTTTCACCAAGAATCATACACAGTTGGTAGGTAAATGATTTTAATGAGGATGTGTTCGTTTTGCATCCCTACCTAATATACTTGGGGGAGGGGGATCCAGAAATAAGGGGGAGGGGACCTAAATTAATTTACAAGCTTTGTGGACATTTTTTGGTGGATATCATTATAAAATCTTAATAGGAATGAAGAAATGAAATATTTAATTCGTTTGAATCTAGGTTTACATGCAACAAAACACTTAACGGACAGGGCACGCTGTATTTTCCCCCCGCTAGGAACAAATTAAACTAAACGAAGAAACGTCTCATAGACTCTCCACGGATGCCAGTGCATGGACCGGAGTATAGGTACTAGATTATCTCTGTATCCCGATAAAGATGATGAACGTTCACTATCATCCACTTGAGAACATCTTCTCCACAATATTGTATTGGAGCCCGCAACGTGATTTCCAATACTACTTATTCATATAGTCATTTCAAAAAACGCCGAACTAGCGAGTAAATAACAAAGCTTCACCACACTGCCACATGGATTCATAAATATATAATGAGCTGAGGTGTACAGGATTGATTAATAACAGCGTATATACATCATTATAACGTAACACATAAACCAAAGGTCCGCTAAGAGGTGCGCTAATTGGTCTTTTCTCCCTGGAACTTTAATTTCGATCTTCTTCAAGAACTTCAATTTGACCTAATTTTCCAGTTATGAAATGGTTCGGGAATTTCATAGTTACCAAGAAATTATTTGACAGAGGGAATTTACTCGTACGATGGATTTAGATGAAATTAATTCCATACACAGCATATAGACGGTATTAAGCACAAACCGGCCAAGTGTCAACATTTCAAAAACTGAGTTTTCGGTATCAAACAATTCGTCTCGATAAATAATTTCAGAAGTTTTTATGAGAGCTATAACGTTTTCGTACCTCTACGACAAAGAGTTCGTAGACTCCTTGCCCAAACGTTTTACAGAACCTGTGTAATAAGCACTAACCAGCCAAGCGCAATTCTTTTCGTTCGAGGCTTCAGTATTTTGCGCAAACCGCAAATTGATTTTGACCGCTATGTGCGAAACTCGGCTATTTCGGTTCAGATTTTTTTCCAGCCATTATTTCTTTCATTAGTATGGGATTCCATGATCCATTCAAATCTCGCAATCATGAAACACTCGCTCTATTGTAACTCATACAAATTCTTCGCACCAATTTGGGTTCCAATGGCTTCCACGTGACGCATGGTGACGTCACGACGCCAAGCTAAAATTACGTGTTGGTTGTCATGTTGTTCATAAATTTTCTATTACATGAACCACCAACTCTAACCCCTGCTATACACCAACTAAAGGGAATCCGCTTGTAATGCATGCATGACAACAAGGTGTTCATTTTTAGTAGTTTTTCAACATTCATTTTTGAGCGATAAGGATGTTAAAACCACGGTAATATTTATGGAGAAAACGTACAAAACGGCAAAGTGTGATCCACACAATCGCGTTTTTGCGAATCTAGGTACTTTTACCCCGTTGAGCATTTTGGCGTATGGCCGGCTCGTGCATAACTCGTTTTTATTTGAGATTCGCACAAACCAGCTGAAAGCATCACACCTCCGATGAACAAGATTAATTCAATGCCATTACGAGTAATTTGATGTTGATACTAAATTTGTCGATCTTCCTTCCTGCAATACTTATGTATCAATTTTAGCTGTAGCGCACTCCCGTGATGTTTTTCCCAGCAGTATTAACCTTGTTGTTATGGGACATTTGGATAACTTGAAACAAGTTAGGTGGGTACAGACTCGAAAATATTCTACTCTACATACCAAAAAACGTCTATACAGAATTACGACAATTTTCAAGCAACTGGAGTGGCTACTTTAGTGAAAAAACTTCAAAAAACAATCGCAATTAACTCAAAACCGTTATGAAGGTGCTTGGCCGATCTGCGAATACCACCTTCCATATAATATACAGCACAGATATACATACATACATCGAGTATGTACCCACCAAACTTATTTCAAGCTATCCAAATGTCCTATAACGACGAGGAATTAATACTGCTGCGAAAAACATCACGGGAGTGCGCTACAGCTAAAATTGATACATAAGTATTACAGGAAGGAAGATCGACAAATTTTGTATCAACACCAAATTAATGGGATTGAATGAATACTTGTTCATCGGAAATGATAACGTAAGGAATATACCGTATATATACGCTCGTGGTGACCGACGTGATTAAAGGAACTAAAGGACAAAAAAATATTCGAATGGTCGAATAGTCGAAAAAATTAAAATGGTCAGTCTTGGAAATCGTCGTTTGTAAGTGCTGGATATCAAGTCTCATGTATATTTATTTCTGTATACTTTGAGGTTCACACGCATCTCATTCATTGCAAGAGTAGAAGTATTGCAAAAATGAAGTTACCGCACAAAACCTAGAAATGTGTTAGGTTTTATAATGTCACAAGAGTAAGTGGGTATTTGATAATTCTAGAACGTGAAGGAAACTCATGCTTTCCGCAAATGAAATAATACAATTTTCCCAGTATGAGATATAAAAGAGATGGATTGGGGAAATATTTAAATCCCTCTTGCCACCCGTCGGACGGGACAACCCGTCGTACCCAAATGGAATCAATGATTCGACGCATGAGCGCGGGAGAGGGCGTAGTACCAGATAACAGCGTTGGAGACCGACACCTGTCACTGAGGACACCTCCACCTAGTTATTTTCCCCCACCACTTTTCGACCACTACAACCACTAGTGCCGCATTTTCACCAAAGGACCCCCCCCCCCCCCCCCCCGGCAAGCCAAAGGCCATCACCATGGCCACTCCCCGGATCTGTCGAGAGGCAAAATGAATGACGTTTCATTCGATGGGAACTTGGAAGGAATCCATCATACAGAAAATCACTCTAAAAGGGATGACTGAAAAGGACAGCACAACAGAGACTAGATTCGAAAGTTTCCCCAAAAAGGTTCTTTCTACGAGCAGTGTCGACCTAAAAGCTTTAATCCACAAACCTAGTACCAGCATAATTAGGTGTAGAAGCTCAAAGTCGGACGTGCTCTCACGAGATTCTACCAATCGGATCAATTAACGTACAGTAAGTCTACAAAACGCATGAACAGCCAACCGAACTCACAACCAACATAGTACCTATAATATGCGCATTCCATACAGCGTTTGACGAGGAAATGATGTTACCACAGTAGGATTTCATTGAATGATCGTTGAAAATATTACCAAACGATACGCAGCTTTATGCTGATATACTGATCTAGTATAGATAGCAAGTTGATATTCAGATTGTGTAATAGTAACTCGTGTAATATGTTTCCCAAATCATTGTTACAGCGTCCACTAATAAGTAATATTATTATTATTATTATTATTATTATAAGCAAGTAGGTATATAATGGTAAGTATATAAAAATAATAATATCCGAACACAGGTTCGCGGACACAAAAAATATCTTGGGACCTCGATTTTACAAAATCATGAATGATTTTAATCATCAATTTCTGTATGAATGAGCTGTAGCGGGACGCGGTTTTACCGTTTCATTCACGTTCAAGTTCATGACATTTTCACGGTTCTAATATACCTGTTTTTCACCCCTTTCTGTTGACAAGGCATCAATTAAAAGGTGAGGTGTGCAGCATAAGGTTGGGAAGCAAAAAAATTGCATGTTAGCGAGCGTAGATCATGCTTTTAAAGCATGCTTTACATGAAGTAAAAGCGTGATGCTTTTACTTCATCTAAAAATGCAGCCGGTAACTGGGGGGACAGAAGCACGTAAAGAACCGGGAACATAAGCCACGAGTTGTACCGTCTCCTCACTGCAAAAAAATTTAGGGCCGCTCCGGGATTTGAACCCGGGACCTCCTGCACCCAAAGCAGGAATCATACCCCTAGACCAAGCGGCCACTCGAGATACCAATGGAATCCTGGCTACACTCAACTTTGGTCAGGGACATACTTTCAGTTTAATGCTAATATTATTATCAGCCAAATACAAATTTAACCATAAATAAATCACAAATGATGTATATCAGCAGAGCCTTCCCACTAATAAGTAAGTATTAATGTGTAGTGATATGACGTATATTGAATGCGAACGACGTGGGCGAAATTATGCCATTACTAATATAAGTAAATCAAGCCGAATTTACACTAAGGGGCCCGTAAACGATCAAAGCATTGGACAAACTAGCCAACTTGCGTATGTCAAACAAGCGCGCAAATGTTCATGCCTGAGTTTGTCAAACCACTTGACTTGGAGCCGGTTGCCGAAGGCTATTGCCCTCATAATGAAGCACCTAGACGAAGCCTTTAGGAATAAATACCTAGGACAGAGGCAAACACCTCCTATCTTGCCCCTCGTTTAATAACCTCCCAGACCATCTCAAGGCCTATAACAGCAATCATATTAACAAAAAAAAAACAAAAACGCTGAAGGGTCCTTGTCACGTGGGTTTACTACCTATTCTATCGGGCATACCTACAGAAATGCTGACTGTCCGTTTATTGTTTCATTCATGTACAACAAGTGAAATAGCTTTTTTTCATGTTTCCCACCGACTTTGGCCCCAAAACTCTAATTAGGCTCCTATTTTTGAAAAATTATCTTTGATCATCGATAGTGCCATTTAATTGTCTTGATTCACCTGTACTACTTCGAGTGTTATTATACACAGTTATGGTGATTTCAGACAACTTTTGACTCATAAAAAATTAATGTTAGGAGCTGAAACTTACGTAGAACCTCAATTTTCCACTCTTTGGTCAAAATCGACTTTCATATTCAGTCTCCTCGCCCTAAAAAAACATGGGAAACGATACTTCACAAGCCCATGATACTAAAACACCAAAAAAACCTACTTTTACACCCACTTTTCCCCCCATAATACCCTTGGGTATAATCCGATCGGGCTGCAAAGTTTCGGTACACAACTAGGGCCCAAATGGAGCCTATGTGCGAAAGAACAAATTCATTAGACAGAAAACAACGGTAGACAGATTATACGGCGTGCGGCGGACGGACTTTTGGAATCTACGCACCTTGAAACGTTAAGAAACCAATTTTGAGGGGGGGTGTTCCAAACATTTTCTGCTGAGCGAACACATAGGATTATTCGCAGAATAACAAACCAAAACGGAAGTTTGAATGTGAGACCTGGATCATCCATATGGAGAAAGATCTTTTGAACTTCCTCAATACTGAACACAAAAACCCCTTTATCTGTGAAGTGCAGAAGTTTCGAATAGGTGGGGATCCGGCCGTTTATTATGGAGGTTGGACCGGATCTCGACTAGTAGCCGCAAACTGCAATCCTATAACCCAGTGGTCCAAACAAACCATCTTTGCGGTCCAAACAGTCCCTAGTGTTCCACATATTTAAATCATCGTTCAAACCTTGTTAGTACGGGGAATGTCGCTTCTTAATTTCCCCAACTACCCAGACTGTTCACTGAAAACACCCTCTCGAACCATCCTAGAAAATATTCTACAAAATACTGCCTATTATGAACACGGACAACTAATTCAACGCACAGTACCAAGGCCGAGCCATGTTATCCATGGATTACTCTAGACCACAATATTTTTTTAGGGAATTTTATCTGCTCTAAGTTTTATATGGAATAATTTTCGCTAGGATTGATAGTTACAGAGATACATATATAGGTAAACAAAATGGGTAACCCGCCTTTATCAGCCCCCCCCCCCCCCCCCCCCCCCAGCCCTCGCTCGCCCAGCGGATCCAGAATTTAGTTGAGGAGAGGGGGTGGAAGATTACTTATTTAACCGTATATAAAACATTCATCTTTTGATTCTACCAGTACCTACATAAATATAACTGACGGTCTTAACATAATTATGCATATGTTCACATTATATGATAATATAATACCATATCATCGAAATTATTACGTAGGTAGGTTCATCAGTTCACCCCTCTCCTTCCAACTACTTAGAATACAACAAAAATTCACAAGTAGTTATTTAATCGCAGTAACAATGAATTGGCGTCCTCCCATTAAATACCACACGATCAGGCACCATTATCACAATTATTCAAATAAATGTATTACATTAAACCGGTGTTTCCTTCCGGTTTTTCCCTTTGAAGCCCTTAAAAAAATTTCAGCTCCCAAACCCCTCTCTAAAACCTGCTCTTGGGACCCCCCTGAGAAACTGGGGGGGGGGGGATTCCCCCAAACGTCCTTCGTTGGAGCGTAAACAATGTGTGTGGATTTCAGCTCGATCCATTACGTCTGTGAGGCTGTAGCCCTGCCAAAGAACAACTAGAAACAACAAGTAGAAAAACTTGTGAGAAGCGATTTTCAAACTTCTATAACTCCGGTCTCTGATGGTCCCAATACTTTCGGTCTCGAAGTTAACACCCTTTGAGCTGTAGAACGGTCACATAGGTACTGACAATACCTCGATCGATGCAGACATCTATAAGAAAACCGGCAATGATTACCTGAACAGACCCGAAGAAAAGGTTAAATTTATGTACACCAAGGTGAAAGAAAGACTAGCGGAATGCAAAGATAACGTAATAACACGAAATAACGAAGCTACAGACGATCTCCCCGAAATTCCAAAGGAAGTTTATGTGAAAACTGTCCAAAAAACGGAGTAAAACCAAACAAAAGTACAATAAAGAAACACTAGAACCAGTAGGCCCAAATTTGAAGACGGCTAGGATAGTACCCCGCCATCATAACACAAAGGAGAAAACACACATTTCCAACGTCAAAGCCTAGGAAACAAATAGAGTCCTCTGACAATTATACGGCACCACCTATTGGACCTGTTCCAGGACCATCCTCGTCTCGATAGGATCCTCCGGAGTATAGAACACGACGCATAATCAAGGAGTGCTTCCCGTTCAACTAAGGCAAGCCAAACTGATTACTAACCAATATACGCTGCTACTCCATCACAGTGCGTACAATTGGTACCATTGAAATTTGGTACCCGCCCTCAGGGGCCCCTCGAGAATTGGTGCACAAAAATCGTCACCGGAGACCTGCAGGGGGCAGTGTTAAGGGGGGGGGGGGGGGGGGGGCTACTTGTTCTCTCGGGCAAACAGTATTAATTGGTCGCTTCGAGTTTTTCGATTTCCTGGTGGGCTGGACTCTCCCTCGTCCCTAGATCCCAACAAAACAATGACCTATATATAATATCACATATAGAACATGGCGGAAGACTAGGGACTGATAATAATACAAAACATACCTAATTCGAAATAAATAAACTAAGATGACATAATTTAAAATCACTTAAAAACACGGAACCAAAACCTAATCCTAGTATCACAATAAATTTCTAATTAGGTGCCAATTCCCACACCACAGTAAACTCATCACATCAAGTGCAAGCATGAAATGGCAGGAGGGGGAGGGGGTGGAGGAAATTTATCAAAATATCTAGTACAAGCTAAACGGTGGAGGGGGGGGGTCTCCCTCCATCGACCCGCCACTGACTGTAGGTACTACAGAACACATAATAAGGGAGCACCCTTATTATGTGTTCTGTGGTAGGAACCGGTCAACAACCATGCCAAATTCCAAAACTCCGGGAGCTTTTCATCGATCACCATTTTGATTTATTATTTTCTATAACAAACATTTGAAATCGAGCAAGAAAAAAAAATATAAAAATTTACCCAGAACCAGAAATTTACCCGGAACTTCCAGTCCGTCCGCCTACTTCGCACTTTTCCTAGTTACCATGAACCAAAATGAATGAAATCTGGTTTGTAGGTCCCACCTGGGGTCTAGTGTTGGTCCGCGAAGCTCGGCGTTACTGTCAGTCACCTCTAAGGGGTAAAAAAATAGGGGTTGAAATTTTTTGAAAGCCTTAGCTCGAAAACTTTCAATAGAAGGGCATGGTTTTTTTTAGCGTTTTTAAATTGATAACAAACTAAAGAATTTCAGAGACCACTCACAGCATTGAACGACCACCAGTTCGTTTGCACCTAAAAGTTACATGATCGTGAAGGAACGGTATAAATCCAGCCCAGATGCCATTGCTGGGGAACACTTTATTATAATCACGGATGGCTGTATGAAGTCGAGTTGGATGTTCTGGTTTGTTCATAAGTACTTTTGCAACTTGAACAAACGTTATGCTTCATGAATAACAACAAACAATTAATGACTGAATTATTGTCGCGCATTTTTATGAAACTATAATTCCCGGGTTGGCTCCAGTACTCGATTTAGGGATTTCCTGGGAGGAGCACGAGGGTAGGTATTGACCACAGAAAACAGCGACCTACGCAGAAGGGTCATGCTGGAGGGGGGGGGGGGGCTATACAGCTAAATAATAAGCCGTTGTGTAATAATTTGCACCGTTTTTGTCTAATGTGACTGGGCTATTTCGGCCAACTAGGCCGGTGGCTTAATGCATTGAATTGTTGAAGCAGAAACCAACATTTGGACCATTAAATTAGAGAACCTGACCCTGTTCATCTGAATTTGAAAGACTATAGGACCTATAGTATAGGTATTCATCCAATTTGAATTCTGAAAAGCTTGGCGCTCTGGAGTATACACAAAAAGCTTTGCACTGGGAAATTTTGACTTTCCGCTATTTGGACGTTAGTAGACATACTGAGTTTATGCCCGTTTTCCGAATCAAAATCAGTGAGGGAGAATCTGCAGAGGGGAAAAATGATAAATATGATTGACTGATATTTTTCAGTCGATCTGTCCAATGAGACATCAAGAGCCAGGTAGGTGATGTAAAATCAAATTTAATATTCATGTTTTTTGTTTTCCAAATATACATATTATTATTTTGAAGAGCGAAACAATGAACAATGGGATTTTATCAATCTGGTTTCCTACTGGGCCCACTCAAAAAAAAAAAAAATAATAATAAACCTGGCTGTAGTTAGGTTAAGGACGCCATTTTTGTCGAATGGCAGGGAAGTGGCGCTTTTGTCTCAACTATCCAACAAGTAGGTATCCACCTTGGGTTTGTCGTATAACGAGGAAATTGATTAGCATGGTGCCAGCTAGTACATCCTTATATTGATGTTATAAAACTGACCTTATCTCGATAATCCTAACCCAGGTAGGATGGAAGCAGAGAGATTGGTAGGATGCAAACAGAAGTTCAAGCGGAGAGGCCACAGATCCACTGCACTTAACAATCAGACATGCCTGGTGACTTTAAAGAAACGGGACAGATGGGGAAATGATTTCGCGAAAACAATAATGAAAAACGAGGCTAATGATCAAAAATAATAAAATTAGAGAAATGAACTCCAGAGAAACCAACCACAGAGGATCAAAGGTGACAGTAAGTAGACTGTTAGAACAACAATGAACATCTATCTACACCAGCAAGGTGGCCAACCCTTGTCCGTGATATTTCCGTCGGCTACATGCACATTCGGAACTACTTCCCCTGGATGGAGTGGCCTCGAAAGATCCCTCCCAACACGGAAATGCTACCCTTGTTGGTAGCACTGGAAATGTAACCCCCCTCCCCGCTCGGGAGACATTCCACAAACTTTCCAAATGCTGCAAATGATCTCGCAGGACAGTTTATTATTTTCATGAACAGATTTCATGCCCCTTCTGCATAGATCACAGTTTAGTACGGTCAATACCCTTTCCCCAGGAAAGCCCTAAATCGAGGTGGAGCAACTGCAAAAATATTTTCCAACTCATTTGGCGTGGTTGGGGCCAGATTATGGAATTCCCTCCCCATCCCACTTAGATCTCTCCTCACTTGGGAAATTCAAGTCCCTCGTTTTCGAGCATTCTTTGTCGAGGAACGACTGAGCGCATTTTCCTTCTTTTTTCATTTCAATGTTTACTTCTCAGTTAATTCTATGTTATAACTATCACCCTTTTATTTTACCCAATCTTCACTTTGTTTTCCCTATCTCGTATAATAAACAAGACAATAAATCTTTATTGTATACAATATTTTCAACCTCATCACTGATATTGCGCATAAATTTATTTTGTACCTCATTTCTATAAGTACCTAATAATAATAATAATGATGAGTATTAATGGACAGTCATGTCTAACACATAAAGACTTTTATTATTATATCGTGTTTGCTTCCGAGTCTGCAAGTCAGCGGAAGCTTTGTTTTCACTTTCGAAATGAAAATTTTTTCATGCTCCAAAATCAAAATTTCCAGCTGCATTCTGCGTTTCAGGGCCTCCTGAAAAAATTTGGTTTCGTGTCGGTCCGTCTGTCTGTCTGTCCACATTTCCATGCCACAGCCATAACTTCCACAATTTTGATCCGATTTCAATCAAATTTTCAGGAATTGTGCGGGTTTAGCGCTAGATGGTCCCCTATCAGTTTCATCATGATCGAATCAACAGTAGCCTCTGCACGGGCACTAATGAGATTTTCTTGTTACGGTCATAACTCCATCAATTTTGAACGGATTTTGGTAAGATTTTCAGGGATGATGCGGGTAACGTCCCTTGAGGTACCATACGACATTCATCATTATTGAATCAGCGGTGGCAGTGGCACCGCGTACATTCCAAACGTCGAGCATTCCAGACCATAGAACTATAAACCTGGAAGGGCCTCTGCGTTGACGAATGAAATGACGGGTTCCTCACTGCTCAGCTGATGTGCTAAATTCTCTCCTGTTCACCCTAGGAAGTTGAAATTTGATAGGGACTGTTTGCGTTCTCAGCTCTATACGTGGACTAATTATCTTAAAGCATGAATACTAACTTCGAATTAGGTACCCTTATTATTAAATAACAGTTAAATAATTCCATTAATTAATCTGAATCTTTATGTTAATTAATCCGTTAATAATTAACCTGAATCTTTATGTATGAAAAGTTAATGGTGACATACTGTGAAGGCCATGAGGCTTCTCTGCCACGTCCTTGGCAGTGTATTTTTCCTTTGATCTTTCGGTTTTAAATGAATGCTCGCGGCCATGGCAAGGGAGCAGACTTTTTTTTTAAATCGAAATATTTCTTAAACTAAAAAATCTTTAAGAAAATTTGTCAGCTCAGGTGTGATTCTTCTCCGAGTGCAAGGCGAACGATACAGCACGTGCTGAGTAAAACAGCTTTTTTAATTTTTCTTTGTAGGTTCTTTTACAGTCCCAACTTTTCCAGGCTTTCTCCAAGTGAATCTGGCGTTACTCCGACAGCTGACATGACTACAGGGACAATAGTTACGCCCTGCCACTGAGTCCTGATTTCAACTGCCAGGTCCTGATACTTGCTGACCTTTGAGTTGTGCGTCGTTCGGAGGTTGTGGGTATCTGGCACAGCTGTATCAATCAGGTACACACGTTTCATGGACTTATGGTGCAAAATTATGTCCGGTCAGTTGTGAGCAATTCTGTCTGTCTGCCAGGACTGTTCGGTTCCAGTACAGTCTGCTTCCCGGATTTTCTAATACAGCAGCTGGCTCATAGCTATAATAAGACGCAGTCGTAGGCTCGAGTTCCAGGCGTTTTGGAGCTCCTGATGTAGGATGCTTGCTACAGAGTCGTGCCGTTCCAGGTACTGTCTTTGGGCTAGAGCTCGACATGCACAAATGATGTGGTGGATTGCCTCTGGTGATCGTCCACATAGTCTGCACACTTCACTGTGAACCTTTGGGACCTTAATAATTCGTTTACGGTAGTATCTGGTTGGGATGACCTGGTCCTGGATTGCAGCGATGAAACCTTCTGTCTCGGGAAATATACTGCCCTCAACTAACCACGACAAGGCCTGTACATCTATCACCTCGGATTCCAAGGTGGAAGGGAATTGGCCGTGTAATGGTTTTGCCTTCCATTCCTCCGCAACCTGTTGTCGGTGTTTTCGACTGGTGGATTCTCCAGATCCGAAAGATTCAGTGGTGTGAACCCTCGATCTCCGGATACCATGCATATGGAAGTAAGTTTTGAGCTTACTTATCTGACGGTAGTGGAGATCCTGGATGTCCGATAAGCCACGTCCCCTCCTAGAACGAGGCAAGACAAGGCGCTCCACTGCTGATCGGTGGTGGTGTTTTCTATGTGCAGTTAGGGTTGTGCGGATTGTTCTTTGTAAGGCTTCAAGGTCCGTGGAAGACCATTTGAGTACTCCAAAAGAGTAGGAAAGCAGAGGAATACAGTATGAGTTGATAGCCCTGGTAAGATTCTTGCTGTTCAACCCCAGGTGACAAACTTGATTTAACCTTTCTTTGAACTTTTTTTTAAAGGTTTCTTTGATTAATCTGAGATCGATCCTGGCAGACTGTGCAAAACCGAAGTATTTGTACGCATCGGTTGCTGCTAGAGCTTCAATGTCGACCTCATCCATTAATGTACAGACAGTGGGTTGGACTCTCCCACGCTGGAACGTTTGAGTAAGATACTTGTCTTAACCAAAGCTCATCCTGATATCCTGTGAAAACTTCCTAACTATGTTGAGCTGGTTTTCTAGTTGCTCTGGCTTTGAAGCATACACTTTAAGATCATCCATGTATAATAAATGAGATACATGCACCCCTTCTTCTCTGTTGCTGAGTCAGACGAGTCTGGTTGCAGTAACCAGACGATTCCAGAAGACGAGATTGTGGGTTGAGAGCAAGCACAAACCACAACGGGCTCAATGAATAGCCCTGAAATATTCCTCTGCAAACCCGGAGTGGTTGAGGTGTTCCACCACTTTCTTGGTCTCATCATCTCAGTTTGCCACATCAACATTGTGTGCTGCAGAACTTCCACGAGTTTGGGATTGATTCGGTAGATTTTGAGGACATCCAGGAGCTTTCGAAAAGCTTGTTCGATAATAACACTATCTGTGATGAGACGTTCTTTGCAGCCGTATCCACCTCTAACACACCCTGTCTGGGTTTCTGCAATGATGCAGGTGCTATATATTTATGTTTAGATGTATGAAGGCTGTGAAGATCTTATAAACAGCGTTAAGGCACGCGATGGGCCGGTAGTTGGCTGGATCTCTCTCATTTCCAGATTTAAACTTAAGATATGTGAGCCCTTCACACAGCCAAACAACCATTTTTCCAAGAGTTCTGAATATTGTATTTCAAAAAAAAAAAGTTTTGACAAAATTCCCCATTCTATAATAATCCTATTATGTGTATTATGTAATTTATTACCACTCTATTTAATGCTATTCAACCACTTTGACTCATCATTTTTCTACCAACTGATTCTGTAAGTCCATGTTACAATATGGGGAAGCTAAATAGCCCACCAACTTGGCAGACGTTTTTGCCCCCCCCCCCCCCCCATCCCCATCCATATTGGATCCGGACTCTTCCCGATCTTTTTGACACGCGGCTGAAGGGGCGGTCGATTTGCGAAAACGAATCGTCAACTCCTGTAGGCACTGCGTTATAATAAAACCAATGTCTCCGGGGGCAGCTATCACACTGCCTCCCGACCTTTCTTGAGAATGGAGAGGGGAAAACTACGCTGTATGGGTGGCGATGTTGAAACCCTCATCCATTGCATGGTAGCAGAGCGTGGTTGGTGGGTACGTGCTGGATTTATCCTCGGTACCCCCTCCACTTTATATTTTTTAGAGTTTCTCCAGAAGGAAGAGCTCTGAGGTTTTCCAGAAGGAATCCTCTTTTTAACACCCTCTTTTTTAATAACCCTTTGCTTTATGAATACACACTTCGGGCATTCACTTTTTCTTTTATAGCTCTAAATTTTTCCCTTTTACGTCATCAAATCGAGCTATGATTCTTAAGGCACCAATTTATTGTATTTTTGTCTCTTTTGAATTCCATCTTATGATGGGGGTTAGTCACCTAAAGGTTGTTCAGATGAATTTTCCTGAACCAGAACCTCTGACAACTAACGTTTCTCCTTCTATTTGTGTCCAAGTCCGCCAAGGGATATTTATAAGGAGCTAAGTTCTCCACCAGTAAATAATTCTCAGTAGTACCATTACGATGGAACGTTGGGGTTTTTCAGACGAACCATTCCTGAACCAGAACTCCATACTACTTTAAGTCCCGTGTCATTATTAACTTCACATACTTCTTCTTCAAATAAGTAGGTATGTTTTTAAGGGGAGGCGTGTGGTGGTGTGGGAATCCCCGTCCATATTGGATCTGGGCTCTTCCCGATATTTTTGACACGCGGCTGAAGGGGCGGTCGATTTGCGACCTCCTTCGCAAATCGTCAACCCCTCTGGCATTGCGTTATAATAAAACGCTGCAAAGTCCTTGTCACATGGGGTTTATTATTCTACAGAAATGTTGGCTGTACATTTATTGTTTGTATCATGTGAAATAATTGCAATAGCTATTTCTGATGGTTTCCACCAATTTTGGCCCCCAAAACACAAATTAGGTAGGTACGATCTTTTTTGGTTTATTATTCTCTGAATAATACACCTATGTCAGCGCTCAGCAAAAAATTTTTATAACCCCCCCTCAAACTTTTTTCTTTTCCGTTTCAAGGTGCGTAGATTCAAAAAACGCTGCAAAGTCCTTGTCACATGGGGTTTATTATTCAACAGAAATGTTGGCTGTACATTTATTGTTTGTATCATGTGAAATAATTGAAATAGCTGTTTCTGATGGTTTCCACCAATTTTGGCCCCCAAAACACAAATTAGGTAGGTACGATCTCTTTTTTTTTTTTTTTCAAATTATCTTTGATCATTGGTAGTGCCATTTAATCGTCTTGATCCACGTGTTGACACTTTTTCTAGTGTTATTCTACAAATTGATGGTGATTTCGCAGGTATTTGACTCATAAAAAATCAATTTTGGGAGCTGAACATCTGGTACAACCTCAATTTTCCACTCCTTGGCCAAAATCGACTTCATATTCGATCTTCTCGTCCCGAAAAACATGGAAAACGATACCTCAAAAGCTCATGTTACCAACATGTTGCTAAAACGCAAAAAGTACCTATTTTCACACACATTTTCACTCATAACACCCCTGGGTATATTCCGATCGGGCTGAAAAGTTTCGGGACACAACTAGGGCCCAAATGGAGCATGTGTGCGAAAGAACGACTTTTTTAGATCGAAAATGAAGCCTGTACACGTGATACGGCGGACGGCGGACGGACATTGCATTTTTTGAATCTACACACCTTGAAACAGAAAAGAAAAAAGTTTGAGGGGGTGTTATAAGAATTTTTTGCAGAGCGATTACATAGGTGTATTATTCACAGAATAATAAACCAAAATGCAATGTCCGTCCACCGTCCGCCGTACGCCGTCCGCCGTATCACGTGTACAGGCTTCATTTTCGGTCTAAAAAAGTCGTTCTTTCGCACACATGCTCTATTTGGGCCCTAGTTGTGTCCCGAAACTTTTCAGCCCGATCGGAATATACCCAGGGGTGTTGTGAGTGAAAATGTGTGTAAAAATAGGTACTTTTTGCGTTTTAGCAACATGTTGGTAACATGAGCTTTTGAGGTATCGTTTTCCATGTTTTTGGGGACGAGAAGATCGAATATGAGGTCGATTTTGGCCAAGGAGTGGAAAATTGAGGTTGTACCAGATGTTCAGCTCCCAAAATTGATTTTTTATGAGGCAAAAACCTGCGAAATCGTCTGAAATCACCATCAATTTGTAGAATAGCACTAGGAAAAGTTTCAACACGTAGATCAAGACGATTAAGTGGCACTACCAATGATCATGGATAATTTGAAAAAAAAAAAAGATCGTACCTACCTAATTTGTGTTTTGGGGGCCAAAATTGGTGGAAACCATCAGAAATAGTTATTTCAATTATTTCACATGAAACAAACAATAAATGTAGGTACAGCCAACATTTCTGTAGAATAATAAACCCCATGTGACAAGGACTTTGCAGCGTTTTGGTTTATTATTCTGTGAATAATACACCTATGTAATCGCTCAGCAAAAAATTTTTATAACACCCCCTCAAACTTTTTTCTTTTCCGTTTCAAGGTGTGTAGATTCAAAAAATGCAATGTCCGTCCGCCGTCCGCCGTATCACGTGTACAGGCTTCATTTTCGATCTAAAAAAGTCGTTCTTTCGCACACATGCTCCATTTGGGCCCTAGTTGTGTCCCGAAACTTTTCAGCCCGATCGGAATATACCCAGGGGTGTTATGAGTGAAAATGTGTGTGAAAATAGGTACTTTTTGCGTTTTAGCAACATTTTGGTAACATGAACTTTTGAGGTATCGTTTTCCATGTTTTTGGGGACGAGAAGATCGAATATGAAGTCGATTTTGGCCAAGGAGTGGAAAATTGAGGTTGTACCAGATGTTCAGCTCCCAAAATTGATTTTTTATGAGTCAAATACCTGCGAAATCACCATCAATTTGTAGAATAACACTAGAAAAAGTGTCAACACGTGGATCAAGACGATTAAATGATGGCACTACCAATGATCAAAGATAATTTGGAAAAAAAAAAATCGTACCTACTTAATTTGTGTTTTGGGGGCCAAAATTGGTGGAAACCATCAGAAATAGCTATTTCAATTATTTCACATGAAACAAACAATAAATGTACAGCCAACATTTCTGTAGAATAATAAACCCCATGTGACAAGGACTTTGCAGCGTTTTTTTTTTCAAATTATCTTTGATCATTGGTAGTGCCATTTAATCGTCTTGATCCACGTGTTGACACTTTTTCTAGTGTTATTCTACAAATTGATGGTGATTTCGCAGGTATTTGACTCATAAAAAATCAATTTTGGGAGCTGAACATCTGGTACAACCTCAATTTTCCACTCCTTGGCCAAAATCGACTTCATATTCGATCTTCTCGTCCCCAAAAACATGGAAAACGATACCTCAAAAGCTCATGTTACCAACATGTTGCTAAAACGCAAAAAGTACCTATTTTCACACACATTTTCACTCATAACACCCCTGGGTATATTCCGATCGGGCTGAGAAGTTTCGGGACACAACTAGTGCCCAAATGGAGCATGTGTGCGAAAGAACGACTTTTTTAGATCGAAAATGAAGCCTGTACACGTGATACGGCGGACGGCGTACGGCGGACGGCGGACGGACATTGCATTTTTTGAATCTACACACCTTGAAACGGAAAAGAAAAAAGTTTGAGGGGGTGTTATAAAAATTTTTTGCTGAGCGATTACATAGGTGTATTATTCACAGAATAATAAACCAAAACCAGTGTCTCCGGGGGCAGCTGTCACACTGCCTCCCTACCTTCCTTGAGAATGGAGAGGGGGAAACTACGCTGTACGCGCGGCGAAGTTAAACCCCTTAACCATTACAAGTCCAAGTAGGAACACCATGCGAAATGTAGAAGTAATCTACTTTTTCCATAGAAACACCAGCTATTAGGTTAGTGATGAATAAATAAGCAGTTAAGTACTCTAGAGATCAGTACTATTTACAAAACGCTTGTTCCACTGATGTGTACGAGTACCTAGTTACTTGTAAATGTAAATTTGAAAAAGAATCAACGTAAAGTAGGTACTTTAATGCATCACACCTTTGTAATCGCTGTGAATATTGTGTTTGATAAATGGAATTTGAAGAAACATAATGATGTGTATCGTTTCGTTATCGGTAACCTCATACCGACATGTCGAGTCTTGAACTCGTAAATAAAGTCAGTTCTTACAATCCAACCAACACGCGTGTCTCGCCTTCTCATTATTCCTATATTCCAAATTGAATATAAAGCAATATATAACATATGGCGACGAGTAAATCGGTTTAACCGGTAGATTGTGCCTCGTTTTACAAATTTAAACGTTTTTCCGGTTTATTTTAACCGTACGGAGTGTTTTTTGTTTTTTGTGCGATCCACATTGATCCCGCCACGAGGTATCCCGAACGATGGCTTCACCTCATCAAGGAAGCTTGTATTTCGACTATGCCGTCAATGATTTTGCCGTTTTTGAATCGCGGTTGGCCAATACCTTCATTCGCGACGAAATCGGGGCTACCGATGTTCACAAGAAAAAGTCCTACCTTCTCACGGCAATTTCAGAGGCAACCCATAAACTCCTACGAAGCCTTTGTGTTCCACAGACCATCGAGGAATGCGATTTTGATTCACTCTTGGACACTCTCAAAACGCATTTCGCTCCTCCTACTTCATATTTCTCAGCCCGACAAAAATTTTACACGGCTGTGAAACGTTCCCAGGAGACTCCACGGGAATGGTCGGCGAGGTTACGGCTCCTGGCTTCGGACTGCAAATTCGGAACCGAAATCCAGGTAGTTCTCCGATATATATTTGTCTCGATAAAGGACCCGTACAAGACCGCATGTTCGAAGAGGATGCTTCCCTGACTACCGTGACCTTCACGGACCTGATCGACCTTGCGGGCAGGAAAGAGGCTGCGCTTCTAGCTCGGCAAGACCGCCACGCGAACGTACCTTCGACAAGTGGAACTTCGGTGAAGGTGGAACCAGAAGACGAGTTTTACTATGCTAAGAAAAGAGGGCCATCCAGAAAGTCAAGGTTTGAGAAGCAACCGCAGGTACCCAAAAATCATCATAAAAATTCGTCTTGCGGTCATTGTGGCCGAAAGAACCATCAATCCGAAAATTGTTATTATAAAGATTTACCATGCCACTCTTGTAAGGTTCGGGGCCATCTAGCCAGTATATGTCCAAATAAACAAAAAAAAACATAAATACCACAAAACGAAATATTTAGACGACGTTTCTTCCGACACTATGTCTGATTCAACTTCCGATGAAGATCAAGAAATATTGTCCGATTCATTTTCTCATTTTTTTTCTCTAGACGATAATCCTCCAAAAGAGAAAATTTTATAACATTCTAAAAATAAGGACAAAAAGATTGAACCGTTCAAAGTTCCGTTGAAAATTAATAATTCCACCAAATATTTTGAAATTGATACCGGCAGTTTTAATAACATAATATCAAATAAATTCTATTCGAAGAATTTTTCCTCTGTAGAACTTGAAAACGTTGAAACCAAATTGTCAGATTACGTTGGTAACATCATTGAACCGTTGGGCCAAATTCACGGTCAAGTTTCTTACAATGATAAAATTTATAAATTGCCTTTTCTCGTAGTGAAGAATGGTGGACCACCTCTAATCGGACGAAATGGTTTCAACATTTTGAATTTAAGCATCGAAAGGGTCACTACTTTTGACCAGATGAATTTTGTCGAACAGAAAATTGATTTCGCAAACATGAATAATTGTCCTACTGATGTTAAAAATATTTTGAATAAGTATTCTGAAGTGTTCAGCCCAGGCCTTGGTACATATTCTCAAGGTCAGGTCAAATTACGGATCGCCGAAGGAAGTATTCCTAAATTTTTCAAATGCAGAACATTACCCCTTGCGCTCAAAAGTAAAGTCGAGTCGGAGCTGGATAGATTGTTGGCGATAGGAGTTCTAAAACCAGTGGACCACAGTCCCTGGGCAACCCCTATTGTCCCAGTTTTGAAGGCCGACGGAAATGTACGGATTTGTGGTGACTTTAAAATTACCATAAACCCAGTGCTTGAGGGCACGGAATACCCCCTTCCGCGTATCGACCATATTTATGCATCACTTGGTAATTCCAAGTATTGGACTAAATTAGACTTACAAGAAGCTTATCAACAATGTTTAATTGATTCAGAGTCTCAGAAATATGTTGTAATTAATACCACAAAAGGTTTATTTGCCTATCAAAGTCTCTGTTATGGCATCAGCTCAGCTCCAGCTGAATTCCAACGAATAATGGATAAATTGCTTAAAGATATCGGAAAAGTTCAGTGTCTGCTCGATGATGTAATTATAGCCGGTAAAACAATAGAAGAACATAATTTCTTGTTGGAAAAAGTTTTGAAAATTTTCAAAGAAAATGGGTTAAAGCTAAAATTAAAGAAATGCTCTTTTGGTATGTCTAGCATCGAATATTTCGGGCATAAAATTGATTCGAATGGCTTACATCCTAGCGGAAAACATGTGGAAGCTATCAAAAACGCCCCACCTCCTGATAATCCGTCGCTACTTGTAGTATCCTCGACCTGTAGCTACCTGCCTCCTTCCCCCCTCTTGTGTTTATTGGAATAAACAGTTAGTTATCGTGCAGACCTCGGTCGTATCAGTACTCCTTATCCTGATTCATTTCAATTGGCGACAAGGATAAACCGATTTTTTATCAAAAATCATCCGTTTACCCAGTGCTCTGTAGTAAATTTCATTTCTACAAACTGTGAGTGCGTGTAATTGCGAGTGGAAAACCGCGGTACGGTTTCTAAAAAAGTTGATTTATTTTTCGACGGTTTTGTCAACCGCTTAACCTAATTCCGCTACATGCGACGACAACTTCCTTCAAATCGTCTCGTTCCTCGCAAGTTTTTAAAAGATTTTGGGACAATTCTGATCGCTTTACGGATTACTCTGACGTGAGTGCAATTTTCGACCGGATCAAATATGTCACAACCGGCATCGCCGCCCCAGCAGCCAGTAATCGTTGTTCGACAAAACTTGGGCGACCTTCCACACTTCGACATCGGAGACAAATTTCAAACATACTTGGAACGTTTGGAACAATATATCGTAGCCAACGA
Organism: Leptopterna dolabrata; assembly: GCA_954871275.1. Lineage (NCBI taxonomy): Eukaryota > Metazoa > Arthropoda > Insecta > Hemiptera > Miridae > Leptopterna > Leptopterna dolabrata. Next base: position 23,598,775 of record OX940976.1, read on the forward strand.
AATCCCTGCAAGCCGTTACGTTTCTCTTCTACTTACATCCATCAGCGCCCGTGTTTATGATGTTTTGCGAGAACTAACGCATCCCGATAAGCCGAGTACCAAGTCGTTTACAAACCTCGGCGAACTTCTCAAACAGCAATATGTACCCGCGACGTCAGCATGGCGAAGCCGCATCAAATTTTCGGAGATGAAACAACAAGATTCCGAGAAAATCGCGGATTGGTACGTCCGGGTTAAAAAACAGGCGATGGAGTGTGAGTTTGGAACGGATCTGAATGCTCATACGAAACTTCGATTCGTGGTCGGACTGAAAAAAGGTAAAGCCTGATTGCGTGTGATGAGCCTACTGCTGAGTTGTTGGCCTGATCTCTAAATTCAGAATCTCTGAAGGATCTTACTAGTAAAATTTCCACGGAATACGCAGATTTATTCGATGGTAAATTGGGGTTATACAAGCATGATAAAATTAATTTATCCGTTGATCCAAAAACTTCCCCAAAGTTTTTCAGGCCTCGTTCAATTCCGTATGCATTCCGAAAGGGAGTAGACTCCGAACTTGATAGATTAGAGAATGAAGGGGTAATTACCAAAATTCATACCTCACAATGGGGAACACCATTGGTTCCGGTTTTGAAACCCGATAATACAATTCGTGTATGCGCCGATTATAAAGTAACAGTCAACCCATTTTTAAAAGATTTTGATCATTGCGTTCCTACGGTTGAGGAGGTATTCACAAAGCTAGAAGGTGGCCAACATTATACTAAATTAGACTTTTCTTCTGCGTACACCCAGATTGCGTGTGATGAGCCTACTGCTGAGTTGTTGGCCTGGAGTACGCCAAAGGGAATCTATAAAGTAAATAGATTACCTTTCGGCGTGAAACCGGCATGCAAATTATTCCAGTCAGTGATTGACAAGACTTTACTGGGTTGCGAGGGTGTTGCCTGTTTGTTAGACGACATCGTCGTTACTGGGAAGTCTTTTGAGGAACACACACGTAATTTGATGGTAGTGCTCCAGCGGCTAAGAGAAGCCGGATTTAAATTAAATAAATCAAAATGTAAATTTTTTCAAAAAGAAATCAAGTTTCTTGGTCACATTATTGACAATGTTGGGCTCCGAAAGGATCCCGAAAAAACTAAAGCAATTTTGGAAGCTCCTCGACCTACTTCTACTGATGAACTTAGAGCTTTTATCGGTACCGTGTCTTACCATGGACGATTTTTGAAAAAGATGTCTACAATGTTGTCACCATTATACCAATTATTAAAGAAAAATGTTCAATTCGAGTGGTCGTCTGATTGTGAAGTGTCTTTCCAACGGATCAAGCAGGCGATCGCTTCTGACAAAACGCTGGTACATTTCAACCCAAAATTACCTATAATTTTGGAGTGTGATGCTGCCGGAAATGGCGTTGCAGCGGTTCTTCTTCACAAAATGCCCGACGGCGAGGAGAGGCCCATAAGTTTCGCGTCTCGTTCTTTGAAAGAGGCTGAGAAAAATTACCCAACTGGTCAAAAAGAGGCACTTTCAATTTATTTCGGATGCAATAAATTTTATCAATTTTTGATGGGTCACAAGTTCATAATAAGGACTGATCATAAACCGCTATTAGGTACATTTGGTGAAGAAAGACCGCTTCCGGTGATGGCTGCTGGCAGAGTACAGCGATGGGCATTGTTTTTGTCAAATTTTGATTTTAAATTGGAATATATCAAAGGTTCCAAAAATTCCGCTGACGGCCTGTCACGCCTACCTATCGTCAGTACCAAAATTGAAAATGATGATTTCGATTATTTAAATTTTATTGAAGAATTTGTACCAGTAGATCATGCTAAAATCAAACAAGAAACTCGGAAAGATCCGATATTTCGCAAATTATATTTGTATATTCGTGATGGATGGCCAATTATTGTTGAAGATGAATTGAAATCATTTGAATCGAGAAAATCGGAATTTCACATTGAAGACGACGTGATAATGTGGGGTTACCGAATTTTGATTCCACATAAATTACGCGAGTCTTTATTAACCGAACTTCACAGTTCACATATGGGAGCCACAAAAATGAAGGCGCTTGCGCGATCGTATTTTTGGTGGCCCGGTCTGGACAAAAATATAAATGATTTAGCTAAAAATTGCGAAATTTGTCAAACTTCTAGGCCTGATCCGCCCAAAACGGCAACCGCTGGGTGGCCTGAGGCTGTCGAACCAATGGAAAGAATCCATATGGATTATGCAGGTCCAGCGTTCAATAATAAAATGTTTTTAATTATTATAGATTCATGTAGCAAATGGCCGGAAGTGTTTGAAGTTAGTAGGGCTGATACCGCCCACACGCTTGAAAAATTTCGTGAAGTAATAGCTCGTTTTGGAATTCCTAAATGTGTTGTAACCGATAATGGTACTTGCTTTGCTTCTTCAGAATTTTCAGATTTTTGTGAAAGGAATAATATTATACATCTTACGTCACCGCCTTTCCATCCATCAAGTAATGGACTGGCAGAAAATTTTGTTAAAACGTTTAAAAATTCTTTGAAAAAAATTAATAAAACTTCCAATAATAATCGGTCATTCCACACTAATTTACAGAAATTCTTGTTTGCGTATAGAAATACGCCACATTCCACAACTCATCGACTTCCTTCTGAAATCATGTTTGGTAGAAAAATTGATACTCGTTTTGATCAACTTTTGGCCAAACGAAGTACCACTTGGAATAAAAAGCAAAATAACTTAACAGATAAATTTTTCAAAATTGATGATCCTGTGTATATACGCGACTATTCACGCCCCAATAAGCGAGGATGGTTGCGTGCAAAAATAGTGGAAGTGTTGGGTTCATGCTTGTACCTCTGTGAGGCCTCTGATGGGCGAATTTTCAAGAGACATCCCGATCAAATGATCAGGTCAGGAGAATTTTTTTCTGAAAACTTTGCAGACATGGGCCGTCAGGAATTTAAACCTGGCCCCATTCCAGGAGCAACATGCTCAAGCTCTCCTTCTCTTGAAGAAACGCCACAAGGGGAGCCTCGTTCAGGTGGACCACGCACTTCCACAGTTCAATCTTCTGAGGAGGACATCTCTGAGAATATTATACAGAATAATTCACCTACCTTAGGTGCTCATTTACCTGCAACTCCGATTGCAATTCGCAAGCCGGTCCGAAGTGTCAAACCTCCGTTAAAACTGACGTATGAATAAATTTATTTATTTATATCTTTTTTTTTATCAGCATATTTTATCATTTTTTATCATTATAAATCTAAGTTTTCAGCAGGTTAAGTAGAACATCTGTAATTTTTTTTCCCCATTCCGTTTACCTCGGAAAAATGTATGTTATTTTTATTCATTTTCTTTTTTTTTTCTTTTGGAGGGAAGTAGTGTAGTATCCTCGACCTGTAGCTACCTGCCTCCTTCCCCCCTCTTGTGTTTATTGGAATAAACAGTTAGTTATCGTGCAGACCTCGGTCGTATCAGTACTCCTTATCCTGATTCATTTCACTACTAAAATCATTTCTGGGATTAATTACATTTTATTTAAAATTCATTCCTAAATCGGGGGACTTACTCGGACCAATGTACGCCCTCCTTCGCAAAAATGCCAAATGGCATTGGTCTCCCGAATGCCAAAAGTCATTCATAAAAATAAAAGAAATTTTGTGCAGTGAGCCGGTGGTCGCTCACTACGAGCCAGACCTCCCTTTGCAGTTATGGTGCGACGCTTCACCGCTGGCCATTTCAGCAGTACTGAGCCATTCCTATCCAGATGGTTCAGTGAAGCCTCTGGCATTCTATTCAAAAGTATTGACAGAATCTCAAGCGCGCTTTCCACAAATTGAGCGGGAAGCGGCAGCAATATTTTACGGTGTGAATAGGTTTAAAGATTTTCTTTACGCCCGAAAATGTTTGCTCGTCACCGATTCAAAACCTTTGGTATATATATTTTTGGCAGTAAAAAGGGAATTCCAGTGTATGCTGCCAACCGTCTCCAGCGATGGGCGTATCAATTATCATCATACAACTTCACTGTAAAATTTACCAAATCCGAGAGTAACATCGCTGATTTTTTATCTCGAGTCAAAATTCCTGGTAAAAACCCCGAAGATTTATTTGAATCTGTTAATTACGTCCAATACATCAACGAAAATTTCGAATTCAAGCTAGATTGGAAAACCATTCGAGCTGAATATAAAAAGGATCCGTTGTTAAAAAAAATAATGACCTTCGTTCATTCAGGATTGTGGCCGCAAAAGATCGCCAGAGACGATCCTATGTTCCAATATTTTATTAGGAAAAATGAGCTAACAATTGAGTTTGGATGTCTTATGTGGGGCTACCGTGTGGTTGTACCTCACGTATTACAATCCCGGATTCTAACATTGCTCCATAGTACTCATTTGGGTATCGTCAAAATGAAGGGCATTGCTCGTTGTTACTTCTGGTGGGCTGGTATAGATCACAATATTGAAGAACTTGCCGGTAGTTGCGACGTTTGCATCCAATTTCGTTCAGATCCCCCTGTTCGGCCCTGTCAACGAGCCTTTAGCTCGTTGACAGCACCTCAGTAACGTTAGACATCACACACACACAACAACAAACACACCCAATATAAACACTCAGTATTACCGGAAAACATCATGAGAAAAAGGGCAATATTATAACCAGTAAGACTACGAACAGTTAGTTCCCAGTACGGCCACCCTGCGCGGGGCCATTGCGCAGTGTAAGGGGCTTTCGCCTGAGGAAGCCTCCCCACCCAGTCAGTTCCTCTTCTAACCTTGTACAAGCAATTAGCTCTCTCCCCGCTCTGTATATCTTTCATTATAATATTCTACCAGTTCACCAGTTTCAATCTCCTTTCTATTAAAATACCTTCCCCGGTCAAGCATTGGTGCCGAAACCCGCGTTTTTGTGATTCGTGCGTCGATTTCCGCGATCGCAATATGAGTCAGTCCGTTCACCCGATCGCCCGGTCACACCAGTTCCCGTGAGTGTTGACGCATTATTATCCCAGATCTCCCCGGATATCGATTCAGCCCTGTTGGACGATATCTCTAATGATATTTTATCCAAATTACGGCCCGATGAGGCTTCGAAATCGGCTTCGAACATGTTGGATTGGCTGTCAAAACTTCTCCTTGCCTTGGATTCCATTGTGGAGGCAACGAGGCAACACCGGGAGCCCGCGTTGCTCGACCAAACCGTTCGTCGCTTAGACAAAATGGCGGCCGACCTCGTTGATCTTCCCCTGGAGAAACATATTAAACATCGTCGCTTCGCGCGTTGTTTACGTCGATACGTCACCATGCGTCTTGAAGGGGTAAGGGTTACATTTCTCAGTCTGCTTCCCGATGTTCTCACCCGCCCCTCTTCCCGTTCGTCACCGCCGGCTCTCCCGGCCGCGGCTGTTAATAAATATGATGAGTTAAAAACACTCGCACTCTTGTTGCCGACGGTGCCAGTTTACGACGCCAACATTTTGGAATTTTCTCAGTTTTCCCGGTTATTTCACGACTCAATCGTTACATTAAATATCCCGGATGCCAATAAATTACAGGCTCTCAGACAAAAATTATGCCCGGAATTGCAAACCTGGATTGCACCGCACATTGTCAATGGCACGCCCTTCGCCGATGTCTGGGCGGAGTTAGTGGCCATTCACTCAAACCCCTATAAAATTGCCATGGCCCATTTGGATAAGCGGGAAACCGTACTTCCCTTTCGATCGGATAACCCTCCCACCCTTCACCAGTTCATCCAGTCGGCGCTCGCGTACCGCTCGTCGGTTGTGTCCGTAGACACAGAGGATATTACGGACTTTATGATTTATCACCACCTCATCAAGTGTTTACCTCCGTCTTTACACAATCAATTTTTTGACGAATACGTAGCCCAGTCACAAATTCTACCTACTTCCCAGATGCTGTTGGAATTTTTAAAGGCCCGACAACTTCGTAATCAGGCCCTCAAGCCCGCTTCGCACAGTGACGTCACTGATCTTCCCAATATCCATCGTCGATCAGAACGGAAACCATCTGTACCCTCTCAACCCGGTCATGCTATCCCGAAAGTGGTGGGCCCCACTCGTGCATGTCCGTACTGTCAACAGTGGCATTTACTTTACCGGTGCCCCGAATTTTTATCCTGCACTTTACGAGCCCGTTGGGAATTTGTCCGATCAACTCAGGAATGCCCTAACTGCCTCAACGGAACCCATTTATCGTCTCGTTGTGGCTCACGGCGACTCTGCTCGCAGTGCAACTCTTGTCATCATTATTTTTTGCATCAGTTCGGAGGGCTGGATGATTTCATTCCGCAACATCTCATCAAAAAGGCGGTGTATTACCAACCTCCCCTCCCACCTCCCAGTAATTCTCATTCCCATCCCGCTCAGTTACCTTCCCAGTCTCCTACCTCACAAAATTACCCCCAGTTTCCAAGTCTCCAAAAATTTCCCAGTTCGCGGTCCCCGCCTCCGGTCCGCAAAAATCCGGATCGATCATCGAAGACCAGACGAAACCATCTGTCGCCGGCTGTTCAAGACAACTTTAATCAAGAAGATGTACCACTTGTAAGCCCGTTTGTTAATTCTCATGGGTCAGGCGACGAGCGGTCTGGTTCTTGCCCTTCGTTTGGGAACAGTAACCTATTTAATGCCGGTCGTTCCTTGTCTGTCCCGATGCTTTCCGGTAATAATAATAATAATTTTGATTATTCACTTGCCACTTCCCAGAACACACTTTCCTCAGATGTCTTCCAGTCGTTACCGAATTCCCGGCCCTCTCAGTCTCCCACCTTTTCTGATTGACGTGTTTTTCGGCCAGCCGCTACTCTTTCCCGATTTCACAAGTTGAGGTATAATCCCACAAACCCTGTTCAATCAAAAAATACTTCAACCCGTTTTTCGAAATCTTCCCTGTTATGTCCAGATGGGTTCTCTTTAGTTCCCACTGCTATGGTTCGATTATCACCTTCTGGTAATCACCCTGGAGCGGTTGGCCGGTCACTTCTTGACACAGGGAGTGACTCAAATCTCATGTCATTTAAATTTGCATGTCTTGCCCAGTTACAAATTTTCCCCACTGAGTCCACCATATGGGGGGTAGGTGGTTCAGTCATTAAAGGGATTCACGGTATTACCTTGGCCATTGTACATTTTCCCATGTATAATTCACGCTATTTTTCGCCCCGATTATTGCAATTTATCGTACTGGATGACCCTTCCCCTCCGTCCCCGTCGGTTTCATTTTCTATTTCCAAGTGGCCCGATATTCGGAAGTTGAACCTGGCAGATCCCAATTTTAATGTCGCCAGCCCAGTAGATATCCTTTTCTCCGGGTCCTTTTTAACGCATATTACATTAAACTCCGATACCGTTTCGTTCGATTCCTCCCCCATTTTTTCCCATACACAGCTCGGTTGGTTAGCCTCCGGGTATGTCTCCACCCATCCGAAAAAATCGGTCAGCTTTCATATTTCGGTGCGGGATAATGAGTCTAACCCTAAAATTCGTTCTAAATTTGAAAAGGCTCAGCTTCTCAAATTGAAACGTCCTCTGAACATTTCCCTACCTCGCCTTCGTTCAAACATCGAGGTTGCTCCCAATTTGGAACCTCCCCGTACCAATTTTGCGATCGGTTCACCCGACCAAGTACACCCAGTAAAATTCACTCCCGATCATCATTCCGTCGATGTTCGAATCAAACAGGCTCCTGTACCATCGACACCCCTTTCTTCCCCTCCTCTATCGGAAGCGGACCGTCAATTAGCCCTAACTTCCGCTCTCATACCTAAACCACAACGGACCCGCCGACGTCCTTTTCCCCTTTCCCCGGCTTCGCCGGTAGTAAGGGTTGTGACCGATAATCGTTTTACCAATTACTTCACTATTATGAACTGTACCAACCCTGTAATTTCGCATACTGCTTCTACCCCTCCTATCAATTATTTCTTGTCTCCCGATTCTTTTTCTGTGCCGCTTCGTGTTCGGCTATCTCGGGCTCCCTCTGAGGTTACACAACAATGCGCTACCTTGAATGCCCATTTGGTTCACCCTATACCTACCGGTTCTCCCGATAATACTTCTTGCTCGGGGCCCCCTCCCTCTAAAACCTCTCCAGATGAGTTTTTGCCTGTTCCCAGGACTGTAACATCTCGTGCTACCAATGCCCAGCTTGCCAAATTGTTAGAGCAAATGTACGCTATTGACGATTTGGAAGACCCTTCCCCTCTTACCCCTGAGGAGTCGGAAGCGGAAGAAATCTTCCGGAAAACGACCACCCGTTCTCCCGGGGGGCGTTTCACAGTTACCCTTCCGTTTAAGTCGCCCCCATCCCAGTTAGGCCCTTCCAGAAATGTCGCACTGTCTCGATTTTTTGGGCTGGAAGCCAAATTTAAAAAACATCCCGCCCTATATGACTCCTATGCACAGTTCATGGAGGAGTACCTAGCTATGGGGCACATGTCTCTTGTTACCGATTCTCTCAGTCCTCAACTTTCATATTATATTCCCCATCATGCGGTTTCCAAGAAAGGGGACCCTGCCAGTAAAATTCGTGTGGTGTTTAACGCATCACAAAAAACACCCGGTGGATTTTCTCTTAACGATTTACTTCACACTGGCCCCCGATTACAATTGGGTATTGACAAAGTGATTACCCGCTTCCGATATCACAAATTCGCGCTAACAGCGGACATTAAACAAATGTTTAGACAAATTACTCATGACCTCCCATCCCGTGATTTTTTGCGTATTTTTTGGCGCCCTCCCAATTCCGGGACCATCAACGAGTACCAATTAAATACGGTTACCTATGGGACGGCGTCCGCCCCGTTTTTGGCGTGCCGAGTTTTGCGGGAATTGGCCGATACTGCCCCTCCGCACCTTATGGACGCAGCCGATGTTTTGCGCACATCCACATATGTGGACGACCTTTTCTTTGGTGCCAGTACGAGTACTCAGGCCATTGAGCTGAGACAACAAATTATTACCTTGTTGGGGTCCGCCCAGTTTCAATTACGTAAGTGGGCCGCTAATAGCCCAGAATTGTTGTGCGATATCCCAGATGATCATATCGTCCCAGCTTCCCGATTTATAGAGTTCCATTCTGATGTGGAACAACCACTGAAAATACTCGGCTTACGCTGGGACAATTCCGCTGATACGTTTACCTATTCCGTTACCCAATTACCCGCCATAAAAACGAAACGTGACCTCGCATCTCAAGTTGGTCTACTTTATGACCCCTTGGGATGGATAATACCGGTGGCGGTTACCGCTAGAATTATTCAACGGTCTGTTGTCCAGTCAAAAATTGGTTGGGATGAAAATTTACCAGTTTCCATTTGTACCCGTTGGCAAGAATTCGCTTCAAATTTGCCATCCCTACAACTTATTTCGATTCCAAGACATATTCCCTTTGAAAATGCCCGGTTTTGGATAGCCGGTTTCGCTGATGCCTCGGAGTTGGCATACGCGGCCGTGCTGTATGCAGTTATCCAACTTGGGGACCAGTTTGAGGTGCGTCTTCTTAACGCAAAAGCCAGAATAGCCCCTTTAAAAACTGAAACCCTTCCCAGACTCGAATTATTAGCGGCCGAACTGTTAGCCAAGACATTCCATCAACTTTCTCCCCAGTTGCCCCAGCTGGATATTTCCCGGATGTATGCCTTTTCCGATTCTACAATCGCCCTGTCTTGGCTTACGGCTGATCCGGCCCCCACTTGGAAGGTTTTTGTCGGAAATCGTGTTTCACAAACACTCCGACTTATTCCTCAAGACCGGTGGTTCCACGTACCCTCAGCCCAAAACCCAGCCGATATAGCTTCCCGGGGTATGCTTCCCCATCTCTTACCAGAATCCCAATTTTGGTGGAACGGCCCGGAGTGGCTTCGATCTCACCCGCATTCTTGGAAACTCGTTCGAGTACGCCCAGCCCTGAAAGATCCCATTGTTTTGTCTGAACAACGGGCGAAACAAGTTCGTTTAACCTCCCAGATTCCTGATATTTCCCCAGTGTTGGAAGCCCGATATTCTTCCCTTTCAAAATTACAGGCAGTCACGGCTTGGTGTTGCCGTTTTCGGAATAACTCGGATAAAACTAAACCACATCTCTCAGGTCCTTTGTCCGCAGTTGAATTAAATGCCGCTATGGCTATCTTAGTCAGGCGGGCGCAAAAATCCCAGTTAGGCCCTGAATTAATTGACGCAGCCCTTGATCGCCCAAAATTGAAGCTTACCAAAGTGCTGGGGCTTTTTATAGATGTTGACGGAACTCTCCGTGTTGGTGGAAGACTCCGCCACTCCAATTTACCAATTTCCGCACGTCACCCCGCTCTGTTGCCCCAGAAACATCCTCTTACCGATCTGATTATTGATCGGGCGCATGAGGATTGTCTCCATGTAGGCCCAAAAGCCACCTATGCTTACCTATTATCCCGGTTTTGGATTGTCAACGGTAGACAGGTGGTCCAGAAAAAATTGGCCGGTTGTCCCAGGTGTTTTTCAATTTCCCCGAAGCCCTTTAAGCCCGAAATTGGCCAGCTCCCCGTTGACAGAGTCTCCCTAATACACCCATTTAACCAAGTAGGGATTGATTATGCTGGGCCCATTAAAATTTCTATTACCGGTACACGCGGATCCCGTTGCATAGACGCCTATATCTGCGTTTTCGTTTGTCTGAGCACAAAAGCGGTTCACCTTGAGGCAATTCTCGATCTCAGCACGGATGGATTCCTGTCGTGTTATGACCGTTTTGTTAGCCGCAGGGGTTATCCTGCTGTGGTCTGGAGTGACAATGGCAGGAATTTCTTGGGTGCCAGCAACTACCTCCGCAAATTGAAAGCTGTAGTTGGGGATCCCCAACATAAAACTTCCGTTTCCCAGTACACAGCCCGACACGGTACAATTTGGAAATTTATTCCCCCGTTATCTCCCAATTTTGGAGGGTTGTGGGAGGCGGCAGTTAAGTCAGCCAAGAGGCTACTTAAATTACAGTTACTTAACCAGTTGCCGTCGCTTATAACCTTCCAGACCATTCTCTGTAAAATTGAGGCAGTTTTAAATTCACGCCCGTTAACTGCCCTGTCTTCGTCCCCGCTTGACTTAGATGTACTTACCCCGTCACATTTTTTAATTCATCGCCCGATTACCGGTCCTCCCCTTGCTCCGGATCCCACCCCTGCGTCGTTTTCACCCAAATGGAAATTGGTGCAGGCGGTGACTAACAATTTTTGGAAGCGTTGGAGCTCCGAGTACCTCCTTGGGCTCCAGCGTTCCGAACAATGGAATACACCGCAAAGGCGGGCGGCGGTGGGCGATGTAGTCTTATTGATGGACGAAAACCTCCCGCCTCTCCAGTGGGCGCTCGGTCGCATCACCGCGCTGTTCCCCGGTATCGATGGTTTCCCTAGAGTGGCGGACGTGGCCACTTCCAGTGGTCTGAAGCGACGTGCGGTTACCAAATTATGCCCATTACCATCCCAATGATGTCTCTTCCTATCCATTTTTTATTTCATGTTGCCCGTTGTCTTGCCCCAGTATGTTTATCCGTTTATTTGCCCAGTATAGTTTGACTTTCCCTCTGTCCTCCCGTTTTTCAATTTAAAGCCCGATTTTTTTTTCTCTCCCTCCTTCTTGCCCGGGGCCCTCCTTTTGGGGGGGGGACTACGTTCGGCCCTGTCAACGAGCCTTTAGCTCGTTGACAGCACCTCAGTAACGTTAGACATCACACACACACAACAACAAACACACCCAATATAAACACTCAGTATTACCGGAAAACATCATGAGAAAAAGGGCAATATTATAACCAGTAAGACTACGAACAGTTAGTTCCCAGTACGGCCACCCTGCGCGGGGCCATTGCGCAGTGTAAGGGGCTTTCGCCTGAGGAAGCCTCCCCACCCAGTCAGTTCCTCTTCTAACCTTGTACAAGCAATTAGCTCTCTCCCCGCTCTGTATATCTTTCATTATAATATTCTACCAGTTCACCAGTTTCAATCTCCTTTCTATTAAAATACCTTCCCCGGTCAAGCACCCCCAAAGTCGGTCTTGTCTCCCTGGCCATGGACTTCAAAACCATGGACGAGGATACATATTGATTTTCTTGGTCCATGGAAGCAACTTCATTATTTTGTCGTCATGGATTCTCATTCAAAATGGATCGAATGTTACCCTGCCCACTCAACTTCTACTGATGTGGTCATCGAAAAACTTGGTGACTGCTTCTCTCGTTTTGGTCTTCCTCGTTCCATCACTTCAGATGGAGGTACTTGTTTTACTAGTGCCCAATTCACGAAGTATCTTTCAACCCTCGGAATCAATCATCACATCGGTGCGCCCTATCATCCGCAAAGTAATGGGGCAGCCGAATCTGCCGTTAAAATTATAAAAAGTTGTCTCAAGAAGGCTGATAAGGTTTCGGGGTTATCTCTTACTCAGGCTCTTAACAATTATTTATTCTTGTATTGTGCGAGTATTCACTCGACAACACAAGAATCCCCAGCAAAATTAATGCTTGGACGCGAAGTCCGCATAATTTTTTCCCAATTAAGACCTTCTGTCGACGATATAGTTTTGGAAAACCAAATGAAACAAAAACGGAACTACAGAGGTAACCGAAATGTAAGTTTCGCGGTTGGTGACAAAATCTTGGCTCGCGACTACCGTGGTCAACATAGATGGGTGCAGGGAACCGTGACTGCCGTTTTGGGTCCCCAACTATACCAAATTGTCACCACTACAAATAATTTACAATGGAAACGTCATGTGGATCAATTACTCTCTGATGTTCGTGTTCCTCCTAATCTACCTAAGGGAGAAGTTGAGATGAATGCAAAAGAAATTTTCCAAGACTTAATAACATCCCCTGATTGTGAATTCCCAAAAACTCCCACTCACAACTCTGGTGACTGCGTGACCGATCCGATTGCAAATACTAGCACTCAGAAGACCCCAGAGACGACTCCAAAATCGTCTCGTTCTGGGGGTCGACCTAAAAGATTGGTTAAACCCCCCAATCGATACACTCCTTAAAATAAAATAAAATAAAATAAATAAGAAAATAAAAGAAGAATTTCATTCTGTAAAAGTTAATAAAATTTTATTTTCTAATGGCTAAGAGTGCCTACTTATAATAAATTATTATAATTCATAGTATGTAATGATTTTGATGTAACAGTATATAGATATTATTTTGTGAACTTTTTTTCTATACTTAAGATAACTTACTTTATTTGTAAATTTATTTTATGCAAATTTAAGGGGGGGAAAGATGATGTGTATCGTTTCGTTATCGGTAACCATGTCGAGTCTTGAACTCGTAAATAAAGTCAGTTCGTACAATCCAACCAACACGCGTGTCTCGCCTTCTCATTATTCCTATATTCCAAATTGAATATAAAGCAATATATAACACATAATTTTCCTTGTTCTTGCCTTAAACGACATACCTAGTGTTCGTTATTTTCGTGTTACATTTGAAAGACTGATGGAGCTCCTACTCAACTCTCTCTCAATTTTTATTATCACAATTCGGTTCGATGCTTTCATGTAGGTATCTACTTCATAAAACGATACATATGACATTTATGCATATGTATACCTATCTAATCTTTTCTTTAACCAAGGATAGGTCGGTATACGCTTTTTTGGAAGGGGCAATTTGGTAATCCTAGCCATGCGTGATTACAATCAGGCGTTCCCTAGCAATGAATCTGCTGGGCTGGATGTATCATCATTACTTTCATTCACACTCAGGTTAACCATACTGTTGTTAACCACACTCATGTTTACCATAAAAACGTTGAAAAACACGCATAATTATGTACTCTTGTACTGAAGTTTTAAAAAAGTGAAATTTGTAAAAGTTTTTGAGCTACGGCGTTCTGGAAATGTCAACCCCTATTTTTCACCCCTTAGAGACAGTAACACCGAGCGCGGACCAAACAGACCGCTAATAGGACCTACAAACCGACTTCCATTAATTTTGGTTTGCGGTAACTAAGGAATGTGCAAAGAAGATGAAAAGAATCCAACAATGTTCTCCTTACAAAATGGGTGTGACTAACCCAACATCGCAAACCACGAAGGAATGGAGGGACTTAACACATTTTTATCGATTCTAGCTGATTAGAAAATTAATTAAAACAAACTCCATGTTCTACTTCAATTTTTCATTGTACTCGTGGTTGCTATGTTGGGAGTTTTCTGTAATGTAAGTAGCCTCAAAGTAAATACCTACATATCAGTGGCGTAGGTATCTACCATCTACCAAATGCAGCGCACATAATGGCTTCCCAGCAATAATCTTGTACAACATGCGCCCGATAATTACAACATTCTACCGACATTTATACGCGATTTGAAAGCGTCCGATCAGGGTGACTATTATTACCTATAGGATCTAAGCAGTTCATGACAAGCTCTTGTTTGACAACTGTGTATCGTCAAACAGATTTATCGCTAGCTGACGAGAAAAGATGGCGAGGAAGGTAAAACAATTTATTCATAAAAGGACAACCTGACAACCATTGGCATCGTGCGTAATTCTCTATTTTAAAATGTCAAATATCCACTACCTACAGATTCACGTCACCAGCACTTTGCTTCAGGGTCTAGCAAGGTAGTGAGGTACCTACTGAATTTACTAGGTACTAAATTGAGTCCCTACTAGATTTACTAGGCACTAAATTGAGCACATACTAGATTTACTATGTACTAAATTGAGTACCTACTAGATTTAATAGGTACTACCTAAATCTAAGGTAAAAACTTCTCACGACTCAATTGCCCGGTTTTGCTCATATATTATCTGGAAATTTGAGGCACTCAATCCCTCGAAAACTCTTAGGGCCTGATTTTGATGAATTTTCAGGAATCATGCGGGCTGGGCCCTATGTCTATCACGATCGACTAGTTGGTAAAATGTGCGAACCCCACACGAACCAAAGGCGCCAGTTCGCCAGAATTTGGTGGGTTTATGGGTCTTTCTCTCAGAAAAAATGAACCCCGCCCCTCCGCTCAAGCTGGACGACAACTTTAAATCCGGATTTTCCGACGTTTTTCATATAATTCTGCAAGGAAGGTATCTCTCTCTCTCTCTCTCTCTCTCTCTCTCTCTCCCTCTCTCTCTCTCTCTCTCTCTCTCTCTCTCTCTCTCTCTCTCTCTCTCTCTCTTTCTGTCTCAACTACGTTCATCCATGAAGTTTACCGCTTAGTCGCCGGCTTCCTAAGATCCGTGAAACACTTTTGACATAATTTTCCTTTTCGTTTTCCTAGGAACGAGCTTCTTCAGCACATCCGCATAATTGCTCCATCTCCGACGCAGAAAATCGTCCATCTGTACCCGAACATCGACATCCACCATCGCTTCCATCACTACCATATCCCTGTCAGACCACCCAATTTTCATCTTAAACTTTCCCGACTTTGACACGTCACTATAACTATCTCGAACTAAACAGGAGTATTTTGTTCCTAGAGCGCTCTTTACAGAGATAGGATCTCGATAGGTACCTTCACTAAACTCGTCGCAACTGATATTGATGGGCTTCAATTAATTTTTTTTTAATAGGTTTTCAGTTTATTTTATCCATTTAATACAGTCCGCTATGCAATAAAACATATTCGAGGAATTGATCGGTTGTTCAATTATTAACACCTCTATTCACGAAACAGTGGCAATTCGGACTGCCACAACCAAAAGAACAAAATCCATCAAATCTCATTCCTATAACTAAACAATTCTACGTCAATCTGGATTAGAGTAACGTAAGATTCTTACCTTGAAATGTGGTTTGTTCGCTATGTGCCGCAACTCTTCAACTACCCTGTAGATTTCTGTGTTGACATCACCCGCGACCGTATCGACGTCCCGGAGCATATCTACACAGTCTCTCCACTTGAGCATCGCGTCGCTTGGAGGGGCGCGCGTGGGACTGATCACTTTACTAGAGATCCTGTCGTACAACTGGGGGAAGAAAAATTCGAACCGAACATTTAAAATTCACGATTACGTCCATGCAGGCTATGTAGAGACCGAGAAGCAGCCGACCGTACTTCAGGAGTTAGCCATGTTGAGACTCCACAGCAAAAGGGGGATTGTGCAAGGGTGTAAGCAATCAACGTGAACTAACGTGTAAACCAATATCTCAACTGTATCATTTGACAGAGAAACATGCATGTCCAACAATGATTCTGAAACAACGAGGACTGATAAAATGTATTAGGAACTTCTTGACTCTTTTGTTACTTTTTAGCATTTTTTAGTGTTTTGGTGAGGGTTCTCGGTAGGGAGAACGGAGCACAATGAGGCGGGCGTCGCCCGTCTGGGTAAACCGGTGAAGGCCTGTCTCAGTCCGCGAGCGCCCATCTGGGTAAACAGTGAACGGCACAACAGGGTACACGGACTTTCTCCAGCCGACTCGCCGAGCCGATAAGCCTAATCATGTTCATAACAAGTCAACTAGTCAGTACGTTCGTGTGTTCGGAGAGATGGACCTGCAAATCGATCAAAAATTCACAAGCCAACGGGGTAACACCGCGATTGCTGTGGACAGTTACAAATTTACGCAATTTCGTGTCATGAAGTGCGGATCCATCACTTTCCGTTGTGCAAATCGGCAGTGTAAAGTGATTATAAGCCATCTGAGCCCCCTGACAGCCATCTGACGACCACAAACGGTGCAGAGTCGTACCATTCCGACTACAACAAACAGTTTTATACACCACACCCCAACATACATCACGTGGTAGCTGCATTCAAGGAAATACAAATGGAAACGAATATGAAAATAGAGAGCTGGAAGCGAGGCAGTGTCAACAGGCTCAGGAAGGCTGCTGCTGACAACCTTAAGTTTCTCCAAAAATGCTGGGACACCTACCTGGAGGACAAGGACGAGATGGCCTACATGACCAACATCGCCAACCGCTGTAATTTGCCAAAGTAAATTTTTATTATGATTTTTAGACGAAGGTTCCTTCCTATTATGTACCTGATATACCTACCTTGTATAATAAATCAATCAATCAAAACTTTTTATTTGCCAAAGCCAAGTTGACAGGGCAAACGTCAGAACATGATTTCTATTTTATTTTTCTAATTTCATTGATAATTCATGGGAAATAAGTACAGCATTTGGAATAGAGTTTTACCCAGATGGGTCGTTGCAGGAAGTCACGCTTTTCGCCAATTTCTAGCCAGAGGAAGCTTTTACCCAGATGGGTCGTCGCGAGCTCGGGAAGGTGTACCCAGTTAGGTCTATATTCTTTACCCAGTTGGGCGGTAGTTTGACTAGGATTTACCCAGATGGGAGCCGCCCAAATGGATTCTAACATCAGGACTTCCCATTTAGGACCCCCTAGAACACGATGCAAAAATCTCCATCAAAATCGGTCCAGTCGTTTAGAAGTTGAGCACAAATGACCTTTTACCGTCGCATCGAACCTTGAATCGTCGCATTATCGGTATTTTGAACAAGGACACGTACACACCATGTTTCATAGTTTCATTCGAACGAACTAAATCACTCGCGGCGGAATCGTGGAAACCCATTTCAAAGAATAAAAACGGGGTTATTGAAAGTTGTTACGTTTCTAGCGATGGTATCAGCGTATTTTTTGTGTATCAGTGTATCAAGGGATGGAGTTTTTGTTGTTGTTGTAATATTAAGTAAATCAGTCACAGAAATGAACCCTCAATCGACCAGGTAGAATAGGGAGGCAACTGAGTTTTTTTTTTTTTTTTTTTTTTTTTTTTTTTTTTTTTTTTTAACACGACAGTCCGCACCCCAGCGTAGAGGTAACTGATATTAGCTTGAAGCCAAAATTCCGTGAGCCTACCATCATCCCGGAAACTGGGTTTCTACGTCTCACTAGTTGAAAGTTCAATTAATATAATTTCCTGAATCTCAAACTCTGTTTTCTCAATGTGCACAGAGGATCCATGACCCATTGAGGACAAAATATCCTCAAAACGTTCGGAAAAGGTCTTAAGCAAAGACTCCAGGTGTTCACAGTAAACTGTTTCATCAAAGGGATTTCAATATTCTTATACAGGATACTATTCACTATGCTTATCCGACAGGATTGAAAACTGGCAAATCACAACTTCGTTGCGGCCAAAACTCAGCTTGCAAATGAGATTATTTTGGAAGGCAGAAATAACAGATTTCGTTTTTATTAAATTGAGTTCATCACCACAATTGAAGTTGCGAATTGATTCCATTGAATTTGGCGAATTTATCGGTCAAGTAAGCAACATCGATTATAAATTGTAGCTATCGGCCTCTCAGATGTACTTAAATACATCTCAAGCACAGAATCTAAGATTCCTGAACCTGTTGAAGTGTTCAGGCAGGTGCTCACCGCCCCCCTACCGACCAAAACAAGTTCCCCGCCCCTCAGTACCACTCTACCGCCCCGTTGAGAACCACTGATCTAAACTGTGTATCTTACATAAAATTGCATACCAAAAATGAAGAGCATTAAATTCTGCTTCAAATTACCTCCTTAAACATTAAATTTAGATATTAATTTGAAACGTGTTTTTTACTGTATCCACTAAATTGAGAGAACGGCTGGGTGTAAAAATTCGGTTGAGGTGTCTAAAGAAACCTCTTGGTCTGTAGATGTGTCATCAAAAGAGAAAAATTGAAAAAATTGAAAATTGAAAATTTGAAAAATTAAAAATATGAAACATGAAAATATTGAATTTTCTAAGAAGGTATTTTTCAAAGTTGTATTGTTTCCAACTACATTCATTATTATTAAATGTAGTTGTTAAGCAACTACTGTGTAAGCCTTCACTGCCATCTAGCGTAGAGTTGCTAAACTATGCTGAATGAGAGCAACTTCACTGACCGTCGATTTCGACGAGTACCAACCAGTTTGGTATAATTTTGGTTTGGTCGGCATCGGCAGTCAAAATTAGGCGAATTTTTTCATTTTAACTAAGAAGTGTGATGCTCAGTTTCACATGCCTGTAACTAAAAACGATTATTCCAAATGAAAAATGTTATAACCAAAGTAGTATAGCATCAAATCCTGCATTCAGAGAACCCCTATTTTTCTTAACATATTCAAAATATAATTTTAACACACTTTTCAGTCAAAATGGAAAAATTTGCCTATTTTTGATTGCCGATTGATTCCGACCAAACCGTTGAACCAATTTAATGTTTAAGGAGGTAATTCGACGCAGAATTGAATGCCCTATACAAGTTGAAAAAAATAAAGCTTCTACGCCACCTTTTGCAACATACCTCTACTGTTTGGCCCACCAAACTGTTGCCTGATGCTTTGGATATGGGTGGTGTCAATGTGAAATAGACAACACGAAACTTGTCTCCCTTACCTCCAACCCAAAACCAAAGAAAATTTTTATAATTTGTGTGTCATGACGAAGAATAACCACATTCTCATGTACCTAGCAGTTTACCAACAATGGCGGTGTTGCGTGAAAACCAAGGGTGGCACTGGTCAATATTTAACGTGAAGGACAGAGTCAGAGGCTGGGTGGGAGTCGCTTGTTGCCCTCATAAAACAGGTAGGTGGAAAAAAATAGATAGCAGTAAGACAGACCATGGAGCTTTTCCATGACACAAACCACTTCCCGCTTACTCCCATAAACTGTTGAAATATTGATCACACGTTAAATTCGACATGCAACGTTTTGTAAAAGCAACCGGCATCATGCACTGAAAGGTTCATGCATCTTGCAAAAGGTACTACGGACAATGGAGTCTCAAGATGGCTTCGATATAAATCACGAAAATGAAGGGTATTAACTTCTAATAACGCATGCAACTGTCTGTCGTCGAGAACGGATTGGAGGAAATCCCTATCGTCTAAGGGAGGTTCCTGAAGGCAGTGAATGTCGTCCAACGAGTCCAGCACCATGCTCACAGCTGAAACAGGAACACAGCAGGTAAGCAAAGTCAGCCTTTGTATTGACAAGACAGGTGAGACTCTAATATACAATTCTAGTACTTAAGTAAGTAGCTTCAAATCTGAAACGAGCAATGCCTACCTAGCGATTCTAAGGGGCGGTTGCTGAGCTGGGGGTTTGAAAATCTCGGACTAACTGTTAGTCCATGACTTCATGATACCGAAGTTAAAAATGGGAAAAAACGGCTTGCTGAGTCCCAGACTACGTTTTTTAATTCTGGGATCACCTCAGCCCGGGACTAAAAATTAGTTCTAGACTTTCCGAAGAAAGTACTAGATCAACGGAGGGAAACGTACGGGAATTGCTGTTATTATGTTGGTAGTACCATCATTTCCATCTGATTCTTGCCTCAACACTTAAAGCGCCGTATGCATCACAATGTAAATATCATATACAAAATGTATATTAGTGAATGGTGAATAGGAAAACTTGGACACACACTACAAATGGCTCCCTCTCTAATAGTTATTATTGTTAATGAGTTTTTTCTTCAATTTCAGATGCCTAGGAGCAATGTAGGGGGTTGGGCGCATCCCAATTTGCCAGATGGTGTTTTTTGGATCAATTCATGAAAGTGACATTGTTTTGGATCATTTCATTCTTCAACATTGGTTTCCTCAAGCAAAAGACTGATGGTTCTCAACATTTCCTAAGCCTAATAAAGTATTGCTGTGATGTTAACTGAGTGGACGTGTTTTCCCTTGTTCCACTTGAAAATTGAGGGTGGCGAGAGAGGTACAATGACGTCAGGCCAGAGGTACTAATGGATAATACTGTACCTCTGGCTGACTTACACACTGTCATATGTCGGCTCCTGTGACTAGTGTGATTTGTTTTTCGGGGATCTCTCTTTGGGGGTTTATAGCCAGATAATGACTCTATAAGAAATCGGCCAAAGGTACCCACGTCCTTCCCCTTCTGGTAGGAATTGTTGTGAAGTCAGTGAGGTCAGCAAATAAGAATACAATTCTGAGAACCGGAATCGTCAAGTGAACTCCCAAATTCGACTAAATGGATTATCCGGCGTCTTCCTTCTCGGCATCATCAACATGCCAACCATTAGCAAAAAGCTTGCTTCTCTATAGAATCTATATAAACTTAATCATCAAATACAACTAACACTGCAACAAGAATAGTTCTCAACTCCCAGTTGAGAAACAACCTGACTCAGCATGCCAAGCGATCGGTCTTCCAGTGATACCAAAAATTGTTAACAAATAAACCGTCATTTACCTACAAAGCACCGATTTTATCCTAATCAGGTTGTGACACAATTTTTTGGTCGAAAGACCATACTATTTACCCTAAATTTGAATCCTCTGCACCTATTTATAGAGGCCTAGCCATTTAAATTAGAAGATTTTCTAATCTTGTAGGTAGTTTTTTGTTTTATTGGTACCTACTAAGTACCTAATATTAAGAATCCAACAGTAGAGCATTATGTAACTTTTAAACTTTCAGCGAGATTGCTGTGACGGTAAGGTATACAGTACCTATACCTATCCCTCCTTTCCCTTCTTCTATGCCTTCTACTTAACTGCCCACAATTATAAGATTGCAGAACGGCAGACATACCGAAGCTGCTCCCTACCAAAATTGCAAGTACCCTTACAAACCTGCTGATGTTATATCGTCATCTCCATAGTCTGAGAAATGATCGGGATCCGAGGGGTCGAGGGCCCACTTCGGAGAAGCCACAGCAGCCATGACAGCACCTTTCAGTCTTCTCCTCGCATTAAGCTTCTTCATCTCTTCAACTGTGTCAATGAGATGGACCTTGCTCATTGCTTTGTCCCGATCCTGCACAAATAGCATTGTCCTCAAGTTAATATAACAGAAATGAATCAAATAAACTATTAAATTTAAATAGGCTTTACACAAGTTTTTTTTTTTTTATTAATAAAGAAGATGCTATGACTTCACTGTTCACTGTGCTATGGTTTCACTGTGAGGCCCCGCAGCACGGGGGAAAAGATGGGAGTCCCTTCTTACAGCAAATTCCGCCCGACCTCCCACAGATGGAATTCGTTGCGAATTTTCGCCTAAAAACTGGCCACGACTTTTTGCGGACACACTTGCACCGAATTGGGGTTTCCTCATCCCCGGTATGCCCACTGTGTGACATGCAGGCCACCATGGACGACGAGCACATGGATGAGTGCCCTAAACCGACTCCTTATCTGGGTGATAACAATTTTGACTCTCCCTTTACTAAGAAGTTGCCTCCGACCCGGCAAACGGTTTAAAAAAAACTTCACTGTTCTAAGATCAGCTCAAGTTGTCCTACCTTCGGAAAAAACCAAAGAAAACCTTGGTTGAAACATAAGGCCTTTTATATTATACAGCATTTTCAAGTTCAATTCTAGGTTTACAAATCTAACTCACGGTTTTTCATTTCAAATTCAAGGATAACAAAAGTTTAATAAATGCATGATATCAGGAATAACAAATGAACGCATAAAATCTTGAACAGAATTACATGAAAGTTGGAATAGGGAAATTCGGACCATAATAAACTCAGCATCAATATAATAAACATAACAAAACATATTATAAAAATAAAGGAATTTCTTTTCAACGCAAATCTAGCTCACTAGCAGCGGCTGTCAGGTCCACCACCATTTCCATCACATAATTTGTGCAGACTGTGCTGGTGACAGTGGCTTTGATTGATCAAATCACACAAGTTATACTCGGATCTGGGCTCAATGAGAATTTTTCTGGCTCACAGCTTGATTTTGGAGAATGAGTGCTCGACTGGATTCAAAGTGGGTGCATATGGAGGGGGATATTTGGGTACAACAAGACAGTGAAAATGCTAATTTAGTCATTGGAAAACATCCTTGAATTTTAAATGTAAAACAGTGAATTTGGTGTGTAAACAGTAGCAGTGCGTGAACTCTGAAAACGGTGGGGCACCAAACCAGAACACGAACCAACAGATTTTTCTACAAAATACCTCAAGGCTACAACACCCTTCCCTTTATTTACGTACTGAGTGATACTTTTAATCAACACTATCGTCGTACAAAAACGTCGAAAATTTCGGCAGTAAATTTTAACCACCGAATTCATGCGGTACAAAAATATAGTAAGCTAAAATACAACGAAACAATGACCCGTCGGCAGATACCTACTTGAATGGAGAAGCTATTGACTAGAAGCTAGGTATCTACTCACCTGTGTTACTACGCCGATCTCAATCCACAAGATCACAAACATCAAACAGGACAAAACACACGCAGGTACAACAAAACCAAATCTGTCACCAGAACTGGACCGAACGCAAACGCTCAAAATTCGAAGCAAAAAATGTAAAACTTACAACAGACTCAACAGAGAAAGTGAAGGTGATTGCGAATGTGATTCACCAGACTACAAAAACAAATCGAAAGACAAGCATCTTGTATCAAAGGGATCGAATCGATTGTGAACAGGAACGATTTTTGGGTGGAAATCAGATTCTGGGCACAGGGCTCAAAGTGGGCGTGGCTAAATTTCTACTGGCGTGAGCATGCCCAGACGGGCCAATTTTCTCAGTTGCCATGGGAACACTAGGTCCCAGGGCCTGCTGGTTTTAGGAGCCTAGGTTTCGATTTTAGGAGGACTGTCGCTTTATTCCGATAATGTACTTTGTGTATGGAACCAACATGGATGCTCTACTAGAATACTGAATATCCATAGCCAGAGAAACCTAGGGGGTCGCTGTTAAACTTTGTGAAAAAATATAGGTACAATCTACAGAAGGAAATTCAAATGCCAACTGAACACACGGTTGGATCTCTTAGTGTTTATGGGTGCCGGGGCAGTGGCCCAAGTGGCCTTATGAACACAACGCACCTGTGTGTAAAACCTTGAATTTGACGTCAAAATGCTGTACCACCGTGCAATGGAAAGAGAACAAGGAGTTTAACGCCAAAGCGTTCTTTCATCTTGAGCGCTGCTATCACTTGAGCCCATAATAGTTGGCATCTCAAGTTATATGGTAGAGGTAATTTTGGAAAAACGGTAAATAATTCATATTTACATGAACCCATTGCAATAGCGTATTTTCGCCGTGATTTACCATTGAGTGAATACATCCACAACATCATCACCACCACACACCACATCATCAGATCGCGGTTTTGTATTTTATGAGAATCAGACATTAGTTAAAATGTTCAAAAGAGAATTTTCAAATGTAAATGTAAATGTTACGAAAACAGCTTCCTCAAAACGACTTAGCCATGTCTCATAATTCGGCACAAAGCTGGATGTGGATTGGGCACTGGGATAGCGTCCCACAGATGGGACATATATATAAATACCATCAGACATTAGCTCCTTAGGTATATAGGCAAACATATCTTCATATTCGCACAGCTTTGTAGCTTCACTTGATTTTCAAATTATACTCAACTAACAAATCCTACTGTTGGATAAATACAAAATCAGAAATTATAATAGCCCCCTCCTCACATTTCTTGGGTTCGCCCAATAACGAAAAAAGGCCTAATAATTAACAACGTTTGGACCAGCACTGAACAGCGACTGGTCACACACGTCTCAAGTGGTCGACTTTGGTAGAATGTGGAACTTCTCACTAGATATATGAGGAATTCATTTATTCATTATTACTTACCCTCAGCCATTTGTGGTTCAATACTTCTTGTATCGTTATCCTTTGATTTGGGTCAGGATGGAGCATTTTTCGAACAAGATCTTTTGCTGTTTCACTAATTGAGTCCCATAAAGGCGTGTCAAACTGTAATTTAACAAAAAAACATAAATGAAGACACCAACAACGAGGTACGGTTATAAAAAATAATGAAGTAATATTTGCACAAAATACTTGGAATTTGATGTGACAATATTTCAAACCAATTAAAGTTTCTCACTTTGGACACAAATGCGAGAGAACTTTTCATATGTAGGCATCCCAAAAGAGATGAGCGTTTCCCAGCAATCTGAAGAACCAGCCAGTGGTAGGTAATTTTTTAAGAACTGCCTCAACTGAACTACAGTGATCTATCCACTATACCCCAACCCTCAACCACAAATCGAAGCAAACTTCTCCGCCTATTCAAGGCAAATGAGTTGTTTTCCTGAAAAAGGATGGAATAGGACAAAGGGAGCACGATGGGCAGGAGCATAGTGGAGGGTTCATCTCAAAGTGCAGGCTACTTTTCCACGTTGCATTGCAGCATTATAGTATATATATAAACAGAAACGGTAATCTGCCTAAAGTGATACAACAGATCTGCTATGATGAGAGATTCATTTCGCTTTGATACAATTCACAACAGGCCTTCCATTCGTAAGAAACTTCACCTTGTTGGTGTGCACAGCTTGGTTTTTTGAGAACCAGGTAGATGACATGGCCGCAGTCTTGGATAAATATAAAGAGGGAGGTTAATATTAGTTCGGTGGCACAAGTAGGCCCATAAATCTAGGTAAAATGGGGGAATGCATTATACCCAGCAGCCTACACATGGTCAGAAACACCTGGGTACAGAAAAGTATGACCTAAGGGCCCAGCTCCTGCTTACAATCTTCAATCTCCAGCCTCTGAAGGAGTAGGTGGTACTAAAACTTCCATAATATGAATCCATTTAGTAATTTAATATGAATAATTCCATGCTCATTTGTCATCAGTGGTAACATGGAACCGGTGATCAGAGTGGAGAGGTAAAATGGCGTAACAACTACCTAAACAGATGGTCCCATTTCGAGTAAAACGTCATCAGGTAATAAACAAAGCATCATGAAACGATGATATTTCAAGGTGTGGACCAAATGTGATATGCGCATGGAAAATAAAAAAGGAAATACGTCATGAATTATGTTATTTTAGGAGCTGTAAAACATAATCACCTGGTACCTAACACAAAAATAAATAAAACAAAATAATAAAACGCAGTCAGAGTTGAAAACACCTTGTGGTTAAATTCATACGCCATCGCACAAGAAAGTCTCATGACGTCCTCCCTGAAATCGAGCTCATGGATACTGTAACGCAGACAGCTCATCAGGCATCAGACGAAATCTAGTTCAATAATAACCGCTTCCGATTTCTCAGATTAACTTATTAACTAGGTCTACATTAACTGGTCAGTTATCTCAGTATGGATACTGTAAACCCAGCAGAATGTTGAGCTTCGCAAGTTCGGCGCGCTCTGACCAATCAAAAGCTTCAGAAATTAATTTCCTATAGCCCAATGAATGCTGTGGCCATTTGGATTTCATAAACGAGACCATGAGAGTGATCGATTATGCCTCAATCTCAGTAAATACCTAATTTGACCAACTGAATGACATTTGAAATCCCTGCATAATAATGAGGGTAGTCGATATGATGTCAGAAAACTGTTACCAAGATGAGTACAATCTTATGGTTCAACTTTTTCGACATTTTTGATCTTTGGAACATCGGAAATAGAACCAGTTCGGTACGGGTGGACGTGGTATGAGGTACCTAATATAGCAGAACCAATGTTATCAGTATATGCAGTTAGTTCAAACAATAATAGCATTGGTAAAATAAAAACATAGATAGGTATTCCGTTTACTATGGATTTCCACAATTTTTTTTAGGCACTACGCAGTAAAAAGTAAAGTAAACGCCGTTATGGACGTGAGACACCTTGGGTCAAACAGCCTACATTGAATGTGAATACTGCCCTGTATCTTTCGAATGAATATGCATTTATTGATAGACGGGTAGGTACATACATAACAATCAGGACTAGTGAAGTATTAGTCACGTGCATACTAACATGAAGCTTAGCTTGGCATATCGAATGGAAGAGGCGGTGACGGGTTCCGATGAATGGTAACGTGCCGCTGAGGAGGATGTGGAGGAGGACGCCAGCAGACCAAATATCGCCTGATTTGCCGTACATCTGTCGATCCACCACCTCCGGCGCCATGAACTGAGGGGTTCCTATTCTTCCTGCGGCCCGAAAACGAAAAGCATAATTAAGTACACGACTGTCAAGTCAATTCGAAACGAACAACTTTATCAATGCTTACGTTAGAATTTGAAATGTATTGCAAATAGTAGGTATTAGTAGAAAAAAGTGGGTAGTA
The DNA here is from genome assembly GCA_954871275.1 of Leptopterna dolabrata. NCBI lineage: Eukaryota > Metazoa > Arthropoda > Insecta > Hemiptera > Miridae > Leptopterna > Leptopterna dolabrata. The sequence continues at coordinate 23,625,801 of OX940976.1, forward strand.
TAGCAACAGCACAGATTTACAACGGTACAAAGATTCAGATTTAGTGAGTCGTTTTGACAAGACGAGAGAATAAAAGAATATTAGAATTCGTGGGTCCATTCCATTAAAACACTTTCTCAAAAATGTCAATAGGCACGGACAATTATGAACACGAACTTTGAAAATTGCCAATACAGGAATGATTGGGAAGGTGAAAAAAGCTTGACTGAGGTACTACCGAGATGTGTTATTGGAACCTCTTCATAGCGTGAATGGGCAATGAGGAATGGACTTTTATTCTTTAAAATTGAAGGTCCAAGGGTGGGCTTTCCAAAAAGGTGCTGTACGACAGGTCGGAAATGAATGAAAGTGGGTGAAAAGGGGAAGGGAAAAAACCAAACGAGCCTGTCCTTGGTCAGGCAGCGGAAGTGTAAACTTCTTTGGCAACTGATCGCCTCTCTCCGTCTCTCCCTTCCTTCTCACTGTGAAAGGGAGGAAGGGGAGGGAGGATCTGAGCGTGAAAGGACTAAAAAATCTTCAGGTCCAGGCAGGGATTTGAACTCGCGCCCTCTTGACGCGGAACGCTAAAGCTAAAGCTAAAGAAGGTTCACTTTAAAGCGTGCGACGTCACCATCTGATATGTACTGCCCTCTCACTCCCGCACGTGGGAACCGAGTGAGAGGCAGATACAGTTGACGTCAGGCGTTTTTTCTTCAGCATATTCCCGCCCAACTACTAGGATTTCAGCTAAAAATGGGGATAATGGGTTTTCGAAGGTGCTGAATCCGATTTTGGGGTCAAAAGCAGAAAATTACGACCCACGTCTATTCCTCATTACCATTAACCAAAAACAAGCCATTTTGATACTGAATTTCTGTCAACATTTGACGACAAGTTTGACGAGAAACTGCTTCTGCGTTTGACGACAAAATAAGAAAACAGTGAAAATACAGGACAACATCCGGAAAAATAGGCGAATGCAAATGACTGCACCCAGCTTAACTGAAGACCCACCCAATCAGCAAAGCTTCCCAGCACGATGATCCCCCTCCCCGCCATCATTTCCCGCTTCTTTTATGAAATCGCGATTTTCAAAAGCCACTCCAAAAATAGTTAGAAAATATCCCCCCCCCCCCCCAGTTCAACTCTATTTTCATTATTCTCATATCAAGATCTTTCAGAACATTATGAACTTAAAACCATGGTGATTGTGCGTTCAATGTGCACTTCATCTTCTATGTTTCTAACAATAAATAGATTTTTATTTTCATTTGATTTTCACCAGGATGGAGGTCCTTGAATATAAGAGGTAAGAACAACTTTAATGATCGTGCCGTGGAGTCGTATGTTTCAAACTATCTCAAGACGAAAAACGAAAGGTTGCGGACGGTGCAAGCAATGCGGCAAATAAATCAACTTGGTGCGTAGAACTCTGAGTGCAATTTTCCATAGTGAGGATGCTAGTTTACATTAACCGATTTTAATGACTAAGTTTGCATACTCCTTGCAGGTTTCATTAACAAAGTAGTTAATATTCGAAATGTCAACTAAAAATGAAAAAAAAAAATTGAATTTTCCCTGGGAGTGACGACGGGTGTCAGTTTTCAATGCAATGTCATACTACAACCTACATTCTTCAGAACAAATGCTAAAACAACCTTTCAAAGCCTTTTTTCGCCGTAGGTACTACGTATTCTATTACACTCCGATAAACAAATATGCTAGTTTTGTACAACTCCATTACGAGAAAATTAGACATACCTAACTAACCTCGGCGACTACTGATCTAGTCAACTAATGCTCAACGACTAAAGGAAAACGAAGGAGATACTTCTTCGGATGCTTATTGGACAGACAGAATGAATTAGGTCCTGAAACTAACTCCCGAAGTGATAAAACAACACAAGCATTCAAGCGAATGTTGTTGGCACGCCAAGAAATGAAAACTGTACAATCTTCTCCATATGGACTGCTGTACCACGTACATATTATGAAAAGATCCTGAAGATCCCTACTAATATCCAAAATACGTGAACAAATTGTGCTGAGTGCCAGGAAATGGCGAGCTAAGAAAAACATCACAATTAATTAATCTTGTTTCATTACTAGTATTAAACTGCGAGTCGGTCCACTGTAATGAAGGAGACAACGATTTGAGCATCCAAATCTGTAAAATCAAATTTAGATGAGGTTTACATGCAAGACATGCAAGTTGCAAAGCGGTAAATAAGCTCAAGAAGGATTAGGAAGTAGGAAACACGAGAGAACTTCTGATCATAAACAAGCCCACAAAAGTCTCAAAAATGCTCAAGATTGAAGATTCAGTCACAGAACGCAGTTTTTTATTCACGACCTTCTAAGCTCAAAAACGCCAGTATCAACTTTTCAATTTAAGCGCCTGGTTTCGGGGTTTCTAAGAGAAACAAATAAATAAATGAAAAACTAAATAACAAAAACGGCATTGACAGCTGTTTTTGGAATACGTTTAAATCATATTAGCGACATGCTCCTAGAAGGAACGGATTTTCATTGCCAGAAGAAGAAGCTGCATGGCCCATAAAAAGGGAAACCCATGGCCGGAGCGTTTAACAAGGTCAGTTTGGTTTTGGTTATGGAAAAAGCTAGTACTAACAATACTGCAACAAGGATCTCCTGATGTGTGAAACGAACACTTGCATGTGATCGAGACAAAATATTTTATAACAGGAAACTCTCTAGAGAGTACGAAGAAATATACATCAGCTTGAATGCTAATCTGAACAACAGTGAATAATAGGGAAGCTAGGTAGGTATAATTTGCCTACCACTACAACCTAAATTGCTCCCAAGGAACTTCAAAGCTTGTTGAGGTAATTCATAAGGCCATTCATTGAAGTTGGACGACAGAAAAGCCGATTTTAATTTGGAGTGAGAATAGACAGATGAAGTCCAAACACGTAGTAGGTAATTTAGAATGATAATGGTTACGAATTCCGTTCAATGGGTTACACAATTTAGGGTAATATCCAATCAGCTGGCAATAGATTTGCGTGAAGAAAAGAATGCCGAGAGCATTTAGTCATCTACTGCGAGAGGAACGTATGCTTCTATATTCAAATTAACAGTAACGGGCGTTTGTTTAGTACCGTTGTTCTCGGCTGCCTCAATTTTCTCCAAATCGGGTAGGTGGTCATATGAAAGAGAGTTAGGTGCTAAAACGAGATAGAAAACAACACACGTGAATTAAAAAAAGGAGGTAGTATCTTTGAAAAAGGATAACGAGTTGGGAAAATATCGTTTACCGAAGAAACCATTCCTTGTTGGGTAGTATCCCCGCCCAGAGGCTGTGCCCAACATGAAATAATAACAGAAATTCAAACATTAAGAATGAAGGCGTGAATGTGTTGTTTTGTGTTGAGGTGGTGTCAAGAACGTTGAAAGTTGAAAAAAACTAGATGGGATGCGAACATCGCGATAGCATTGTTTACGAGTAACGAAATTGACTGTATTGTTTTTTTTTTTTTTAAACTAAACAACGTAACAGTATTTTGGATCACTATTTTTTCTCAATGCGAAGGGAGAAAAAAACAGAAAAGATATAATGACAAAACAATTCGGATTCGGGATAAAGGAGTAGCGAGAGCCTGCTTGTAGAAAATCGAAAATATCAACACTTGCCTATATAACAAAATAAGACTACTACAAACCCTCGATAGTTGATACACGAGTGAAGCAATTCGGAAGAGATCTACAAGTGTTTGTTCACAAACCACATCTCCTCACAATCAGAATACAATAATATTTGTCCAAGCAGAGGGGACCAAAATCAAAGGTCTGCTTGAATAACGCCAGTGAAACAAGATCAAAAACAAGGAGACGAAAATCAAAGAACTTTTTTCAGGACAATGAAGATGACGGTTCAGAAATTGGTGATTCTCAAGGAAGTGAAGTGTTTTATTTTTATTCAACTATAATCGCTCAGGTAAAGAAAGTAGGGTAGGTAATGAATCCGAGTTTGAGGTCAACAATGCGAAAATCCAATCCATGCTATGAATAGTCACTGAACACAATTGGGCCGAGAGGGGTCTAGAACTTAGAACACCTGATAAGTGGTATTTCCTCCGGAAGAATGTTCATCAATCAAGCAATAATCCAATGGCATGCCTTTAATTGCAGACTTAATAAATATAATTATAATGAACTTGACTGAGTTCAACGCCTTTCCCACAAAAATGCTGAGTACCTACCTATTTTAGGAACCTCATTTAGTACGTCAACTCCTACCACAGTGGGTTTTTGGTGCTCTAATAATGATCTGAATGAGCGTTACCGAAATCTACTTCCATTAAAATATAAAATAATAATAATGATAAAAGTACATTTTTCAGACACATGGGTAACTCTCATTACTACGTATAACATACGCTTTCTAGAAGCTGGACATTATTTATGCAGTAAATTAATGATTTTTCAATACTGGATGTAGCATCCTTATGAAGAATTTGAAACATTCATAATTATGAAACCATAAATGAACACCATAAATGAACGACGACAGTGATTCTATGAGGTCTACGACGACGAAATTTCTTTGGCTAGGGCACTGATACTGAGATAATGCTACCAAGAATAATACGTATTTGCGACCACCTTCATCGCTGAATCGGGTCCAGAAGCCTTTTTGATTCTATTGACGAACAAAAATGTGAAATAACCCTCGCAAGAGATTGCTCCTCTTCCATCTCTTTTCTACAAAGTTTCGAAGCACGCCTGACTACACCTACTGCCACGTTTATTGGTGATGGATCGCCCCCGGCACTCTGGTCTGGCCATGTGAATTATTGATAAATACAGGGGAAGCGGTAGCTCAACTCGATATGAGCATCACTCGATTCACTCAAAGCGTGGCGTGAAGTTTGTTTGCTGTCCACTTCAACAAACCGTTTGGAGTATAAATTGATAAGTAAGCAGTTGAAACTGTGGTTGGAGGACGATAAATCATCCTCCTCGGTTCTACCGGCTTTTCAGGCCACTAAACGGTGGATTTGAAAACTTGATCCGATCGGCAATGAGGTCTGAGCAAGAAAGATTGACACAAGGCCCCTCATGGGGAGATGCATAATGAGACAAGGCGGATCGAAGTTTGCAGTTCCCTCATGAAAGGCCTACGAGCCAATAAAATACTAACAGGTAGGCGCCGCGCAGATGACCTTGAGAAAGATGGCAGTGGTGGACTGATCGTGATGACGTCAGCTTCGACGCATACAACAGAATCCTAGTGTACAGCCTATATTTTTCCGATATTTTTAGTGTGTAGTGATGTACACCTGTTTGTGCATCCAGCCTTTATTTATTTGCCGAAAATATAATTTCATATTTACTTAATACCCAGTAAAACGAGTTTCATAAAACAAGCAACTTAGGTATCCTGCTTGATGGAAGAACAACCTAGAGTCCAGCCTAATTTTTCCGATGTTTTTACACGCGGTTTTTATAGCAATGCTATTACTTCATAATAAGGCTTTTACGTTTCAAGGTGTGCTGATTCCGAAAATACATCTGTTCGCCGTCCGTATAATCCATATCTACCTTAATGTTCGGTCTAAAAAATCTTTCTCTCGCATACAGGCTCCATTTGGGCCTTAGTTGTGTCACCTACCTCGGCAGCCCGATCGGAAAACACCCACGGGTGAAAAATGGGTGCAAAATTAGTTATTTTTGAGGTTTTAGTGAACTTTGGCTTGTGAGGTATCATTTTCCACGTAGGGTGAAGAGACCATATATAAAGTTGATTTTGACCACTGAGGATTGAGGTTCTAACGAATTCAATACTTCTGTGAAAATGGCTGTAATCATCAGAAATTTGTACAATAACACTGTAATATTAACAGGTTAATCAAGAAAATTTCACTGATCGAAAATAATTTGCCAGAAATAGCAACCTAATATTCGAGTTTAAAAGCGCCAAATTAGCTTTGTTGGTCTTTTCACTGAGGTCCCAATCGTACATCATACTGTACATTCATTCATTCACCAATAGCATTTTTCATTAGTAACGAAGAATAACATGCCAAGATGGAATATGTTCCAAACCTGCGGAATAGCACTTCAATACACTTTTCGTCGAAAGGAACGTAAGGCCGGAAGCCAGCCATCAATGGATTAGTTCCACCTGTGTCTGTTTCCTCCGTATACTCCAATCATCACAACAGTCGAACTCAAACACAGCCCCTATTCAATAAGATTAGACGAGTTCACCAGCACTTCAACAAAATCCTCAACTTCCGAATCCGAATGATCCTTCAGCGGGTTCGTGGTAATCAACAACAATCACCCTACCGATAATATGAGGAAGGGGAGGAGGGTCACGCGTTCCACCGTTAAAATATCCGAAGTGTAAAACACGCAAAATCGAAAATATAAGGATTTGGCTGCTACTGAGGGAGCCGACCCAAACAACATAATCCCCTGGGTGTTCATGTGTTTGAAAAAGGTTCACAGCGCGGGCTGTGACCGACTAATAGATCGCAACAACAGAGTCATTTCAGCATCAATAACTAATTGAAAATCACTTGTTTCCTCTACGAAACAAAAAATAATAATTTTGCCGCTCTCGCACATTATTCCAGTTCTCCTGCCTGGTCACACTGACTCCTCGTCCTGCCTAGCACCCCACTGTGGTAGGTATTTGAATACTATGCTCTGTTGTCTCGTTGGTTCCGTCTCGGCTTTTGATCACCCTTCCCAATTTCCTCCAATATCCGGTCTTTTTCTCCGTTGTATCTTTCACTAAGAGCCTCTGGGTTTCATCCCTCCGGTTTCATCCCTACATTCACATCAGGAAGTGCAACGGCATCATTATTTGCAACAATGCATAAAGAATTCGGTGACGGTGTGTGCTTAAGGAATGAAAAGTTTCTCTATCAATGGAACAGAGAAACTGTGGAATAGAAAAAACATTCATGTGTTTTTTTGCAGTAATTTTTCGCACTTATACATTAGGTTTACACCTTTTCCAATTAAACCACCTACCAGGAATTCAGCATTAGTAGTAAGTAGGTCTGCTCCAGCCACGCACTATACGCACTATCAGAAATGAATGAAATAATTGATGATAAGTTAAAAGAGACCAAAAGGTTATGCTTCACAACAACGCCTCAAAGAAGAGTCAACGAAACCTCAACAGAATTTAGAGTTTTATTCAACGACGCCAAGGGAAGGAGAAAAGTGAGACTTCCTGCAAAGTCTTACTGTCATGCATACATGAAAATAACCTTCTAGGGAATCAACCGTATCAAACCGAGACATACTAAGGCGTATCCTACCTATGCTGTCATTGACTATTCTAGTGACATCTTATTATTTACGATATGTCATGCAGACTCATTTCCCACATGAACAATGATACAAGCAAGTGAGGGAACATACGATGATGATATGGACGCATTGCCTTTGCTGTAGACAACTTCCTACTATGAATAACAAGTTATTCCAACCGACTGTAACAATAAGCTAGTAAGAATATTCACGGCCTGCAAAACTGTTTAATGATTGCAGATCTGCGGACAAAAGGAACAAAACAAATAAGGAAATGGGGAAGTATAGAGGTAATTCCATTCACCAATTAGACTGAAGTAAATAAAATTGTATAGCTTCATGGGAGAAAAGAAAAAAACAAGGATTTTAGTTGATACAATGATGGTTGATGAAACATGAAAAGCATAACACAAAGCGATACCACAATGCCTTCGCGTTACTCGCTCCGAGAGTGTTAGTAACATATTAAACTTATAGTGTGGGAGTTCTCAGAGCTTTCATCATGAGATTTCTGTGCCTAGTTAGGTACATGTTTTATGTCATAGAATTATTCAGAAAATTTGTCAAGCTCTGGATTTTTGTTTGTGTTCTTACCGTCGGTGTCACACTTGAGGTAGGCGTGCCCTTGCGCGTTCAGCTCTTTTCGATCGGATCTGAAACTCTCTGTTAGAACCCCAGGGTTACAGGCAAAATCTACACACGCCCTTATACTGGTTTGTTAATCAAGTGGGTACCGACTTGTTGTGATCACTGAAAATGCTGTTTTTTAATAACATTTTGAAAAGGAAGCAGTTGAGCTGCTATCATATTTCTGTTGAGATGATACGCTGGAATTCAAGTCAGATCGACGCAGAATTAAAAATATACCAAACGAACCCTTAAGGAAATTCAGCTAAAATATGTTTACCTATAAGCTGTTTACCTATAAATATCATCAAATTAGCCATACTCGGGTATGAATGAAAAATGAACCTGCCATTATTGTTCGTGGTAATTCGAATTAAACGGCTGTTTTTACTTGAATTCCCTAAAAAGTGCACTTGATGAAAAAGGCATGGAGTTCGAAGAAAGACATAAAAGATTCATCAAGGGGCGGGCTGGAAAGTCCAGATAGAGTGTCTGAATAATTCAAGACATCGTAATTGCCACTTCTTTCAAGACCAAAACCTATAGGTAACCCAGAAGCAGATATTTAATTTAATACAACACAAACTAAGCAGGTACTTACATTCGTATAAATTTTTAATGTGTCGTATATACTTTAATTTGATCCATAACTTAACAATAAAACACTCGTACGAAAAAATTTACAATTTGAACCACAAAATATTTGGGAGTTGATGTTAAAGTTAAAGGGAACTGATCAAGAAAACCTTAATCAAAACAGTAGATTTGATCCTGCGCATCATAACTGTGATGTACGTATCGAAAATAAGAAAAATCACTGTTTTGATAAGAATAAGTAGACTTTTTTCGAGTTCTTCAGTTACAATTACTGCATCGACGTCACTTCATTACTACCTTTCTCCATGGCCGGAAAGGTTCAGGTTTACATTATGTAATGGATTTATGCAATTTACACTTTAAAAAATTACACACTGAGATACAAAAGTCAACCATAATCCCTGGATTCGCATAAAAAACTGTTCAATTTTGTTTCCCCCCTAATGAGGACCTGTTTCTGATTCTCGAATGAATACCTACCCAACAGTTGTACCTTCATTACTGCGTTAGGAAAATTCCAACGGTATCGAAGAAGACTGAGTTCATTTTCTTAGAAGGTTTAATAATTGATTAAATTAATTATTTATTAATTGATCGTAATTTCCCCGCCTCCCCAGCCAAACTTTGTGAAAGGGAAAGGCCTCACCTCCGTTAACGACTTGTCCGTCCAGGAGTTGTATGGCGACGCCGAATCCCCCCAGTTTGACAGGGGCGCTGTTCTCTTTGCTTGTGAGAAGAACGCAGTGAGGCTTGATGTCTCGGTGGATGATGTCGTTGTCGTGGCAGTACCGCAGGGCCTCCAGCACTTGTCTCATGTAATGACTGGAAGAAATTAAACAGAATGAATAAGTCACAGCATTCGATATAGTAAGTAAACTGAAGTTTGAACTATCAATAGGTGTAGCTGATACAGCAAAATATGTGATGGGGCGAGGGCTTTAAAAGGGTCGGTTCTCCATAATGAACGGAGATTTTGCAAATGGAGTCGCTGACAACGCGCACTAAACGGCAACCATCTGGTGAAATTCCAGCAAGTCCACGTCTCTACGTACTAAATGCGATCCGTGCAGAGGAGCGTTTTTGTAAGGCTCGAATCAAACTAATATCCTTCCGCAGCGTGCTACTTCTGGCGCGCCCATCCAACATAAATAGATACAATCGGAATGCGGTTTGCTGAAAAGTTGGCGTCATTTAGATTTGGGCTTTCCGCTCCCCACGAATAAACGAACCTAGAAAAACAAGTACCTATAACTGGTACTGGTACTTATAACTGGCTTGTATGGTACTTGTTTAAGGAGCGACATCAAGCGGAAAACCGTTTAGAAACTCGTTTTGAGCACTTCTGAACAAGATACCATCGTTTTCTCGAAAACCTATTTTTGACAGCATCACCATACTTACTTTCATTCCTGTATAACAGGAACATGTTAGTGAAATGAGATACTAGCGAAAAATTCCTAATGCCCCGATAATTATATCAATATTGGTGAAGTTTACCTGTAAGAGTCACCTGGAGTAATGGAGTCACCTGCAAGTGTTGGGTTCGTTTATAACACTTACAGGTGTAAAACTCCACCAATATTGATATATAATTGTCGGGGCATTAGGAAGTTTTTCACATGTACCTACCACATTTTACATCCATGTTCCTATTACTCAAAAATGGAAGAGTGGTGATACCGTCAAAAATAGGTACTCGAGAAAACCACGGATTCTTATTCAGAAGTGCTCAAAACGAGTACCTAGACGGTTTCCCACGCGATGTCTCTCCGTACGTAAATGAACATTAACAAGCTAGTTAGGTTTTTCTAAACAAATTATTCGACGACTCTACTAATAACCCACACGAAATAGTTTGTATGCTTTCGATGAGTGGAAAGTAGAGTAACATACTCCAACGAAATTCAAGGACAGGCTTTTAAGGAATTGAGCTAACAAAAGAGGGTACCTATACCATTTCGGTGGCCAACCGATTGGACTGATAATGCCAAATAAAATATTTGTTTGAACACTTTAGAGTTAGAAGTGTCTCTGCGGTAATACGGAGGATTGGCGGGCTCCATTAATACAAGCTAGAGAACGTAAATAAAGGAATCGAAACCGGAGGGAAATACGGACTCGCAACAACGTAATTTTGTTTGTTTGAGGACAGCCAGCTAGCGCCTCATTTGGGCTCATCCACTCCAACTCTAATTCAACCCTCCCTTTCACAACGTTTACCTAACAAAGGAGCCTCTTAAAAATGAATTTCCATTGTGGAATTAAGGTTTCAACTAAGCTCAACAACCAATACCTAGTCCTTCCCTTGGGTTCCTTCACCCCCCCCCCCCCATCAGATAGGAACGTCAAATCTCCGTAACGTGAATCCCTGTACGGAGCTTCCCTGAAATTACAAAGAACCCTAATCAACTTCACGGTAAATAAGCAACACATAAGGATATCACCACTAACCAAAACCGCGCAGCCAATACCAGAAGTTTTTATTCCACCACACTGTTATTCCAACTATACGATCATCTAATTGATAGGGGTTCCTACCTGATTTTTCCATTTGAAAAAACAACTCCAGGATGAAAGTGAAGGGATACGTAGGAATTTTATTAATTTATTACATTACGAAAGAAATCGTTCGGTGAATGTGGAATAGCTGATCATAGCACCACGTAGTATGCCTGTTTCCCTGCTCTCTTCCGTTACCACCTGTCATCTGAGAGAGAGGGAGAGAGAGAGAGAGAGAGCGCAAAGTAGCAGCGGTTTTTTTTTTTACCTGCAACACAACTGCCAGAGCCAACAAGCAGCCTCACGGGGCAAATCGAATAACCCGTAAATCCATTTGGATTTTTATCAGATAAAATGCCGGAGACAATCAAATCCAACCGCCCACCTGGGACTCGGAGCGATCGTACCGGCGCGGCGCCAGTTCGGACGAGCCAGGGAATAAAGAAAACTGGCGGAAAACCGCCATCCCGAAAAACTGACCCACAAACCGACTGTAATTGAGAAGGGGTTAAAAAGGCGGAAAGGAACAAACGGCCGGCACTGTTGCTCCAGTTGGTGGTGAAGATCGGGCAATCCTTCAGTAAATGCTGGTCGATCAGCGTGTGTCGTGACATCAGACACCCAACGCAATATATTAAAAGAGCTAGAGGCATCATGACCAGTAGTCGGCAGCAAAATGTCAAATAATCACTAATAAATACCCGTTATCTTCACCTCATTTACATCACGCGTAGATTTTTGCCCAAACAGAAACTCTCCTCCCTCCATCACAACATTAGGTACATATAGTTACCTCTGAAAATTGTAGGGCATTTCATTCACCTGTGAACGTTTTGGTCGAGTTTTGAAGGTTTTTTTCCTTCCCTCAACCATAACTTAGTACAAGGTGGTCCGTTCACCACTGGGGCATTCCAGTCATTTGGAAACGTGGAATGAACAAAATTTATTATGAACAAAATGGTAGTCAAAAATATAGAAATAAGGAATGTACCTAACACGCATGGAATTCGTGAAACATAATGTCAATCCTCCATGATCCATCTGCTTAGATTGTGTTCCTATTTTTCCGCGATTTTAATTTTGATTGATTATTGTTCTTAATTATTATTATGACTGCGAAATTTTAATTTATCTGAGAACATGAAATTTTAATTTATCTGAGAACATGAAATTTTAATTTATCTGAGAACATTAAATTTATTTGCCTAATTCGTTCAGTGGTGTTTCATTGCATCCTAGATCCTCAAGAGCGGGGAGGCCGTACCTTAGGAAGAAAGCAAGTTTTGAGTATAGGGGACGAGACGTACTATAGCAGAGGTTCCCAACCAGTGTGCCGCGGCACACTGGTGTGCCCTGAAGTCCCTGTAGGTGTGCCGCGAAATTTTACCGTCTTTTTTACTAGTATTTACTTTTTTAATTCGCAAATGATTTTTTGAAAAGTCTTAGTAAGCTGAATGACAATATCAAAAAGTATTTTCCCTTCCTCGATACGTCATCAATGGACTGGGTGCGAAATCCATACATCGAGTCGGCTTATGACACGGCCTCGTTCACTACTGATGAAGAGGGTGAACTGATAGATATAAAAAACGACCGTGGACTTAAACTTAAGTACAGTAAACTAGTTGAAGAAGCAGAGTCTCAGTCAAAACTGAAGAAAATCAAAGTTAATGTAGATGTTGCATCATTTTGGATTCCCCTCTTCAATGATTATCCACTGGTCACAAAGAAAGCTATGCATGCAATAATACCGTTTTCAACTTCTTATATCTGTGAATCTGCTTTCTCGTCGATGAACGCCATCAAGAACAACAATCGTTCACAGCTAAAATCTTTAGAGGACGACTTGAGGGTGTGCTTGTCTACAATACGTCCTAGAAACGATTTAATAATGAAGGGTCATCAAACACAAATATCGCATTAGATATGGTGTCACTATTTTTAATTAGACGGACATTCTGTTTTATACTCCATTATTTTTTATTATCAACTCGTCTCTTTTAACACAAAATATATGTTTGTAAGTGCATTACAATTTTGTTTTCTTCATTTTCCTAATTAGTTTCCATAATGAGCACAGCATTAACTCAATGAATTATGTTTTAAATTATATTTTTAAAGAAAGTAACATAGTAAAAAAATCACATAACAATACATTATGATTATACTCATTATATTATGGAGATTATTTACCCAAGTGTGCCGTGGCTGAACGAGTTTTTAAGTTAGTGTGCCTCAAGCTAAAAAAGGTTGGGAACCGCTGTACTATAGGATTACAGTGGATTTTGGGAACCATAGGATTACGTGGATTTTGGGAACCATAGGATTAGTGGATTTTGGGAACCCTCGACCACGACCAATTACCGGGGACGAGAGGGACCCAAAAAAGCATACCTGGCGACAGCTTCGCTGTAGACGAACCCGGCAGTTGCTCTTCTCACAATTTCGAAACATATGTCGGAGCCGTCCATGCTAGAACAACATAAGACGAAATAAGTTTCCATAGACGTAAGCAGCTTCCAAAAGTTGAGAAGAAAACAAAGTAAGCACAGGACGAAGAATTCATTAGCATGCACATCAAAAAATCATACTGCGTACGGATCGGAATAATTTATTAAGCTAGACCTACGATATTATCCTTCTGGAAAGTTTTATTTACGAAGACATTCTTATATGGATTCATTAAAATAGGCGATTCTATGGTTGAGGCGAAATGCCGCTGGTATCTGAAATGGTTCACGCACTTTACTTCGAAAAGGGGCATTCCGAAAGTCAACGCATCAGTAGCAAGTAAATTCACACTCATGTTGACGAAGCTTTTCGGTTCAAATTTGACGGGCTTACTGCGAACGAACGGCTGGTCGTATCATCCAGTCAAATTAATGGGAGGGGGGCTGGGGGGTGTCCTCTATGCTCGATTCCAAATGCTCATTACTGAAAATAATAAACCCAAAAAAAGACCTAGGAGATCCAGCGCCAGCTATGGACCAATCGGGCATACTATTTGAAGGACTAGTTGAAGGAAGAACAAAACATGCAGGTAGGTTTGATGCGCCATGTCACTTCAAATGGCAAATATAAACTGCGGTGTTGTATTAAATAATAAGTTAAAGATACACAAGTCTTAAACTTATGTGTTTAATAAAGCACGTCACAAGAATTAAACTGAATTTATTTTTGAGCTGACGCGTGTTCTATACAGCGTCGCTATGGAAACATTATAGTAAGTATTAATGATAACGGATAATGATGATCGGTTGTCCATCGCTGCCCTAATTGCCACCAGGGACACAATCAGCCACTTCCCCTCTTATGCGCATGAGGTGCCATCGATTTCTTCTGACTTCGGTCCCGTTCCTCAGAGTGACCACGTAAGATCGAGGATGACCAGTTTCACCTTTGATAACAACAACTACCTTCTCTCCGGTAGCAAGTGGTTGTAGATCTTCTGCTTCCTCGTTCTTATCAAAATTCCTCTTCCCGCGGCTCTTAATCTTCACGTCACGTTTGCGGAATGACTCTGTTGTTTCTTTTTCCACTTGCTGAAAATTTTTAAGTGATGGTAGAGTCGACTTCAATTTTCCGTTCATACAGTAATTCTACAGGGGACAATCCTCATTATAATTTGGTTGTTCGGTAAACCAATAAACCTGAATTAGGGTCTGAACACTTTAGGAGTATTCTTTTGGCAATGGCTACCGCATTTTCCGCTTCACCGTTCGATTGAGGAAAGTGAGGGCTGCTTGTCGTCGCTCTAAATCCATACTGCCATGAAAACGTTCGAAACTCGTCCGAGGTAAACTGGCTGCCTCCATCAGTTCGAATTTCCGGCGGAATCCCGTGTCTTGTCAAGATTTTTTTCAATCTTCCAATCACGGATGCTGAGGTCAGTCAATGATGTTGGACAAGCTCCAAGAACCGGGAGAAATAACCCTGAACTACAAGGTACCTTTTTGGTCACACTTTAGCACGTCGGCTCCCAGGTAAGTCCATGGTTCTTGTGGTAATTTCATCGTTAGGAGAGGTTCCTTATGTTGCTGACGTTGCTCGATGCACACCATACGGCTCTCCACTGTGGCTTCAATTTCCGTTGAGCAGCCTGGCCACCAAACCGATTCCTGTGCCCGTCGACGACCTTTAACAATCCCCAAATGACCCTCGTGAAGTCTACCCAGCATTCTTCTGCCCTTGACAATCAAACCATCTTCAACAACTAGCTCGTTACGGTATTTCCAGACGACAGAGTTCTTCGTCCATTTATTCTCAAGAACTGAAGTAATTAATTCATGCCCTTCAGTGTCCTCCATCTGAGCGTTTCGTATTTCAATTAGTCTCTTGTCCGAACGGGGTAGCCCTTCTACTATACTTCTAATGAAAAGTTCCATCTCCTTGATGCATTTTGCATCCTTTTCTTCATCCTGGGTTGCGACTTCCGGACAAACAATCTGCTGTACAATTACCTTGTATGCAATTAATTACCTTTCCCTGGAATATAAGTAATTTCATAGCCGAAATTCAGCATTCTCAACCGGAATCTCTGGAGTTGGGCTGACAAGTCAGAGATTGGCTTTGATCCCATAACTTCAACTAGGGGCTTATGATCCGTGAACAACTGGAATTTTCCTCCCAACACAAAGCTGGAAAACCTCTCACAAACCCAGGTTAAACCCAAAGCCTCTTTTTCGATTGGGGCATATCGAGATTCAGTCTCTTGTTATAGTTCTAGAAGCAAAAACTAGCGGGCGCCAGATTCCATCAGATCCACATTACTAGATCTGCGCCTAATCCATATGAAGATGAATCCAATGTGATACGTGTATTTGCTTCCCTACTATAGCTGGCTAACACTGTGCCCTTGGACATCAAATAGTCGAAAGCGTGCTCTTGAGGCTCATCCAAGATCCAATCCGTCCCTTTCTTGAGAAGGCATCGGATCGGTGCGGTTAGATCAGCCAAATTAGGGATGAATTTCATGAGGTGATTCACCATACCCAGGAACTGGCGAACTACTGCTACATTTGTAAGGCTTTTCATAGCCAAAACAGCCTTAGTTTTATTAGGATCTACGTTAACCCCTTCCTCTGAGACGACGTGACCCAAGAAAACAACACTCTTCATTCTAAAGTTGCACTTATTCTTGTTCAAAGTGATTCCATTTTCTGTGAGTCATTTGAGGACTAACTCCAACCTTTGTTCCTTTCCACGTAGGTACTGGTTTTGTTTTGTGTAGTCCACACAGAGCCTGATTCTCCCATTATTCCTTGGTACTACCACAACTGGCGAGCACCAGTATGTTGGCTCGGTAACAGGCTCGATGACGCCCTCACTAACCATTCTGTCCAACTCGTCTTCACCTGCTTGTGTGGGGACATAACTGCGTAAGCATTTTCCTGAAGCCTAACTTTGTAGCGGCTGTCCATTTTTTCCATACTCCCGAAAGCCCTAGGATACTGTTTCTCTAACGGCGTCCCATCTACCATGTTTACGTTTAACGACAGTAGCTTCAATATCAACAACGCATTTCTACTCAGGAAGGAGAGTTTTGGGTGGGTAAAATATAAATGTCCTCTTTCGAACACTTTTCTGTGGCTATACATACGCCCTCTACAGCCAATTCGGTCCTACCTGGTCCAAATAATATTTTATGTATCGGCAGTATCTTTAGTTGAAGGTCCTGAGCAAGCAGTTTTCCTACAACTGAAACGCCCGCCCCCGAGTCCATTTTAAATCTCACTGGTAGGCCCCTGATTTTCACTTCAACATTCTGCAAAAATTCTATTACACCTAGGTACTGGCTCGAGTCATCTTGTTGTTCAGTTTCAACTTCCTTGTCTTTTCTTGATTTGTAGCAAAATTTTGAGAAATGACCAAAAAAATTACATTTTGAGCATTTATGCTCAAAAGCAAGGCATTCGCGAGGACAGTGAGTAGTCCCACACCTACGACAATCAAATTTTTTGTTGCTGGAGGATTTTTTTAAAGGAATTGTTGACATCCACAGCACTCTAGACGATTCCCCTCCGATAGCAGGTTGTTGCTTTGATATTGATTCTGCCTGTCGCAATCTAGCAATAGCCTTATGAAGCATAAGAGATTCGTCCATCTGAAGGGATTCTGAAAATTCTTGATTATGGACGCCGATGACAATCACATCGCGGATCAATCTACCCTTCATTTGCCCCAGTTCGCAGCTTTCTGCAAGTTTGTGGAGGTCATTTATGAAAATTTCAATCGGTTCGCCTGATTCTTGCCGTCGTTTTAAAAACTTCGCTCGTTCGTAAACTATATTCTTCTGAAGATCATACCTCTCAAAAAGCCAAAACTGCGTCCTATTTCCTTCATCGCCCAGATCAAATGTTCCAAAGAGTTCTGCACTTTCTTGACCCAAAGTGTATAATAGCGTACTGATCTGTTGACGATTGGGTTTCACGCACAACTCTGGTGCGATTCGGTAACGCTCAAAATGCTTTATCCACCCAGGCCACAGAGCAGGATTTGTGAAATCGAAGTTTTCGGGTGCTGGAAGCTGTTATTGCATCCCTACTACTATTGGTACTGACAGTGGAACTGAACTGACCTCGTTAGTGGGCTTACCCCGTTTTCTTCGCGCCTTACTCCTTGTTTCCCGACCAGCAGTTCTTATTCTTCCTTAGCAAATCTCCGAGTGGCCTTCTTTGTCTTCGTACGGCATTATCTTATTAGGCATAACTTTTTACACCTGACACCATGACCATGTGGTGTTGTATTAAATAAGTTAAAGATTACACGCAAGTAACACCACAAGAATTATAAACTGAATTTTATTTTTGAGCTGACGTGTTCTATATAGCGTCGCTATGGAAACATAATAATAATCAATAATGATAACTGGCTGACACTACATAAGCCGTAACTTTTCAGAATAATCTGCTCCTGAACCCGCGATGGTATTATAGGTCCTTATCAAAAACGCTGCAAATCCCTGCACAACGGTTTATTATTTTGTACAGAATACCCTCCTGTTACAGATCACAGGTCTCCGTATAGATAACCCTTCTATATAACATAAGTACTATTCTACACATATTATGTAGATCGCGGACCCTCCGTAGGTTAGTACCTAACCCCGTACTCGTTACTAGGTACCTACCTAAACCGTTGTGTAATAATTTACCTGCATAGGTTCCCCTTCTACGGAGATAGAATAATGAACCGTTGTGTAATAATTTGCCCATCAATAATACTTCAACGGTTGTTCAAGTTGCAAAAGTACCTATCAACAAAATCCCCTTCTTGGTAGATGAGCCGTTGTGTAATAATTTACCGTTGTATAATAATTTTCCGTTGTGTAATAATTTACCGTTGTGTAATAATTTTCCGTTGTGTAATAATCTGCCATTGTGTAATAATTTAACCATCAATAATACTTCAACGGTTGTTCAAGTTTCAGAAGTACCTACCAACAAAATCCAATAGTCCATCACTTGTCTAATGAAATAATATCGCAGAACAAGCAACTCGACTTCATACAGCCATCCTTGATTATAATCAGATGCTCCGTAGTTATGATATCCGGGCCGGATTTATACCGTTTGATTCACGATCGTGTTGACGAAGCTTTTTGGTGCTCACGAACGGCTGGACGTACGATGCTCCGGGTAGTCTCAAAAAATTGTTTAGCCCAAGAAAAATTTAATAACGTAAAAAAATCATACCCTTCTATCGGAAGTTTTCGAGCTACGGCGTTCTGAAAATTTCAACCCCTATTTTGAACCCCTTAGAGATGACTGACAGTAACGTCGAGCTTCGAGGACCAACTAGACCCCGAACGGAACCTATAACCCGAATTTCATCAATTTTTTTTCATGGTAACTAAGAAAAGTAGCCCGTACGGCGTACGGCGGACAGACAGACATATTGGTTTATTATTTTCAATAATGAACCATTGGAATCGAGCATGAAAAAAAAAATTCTTACCCACCCTCAAAATTTGATGGTTTACGTTTCAAGGTATGCAGAATCCGAAAATGCAATAAAAATATTTCTGTCTGTCCGCCGTACGCCGTACGCCGTACGGGCCACTTTTCTTAGTTACCATGAAAAAAAATTGATGAAATTCGGGTTATAGGTTCCGTTCGG
Source organism: Leptopterna dolabrata (assembly GCA_954871275.1). NCBI lineage: Eukaryota > Metazoa > Arthropoda > Insecta > Hemiptera > Miridae > Leptopterna > Leptopterna dolabrata. Next base: position 23,644,917 of record OX940976.1, read on the forward strand.
CGTCTAGTTGGTCCTCGAAGCTCGACGTTACTGTGAGTCATCTCTAAGGGGTTCAAAATAGGGGTTGAAATTTTCAAAACGCCTATACCATTTTTTTTACGTAAATATTTTTACGGTTTTAAATAGTTCTTGAACTTGCGAGTTTTTTAAGACCATCCGGAGCATCGTACGTCCAGCCGTTTGTTCACAGTAAGGCCCCGAAGTTTGCACCGACAGGCATTTTCGACTCCAGTATGAATGAAATTGTATACCAAAGCTCGTAACCAGAGACGCGCCCACAATAGGAATTTTTGAATACGGCCAATCATTGGTAGGGATCACCTGATTATATTGGCGGAGTATGAAGTCGAGTTGGTTGTTCTGTGATATTATTTAATTTGAAAAATGACGGCTCTTTTGGAGTTTGTTGGTAGGTAGTGAAACTTGAACAAACGTTGAAGTATTATTGATGTGTAAATTATTACTACGGTAAATCATTACTCAACGGTAAATTATTACACAACGGTTCATTATACCATCTACGTAGAAGGAGCTGGAGTTTGTAGGTAGGTACTTTTGCAACTTTTTTCACTCCTCATCAACAATTTCTTTTCAGAACTTCATTATGTGTGTTTCTTTTTGTTAGGTACCTACTGTTTGTCATCGGCAGAATTATTTTAGCAACATTTAACTCGTGATTTAGGTAGGTACCTAGTAACGAGTACGGGGTTAGGTACTAACCTACGGAGGGTCTGCGATCTACATAATATGTATATAATAGAATAGTACATATCATATTATATAGACGGGTTATCTATACATAGAGCTGTGATCTGTAACAGAAGGGTATTCTATACAAAATAATAAACCGTTGTGCAGGGATTTGCAGCGTTTTTTATTACAGTTTCGGATTCTACACACCTTGAAACGTAAACCATCAAATTTTGAGGGGGGGTAAGAATTTTTTTTTCATGCTCGATTCCAATGGTTCATTATTGAAAATAATAAACCAAAAAGAAGAAAGTTCAATGAAGTGACGTGTTCTATCCGTTTAAAGACTTCTTTTCTACTAGACTAACTAGTAGACGTCTTCTACTCCGTGGTGGCGGGTGCTACTTCACTGAACCTTCTCCGTTTACGTAATTTGTCATTCTGGGTGAATCGTGATCATTTGAAGCTGGTAGCTGGATTTAGTAATACTAAACCATAACTGACAGGGTGCTTTCTTAATTTGTATAGGAGGAGTGGGGGGGGACTAGAAAACAACGAATGACGAAGTCGCCAGGAAAGTTTCGCCTGGTTGTCGAAGGGAAGGAAAGAAAATGTTGTAGCCGTCTCCCCAACTCTAATGGCTTTGGCGCTAAGAGATGAAGTTGCAAGTACAGCGGCCCGTCTGAATGGAGAGCTCAAGCTTTACTGAAAGCGTCCATTTGGATTCAAGTGAGTCGGGTCGCTGGAGTGAGAGAGAGGGAGAATAGACCCATCGCTTGGGGATCTTCTTATACTTAGCGTCAAATGAACGATCCGCATTTTCCTTTTTCCGCCTTCAGATAAGACCAGAAAGGATGGATCTAAGTGGTTATTATTTGTAACGGTGATGGAGGGGGGGGGGGGGGGGTGAACTTGACGAACTACCGAGTTCAACGACCGTGTGCCCACATTTTCGGTAATTCGGCATTCAGCGGCAGAACACTACTTGTGCATTTTCAGCTTGAGAAGGTATATATCAATTGCGGTATAAACCTTCATAGTATTCCATTAACACCGTAATTACAGGAATGCTAAGCCACTGAATAAGAATGGCGTTGAAATTCTGCTTTATTTTATAGGGTGCCGTTCAATTCCATCAGAAACGCAATTGTTGGTACGTCATGTATTTTTTTTAAATTTTTAACTAGGCATCCATTCACATCGCAAATTTATCCGTCTACCACTCCGTGCAAGTAGAGGAAAAAGTGTTTACTATCTGATTAGAATACGTAAGACCCATAATTTGTACAAACCCGCTTTTACACATATTTTGTACCATTTGAACTAACAAGTCGCCACGGTACCTGCTCAGATTGTGGAAGGAATTTGAACGTGACGATGCACGTGACGAAGTACAATTTCACTTTACATTCATATGCTATATATTTATTTGTTCTGACATAATATCCAATATTAGATCACGAATCGGAAACCTATTATAAACAAACTTTCAAGAATAAATCAAACTTACGGCACTAATAAACTATGCATTTCCAACGATGTAAACCTTTATTCTCGCCACTCAGTAATTTTAGACTAAAATATGAACCACGCATAGGTATCTGGTAATAAGAGACGGATACGTTACAAATGTTCGGTAGTAGTTGAGACAGTTGAACCATTTGAGATCACAAAGCTTGGGATGAGACTGTCTGCAGTTCCCGAACCTCCCTTTTTCCCATCACACCCAAAACACTTCCCCACAATAACACGGGGATATGCACACACACACCTCTTCATACCTTCAACACTTCTTCTTTTTCTCAAACAATTACATGAATTAATAAAAGAATGTCGCGACACGGAAAACCTAATTCAATAAAATTTTCCATAATTCTACTGAAGTGATACTTGGTTTTAGTAGGTACACACTCGAATTCTAAATATATATAATACTTACTATTCGAAAACCATGTACAGCATTCCTTCCGAACTGTATGTTTCTAGAAGTTCTACAATGTGAGGATGTTTGAGCATGTGACATATTGTCGCCTCTCTCTTCAAATCTGGCGGATCAAAAACAAATTCACATTAATTGAAATATACAGCAGTCGACAAATTACACAAGAGAACGCTGCAAATTCAACCAAAATATATTTATATTCACTAGAGAGTAACCCTGCTGCCCTGATCACGGTTACCACAATTTCTGTATTCATGATTGATTGGTGGCACGGGTTAGAGCGCAATATCCTCGAAACGCCCCGATGCTTCGAAGGAATGCCGTGAGGAGCTGAAATATTTTATGGCAGGTGAGATTAGGTCTCCAGACGGCCCATACAATATGAAGTTCATCAAAAACCCGACCGTTACTCCCGTCTGGACAAAAATGTGAACCTGTTACTCTGAAACCGCATTCGTGGTTATTAGGTCTCCGTTATGCTCTCCTAAGAATCGGCGAAAAAGAAACACATAATATTTTCGATTGTATGTGTTGACCAGTTTGGCTGAGTCATTTTTGAGGGGTGTAAGACATAATGACCAACACTAGTTTTATTTACTGCCTTTCAGACTAAATTACTTTATCATCACGATAACATAACAACTGTGAAAATGATGAATGATATTTGTGTATCCTCATAATACAATAAATTTCATTTCCCATTCCTCACTCGTCCCTATACGGTGACGAATGGATAATATGACAAGTTTACCACAAACCCAAGCTGGGCCCACGTGACGAGTTTAAAAATCCTACGTTCATTTTATAAGGCCAAAACCGTAAGTACACCGAAAGGATGAATTTGTTCGAAGTCCATTTTCGAACCCTACCTTGAAAGTGAAACCAACAAGTAATGTTATGTGTGTACAAATCCTTTTTAATACAGTTGTGGACTGAGAATATGTCAACCAACCATATCGGAAGACGTTCCATATAGGTCAGCATTCAGGTTTGCAAACTACCAGCTCGTTCAACTTTTTTTACCCTTCGTATTTACAAGGGACTCAGGTACGACAGCTTTTGTCGTTAGGTTGATTTCCAGCAACTTTTCTCGCCACGGTATCCTAACCCAGGGAATTGCCTCAGGCTACCTCTTTTAATAAGAGGTTGCACGTGGGGTGCCTATCAAATGCTTTTCCCTCCACCACTACCGACGTCAATGCTCCTTCACTCCGTTCCCGGTAGTTTACCTCGCCGAAGATCGGCCTTTTTCATTATCCCAACCCATTTCCCGAACAACATGTCGCTCCGTGTCAAACCCCCTTTCACCAGCCAGAGAAATTTCTTGGCTCCCGCACGAAGAAATTCGATCTCCCGCTGTTTGTGGTACACCGTGGAAGCGTTCTATCTATAAAACCCGGCTATCTATAATCTGTGATAGCTTTATTTCTCGCCATATCGGTCTTCCGTTCTGATCTTCCTTCACAACGCGTTTGTTCGCCTCGCAGCCGACGCCAATCACTATCCCTCCCTCGCCAAATATATCAACGCTCCTTCGGCTCTTCTGTTCTCTGTTTATTCTCGGAGTGTTTATGAATAGCATTCTCCAATTTAGTCTATTTGATAACTCCAGTATCAGCTTACCTTTTAAATTCGCACTGGATGGGAAACACTTCAAGCTAAACGAAGAACAGGCTCCATCAATCAAAGGTGATAAAGGATGAAGTTTATCGTCAGCACAGAAAAGATGGATCATGAACGGCATGCTCCTACAACTACGCTTATAGTTCAACTTGGCAACGCTACTGTTTAGAACTTGTCGACGTAATGTTTGAAATCCATCACCTACTTGAAGGACACGGCGGGGAAACCCCCGTTTTCAGAAAAGCCGAGTACTCATAATTTCTCGCGTGCCTAAATGCTCATTTCTCGCAATTTCTCATCGGCGGCCTGGATTTCGTTATAGCGCTTCTGCGTTTCACCCGTTTCGTCTGCCAGAAATTGACGGATTTTTTTTTTTCCAAATACAAAAATATTTTCAAGGGTGATACGGATGAAACAGTCGTGTTTTCATATCTGTGCTTCAGGTAACTAGATGCCTGAAGCACAGCCTGCCTGATGCCTGGTGTTTTACTTTCTATTAAATGCTTTCAAGTTAAAGGAAAAAGGAAAGATCATCTAGACGTATTATAAATTATCAATTCAGGACAGATTAGCATGGATTCAAGAATTCAGTCTATAATTTTATTTGTCGTTATGCATGAAGCATAACGAGTAGGTAGTTTGCAAAAAGTAGAATATAATTTATGTTATTGTCAATATATTGTGAAGGTACTGGCAATTTCGGTAATACCTACTGGAGACTATACCTTTTTTCTTGAATTCGGATTCACTCTTAATTTCGCCCTTCTATTGATCGAGTTCCATTGGTTTCGCTACTATTATGCTTCAAGGTTTCAATTATTGCGTTCGTCGTATATTGGCTACTCTCACTAAACCGCTACACTGTATGCCAAGTGGGCTTCGCCCACATTTGTATTACTAAAATAAAATGAAATAATGCCCAACTAACACGGTTCACATTTTCTACATGATAAATCTAAACCTTGCCATCTAAGTCTTGTCTTCAAAGTGTTGAAAAATAATATTTAAAAAAAAAATCGTGAATGAAATTGGAACTTTTTTTAAAACTCCTCTATCCCCACGGGATTATGTAAGTACTATCAGGTACATATTAGCTAGTACCACTAAATATATCCTTAAAAATCATTGCATGCAATGTTTATTCGGAAACCTACTTTCCCATCAGACTTGCATTTTATCTACAAAAACCTCCTGCCTGTCGACCTATACAACTACCAAAAAATTCCTGTATAACCCAATTAATATGACCTAGGTTCTTCTGGTTTATTTTTATTTTTCGTAAGTACTTGATTGAGGAGTTGTAGGGATTTCCAGTGCTACTAGAAATGTATATTATAGCCATTTCATCCCAAACCATGACACCATGAATACGATTCATGACTGTGAATTCACGATTACTGATTTAATCGGTTAGCATCAATAGTTTTAACCGGTCAAGCACAAGGTACATACCTGATGTGCTGAGCCCTGGACTTGAAGTGAACTTGGCGACATCGACGATCTTCACGGCAAACTGCTGGTTCGTTTGCCGATGGATACATCTCCGCACTAGACTGAAAGGCCCCCTGGAACAAGTAGAAAGTATTTATATACTGGTTCTAAACATTCAGGATCCATACAATACATGAAGTTAATCACATAAAAAACAACGCGGTGTTATGTGCAGCACAGTAAGCTGATCAACTGTTATTGTGGAGAATTTTCGTGATTAAGAGGAAGGTTCGAGATATCTATGTGTACCTAATGATTAACATTAATTGCTGTCATTATTAGTCATGTGGCTGTCGACCATGAGGATCGCTGAAGAGAGGCCATACTGGCTAAACGGTGAACAGAGGTCAATGGCCCATAATCATCTTCAGCGGAAAACGATACCTAATAATCCCGGGACGCAGTAAATTGCGGACGTAAGTTGTTAATCCCTGAAAGTAAACATTAAAAAGCGGACGGTGTTTTTGAAACATGTACGTTAAAATGCGGACGAGTCTGTCCTGTCAGTTTCCCACACTTGTTCAAACAACCTGACTGAATCTCACAATCTTTGTAATTCCTGCTCTACTTGTCTTCTTTTCTGGTATTTTCGAAAGCATTAAACAGTCTTGTTACATACCTAACATTACATTCCACTAATCTATTCAGAAGTCCCAAACAACCTGCTCATTCACGGGATAGTTTCTGGGATTGTTTATAGCGCATACAGATCGCTTGACAATGCATTCCACTAATCTATTCAGAAGTCCCGAACAACCTGCTCATTCAAGGGATAGTTTCTGGGATTGTTTATCTTTTTTGAGATGCGAGCGCTAGCGAGCATCCAGATCGCTTGACAATGCATTTTACTAGTACAGAATTGTCCGCATTTCACCTATGCGAAACCAACCTCCAGCGAGCTCAAAGGATTAACTTGTCCGCATTTTACCTACGCTCATAATCCCTACTTTCTCTAGCTCAACGCAAGAAAATTAAGGTAGGTGGGGGGGGGGGGCGGGCGCGCTCTGTGTGTGTGTGTGTGTGTGTGTGTGTGTGTGTGTGTGTGTGTGTGTGTGTGTGTGTGTGTGTGTGTGTGTGTGTGTGTGTGTGTGTGCGTGTGTGTGTGTGTTGTCCATCTCCTGAAACTGTCACGCTCCTAGTACAGAACAGCTGTCAACGACAATCACGACTATCCCTCAAACTCTCATTGTGGTATGATAGTTCACCATGTCACTGTTAATAACCCCTGTGACCACACCTTGCATACAGGTGTTAGTATTAATTGGACACAAATATGAAAGAAATGCACTTTCACGTTGGAACATTGTTAAATAGGGTTTTGAACATTTTGCTCAGGCGAAGGACGAAAGAATCAGGAATAAATTAGTGCGTCCTGGAAATTTCAACTCATACGGATTTTCCATCACTAAGTTTCCTCCTTTTCCTCCTCAACATAACGAAAACTGCCTATACAGTGTCAAAGCAAGGCTTCGGCCACATTCTGAGGGGCCAAGCCTGAAAAGGGGAGGATTATCAGTTCGTTGCACGATTATTCCAAGTTCTAAGAGTGGTCAGGGTAGAGGTGGGTAGTTTCTGACTTAATTATACTTGAAGAACTAACTCCACCAACTGAGCTACTCCTCGACTTAGTTCACGTCACTGAACGGTCGTTCACTAGGACCACAGAGTAAAAGAACGAAGGACCCAGTGGCTAGAGAAAGATGTAGGAAAGAACCAAAAGAACTGAAGAACTATCGCTGTGCACCATGAACAAAGACCTAAAGAACTCGAAAGGTTAACGCACTCACAAGGCGAGTGAGTTAGTTCTTGTACCTCATAGTCGAACGTTGGATACTGCGAGAGGAGTTGATTCCCCTGAAAAATAGTTCCTTTAGTTCATTAGGAGTTATTCAGATAGGGAGAATACTACCTGAGGAGTTTATAGGTATCCATAGAGCACAGGTACATAGTTCCTTTAGTTCATTCAGATGGGGTGGATACTACATACCTAAGGAGTTTGTTGTATCGCGGAATGAGGAAGGAATAAGGATCGTTGGAGTCATTCAGCCGTTCCTTCGTTCGGTCGTTCCTGTATCCATGCCAGAAGCCAGTCTGATAGTTCAGAACTATCGACACCTTTCTAGTTCAGTGTTTGTATCATGTGACTGGAAACGAAAAGGAACTGAAATGAACTAGTGAACTAACTCAAATGAAGTACTCCTTTCAAGGAGTGAACTAACTGAACTTGAGTACCTCAAACGAACTACTGTTACCCACCACTAGGTCAGGGTAGTAAGGGGGGCGAGGGAGTAGAATGGCATTATTACTTTAATGTAGTTAACTCACAGTCCCCTGCAGTCGCTGACGGTTCGTGGCACCTAGCACTACCACAACGCGACCACAACTTTTAGACTTTTCATTCAGACTGAGACGTCAATTTATAGAATTACTGCCATGTTGGACCGTAAGGAAGCAGTCTCGTGCCGGATGACACTGGCACAACTTCCGATGAAAAATGACGTAGATGGGTGAGGCGGGTGCTGGAAGCAAAGGCGGGGGACGGAGTGTATGAAGTAAAAAGCATCGGGGGGGGGGGGGGGGGGATGATGTGAGACGAGATGGGTAACTTGAGGGAAGGGAGGTGAAGGATATTTTGGTTGTTTAGTTGGAATCCAGTCAGAATGCTCTGCGTATCAGTGGGAGTAATAAAACACAACCAAACCCTCTCTTGGCAATGAGTGGTACAGGAAACAAGATGATGTGGTGGGTGGATGGTGAGACAAAATGCTGCGGAAGTGAGATACATATACATGATTTACGCATATTTGATCTAAGGTGGGCAAAACGACTTAGGGTACTTTAGACAGTGGAGCGAAGAGCAATGCGACGATGATGGCGTAGAAAGAGCATGAGAAGAGAGCCAAGTGATAGGCTTTGAAATGCCTATCTCTTTGGAGTGAAGAGTAGAGCCTTAGAGCAGGACTAGGAATACTGACTACAGTGTGGTGTTTTCTTCTAGCCTTTATGGATCCTTATTAGTGATAATTCTTCATTAAGAATGTGGTATCTACTTACAGAAGAACAGAGATTGGAAGGCATCACGTCACTCGTTGCCAGAACTATTCATCGTTCTTTTTCTATTCGGTTGGCCTCAAAAATTTTAGAATCTAACCTACTTTCATTTAAAAACGGGAAAGTAACACATACAGAAGTCACGGATACTCCTCATTTTATCATTAATAATTTGTTGTTACTCAAGAAGCATAACGTTTGTTCAAGTTACTAAAGCCCAAATCCAAAATAACCATCATTCTTCAAATGAAACGATATTGCGGAGCAACCAAAACGATTTCATACAGCCATGCGTGACTATAATCATTTGTTCCCTAGCATATCAGGTCTGGAGGTATATCATTTCATTCACACTCATGTTGACGAAGCTCTTCGATGCAAATTTCAGGGCCTTACTATGAACGAATAGCTGGACGTACAATGCTCCGGGTGTTCTAAAAAAAATGCCCATGTTTGAGCTCAGTTTCAAAACGTAACAAAATTTGAGATAACGGCGTCCTGGAAATTGCAACCCCTATTTTTCACCCCTTAGAGACGACTGACAGTAACGCCGAGTTGCGCGGACCAACTAGACCCCAAATGGACTAAAAACCAAATTTCATTAATTTTGATTGGTGTTGACTAAGAAAAAAAAACGAAGTACGTCGGGCGGACAGAAATTTCTGTATTCGATTTTCGGAGGTTCTACACCAAATTTTGAGAGGGCGTTGCTGTTTTTTTTCTTTCTTTCTTTTTTTCCCACGCTCGATTTTAAAGGTTTATCATTGAAAATATTGAACCAAAACGAAACCCTAATATTTCAAGAGTCCCATTAGAACCCTAGAGCCCCCAGTAGTTTTACTAGTCCTTCGCGAGTCCCTAATATTTTAGCCCTAATATTCCCGTTATAGCTACTGATCGTATATACTGAAGGAGTATAATTGCCGAAGTCAAATACTATTTCAGATGAGGTATTTGAAGATATTTCAACGTTTTGAACCTTCATTCTCAAAAGGTACTTTTGGATGTCAAGCAGCTTTCGTTCATATGCTTCGGAGCAATAATCCACAATGACGAACATGGGTACATCAGTACCTTTACCTACACCTATACAGGGTGATCCGCTCGTAGATGCAAAAAAATTGAGTAAAATGCCGCCAACCGCATATTTTTATCTCAATCCGTTCTTGAGATATGATTTTTTAAAGGTTTTTTCAGGAAAACCGTGTTTTTTTCCTTTTAAACTCAACTTTATCTACTTTACCTCATTTAATTTTACTTGTTGACCTCATTTTCGGAATCAGCGTTAAATTTCCCATACGCATGGTGTACTTCAAGTCATTAGACGAATTTGAAAAAATAAAATTTCTGAAATTTTAAAAACAATTCTACTCCTCCGAAAAAAAATCCTGGAAACTGGCAAATCTCTTGAAAACTTCTTCATTTAATAAGCTTTCCAATGGTATGGTCAACTTTGCGATTATCTTATTTCTTTGATGAAAAATTCAAGTTTAAATGCAAGAAAACGTTAGGCACCTCAAAAGGGGGAATTTGATCAGAGGGTAGAAAAAATGTAGGAAAATGTTTTTAATGATTTTAATTGAAAAAATTGAGGCAATAATGCCAATTTACCATTCGAAATCAGGTTTTTTCGGTAATTAGGAGAGCCCGTTTTCAAAATGCCCACCGTTATTTCTCCTCTACCCGTCGGCCAGGATATCTAGCACGATACTGCTGCTGTGCAGCAAGCACATTTCCATCGCACAACCCGTACACGAAATGTATGTCGGCGTACCTACTCGCGGTTAGTGAACAGTGCCATTTCTAACATCAAACTGCATTGGCTTCCCATCACGCTGTTACTTAAACAGGTGGATACACGAACTCATTTAGATACACTGTAATGCGTTGATTTTGAACCTTAGAACTAATTTACTGTTCAGGGTCACTAATCCCCCTGATGACAAACAACATAAAATCTAACGTTTTCTTGCATTTAAACTGATTAAATTGGCACTATTGACTCAACTTTTTGAATTAAAATCATTAAAAACATTTTTTCACATTTTTTCTACCCTCTGATCAAATTCCCCCTTTTGAGGTGCGTAACGTTTTCTTGCATTTAAACTTGATTTCATCATCAAAGAAACAAGATAATCGCAAAGTTGACCATACCATTGGAAAGCTTATTAAATGAAGAAGTTTTCAAGAGATTTGCCAGTTTCCAGGATTTTTTCGGAGGAGTAGAATTGTTTTTAAAATTTCAGAAATTTTATTTTTTCAAATTCGTCCAATGTTTGAGCTGTTGTTGTGGTCTCTAGATGGTACTTTTCAAGACTTAAAGTACACCATGCGTATGGGAAATTTTTGACCGAAAATGAGGTCAAAAAGTAAAATTAAATGAGGTAAAGTGGAGAAATTTAAGTTTAAAAGGGGGAAAAACACGGTTTTCCTGAAAAAACCTATAAAAAATCATATCTCGAGAACGGATTGAGATAAAAATATGCGGTTGGCGGCATTTTACTCCATTTTTGATGTAATTTTACGCAAAAATTTTTTTGCATAGCTACGAGCGGATCACCCTGTATATATATTAAATCAAGGGCTGCATTCAGGATGCTCGGAAACAGATTTGCCTATTAAAGACATTCATAAATTCATGTTCTAAAAATTTTGGACCCATTACAATACCTTCATTTTTTGTGAAAATTCGCTAAAAAGACCATTTTGTTGGAGAATAATTGAGGATTTGTGGGTCTAAAATAGCTCCGTCTATTACTGTTAAATCACAAAAAGTGTTAGGTAGGTATCTTATGGTAATCAGAACATTTTTTCATACTGTCATGCTGTTCCACGAGGACTTTTTGTTTTACGATACGCAAGGGATCAACAACTGGACGCTCCACATGCAGTTCCACCCAGTTTCGCAACCCCTGACCCGCTTATGCGAGGGTTCCCCATTGTTCGAAATGGAGGCTACGTCTGCCGCAAAACTTTCCTTTTTCCCCCACCGCCCGGACACCCTCGACACTAAAAACCCTCCCTTTAACGCCGGCCCCAATTTTACCCGTTGGAAAACCGTAGTGTCCCTCGTTATTTACACCATCCTTCATCCATGAACCTCCTTTACCACCCTAGAAAAGACTTTCGCCGTCCGACGGGGAAGCAGGATGTTTAAATCCATAATAAATGAACATCAACCGCGCGTCGGAACTCTTCTTTTATGTCTGCATCCATAAACGATCTGTTTCTTCCGTTTATTTTATTCCTGCACGTCCCTTGAACGAAATAATAAAGCATCAGAACTTACAAAAGAAAGAGTTCAGACAACGGGAATTTGTGGAGTACCTACTCATTTTCAATCATGATACGTATTACGAAATTTTGAAATACGCTAAATCACACCAACAAACATTGTCATTCTCGAGATGATCCCCAACTCTGGGATGAGTCCCAAGCCCCCCAATCATCGACAACAAAAAGGGTTATAAACAAAACCGACGACGGGGGACAAGCAAACCTGTACTAAATAGATGATGTTGACAAGCAAAACCACATAAACCAAGGTTTGGTAGCTGCAAAAAAACGCGTAATGATCTAATGGACAAAAACATGTAGGCACTTTTTTGCTGGCAAATAACAACACAACTGAGAAAAATTAGAAGGATTGCAGTTTAACGGTTTAGTTTTCAAAAATTCGTGATTTGACGATTTTTGTGCGAATTATAATCATTATCAAAACCCTTATTACAACATTACAATCAAAATCCTTTGTTATACTTCTCTTGAAGGGTAATATAACAATAATCTTGAAGACTAATAATCGAAGACTGGATCACTGAAGCGATGTTAAAAATCGAGTAATTTACCAAGAAAATTGCAAACTGGGTTATTAGAATAAAATATCATCAGCCGGACGCACTAAATTCATAGAAAGGTGTAGCTAGACAATACTGTTCGCAGTACAACGGTTGAATATAACGTGCTCTGCAACATAGAGTATAATATTAAGCAAAGGAAATAAAATCCTGGATACATATAGGAAGAGGTATGAGCTCCTGATAATCAAGTCGGAACGGAAGAAAGCTTACTACTACTCATAAAGCAGAATTGAAAAATATCAGGACAGAAGGTGTATCTAACAAGGTACGAGCTAGCATGAGGAAAACTAGCTAGTATCGTAAGAACAATATAGGACAAAAACACTCAATGATCATTGTTTGAAATTATCTCGACAAGAGAGCAGCGATGAAAAATGAAAGGGATCGATAAGCAATACGATTCATCATTCATAATTTAACGTTTTCCGGACGACATGGCAATATGAAGGAGGTAAGTTCATACCTAAATATCTATACAAAAAAAGTAACATTGATGGATTGTTCGATTTCCTCGGAACTGCTCAGTCTTTTAAACATCTACCTAATCTACATGTCGAGCAATCAATAATCTGCTAAACGAAAGGATGATATGTCAGAAGATGTCTAAACGGTTAGTTACAATAATGGGGGCAATGAAGGAGCTACTGGTGCTATCCGGTGTGATTGCCTGGGTGTCAGCAACAGGTTGCGAAGTCACCTCGCTGCCAGCATGGCCTACAGCTTACAGCGTCGAGGGTGCGATTAGTATTCCTTATACTGAGCTTTTTGAACCTTTTCAAGCGTGGTACGATGCGGGAGAAGGAAACAGTAGAATCGACTACTACGACGGGATGGCGAAAACCTTCCAGCTCAGCAGCTGGCCTTCTAAGAAGGGAAGCATGGTTAAGATAATTCCAGTCACAACTGAGGAACAAACGAACAAAATAACGTGTTTGGAGACCGATGGTGAAGCGCCTGGAGATGTTACGCCACAGTCGATCCTTCCCGATGTCAGCGAGCTCAAATGCGCAGGTGAAGGAGTCATCAACGGGATCCAAGCTGAGCAGTGGACACGTACTGAGCAGGATGAGGAAAAAACGAGTGAGTACAGCATGTGGATCAAATGGCAATCCGACAAAACAGGAAAGAGAATAGCCATTCCCGTCTACTACGAAATGAAAGGGTACAACTCCCTACTTGGATCTCACTACGATCACTATTACTTGTCGTATCAAGCATACGTAGCAGAAGCTCCAAATAAATCAGTGTGGAGTCTTCCTTCAACTGAAACTTGTAGCAACATGGAATTAGGAGTTGGGAATATAGCGACGTTCAACCCAATGAAGGAGTTCATTCATAACTACGACCTCCATATCAACCAAGCATGGCACGATTTCTTAACCACCCACAAAAAAGAATACAACGGACTATCGGAATACGCCTTGAGAAAACACATTTTCAAACAGAACCACAGGTTAGTGCATTCTCATAACAGAGCTGATCATGGTTACAAGTTGGAATTGAACCACCTGGCTGACAGAACCGATGAAGAGATGAAAGCACTTCGTGGTAGAAAGATAACTCAAGGAACTAGCGGAGGTTCTCCATTTCCTTACAATGAAGCAGCACTGGAATCTGCTGCTCAAACTCTACCAATAAATTTCGATTGGAGGCTGTACGGTGCGGTGAACCCCATCAAGGACCAATCCATTTGTGGAAGCTGTTGGAGTTTTGGAACGACTGGAGCTGTAGAAGGAGCGTATTTCGTGAAAACAGGTAAACTCATAAGCTTATCGGAACAGGCACTGATTGACTGCTCGTGGGGTTACGGTAACAATGGATGCGACGGTGGCTTGGACTACACGAGCTACGAATGGATCATGAAACACGGAGGTCTGCCATTGGAAGAGGAATACGGTCCATACCTGGCAATGGACGGACGCTGCCACGTAGATAAAGTCAAGCTAGTAGCACCAATCACAGGATATGTCAATGTCACATCTAACCACGAGAAAGCCCTGAAATTGGCAATATTCAAACACGGCCCAGTATCTATAGCCATAAATGCCTCTCTCAAAACATTCTCCTTCTACTCCAATGGCGTTTACTACGATCCTAAATGCAAAGGAGGAATAGATGACCTCGACCACGCCGTCCTCGCTGTTGGCTACGGTTGGCTGAACCACAAGAAGTACTGGCTGGTCAAGAACTCCTGGTCCAATCACTGGGGAAACGATGGATACATTCTGATGCAAATTAAGAACAACAATTGTGGTGTTATGACATCCCCAACTTATGTTACAATGTAAGCACAAAAGCTAGATAAAATACTAGAATAAAATAGCTAAATTTCATATGCTTTTGTTGAAAACCTTGACCCATACGAAATGTTCATCCTATACCCGGACACAATACATGAAACCAGCCAAGTGACCCAACTAACTTACAGTATAACGAATGGAAATAACGAAGAAAGAGAATATCCAAGTTTCATCACCTTCTGAGTTCATTAATATACTCACTTAACGTTCGAATAGTAGTACACATAACTTATAATAGATAATATTGGGGGAAAGCCAAGTCAAGGACATTGGTGGCATTTAGATGTTTCGTATCACAGAACACTACTGAATTGACATTTATAAGGAAAACAAAGAGTTAACAACATAAAAACAGAGATCTTCAACTTGGTGGTGGTTCATGAAACCAACTTTTTTGGAAATTCAGATCGAATTTCTGGAAATCGACAACGAAATCTGGAACTAAACCGGGTGGATAGTTCCACATTTCTTGATAAAAACTGTAAATTTCAACTGAAGGTTGGGTGAAACTTAATAGAAATTATGATGGATTTGATACTGCGCTGACAAGTAAGTATTATTGAGATTATGGTAAACTTCATTTATGAGCATCAAGGGTCCATCCTACAAATATTAAACCCTCCATATTTCAGCACATTTCGCTCATTCTTTCATATAGTTATTATAAGTTTTCAGAAACAGACAGACGGGATGGAACCGAATTCGTCGAAAACGGCCAGAAATTCAAAACGCGAGTGGAAATATCTTGACTCAGGATGACACACAGTTTTCCTCCTAAAGCTGATCTAAGCACGGAAGAGGAACTTTCGGTAGGAAACCTGGCTTGAAACGTAAGCAAACAAACGGGGGGGGGGGATATTATTCGTTTGTTTCGATTACAAAAGCCCATTACTTGAAATAATTAGCCGATATCGTCCGACGTCAGACTATAATCATTAGTATGCTCACTAGAGTAAAATTAACGATTATTGATTAATTAAGCAATTAGTGGACAGCGACCGAGGAAATTAGTACAGCCTATTAAGCATAATAAACATATATCTATTCCATTAGTTCATGGTTTTGCGTATGGTAACGTCAGCTGGAACGTGGTTTCGCCGGTAAGGATTTCGGGGATTAACGGATTTCGTAAGTAAAATATTCACTTGAATTTCATCAGGCAAAAGAGATTACCTACATCATAAAATCAATCATTGGTTTCCTGATAAACTCAAGAGTGTACATAATGGAGAGACGGATATCAATAGGTAAACCCACGGTGTTTTGAAAATCAAATTGAAGTGTTTTGTCAGACACAATTCAACAAGGATCCAGCGAGGAGGGATTACCGGCTTGAAAATTAAATATCTAATCTGACCAGGGTCAACCAACTTTAACCAACAGGTATATAAAACCACCCAGTGGCATAAGACGGTACAGTAGTGGCATTAACCGTTATGAAAGAGCTATTCGTGCTAGTTGGCATCATTGCCACAGTGTCCGCGAATGGCTGCGAAGTCTCCACTCCGCCTCCATGGCCAAAAGCGTATTCCGTCAAGGGTGCAATAAGCATACCTTACACTGAATTGTACGAACCTTTCCAAGCTTGGTACGACGAGAAAAAAGGAAACAGTCGTATTGACTACTACAATGGTATGGCGAAAACGTTTCAGTTCAGCAGTTGGCCGACTAAAAAGGGGAGCAACGTTAAAATCGTTCCAGAAACCACGGAACAATTCCTCAACAAAATTTCCTGTTTTGAGGTGGACGGGAGTGCTCCAGGAGATGTAACCCCTCAGACGGTCCTTCCAGATATTACCAACTTCACATGTGTAGGACATGGCGTGATCAACGGCGTTCAGGCTCAGCAGTGGACGCATGTGGAACAGGACGAGGAGAAAACAAGTAACTACATAATGTGGATCAAACTAAAGAATAATCCAAAGACTGGGAAGAAAATCGCTGTTCCTGTTTACTACGAAATGAAGGGATATAACTCCTTACTTGGGTCTCACTACGACCACTACTACTTGTCTTACCAAGATTATAACCCCGAAGCACCGGCTGAATCAGTTTGGACAGTACCTTCGAAGATGAAATGCACTGGATTTCCCGGTCCCGGTCTCAAAGATGTGGCCACCTTTAACCCAATGAAGGAGTTCGTCCACAACTACGACCAACATGTCAACAGCGCTTGGAACGACTTCCTCACAAGCCACAAAAGAGACTACAATGAGCCGTCGGAGCACGCGTTGAGGAAACACATTTTCAAGCAAAACCACAGGTTAGTGCATTCTCATAACAGAGCTGATTATGGTTACAAGTTGGCATTGAACCACTTGGCTGACAGAACCGATGGCGAACTGAAGGCACTTCGTGGTCTGAAGCGCAGTACTGGCAGCAATGGCGGTTCACCCTTTCCCTACAACGATAAAGACATTCTGAAAATCACCCAAACGATACCAATCAATTTTGATTGGAGGCTGTACGGAGCAGTGAACCCCGTCAAGGACCAATCGATTTGTGGAAGCTGTTGGAGTTTTGGAACGACTGGAACTATGGAAGGTGCGTACTTCGTGAAAACAGGTAAACTCATAAGCTTATCGGAACAGTCACTGATTGACTGCTCATGGGGTTATGGTAACAACGGTTGTGACGGCGGTGAAGATTTTAGAAGCTACGAATGGATCATGAAACACGGTGGGCTGCCATTAGAAGAGGAATACGGTCCATACCTGGCAATGGACGGACGCTGCCATGTGAGTAAGGTTAAACTCGTCGCACCAATCACAGGATGGGTGAATGTCACGACTCATAATGAAAGAGCCCTGAAATTGGCAATCTTCAAGCACGGACCTATTTCTATCGGAATAAATGCATCACTCAAAACGTTCTCCTTCTATTCGAATGGCGTTTACTATGACCCCAAGTGCAAAGGAGGGGAAAATGACCTCGACCACGCCGTCCTCGCTGTTGGCTACGGTTGGCTGAACCACAAGAAGTACTGGCTGGTCAAGAACTCCTGGTCCAATCATTGGGGCAATGATGGATACGTGCTCATGGCAATCAAGAACAATAATTGCGGTGTGATGACATCCCCTACCTATGTTACTATGTAACATTATATCACTGATCACTAAAGACATTCCCTACTGTCATATATTTATATTTATATATTTTTTTGTAAATAGGAAACAGAAATGTGAGCTACATAAACAAAAAATAAAGCTAACATTATAACATCCCGCTAGCTAAATAATAGCTACATGAAAATCGATTCACCCCACACAAAAAAAAAACGCTGCAAATTATTACTCAATGCTTTATTATTTACATGTACAGATGCCCCTTCTGCGTAGATCCCCGTTTTCTTTGGTCAACACCTAGTCTCGAGCTCCCCCAGGAAAGCCCTAAATCGAGTACTGGAGCCCGCCCACGAATTACAGTTCAATAAAAAGCAGCATGTAAAATCGCAAAATTCAGGTGTAGTTCTGAAGGTAAATTGTTCATATGGAGACCACTCCTACTCCAATGAACTACGCGGCCATACGGGTAGAGGCAAGTAATGCGCGCCCTCAACTCAGCTTGATGCCTGCATACACGCTGCTCTTTATGGCAAATTCAAATTTTATAGCACCACCGTAGAATGCTGCGTATGGTCTCAAAAATTCAGAAAAAAATCAAACTATTTAAAAATGCGACACCTCAAAATACAATTTTCCGAGATACGGATACTCCGGGTATTTCAACCCCTATTTTTCACCCCTTAGAGTTGAGTGACAGTTTAACGCCGAGCATCGAAAGCCAACTAAAGCCCAAACGGGACCCATTCACCAAATTTCGTGCACTTTGGTTCATGGAAACTGAGGAAAAAGCCGCGGACGGCGTATGGTGGACGGACGGAATTTTTTTTATTGGATATATTCGTATTCTACGTCCCTTGAAACGTAAACCATGAAATTTTGAGGAGGGATTACTTTTTTCATGGTCGATTCCAGAGGTTTATAATTATTGAAAATAATAAATCAAAATGTAAATGCATTGATTTAAATTTATCTATGAATTGATTTCTGTCTAAAACGTACCAATATCCCAACAATGAATAAAGTTTGAAATATAAGCCAGTTTTCTCCAATCGTCGGAGATGAGCTGAATATTATAATATTCATCTGCTGCTTTAGGGTTAGTAGACCAGTTCAAATAACGTGCAGGTATGCCGACAGGTATGCGCCTACCTTCTAATCTGGCGAAGCAAACAAACTGTAAATAAAACACTTGATGTTTCGCCTTTCCTCAATAATGATCAAATGCAAGAGTATGGAGTACAAGCCACTTGACTTTATTGATAGTATGTAAGGAATATCTCAGTAGACGCAAAATAAAAATTAAGAAATACGTCGGTAGGTAGTATCGTCACAGTTCTACCTAAGACGTAGAAAGAATTCTAATAATCTAATTCTACTATTCTCTACTAATTTTCTAATTCTAATAGCTCTAATTCCACCTAGACAGCTTAGTTGGTTAGAGGAGTGGGGTAGAGACCCTCCTCCTAAAACCTAAGAGGTTTGTCAAGGGGGGAAATCAAGTTGTAATCAGCGATTAGGAGTAATTCAGAGCAATTCATAACTTGATTATCTTCGTGGAAACTCAAATGCCCAATTGCTCATGTTAGCGAACGGTTCGACCCACAAGTTTAGCCTTGATAAGTAATTTTCCAGCAAATGTAAGAACTGGCGTATTAAGTGGTCTTTGCTTTCTTCAGCAGCAAGTTTGAGTACAAATGCGTTTTGCGAATCGTCTAGGAGGCTGCAGTTTGGAAGATACGATGTTGCGGCTGGCAATTATGATAATTATTGTGACCGGCGTTACTTCAAACCAATACACCGTTACAGACTTCATTAAAGTTACAGCGATTAATGAAGCACGTGCTTGTGCTTAAGTACACTATAATGAGAATAGCTGATAACTAATTCCAGGTGCCACAAACAGATTAGAGAAATATATTAGGTTGGGAAGAGCAAGCGGTCGGTTTGAGGAAAGGAAATACATTCTGAACCTCTCCCTCTTCAGACCCCTCGGACCCACAGTCCATAACACATGCACCCCTCATGTTTTATTGAAGTACTGCGACAACCATTGGCAATGTTTGATGAAAAAATTATAAAAAGGGCATTACCTTCGGACCCCCTTACCATGCTCGTATCCTTTTGAACAGTAAGGACTGAGGTATTATAAATGATCGAGAAATAACAGGCAACATTTTTCAATTGTCATTTCAAATAATGCTACAACAACTGTATACTTTGTGTAGCTGACATATTATTAAGTATGGAGCAGATACAGCAATTGAAATACATAAACATTTACTTTGTCCTTATACAAAAAATGTTGTAAAGTAAAGCTCTCTAATGTTCGGCAACTACAGTTACAAAAATATGAATTTTTCCATAACCCCCATCTCCTGTAACACTGCTATTTCACGATATATATATATAATATATATATATATATATATATATATATATATATATATATATATATATATATATATATATATATATATATATATATACACGTTGAATAAAAGGCAAAGAAGAAAGATAAAGCAACAAAATTAGAGAAATTGACAAAATTTAAAATACCTCTATATTTCGGCGATTTGCCGTGATCACGAGTAGGAGAGTGAAGGTGAAAGCATCTTCATGGTTATCCCATTCGAAACAGGAGGTGGACATTTTGATGTCGTCTTAATTTGGGGGTGTTGGTATGGAGGAAGACGCTATGGTGGAAGTAGGTAGTAGTGAGTAGGTAGTAAGTTATAGTTGGTAAGTTATAGTAGTTGTTGTAAGTTGTAATTGGGAGGTACCTAGGTGCAGTTTTAGTAAGTACGTGATTATCTTAGGTCTAGTGTTTGGAAGTATTTATTTTGTGTCTGAACGTATTGTGTTTTTTTTTTTTTTTTAATGATAATTTAAAATTAAAAAATTAAACTAGTTTCGTTGAACATTCAAGCCTGGCTCCTTGTACGCGCCTAGTAAATAGATGTAAGCAATCTCTGCCATTTTCACATCAACATCTGATGCCCCAGGACCCAGGCATTCCAAGATGCTCAGGGAGAAACAGTAGTCGAATGTATGGCTATGTCCATCAGCATGTCGACATACTGGCAAGTCATATCTATTATTCACTGAGCTCCGGTGATTGTTGACTCTTATACTCAAAGGAGTGGTTGCTTTTCCAATATAGAATGCAGAGCAGAACTTGCAGCAGAGCTTGTAGATGCAATTAGAGGAGGCACATGTGGCTGAAGAGCGCAGGCGGTATTCGTTGGTACAGTTTGGTGATGTAATGGATGGTGGTTGATCTATAAGATGGTATGACTTACAACGGGGTCGATGACAGGGAAGGAGACCTTAATACAGGGCCATTTGATGGTTGTGCTAAAGGGCTCTTTGGAGAGATGATGTTGCCTAGATTTGCTGGTCTACGGTTTACTGTGGAGGGTGGGGCTGCTAAAAGTCCTTCTCTCGGAGATCCTCGAAGATGTATGTCATAAAGCTCTCTTACAATAGCACTGACCTTTTGAACTCCTGGGAAATATGATGTACAAAGATCGACCCGATTATTTCGTGGTGTTCTGTACTGGAGCCAGCCCGGGAATTACAGTTTCATAAAATGCGCGGGATTCAATAATTCAATCATCACCTAATTATTTGTTGTTATTCATGAAGCAAAACTAACTATCAACAAAATCCAAATGATCCATCATTTTTCAAACGAAATAATATCACAGAACAACTAACTTGACTTCATACAGCCATGCGTGATTATAATCAGGCGTTCCCTAGCAATGATATCTGGGCCGGATATATACGTTTCATTCACGATCACGTTGACGAAGGTTTTTGTTGCAACCGAAAGGCTGGACGTGCAACGGCTCCCAGTGGTATCAAAAAATGCTTTAGTTCAAGATCAATTTAAACGTTAAAAAAAGATGCCCTATACCACTCAGAACTGTACAATTAGATTACACTCAATAAACCAAGTAGAAGGAAGGGGTCTACGTGACAGCTCACAACCGGCGCTCCCCACCAGTCCATAACGACTGTCGGAGGGCCGGAGGAGGGTGGAACAAGCGCTATAAAACCCGTGCTCCTGGCCAGGCTTCTTCATTCT